>BROG01000051.1:472500-1775000 GCA_030159075.1 Atrina japonica
GTTTGATGTAAACGTTACGGTCGGTATAATAGTCTTGTTTTCGATTACTCTGTTTTACTAATTGAAGTTGCCTTTTCGTTTGCGGTTGTTGAGACGTCTGTACCAATTGTGACGAAAATTCGTTCTTCAATATTTCATTTGGACCTCACTGTGAACTCACGGCGGGTGTGACTGGTCGACAGGGAATACGTACTCCTCTTTAGCACCTGATCCCACCTCTTGATTTCCTTTTGAGGTCCGTGTTTGTCCATTTATACCAGATTTGTATCTTTATCCTGGACATCCTAAAGATTTTTACTTTAGTACATGGGATTTTTATATTTATTCAGTATAATCAAAATGGTAAATGAATCAACAGTCGTTTTGATCTATATTGATGTTTAGGTCTATCCCAGTGTGTCAAGTAAATATATGTTTCCTTCCCATGGTACAAAATGTCACTAGACTCCCCTAATCTAATGCCCTAGGTGTACGTTTTAAGGAAAATCAATGTTTAAATTTCCAGACGCAAAAGCTAGCTGTGACCTTCAATTTGACTCGAAGTGTCCGAAGATCTTCGGATTGGACAGGGAAGAATGTGAGATGGTGTGGCGGACACCAGCTCGGACACGTGGGTTTTCTTCGAAACTCTAGTCACTTTTCTAAACACCCCTTACGTGAAAACCAGAGTTAACCAGATACATTTTACTATTTGTATAACTTGTACTTGTCTGTAAATTCTTTTAAAATAAATCAAGACGAAATTTTGTCAATTAATCATTACAATTTCCATATTTATATGAATGCGAAATATCCCAGCAAAATAGAAAATAAAAATACTACAGAACACGTCGCATATGTTTCTAACCTAGACATTTACGTACTATATACAATGATTAGAACATAACAACCATTGAAACATAACAAAAAAGTGATTATTTCTACTTTTGTGACTTTTCCCACCTCTTGGTTTCCAGAGGTCCGTGTTTGTCCATTTTTACCAGATTTGTATCTATTTCCTGGAAATTCTATTGATTTATACTTTGGTATCTGAGATTTTCTATATCTTAAGTACTTATATCCCATTTTCGTCTATACATGGTGTTTATATATCTCAGAGGATTCTATATATCAGACTATTCAACATATGAACATTTCATATACAGAGATAAACGGACTTATAGGTTCTGTCACAATAATGTCGGAAATCGCGTTTTCCTTCGACATTTCGCAAATTTTGATAATCTTGTGTGTAATTACTAAGTTTCGGTTACTATAACGGCGAGTAACGTGTTCGATAGATGTAGCTAAGTCGTCTTTCCCGATTTCTATTAATATTCATTCCTCACCTTTTATCATTTAACTTTGACTGTTGACTCACGTCGAGTGTACAGTGTTACCAAGATTTGAATACTGTCTCCTGAACTTCATAGCGAATGATATCTTGATATCTGTTAGTTTATACCATATAAGTATGTACACTACGAGTACAAATATATACATTGTATATACATATATACATACCAAGGATCGTCAATTTATCAATGAATTCAATAATTTCGTCAAACATTTGTGTGATGAATTAATATAAAAACCTTACATTGAAAAATTAAACACTGAGTGGATAGCACTAGATATGGTTAGTGTTTAGTGGTTCTAATTTATTGCACACTTAGTCTACTAAATTTACTTATTATCGATTATTTTATCAACTATTATTAAATCAAATTTTGAGCAATGCAATGAACATTTTTCGAAGTACAAAGTAAGGATTTAGGGCAAGCTCTCCTAATTTAATTTTTCGCATGATCGTTTGCAACGTAAGCCCACCATTCTTTAATTGGCATTATTTTTGGATCTAATATTTATCACCATCAAGTAAACATTTTATGTGGGCGGTGGTTAGGAATCCCAAATAAACCAGAATTGCAAAATTATATGTGAAAGAGATGACTACAAATACATTAAGTTTTAATCGTACTCATGCCTTCGACATGAAATTAGCTTCCAGATAGATGTATAAATTTTCGACTGTCTTCATTGCAGTAGCCATTGTCGTACCTCAAGTTTGCAGTACAAATCGCGTGTCAAGACTCAGTAATTCGTTAGCAGTTTGGCTTGATAACCCGCTGTTTGTATGCTCAATACAATGTGAATACTAATTATACCATACCGAATTCACAAATAAATGCATAATATTCACGACCTGGTAATGCAAATAAGGCCTGTACGCGGTATTCCTATGTGAAATTGAGTCTATGGACTTTCTAAATTCCAGCAATAAATGTATGTCTTCTAATTAACAAATATTGATATCAACTCCACAGCGTCTACAAATATAGTATTGATAAATTGGAATACTCGTATTGTTTGAATAACAAACAAAACATAGATATCTGTAAGGTCATGTATAACAATGTGTATCTTATGATTTCATTAACATAGAACATCAATTAATCATGCAGGCAACACGTTGTAGGTAAAATAATAATTTGAAAAAAAAATCATTTGATACCTACCCGAATCGAAACAACATCTGGGATGAAACTTAGTTTACAGAATTATAAATTGTTCATGATGTAGTGACTTTTGGATTTTTTCTGTCCTGAATTCAATCACTTAACTGTTACACGTTCTTGGCGGAGTAATGGATGCACTTTGTCATCCGTACATTTAAATATAAAATAACTCTACTGGTACTGTAACAGTTCCCGGACGCAGTACGCAGTACGTCCCTTCAAACTGTATAAGCAGATGACATGTAGGAATATTTACATACCGACTGCAATGCCCTTCATTTCAAGTATATAGAGGTATATATTGTATATTCAGTATTTGCAGTCGCGTGCCCCGAGTATTAACCGCTTTACTTTTTAGCGTAAGAATACATGAACGAATCAATAAAAAATAGAATATCACAATGTTTATTTCTTATATATTTAATCCTAAATGCCATACATTAGGCCTAAAACAAAACAAATAAAAATCACAAAAATAAATCGGAAACGCGAGACTTCATCTGTAGCACACTGTATAGCCTAAAGGCCCATATCGCGATATATCTAGGTCATGTTATGACCAAAATAACAGACCACAGTCTGGCACAGAAATGAAACAGAAAAGTTAAAACAGAAAAAGAGAGAGTTAGGCCTTTATCTCTGATAAACAGGTCAATTTGTTTGCATTCACCGGATATTCCTATCAGAAATAATTCGTCACTCACTACGTGAAATCAGTCGGTGTGAAATACTTACGTAAGTTACGTAACAATCAGTCATCATGGTTCCCAGCTGACTGGTACAAAAATGTCACATAAAATGGCTACTTTCACTTGTCATGAATGAATATTAGCTGTCTCCCTTCTCGTAAGTCAGACTCAAACTTTCTTTGGTATAACCCATTAATAATATATCAGAGTTCAAACGTACATTCGTTGTAAATACATTAGACAGCATAGCCATGGGCGCGGCCATTTGCATTTTCAATTCACTTCTGACACATTTGACCTTCCGGTACAAAGCAGACGAATATTTTAAAAATAACTTCAAAACAAATCTGACACTTATTCAAAATTTTCCATAACATAGTTTCTTTCAAAATGATATGAAAATAAGAAAATAAACCTTAATTCCATTTAAACACAGCTGTTTAGCTGTTACGTCATATGAAAAACTACCACCGCAAAGCCAATTGCATTGATTGAATTTCGTAACCAGCTGACTACAAATTCACAGAAAATGGTAATATATTTAAAATTAAGGATTGTTTTTCATTTTTTGGAAAGCATTTAGTATAAATGCAATGGATGATGGAAAAAATTCAATTGAAAAAAATGAAAAACAATCCTTAAAAACATCTTAGAAAATCTTGTTAGTTATACCCGTATTAACGAATCGTCTAGGAACTGTTATCATTCGAGAACTGTTAGTTTACCAGTATGTAAAATGTAAGAGACACATCGAACTATTATAATTGTGTAGGTAAATAACATACCACCACTCAGTTGTTTGTTTATTTAGTACAATAATTACTAAAGTAATACGATAAAATCCCTACGTGTTATGGTAATTATATTCTAGAATTTTGCATTTTGACAATTGATTATCTGTCCTTTGAATGTCAGATTTACAAAATTCTGTTTCCTTCCCAGAATGTTTTCCTTCTCATGATCAGAATTGATACGCCATATACTAATGCAGTTTTAAATAAATAAATCGTTTTTTCTAGGATAACAGTTAAATAGATATGTCTCATCATTATTGAAAAACTCATAAGGACAGGGTTAAGAATATATGTCCATAAACTTAGTCCAATAGTCATGTATATATGGATAACTTTGATTGCTCTTTTAGGTCATTCATGTGAAATTAACAGCGATTATGGTAATGATTTTCATGGCATTCGAATAGAAACATCAAACGTATATGCTTCTAGTAGAACGACAATAGTTTTAGAAATTCTAGAATTAATTATCTAATATATATTTAAAAAGCAACGTTTGATAATAGAAAATAATCATGGAATAAACGCCTCAAAGGTATTCTAAGTACATTGTGTTCACTGTACTATTGTTCATAAAATCGATGTGACGTACTCAAACAATCGTGTTCGATTTGAATATCAGCAAGTACCAAAACGATTCACAACTTACTATACAATGTTCTTCCTAAACGTGGATGAAATAATTTGATAACATTGATTTTCGAAATCAAACACCAACTGAAATTCGAATTTACATTTTTGTCTATTTATTTTTTTGATAATGATGGCGATTAACTCCCAAATGGTACCCTTAAAATTGTAAATAAGAAGTAAATCCGGTTTTCTACGTCTGAATGTTTCTACTTACAGCTTATGACTAATTTTAAATAACAGACAGACAAGATATGGTTTGATCGATATCCTGGTTATCATAGACAAAAAATATTTTGTTTTACATTGGAAGAGAGACTTGCCAGTATTATTCAGTTTACGTCGTCACATTTACCTGCGCACATGGATGCATTCGTCTATATCATTACTAATTAGTATTCAGTATGGTGACACCTGATTTTACGTGTAAATCACATTTATATATTCTTGGCTTTTGATATAGACGTGACATGTTTTGAAATTGAAAAAAATATACCCCATCCATCCGTTCGTCCGTCCGTCTGGCCGTCCACCAACCCATCCATCCATCCATCCATCGATCCATCCATCCGTCAGTCTTTCTGTCTGTCTTTCTATCTATCTATCTATCTATCTTTCTATCTATCTATCTATCTATCTATCTATCTATCTATCTATCTATCTATCTATCTATCTATCTATCTATTTATCTATCTATCTATCTATCTATCTATATAATTGTCGTCATATTTATATATTTTGCTCTAGCCTGTCTTGAGGTAAACACTCTGGGATCTGTATTGAGAAATATGTTCCCATGTTAAGTTTATTTTGTTATACGTGCAGTTTGCTTTTATGAATTCCAAATTTCAAATTAAAGAAAAAAAAAAGTTTTATAGAGATTTTGAAACATAAGTTAATTACCTAAGGATGTGCTTCTCTTCATTTTAGCTCATTTGTATCGTAAATGTAATTCTAGTCTTCCATCCAGACATAATTATCGGCACCATGTTGTATTTCCCAAATTTAATTATCTGTAAAGTAATCTAGAATACCCAACTTGGGAATAATTTGGAAAGGCAGTTTATTCGTGTTGTTCTCCCTTTGCTGACTATCCAAACCTAACATCACACATTAAAAATTATCGAAAATATTTTCAGGACAATTAGTATTATAAGAAAGAATTATTCAACAGGGAACAATGGAATCCAGAATAATTGCCGTGGTTACATAAATGCGATAGGACTTAAAATTCAATACAACAACAAAAAATAAATGAAATACTTACATTGCAACATTTCAAACATTGCATTCCCTGGTTGCTTTCTCTCTTTCCAATAAAACTCTAAATTTCTAAAGAAAACGCCTTTGTCGGTTACTATAAAATCATTGTCATCATCAAGAATAAAAAGCATTCTTATTATTATTATTATTATTATTATTATTATTATTATTATTATTATTATTATTATTATCTATATACATGTATACATACATACATATATATATATATATATATATATATATATATATATATATATATATATATATATATATATATATATATATATATATGTATAATGTAAGAGTTCTTTGGTACAGCGTAAAAATATTTAGAAATAAACTTTTGAAAACATCACATATACGTAAATTTGCTTTATTCCTTACGGCTCATCAGACAGAATATAATGGTAGCTAAGTTATTGTTTATTATGACGTCAGGCTATGACGTCAGGCTATTACACATCGTATAATGCAGTATTGTTGTACCATTGTTATATTCAGATACCTGCAGGTTTTGTTGCGTAAAAATTATTACGCAATTATATAAAAGTTATTTTCTATTCAGAGAATATATATATATATAATTTCGACTCAAACACGGTAGTTGAAAACCATACAAATTTTGTATAGGGGTAATATGACAAAAGAATATTAGCTATATAAAGTCATTATCATTTATATTAATGAAAATTTATAACTAATTAAGTTTCATTCAATATTCGTTCTCAGAATTCGTGGATTCTTATATCTTGAGAAAATATGACCCTCAACGATAAATCATTGTTACATTATATATATATATATATATATATATATATATATATATATATATATATATATATATATATATATATATATATATATATATATATATATATATATATATATATATAAGATCATATGATCTCAATGTTATGCAGCTTCATAATAAAGCCCGGCGGTGATTTGATTGGCTTACGTGCAGCAAACTGAACGACTTTTATTCAAAACGTTCAAGAGTTCATTTATCTGAAGGTTGGTGATGACGTCACTTGTGTTTGTGACGTCACTTGAATTTGAATGGGGACAATCGAATAAAACATGTTGTGTAGATGAGTTAAAATTTTGTTGTATTCAAGTCAGCAATTTTGCTACTTTAGACATATGATAAGTTTGCTTAGATGTAATTGAAATTTTAAATTGTGGGCTAAATGAGCGTATTGAAATATAAGCAATATTTGCAATATGTTTGTGCACTTATTTCTGCTCAAATATTTTAACTATTTGGAACAAAGTGGTCAATTCGACAGAAAGGAGAAAGTATATTAACATCCCTAGTCATCAGAAAATGCCGTTTATATTGCACATGTTTGATCATATGATAAAAAGAATCTACCACGAGTTTCCATTCATATCACATTTATGATACTCGTTATGAATTTTCCATTTTTGCTCGCAAAATGGAATATTTAAAAACTCGTAACATAAATGCAATATGAATAGAATCTCGTGACAGATCATATATATATATATATATATATATATATATATATATATATATATATATATATATATATATATATATATATATATATAACGTAACCATAGTATGTCGTTAAGTTTTTATATTTATTGTTTGTGTGGTTGTATAGTGTTCTTGCATGTCTATTTTCTTCTTTTGTTTTTTATATGATTCTGAGATGATGACATTAGAAAAATAATAACGTCTAGATATACGTGATTCTACTTAGATGTTTACTTTAATCTTTTTGTACACTTAAGTACAAATTAGTTTTATGTTTTGAAATTGTGTAGAAACAAAAGGTCTAATATTGAATATCTAGGATTATGTTGTAATATTCTCACTTATATTTATACTAATTAGATATGCATTTATTGTGATATCTCATCACCTTGTAAATATTATTGTTTCCAAGGGAGTCATTAATGACACGTGCTTACTTCAGTTGATTTAATAGCCAGGCATCAGACATGATCTAATATGTGTAATATCGACCCAATGTATAGTGGTACAAAACCAATAAGCGAATACAGTTCAGAATATGATGTATTTCATATATTGGCTGCTGATGATCCGGTTTTATAAAGCAATATTGTAAGTCTACCTTGTCAACCCTTTATAAAGACGTTGCTGGGTAAACGTCAAACGCATTTTATTTAGTTCTTTAAATAACTAACACCAATTCGCTGAAGGACGTCATTCATGCCACATGCCACAGGACCCTGAGTTGAAATTTCCTAACCCCGTCACATGACGCATGATGCTTACCGTTTTTGATGAATCAAATATGACATTTATATTCGAACGAACGTAAAGCATGATCAAAATAATTTATCAAGGGTGTATTGAATGAATAAGTAAGTCTTAAGAATTTAGCTGTCAGAATCGAATTTTTATATTCATTCCACAATATTTTCGTTACCACCCAAAACACGTTTAATTTAAACAAATGTTTAATTACCCCCACCCGATTACTTTAAAGTGTTTGTTTATGTAACGTTAGGTAAATTAATGACTGACTTCGGATCTATCCGTATCACGTGGTTCAAAATACACGTCCTCATTGATACTTGATGCATTTTTATCAAGACATAAAACACATGTTGTATCATCAAATACAAAAGAATATACAGTTGTGTAAATGTCCTAAATGATAATTAATGATATAAAACTAATTATCCTTTAATACCCCGAATATTGTTAAAGTAAGTCCATAAGGAGTATAGCTTTACCAGTAGATTCGTTTTGTTCTGCCAAAACATTTACTTAACGTATTCATAAAATGTTCAATAAAGAACAGCACAATTGAGATTCATACTTCTGCAACTGAGGTAGCAATCGATACCTGTGTCTGTTGGGGGTTCATCATGGTCGAATATTCATACATACCGCAATTTCCAAAAATTAATCAATTAAGTTCTGATAGTAAATATTAGAAAAATAGCGTTTGACTTTCACAGGAAAATTAATATTGGAATATAGAATAATTACTTTTGTACACTTCGTTCTCATTTGTTCGTAGGCTACATCATATCCTGTTATGTTTTATCATAAACCAATATTTGCTAATTCATTAGAAGAAAGACCAATTTATTGACATTACCAACGAAACTGGAACACCGTGTTTGCTATACAATTCTCATTGGCATGTTTTGCGTATATGATTGATATCATATCGATATTAAAATGTAGAATTGAAAAATCTCAGAAAAATCAATTAAAATAATATTTTGATTTTCATATCATCTACTTTTGCATTTTAAAGATAAATTTCACTTGTTATCTGTTGATTCATCGAAAACTCAATAATAGACCATTTTCGAGTTGTCCCGTTACGTCACGGTTCGTCATAGCGTGCAGTCTCAATGAGAAAAGTAGGGCATTATTACACACCGGATAGTAATAGGTGCCAGATTTGTATAGCAGCCTACAGGAGATTGATGACACTTTCCATATTTACAAGATAGATAATACATCTAAAATTAACTACTCACAGATGAACTGAAATATTAGTCAAGAAATGTCGTCAATGAAGATATATTACCGGAATAGACCTTGCCCGACTTTCAGTTGAAGTCACGTGACCTGAGTACAACATATTCTAACAAAACATAACAGAATGAGACAACTCAAAGTTGGTCTTATAGTATTACTGTATTATTTATGTGGAATATGAAGTCAATGATTGCCCATAAACAATGATAAACTCTATCCAGACAGATACCACAATAAATGCACCTTGTAACATGAAATGCACCGAATTTACCGTTCTTTATAATATCTCTAATGGTTTCAACATAAATCACCTTACATCGCATGCATGTCTTAACTTGATTATACTACATGTTGCTTTATATACAGATATTTTACATATTGGTTTGTGCAATCATTGCATTGGTATTGCTACAGATACAATCATTTATCATTGTTATTCTAGAGTATGTATACATATGGTTTTTGATTTTTATAAACTTCGTCGCATGCAAAATGCCAGGTTTCTTCCCATTTTACGTCATGATCTGGTTTTCTCTTACGTCGTGTGATGACATCATCTCCAATGTATGACATGCAACTTTCTAGAGAACAATTGCACATTTGTGTGGGTGTTAATGTGTATACTTAGAATTTGTTTTTATTGGAATTATCATATTTTCTATTTTATCAGTATTTTTCTCGTGCATCCCTTACTTCATGATGACATCGAGCACTTTTAACTTTCCATTATTTAACTGACACGATATATTGACTAATACAATTAATTTCTTTGCTGTTTAAAATACAAATTATGATAAAAAAAACATTATAAACGGATTTTTCAACGATGTAATTATTGCATTTTTTGTACCATAGATAAGGAGATATGTAATTGAGAGTGTGATAGTTTTAGTTTGATTTGATCTGAGGATCTCTTTGACATTATGAATATTTCCTTACTCAACAAGGTGTTACTTTTTGCATGTTAGAATTGTTATCATACGATATAATGCACAGAAACACTATGCAGTATTCCTGTTAAGGAATTATTAAAATGATCACAAAACAAAGTGAATTTGTTGTTTTTAGTGTGACATGTGATTTACAGTATCATGGTAAATTCTTCCACTCCCTCTCTGTCTCTTTCTGTATGTATGTGTCCTCTCTCTCTCTCTCTCTCTCTCTCTCTCTCTCTCTCTCTCTCTCTCTCTCTCTCTCTCTCTCACTCTCACACTCACACACACACACACACATACACATATACATATATATATATATATATATATATATATATATATATATATATATATATATATATATATATATATATATATATATATATATATATATATATAACTCATGAATTTGGTACCTTTTTACTTCCATGAGCAGTAACTTGGTTCATTTTTGTTTTGAATTGTCTGCATATAGGCAGACATATAATTTTATCTATCGCTAATTTTATTCAAATCTAATCTATTGTTATTCAAGTTCCTATATCATTTATGTATCATGACGTAAGTTTCTTGTCTTTGTTATCCCTTTGCAACCAATTATTTGAAGAAACTTGACGACAATCAACATCACATTCCAGCTCAAAGGTTTTTATTATCTACAGTATCGTTATAAAATAATAAATCTACACAGCATCAACCAGCGATATATAAGTATACCAAGGTAATTTGGCATTTCAAGGTTCTGTCAAAATTAACAATAATTCGGTCTTTTGTATAAAATATGAATGTACAGGTAAAATATTTGGCCCTGCTTGGATTCCATACATTACTGTAGCTCGAACTTTTGCTATCGAAAAATAGACTGTCATGCTTCAAACAATTTTTGTTTGTTTGCAAATTTCTGTTAGTTTAAACTTTATTGATTTTACATCGATTGACAAACAAATTATGTCAACTTATATAAATGTCTCTCGTTGGGAGGAAACTGGAATACCCGGAGAAAACCCACGTGTTCGACTTGGCGACCACCATACCATCTCTCATACTCCCTGTCAATTCCAATGATCGAACTTGTGACATTGATGAGAAGCGAGTGTGCTAACCACTGCGCTACTAGGACCCCAAATTTATGTTGATGATCAGATGTTACTGTGTCCAAGTGATATTGTGTCCAGGTGTCATTGCGTCCAAGTGTAACTGAGCCTTGTTATTATTATGTCCGGTTGGTACTGTGCCCAGGTGTTATTGTGATCAGGTGCTACTGTGTCCAGTTGTTATTGTGTCCAGGTGTTACTGATTGCAAGTGTTATTGTTATCAGGTGTTATTGTGTCCAGTTATTATTGTGTCCAGGTGTTACTGAGTGCAAGTGTTATTGTTATCAGGTGTTATTGTGTTAAGGTGTTGTTGTTATCAGGTGTTATGTGTCCAGGTATTATTGTTATCAGGTGTTTCTGTGTTATTGTTATCAAATATTGTGTCCAGGTGTTACTGTTCCCAGTTTTTCCTGTGTCCAGGTGTTATTGTGATCAGGTGTTACTGTGCCAAGTTGTTACTTTGTCCAGGTGTTATTGTGTCCAGGTGCAATTGTGATCAGATGTTACTGTGCCCATTTGTTACTTTGTCCATGTGTTATTGTGTCCAGGTGCTATTGTGATCAGGTGTTACTGTGCCAAATTGTTACTCTGTCCAGGTGTTATCGTGTCCAGATGATATTGTGTCCAATTGCTATTGTGATCAGCTGTTACTGTGCCCAGTAGTAACTTTGTCCATGTGCTATGTGATCAGTTGTTACTGCGCCCAGTTGATACTATGTCCAGGTGTAATTGTGATCAGCTGTTTCTGTGTCCACGGAGCTTTAATGTGTCCAGATGTTATTGTGTCTAGGTGCAATTTTGATCAGGTGTTACTGTGTCCAGTTTTTAATGGTATGCATATTTTATTATGATCAGTTGTTACTGTGCGCAGTTGTTATTATGTCCAGGTGCTATTGTGGCCAGGTGTTATTGTTCCCAGGTGCTATTGTGTCCAGGTGTTGTTGTGATTAGGTGCTACTGTGTCCAGATGTTATTGTATCTAGTCGCTATTGTGTCCAGGTTCTATTGTGTCCTTGTGCTATTGTCTTCATATGATATTGTACCTAAGTTTAAAACATTATTTTGTTTTGACTGTTAAGGAACAATTACTGTTTCATTAGGCGGGGATTTTTGTGATTTATTCCTTATACTTTTTAGACATAAAAAGATGTATTATCAAGTTATTGCATGGGTTAATTTCTTTAAAATCGGGTTTTTAATAAACCAACAAAGGCGCAAATGGCGAGACTACAAAATATATCATATTCTAAACAGTACAGGATATATATATATATATATATATATATATATATATATATATATATATATATATATATATATATATATATATATATATATATATATATATATATATATATATATATATATCTTCTTACAGTAACTTAATCTCCATGTATCTGAGCGAAAATGGAATGGGAAAATAATGGATGCGATAAGTCTATTGTTGTGGTCACGAACATACACATTTCCCATATGTCACCATATTTAAACGGCGATACAGGAACATCATTCCATTGTACTAGTCCCTGTTTAAAAATATCATAAGGAAATGTTAGGTTTCAAGATAGATATAAACGAGTCATCTGCATTAAGCTGAAAATATATTGAGCTTAACAACATTATATATACCCACATATAGATGTAACTCGTGAGTAGTCAATAGGTTTCTTCTCTGTTCTGTTTTAAATAATCAATTAACGATCCCAATAAAGCCAAAATAAACTGGTATGTCTTGAAAGATGAAGAGGAACTCTTATTCCTGCAAAATATCATGTGAACATGTACAGCCACAGGAGAATAAAGAAACTCGAAAAATTTCCTGCATCTGTCATACTTTGTTATAATAGGGTATTCTGGTATTAATGAAAAATCAAATTGAAAAGACAAATTGCTCCCAAAGGAAAACGGAATTTTACATGGTAACTTTTGGCTTTGTGCCTTTATCGGTAATCTTATTGGATCAATAAATGTTTAACTCATATTTGGAAAAGACTTGTACAGTAGTAAGAACACCGTTATGATCAATATTGAAATTATAGTATTTTATCGTGCCACTTGTGAAATAAAACATGTTTTGCCTAAAACAATTCCTCCTTTGGCAATGCATTTTGAAATTATAACACAGCTGCTCTTCGTCTTTATGTGAACGTCACTGGTTTACAGCGCATTACATAAAAAGAAATACAAGAGGAAAAATCATCAGCCATTGCTGCCAAAATTCAATCACTTACAAATTTAGTTTTCGATTCGACTTATATCGATATGATGCTTCTAGGGAAAATAGTCTTTAAGTTACATGATATGATTAACGGGATTCTGTTTCAATACGTTAACACGCGATTCTCGATTGGACATTACATTACTTCATCCAGCTATTAAAATACGCCATTATCATATGAGATATTTCACCTACTGATGTAACATAAAAAACTCTTAAATCACAACATTCATTTTTATAATCTTAACAAGCATTGGTCTGTGACCTTATATGCTGTATGAT
Source organism: Atrina japonica (assembly GCA_030159075.1). Taxonomy (NCBI): domain Eukaryota; kingdom Metazoa; phylum Mollusca; class Bivalvia; order Pterioida; family Pinnidae; genus Atrina; species Atrina japonica. The sequence continues at coordinate 486,401 of BROG01000051.1, forward strand.
AATATGTTATCTGTTGCAATATTAAACAGTAACTGTACTTGATGCGGAAAAAGGTTTGTGCCCTTAATAACTGACTCGGAGAGGAATGAACAATAAAACACAGAGAGAGTTTGAATTCTATGGTTATAACGAAAGCTCCCTAATGTTTAAAAAAATGTAAAACTGTTCTAGGACCGGTTGGACATTCCCTCCTGTGTTATGAAGCCCTGGCGTAATATTTGTGTGGCGCAGTATTACGTTGCACTAACATAATGTCCGTGTAGTGCACTGTTACGTATCCCTGAAGTTATGTCTTTGTAATGTAGTGTTAGGCATCCCTGACGCAATGTCCGTGTAGTGTTACGCATTCCTGACGTTTTGTCCGCGTAATGCAGTATTATGCATCCCTTATGTAATGTCTGTGTTGCGCTATAAAATGCATCTCTAACGTTATGTCCGTGTTGCGCAGTGTAACGCAACTCTGACGTAATGTCCATGTTGCGTAATTTTACGTTGCCCTAAAAAATGTCCGTAAAGTGCAGTATTACGCATCTCTGACATTATGCCCATGTAGCGCAGTTTTACGTTGTCCTAACATAATGTCCATATAGTGCAGTATTGCGCATCTCTGACGTTATGTCCTAACAGCGCAGTGTTCTGTTGCACTAACAGTATGTCCATGTATTGCAGTGCTACACATCCTTAACTTAATGTCCGTGTAACGCAGTGTTATTTTGACCCTACATAATGTCCATGCAGTGTAACCTGAATAATCCAGTCGTTATATTTCGATCACTACATTAACGACTGAATGCAAACACAAACAGAATGACTTTGCATTGACTACTTACCAACACTCGATTTTTTCACATTACTGGTAAAAGAAAGTTGTGATTTATCGTAAAATTACAACTGTAAACCTATCACACATTTGCAGTATATATTTAATATATTTTTTTTGTTTTTTCGAACATTCATTTATCCTCGAATTATCCTCAAATTTGAAACGGAAATCTAAACTCCACAGAATCATATAATGCGTTCAAGCCCACTGGAGGGACTTTGACCGTAAGATGGCGCTGTAATCATTCGAGTTAGTGTAGCGCAGTGTAACACATTCTTGACCTGATATACATGTAGTGCAGCGTTACTAATCCCTGACGTAATATCCGTATTGTGAAGTGTTGTGCATCCCTGAAATAATGTAAATGTTGCGCAGTGTTATGAATTCTTGAAGTAATGTCCGTGTAGCGCAGTGTTAAGTTGCTCTAACATAATGCCCGTGTAGTGCAGCGTTACGCATCCCTGACGTTATGTTCGTGTAGTGCAGTGTTACACATCTCTGACGTAATGTACATGTTGCGCAGTGTTACAAATTCCCGACGTTATGTAAATGTTGCGCAGCGTTACGAATTTCACTCTGACATGCCAAGGGTACATGTGAGCTTTTATTAATATGTATCAAATACGAGCAAATCCCCGTGTACCGCAGTGTTTAGTGCAATAGTTTATACCAATAAGACTCTTATGGTCACGAAAAACTCAGAGATAAAAGACATTTGTTGTACAAACATATTTGTTAGAGAAAACATAAAAAAGAATGAGAAGTCATTTATTCTGATGTGTAGAAACAAATGTAAACAGCATATTTACATTTTGTCATATTGTTGTTGTTCCTGTTGATGACCCCACATGGAATATATAACATGGATAAATACATGGTCATACAAAGATGTGCTTGCATCAAATTGTTTTATGTCAATCGAGTCTTTATTTACATATAGTTTTATCCGAATACCTTGTGATCCACTTCATAATATTTTAAAACTACTACTACTACTACTACTACTACTACTACTACTACTACTGCTATTACTAACACCACCACCACCATCATATCATCATCATCATCTCATCGTCATCGTCGTCGTCGCCATCATCATAAACTTCATCATCATCATTAGTAGTAATAGAAGTAGTAATGTAAATCCGAAAATTTCGCACGACTTTATTTTTGCGAAACACTTTCTTAATTCATTCGCAAAAATGATATTTTTGCAATTTCGGATGCCCTTTTCGTCTTTCTATTATCTTAATTCATTAGGCGATAATTTTATTTTCGAGAGCATGAGATCACGCGAATAAAACCGAATTAACAGCAGCAGCAGCAGCAGTAGCAGCAGCAGCAGAAGCAGCAGCAGCAGCAGCAGAAGCAGCAGCAGCAGTAGTAGTAGTAGTAGTAGTAGTAGTAGTAGTAGTAGTAGTAGTAGTAACAAAAGTAGGAGGATGAACGGACAAAAACTATGTTATTGGTCCAAATCTGAGGATAATGAACAAATTTGTAAAATTAAATTCATGCATACGGCGATTAACCAATGTCCAAAAAAGCGCATTGCGTGTGTAAAAACTAATCGTCACTGACAGTGATTCTGAATTGGTGTTCACCGTGAATGTTTGAATAAAGCAATATTATCCTATAGAGTAACATCAAATACTGTACAATTGTATATTGCACCTAAAACGTCTTCTCTATCATCATATCCCGATATTTTTATTAATAGTTGCTCATTCAAATGATATGTTTCATTCCAATGGCCTTTTGTTCAATTATTAGCCATGCTTTCGGATAACTATGAATCATTTAAAAATTCACCAATCTAAAAATGTATAACACGCGTGCGTACTTAACCTGCACAAGCACGTTCCTGGCAGATAATCTTACAAAATAAGGTATTTATCCTATTTCAAGGAGAGAAAGAGAGATAAGCAAAAAGAAAAAAACGACAATTCAGCAAGAACAATAGACCATTTTCGAATCGTTTCTACGCAGACATGTGACTTCAACACTCGGGCAAGGTCGCATCCGGTTTCGTACTATCAAAATTGGAGACATTCATTTATATGTTGTTTTATTTCATCTGCCTGCAATTAAGTATAAATCAGTATTTCTTCTTGTTAAGATGACAAGCAATGTCACTTTTCTGTAGGCTTCTCTTCATGTCTGACACTTGTCGCTGAATTATACCTACACTCGAGGTCATATATACTATAAACTGTTTTACCGGAAGTGACGCTGCCCTACATTTTTATTTGAAATTTTGCACTACTATGACGCACCGTAATGCAACTATCTGTTCAAATGCATGGATCATATATTCCAAATGATTACGAATAATACACAAGAAAAAAATTGGGCAAATATATTTCTAAGAAGTTGCATCAGAAGGCATTGAAGATAATGATTGATTTGACCTTGACAATGAAAAACAGATCATCTGATACAAACAAAAAAGTAAACAAAACATAAGGACAAATTGATATTACATATAACACTGAAACGATTAACAAACTGAGTGATACTTATTACAAAGATAAATCGGTACTGAGGTTACACATTCAAGCATCTGAATCTATCAATTTAACTTAGAACCTTATCGAGTTTAACTTCAAAATGCAATGACATGCAGATACAAAGATAACATCAACGACAAATAAGTACTAATTTGTTGATTCGGCATCAGCATAGAACATTGACGAATGACATTTTACATTCCAATCATCAGTTCATTAACTCCGGTAACATTTTAGCCAGCAACTACAGCGTAATAATTCTCTAGCCACTCTCTGGTTCCGAAGTCCTCTGATAGATGACCTGTGATTCCAACCCTACTGAATTATTCATTTATTGCTGTCGTGCTTTGTAAAGATTCATTCATTTTCTGCCCATTATTGATAAATTGTAGCATATTTGTATCAGGAATATTTCAACAGGAATATGAACGTGGGGGAATTTATATACACATTACTGATTCATGAACTAGCAAAATATGGGTAAAATTATAACAATTATTTGATTACAATGTGAAGTGATTATATTCATATTCTTGTGTCTAAGTGCTTCAACCATACAACAGATAGTATTCAGGTCATGTATAACCAAGATAACATTCCGCCATGGAATTTTATTATCTTTTATAAAATTATGTACTGGTGAGCATTGAATGGGACACTATTTGGATGCTTAAAATTATGACAAGCTGGAAGGGAAAAACGTTTTATTCTTCACTGGACACTCTTTTATGTATGGTGACAAACAGGAGCAATTACTCTAGACAGTGTAATTTTAATGTTATGCTTTATTACCATTTAAACTCGTCCAGGTCATGAAAGGGTTCACAAAAGTCCACCCCACTAGGTTATACGGGTTTTACTATAGTGAGGTCAAAGTTATTTTCCGATGAACCTGTTAGTACTTACTTAATGAGTTTCTTACATCGACTTAAACGTATACATAACAAACCTTACTAAGTATACCGAAGAAGTGCCGATGGAAAACCGAAACTTTAAGCCCATTAGAGTATGACAAATTATATTTAAACGGTCTCAACACATAGAACAGTTGCGAATCCAAAACTGGATGGGACAAGGTGTCCGGAAGAAGTCAGCGTCCCCTGTTAGCATGTCACATCCGTCCCAAATATTCCATGAAAACCTCTCGAGTTCGGTGAAAAGGTCAGCTCCATATTCAGCATAGGTTTATAACGTTCATATCAATAATCCACAAAGTAACATCTGTTATATGTCTGATTTACAAAAAAAGGCTATTACAAAATCATATAATAAACATTATAAATACCTTAGAATTCTATTGGCTGCATTCAATGAGTTCAAAATGTAAACCGAATATGTGCTAAAGTTGTTTTAATGAGAGTGATATGAATCTTTTACATCAGCCTTTCAGGTTTTTTGTGCTCAAATATACTACCTTTTAAATCAAATCAAATACTTTATAGAATATCTTTTACACACTGTATATCACTGCATTCGTTTCTTATTAATTCCTATAATAGTAAGAAAGGACAAATTTATACATGGTTTCAATTTTTCTTCAGAACTACTCATTTCGAAATATTTTTGCAATGAATATCAGCTATCAAAAGATTCGCCTTTCTCATAGCCTTATGTCCAAGTCGTTGACACAAAATAAATTGCTTTCGTTGAAAACAAATTGTTAACCTATAGCTATCTCAGACAGATTTTCGTAAATACAATGTCAGGGACCTAACAACTGGATGTGGCCTTGTGAATGTTTAGTCGATAGAGTTGTCCAATAAAATCAGCATATCATTTATTTCCGCTGGGAACACTCTCTTACCGCATTCATCTTCATCATTTGTCGAAATTGGTAGATTAGGGTAGGATGGCTGCATCCTATTTAATCTTCGATTTAACCTTTTAAAAAACTTGGAATACGACCTTTCCCCTGTGTTACACTTAGAATGAAACTATACTGAAAAGAAAGTATTTTGACTCAGCTAGCTGCGCATGTCATACAGTTGTTAATTTCTTATAATGAGTAACGATGGAAATTGATTTTCTGTAGTTGATTTTAATTGTATTTTGTTTTGGGCTCAACATAAAAATGAAGCTTTAGATAGGTTTATACAAATCTTTCGTCTAATATCGTAAATTCAATCTGGCTTTGATGCCGTTTTATTATTCGTTTTATTAGGGGTATATTGAATTTGGATTTGAATTTTATTTTACATCACACTTAGTCATATGGCGGCGGAAAGGTTTTACTGGTGGGTGAAAAAACCGGTTACAATGTACCCGGGAAAAGACTATCGACCTGTCAATAAACTGCCAAACTTTCTCACAAATCGGTTAGGTTTCAGTAAGAATTAGACCCGCTCTAAATCAAAGGTCATATAATTAGCTGTTCGAAAAAAGTGTCGGGCTTTTATTATCGATATAACCTTTTTTCAAGTCAAGAATTTCGATTAATATGATGTATGCAGACTAAATGTAAATTTTAATATTAACCACATCAATTATTAATTACTTTCAGAATCATTTCTGTTGTTTATACCATTGGTTAATTCAGAAGTGTTGTAATCTGAACGGTTTGACTGGAATACAATGATCTAATCAAAACTGACAGTTATTCACTAGTAATTTTGATATCCAATGTCTCATATTGCCAAATATAATTGACCTAGATAGAGATGATAAGTAGGTCAAGCTATGTAAGATTTCAACAAAAATATAGCTGATTAATATTGTATTTTTGTTGATTTATTTATGTCTTTTTCATTAGTGACATTGTTGATCTGTTGACGAGGTGAATTAGTTGATGACCATGTTGAATGAGTCGTCGTATGAGATCACATGTTCACATTCATTTAGGGTCATTACATTTCTTAAGATTCGAAAAACGACGATCGGATAAATATGTGCTTGATTCGGTTGCTCTGAGACAGATGTTCAATTTGATAAAAATCATTCTTCACTTTATATTAATGTCCGACTCAAATAAGATGGCGGGGCGCAGTAATCTCTTGATTATCATATCATACATATAAATCAAAACCAAGGACGAATTCCGTAGTTTATTTCATATACAGCTATATTACATGGTTTTTTAAGTGGTCATATCTTTACACCATAAAGTGGTAAACACGTACCACAGACCGTCTGCCGTTGAGCCTACTGCCATATTAATGATTAGATAATCTGTTTCTACCCCTACTTTATTAAATATGAATGCTTTATTTTTCTACCTATGATACTAACAATATTTTGTGAACTTTTTTTATATTGTTAAATATTTCCTATCCTATATGGATATGTTCTATATGATGTATATCTTTATAGTACACATTAGCTTCAACAGCTTATCATCTTTATCTATATCATCTAAGATGATCTTTATCGTTTTGAGCTGCCAATGCCAACTTTGAATTTGAAAAAAGAACAATAAATAGATGGCGTCTACAGGAAGGAGGTCAATACCAGCCAGAATATGGTTTGACGGTAACATATTCAGCATGCACAGTCATTTAAAGAAAAAAAGTTCAAAATTTGTGTAAGGCACAAAATCGTAATTTGTCTTCAGTCATCAGATCCTTAACCTGACGTTAACTGGTACTTGTCGAGAACTGGTATTCAGTCAGTAGCTAGAGGAAAAAAACCTAAATATAACATAACACATTACCATTGTTAGAGTTGGTTTAGGAGATATGACTCCAAGGCAGAGCAGGATATAATATAGGCTCGTCGGAACGGAATTCATATTGGGAGTTACAGAACAAAACAGTATTTTATTGACTTATTACAGATGACAAGAAATTATGTGTGTGTATAATAACAATAAAATTTGAACCATGCACTGTCACTGAGGTCCATTCTGCCCCACCCCCGATTCCGATGATACTGTACCATTTTATAATTTTGAACATAAATGTAATTTATTTATTCATTCCATTTATAATTCTTCAGATGTATAAATCTACATACAAGAACTGTCTAAAGCTACCACCACAAAGTTGTTCGGTCTTTTGCAACTATGTAAAACCACACAGACTCCTTTCGGAAACCTGATTCCATCCCCGATTGGGATTCGAAATCTTTTAGGTGATGAGACCGTTATTATAATCCAATTTGTGTAATGTGCTTGAAGTTTGGAATAAAAATTGATACTTCTTCAATTATATATTCATTAAAATATAAACACGGATGTCGTTTTCTTCTTCTTCTTCTTTTTGTTTTCTTGTATTGTTTGGTTTTACTTGGACATAACTTGGCAAATTGTGGAGGTAGGTATGGCTCGCCAGATTCAGTTTTATTCTAGAAAATGAGGATAATATCATAAACACAATGCCAAAGTTATAGTGACAACGTATCTGTGTGAGTGGTTTATTGGCGAGTCGTTTGACTCTCAGATTAAAACATTTATTAGAGGAGCATTCCCTGGCATAACGAATAAGTTGCTAAATAAAAACGCCATAGGCAGGGGAAGACGGGATATTACTACTCAGGAACGGTTAGTTCATGATATGGGATTTAAAATCGTCACGTTTGTCATAAAGTAAGGTGTGAAGTACAACGTCTTCCCAATGGACAGGATCACATCTATGTAAGAAGCAGATGTGTTGCTTTCTGTCGTCTTACTGATCTCAAACTCAGCAGGATACATTTATGAAATTCTGGATTATATATAGATAAGATGTCGTCGATGTATCTGTAGGTAAAACTGAACCGTGATGCTAAATGTTTTTTTCATGTGGAGAGCAGATTCTATACATTCCGCTTCATACGAATAACTAAAAATGTCAGCCAGGAGAGGGACACGGTGTTGATTAAATATAATGTGCTTTAAATTAGTTTTATCAGTTTAAAATGTATGTCATCAAAATTTTATTCATTCTAAATTTTGCTACTCTCATATATCAGATTAATAAGGAACCAAAACTTACATCATGGCACTAATGTCATTTGCGGACTCCAATTTCTTAAGTTGATACATTGTATAATATTTGTGATAAAGTGAAAAAGGTTCGTTTGAATTCCAGTAATGATGCCCTTTTTAAACCATTTACATGTAATATAACATCAATATAATATCATAACCATTTAAATATTGAGATGTAAAATCTTTCTAATTCTCAAGGTCCAGGTACATGTGTTTGATTTATTATCCAATGGTAGTTCTTCTTTTTTATTTGAAAATTGCTACCCGATGATGGATTATTTTGCAGTCTTACATTTTACCCTTCTGAACTTAGCATTGGTATCACAGTCAACATTTATAAAACCGAAACTAAATATTGTCACACATGTCTCTGCATAGTCATTCGTCTTGGATATTCTCATTTGTCAGTTCTTGCCAATGTACTTCAATGCTTATTTACAACATTGCTAATTAAACACTACATACTTCTCTTATTCGATTATTTACGTAATACAGTATTGCTTTTCGGAAGTGGAATTTACATTCTGTCTTACAGAGTTAGCATTTCGGAGTCTAATTGAATTTTACTACTTAGATTTAATTAAGCCCAAATTCAATAAAACATGAAATTGGATATCATTTCTACGTCATTTGGAAAATCATAGAGGTCGACATTTGTATAAATCAATCTTTATACCGACTCTGTACATTAACATCAAATATTTGTCACATATTTGCGAATTACGTATTTTCGTCAGAATTTTAATAAAAAGATGTTGCTATTCATCTATATAGGAATAAAACTGGTTGTATCTGTATACCAGAAACTAATAATAGGGACAGATAGTAACTTCATATCGATTTTATACCATTTATTCATATATGTGATTGTTGTGAAAAATTAACAATGCAATAAATCATTTTAGACTGTTAGTTTTAATGAATATATTACGGGATGATCACCAAGGTTGCAACACAAAATTAAATCACCGGATTCGAATAGGAATTTAGATCTTCGTACAATAACTGCGTTCCTAAAACTTTCACCTGCGCACAAACAGTGCGAGAGCAGTTCCGGGGGCATCAAGAAGTTTCGTGCCCAAAACGTTTCGTATCCAAGACAAATATTACCCATTGAAAGACAAATCGTACCCTATGTTAAATTTGAAGTACGAGAATCCTTGAAGGTGAAATCCCTTTAATTCGTGGGAATAGGGATAGAACGTCTGTTATATCATCTTATCTTATTTGTCATTGTGTGTCTTTCGTATTTTTTGTTTTCTTTAATCATATTTTGTTTGTTTCGTTTTTATTTTCTTTGACTAATTTTGTGCTTTAAGCCACACTCAATGATTTTCAGTGATATAACACAGAATTAGCTGATGTTCCTGCGGGGCGCGTACCCACGCAATCCAGAGATGAGAGAAGTCATGGTTTAAAGCGCGATGTCTTAACCGCGCTATCACGGAAACCCACCATCATGCATTGAAAACAATGTATAAACATGTGTGTGGGGTGGGTGTATGTTTTGAATGTACAATTGACTTGTATTAGGACTATTTTAGGACATGCGGCACTCCAGATACTCATAAAAGTATTCATTTTGATAGGAAAATAATAATTTTAACAGAAAGACGTCTTTTTGGAAAACACCATGAATGCAATGATTTGCTGCCGATTTTAAGTTCACAATTTACGTATATTGTTAAATTGAATGTACAATTGACTTGTATGAGTGTTTTAACTTTATTTGACTGGATCAAAGGAGACAATGAACTTGAATCACTTCTTATTAACCAGCATCGGGTAATGCGTACTTCATATACCACTAGAGCCTGTATAGCTTTAAGTTTAAGTTTAAATTTATATATTTTACAACGATTTATAAACAAGTTATGTCAACTTATATTAATGTCTCTCGTTGTCCCTGATACAGCAAGGCATGTGTGGATCCTTGCTGTGGGAGGAAATCGGAGTACCCGGAGAAAACCCAAGTGTCCGACTTGGTGATCACCATACCATCTCTCATACCCCCTGTCCAATCCAAGGATCGAACCCGAGTCGCACTGATGAGAACTCTGCTACTCGGACGGACACCCGAGCTTTCATTACTAGAATATCATTGAAAAGTAGTCATATAAAAGAGCACGACGACAGTTAAGTTATTGGGATGGTACGATTTTCATTTTTAAAAGGTGACATCTTCTGACTTCCGTAGAATATGCAGGATTTATTGATTTACCTTGTAACCAATGACGTGTGTATAATTTTCAGCAATTAGTTAACATTCGTTCCCATGTGTATATGTTTTGCTTCATAACTAATAATGAAAACATTTTAGTTTATTAATTTGACAAGGTCTGTAACTCTATACGGTAATTCGAGTAGACTTAAATAACAAGTGAAGATAAAATATTGAAAACTGTTATAATATAATATGTAAAAAATATAGAAATGGATATTCATACGAATTACATTGTACACGTCATGCTTCAGTACAAAAATGTCAATTCAAAATATTGTTACAAGGTCGAATAAGACTTATGAGAACATCTTACTTAATATTGACACAGAATAACGGATGGAATATCAATATCCATTACCATTTTCGAAACCATCTAAATAAAATACCCTTATGAAGTATAGTCACCTACATATGATAGTCAGACGTACTTCCTTTTTATAAGTCAGGAGCTGTAGGGTAAAAGGAAAAAGACAAATTTGAAACATGAATGTAATTATAAAAAAAGCAATGTAATTGTGGCCAAAATCACATAAATGTGTTAAACCTAGTCTTAGTCTGTATTGCTGAATCTAAACCTAGTTTCTGTCATTAACCCACATAAGCTGGATAAAAAAAGTAAGTGTAACTGAGAAAAACTAGATGTAATTGCATCGAAATCACAAAAATAGAGTTAAACCTAGACACTAATTAATGAGTATTAATGTGATTTGGGCGCTGTAAATCCTAGTTTGTTGCCTGTTAATGTGGGTCATTAAAAAGATAGGATTAACTGGAGAAAAACTTAACTCATGAACTGGAGTACACTTGGTTTTATTGGTATTTATTAAAAATACGAACAAGGTAGAAAGAAATAGGTTTAACTGAGAAAAAACAAGGTTTACATCATTAATGTGATTTTAGTGTACCATAGATATTAATGCAAGGCAGAAGTAGCAATAATCGGTGATCTTGCAGACGACACCTAACAAAGTCAATGTCGAGTGTTGAGATATCCCCAGCTACGACAAACAAAACATCCCTTAAATCTGAAGACGGACCTTCGAAAATAAATATTTCTAATTTTAATATTAATTTACATCTGAGTAACAATTTTGACACGCAGAATTCATTTCTTTGTCTGAATGGCTTCATGACACAAAGTTGGACAAACGCTCAAAACATTTTTTTTTTCATTTTATTTTTCAATACTGAATCCTTATTAGGTTTGTTAAGTAGATCCGTATAGAAATCGATTCAATTCTTTCTCTTACTTATTTTCTCCTCCAGAATTACAGTTATGGCATTCTGGTGTAATATATAAATTCAATTGTATCCTGGCTTTGACTTTAGCGATGGACCAACAGCTGTCAAAAGGATAGAGATATAGTCGCAAAGTGACACAAAATCGAATTTTATTGTCGTCTGGACTTGGTATTTAAATGACACATCGTCAACCCTTTTGCGCAATATCGTTATTCAATTTGAAATTGCTGTTTGATGGAAAAGACGTCAAAAAAGAAGTTTTCTGATTGTTTTTCATTCTATTAAATTTGCACAAGTATTTATCTTCTGTTTTCTTTCAATCAACTTTAATCCAAAAGTAAATATTGCTGAAAGATTAAGATATCAAAAACCGATGGGCGACTTGATTTCTGTTTGGAAACTAGTTTTGTAACAGTAAGGTTAAATTTATATTGTGTTATCAATTAACAGAATTATGTGATATACGACATGAGAACAAAAACTTGATCGGTACTCAATTACATATGTACTTAAGCTAAAGCCATTTCCATAGATTTTCTGTATTCGCCTGCCGCCTGCAAAAACTGGTTAGTACTATAACAACTTGTAAGCTGTTATAATCCTTTAAAATTGATCTCATACTTGATGGGAAACGGAATAATAACTTTTCACGCCTACCAAAAGTTGGGAACATTATTTGCACTGAGTTAGGTACTGCACTTTACCACAAGTTGTCGCTTTATTGCGACGCCATCAAGTGACGACACATATGAGGTTTCTCGCTCCTCACGTCATTCTTATGTGTGTACTTCTATTCCATACAGCCATTTGTCTACTAGTATCTTATATGCTGGATAACAAGACGGTATCGGACTATATTTATTTTTAAATATACATGCAATCCTTGCGATACATCACATAAAATGTAAACAATAAATATATTTTATTATAACATGTTTGCTACAGGAACGTTTACCTGTCTCATTCTAAATAGAAAGATTTATTTATTCACCTATCTACTCCTGGCAGTGAATATCGTTAACAATGCCAAAGTGTTTACTTTTACAAAAGAGGCCAAACCAAATGCTCAAGACGATCGTTTCTATCGCTAGGATTGCATCAGTTGAGCTCATGTTTAATATGAAAGTATATTCCTTAAAGATAAAATGGTATCACATTATATAAATGAGTTTATCACAATTAATATAAATATCAATAAATAACAACAAACACATATAGTATTATATACAAATCACAAATAGCAAAGTGTAAATCTTCAGGACCTCGAGGATTCATATAAACATCTGTTGAATATTGGACAAACACGGACCTCCAGAAATAAAGAGGTGGAATCAGGTACCATGGAGGAGTAAGCATCCCCTTTTGACTGGTCGCACCCGCCATGAGCCCACAGTCAAATTCAAATGAAATAGATGAGGAGGAAACCCTCGTCACATAGACATGATTCAATAGCCGCTATAAAACAGGTAACATACATTTCATTTGGTGAAACAAAGTAATTGCAAATAAGGTCATAATACCGATCGTAAAATCTGCGGAACATTGACATCAAACGCGGTTTTCGATATCCCTGTGACAATAATTTATCTAAATTTATACAAGAAGTCACATACCCATTAAAAACTTCAAATTCATGTTTTACCCAATATTTGATGCAATTGATTTTCTAGTGTTGTATATAAAGTATCGACAAATATTTTAATATATCTTAATAAGGATTTTGAATTAAATATTTTACAAATAATGCCACATATCAAACATCTGTTGTAGTAATTAGATATTAACATTGACAACATTGAATATCTTAGCTTGTATGATACGCCATCTGAATGATTATTTCAATGTTATTGGATAAAAAACTGAACTTCATATTTAAACTATACATATAAATACATGGTGAAATTTACACCATATGTTATATCAGTCTAAAGGCTCAATATAAAATCGAAACCTGATATGACATGAGATACTATAATCTCTTGAATATTATTATAAACATAAGACCTTAGTTATAGGTTTTTACGAAAAGGTCAAAAGAACATACATGTGTAATACTTCAAATTCAGAATTCTTTCGCTGTCATAATAAACAAGTTTAAACTACAGATACGAGCAGGATCAGTACAGGACGTCCAAGTGTGACATGAATTTGTGACTGCGGTTCCACATGGTTCACGTGCTTTGCCAATATACCATGAAAAAATTGTCTATTAAAATCATCACATGTCTTCCGGTTATGTATCATTTGTGTACTCAAATAGACATTAGACTCCATCTATTATCTACTCTGAACACCAACCACATCTCCGTCATCATAGAGCAAGGGCATGATAATTACCTTCCATACAGATCGACTAAATATGATTCCATGCTTTCCTGTCTTAACATTTATTTATAAATACAGTGAATCCCCTTAGGGACACAACAAAACAAGTCTTTATAGTGAGGTTGTCTTTATATAGAGGCTGATATGTACACATTGGGGACAGCAAAAAAATAAAACAATATTTATGTCCAGGTGATACTTTTTCATGGGTGTTACTGTATATTCAAAATTTAAATATTTTTTAACTTGCCTTTGAATTTTGTATATCACGTTTGTCTGTAAGGGTTTTGCTTTACAATAATTTTCATATTAAAGTAAAAGTAACGTAACCTTTATTTTTAGTGGACGATATGTACATACGTAACAAATAACATGACCTCTAAGGAGCTCTTACAAACAAATCACAAATGCATGCAGGATATAAATAAACATACAAAGCACACAAATTACACTGACAAATATCCCGCGCAAGACTAAACAGCACAGAGATGGAAATAAAGTTGAATTAAAATTTAAGTGTACTAAGATCTACATGAAATGCTATTGCATTTTGGTCCTGTCCATGAAATGCTACTGTATTTTGGTCCTGTCCATGCACTGCTGAAGCTTTTGAACTGATTGAAGATTGTAATTTGCCTGGCGGTTTTTGGTAGGGAGTTCCAGATCTTAAGAGCTGTATATCTAGAAGAAACTAACCTGTACCTTGTTGTCCGGAATTCCATCTGTATTACAAGATAAAAAATTATAAAGAGTTTTGATGGTTACAAGATCCTGTTAAAAGAAAAGACAGATGCCTTTTGTCACAATTTCGAATATTTCGATGGCAAAAATACCTATTCGTCTGATGCTATTACACATTTTCCAAGTGATATGTACTTAATTTATCATTATATATCAATCTAAGTGTCCTACATTGAAGATTTTCTATCTTGGTTGTAATATCTCCATTACAGAAATGCCAAATAATGATTGAGTTCACATTTGTCAAATAAGTAGGCAATAGCTTGACATAATGAAAGAATATTAAATTGTTATTTTCCTGATAGGATTTAGATTATGGCCAATGCGTCTGAGGATATTTAGTTGTCTGGCAGCTTTTTTGTACATATTGGTGATGCGTACGTCAAAATCATGGTAAGAGTCTATTGTAACCACTACAAGATTAACATTTTCACATTATTCTAATACTGTACTATCAAACTCAAAGGTTACATCTAAAGCCCTGGTTTCATTTCCAATGGTTATGACCTGGAACTTGACAGGGTTTGCTTTCTATTAATTTATTATGTGTCCCAGCAACTTTGGAAAGTGTTTATATATATATATATATATATATATATATATATATATATATATATATATATATATATATATATATATATATATATATATATATATATATATATATATATCATAAAAATGTCGTCGCGTGGGGACATTAGATATAACCTGTCATAAACTCTTACCCCCATCATGAGGAACGAATCCTCATCACAATTGGTACAGACGTCTCATCTACCGCAGTAGAACAGGTAGCTCAACATTTCATTTAGTGAAATAGAGTAATCGGAAACAAGACTATTATACCGACTGTAAAATCTGCAGAACGTTGACATCAATCGCGGTTTTCGATATCCATGTGTCAATAATTTGTTAGTGAGTAGTTTACCTCTGTATATGAAATGTTCATATGCAAATAGGATCATTTGTGAAGTATAAACTCTATACGCGGGTGATTGTATGATATTACTACTTAAATGTGGAAAATTACGATGGGAGAGCCGAAATCGTCGCGTTTGTCGTATAGCCTGGTTGTTAATTTCGTGTCTCTGTCTATTGTAAGTAAAATGTCTAAGTATGAAGCGTGTGTGCTGGATTATGTTGTGTCTTTTATTTCTAGATCGCAGGGATATATCGCATTGACATATGTATGAAAATAGTAATTATTCATCTAAAAATGCGTCGATGTATCTAAATGTCAAATAAAAGGAAACACCTAGTCTTTTCTTCTTTTGATTCAATGGTTTCTGAATGATGTCTGTTTCGTATGAATAAGGAAACAGGTCATCTAATAAAGGGGCACAATTGGTTCCAATAAGAATGACTACAATTTGTTAAAAGACCACGTCTCCGAACATTACAATTATACTGTCTATTAAAAATCCCATCATCTTTTTTATTTCAAGTTCAGTGAATTCATATGTAGAATCAGAGTTTTGTTAGACAAAAAGTATCAATATAACAAATGACTAGATATTTAAATTTTTGGGTACCACTTTTAGTGAAAATACAGTTGTGTATGATGCTAAAAAGTCTCTCTTTTAATTTTTCATGTGGAATTGTTGTGTTAAGAGTAGAAAAGTAATATGTTTTGATACAGTGAATTTGAGAAAATATGTGTGCCTTCAAATTTTCTAAAAGCTGTTTAGAATCTTTAAGTATCCACATCTGATTTACACTGATTCTGAAATAATCAACGTTACAGTATTGCTGAAGTTTCTCTAACGGCTGTCAGTATCTTGGTAAGGAGTAAAGATAAAGGTTTGGTAGAACATTTGCTGGATCCTGCTATGTATCTCTGCTTTTTTAACGGGTTTTGTGATGTTTAGGTATTCAATATAAATATGGTAGCTCAAAATCAGTATCGGTTGTAAGTACATATAAAAAGCGTAATACGGACTCGTGATTTTGAAGGATCATGTCCATTGAATGTGGGCTACGTGTGTACGTAGGATTACCAGAATTCATATTAAACCCTAGTTCTTCTAATAAACAATTATAGTAATGTGACTTACAAATAAAAAATGTCGTGATCAAAATGAATAACATACTTAGATATATGTCACTGGCCAAACTTATCCTTTAACATTAATTATAGGTACAGTGCAACAATTAAATACAAACGTTTTTGCAACACGTTTGCGAATTTAATTATATGTCAAATACAAAAAGTAATAAGAGATATAAATAGTGCTCCTCCAGCATTGTGTCTCATGTGGCATTCTTATCAGAAAGTATTTATATATAAAACCATAAAATAACCCAGAACAGCGATATCATTTTGTAGAATTATTGATTATAGTTTCTTTTCAAGCCACATAAGTTAGTCTACATTGGTGCAACCAGTTCTGTCTGAATCCATGATCAACAATAAAACATACAACAAATATCTCAAGATAAATAAACTCTCATCACAATCATGAATCATACAGTCTAATTTTGCACCCCAGATATTTTCTGTATGTATTGTAATTTAGTTTAATGGCCAAATTATCAGTAATTTCCGTGACTACAATGAGTTTCAAACATTTTACATTTAACCATCAGTAGTATAGGATTGTGCACCTCCGTGAAATCAATTTTCCTTCCCATAGAGAGCACTTTATGTAAGTTTTGTATTTGTAGCTTTGAAGTTACCAAACAGATGTAGGGGTCTCCGTAGCCCAGTGGTTAAAGCATCGCGCTTTGAACCATGAACTATCTCACTTCTGGTCAGCGGAGGTCCGAGCCCCGCTGAAACCTAAACTGACCACGTGAGAACGTTTGTCGGTTTACTTGCGGAAGGGCGGTAGTCTCTTCAAGAGTACATAGTATTCAAGTAGAAAATAAATCCCCAGTCAGCATACACACGTTGTGCTAAGTGCAAATCGGCCCATCGTATGACATTTTTGTTATTACGTTGGTCCTACGCTGGACCAACTTTTAAATTTACAAAAATCCAATGTTGGGCCAACTTTGTCTTTTACACAATATTCCTATATTGGCCCTACGTACAAAATAAAAACAATGAAAGTCCTTAACACATAGAACAGAAAACTATTTAGATCCCAATAAACGACTGTTTATTAATTTATTTGTTTAAATGAACTTCTTTTCACGTGATTTCAACAGTTTTCCCCATGTATTGCTGTTACTTCTTGAGTCTAACTTTTTTGCCACCACATCGATCTTTGGTAAACCCAAACCAGTCTTTGACGACATCTTCCACTTCTTTACTCGTTGACTGACATAATCTGTTCCTACGAACAGTCTCTGTAAATAAAGGTTATAGGTAGATATAAATGAAAATGAAGGATATCAGGTTAAAGGACAACTTCTTGAATATACGTTTTAAAAAAACATTCATAATTAAAATCAAAGCTATCAATACTACAAATGTTTCCCACTCGAAGTATAATAGAAAATCGTCTATAAAAATAAATGTAAGAAGTAGAAATAATCTGCATAATACTTTTCTTCATAATACATTCTCTTCTCTTAGGTCTTCTTAGTTTGATCAATGATGTGAAAATGACCACAAAAACAATTTTAGAGCCAAATGGTAATGTCATGGTAACCGTTACTCTCTGCAATGTGGCAATACGCTGACCAAATACATGTAGATTTAAAACTAAGTTTATAGCAGGTGTCCAGTTACAAACATCCTGTATTCCCAACTCTTAGTTATATTATATAATCAGATGGCTATGTATGAGTTTATTTGTACAGAAAGACAGAAACACATGGGATTTATTTTCACCGGCATGTTTTTATAAGCAAGAAAATCGTTGTAAAGAAATTATCTTATGATTTTTATAAAAGATCTATATAAAGTGGCATTAATTATGATTATAATTAACTACTAACACATAACTACATTGCTTTAACAGTTATTATTGCGAATTTCACAGTCATGAAATATAACATGGGTCAATATTTATTATTAAAAAACACACATTGTGAAACGGTACAACCACAAACCTAATGATTCCTTTATGAATATGGGCAATATACGCTGGGCCAACGTTGGCCCAACGTAGTAATGTCGAGAAAAGTCTGAAAATGTTGGCCTAATATATAGGTGCTAACATCAAACCAACACAACAGCATAACTTATTAGAAAACGTTGGGTCTACGTTGTGCCAATATGGTAATGCCAACATCAATGACCAACAAATTTCTCTTCTCCATCGACTGACATTAGTGACTTGAGATACTCACGCTTTTACGGTGAGATATTGACGCACTATCAAGCGAACTAGCAAGAGTTATCGTACCTTTGTGTATCAAGTTGAAGAAGAAAAGTCAAGGAGAGTAGAATTATATGTAAAATAATGAAAATGTTACTCCGCAAAATGAATAAATTATTTAACTGCATATCTCAGTCAAGAGTACGACAACAACTGCTATAAAGGCCAATCCCATGTCTACGAATCCACACGATACGATATTTCTGAAAAATAGTCTACCCAATAAAACAATAAAAGTTTGCAAGAGTTATGTTTTTTCGTCTAGAGCAGACAATTAAACAGCACCATGCTGCAACCAAAACGAGTGTGACATTTCAGTCAAATTGATATATCTACCATTTACCGATATGTCGTCTGCTATGTACTGCGACTTAGATTAAACAGAATACCAAGGAAGTCTATATAAAGGATTACACTTCATGTGCTGATGAAAAAATATTAGACATATTCGAGAGATAAAATGTTCATTTAAACGCCATATATGTTAAACATATTAAGCTTCACTTGAAAACCACTGATGTATTCAACGATCCATGTCAGTAACATTTAAAACCTAGCCTTTGTGTTGTTAGATAAATTGAATCTGATGTATATTTCATGTCTATGACGTCAGCGATGTCAGTATACTTCCTAGAAAACATCACGGGAGGAAATATAATCATCGTGGTGTTAATACTTTAACCATTTCACTCCTGAATATCTTAATCAGATGATCCTTTCTATTGTTTAAGACCAGTCTATTGTGCTACGAATGGGTAAACTCGTAAAATAAATGGTGCATGGCCAATACATTGACAGACGTCGATATTTTAATTCAAATTCGACATTACATGGCATGTTGGATACAATGGTTTCTAGATCACATTATTCGAAGTTGTGTTATTTTGCGTTAAAATGTTCCAAGTTCACAAATATATACATATATATATATATATATATATATATATAATATATATATATATATATATATATATATATATATATATATATATATATATATATATATATATATATATATATATATATATATAACCAGCCATTAAACATAGAAGCTTGAGGACAGATCTGGTTTAAATTAATATTCTGGTGAATTATCAGTCTAAATGATCCCAATAATTGATCTGTAGAATATGTTTGAAAATTTAGGGGAAGTACTATTCTTTTATTACAATGTTGAAAACAGGATTACGTCTGTAAAAAGAACCCAAAGATACAAAATTCTGACACTTTTAAGATAGGCCAGTGATTTTGTTATTTCGACGACACACTCTTAAAATTATTTGAAATATTAAACTATATATTTGCGCGCTATGTGCCTAATTCTCCTAGTAAAAAATGACGTAAAAGTGTAATGACGAGCCAAATATGAAATATAATATTTAACACAGTGAAAATAACGTTTTCAAGCCAATAGTTAATATATTGATTTTCCATAAAAATGTATATGTGACAAGGACTTATTCCTCACTTGTTTTTATTGAATTTGATTGGATGCACGACAAGTGTGACAGGGGATGCTTACTCCTCCGTGGCACCTGATCACAACTCTGAATATTCCGGAGATCCACATTTATCCAAAAATCGTTAAAATTGTCTCTCGGAAAACCTGTTGGTTCTTAATTTGTTATCTTTTTGCTTTACATACAAACATATGACAGACAAAATCTGCTCTGATCATATACCAAGTCCATATAATCTATTGTTAGAGAGAGAGAGAGAGAGAGAGAGAGAGAGAGAGAGAGAGAGAGAGAGAGAGAGAGAGAGAGAGAGAGAGAGAGAGAGAGGGTAGTGTGTGTGTGTGTGCTACGCATCGTATGATAGCTCTTATTTTACAAATGTCATTTTAAATTCAAATCGGGGTCAAAAGAAAATTCATTAATATTGACTAAATCATTGTTGGGCAACACATTTCTATTTTGTCGATCAGATATATAACATATAACACAATAGTTTGCCAAATATCTCGTGCAGGAATTGTTTTGTGAAAGGTCCAATTATCCGAAGCCAAGTCATTATGTTATCCAATGTGGAAAACACGAAATCACACCCAATGCAGTTCTTCTTTAAAGGAATCATTAGATATTGGGTGGAAATTCATATTTTCAGAAAATTTGCCGGAAAAGTATTAATGTTACATAGAATAATACAGGAATATATTACAGATATTCATTTACAGAAGTCAGTTACAATAATTTATCATCTAGCAATAGCTGAGGTTATTACAAAACATATGAATAATATATCATATTTGATGGAACATTAACTGTAGAATTCGATAATTATTATGAAGAAACACTAGAACATTGATCTACGTTTATCTGTTTCATAAATATATTCCTTTACACACAGCAGTAAGTTCCCCAATTTTACAATCGTAATTAACAATACCAAAGTTATAGTTTTTACAAAAGAGACAATCGTTTTTGTCAATAAGACTTCATTCTTAGAGTTTGAATTTGATATAAATGTATATTTCCGAAAAAAAGGCGTATCATACAAGGCCAAATAAATCTAAACGTATTGCCAAATCCGACTGACAAAAAACTCACTGTACAAATGAATACCTCATACCTTTTAGTATAAATAATCGCCTGGTACCGAAATTAGGTATAGATAAATTCATCCTGATGACATTACATGATCAAATTAAAGATTTATTATGGCAAAGAGGTTATGTCCGAATTTATAAGTGAAGTTTCAAGTAACACGGTTGCATCGTTGATAGTATTGATAATTGCTGTACATTTAATTTTTCAAGTCACAGGTTAATACATTCATATAAAACATATAAACACTCATCATTCTATGTTTTATATATCAATCGTAAATCATCAATTATTTCTTTATTTTTACGCAGTATGTTCTCTGGAAATATCTCACGTTTTAGGATTCGAGATGCAATGAATGACATTAAATATAAAAGTTACAGATACCGAAGTAAAGATATTCAGAATATCCAGTATGCAATACAAATCCGGTGAATATTGGACAAACACGGACCCTCTGGAAAGGTGTAATGGAGGAGTAAGCATCCCCTGTTATACAGTGCAATACTTAACATAATGCATAACCATGTTCAATTGCTATTACACGGAGACGTAGATAACAATCATGAAAGTATAGATAGAATAAAAGCACTTTCTTCTTGGTCACTAACCGTCCTTCAAAATTGTTGATTGCATTTGAAGGTGATATTCGGGTATGGTTCCTTCCCTAGGGTTGAATGGTACAGTGATTGTTACTGGCTAAATTTCACGGGTTGTAATTTTCATGTTGTCTCTCTCCTGGCACGAACGCATTTTTTTTTTAATTCGTGGATCGGGAGTAGCATTAGATATCACCATGTTATCAAAGAGATTCCCTAATACGTTACGTATCAAGATAATTTTATTAAATGTATTCACTGTTTCTTAAATTCACGGATTTATCGACACAGCTAATATAGCGAATATTAACACCGTAAGGTTTTTCCCTTTTACAGTATTTAATATAGGTATTGACTGTTGTAGTATTAAGAACCTAATATATATGATGGTAAAAGGGCGAGCTGTATCGACTAAAACGTTTAACATGATACATTCAGGTCTAAATTAATGTTTTGTCACCGTATAAATAAAGATATGCTGTTTGGATTAAGACATAAATCAGCTGGTAGACATAACTGAATTAATTTTACACATGGAGGGTGTGACCTGTCTCCATCATGTCACTTGATCCCACCTCTGGATTAAATAGAGGTATATGTTTGGTTTGGTCAATGTTCATTATTTATAAATGTGTGTGTGTGTGTGTGTGTGTGTGTGTGTGTGCGTGTGTGTGTGTGTGTGTGTGTTCCTTATCATATTTATCGCTGCACCAAGCAATATATATATATATATATATATATATATATATATATATATATATATATATATGTGTGTGTGTGTGTGTGTGTGTGTGTGTGTGTGTGTGTGTGTGTGTGTATTCCTTGTAAGTGTTTGATTACATATATACGGTATTTTGTGATGGCTTTATAAGACATCTAGCGTTCATTCTGTTTTGCTGTATATATTAAATCTACAACGTTTATTATTGATAAGAGATACAACATGATATTTTGTGAGTTATTGCAGATATAACGTTTATTGTGATTTTGGTTTCTTATAATACGTGTATTGTGATGTTTGATTACCGATATATAACTTTTATTGTGATATTTGATTACCAATATAGCGATTATTGTTTTGTTTTTTTATTACAGATATAACATTTATTGTTATATTTGATTACCGAATTAACGTTTATTGCTATTTTTATTACAGATATAACATTTATTGTTATGTTTGATTACATATATAGCGTTTATTGTGATGTTTGATTTTGTATACAACGATTATTGTGAAGTTTGATTACCTATATAATGATTATTATGAAGTTTAATTACTTATATAATGTTCATTGTGAAGTTTGATTACCTATATAATGTTTATTGTGAAGTGTGATTACCTACATAATGATTATTATGAAGTGTAAATACCTATATAATGTTCATTGTGAAGTTTAATTGCCTATATAATGTTTATTGTGATGTTTGATTACAAATATAACGTTTATTGTGATTTTTGTCATTACAGATATAATGTTTATTGTGAAGATGATTACCAATATAATAACGTTTATTATTATGACTTATGATTACTGATATAATGTGTATTATGATGTGTTTTAATATTGATTATTATTTTGGATTGCAGATATATGATATATAATGTCTATTGTGATATCTGATATCACATATTGGTTATGTTGTATGCATCCAGTCTTGGCGACTTTTCCCGAGGTCTTTAAATTATTCAGACACTAATTCAAACATAATTTAGATCATTTATCAAATGACACAATTCTCATATTAAAACGTGCAGAAAGTGATTTCTAGTTACATTGAAAAGGTGATAAATATTACAGCTTCTACATTGATCTTACGACTATGTTCCAATCAAAATAAATATTTAATGTGGCAAAAATGAACTGCTAATATATGGTATGTAGATATTCGTAAATAGTGTAAACGTGACCTGATTACAAATGTTATCGGTACAAGTATCTGCATAAAAAATAATAACGGTCGCAGCTGGAGCAATATTTCCGTTATAATAAATTAGCTACAGAGGAGAGGATAAGCTTTGATAACGGGTATTGTTGGTAAATATCCTCATTTTAGGAACAAAAGAAACGGACTGCTCCGAGTTTATTTGGAATAATTTCTGAATAAATATAGGTTTTTTCTATCGAATTACCACTATGATGAAAAAAAATATAAAAAATCGTGATAAAAGAATAATGCCATTTTGATAGACATACACAGGTAAATGCGTACGTACTAAAGTAGATAGATGTTCATGTAATTTGTGGTGTTTGTCTAGGACCTCATGAACTTCCGGAACTCTATGTATTTTCGATAATGGTCAAAGTCATTTTCATAAACCATTTCTATGGGGACTAGAAATGTATCTCCTATAATGCAGCACGAAATTCATGATGTATTCCTTTCGTGTTATTATATATTTCCATAATTTATTGTCGTATCTTTCTTAGTTATGAAATAAAAAGAAAGAAATTGATTACACATCGACCATTAATACCGTATGTCGAATAACAGCAAACAATTATATCAATTTTATAATAATTCAACTCAGTTTCACGTTACAAAGTCCTTTTATGACTTTTCACGTTGAAACACATTTTACCAGGTAAGTTATTTTGCCTCTTGTGTGTTCTTTCTGTTCTACATTCCCTTTCTGGTCCCTGAAGGAATAAACAAGATTAAATTCATTTTGAATGAGAGAGAAAGAAAAAAAGAGTAAATTAACAAAAATACTCATAAAATACAGACTCGATCAACTGAAAAATGGTCAAATTATAAGGGTCATTATCTGTGTATCGGCGTGTGTGGACTCACAGCGGGTATGACCGGTCGACAGGGGATGTTTACTCCTCCATGGCACCTGATCCCATCTCTTGGTTTCCAGAGGTCCGTGTTTGTCAATTTTACCGGATTTGTATCTATGTACTGGACATTCTATTGATAAATACTTTTCTATCTGAAATTTTTATACGTTTAACTAAAACAATATTGCAATTGTTTCTGCCTTTGCTGCTTGATGTGCGATAACCAATACGAGCTATGCACAGACATAAAATTTTATATTCCTGTATAATTTTGTGAAAATATGATCAGATGTCCAATGTGGTATTCATATACAAACAGCAAGGCTTAGTTTTTCAATTGCAAGTTAAGAAGTGACAAACCTTTAGCAATTTTCACAAAATATAAAGGAATTTACGAATTTTATGCCTGTGTATATCTCTTTTTGTTATTGTTTATCAATCTAAGTGATCCTTAGATTTGACAGCAGAGTATACGAGATGGTATGGCGGAAGCTAACTCTGACACGTGGGTTTCTCCGGGTACTTTTGTTTCCTCCCACAGTAAATCACTCCACGTCAACTAGATATCCATGTAAGTTGCTTAAACTTGTTTGTTAATCGTAACGGTTGTACAATAAATAAAGATTAAACTTTTAATATTTAGGAAATCATAGTTTTTCTACTTTCCAAGACCTTACATTTGTGAATGATAATCTTAGTAGGTAAAGTTGGAAAGAGAGAGTTTCTTCAATCATCGGGTTTAAAGGCTGTGTCATCTGCACACACACACACACACACACACACACACACACACACACACACACACACACACACACACACACACACACACACACACACACACACACACATATATATATATATATATATATATATATATATATATATATATATATATATATAAGAAATCTGACTTTCCATGTCAATTACATTAGATTTTTTTCTTATATTTAAATGATTTCTAATTTATATGTCAATAAATTCTGCGTACAAGAGAAATGAATATACGGAGAGACAGGATCTTATTGATGACAGCCTGTGTTCCGAAAGAAAATATTTTTACATAATTGAAGCTTTCATATCAGTACATAGAATTTGTATTTACTTTATTTTATTGTGTCCAAAACCAACGAAGATAAATACTTTGTACCCAGAAGACTAAGCTATTAAATCAAAGAATATTTCGAAATTAATAAGCACTAACAGGCCTGTCATTTTGTAATTTTTCAATAAAGGACATAAAATCACATATAAGATTTGTATTTTCACACATGTATCGTCCACACATAAATCCTGTTTAAGTGTTTGATATCAAAATATCTAAAGTGGTTTTGTTCGCTTGCGTATGCTACAAGAAATAAGTTTATACGGTATCTTATATATCCCTAATACAGTAGATATCATACCTATTGATGGTATTGATTTAACAATAAAACAGAAAAGATCTTTGTTGAGGAAATTAATAATCTTGAACTGAATCTGAAATTTGAAAAAAAAAACAACCATACAGTGTTTTTAATTTTACAAAGAAGTTTAGGAACAATGCAAAACGGAAACGTAAAAAAGGCTATTTTATTATATCTAGAGCAATGTGAGTGGGACAAGGAGGGGAGTTAATTAGACATTTTTGCTTAGAATCACGTAATAATATTATAAAAACAATACAAAAAACAATGGACAGGGCTCACCCAGGATACCAGAATTCAGAAAAAAAAATTAGCCATCCAAGAGTTTGGGCAAGTGAAATTTTGAACAGCACATTTGACAAACTATTTATAAGTTTAGATGTTTTAGATATTTTCATGACAACTCTACCATTACTAATTAAGCATGTCCACAAGACCTTGCTTACACTATCAAAGTTTTTTCTTTTGTCAAAGTTTTCGAATTATGTTTATAGTTTCAACAGTCAAATAAAACTTTGACCAAATCTTTGATGGACTGTAATGGAATAGAATCTCCTCGTTTTTTTCACGAAACTTGGATGAGATGAGTTTAGGAAATATGATGGCTTCAAGTAAAGCAAGTAAACGAAAACTAGATCACAGACAAATAAAATGGTAGACGACTTCATAGAATCGGTTGAGACCAGAGAGGCAATAAGCAATATAAAAGCAAGAGACTATATTGGTAAAGATATGCAGTTACGTACAAGTAAACAATGTAATGATATTTGCGATACACATAAGACATTGAAAAAAACAATGTAGTCATCGTGTGAGAAGGGAGCCATTTTTTTATTTGACGATTTTTATGGAAAACTTTGATAGTGTCAACATGGCTCCATGGAGTATTTACCAATCCCATTTGTCTGTGAACATGCTATGTTTCACTCTTGCTGTCGAAAGTGCAATTTACACGAGACATACACCAAGCATGACCAAAATATTCTAACCTATAAAATTAGTCAATTACATATTTATCCAATCTTGTAAAATGCGAAATTGGCTGATGGCAGGGTTAGTCCAGCATCAGTCACGAGTAAACGAGAAATGTATGTTGAGAGATCAAATGAGATTTTGAAGGAAATCAGATTTTTTCTGAAATTTTAAGTTGATTAAGGAAGAAAAACTTATTAATGTCAACTACAAGTTTATTAAATGCCTAAACAAAATAACAAACCACCAGAGAGTGATGGCTATACCAAGAATTTAAAAATGTTTCGGAGCTTTAAAACATTATAAGGACAGTGAATAATGTGCATATATAAGCAGAAATTTGGCGAGGATTCAATTTGGCATTATTAGTTTTGAGATCGCTAAAATTTAATATTACTAACAATTCATTCTGCATAGGGAGTGAGCGTCATCATGTGGCGGCGACATTCATCTGTACTATACATGTACAAATTTAGTTATTAGTTACTGTTCTGACTGCAAGTGTATGCTAATATATGCTGTATAAATAAATAATTATGAATAGCCTGATATATACAAATATCATAAATATTTATTATTTTTTGTTTTGGGTAATTAAATCTACCATCATGATATATTATGTACATGCAGACAAATAGTCGTCTTCACACATGTTTGATTGTCATTTTGGTATTCATATGTAATATTATCAAATTTAAACACTTAAGCGCCCCTGCCAGAATACCACACCCTCAGCAAATGTCCTACGAATACCTCTCGATTTCAGTGAAAAGGTCAAGTTTAATGAAAAGGTCAACCACGGTGAAAAAGTAGATGAAACGAGACAAAGCAGGGTCATAAATAGATGTTTGTATTACAATGCTACTTAGATGAATAACCATCAACACAAATCTTATAAGAGACAAAAATGGACAAAAAACAGGTGATTGTATTGCAATTATTCTTTAGATGAATAACCATCAATACGAATTTAATAGGACAAAGTAGGATCACAAACAGGTGCTTGTATAACAATGATACTTAAATGACCAAACAAGTGCTTTATAACAATGATAATAGATGAATAACTGCCAACAAAAATCTGATATGAGACAAAGTGATACTGTAGGATCATAATATAGCCAGATGCTTGTATAACAATGACACTTCGAGGAATAACCAAACAGGTGCTTGTATTGCAATGACACTCAGACGAATAACCATCAACAGGAATATGATATGAGACAAAGTGATACTGTAGGATCATAATATAGCCAGATGCTTGTATAACAATGATACTTAGATGAATAACCAAACAGGTGCTGGTATTGCAATGACACTTAGACGAATAACCATCAACAGGAATATGATATGAGACAAAGTGAATCTGTAGGATCATAAACAGATGCATGTATAACAATGATACTTAGATGAATAACTAAACAGGTGTTTGTATTGCAATGATACTTAGATGAATAACAAAACGGTTGTTTGTATTGTAATGATACTTAGATGAATAACCAAACAGGTGCCTGTGTTGCAATGATACTTAGATAAATATTATCCAAAAAGGTGCTTGTATTACAATGGTACGTAGATAAATATTAACCAAACAGGTGCTTGTATTGCAATGATTCTTAGATGAATAATCATCAACACGAATCTGACATGAGACAAAGTAGACTAACAGGTGCTTGTATAACAATGATACTTAGATGAATAACCGTCAATACGAATCTGAGAATAGACAAAGTAGGGTCATAAACAGGTGCTTGTATTGCAATGATAATTAGATGAATAACCGTCAACATGAATAAATATGATCAGATCACAACTTGAAAATGCCATGTTTACAGACATAATACCAAAAGAAAAGCAACTGGCGATGTAATACTGATTAATCGTATGCTTAAGTGTCAGTAGCTAAAGAAAAAGAGTCAGGCCTGACATGTATTTAACCTTTCTTCCATCTCCACGTGGTGAATTTGACTGTGGGTTCAAGACGGGTGTGCCAAATCAACAGGGGATGCTTACTCTTCCATGGTACCTGATCCCACCTCTAGAAGAAAAGGGCATTGAAGCTATGAATATAAGCAATATTTGAAACAAAAAAAAACTTCCAAAGTACGATCTCTCCATACTTGCAATACAAGGAGTAACCATGCGTAGCTATACGCGTTCAGTTGCTTCCAAGATCTTCAATTACAAAGCAAGTCTGAGGCAACTCGACTTCCTCAGCTTTTCCCAGAACTCTTCGCCATGTACCTGCTCTACATCTCAGCTCATTTCCAGGTCATAATAGTCCAATGTTCACCAGATTTTTATATTGTATCTTGGAATTCCTAAAGATTTATACTTTGGTTTCTTTGATTTACATACTTTGCCTGCTTAACAAAATATGTATAATTCCAAAACTGGAAATGAATGAACGTCAATAAAGTTTAACAACACGGTGGCCAGAGGTCACCAAATTAAGTCAAACTACTCGAGGCCAAATAACTTGTCAAGAACTATGCTGTAACAGGCGATGTTTTGTTTGTTCATTGTTGTTTAACGTCCCACTCAACATATTTCACTCATATAGAAATGTCACCAAATGGCTGAGAAGGGCTTCAAATTTTGCCTATGCTCAGCACTTACGGCCATTGAACAGGGGGGGGTTAATGTGCCGACACCTATTGTGACACGGGACCTCGGTTTTGTAAATAATGATAAAAAATAATGCCAAGTTGAAAAAAATATTTTTTAAAAATTGAGTTTTTGTACCATACTCAACGCATTTATTCGTGTTTTACAGGAAAATCATAAGAATAACCAAACAATTTTTATATGTATGATGAAAAACAATGTTTCCTTATCAGGAAAATCCGTGTTTTATAAACGACTATATAATGAAAATAATAAAACTGATTAAGTTGAGCTTGAGTATTTAGTCAATTTTGTAACACCGGGTCCTTATTCAATGAAAACTATTGTGATTTACTGCATATATGCGTTAGTTTTCTCTTTTTGTGAAATGCGCAAAAGCAAATGAAGATGTTACCGAATTGTAGCATATACATGTATGTTTGGAAGGCAATATTAGACAACCAGAGACAATGTTGATAATCGTAGGCCCTATCTAATGGTGAACTACGCGATCCAGAAACAATTTGTGTGCAGAAGTATATAACTGGTGTAGCAGTGAAACTTTTAAATATCAGTTGATCCGGTGAATTTTGAACCAGTGATATGATAAAGCACAGTCATGACCACACTATTTTAGATAGACCTATGCAAAACATTGGTATTGAAATGGACTATACAAACTGTACACGTGTGTGCGTAAGTCAAAGTGAAAGTGGTCAATTGTCTAACATTAGCAAATGATTAGATATATGTAAATATAAATGTTGTAATATTTTGCATATTGGAAAAAAATGAAACGTCGTTCCAAATGATATAAGGGAGAGAACTCCTGCAACGTGATTAAACTATATTAATTAGTTTATTTCACTACAGAACAGCTTGCGGAGAGCTAGTTGTAGAGCGTCCCGGACTCGCAGGCGGGAGGTGCCCGTTCGATTGCGTCACAAACGGGATGAATTTACTGATTATGTTCATATCGTTTGTGAACAAAACGTCCTTTCATACCATAATATACTCACGACTCTGTGGATCCACAGAGGCTGGGAAACAAGTAGGCCTATCTGTCAGTGTTAGCAACCTTTCCTTTCAGTGCAGGGGCGAATCCATGATTTTTTTTCAAAAAGGGGGGCTGAGTATTAACTTTTACAATACCAGAAAATTACGTATAGTACGTACAGTAAAGCACAAAATTGTGCATGCGATCCGTTTTCATTGTTTTATATGCCTTTTGATTATGCAATAAATATTTACAACATTGGGGATCTAGAATTGTTTTAATAATTGAATGTTTTTAGGCTTGCGACATAAAATTCTACTTATAGTGATGCAATGCATACATCATTAAAAGCCGACTGAGATTTAAAGTTTAAGTGGGTGTAAAATTAAAAATTATTCACCGAGCGGAGCGAGGCGCGAAAATTTTGGGAATTAAAAAAATCCGACCTGTTATAGAAAAAATAAAGATTTCACACCTATTTTATGAACGTTATAGGCACGCTCTTCTTTGTCTCTGCACATAATTTTAAGTGTTTGATTAATTGTGAGGCAATATTTCATTAGGGGGTCATGTTTCATGCATCTATTTAAAACAATAATTTTTGAAATTTGGAGAAGCATGGTAGAAGCATTTTTCTGCATACAGACACAGAAAAACGTTTAGTAATCTGTTTGTAAATAATTTTGAATACCCTTCTCAAAAGAACTTTGGAGCAAAATTTTCAGATCTTTAGCTGATAGCCTAATATAACAGGAAAATATCGTATACATTTTGATCCAATGCAAATTTTGTCTTCAAATAAATTGTCATATTCATACATGTTGATAAAAAATCGCAAACGACAATATGTTTACCGATATGTAGGGCAAACACAACCCATAATACATTTCTACAAAGCCAGTAGTCCAAATCCATAAAATTTAAGATATACAAATCCAGACTGGATCCAAGATTTCGAGTTAGAGGGAAGAGTATAATTTATAATTGTTTTCGCCGAGCGTAGCGAGGTGAGAATATTTCGGTAGGACTAATTTTAACAAGCTCTGGGAAGCTTTATCCTGGTTTCCAGACGTGATGATATTAATAGGGAAAAATTCAATTTTTCAAAGGGGTGTGCAACCTCCGCAACCCCCCTTGAATCCGCCAATGCAGTGTTACTGTTAGCATATTTAATTTATCAAATTATTTAATTTTTTTCTGTAATTAGAAATGGTAGACTAAAGAGTAGATAGATCTACTTCGAAATGAAATACATTGGAATAAATATTTTCGGTGTTTATAGTCGATGTCGGAATATATATGTATATATTACATGTACTTTCAGAGAATGGGTATGTCGCGGCTTGCAATCCCGAATGGATCGGGTTCGAAGTTATCGTGAAATCTGTAAAACCTCGCCAACTTTATAAAACGCAAAGATATACAAAGGAAAGAAGGATGTCATGTCGTCATCACCATATGATTTTAACTAAACTGATATTAAATTAAGATTATGATATTATTTGGCATTCGGTCGGTAGCCTACCCGTTGTGCACCATAGCCATAGGCCTAACTGCACCGGAACTAATGTGTCGCACTGCCAGTGCCACTCTGCAGTGCAGACGAAATTTATCTAGTCTAAGTGCGGAAAGGTTATTTGGTGGAAGGCTGTGGTCCACATCAGAAGTACTGTCAACATTTTTAGATGTTTCCATAAGACTTTTCCGAGTGTATCTCCGTCGGTTTCGATTTGGCCTTTTGAATTTGATGTATACCATTATCCATTATTGTGTAGATCAACATAGACGTATCTAAAATATTGGGACAATAGGTCCTACTGCAGTAGGAAACCACATTTCCCACCAAAATATTGTGCAGCCATTTCTTATCACATTTCGGTAGCATTTTCATCATTTTTGAAACAGATAATGGTTCGAAATTCCATTTCTTATTTGAACATAATTTTCTAATTTGTAAATTCAAAGATTTGACAATCTAAACAGAAAGTAATAAATCTAATAGACCCTTTCACATTAAAATTGAAATATATATTGAAACTAAATAAGTCTTTGTTTAATGCGAAAAATTCTGTTGAAATCTGATAAGAAATAGCTTCACAATATTTTTTTTTTTAAATGTGGTTTTATTATATGAAGTAGGCCTTCATGTATTTATAGCATAACACTTAACAGTATGCAAATACTTTTGGCACATCTCTGTATGTCTTACTTTTAGTTTGAAATTCTGCCATGATTTTATGTTTAGATTTTACTAAACGATTATCCCAAAACAACAACAACAAAATAATAATAAAAAAAAATAAAACAAATTGTGGAAGGATTTAAGCCTGGTCATGTCTGAAAGGTGTTCGTGTGAACTAATGCAAAGACAACTTGCATGCAAAAACACAAATTGCATGCAAAAAAGTTACTTTACACATGAAAAAGTATACTTTTTGCATGCAAGGTGGCTAGTGACTTTTAACTTTATTAAATGTGCAAAGCTCATTTTATCTGTGCATGGAAGACCTTATCAAACACTTGCATGGAAGTTTGCATTGTGCCTAAGAGGAAACAGCCAATCAAAAGTATCAAAACTCTTCTTACATATCACCAAAAATAAAAATGACAATAATAAATAAATAATAAAAAATGTCGTGAAGTGAGTGAGAAGTTAATTTGGTAATGACCTTATTTACTAAACCAAATAAGAATTTCTTTTGATTTTATCTGATAAGCTAGATATGTATACTGGAAATATCTGCTCACATAAGATAATGAAATGTCAACAATATTCGGTGACTATATATGTGGCTAAATGAAAGTGTGATTCTATTTCAGTGATGCCATTTTTAAGAATTAAGGAGGCTTACATGATTTTTTTATTGTCCCCACCAAGGCATATCGTCAAGATATATAGGGTGAGAAAAAATGGTCATCTACCTAAGATGTATGTCTGAACAAATTGGGTGAGCCTAGGTGAAGAAATGGAAATGGCCCAGACAAATAAAATCCACAAAGGGGAATAAATCCTATAAATGAGAGTGGTAGGAGTGTCAACAAAGGGGAATAACTCCCACAAATAAGAGTGGTAGGAGTATAATTGTTGAATGCGACAATCTCTACTAAGGATTTATGGGGATATGGGGAGTCTAAGTGAAGAAATAACTTTGATATGGCATCACATAAGTTCCATCATGTTTGTGACACAAACAGCCTTTCATACATGTCTCTTGTTTTTTCTTGATACTGAGCTACAAATCAAAACCTTTATAGTCATTATTTCATTGATAATTTAGTTGTGATGTATTGTAAAATTTTCAATACATTCTCCATGTATTTTCTTCCCTTAGTTATTGTCAAACATCTTGGCAAGTATGCAGAGGTCTAAAGCAGATGAC
This sequence comes from Atrina japonica, assembly GCA_030159075.1. NCBI lineage: Eukaryota > Metazoa > Mollusca > Bivalvia > Pterioida > Pinnidae > Atrina > Atrina japonica. The sequence goes on from BROG01000051.1 coordinate 520,721, forward strand.
AGTGTCCTGGTGGTTTTGATCATGGCAATGATGCCTCTCATTTCAACATATGGTATGTCATGTTTGATTTTTTATGACCCGGCCTGAAAGGTCTGCGGGGTACATTTAGTGTTTGGAACATCTGTCTGTCCATAATTCCATCTCACTTACATATTAAGTTGGGACCGGGGGCATTGTGTTTCACAAACAAATCTTGTTGACTCCATTTTTGGAAAACTGTTATAGATACAGAAAAAAATATATAGTACAGGAAATTTTAACCAGCAAGACAAAGAGAAAAAAAGAAGATAAAAAGCTTAATGTGATTTAAAAAATTAATTTCTTTGACAGATTAGTGTTCTTATTCACCTTGTCATTTACATTCAGTTTTCCTTACGTTTTTACAATTTCTTAAATGTTGTTGAGACTTTTTATACCAATTGTTTGTTAGGATTCCATTTTTAGCCTACCTGGCCCAAGGAAGCTATTGCTATGGTCCAATGTGTGTCGTTCATCATCCATCTGTTAACTTTTCCATTTAAATGATTTCTTCTCAAAAACCACTAAAAATAACAGAATTCAACCAAATATGGCAGGGAGCCTGATCCTGGGAAGGGGGTTTAATTTGTGAAAAAAGGTGCTATGTCATATATTGACCTCAAATGGGGCCAAAAAGGGTCAAAACTTGGTAAATCTTTAAGAATCTTCTTCTCATAAAACCAATAATAAGTTTTCTTTCAAATTTGGTAAGCCAGTATCGATAATGTTTGGGAGTGAAATTGAAATCTTAGTGAGTGCTTCAAATGACATAGCCTATAGGGTTTGGTTTTTAGCCCACCATCTACAGATTATGGGCTATTCAAATCGTGCTGCATCTGTGGTCTGTTCGTCATCCGCCCATCCTGAACAATTCTTGTTACCACTAATTCTCAGAAAGTATTGAAGGGATTTTCCTTGAACTTTGACATCAAGGTTTCCCTTGAGGTCTTGTTGTGCATATTCCATTTTCAGAGAGATTGTAATCCAATATGGCTGACAAGTTGCCATCTTGGATTTTGCTCAAAGGAATTTTGTTACCACTATTTCTCAGAAAGGACTTAAAGGATCTCATTGAAATTAGACATCACGGTTCCCCTTAAGATCTAGTTGTGCATATTGCATTTTCAGAGAGATTGGAATCCAATATGACCGACAGGCAGCCATCTTGGCTTTTGACCAGAAGAAGTTTATCATTGCTATGTCTCAGAAATGACTAAAGGGATCTCCTTGGAATTTGACATGAAGGTTCCTATTGAGGCCTAGTTGTGCATATTACGTTTTCAGAGAGATTGGATTCCAACATGGCTGACAGGTAGCCATCTTGGATTTTGACAATTGAAGCATGTTACCCCTATTTCTCAGTAAGTAGGGATCTTGTTTAAATTTGACATGAAGTTTCCCTTTGAGGTCTAGTTGAGCATATTACATTTTCAGAGAGATCAGAATCCAACATTGTCAACAGGGGGCCATCTTGGAATTTAACAATTAAAATTTCTTATTGCTATTTCTCAGAATGTTTTGAAGGAATCTTTTCAATATTGATTATGGAGGTCCCCCCTGAGGTTTAGATGTGTATATTACACTTTCAGAGAGATCATAATCCAAGATGGACACCTGTCAGTCAGCCAGCAATATTCTCTCTGAAAATGTAATGTGTTTAATTCAAGTTCCATTTCGCTATAATCTTGTGAAAAAAGTATTTCTCAGAAATATGGGGTCAAAGTTCCATGTCATATGTGCCTAAGTAAACAGAAAATATTTATAAACTTTTAGACATTTTTGACTTCTGCATATTTGCATAGTTGACCATATTTGCCTAGTAAGCACCTGAAGGCCTCTTGGGCCTCATGTATTGTATTTATATTTTGTCTTAAAGTAGACGTTTCAATAGACCTTTAATTGCAAAGATAAATATCCTAGCATTGATTAGCACTTTTTCAGGGTTACTGCACCTCACTTCAGCAAAACTGCAACATTTTAAAAATCCCTGAACATGCCACACCTACCTAGACAAGGGAACTCTGTTTAACGTCTCATCCAAAGGCACATAGCTTTCATTTCTTTCTTATACCAAACATTTGATGATGAAACGGTCACTAGTCTCCTTTTATCAAACTCTTTGTCATAACATGAGTAAATGTAGATGGACGCTTTTGAAATATTAATTTTTTTTTTTTCAGAATTCATGCGGCAACCAAGATTTACAAGTAGCAACTACATTGAATGTAATTTTACAGCAGCGAAAGGATATGAAGTATTTTCAGTTGCGATTGAATTTAAGCCTGAATCTTTGAATGGCATGTTGATTTACCAGACAAATTGGAACCGTGACTTCTTTTATGCAATGTTGATTAATGGATTTGTAGAGTTCAGGTAGAAACCAAATATTTCATATTCATTATTAGATAAATTATTATTAGATAAATCATTTATTAACTTAATTATTGATTCTGAAAGACCACAAACCCATGTAAATGTACTGGTATATGCAAAATTTAGTATGTTGCATGCGCAGAGATGAAACATAAAAAATTATCTTATTTTCATTTGCTGGTGCACGTGTGTTTGACTTTTGAATACTGTATACCTGAACATTTTTGCTCCCGTTTAATTTTTTGCCATTTTTGTCCTTAGATAAGAGGGCAAAATTAAAATTACAAGCTGAATAATTGAAGCATGGATATACATGTACATGCCATCCATGGCACTGGTGATTTAGGCCAAATTTAAGACAAGGTGAATATGTTTTCTGTCATAAAAGGGGTGAAAATAACTAGGGGCGAAAAATTCCAGGTGTTCAAAATCATAAATATATGATAATTTTAACAGCGATAAATGGGCAGCTTATTATAGAAACTTTGGGAGTAAGGATACTGTTTAACATAGCCATGTTTTAGAGATATTATAATTTTATATGTACAATAAATAAATGTAAATGTTTACCATCCTTTTCTCAGTTACCAGTAACCTTGCTCGCTATTCTATAGAATATGACTACTGCCATACCTAGAAATTTTTGCCCCAGTTTAATTTTTGCCTTCGCCCTTAGATGAGATGGCAAATTTAAAATAAAAGCAAAATTTTCAATCTTAATTATTGAAGCATGGACATGCATGCCATCCATGATAATATTGTGATTTAAGGCGAATTAAAAATGGGTTGAATATATTTATATTATTTAGGGCGAATTAAAAATGGGTTGAATATATTTATATTATTTAGGGCGAATTAAAAATGGGTTGAATATATTTATATTATTTAGGGCGAAGTAAAAATGGGTTGAATATATTTATATTATTTAGGGCGAAGTAAAAATGGGTTGAATATATTTATATTATTTAGAGAGAATTAAAAATGGGTTGAATATATTTTTATTATTTAGGGCGAATTAAAAATGGGTTGAATATATTTATATTATTTAGGGCGATTCAAAAATGGGTTGAATATATTTATATTATTTAGGGCGAATTAAAAATGGGTTGAATATATTTATATTATTTAGGGCGATTCAAAAATGGGTTGAATATATTTATATTATTTAGGGCGAATTAAAAATGGGTTGAATATATTTATATTATTTAGGGCGAATTAAAAATGGGTTGAATATATTAATATTATTTAGGGCGAATTAAAAATGGGTTGAATATATTTATATTGTTTAGAGAGAATTAAAAATGGGTTGAATATATTTTTATTATTTAGGGCGAATTAAAAATGGGTTGAATATATTTATATTATTTAGGGCGATTCAAAAATGTGTTGAATATATTTATATTATTTAGGGCGAATTAAAAATGGGTTGAATATATTTATATTATTTAGGGACAATTAAAAATGGGTTGAATATATTTATATTATTTAGGGCGAATTAAAAATAGGTTGAATATATTTATTTTATTTAGGGAGAATTGAAAATATGTTGAATATATTTATATTATTTAGGGCAATTTAAAAATGGGTTGAATATATTTATATTATTTAGGGAGAATTAAAAATGGGTTTAATATATTTATATTATTTAGGGCGAATTAAAAATGGGTTTAATATATTTATATTATTTAGGGAGAATTAAAAATGGGATGACTATATTTTCTGTCATAAAATAACTAGGGACAAAATTTCCAGGTATACAGTTTTTGTAAGATACAAATTAATTTAATTCTTTGTGATCTTAATTCTTTTAAATATCTAATCAAAATGTGATATTTTTTTGTATAAATTCAGGTTTGATTGTGGTGAAGGTAACATTCCAATGATAAGCTTGAACAAAATTAAATTAAGTGAGTGGAACACTTTGATTGTAGAGAAGGATGGTCCAAACAGTGGCTATTTAATACTCAATGGAGCGACTCCAGTGGAGGGTTCATCAAATGTAAGTGAAATTTAAATAGTGATTTGAACTCTCGGTGAAATCAGTATATTATATATTTTATATATATATATATATATTAAAAAACCCACTTTTTATGGGATTTTCTGTGATGAGTCCTATGATCCTTAAATATGTTTAATGGGGTATTAGCTGTGTTTATAAAAATAAAACAACTATAAATGCTCCTTTAAACTTTATGTAAAAATTAAATTTAAACCAACACTCTGGAAGCCATAAATTTACTTTTTAAAAAAACATATAGAAAATATAATAACAGGGTCAAGGAAATGTTTTCAAATAATTAGTCAGATGGACAAGTGCTTGACAAAAAGTTCTTCCAAGACATAAAATATGTTTAAGGTTTTTCATTAGTATCCACAAGCTTAACAAACACTGAGATCCTTGCTCTATCACTGCACTTTCTGTTGAACCATCTGCAAAATCTGAAATGAGTCTATTGTTCTTAACAAGTTTGTTTTTTAATATTTTGACTTTCAACTTTGGAATACAGCTTTTCCCCACTCCTCTGAACATTTTATGTGACATTTCTATTTGTTTTAGAATTTAAGTATGTCCTCCCAGATTGTAAATGAACCAGTAAATCTTCTGTCTTTGAAATTCTCATTCCTGTTATTTTCTTTTAAATACAAGATATCTACCATGTTATAAACGTTTTTTAGCTTTTATTATATCCCCTAACATTTTACCTCCACCGGGTATGTAATTATCAAAATATTGTCCCATCAGTGAAATGATGGCCGGGACAACTGTTATCCCAGGCTTGTATATTATGACTAACACATGTACATTTGTACTATAATGGTTGTTTTATGTTTAGATATACCATTAGATTTAATATTACAACAACAGAATACAGTATGTTAATGTTCTATACTGGTGTTTGAAAACTTAAGCTGGTTTCAATGTCTTATCTGTTATCATCAAAGCATATTTCTTCCTAAATTATTAATGCTTTCTTTATTTAGATTAGTCAGCAGACTTCAATAACTCAAAAATACATCAAATAAGGAATATCAATGCTTTGAAGTTCCTTTCTGTTAGTACATGTACACTTAGATAATTTTGTATTCATTGTAATTTAAATTTTTGTAAAAAATAATTTCAACATTTTTAGGATGGATTTTCTTAGTACATTGTATTTACTTCATTGGCTTGAGTCAATAATGAGCAATGATAAAATGTAATGGCAAATGTTTTTCATTGTGATTAGCTGTTCCATCAATTTATATCAGCAGTTTTCCCTACATTTTGATACACCCATCTTTAGACAGGGCTTATTATGGTATGGTGATTTCTGTCCATACGTCTACTTGTCTGGCCCATATCTTCTTTATGCCTCACCAGAATATATATTCATACTTCACATAAAAGTTGTTCATGTAAAGATGGTGTGTCATGAATTTGATTCGAGGTCATGTATCAAAGATGAAGGTCACTGTGGCAGTCTGTTTATTTTTTTGTCCAGAGCATATTTCGCACACCACAAAAGGGAAAGTTTTAAACTTCAGACAACTTCATTGTTCTCAATGAAGTGGTGTGTCATGACCTTGACTCAAGACCATATCTCAAAGGTCAAGGTCACTATGACAGTCTTAAGATTTTTTTCCAGAGCAGAAACCTTTTCTCAATTTTTCCATGATGGGCACGTGTTAGATGTACCATTTACTTGACAGTAATGTAAATTTTGTTGTCTCTTCATATTTTCAGGGCTCTTGTACTGCTGTTAATACATTGAGAAGAGAATCCATGATTGTTGGTGGATTCACTGAGCATATGAACATTGAAAACACAACATCGTTTGTTGGTTGTGTGAGGAACTTGTCAGTTAATGCTGTTGATCTTACTGTTAAGTATTATATGTTCCTTTTGATAAAATTAGGATTGAATTTGTGATCCTGGAAACGTTATTTTGTATGTGTTTACGTTTAGTGAATAATATATACAGTAAAATAATCCTAAGGTTTAAAAAATTATTACATGTACGTTTGCCACTATGAGTTATGATTCTCCAAAAGGAGACTATTTTTAATTTCTTTTGATATATCTTTCACTGATGATTTAATAGTTTTGAAAGTTTTTACAATATCTCCTGGACTTCAGAAAAAATAAAAATGATATGGAAGTGTCTTAATTTAGAAACTGGATTCAGATCTTTACACAGAATACTGTACATGTATATAGGGTTATTTTCACCTGGTGCTATTTTTCCCTACTACACTTGCAAACAGTTTCGCCCTACTTTAAATTTGCACAGACTTCATTCAGGAAATGATTGTAACATGTGTAAGAATTAGCGATTAAATATGATTGACTTTATTGTGAAGTTTTATTTAACAATTAGTACTTGTGCAAGTCTTCTTTCTGCATGCTTAAATGAAAGTTTTGTAAACCATTTTGTGTGTTTTTAAAATGAGAAATATAATAGATGATCTCTGCAATTAATAAAATAGATGAATTTACCATTTTAAATTCACCCACTGACGATAAGGACGAAAGGGGCAAAAATAAAATGGGGGTAAAAATTTCCCTATATACAGTAAATTCAAATATTGAATGGGGTTCAATGTGATATGCCATTGTCATATGATCGTGTAGCATTCCTAATATATAATATTTAATTAACATATTTCAGAATATATATCTTTTGAAGTTGTACTCTAATTGAGAAGTACAATTTGTGAACATGTAACCAGGATAATCATGAGAAATATTCTTTTGTTTTAATTAAATGTCATTTCTTGGCACTGTCCTTCTCCTAACTGTTATGTATATACCTGTATGTGTGGATCAAAGTGTAGTGTTTGCCTTATAAGTTTCTGGTCCAAATACAGAAATATGAAGCTAAATTGGTCAGTTAGTTAGTTGTTTTCCATCCTACCAAGAATTTTTTCAATTATATGGAGATATCACCAGTTTATGGTGAAGAGCAACAAATTTTGACCTGTGCTATGGACAAGCACCAATACAGTGAGAGTTCATTTATGTGCCATGGCTTCTGTGACACGGGATCTCGTTTTAAAATGTCATCCGAAAGAACCATGACTTTCACTTTGTATTTTCTCAGACTACTTGATAAAGGAACATGCTGCTACTACCATTTTATAGAATCTAAAGGTATATGACCTGGCACTGGGAATGGAATCCAAGAGTCTTATGTTTGTTAGTCGAAAACTCTAGCACTAGACCACTGCAAGTTGTCAAATGGATCAAACTTTATGCTTATTAACGCAGGAAACAGTTGCTCCTTTGCTATTAACCCATTTATCCCTGAAGACACATTTGGACTGGTCTAAGTCATTGATTTACTGAAGAGTCCATTGTTTTTAGGGGTTGATAATTAAGTTAACACTCATCATATTAGAAATTTAAGAGTCACAAGTCTTTTATTCTAAACTTCAAAAATAAAGTCATATGCTGGTGTAATTTGAAAACGTCTGTTATAGCCAAAGTCCATAGCAATTAGGTATAAGGCTTTGGTACTTCTATATAGCTGATGACGTCTTGATGTAAATTAGGATAAAACTTATGTAGAATATAGAGCAACATTAAATGAATGAACACTTGCATTTATATAACAGTTTTTAAGTTGAAAAACAAAATAATGGAATCAAATATTTGGCCTTATACGTGATTGGTCTCATTATAATGGAACAGCGAAGTTCAAGGTTGAACAGTAAGTATATATTTTTTTTTCTGAATGATACCAGTATATCCTCGGAGTGTTGTTATGTTATGTCATTAATAAGGTTACATCATTGTGTGATATCATATGAAGAATTTCTTGTTTAGCTGATATAAATACTGTCTAGATTAAAACCGAGTCTGCTGAGAGACTGGAGCAGGAAATGTCATTGCATAAGCTTCTTCTGATGGGTAGTATTGGAGGTATTAAGGTAAGAGCAATCTCTTGTCAAAATTTAAGGACATTTAGTATGTTTTTTTTTGTAATATAACCACATTGTTTTCCTTATTTCAGAATACAACAATTGACTATAGTTTTTCAGAAGACATGACTTTACGAAGCAAACTTGATTCAGAAGAAATAGGTAAACTATTATACAAGCATATTTGGAAATAAAAATTTCCTTATACAATCAAATGTAAAATCTGTCTCTCTAATTACCTCACTTTCATTAATACATTTATGTAAATATAAACTACATTTTTTATGGTTTTACAATGTTTAAATTGCATGGCAAACTTGTTTCATGTTCTTGCATAAATTTTGGTCATTTAAAGCAATATGTTTGTTCTGCCACCTTACTGATAGATGTTTGTGACTGAAATGCTCAATAAAGAAAACATATTTTTAGTAATAAAAGCCCCCAGGGTTCATAATGTTTTCCAAAAGAGGGGCATTTATTTTTAATTATAATTGTTACTGGTTACTTGTCCAAAACGTATTATAGATTGACTTTCAGTTTTTCATTCAACATCACACTGTAGCTTCTCTGCACATAAACATGAATAAAATTTGATACATTTGCAGGGATTTCCCTGGCACACAAATCCTGTGTCATTGTCACAGTAAAATAGTAAATGCCTCCTGAATAAAAATCAGTTGCGTCATAGCTGATGCAAGATAAACTCCTCATTGTTTGTCAGTAAAAGTCGGTGAATAATATTATGAATACTACAGGCTGTTATAATTTTACCTCAGTATGTACATAATGCATCAATTACAAGTACAGTGAAACTTGTATATAAAGACCTCCTTAGGGACACAAAACTAGTCTTTATAGGGAGGTGGTCCTTATATAGAGGTTGATTTGTACACAAATGGTACTATTGGGGAAAGCAAAAATCATTTTTATGACCAAGTGGTCTTTATACACAGCTGGTTGCTAAAGCAGATATTACTGTACTGATACATAAAGAAAACATATGCAGTGGAATCTTGTGATGTCATAATCGGATAAGTCAAAAATATTACATTATAAACAGCACTGAACACAAAAACTCCAGAAGTAGAGATTCATTTCTTTCATAACCTTGGATAGATTTTGAGTAGCAATTAAACCTGAATTATGTCCTCTTGTGTGTTTTCTCAATTCTTTTAGATAAGAAAGAATCTTTTTTTTTTTCAGAAACATGTTATGATGATGTCACATGTCAGATATATGGTGTAGTCAAACATGTAAGTGAGCAGCTTGATCCAGTTTGCCATTGGAATAAAAAAAATAGTCCATTCAAACTAACATTCAGCCTGTCATCAAACTGTTCAACCGATCATTTCACAACAAATCAACAGTGGGTAAGTTTTTGCTCTATGTTTTTCCTAATTTTTATCTCGCCGGGCGAAAGCCTGAAGAGGTAATGTCATACCCTTATTGTTGTCGTTGTTGTTGTCAGCATCCGTAGACAAAACTATAATCTGGCCCATAACTTTTTAACCATGAGGGACAGGACTCTGATATTTCACATATATATTTCTTATGATGCAAGCTTTCATTTGGTACCTTGACACTTTTGACCTAGTGACCTTGAACTTTGACCTACTTTTCAAAAATTTAACCTTGGTTATAATTTTTAAACCATGAGGGATATGGCTTTGATATTTCGCATATAGATTTCTTATGATCAGAGCTTTCATTTGGTACTTTGATTTTTGACCTAGTAACCTTAACCTTGGACTCTGACCTACTTTTCAAAATTTTTAACTTGAGCTGAGGAAATCAAAATTTTACCCATCCTTTGACCTTAAAACCTGACAGCTGTGGGTCAAAAATCAGTTTTGAAAATTTACACCCATTTCGACGAGCTTTGTTGTCTTCTGACAACTCTTGTTCAGTCTTGCTTTGTGCTTGATGAAAGCATTCCACAGAAATCAATTGAGTTATTTTTCAAAAGCATTAGGACCTTAATTCTCTTCTTCATACTACAGCATTCCAGACAAGAAATTGATAATGGATGACAATTTTGAACTTTTTTTTTAGTTTTTGTTGTTTCTTTGCGTTCACCATTATTGACAATCAAATATTCCCAAATCATCCATAATCTCTGAAACCATTGGTCAGAAGTTGATCAAATTAATAGAATGAACCATTTCAGAATTTTCCTACAAAGTTTATGATTATTGTGGTAGCATATTAACTAGTTTGATTGCCCTGCAAACATAAAACAGAGATGTTATAAAAATTGTCACAGAAATTCAGGCATGTACATATATCTCAATAGTGTTATACAGAAAGAAAAGCTTTAATCTCAGCAACATAATAGATACATTGTAGACTGTCAGAAGCTTAAATGGTCATCCGTCAGTCACAGATCTACAAATAAATTCACAGAACTACTGTAGATGTTATGGCCCAATTATTTTGATTAAAACCAAGCTATTTGAAAAATTTACACTCATTTCAGATGAGCTTTGTTGTCTTCTGACAACTCTTGTTTTTGTATATTTTCATCATTACATGTATTACAAGTATTGTCATTTTTATTATCATTACAGAGTTTCTATAAATTAACTGCGTTGTATCCAGAAATATCTGATGACAATGAAGTGGAAATAAACAGTGTTTTGTCAGAACCAGATGTAGAAATTAGTTACACAGGAAGTGGTGAACCAGGGAAACTTAGTCGAGGTGTCTATGGAGTGAAATTAAACATAAGTGTCTCAACTACTGTAGACATTGCAAATATTACTGTGGTGGTAAGTCGTCTACAATTGATCCCTGAAATAGCTAATATGTCATTTAATTTATTCCTATATAGGTGATACAGTGAAGACTGTCTTGAAAGACTACTGTCTAATGAAAGATCACTTGTTTATCAGAGACCACATTTTGAAAACCATTCAGTTAGATAAATAAAACCTCTGTTGAGAGACCACCAGTATTGAGAGACCACCAGTATTGAGAGACCACCTGTCTTGAGAGACCACCTGTTTTGAGATATCATATTTCAGTGTCAGAAAGGGTGGTCTTTCTAGACAGGTTTCACTGTAGTGTGTATTTTGTTTTTTCTTGTTGTAAACATGCATCAATTTGTTATTATTGTTGAGCATTTATTCACACCTCTCATTTTATTTGAGCAGTCTTTGATGGCTGACATTGGCTCAACGATGTTGAGTGTTCATTTGAAAGTGGGAGGTTCTCAGGTTCCATTCCCCGTTTCTGGTCATACCAAAAATTATTTAAAAATATGTATTGACTGTAACCCTATTTACATAAGTGCTATGTAGAAGAAATGAAGAATTATTAAACTTATTTCCCATGTCATTACATGAATGGCACCTCTCGATGCATTGGTATCAGTCCATATAGCACAAATATGATAATAAAAAATAAAATCTAGAATTTAGAGCGATAATAAGCTTGTGCCCTTCATAAACACAATCGTGCATCGTATAGTTTTGGTATGATTTCTTTGATTATTTCCCCTTGTATTTACTATGATGCATTCATTTTATATGTCTAACCTGTAATTAGGTGAAGAATTTTTTTTGTAAAAGAGGGTGTGTTGTCATTTTTTTTTTACACTATCAGCTTTTATTTCAAAATCACTGATGGGATTTTGATGAAACTGTAAAGGATCCACGTATATAAAGTCCTTTACCAAATATGTGTATTTGGGCTGGATCAGCTGAGGGGTGGTTCCAGGATGTGGCAGAATAGATCCCAGAGGTTACCCCTCTTTGAAAATCTTCTTGTCCAGAACCACTACATGAATTTGAAAAGGGCTTGTATCTGAGTTATCAATATAGATGTATGATTCAAGTTGGTGTTTTTTTTAAAAAAATCTATGCCTTTTTGACATCTTTTCAGACATTTTCTTTCAATTTTGTATTTCTTTGATTAACTCCCAATGTATTCTCTACGATGCACTCATTTTATATGTTTTACCTGTATATAGGTGAAGAAATGGTTTTTTGAAAGAATTTTGCTGAAATTTTATTTTTATATATTTTTTTTAATTTCTTAAGACTGCAAAAAAAAATGTTCACATGGTCAGCTTGTTCTTGGAAACTACTGAAGGGATCTTGATGAAACTTTTCTGGAAGCAAGTACCCACTGACATTGTACCATATTTGTGTTTTTTGGCCAGATCAGTATAAATATTCTTCTCAGTCTTCTTTCTATGTTTGTAGATGGTTTTTAGGTGAGCGAATTAGGCCCAATTGTGCCTCTTGCTTTAGTTTGGGATTTGGAATCACTAATCAGACAGGTATAATGTCAAATAGATATGGCTATTCCTACTAATGTACCATCACAGAACCGCTTTTGGAATGCTGAAATGAGAATACGAACTTGAAAATATTAATTATGCCATAGGAGAGTGCAAACAACATGTGTAGGAGAAATTATATTTTATAAATAAAATTTAATAATCACAACTGTTAGTTGAATTTCTTGGTTAAGTTTTCTAGCTGGATAATATTCATATTTTTGAAGCAACTGTACCATTTTTAATTCAGTTCTAAGCCTTAAATTTGCAGGTAAAAGACCCAATAGACATCTAGAAATCGTTTCTCATACAAGAAATTAATTGGCTGATCTTGATTGTTTGCAGGGATACTTCATTTTGACATGTGATGCTCTAACAGAAATTGACCCAGACTGCACAGCAACCAGAGATCTACTGACAGAATTAGAAGTCAGCATGGATTTAGTCAGCTCAAAGTGAGTATAGAACTAGGAATATTTCTATTGAGAATGATTGATTGAAAATAACAAATTACCAATTCTGTTGGACCTATCATGTTACCTGCACTGCACAGAGAATACATACCGATCACATTGTAGAAGTGAAATAGCAGGTATTAATAAGTTACAATGTAGCAAGTATGATGTATTCCATTCTCTTCACACATCAAGATGTTCAACTTAATAAGAATATACAGCAACTTGGGTTTGTTACATCAATAACATTATTGTCACTGCAGTCTGGATCAATACAATTATTTCTTGTGAACACTACACTTTGTTCCCCTGATGAATTTATTTTTGTAGAACTTAAAACTGCATGATGATTTTCATTAATGCATTTACATTGTCATGCTAACATGCATCATGTGTTTGATCAGTGTTATGGGAGATGATGAAAATGAAATTATGACTTGGATTCCATATTTGTGTGAAAAGTATTTTACAAGGGTTTTAAGTTTTGAAGGTTTAAATGAAGTTGTGTCTCAGATATTCTTCTTTTTCTATAAACTTGTCAGTCAGATTCTGTACATGATGGACCTAAAGGTCAATAGGGCATTTACTTTGCTTAAAATTTTGGTCTAAAAAAATCATTTTCCTCAATGCAAATCCATTTCAGTAAGGATTTTGTTACTAGATTAAAATTGTATAACTTGGCATTGCATGCATCATGTTTCTACTAAAGATAGAGTGGAATCTGTCTTCAGAGACTATCATTTCTGCCACTAAAATGTGGTCTCACAAGACAGGTGGTCTCTGAAAAGAGGTTTTATCTAAAGGATTATTTAACCAAGTGGTGTTTGGAATGTCGTCTCAAAAGACAGGTGCTCTTTCATGAGAGTAATCTTTCAAGACAAGTTCCACAGTACAGTTCATGGCACTTGTATCAGGTATCAGCTGTATCTTATCAAGTGAGCACTGTGCAAGCTCAAAAAGTTTGTTCTCCAACATAGTCTTGGGCCCACTTGAATATTTTTGTCTGAAAATATTCATTATTGATAGTCTGCTTAGCCAATCAGCTTTCAGAATTAGCTGACAGAAGTTGAGTAAAATTATCAGACTTGAATGATATTAAAGTTTTATGCAAGGGATCCTTGGTCATCATGGTCAGTATTACATAAATTGTATTCTTACATATAGCTCATGTTGACCTTATCACATTTTTACACCATATTTGTAGACATTGTTTGCATGATAATTCATACACAGAAGGATTAGCAACTACCATCCTGGTTGATGCAGAAAAATACAACACTAGTCTTTACCTAACCACTGGTAAGTTTATTGATATTGGACTATCAATATATTTAGGTCCCTGCATCGGATGAACATTAGCTCTCTCAATTCTACATTTCTCAATGGATTTCAACCAAATTGATATGAAAGATGTATGTGGACAATACCATGATCAAGTTTGAAACGAACACCGTTTGATAATTTCTGTTTGTTTAGTGCATTTTGAAAATAAATCAAATATTAAAAAAAAAGTTAAGAAATTGCTTTCACTTCTCTAGCTAAGAATAAATGAATAAAATAATCATATGGCTGTGTAATAATTATGTATTTGCTATACAGGATAAATTGTGGTGTCATATGTTTGTGTGAAAACTACATTTTTTTCTCTAAGATATGACGTCACAATAAATACCTACTGATATGGGAGATAACTCTTACTAACGAAAAGACAGAATAATTTTGCAGTTACAAATTGCACATAAATGCATAAACAAAAAAAGATCAGTGTAATTTAGTTCACTATGAACCATAAATTATTTTGACCAATTTGAAATAAGTTTGTCCAAAGAAATCAAAATTAGGTTGAAATTTCAAATTGCTCACAAAATATTATGTTCAGCAATATGTAGTGTCCAAAGTACTCAATGATTGGCATGTGTCTATTATCTTTGTAATTTGCAATGAAGTATTGAGTGAAAAATTTTGTATGAATTACATTCTTAAAATTTTGTTTGATTTTCCAAGATTATATGCTTTTCTTCAAGATAATCCTCATTGGATATGTTGATGTGATCAAATCTGTTTTATTTTTTATTATGCATTGTAGAGATGACAACTGAGATGGAGACAGTTAAACAGACAACAGGTGAAGCACAATCATAATGTCATACATACATATATAGTAAAACCTGCCATAACGGACACCTTAATTCAGCGGACACCTGATAACAGAGAGTTTATCTAGGTCCCGATTTAAATCGTTATATAAAACTACTAGCATCTGTTTTAAATATATGGACACCTCTCTTACCTGGACAAAGTTGATGGTCCCAAAATGCATAATTTCTTTATTTTTAACCTTGAATTGGCAGACAATCTTCCTGTGATCGACTTCCATTGCCAACGGCAATTTCTCACTAATCTGTATGTCCCGACTTCTATTTTGAGAAACAATCTTACAATCTTTTATTTTGTGTTTAAAATTGCTTGGTATGATTTCCTTGCATTGCATTGGAACTCTTGATTACAAGAACAATTGTGTTGATTATGCGTATGAATGTTTTAATAGTAAATGGCCATCCAGTTTATGCACCCGACACCTCTCTATAATAGACAAATTGATTAGTCCGGCAACTGTCCGCTAAACACAGGTTTTACTGTATATGGACAATAAATGTATATTGTGATATGACTGTTCTTAGCTCATCAACTCCTGAAGTTACATTTGGACCTGCCCATTTCAAGGAATGGTTAATTAAGTCCACTGTCAGAATTCAGGGGTGTATGATTTGGAATCTAAATTTTATAATAATTTTACATGCAATATGAACTTGTTCATTTCTGAATAATGACTGTAGACCATATGATTTATTGATCTAGGTGAGTCTAAATATGACCACATGTGTTAATTAGTTAAAATAACTACATTTTTATGTGATACTGTTACGTCCCCATACATTAAATAGCTCACAATGTACCCCCATGCATTAATTATTTTTCTTAATGCATCAACAGTTTGGAACTTCTCTATATATTCATAACGTGATCAATGAAAAGAAAAAAAGAGTTCTGAATGTCATCTGTTTCCAGTACATTTCATCGTATGCTCGTTCAGTGTCATTCAATATCATATTGTCAACTGAACATGGAGAAAGGATTCTTGATATTCTCTCTCTGTCTGTCTCTCTTTCTCTCTCTGTCTGTCTGTCTCTCTCTGTCTGTCTGTCTCTCTATCTCTCTCTCTCTCTCCCTCTCTCTCTCTCCCTCTCTCTCTCCCTCTCTCTCTCTCTCTCTCTCTCTCTCTCTCTCTCTCTCTCTCTCTCTCTCTCTCTCTCTCTCTCTCTCTCTCTCTCTCTCTCTCTCTCTCTCTCTCTCTCTGTTCATATTTTCAAATTAACAACCATGTATACTGAAATGTGTAGGAAATACTTTAATTTGATGTTATTTTCTTTTTTACCCCTCTTTTATAAGATTTATACTAATCCTTTATCTAAAAGACAAAATCTATAAATGAAAAGTGAACAAATCAAAGATTGGGGGGATATACATGAAGATATGCAAATCCAAAGTGGGAGGACATTATTTGTGTGCATGACTAAATCAATATTTCAAAACATTGAAATATCTTTTGTCAATTAAAAGGAAAAACAAAAATGAAATTGTCAAAATAACCATGATGAATATTATTGAATAAAGAAATATATTAGGATATAAGATGTCAAACTCTATATTAGGGTGACTGTTAGAGTGGTATTGTAAAGATACCCCATTGTAAGACTTTGAAGAATTTTGTGTAAATTACATTCTTAAAATTTTGTTTGATTTTCCAAGATTATATGCTTTTTTTTTTCAAGATAATCCTCATTGGACATGATGATGTGATGTTAAAATCTATTTTATTTTTTATTGTGCATTGTAGAGATGACAACTGAGATGGAGACAGTTAAACAGACAACAGGTGAATCACAATCACAATGTCATACATTTATATACAGTAAAACCTGCCATAACAGACACCTTAATTCAGCGGACACCTGATAAAGGATAGTTGATCTAGGTCCCAATTTACATTGTTATATTAGACTGCTTGCGTCTGTTTTAAAGAATCGGACACCTCCCTTACTCGGACAAAGTTGTTAGTTCCATTATTCATTATTTCTTTCTTTTTATCCTTGAATTGAAGACAATTTTCCTGTGATCGACTTCCATTGCCACAGGCAGTTACTGTCCCGACTTCTATTTTGAGAAACAATCTTACAATCTTTTGTTTTGTGTTTTTGCTTGATATTTATTTCCTTGCATTACATTGGAACACTTGATTACAAGAACAATTGTATTGATTATGCGCATGAATTTTTTTGTAGTAAAAAGCCATCCTTCATTCAGTGTACACCTCTCTATAACAGACAAATTGATTAGTCTGACAACTGTCTGCTAAACATAGGTTTTACTGTATATGGACAATAAATGTATATTGTGATATGACTGTTCTTAGCTCAACAACCCTTGAAGTTACATTTGGACCTGCCCATTTCAAGGAATGTTAATTAAGTCCTCTGTCAGAATCCAGGGGTGTATAATTTAGAATCTACAGTTTATAATAATTTTACATACAAAATAAATTGTTCAATTCTGAATAATGACTGTAGACCGTATGATTTATTGATCTGGGTGAGTCTAAATGTGGCCGCATGGGGTTGGTGAGTTTAAATAACTATATTTTTATGTGATACTGTTATGCCCCAATGCATAAAATATATTCTCATAATGCACCCCTATGCATTAATTATTCTTTTTAATGCACCACCTGTGTGAAACTTCTCTATTCATAATGCGATCAATAAAAAGAAAAAAGAATTTCATTATCTGTTTCCAGCACAGTTCATAGTCTGCTCCTTCTGTGTCATTCAAAATCATATTGTCAATTGAACGTGGAGAAAGGATTTTTTATACTCTCTCTCTCTCTCTCTCTCTCTCTCTCTCTCTCTCTCTCTCTCTCTCTCTCTCTCAGTTCATATTTTCAAATTAGCAATCATGTTTACTGACATGTGTAGGAATTATTTTAATTTGATGTTATTTTCTTCTTTACCCCTCTTATAAGATCTATATTAATCCTTTATCTGAAAGACTGACAAAATCTATGCATGAAAAGTAAACAAATCAAAGATTGGGGGGATATACATGAAGATATGGAAATCCAAAATGTAAGGACATTATTTGTGTGCATGAGTAAATAAAAAGCTTAAAACATTGGTATATTTTGTGTCATTTTAAAGGAAAAACAAAAATGAAATTGTCAAAATGGTCATGATGAATATTATTGAATAAAGAAATATATTTGGATATAAGATGGGGAGCAAAAGAGATTTAAAGGGCAAAAGGTAGTTGGAAACATATTTATTCCTTGAAAAGATGTCAAACTATATATTAGTGTGACTGTTAGAGTGGTATTGTAAAGATAACCCATTGTAAGACTTTGAAGAATTTTGTGTAAATTACATTCTTAAAATTTTGTTTGATTTCAAAGATTATATGCTTTTTTCTCAAGATAATCCTCATTGGACATGTTGATGTGATCAAATCTATTTTATGTTTTATTGTGCATTGTAGAGATGACAACTGAGATGGAAACAGTTAAACAGACAACAGGTGAAGCACAATCACAATGTCATACATTTATATACAGTAAAACCTGCCATAACAGACACCTTAATTCAGCGGACACCTGATAAAGGATAGTTTATCTAGGTCCCAATTTACATTGTTATATTAGACTGCTTGTGTCTGTTTTAAAGAATCGGACACCTCCCTTACTCGGACAAAGTTGTTAGTTCCATTATTCATAATTTCTTTCTTTTTATCCTTGAATTGAAGACAATTTTCCTGAAATCGACTTCCATTACCACAGGCAGTTACTGTCCCGACTTCTATTTTGAGAAACAATCTTACAATCTTTTGTTTTGTGTTTTTGCTTGATATTTATTTCCTTGCATTACATTGGAACACTTGATTACAAGAACAATAGTATTGATTATGCGCATGAATTTTTTTGTAGTAAAAAGCCATCCTTCATTCAGTGGACACCACTCTATAACAGACAAATTGATTAGTCTGACAACTGTCTGGTAAACATAGGTTTTACTGTATATGGACAATAAATGTATATTGTGATATGACTGTTCTTAGCTCAACAACCCTTGAAGTTACATTTGGACCTGCCCATTTCAGGAATGGTTAATTAAGTCCTCTGTCAGAATACAGGGGTGTATAATTTAGAATCTAAAGTTTATGATAATTTTACATACAAAATAAATTGTTCATTTCTGAATAATGACTGTAGACCGTATGATTTATTGATCTGGGTGAGTCTAAATGTGGCCGCATGGGGTTGGTGAGTTTAAATAACTATATTTTTATGTGATACTGTTATGCCCCAATGCATTAAATATTCTCATAATCCACCCCTATGCATTAATTATTCTTTTTAATGCACCACCTGTGTGAAACTTCTCTATTCATAATGCGATCAATAAAAAGAAAAAAGAATTTCATTATCTGTTTCCAGCACAGTTCATAGTCTGCTCCTTCTGTGTCATTCAAAATCATATTGTCAATTGAACATGGAGAAAGGATTTTTGATACTCTCTCTCTCTCTCTCTCTCTCTCTCTCTCTCTCTCTCTCTCTCTCTCTCTCAGTTCATATTTTCAAATTAACAATCATGTTTACTGACATGTGTAGGAATTATTTTAATTTGATGTTATTTTCTTCTTTACCCCTCTTATAAGATCTATACTAATCCTTTATCTGAAAGACTGACAAAATCTATGCATGAAAAGTAAACAAATCAAAGATTGGGGGGATATACATGAAGATATGGAAATCCAAAATGTAAGGACATTATTTGTGTGCATGATTAAATAAAAAGCTTAAAACATTGGTATATTTTGTGTCATTTTAAAGGAAAAACAAAAATGAAATTGTCAAAATGGTCATGATGAATATTATTGAATAAAGAAATATATTTGGATATAAGATGGGGAGCAAAAGAGATTTAGGGACAAAAGGTAGTTGGAAACATATTTATTCCTTGAAAAGATGTCAAACTATATATTAGTGTGACTGTTAGAGTGGTATTGTAAAGATAACCCATTGTAAGACTTTGAAGAATTTTGTGTAAATTACATTCTTAAAATTTTGTTTGATTTCAAAGATTATATGCTTTTTTCTCAAGATAATCCTCATTGGACATGTTGATGTGATCAAATCTATTTTATGTTTTATTGTGCATTGTAGAGATGACAACTGAGATGGAGACAGTTAAACAGACAACAGGTGAAGCACAATCATAATGTAATACGTTCATATACAGTAAAACCTGCCATAACAGACACCTTCATTCAGCGGACACCTGATAAAGGATAGTTTATCTAGGTCCCGATTTACATCGTTATATAAAACTACTAGCATCTGTTTTAAATAAATGGACACCTCCCTTACCTGGACAAAGTTGATGGTCCCAAAATGCATAATTTCTTTATTTTTAACCTTGAATTGGCAGACAATCTTCCTGTGATCGACTTCCATTGCCAACGGCAATTTCTCACTAAGCTGTATGTCCCAACTTCTATTTTGAGAAACACTCTTACAATCTTTTATTTTGTGTTTTTGCGAATGATATCAAAATATTTCCTTGCATTACATTGGAACACTTGATTACAAGAACAATTGTATTGATTATGCATATGAATGTTTTAGTAGTAAAATGGCCATTCGTCATTCAGTGGAATCCTCTCTATAACAAACAAATTGATTAGTCTGGCAACTGTCCGCTAAACGCAGGTTTTACTGTATATGGACAATAAATGTATATTGTGATATGACTGTTCTTAGCTCATCAACTCCAGAAGTCACATTTGGACCTGACCATTTCAAGGAATGGTTAATTAAGTCCACTGTCAGAATTTAGGGATGTATGATTTGAAATCTAAATTTTATAATAATTCTACATGTTATATGAACTTGTTCATATCTGAATAATGACTAGACCATCCTATTTATATTGATCTGGGTGAGTCCACATGAGTTGATTAGTTAAAATAACTACATTTATTTGTGATACTATTACGCCTCCATACATTCAATATTCTCTTAATGCATCCCTATGCATTAATTATTTTTCTTAATTCACCACCTGTCTGGAACTTTTCTATTTATAATGCGATCAATGGAAAAAAAAAAAGAGTTACGAATGTCATCAATTTCCTGTACATTTCACATACGTTTGGATGTGATACTGTTACACCCCCATCCATTAAATATTCTCATAATGCACCCCTATGCATTAATTATTTTTCTTAATGCACCTCCTATATGAAACTTCTCTTTTCATAATGCGATCAATAAAAGGAAAAAAGATTTCAGAATGTCATCTGTTTCCAGTACATTTCATAGTCTGCTCGTTCAGTGTCATTCAAATTCATGTTGTCATTTGAACGTTGATAAAGGATTCTTGATATTCTGTCTCTCTTTCTCTTTCTCTCTCTCTGTTCATATTTTCAAATTAACAACCATGTATACTGAAATGTGTAGCAAATATTTTAATTTGATGTTGTTTTCTTTTTTACCCCTCTCTTATAAGATCTATACTTAAATCCTTTATCTAAAAGACTGATAAAATCTATGCATGAAAAGTGAACAAATCAAAGACCGGGCGGGGGGTGGGGGGATATACATGAAGATATGCAAATCCAAAGTGGAGTACATTATTTGTGTGCATAACTGTATAAAAAGTTCAAAACATTGAATATTTTGTGTCAATTTTAAGGAAAAACAAAATTGAAATTTTCAAAATAACAATGATGATTATTATTGAATAAGGAAATATATTAGGATATAAGATGGAGAGAAAAAGAGATTTAAAAGTACAAGAGGTAGTCAAGGTGTCAAACTCTATATCAGGGTGACTGTTAGAGTGGTATTGTAAAAATCTTTTAAAAATTTTGTGTAAATTACATTCTTAATATTTTGTTTGATTTTCCAAGATTATATGCTTTTTTTCAAGATAATCCTCATTGGACATGTTGATGTGATCAAATCTATTTAATTTTTCTTTGTGCATTGTAGAGATGACAACTGAGATGGAGACAGTTAAACAGACAACAGGTGAAGCACAATCACAATGTCATACATACATATACAGTAAAACCTCCCATAACGGACACCTTAATTCAGCGGACACCTTATAACGGAGAGTTTATCTAGGTCCCGATTTAAATCGTTATATAAGACTACTAGCATGTGTTTTAAATAAACGAACACCTCCCTTACTGGGACAAAGTTGATGGTCCCAATATGCATAATTTCTTTATTTTTAGAAGATCTATACTAATCCTTCATCTAAATGACTGACAACATTTATGCATGAAAAGTGAACAAATCAAAGACGGGGGAATATACATGAAAATGAAAAGTTGAGGACATTATTTGTGGGCATGACTGCATAAAAAGTTCAAAACATTGGGATAATTTGTGTCAGTTTTAAGGTAAAACAAAAATGAAATTGTCAAAATAACCATGATGAATTAATTATTGAATAAAGAAATATATTGGTATGAACTTTATGAGGAAGATTTGCTATAATGAGGGGGTATGAAGTTTTAAGAGGAAGATTTGCTATAATGAGGGGGTATGAACTTTTAGGAGGAAGATTTACTATAATGTGGGGGTATGAACTTTTAGGAGGAAGATTTACTATAATGTGGGGGTATGAACTTTTAGGAGGAAGATTTACTATAATGAGGGGGTATGAACTTTTAGGAGGAAGATTTGCTATAATGAGGGGGTATGAACTTTTAGGAGGACGATTTACTATAATGAGGGGGTATGAACTTTTAGGAGGAAGATTTACTATAATGAGGGGTTATGAACTTTTAGGAGGAAGATTTAGTATAATGAGGGGTTATGAACTTTTAGGAGGAAGATTTGCTATAATGAGGGGGTATGAACTTTTAGGAGGAAGATTTAGTATAATGTGGGGGTATGAACTTTTAGGAGGAAGATTTGCTATAATGAGGGGTATGAACTTTTAGAGGACGATTTACTATAATGAGGGGGTATGAACTTTTAGGAGGACGATTTACTATAATGAGGGGGTATGAACTTTTAGGAGGAAGATTTAGTATAATGAGGGGGTATGAACTTTTAGGAGGATGATTTACTATAATGAGGGGGTATGAACTTTTAGGAGGAAGATTTACTATAATGAGGGGTTATGAACTTTTAGGAGGAAGATTTAGTATAATGAGGGGTTATGAACTTTTAGGAGGAAGATTTGCTATAATGAGGGGGTATGAACTTTTAGGAGGAAGATTTACTATAATGTGGGGGTATGAACTTTTAGGAGGAAGATTTGCTATAATGAGGGGGTATGAACTTTTAGGAGGACGATTTACTATAATGAGGGGGTATGAACTTTTAGGAGGACGATTTACTATAATGAGGGGGTATGAACTTTTAGGAGGAAGATTTAGTATAATGAGGGGGTATGAACTTTTAGGAGGAAGATTTAGTATAATGAGGGGGTATGAACTTTTAGGAGGAAGATTTAGTATAATGAGGGGGTATGAACTTTTAGGAGGAAGATTTGCTATAATGAGGGGTTATGAACTTTTAAGAGGAAGATTTGCTATAATGAGGGGGTATGAACTTTAAGGAGGAAGATTTACTATAATGAGGGGGTATAAACTTTTAGGAGGAGATTTACTATAATGAGGGGGTATAAACTTTTAGGAGGAAGATTTGCTATAATGAGGGGGTATGAACTTTTAAGAGGAAGATTTGCTATAATGAGGGGTTATGAACTTTTAGGAGGAAGATTTACTATAATGAGGGGGGTATGAATGTTTAGGAGGAAGATTTGCTATAATGAGGGGGGTATGAACTTTTAGGAGGAAGATTTACTATAATGAGGGGGTATGAACTTTTAGGAGGAAGATTTACTATAATGAGGGGGTATGAACTTTTAGGAGGAAGATTTACTATAATGAGGGGGTATGAACTTTTAGGAGGAAGATTTGCTATAATGAGGGGTTATGAACTTTTAGGAGGAAGATTTACTATAATGACGGGGTATGAACTTTTAAGAGGAAGATTTGCTATAATGAGGGGGTATGAACTTTAAGGAGGAAGATTTACTATAATGAGGGGGTATAAACTTTTAGGAGGAGATTTACTATAATGAGGGGGTATAAACTTTTAGGAGGAAGATTTGCTATAATGAGGGGGTATGAACTTTTAGGAGGAAGATTTGCTATAATGAGGGGGTATGAACTTTTAGGAGGAAGATTTACTATAATGAGGGGGGTATGAACGTTTAGGAGGAAGATTTACTATAAGGGGTGGGGGGGGGGGGTATGATTTGCTTCATGCAGGGGAAGAATCGTTTCCAGTCTAACTGATATAATCCTTAAGACCAATCAGTTTTGAGCTCATGAGGTCATTATAATTAGTTACAGGTTCAATTGAGTTTTGTTCTTCTGTATTCAGATATGCTTCTCTGATTTTGACTGCGTATGTGTCATTATGCGTTATATTTAAAAATCACAAAATTGTTGTGTTCATTTATTTTGCAGCACAGCCTGATACAAGTGGCGTTGTAATAAGTGTCATGTAAGTATATAGTCAAGATCAGTATTTTAAGCACCTGTATATGTGCTGCAGTTTGACATTTTATTATATGCATGTGTAATCATACAATTAATAGAGTTCATTATGCTTGTGCAGTATGTAACATATTGCACTGCAGTTGGATACAGAAATTCTACTGGAGCAACATTTCTAAATGGAATTCCATTCATCCAAAATATTTGATTACTTAGTTGTAAGGTGAATGAATTTTAAATTTGTGTACACAATGAAACAGATAATTTGTAATAAATATAAAACTTATTGAATCCTTTGCTACAACGGTCTTGTGCAGTATGATGACGATATGGATAGAAACAAATGTGTAGTTGATGTGTCTATGTATTTCAGTCTAATTAAAAACAGATTTTACACACCGCTCCTGTTTTTTATATGTCACGTAGAGAATCTACATGTAATGTAATCCATTATGGGGTCACATGTGTATGACCTTTGTAATGTAGATCTGTAATGTTCACCAATGAAAATGTGACTTATAAAAAATTGAATAGAAAAAAGACTTAATTTATTTTATAAAAGTGAACCGTCAGTCTGCAAAATTTCATCATAATATATTTTGTGATTTGAACCTATCCATTGTTATGAAAATAATTCTGTTCTTCCAGATTTTGTGTGCTCAATGGTGTTTATAATGTTAAAAATGTTTGCCATTCGATCAATTACAAGATTCTGTTAGTCGCTTTTTCATTAGTTGAAAATGACACACCTATGACTGGTCAACCACAAGTGACCCCATAGTGGATTTCGTTAGATCCTAATATGACATATAAGAATATGGGAGCGATAAGAGATCTGTTTTTAATTAGATATTGTATGTCATAATTTATACCATATATATATGCATACATATTTGTACATGCATTACATTATCAATAACTAAAACAACAGTCTATAACTTTACTTATCATTAGTTTATTACAATCCAAAACTTGTCACAGACAATGATTTATATCGTCAAAATAAAAACTTCAAATTAACAAAAAAAAACAAAATTTGATGGAAAGATCAAGTGATTTTGTTAATGAAATGATAGAGTTACTTCCCTTTACATGACTGAATTTGGTTTTGTATCCATAAACTTTGAAGTTGTGACCTTATATTACAATTTACAGAGTTCAGACAGCAGTGTAATGAGGATTACCGGTATCTTAAAGTGGCATAAGATGTGTTTTGAAAAAAAAAAATTTTGTTTTGTATTACTTAAATTGATGTACAATAAGAAATATTAAGAGATAAACACAAGCATAAAAAATCTTATATATTCCTATATATTTTGTGAACATAAGGTCAGGTCATATGTGTCATATGCATATACAGATAGTAAGGTCTAATCATTTTTTTTTGCATACAAATAATTGCTAAACTGCATAGGTTTCTCAGGCAATTTTCACAAAATATGTAGGCATTTAAGATGTTTTATGCCTGCATGTGTATATCTCTTAGTTGTTACTGTACTTCAATCTAAAATGTGAAAAAAAAAAAGAATATTTTGGAAAAATATCATAGTTAATGCTGGGGCTTCAATGACTCTTTAGACATGAAATTCAGATCAGATATTAAAATATGAATTTCATGCAGATTTTGAAATCATCTCCTTTATACATTGACAGATGTTATAGCAATTGTGGAAAGAAGGTTACTCCATCAGCGGCTGTAAAATTAAGATCTACCTGCAGAAATTGCTCAGAAGAATATAGCATCTCTTATGAGCGATGTAAACTCTGTACTAGTGACACTATTTCAAACTATACATGGAGATATTTGGTGTGCAATAATCAGCAGTGTAACACAACATTCACATCTGATGGGCCAGACAAAACTACTTTTGAATTACTTCCAGATGTAGACAGTCAGGGAAAAGTTGTTGTAACAGGTTTGTGTGATGACAGTTTATATTTTTGGTTTTTAACTTTTGTTGTTTTAAAAATAAAACCAGTTCATTATTATTATATTTTCATTGAAATAACAATAAGGAACTTATTACTATTTTTTTGTATAACTTGCATTGGTCAAGCTTATTTAGAGAAAAGAATGAAGTTAAATGTGTACTCTATATATCATACAAATTCTCAGTTACAGTCACAATATTTGATGTAATTCCATTATTATTTTAGTTTGATTTCACTTTAAAGAAATTTACTGACAATTACAATGTTTTAAACATATTTCAGTCACACTAGAGGGAGGACAAGTTGTAAATGCAGAATATTCTATAGAGGTAAATGAAGCACCTGTTCTGAATAACTGCAGTGTATCTCCTAACTTGGGCTTTGGTCTTCTGACAGCGTTTAACATTTCTTGTGATGTTTGTATTGACAGTGATCAACCGCTCCTTTATAGCTTGTATCGAACAAGTCCGACAGGTGGGTAACAACTTTATACTTAAATGTTAACATAGATGATCTGTGTACAGTAAAACTTGCTTAAGCGACCAACTGTGTATAAAGACCAATATTACCATTTGTGTACAAATCAACCTCTATATAAAGACCACCTCCCTATAAAGACTGGTTTTCGTGTGCCAGTAAGAGGGTCGTTATGTACAAGTTTCACCTTATTCCTTTTTGGCTACCTATGCAAGGTTGTGGATGGGGGACTTGTCATTATGCTATTGTCCCAGTATCCAGGTGTCTGGTTCAAGAGATTGGTTGGGGTCAGGTGTACCTGCTTCTTATACTCATACATTAAATAAACTTGCATTGCATGTATGTACATGTCTTACGATTCTTAGTATATGCTATGTTTCAAATTCTAGATTAGTCTTGTATTTTGGCGAAACCTGACCCTGTTTTGGATTTGGTCTATTTTAAATATGCTGTGGTTAAGAAGAATTGTTTTGGTAAGTTTCTGAGTAGGATGTAAAATATTTTTATGTGAGGTGAGCCTTGTAATCTTTGATTTCTCTATGTTTATTTTTGTGCTTATCCCAAAATTTCATCCTATGTATCTTGTCTGATTGCTTTTGTATTACAGTGAGTCATTAAATCATTATTTAATGTCAAATATTGAAATGCTGCTTTGGTTAATTTTTATGGGTTGTTATGTAATAAAAACCTAATATGAGTTTGATTTGAGGATATCCTGTAAGTAGTGAAATGTCTGTTTTCAGTCAATACATCTGGCCTAGGAAATATAGTCCGATTTAAGATTTGAATTTTTACAGAATTGTCAACCATTTTGGTGAAATTATCCACATTTTCAATATCTTGTATCGTAGTTTATCCCTTTCTACCTCAAGTTTATTATTAGAATGTTCTTTCCTATTGCATCAGTCTAGTCAATTATGGTCTTTGGGCTTGAAAGGGTAAATACCTAATGTTATGTTTTTTTTCTATTATATACAAAATATTTCAGGGAAACAATCTCTATTGTACCAGAGCACTACACAAGAAATGAAGTTTTTGTATCTAGTTGAAGGGGAGGCCAATATGAACTACACATACAATCTGTCAGTTCTGTGTATTGATGACTTGGGACTAGCAACTACAAATGATGTCCAAGTTCAGGTACAAGTAAACAAAAACATTTTTTTGGTAAAATTTTATGATCAAACATGGCTATAGAAAGGGTGAGCTTTTGCTATCACTTGGCATCCGTCGTCCGTCGTCTGTTGTAAACATTTCATTTAAAGTTCTTCTCTTCTGAAACTACTTAGCCAATTGGAACCAAACTTGGACACAATAGTCCTTGGGTGGTCCCCGTCCAAAAATTTGTCCTGCAAGTACACATCCCATTCAAGATGGCCGCCAGCATGGAACATAGTTTAACATTGAACCCTATGGGAAAACACTTGCAAAGTTCTTCTCTTCTGAAACTACTTAGCCAATTGGAACCAAACTTGGTCACAATAGTCCTTGGGTTTTCCCCTTTAAAAAATTTGTCCGGCAAGTCCGCACCCCATCTAAGATGCCCCCCAGCGTGGAACATAGTTTAACATTGAACCCTATGGGAAAACACTTGCAAAGTTCTTCTCTTCTGAAACTACTAAGCCAATTGGAACCAAACTTGGTCACAATAGTCCTTGGGATTTCCCCTTTAAAAAATTTGTCCGGCAAGTCCGCACCCCATCTAAGATGACCCCCAGCGTGGAACATAGTTTAACATTGAACCCTATGGGAAAACACTTGCAAAGTTCTTCTCTTCTGAAACTACATAGCCAATTGGAACCAAACTTTATGACAATAGTCCTTAGTTAGCCTCCTTAGAAATGTGTCTGATAAGTTTGCATCTTATGCAAGATGTAGGAGTTATTGCCCCTTTTATGTTGAATTTTTCACAATTTTTATACTTTTGGTCATTTAATTTGAAAACTATCAGAGATAGAGGTTAAGTGTAAATAACAAAATTGTTCAGCATGTCAAGGGCTACATGTACATTTTGTTTATTTGAGTCAAAGGTGTCCAGCGACCCCTTATAGGAGTTATTGCCCTTTTTATGCTGAGTTTTCACAATTTTTATACTTTTGGTCATTTTATTCGAAAACTATTAGAGATAGACGTTCAGTGTAAATTGCAAAAATGTTCAGCATGTCAAGGGCTACATTTTGTGTCTCAGAGTCAAAGGTATCCAACAACCCCTTATAGGAGTTATTGCCCCTTTTATGCCGAAATTTCATAAATTTTATACTTTTGGTCTTTTAATCTGAAAACTTTAAGAGATAGAGGTTCAGTGTTAATTGCAAAAATATTTAGCATGTCAAGGGCTACATTTTGTTTACCGAAGTCAAAGGTGTGCAATGATCCCTTATAGGAGTTATTGGCCCTTTTATGCTGAATTATCACAATTTTTATCACAACTTTTGATCTTTTAATTCAAAAACTATTAGAAATAGAGGTTAAGTGTAAATTTTAAAAATATCCCTTTCTGCACTTTTCCTTTGCAATGCCTCAACATATTCATTTGATATTTGGTCTGACACATGAAAATGAGTTGTATTGTGTACGAATTGCATGTAAATGTGATCAACTATTTCCTTTTTGCCAATTTTATTTAAAATTGTTCTATTGGCCACTGGCTGACTTTTATGAGTATTGTATCCATTTTATATAATCAAGTAATGAAAAACTAGTCTCTTTTTTTATCGAAGTACTTGGTATTCCATGCAGTGTTCTGTTATTGTTGTAAAAAAACAGTAATGTCCCTTTGAAGGTATTCTTTTCACAGATTGCCATAAGAAGGGTAACTTTTTCCCCATAAACATGTTTTGACCTTGGAGATATTCAATAATGTATAAAAGACTAAAAGGGAACAAAGATAAAATAGCACAAATTTTAAAAAATGACTTTAAAAATCATTGTTTCACTTACACATTGAGCAAATATTCACATATCATAGTAAACAAAGGGCAGAAATTCTGCATGTCCACTTGTAATACATGTATTTATTTTTTTTCTTTGTCTAACACAGTTGGAGAGAGAATGCAAGTTTCATCCATTAGTCAGTCTATAACAAAGTAACTTAAGTATGTACATGTCATAGATGAAAAAGCTTTTGTCCATCTACACATTTTATTTAGTACTTGATGTCAATATAAAGATATGTGAAAAAGACAAAAATATGGAGTAACGTGGTCAATAAAACAGATAACACGTGTGTAAAAATGAAACACACATCCAGATGTTACATCATGGCCTTCAACAGTGGCAGGCAATACCATGAAACAAGCTCTGAAGGGCCCCAACAAAGAAAAAAAATAGCACTATCCAGTGGCACAATCAAGTGCAAAAGTATCCCACAAGAAACTCAAAGGTTATAACTTAAGACAAACTAATGGTCAAAGTCTTCCTGACTAAAGATGGGCGCATATAAATGCGGTGGGGTTAAACTTGCTTTATCAGTGACACCAAACCTTCCCCCTAATTTGAATGGCCAAAAGTTATAATTAAAAAAGAAACAATAGACACTTTAAAAATTATTTTAAAATGCTTCCAACTCGAGAGAATGGGGTAAAACACAAAGACATCAAACACAAACCATCCAAAAGAGTGCTTGCAGTTAACTGAAAGCAAGTTACAGTGTTTGATTTTCGTCTCCCACTTCTCCTGTTTCATCTAAGATGACCACCAGCAGGGAACTATGTTCAACCTTGATTCCTAACTGAAAACACTATCAAATATCTTCTCCTTTGAAATTATTAGATCAATCCTCTGAAACCACAAGGCCAATTGGAACCAACTTTGGTCCCAATAGTCCATTGATACCCTTAAAAATATTTCTGGCAAGCCAGTACCCTGTCCCAGATGGTCACCAGCAGGGAACATAGTTTAACATTAGACCCTATGAAAAAAAAACATTCTTATCTAACATATTTGTAACTACTAGTCCAAAAGGAACCAAACAATGTCACAATAGCCTTTGGATGACTCCTTTTGAAATGTGTGTAGCAAGTGTGCACCCCAACAAAGATGACACCAGCAGAAAACATAGTTTAACATTGGACTCTATGGGAATACATTTTAAAATCTCCTCTAGAACCACAGGGCCAATTTGGAACTAAAACTGGTCTTAATAGTCCTTGAGTGCTGCCCTTTAAAAATGTCCAGCAAGTCTGCACTCAATGAAAGATGGCCGTTATGACGGAACTTAATTTTGCACCATGTTGGATAACACTATCAAAGATCTTCTCCTTTGAAACTACTAGGTCAGTTGGTGACAGTCCTTTGTTCCACATCTTTAAAAGATATGTCCACAAGTATTTATACTGTTCCCCTCACAAATAGTCTGGCAATTCTGCAGATGACAGCCAGAATCAAAGGTAATACTGTGCATGCTAGGGGGAACAAATTCAAACGCTTCCAATGAAAAATTAAATAAATGTCAAGTGGATTATCAAAGAGCCATGGTCCAGGTGAGCGATACAGGCCCTTGAGAGCCTCTTGTTTTCTGATAGTAATTCTTATTATATTCACTTTTTCAGAAACCAGATGCGTAGTGCTCACCAGAATTGTGTAGAACATAACAGCGATGTTGTACATTTGTGGCGCTATTCAGTGGCACTATGTTTTATATCTGACCAATGAATTACAAGCTTCTGAATTCATGCCTAATCACATGATGCTTAAACTGCATGATCGCTATATTTAAATGCTGTAACAGTGTTTAAGAAGAGTTTATTAAATCAAATGATCAGATTTTCATTTGATAGAAATGGATTGTAATATTTACCATTAATGCAGTGTACATTTTACTCTGTGATTACTACGTATATAACAAGTAAGTAAATATCAAATAGTGCCCGAATGGCTCCATAAGATATAGTGCGAGAATAGAACCACAAGATGGTGCCAGAATAGTCAAAATAGTACAGGAAAACTAACTTGATAACTGAAATGGTAATGCTGCAACATTATGTTGCCGCAAGAGTGCTGCACTAGTACCACATGGTTTATATTCTGATAAGACATGTGAAAAAATATTTGTTGCATTATTCTGAAAATCACATCCCCATTTACCTGTTAATCTATGATGTACAGGGTTGAAAAAAAGCTATGTTGTGTAAGACATTTTGTGACTTCCTTATAGAAAACCCAATCAGAAAAATTACTCATCACGTAAAAACCAAAAACATGTTTATGGGGAAAAAGTTACCCTTCTTATGAAAATCTGTGAATACCTTCAAAGGGACATTACTATTTTTTTACAACAATTTTTTTCTTTATTAGATTGATATACAATAACAAAAAAGAGATATACAGAAGCATAAAAATTCTTAAATTCCTATATATTTTGTGAAAATTGCTTGAGAAACCCAGTTTGTCAATTATTCGTTTGCAAATGATTAATTTGACTTGAATGTGATACTAGACCTGACCTTACAGTATTTTCACAATATACATAAGAATATAAGAATTTTTTTGCCTGAGTATATCTCTTATTTTTTATCGTACATCAATCTTAGAATTAATGGAATAATTTTGGGGGGGGAAAACACAGCTACTGCCCCTTTTAGCATGAAATCAAAGAAATAGAAATTTACACTTCTTTAACAATCAGGAAGTCATTAAAATTTCTTCTTTTTCTTCAAATCATTGCAGGTTTTTCCACCTACAAAATTTGATGCCAACATTGATATTCTAGATGTTGTGAAGAATATGATTACAAATGCAGATGATTTGTTACCTCAAGGGCGGATAATAGGTTAAAAAACATACTGTATACCTGGAAATTTTTGCCCCTGGTTATTTTCGCCCCCGGTTGTTTTCGCCCCTTTTGACAGAAAACATTTCACCCCATCTTTAATTCACACTAAATCACACCCTAGTCCCTAGGATGGCATGTGTGTCTGTGCATCAGTTATTTAGCTTGAAAATTTTGCTTTCATTTTATATTGGCTCTCTTAATTAAGGGTGAAAATTAAACGGCAGCAAAAATATCCAGGTATTAAACAGTATTCAACTGACAGCATTTTTAAAATGTTCTCCACAGATACACTCAGACTTTCATCAGAAAATATGTTGATCTTGGAAATGACCTTTTTTTCCGTAACAACCTGTCACATAAAATCATGATCATGCAGTAGTCTTTTAACTCTCCATGGGTCAACCAAGTCATTAGCTCCCTGTTAGATTTTCTGTGACAAATAATCCAGTTTTGATCCTGTTTTGACAGCTTCCATGGGCGTCCTTTTCTTTTCAAAGTTTTGATTTCACCAGGTGACAAATATTTTTTCCAAAAAGATCCGATGATCGACTCGGGTATTCAAAATGAATTCTCATTAACTGACATTTTTGTCTTTCTAATTTTATGTCAGTAATTATTTTTTTCACATTATCCAAGATTTCTGTTGATTTCCGACCCATTGTGAAAAATTTGTTTGTTTACATTAAATTCCAAAGTGCAGGCAATAAGAACCCATCTATGATGTCGTTTCTGATGTCATAATAACTCGATAGCCAACATGGCGTATGATTGGAGTTATCATCCATTCCCTGAGTGAAGCACACAGCAGAAATGTCACCATTTTGTAAATCGTGAATACTTCTGTCATACAGGGATGCCAACCTCTCCGTTTTGGGTGAGTTTCTCCACTCTTTTTTGTATTAAAATCCATGCCTCCGATTTTCTATTCAATTCTCATATTTTTCAAAAAAACATCTGGATCATTTTTTCACGGGCTAGAAATTGCATATACACTAATTTAAGCCAGGAAAATGCATCTGTAAGCACCTAATTTTCAAAATTTTTTTGGGGGGGACATGCCCACAAACCCCCTAGTGCCTTTGACACATTAAAACTCCGTTTTTCAATTCTTTAAATTTGGCATCTCTTTTTCAATTATTTAAAGTTGGCATCTCTGGTCATATCACTGAATCTGAAAAAATTATAGCAGTGTTTCAGTATTATTTTACATTATCTTACACTTGGTTGAGATATTTCTTGAATTTCCTTGAACAGATATGTCAGTTTTTCTGAAGATTCAATTGGTAAATTTCAGAAAAACAATATGATTTCTGATTGGGAATATAGCCCAGCCCTGATATGGAACATTGAGAAACTGTACATTTGATTCAGGTGGCACCATATAAGTGATGGAAAGACAGACACATTAGCTGTAAGATTTAGTAATCTTCCCATATTTCTAATAGCTGTTCATTCTGTCTGTTTTTGCTTAGAAAGAAATAATTCACAGAAGGTTATTGTAATACATGTATAACTGTTCTATCATGTATTTTCTCATTCATTATAATAGATTTACATATTCCTACATTTCAGAACTTTTGCAGTTATTACAAATGTCTGCAATGTATATAAACATGCAATCTGTAACAGTACAGGATTATACAGGTCAAATAGCACAGGTTTGTAATCTATTTCACAATAAATGATTGCTTTAGCTGAGATATAAAAGGAGATTCTTTGATATTCTTTCTCAGTGTAAGTTTTCTTTCACGCACTTCATTCAGGAGCTCACTTAAAGCAGCACTAGTGACAGCTAGGGCGTGATTTTTTAATGAAGTGATAATATATCCCTATATAAAGAGGCAAAGTTATCATTAATTACACTTGCACATATTGGCTTGTTTAAAAGTATTACCAGAGTGAAATTTATAAATATTATTAATTGGCAAATGGTATTGTGGACAATATTCATACCGACCTCACATTGGAAAGTTCGTAAACATGCGTCGTCTTTTGTTTTTATCCTAATGGGATAAAATGTATTTCAAGTGATTCCAATCAACCCGACTTAAGCAAATTTATTTATCTCTGTGAAGAAAACAAAATAGAACTCTAAAATAGTCCGATTACTTTGGTGTTTATTTATAGTATTGCTGCTCAACTGGTACCCAAGTTAAATTGGCACTGAGTTATTTCGGCTCTTCGGAAATATGGAAATTGGCACATAGTGTGTTTGAATCGGCACTTGGAAATAATCATATTGGCATGTGTTGATATTAATTAGGAACTTGAAAATATTCATAGCAGCACCAATGAAGATTTATCTCAATTGGTTCTAAAAAAGTAATTTTTATGAGCAAATCTAATAATTTAAGTAAAAAATTTGAATTATTGAATTAACTTACATTCGATATATTTTTTTTTAAGTTTAAGCTATTATCACTAATTGCTATCAAAACATTATATTAGCCAAGCAGGCATTCAGATGTAATGGATGGAACTAAAAGGGAGCTAATGATTTTGTAATTACAGAGATAATGACAAAAATGTGGTTTTGTGAGGCCCTATCCCCAGTTATTCTACCTGGCAATTCAAAAAAATATCATAAGAACAAATAAACATGTGTGCAGTTTTGACATTTTTTGTAAACTGTTGACTTTATCTGTGCATCAATTTGTACATACGCCACATTCTGTTTTCGTCTTATTCTTGTTTATAGATACATAACAACAGCCTTAATTTGTTGACAAAAGTCAACATAACTGGTCTGTCTGAACTGGAAATGGCAACAAATTCTTTGAATGCGATCACAGCTACACCTGATGTGCTTAACCAGGAGTTGAAGGTACAATAAAGATTATATAAATAAGTGTGACAAAAGTATACAGTGGAACTTGCCTTGAGAGAGCACCCTTACTGTTAAGAAAATGTGGTCTCTCAAGGCAGATGGTTAGTCAGTAAATCAGTCAGTCAGAAGTGATTTAACGTGCGGTGTGACGACTGAAAGCTCTTGCCACACGCCAGAGATACCCTTGTAGCTCCGGAGAGGCTCCTTATGTTTAACGTGCAACCGTGATAGAGTTTGTACACGTGCTCGCCCCTGTGGAGTAGGCTTGAGTGGTGGATCTGGCGGTAGCGTTGGCCGGTTTTGGGTCCTCATCTCCCTGGGTTGGTCGGCCCTCGGCTCCCGGATGGGAGGGGCCATCTGGTAGATCACCAACCGGCTCCTCTGTGTCTTATGGCTTTGGTCTGATGCATGTGGAGACCCCGGGTCCGAAGTGGGGAGTAAGGCACAGCTGCAAAGTCATAACGATTTATAGAATTTTGAATTTAGAAGATTCAAGACCACAAATTTTAGATGGACTGTTGAAATAAGATATATATTTATAGAGAATTGCCAAATAGATAGAGGAAGTGTATTCAAACCAAACGATATTGACAAAGTGTTTAACATGGAGTTGTCCAGGCTTGCATGTCTGAGTACCTATAGGTATGACAGAATGCCGACAGAAGGTCTCTCAAAAGTGGTTTTATTTATAGAGACAGAGATTTTCCAGACTCTTTTGGAAACGGGGCCTGGGACTTTTGAATTGGAAATTTTAACAACATTTTATTGAAATCAGGAAATCTAGAAATACACAAAACTATGTGAAATTTGAGAACCTCTTCAAATTCATTGTCATTTGACTTCATTTGAGAAATTTCAACTGTAAATTGGGGAAAAATGCACTGTTTTTAAAATTGTATTGGGAATTGGACCTTGTTTATAGGGTGAACAATCTCTGATAGATGTTTAACTTAGTGGTTTTCAGAATGTGATATCTCAAGACAGGTTCTACTGTAAACTTAACAGTGTAACTTACAGAAAGATGATGCACAGGTTAAAAAAAGTTAGAGTGTCAAAGAGACACTGAGTTCTTTATATAAACCAATGCAGAAAGATATCAAATTCTAAATTACAGGAATTTAGTTATTCATATTGATTTAATTTGATGTAGCTTCAACTGATCCAAGTAAATGTCAAAAGCATAAATATATGCAAACATGTATTATAATTGATTTCTAATTACTCCTAAAATGATTTTGCATTACCATTGTTTTGTAGAGAGATTTGCGCCTTTATGATGAAAAAAAAATTAATCAAATGTTGTCTGGCTATGCATAGCTCATTTTTCATTTGTATATGTGTAGTTCACTTTCTAAAATTTACGTTATTTTTCAGGTACATGTTACAAGTTTGTATAGAGATTTGGCTGATTCTCTACAAAGTCAAGTGAAAAGTATTTCGTTACCAAAGGCAAAGAATTCTATTGGGTGAATTAATTTTTTTCTTCTGAGATATCACTCATCATCTAGTGGTAAACAATTACAGAGCAACATTGGGTATATATGTTGACCGTCGCCTAATACAATATCCTTTATAAAAAATATGCTTGTTCCTATATATTATTTTATTTATGTAATATAAACACCTTTGTTGATCAGATTTGGTACTTCTGAATTCCTTTTGTTCTCTTGTTGTTCAATATGACTTAGTATGCAGACAATTTTTTTTTTCTGAAGAAGAGCGCTTGACCATCTCTGATGCAAAAACCTTATTTCATATCAAGACACATGTCTAAAGCATTTGATGCACAGGTCAATGAGGTAGTGTATTGTAACCTTGATTCAATGTCATACCTAAAGGTCAAAGTCATACTTTTGTCAGGATCATATCTCCCACACCACAAAGGGAATGTTTTCAAACTTAAAAGTTGTTCTCAATAAGGCAGTGTGTACCAACTCTGACTCAAGGTCATATCTCAAAGGTCAAGGTCACTGGCAATCAACTATTTTTCTTTTGTCATGAGCATATCTCACACACCGAAAAAGGGAATGTTTTTAAATGTTACACATTAGTTGATCTCAATTAGGTGGTGTGTCATGACCTTAACTCATAGTCATACCTAAAAGGTGAAGGTCACGTTGGCAGTTTGCCATTTTTTTTGGTTCTGAGCATATCTCACACACCACAAGGGGGAAGTTTACAAATTTCATACTAACAATTTTTCTCAATAAGGTCATACCTCAAAGATCACAGTCACTGTAGTAAACTAGCACTAGTAAAACATTTTCAGTACATACAAACATTTCCATCATTGAGAAACCCTTTCACAATTTATACATGACCTGAGTATTATGTACCTTTTACTGTCCTTTGTTATATTGTGTTTTATTGTTGATCTACATCCTGCCAAGAATTACATGGAGATGCATCATTGCATGTCATCAGCTAAACTAAAATGTGAAGTTCTTCAAATGTTGTCCTGTCAAACCTTACTATATTAATGCATTGAGGGTTCATAAACATTTCACACCTATGATGGTCTCGTAACTGATGTTCTGTACTTTAAGAGATTGAAAATGTGTGGTCTGAAATGCAAGTTCTTTAGACAAGGTTCCTCTGTTCATGTACATGTCATTGATGATCAAAGTTTGCTTGTAGATTAATTCTAGATGGGATGTCAACTGTTTTGGACTTTAATACTGTTGATGGAAATACAAAAATACAAGAAATGTCTACAAAACGTAGTCAAGACAAAGATTCTCAACTTTCAACAATTGGTCAGGTAAAACATTGTTCAAACAAAAAGATTTTCTTAAATGTTTAAAGATATAAAGTAAAATGAAAGAACACAATGTGACATCTTTGTACCAATGCAAAAGCCATCAGCCTACAGCTACTTGCCAAAAGTTTATAGACATTTTTATTTTTTACTATATATTGCATATAAAATCACATTTTGTACAAAAAAAATTTGAAGTCATTTCTTATCACATTTGAATAGAATTTTCACTGTTAAACAGAGTGTTTCCAAGTTTCATTGTTTATCAAGATGTAATTTTCTAATTTGTAAATTAAAAAAATTGACAATTTAAACAAAAAGTTAAAGTGAGATATCACAATTTTACTAAAACAAATAAGGAATTTTTATCCCAAAAATTAAACTTTCTGTTTGAATTGATGAATTTTTTATTTCTAAATTGGTAAATCAAAATAATATTATATAATGAAATTGTATCCAATTCTTTGTTTAAAGGTAAAAATCCTATTGAAATGCAATAAGAAATGGCTTCACAATATTTAATTGAAAGATATATGGTTTTATATGAAATATATAGTAAAGAATGATAATGTCTATAAACTTTTATGGCAAGTGGCTGTACTTCATGGTCTTTAACCCATTTACCCCTAAAGACACATTTGGACTGGTTTAAGTCATTAATTTACAGAAAGGTCCGTATTTTTTAAAATATATATTTTGAATAAGTAATCTAAATTTAAAAATCAAGTTTATTGGAATTGTAGCAATTAATGTTTTACCAGATACAAATTATAGTTGCTTTTAAGCTGGAGATTCTCATTTATAAGAAATCTTAACTAAGAGAATTTACTAAGTATATTGGATTCCTTGTGATATCCTTCTTGTGTTGGTTTTGCCAATACAGTTTCTGTTTTTCTTAGTAAATTTCTTTTCAGCCCATTCTGATTTAAGATATGACCTTTGTTTGTGAAATATTACTTGACACAAAGTTAAAAGTACTCCTGTAAGAAGGAAAAATAAAATGACAATTTAAATTATTTGTAGTAGAAAAAATGACTAGAAATATTGAAATGATAATAATAAAGACCAATCTAGATGAATCAACAGTAGTGTTTTGTGTATTTTAACTTGCATCATTGTTTTTCATGATCTTTTCTACAATTCAGTAGGTTTGACGTTTGAATCTGTTATTCGTTCAATCTGTCTGTCCGTCCATTAGTCATATCTGGGTCGGGCCCCATAAAATTTGAGAATGTACTTAAGTATGAGAAGATTTTCAACTTGAGCTGCTCAGCCAATCAGATTTTAGGGTTAGCCAAAGTTGAGTAAACTTTTTAGACTTAAGTTTTATGTTGCCAGGTCCAGACCTTTGATGTGTACATTTTTACTATTTGAAATGCAGGAGCATAGTATATATCTTCTAGATACAAAACATCATTAAAACTTTATATCTGAGTCTTCTATATGTTTCAGTAGTTCTTATATATAGGTATTGCACGTGTCAATTTAAGTTATCACACTCTCCCTGAAATGTTCCCTTTCTTTACAATCAGTGGATATTCCTTGGTAATTGTTTTTGAAACATCAAGGAGAAATGTAAGTCCAAACTGTTCATAGGATTAAGGTTGTGGCAGGGGCATTGTATTTCTAGGTTATCCTTATTTTTAGGTCAAAAACTCAACTGAGGGGATTTTAAATGGTCTCAATGTTGTGACAGATTCCATACAAGATCTCATGATAACAGACACAGAACCAGTCGTCTTTAGAACAGAACAGTTGTTGTTAGTTGTGGCAAAAGTATCAGAAACAGAAATGGTTCCCCCAACAATGTCAGTTACAACAGGTAAAGATGGATCTTATGTCACAGAAGGAGTCACCTTTCCTGATGATATTAACTTTTTCAATAAGACGAGCCTGGATGCTGATGAATATGTTGGAATACAGGTAAAATTGTGTACAATTATTGTCTTATGTTCAGCTAACTCGTCAACCCCTGAAGTCACCTTTGGACCTGCCCATTTCAAAGAATAGTTAAGCCCAATGTCAGAATGAGTTGAGGAGTGTATGATTTAGAATCATTTTATGATAATTTTACATATGCTGTGTACGATGGCATAAAGCTGCCATCGATATGTTGAGATAATCTGATTAGTTATGTCGACATGATGTGATAATTAATTGCGTTATATTGACAAAGCGACTTAATTTTGACGACATATTCACATAAATTATGTCGACTCATATTTTTCTCAACATGTCAACATATTGATATGGATTATATCGACATAATTTGACCAAATTATATCAACATGTCGACAAAAAGTGGTTTTTTATGACACAATGTTTTGCTCAGTAAAATGGTCACATTATATCGACAAGTTTCGAGAATCATCACATTATGTCGACATGATGACATTCTGTAGTGATGTTAGCACTTACTTAGTTTATTTATTGTGCAAAAGACAGTTTTACAAGGTTATTTAAATACATGAAAATATAAATATTTATTTTATATGATAATCAATTCTGGAATCCAGAAAAAAGACTTCTCAGAGTTTTTAAATTAGGCCTATTGAAATTTTCAATACCCCTGCTCCCCTAACTTGACATCCTGGATCCAACCAGGCTTCATAAATAGAAATACAATAATGATTATAACTTTTTTGCTCATGTATTGGTTTGGTCAAGCAAATGGAAAATGAACAAATCGGAGATATGTTTTCAAAAATATTAATTTATTTCAACTTAATGTATCAATGACATAAATCGACAAAGATTTTAATAAATTTTAATACTAGATTTTGTGATTTCAATTATTTTTTTTTTTAAACAAAATTTAAAGTTGATCTGTTAGTCTTTGGCCCATTTTTCCAGGAGGGAAAGTTGGGCCTGGGCCCATTATTCCGGGGGGGACTCTGTGCGGGGAAAGTCTATGCTACAATACCGGGGGAATTAATAAGTTTGAAAACTTGTTCCCAATCCGTCTGCTATATAATTTGCAAATAAATATATCTATGTGTAAACTAAACTAACAACTGCCAACCACTATAAAACTTTAAAATTGGTGTAAAACACCATTCAAAATTCTATCAGTTAAAGATATTAAAATATAATCATTGATGATATCCATTTCTGTACACAGAATAAACGCAACATTTTCATGTGTATGGCATATTGTGCCCCCCCCCCCCCAAAAAAAAATTCTGGGAAGCATACCCAGCTAGATCACGGGTAAAGTAAACAATGATTTTGTGTCTGGAAACTAGAGAATACCTCATTAGGCTTTCGAATTAATCATCTAAATATTTTTAATTTTTAAAGAGGGCATAATTCAATGTCTGCAAGTAATTGTAACTTTTTCTTTTAAGAAAGGTAATAATCAATGTGATTTTCTAGCAGATTACTGGGCGTATTTTCGCATCTGGGTGCAGAAAAATGCTTCTATGAGCTTCCAAATTTAAAGAAATATTGTTTTTTATTTAATACAAAGTACACAACACTCTAATGAATGCTTTTGATGATGTATGCATTGCATCACAAAAAGGCCTAATTTTATGTCACCAACCTTAAAACACCAATTAGCCTTTTTATTTTTTTATAGATCTGCCACTGTTGCATGTTTTGGTTGCATTGACAAAATTTGAAAACAATTTTTTACTGCAAAATCATTTTGAAAAAAAGAAGAAAAAAAAGAAAGAAAAATAGCCCATCCCTACTTTCAAATTGCTTCCTATGCCAC
Organism: Atrina japonica; assembly: GCA_030159075.1. Lineage (NCBI taxonomy): Eukaryota > Metazoa > Mollusca > Bivalvia > Pterioida > Pinnidae > Atrina > Atrina japonica. The sequence continues at coordinate 562,878 of BROG01000051.1, forward strand.
AGTTATGTGATAATTTATCGCAACATGTAATCATTATGTATTGATATATGTCATCTGTTCGACATAATGTGATGATTATCAAAACATATCAATATAATGTGATTGTTTTACAATGCAAAATATAGTGTCATAAAAAACCACTTTTTGTCGACATGTTGATATACATGTAATTTGGTCACATGTTGATATAATCCATATCAACATGTTGACATGTTGAGAAAAATATGAGTCGACAAATTTATGTGAATATGTCATAAAAATTAAGTCGTTTTGTCAATATAACGCAATTAATTATCACATCATGTCGACATAACTAATCAGATTATCTCAACATGTCGATGGCAGCTTTATGCCATTGTAGATGTGAACTTATGTTCACTCCTGAAGTATAACAGTGGACCATACTATCTGTTGATATAAGGGAGTCTAAACCTGCTAAATGTAACAACAGGGGTCGATGTGTAAACGATACCATACCCTGAAGAATTTATTTCATTGTCTAGAAGATTTGTATATATAGGTATATATAAAAGTGATAAAAAATCAATTTTGACATTTCAAACTTTGATTTTAGATCACTCAAGAATATGTTGGAATTCAGGTAAAATGTCTTTAAAACTTGACATTTGAGTTTTCTATATGTTGTTGCAGTTCTTATATATAGGTACTGTATAGCACATGTCAATTTAAGTTGTCAACTCTGCCTTAAATGTTCCCTTTCATTGGATATTTCTTGGAAATTGTTTTTGAGACATCAAGGAGAAATGTAAGGCTGAACTGTGTACACAAATTTGCCTTATATGCTAGACTGAAAAGTTTCTTAGTTCACCAGCATCTGAGCTCCTAGATGAGCTTCTGATAAGAATTGGTCCTTATGTATTAAGAGATAATTAAGAATACAAAAATTCAGTAAAAATAGGTTGAGTGTCGTACAAAATTTCCCCAAAATTACTGAGCCATCAATCACAAGCTGTATGCAAAGGCATCATTATATAGTGCAGAGTCTAGTTTGTTCAAATATGGTCCCAGGGATCATGATGAGACCACAATAGAGGTTTAAAAAGAAAGTGAAAAGTAAGAAAAATCCCTGTACAATGGGGTAAACCTGTGGCTACTGAGAAGGCCCTATAAAGTAAAAATATCTTGAAAATTAATGAAATATTTTCCCAGAAAGCACAGGTTTTTTTGTTCCTTTTTTTCAAAATAAGTTTACCGGTAATGATGTGCAGTGCAAAGACTCCAGACTTGTTATAGGCATCATACTTTTATAATTTGTCAAATATCTTGAAAACTTTAAAAATATTCACCCCTAAACATGGAAACCACATATTCCTTGTGTCAAGACAAGTTTATCTGCACCCAACAGCATTCTCTGGTCATTCTGTCCCCACCCGTACAAAATTTCTCAAATATCTTGAAAAGTATTGAGATCCCCGCTCTCAAACCATTTATCTTCCTGTTTCATGTGTTGAATCAAGTTTATTGGTGCATGGCAGAAAATCCTTGCACTAAAAATGAATAGAGACAGTACTCCTTTATCATATTTTAATTGCACAAAATGTGAAAGGCATTGGCTATGGGATGTGCTTGCAGTCAAGATCCTGTGCCGCAGTAAGTATAAGCTCATAGCTCAGGAGAAATATTGAGTCATTTTACCTGTAGATAATGAACTCTCTACATCAATGGAAAAATCTGAACATAATGTAAACAACAACAAAAACCAAAAAACAAAAAATGATTTTTTATTTTTTAGCCAAAAATTGATTTGACAGCTGCCATTAATAAGTTCAGATAAATATTTGGTTGTTGACTTGAATTCTGTTCTTATTTGCAGATGCTTTATATGGAAAAGAATCCTTATATTTGGGATGAAAGTGCTAGGAATGTGACGACATCAGTGATTTCTCTAGTTTTGAAAGATAAAAATAAAAAACCCATTGAAGTTAAACAATTACAAAATGATGGCATTAGTATCAATATGGCGAACAGAGGTACCAATTTTCAACTGTTTATCAACATATCTTCAATGTGCCTTAGCACATCAGTATTTATTACATTTTTTGGTCGTGAAATATAAAAATTTATCAATTAAATAACATTTCATTTTTGGTAGTGAAATTAACGATTTATCAATCAAATAACATTATTACATTTTTGGTAGTGAAATATAACAAATACATTTGTAAGCTTTATTTGTTATCTTTCACAGTGTGAAAATAACACTTCGTGTAAAATCAATATAAACATTTATTTTCACTGGGCAAATTAAAATATATTTAAATTTTTAGGCTCCTTTTTCTTGTTTTAACTGAAAAAATGTAATAAATGAAATATTTGGCAATTATTTATGAACAACATTTTTATTTCTTGTTGTGAGGCAGAAAAATACTATCATTTCTCATGTTACAGGCTGTCATGTTAAATATTATTTTTCTGCTTCACAACTTAAAATAAAATGTTATTCATAAAAAATGGCAAATATCCTCTATAAAGTTGAGTATGTCCTGTGAAGTAAAGGTTTTTTTTTGTATTAGAATGCTTGCTTGTTCAATTACTGGTCAGAGAAAGAGAGTGTTTTCTTCAATTACTGGTCGGACAAAGAGAGAATGCTTGCTAGTTGGATTACTGATCAGACAAAGAAAATGATTGCTAGTTGGATTACTGATCAGACAAAGAAAATGTTTGCTAGTTGGATTACTGATAAGACAAAGAGAAAATGTTTGCTGTTTTCTAGTTGGATTACCGATCAGACAAAGAGAAAATGTTTGCTAGTTGGATTGCTGATCAGACAAAGAGAAAATGTTTGCTAGTTGGATTACTGGTCAGACAAAGAGAAAATGTTTGCTAGTTGGATTACTGGTCAGACAAAGAGATTTCTGGAAGTATATGTGCTATACTGTAATGTAACAACAAAATGCATTTAACATTAGATTATATACGCAAAACGTCTTTTTTGACATTATAATAACAGTGCCCATCTTATTTAGTGCTAATTATTTTCAGCACTTTTATTGTAATATTGATATTTGCAGTAGTCTGTAACATATTAATTTTACAAAGTGGATGTCAAAAAATGCTGTATTCTACTCAATAAGCACCGCTGTCTCTATATGTGACCCTAACATATAGTTAGATTTACTCACCTTTTTGCACATGGTCGATAATCTTTTCAAGCCTGTTAACGAGGAAATGTGGACCAGAGAAATGTAACTTGTAAGTAACAGTTTATCTATCCCCCAGCAACAGAAAAATTTTGATAGGTGTCCTCAGTAGTAACAAAAAAAAACATAAAGTGTAACTAATTCCATCATGGTCACACATTAAACACAAGGAGTTTCTCCGGAACTACAGGGGTACCTCCAGCATGTGGCAATAAGGGCTTTGAGCAGTCACACCAAATGTTAAATCATCGCCCATCATATGGTAAACAAAATATTTTTGTGTTTGACATATTCATGCTACCTATAGGATACATATAGTGTCAATGTGGTAACGACATTATAATTCAAATTAATGCTGATGTTTGATTTATAATTTCAGATTCCTATGATAGTTCAGATCATAGAGTCCATCTTGCATTTACATATAGTAATAATACTGCCGAAGTAACCGATATGAGAGGAGGATGTTTAGTACTGAGACTGAATACAACTGATAATAGAGATTACTTGATTAGATTGAGACCACTGGGTCTAAATATTCCACTTATAGTGTCACTGAACCATACAGATATTTCCGATCTAAGCTACTCTCAAATTTTAAGTGATGGAACAGTCCTAACATCGGAAAGTAACTATACCATGTTTCTGACATTGGGATATAGCTTGTCCAATGGAATTATAGTTTGTCCGTCACTTTCTGATGGATTAATGGAAACGTACTTTAATCATTCTGTTCAGACAAACAAGTGCAGTACTGAGTCAGATTGTTCTAAGGAATTTCTCCTCTCTGTAAACATTTCTGTCGAGACATATTCAGCTTCCTGCTTGTACTGGAATATTACGGAGGAACTCTGGTCCAATGAAGGATGTCAGGTGTGTTTATTGTTTCATGCCATGTTAATTGTTTCATGCCATGTGAATTATTTTATGCCATGTAAATTGTTTTATGCCATGTTTAATTGCTTTGTGCCATGTAAATTGTTTCATACCATGTGCATAATGTACATTGCATAAATTGTTTCATGTCATGTACATTATGCCATGTAAATTGCTTCATGCCGTTTAAATTTTTTCATGACATATAAATTGTTTCATGCCATGTACATTATGTCATGTAAATTGTTTCATGCCATGTACATTGCTTCATGCCATGTGAATTATTTCATGCCATGTACATTGCTTCATGCCATGTGAATTATTTCATGCCATGTTAATTGTTTCATGCCATGTAAATTCTTTCGTGCCATATAAATCATTCTGAATTTGGTTTTTCCATTTTTACTTAGTAGTTAAAGTTCTCTTAGATGACAGGGATTTTCCACCCTAATGCCCCATCCCCAATGCAAAAACTGCTTTTTTTCCCAATTTGCAATCAAAGTTTCCCAATTGAAGTCAAATGACAATGAATTTGGAGGGATTCTTGTGTTTTCAAAAACTTTAAGATTTCCAATTTTCAATAAATTGTTGCTAAATTCTCAATTTAAAAGGCCCCGACTCCATTCCCAAAAGAGTGTGGAAAATCCAAAGATAGATTTTGAGTCAAGGTCAAGTTAAATGCTGGTGATGATTAAATGTACTACCTACATTGTATCAAATGACTTTGAGCATAGCCCTTGTTTTTCTTTTTGGTTTGTTTACAGGTGTCTTTGCCCACAACAACACATCAAATCCATTGTCGGTGCTCTCATCTGACAGCTTTTTCAGGGAGTTTGTTCATCACACCAAATACAGTTGACCCATTTACAGATGCTGAACTTTTCCTGACATTTTTTGAAAATCCTGTAGTGGTGATGGCTGTCATTTCAATATGGATCATCTATTTTCTTATGCTGGGATGGGCAAGGAAGGCTGATAGAAAAGACTTAACAAAGGTCATATTTTGAAAATTGTTTAAAAAAAGGGTAAAAATTTATGGTTCATTCATGTATTACAGACAAGCACTGATTATCCTGACTGAGCGGGAGACAAAAAAGTCTGGTAAATAGGTCATTCTGATGATTGGCTGTATTGTTAAAGTGATATGAGGTGTTGTAGGATATAAATTTTACATGCCCACTTTATATAATATTTTATCTCGTAATTATATATCCCAAAGAGACCATGTGGTGGTTAGAATAACAAATGCATGTGTATAATGGCAACAATCTTGCCAAACCTGACCCGTAATATCAGGTTTTTTGTCCGCCATTAGTCTGAGTACTGCAAATTAACTTTTGGTAATTTTTATGAAGAGTACCGAGTGTCCAATAAGCAGATTTGCAGTTAATATATATTCTATTCTTATCACCCTTTGCATTTATTTTCGTACATTATCATTCCATACCTAAATCAGGCAAAGCTGGTCTTTTCCGTTGTTTTAAAACATTCGTTTGTGAAATTGTCCACGTGTCGGGTATATCGGGTGATCTCATCCCATTTTTAACTCGTGTCATCACATTCTAGGCTATATCATTCTTAAAAAATATGAACTGCCCAACTCCACCGGATATGGCGGCATGATTGTAAAGCATGAGATACGCATTGTTTTAACAGTTTTGTTGTTTTGATTCTGGCAATGTCAGCATTCATTTCAGGATAACTTTAAAGAATGGAAAATGTTCTTTTAGTGACCTGGTATCTTTATTCATATATTTATCTGATTTGATTCAGGTATTTAAAAAAGCATTGAAAGCACATATTTTACATAATGTTTTCCAATAAAAACATGTCCTGTATTTTAAAAGTAAATATGAAAAAACATAAAAATAGGCCGACTTTAACATACACCGATTGTGTAAAGGGCTGAGATTGCTGATAGACCGAGCGTGTAAAGGAATGAGATTATGTTGACCCAATTACGAAGCACATTTGATATGACGAAAGAGTCTATCTGAAAGGTCACTGCATACAGAAAAACAGCCGGATTTTTTAAGGTACAGGTAAACTTAAATTCTAATAAAACAAATAATTTCAAAAAGAAGATTTTTTAGAATGTTTCACTTGTTTGATAATGTATTTGAACACCCATTTTATCATATTCTTATCTATATGTCATGAGATAAAATTCATCATTGTGACAGCTTATATCGCTTTAAAGTCTGTACATAAAAAATTAGCTTTTTTGTGAAACTTATAACAATGAATTTATAAAATGTACATCTGAAAATTTTTGTTAAAAATATCAAGGGATCATGACATTTTTCTGTATGAGCGAAAAATCTGGATAATTGGCATTCAGATAATTGGATTTAAACTATTAGGACTCATAAAAAAAAAATTAAGAACAAAATTATCAAATTAGTTAAATGTTTTTCATTTTCATACTATGCAAATCTTGGACAAAATGCTTTTGGTGCTTTTAAACGTTAAGAATAGTATTGGGATTATTTCAGAAGTGTTTTAGTTGGAGAAAAACTTCAATTTTAAGCCCCGATGAATGTTGTTGAACATAGGCCTGTGGTGAAATGGTTTTTGTAATTATCATTATTACTAATATTATTTCATTATTATTATTATTATTATTATTATTATTATTATTATTACTATCATTATTATCATCTTTATTATTATTATTAACATTATTATTATTATCATTATTATTATTATTATTATTATCATTATTATTATTATTATTATTATTATTTTTATCATTATTGTTATTATTATTATTATTATTTTTATCATTATTGTTATTATTATTATTATTATTTTTATCATTATTATTATTATTATGATTATTATTTTTTTTTTATCATTATTATTATTATTATTATTATTATTATTTTTATCATTATTGTTATTATTATTATTATTATTTTTATCATTATTGTTATTATTATCATTATTGACATTCTATCTATTATGTTGACAATGACACACAACTGACAGCATAGGCATGTAAGTACAACAGATCATAATTGAGCCACTGGCTGAGAAAAGGGCCCTAAGGACAAATTTTTGGAAAAAATTTGGTTTTCATGTTTTCAGAAACTTGAACATATGTGTATTTTAAAAAAATGCAATGTTGAAATGAGCTCTAGCAAGAGCAAATCTCTTTATTTTTGACACAAAAATCTATAAAAAATTAGAAATATTACATGTATTATGTTGGTTTTATTGATAATGTCATAAGGACTCTTTTTCTAAGCTGCTGACTCGATTAAGAGTGTTGACCTATTGTAAAATATGTAGAAAATGCATTTGGTAATATTCAAAAATAAAAAAGTGCAAATTTTGGGATACATACTAACTCTGAAAAAGTGATATCTAATTGTAATTTTAATTGCGAGTTTGAAATTACAGGGAGGAGTAACGGTATTATTTGAAAATAGCCCATACGACAAACACATGTACTTGGTGTGTATTGTTACAGCTTGGCGACAAGGGTCTGGAACTACTGCCGTTGTGTCACTATCATTAACAGGCAGTAGTGGTTACAGTACAAGACATTGTCTATCAAATTCTATTGGTCATAAACAATGCTTTTCCTCAGGATCAGAAGACTGGTTTCTAATTACGTCTCCATATGATCTTGGACATATACAGTACTTAACTGTGTGGCATGACAACAATGGAGTATCACCAGAATGGTAAGCTTAATCCAGTCATAAATGTTTTGTTTTTAGTGTATGTTTGTGTGTGTGTGTGCATGTGTATGTGATTTTGTGTGTCAGAGTGCATGTGTGTGTGTGTGTGTGTGTGAGAGAGAGCATGTGCATGTGAAAGAGAGTATGGGGATGGGGGGGGGTGTTTATACATTTTAAGTATCTTTTTTTTTAAAGTTTTACACAAAGTCAGTATTTTCGACTTTTAATGAAATATTATAAACATTGATATTTTGTATGTATACTTTATATTGTCTACACTAATATCCATGTATGGTAGTTGATTAAAAAAGCAAATAAAAAAACCAACAGCAATTACAATGTCCATTTATACTTTGAAAGGCCATACATGAAAGTTGTTTAAATTTTAATAATCATACATGATTGTTGCATATATCATTCACAGGCTTCTATCTCGAATAATTATTGAAAACTTACACACAAAGAAAGAGTGGACGTTTTTGTATGGAGACTGGATTGCAGTGGATAGAGGATCGTTTTCACTCAGAATTGTACTAGAATCGATCAATGATGAAGACATAACCATTTACAAAAAACAGAACTTTTACCTGAAATCAAGCCATGACCTAAGAGATGGTCACTTATGGATGAGTATAATATGTAAACCTTCATATAGTTCATTCACAAGAGCCCAACGACTTTCATGTGCTTTGTCATTGTTGCTACTGACGATGCTGACCAGTTTGATGTTTCATGGAATACCTTTAGACGACCCTGATGACCAGGCCAGTATTGGAGCAATATCATTCTCTTTAGCTGATATAGTTATTGGAATACAAAGTGGACTCATTATGTTTCCTATCAGTATTCTGATTCTACAGCTGTTCATGAGAGTAGGAAGAAGGCCCCAGAAAAGAACATTAAAAGAATTTGACGATAAACATTTAAATGAATTGCCACTGAATAAAGATTTGGATTCTAAGGCTGCAATCAATTCACAGTTAGAAGATTATGACCTTGAAGCTAAAAGAAATTTCAAAATGTAAGTACAAAGAGATTTTTAGCTCTCAAAATATTTTTACATAACAAAACTTTCTTCAGAGGATAAGTAGATAAAAAAGGTTAAAAAATAATTGTTGATAACTTGGTATTTGCATCCTTGTAAAAGAATATAGATATGATGATAAATAGACAACAAACAAGAGTATGGGACATTTGAATGATCATTATTTTATATATGTATCAAATTGAAAGCCATCAGTATCTAGGTCATGCCATTTGGTATACGAAAATGTGTGCAACATATGGAAACATTACCCCTTCATACTATTAAGAAGATGAAAATTATTGACATTGTGTGCAAACAAATGGATCAATGGGGTGTCATAGATATATTAAACAAAATCATTGTGAGTTTGTGATGATATTTTCATTAACTCACATGTATAATCTCAGAGTTCAGTTGCTATTATTGTACATGCTGATGTTGTTGGCGAACCTTCATACCACCTCTGTTTGCACCAAGTTTAAAATTGATTCAAAATGAGTTGAAATATACCCATGTTTCCTACTGGGTTAAATTTCTTTTAGTAAACAAGCTTAAATTGGCTGGATTAAGCGGAAAGTATGGTGCAAACTCTTTGAGGATATGAAATCTGGTTCTCAAAATAAACTAGGATAATTTTCTTTGCTTTGAAAGACCACACCTTCTGCCACTGAAATGTGGCCTGACAAGACAGATTGTCTCTTAAAAGAGATATTATGTAAATGATTAATTATCCAAGCGGTTTTCAAATATGGTCTCTCAAGACAAGTGGTGTCACAAGACACATGGTCTTCTATGACAGTGATCTCTCAAGGCAGTATGTCTCACAAAACAGGTGGTCTTCTATGACAGTGGTCTCTCAAGGCAGGTGGTGTCACAAGACAGATGGCCTTCTATGACAGTGGTCTCTCAAGGCAGGTGGTCTCACAAAACAGGTGGTCTTCTATGACAGTGATCTCTCAAGGCAGTATGTCTCACAAAACAGATGGTCTTCTATGACAGTGATCTCTCAAGGCAGTATGTCTCACAAAACAGGTGGTCTTCTATGACAGTGGTCTCTCAAGGCAGTATGTCTCACAAAACAGATGGTCTTCTATGACAGTGATCTCTCAAGGCAGTATGTCTCACAAAACAGGTGGTCTTCTATGACAGTGGTCTCTCAAGGCAGGTGGTGTCACAAGACAGATGGTCTTCTATGACAGTGGTCTCTCAAGGCAGGTGGTCTCACAAAACAGGTGGTCTTCTATGACAGTGGTCTCTCAAGGCAGGTCTGACAAGACATGGTCTTCTATGACAGTGGTCTCTCAAGGCAGGTTGTTTCACAAGACAGATGGTCTTCTATGACAGTGGTCTCTCAAGGCAGTAGGCAGTATGTCTCACAGGACAGATGGTCATCTATGACAGTGGTCTCTCAAGGAAGGTTGTCTAACAACACAGATGGTCTTCTATGACAGTCTCTCTTAAGGAAGGTTGTCTGACAAGACAGATGGTCTTCAATGACAGTGGTCTCTCAAGGCAGGTGGTGTCACAAGACAGATGGTCTTCAATGACAGTGGTCTCTCAAGGCAGTATGTCTCACAAAACAGATGGTCTTCAATGACAGTGGTCTCTCAAGGCAGGTGGTGCCACAAGACAGATGGTCTTCTATGACAGTGATCTCTCAAGGCAGTATGTCTCACAAAACAGGTGGTCTTCTATGACAGTGGTCTCTCAAGGCAGGTGGTGTCACAAGACAGATGGTCTTCTATGACAGTGATCTCTCAAGGCAGTATGTCTCACAAAACAGGTGGTCTTCTATGACAGTGGTCTCTCAAGGCAGGTTGTTTCACAAGACAGATGGTCTTCTATGACATTGGTCTCTCAAGGCAGTAGGCAGTATGTCTCACAAAACAGGTGGTCATCTATGACAGTGGTCTCTCAAGGAAGGTTGTCTAACAACACAGATGGTCTTCTATGACAGTCTCTCTTAAGGAAGGTTGTCTGACAAGACAGATGGTCTTCAATGACAGTGGTCTCTCAAGGCAGGTGGTGCCATAAGACAGATGGTCTTCTATGACAGTGATCTCTCAAGGCAGTATGTCTCACAAAACAGGTGGTCTTCTATGACAGTGGTCTCTCAAGGCAGGTAGTGTCACAAGACAGATGGTCTTCTATGACAAGGTCTCTCAAGGCAGGTGGTGTCACAAGACAGATGGTCTTCTATGACAGTGGTCTCTCAAGGCAGTATGTCTCACAAAACAGATGGTCTTCTATGACAGTGGTCTCTCAAGGCAGGTGGTGTCACAAGTCACAAATAAGTTCACTGTATTTGATTTTTATCATCTCTTGAGGAAGTTACATAAGTCCTAGTCAAGGAAAATTAGTAATTACTGACTCTTTGATGGATGGGGTTATATTATATATTATTATATTATATTATATATATTAAGTTTTTGGCTTAAAGATAAAAATTAATGCAACAGAAGGATAGCTATTCCCCCACCACTGGTTCCTAGGGAAGGGGGAATACAGTTTTGAATTGTTTCCGTCAGTCTTTCCGTATTTGAGTCCTTTCGCATTGTCCAGTTCATAACTTCCTCTTTTCTTCAATTATTTTTATATGTTATGTCATTTATTTAGCTTCATTATTGATTTTGACCAAATGAAGGATCCTTCCAGACATTGAATTATGTATTTTAGGTTACCATGGTGGACTCTATACATTGCTTGGATTTTGGTTATTTCCTCAGCTGTAGTATCTTCTTATTTTGTCATGCTGTATGGCTTGAAATATGGTTATCAGAAGAGTGTTGAATGGATCGTCTCCTTTCTAACAGCATTCTTTCAAAGTGCTTTTATAACACAGCCTTTGAAAGTTTTGGGAGTTGCATGGCTGATAACTATTGTACTAAAAAAGCCAGTGCAGTTAGATGGTGGGAAAGCAGACACATACCAAGGTAATTAATTTTTTTTTTTTTTTTTTACTTGTTATTTGCTCACTTACATCACATATAATGGTACATAGCAGAACTGAGGAAATCATTTTATTATTTCACCATTTTAAACAATTTTCAGAATTTACACAATTGGCTTATTAGCTCAAAACTTATTGACTTGAAATTTTTGTATACAAAAATATACGATAGAAAGTTGATAGGAAATATCTAAGGATCATTGAGACAAAGGTTTAAAGGTCATGGAGCAAAAGTCAAAGTCACAAGAACATTTGTAAGTAAACAAAAAACATCACTGTAGACATTTTTTACTTCAACTGCATAGTTGCATAGTCGACCAGATATTCCAGGTGAGCATGTTCAGACCACTTAGTTCTCTTGTTAGAGCATGGAAGAATAAGATCAAGTGACTGGCATTCCAAGGCCTGAATTTTCCATGTTTTTATAAGTTATACCTTCCTATCAAATAATCATCATTCAATAGGTATTTAGAAAGGTATTTAAATGTTCTTTACTATGTAATTAATCTATATTAAATGTGTGCATTATCATTTTAATCTTATCATACTGAATACGTTTGGTTTATTTGTCAATATAATGGTCTCCTTTGCATTTAAAATTTTGATGTATTTACACGATGATATTCACTGTTGTCAACAAATTGATAATCTCCAGTTATATAATTTTTAAATTAATTATATAACTAGAAATAGAGAGTTGTGAACAGCCAACATACAAAACTTTTAATATATATTTGCTGACATTCACTTCTAATTAGAAACAATTTTAGGAACAAAATGTGATTTATGATAGATTTCACAGTATATTTTTTTAATGATTTCACATCTTTGCTAACACTTTGTAAAGAGACTTAGTTCTAACTTTTAAAGGAAAGATCAATATAGTTTTACATCTTAAGCCATTCCAGAAAAATTTCCGATTATTTTAACCTTAGAATAAAAAATAAACCATTATATTTCTCTGATAACCCATTGATATCATTAAAGCAAGAGAAAGAATATTGACATTGGTCCAGTTTTCTTGTAACCCTAAAAGCTGTTAATTGTTAACTCATGAACATATTTTAATCCTTTCACTTTACTTTGACAATTTATTTAACTATATTATATCTTGCTTTCTTTTGATAACTTGTAAAAAAGTGCCTCTTTGCTTTTTTAAATTAATTTTACTTGTTTATTTAGATGGACTTCAGGTTAAAGATGCACCAGTGCTTTCACACTATGTTCCTGTCCCTTTGCCTAAAGAAGAAATCAGTCGTATCCGTAAACGTGTAAAGTTAGAATGGCTGACTGCCGAGAAATTAAGAGACATAGGATTATTCATCATCTATATTTCAGTTGTTTTGTTCATGGTTCATGGACAAAGGTCGGTGGAACTTTCTTACCAATGCACAAATGCTCTGGAGAATATATTTATCAATCCAACACATGACGATGACCATTTAGCATTTACAGAGGTAAGTAAAAATTCCCTGATCTTTACTGACAGTGAACACTTGTGAGTACTATGTTCAGTGGTATCCTTTACCTAACTAGTACATTATGACTTGTATTACACCTGTCACTTTTATTACAGGTAAGCAGTAACTTTTTCACCAAATGTCTGGTATTACAATATTTGAATGTTGTTTTATGCCAAACTCAACAATTTTTCAGTTATATGGTGTCAACCAGTTTTAATGGTGGAAGAGTAGCCCCATTACAATGTGCTTAGGAGATGAGCACCGGCCTTCCACAACTTTTAAACTTACAACTCAAAAACTATCGCAATAGTATTACAATAGTATGCATCAATAGTAATAGTACTGGAATCATGATTTCCTCAGTACTAATACCATTGCAATAGTTAAAATCAACTCCAATAGTCACCACTCATATCAGCTCATATCTTAACCTTGATCGTATGACATGGGATATGTGGCATTTTAGAGGACCCTCATAGCTCTGATATAAGTCCATAACATAGGTCAAATTACAGTACATGCCATACAGCTAGTGATATCAGTTGAACATTATTTGTTGGCTGTTTACATTTAACCCATTCACCCCTAAAGACACATTTAGACTGGTCTTAGTCATTGATTTACAGAAGAGTCAATTGTTTTTCAGGGGTTGATGGCAAAGTGCCTCTCAAAATCATAATTTTTTTTGCCATTGAAAGTGATGGGTGTTGATGTAAAAAAGCATGAGATAATGTCTACTTGTAGAAAAATTATCAATATTGCATATAGTTGACATGTTATGAGGTTATTCTGACACTTCTGATAGGCTAATGACCAAAAGTAATTTTAAACAACAACCTAGACTCTTATCACAGCTTCTGAGGCATGGAGCTTCTGTAATAATGCCAATGTAAATACCGTTCCAGCATACAAACTAACCACCCATATATATAATGTTTTTATAATTTCTTTGAGTTTTTTTTTGCAGAATCTGTTACCAATCACTTTCTTTCACAATTCAAGTTGTTACTATCCGATATCTTTGTTTTTGTTTTCTTGGTTGAGGTCATTCTGGAGGTAACACGAGTTGACTTCAGGTCAAATTATTGTCATGCTGCACAAGATTTAAAGGAAGCCTTATGTCTCATGCTTAGACCTCATAATACGGTGAAATGTGGATATTTATGAGAATATATTCAAAATATTTTCATAATTCTGATTTTACCGCATTTAAAACCAAACCAAAATGTTGATACACTAAATGACACTGTGTCTAATTAAACCTTTTTCTACATGATTTATTTATTGTTTATTAACAGCATACTAATTAAGAACATTTCACTTATGTGGAGATGTCACAAGATTTAGGTGAAATGCAATAAGTTTTGACCTGTGCTATGGACTGTCACCAATGCAGTGAGGGTCCTTTTGTGTTCCATGTTTGTCTTGACATGGAATCTGGGTTTAAAGTCTTCCTACATAAAGTTAAAATGTTTAAATTATCTCTCTGAGTTTTCATTGTTAGGTTGTTATCTCTATGTGCAAGGTATTATGTGTCCTTTGTCGTGTTTGTATTCACAGAATTTGATACAAGGCAATAACTTTAAATGACTCATCTGCTTATTGGTGTTCACATGCCTTGATTCTACCCACCTATTTTGTATTTTATAGTTAGGTAATAGGTAAAAATATAACATAAAGTTTCAATTTTGTTTTTCCAGGTAACTACACCACAGCTGTTCTGGGAATACCTTGATAGAAATCTGTTACCTGTATTAAGTGAAATGAGCCTTTTTAATGAGTCAACCTTTAAAATCTCTAGCTCTTTTTATTTGGTTGGTCTCTACAGGTTACGGCAACTCAGAATAAAACCTGGTAATGCTCAAGTTATTTTCAAATAACAACTTTTTCAAGAACTAATGTTTGAAATGAAAGTCAGTACAAATGCTTAAACTTAACAAATTTAGTTTTACATTTTACACTCAAGAATATTGTTAAAACTGAAACAATATGGCTCATTGCCAGATTATGACATGGGTCTGACAAAGAAAATGCATAAAATTCTATAAACAGGACAGAACTCATGAAGATAGGAGAATGTTATTTTGTAGCTTGTCCTCAAGATCTGTGCCAAAGAAATGGTATTCCAGTCAATATAGAAAAAAAGCCTTGAGTATGGCACATAAGATATATAAATGTAGTTAAAATATTTCATATTTCTTCAGATGAACAGTTTTCTAAGGTCATTCATTGTGTTTTATTTCTGTTTGTACATTTATTATAATATCTGTGGTTATATTTATCATGTTAGAAAGAAAATTAAACTAGAATGATAATTTTGATAATCAAAGCACTAATACATGTAAAATTCACTTGATTTGTACAAATTTGAACCTACTTTCAAAATTCACATGAATACTGACAGAGACAGAGAGAGAGATAAAGAGATAGACCCAGTAAATGGCACAGCAGAACTTTAGAGTCATGATTAAATAGACCTGTTGTACCAGTAGGGATTTCAGTTGTAGTTGGTCACTTTGGACTTGGATGAATTTTTCTTGTCTAAGCCATATTTCTCTATACTTTATTTGTGCAACTTAATCTATTTCTAGAACAAATGTTTCTTATTGGAATGGATGTGTCATTAACTTGACTTAAAATGATCATACTTCTAATGTTAAGGTCTGACTGTAGCCAAATTAGCATCCAACATAGGTAACCAAACTCCTGTAAATAAAATTATTATATAAATCTTTCTGAAATACTAACATGACGGGGTTATTATGTACCATTTGAAGTACTCTTGTTTACAATCATCCTTTGAAGTTTTCTAAAAACTTGGCTATTTCAGATTCCTGCGAATCTCAAACAGATGCTGTCAAAATAATGGTGACGGCTCATCAGACATGCAATGGAGCATACTGGATAGGAAATGGGGACTCGGAAACTTACAACAACAGCTGGTCAGTAATATGGGACAAGTCTATTTCCTTTGAAAATAATGAATGGTCATATCAGTCACAATGGCAACTCAAAACAGTACCATTCAGCGGCATCCACGCAACGTATGGAGGTGGAGGTTATGCAGCAGAGTTTAACAATAACCACACAGCAACTGGAGAAAAAATATCTTCTTTAAAAAAGTCTGACTGGATAGATCACAGAACACGAGCAATATGCGTAGAATTTACTTTATACAATCCTAACATTAACTTATTTAGTGTTGTTATGCTGCTGTTTGAGTTCCCCAATATAGGAGGAATATTTCCTTATCATCAGATATTTACAACTAAATTTTTCCATTATACAAGTGGATTGGAAATATTTTCAGCTGTGTGTGAGGTTTTATTTTTGCTCTTCACAGTTACGTTTACCTTTATAGAAATACAAAAAGTCAGGAAAAATTCAATCAAAGTGTATTTTAAGGACACTTGGAATATAATAGAGGTTTTACAAATAAGTCTATCGTATGCAATCATTGGACTCTTCTTTCAGCGTTTAGTATCAGTTGACAGCGTTATGGAGGAATACTTAAGAAGAGGAAGTAAATCTTTTGTCAGTTTCTATACTGCTGTATCATGGGACTTTATCTTACAGTATCTAATGGCCGCATTAGTTGCTCTGGTCATCCTAAAAACTTTTAAGATTCTTAAATTCAATAAAAAAATGTTCTTCCTTTCAGCCACTTTGGCCCATGGAAGAGAGGATTTATTTAATTTTGCAATAATGTTTTTTTTATTGGTTTCAGCTTTCGCTCATTTTTCAACACTTGTTTTTGGACCTTTTATAAGCAGTTTTAAAAGTTTTGGAGCTAGTTTCATGACTTTTTTCATTTTTGTAACAGGAGAATTGAATTATTTCGAACTGTGTGAAGCCAGTATGATTTGGGGGCCAATATTATACTTCTCCATCTTTTTTGTGGTAAATTGTTTTTTATTGATTATGTTTATTTCAATTATAAATTTTGCCATACGTGATGCTCAAGGTACATTAAGTGACATGGAAAATGAATTGGAGGTTATGGATTATATCATAGAAAAGGTGTTTAATTTTTTCCCAAAATACAGAACTAAGTCTTTGAATAGTGTTTTGTAATTGCTGTTTTATCTTGTTCAAACTTTTTATACCACTTCTGTTTTATATAAATAGCATATAATAAATTACTGTTGAATTTGAATCTTTGTGCATTATGATAATTCAGTTCTCATTATCAGTCATCTTCCAAAATTGTAAAATTCATCACCTAGAACTATGGTTCAGGGTCTTGACCAAGGCCAATATGACCATATAGGCCTAGTGATAACATACCTTAATAGTTTTAGAAATCCTCTTTTCCACTTCTATTTTTATAAAGATAAACCGAATACAAATTCAGATAGAGCATGAATCCTTCTACTGGATTTGAAAAAAATTGTTTACCATTGGAATAGGGGTTTGGGTCCGGGATTGAGCAAATATTTGTCATAAAGTGAGTTTATATGTAGTCCCAGAAATTCTCCATCACCACATATATGTATGTATTGTAAAGAAAAACTGAATACTTTTTTCGTAGAAGTTGTAAAAATTGTAAATTTATTACTGATTACAATTCAGGGTCTGGTCAGGGCCTGTAGAGTTACATAGCTTTACCAGTTCAGGGTCTGGTCAGGGCCTGTAGAGTTACATAGCTTTACCAGTTCAGGGTCTGGTCAGGGCCTGTAGAGTTACATAGCTTTACCAGTTCAGGGTCTGGTCAGGGCCTGTAGAGTTACATAGCTTTACCAGTTCAGGGTCTGGTCAGGGCCTGTAGAGTTACATAGCTTTACCAGTTCAGGGTCTGGTCAGGGCCTGTAGAGTTACATAGCTTTACCAGTTCAGGGTCTGGTCAGGGCCTGTAGAGTTACATAGCTTTACCAGTTCAGGGTCTGGTCAGGGCCTGTAGAGTTACATAGCTTTACCAGTTCAGGGTCTGGTCAGGGCCTGTAGAGTTACATAGCTTTACCAGTTCAGGGTCTGGTCAGGGCCTGTAGAGTTACATAGCTTTACCAGTTCAGGGTCTGGTCAGGGCCTGTAGAGTTACATAGCTTTACCAGTTCAGGGTCTGGTCAGGGCCTGTAGAGTTACATAGCTTTACCAGTTCAGGGTCTGGTCAGGGCCTGTAGAGTTACATAGCTTTACCAGTTCAGGGCCAGTACAGTCATATAGCTCTACAAGTTCAGGGTCTGGTTAGGTCAAGCAAAGCCATATTTCTCTACCGTTTCAGGGTCTGGTCAGGGCCAGTAGAGCCTTATAGCTCTACCATTCCAGGGTCTGGTCAGGGCCAGTAGAGCCATATGTTATGGGAGTTATTTCCCCTTTTAAGTGGATTTTTCATGTTTTTGGATGTTTTTGACATTACGTTATCTTGAAAAGTATAATAGATAGAAAGAAAGTGAAAGAAACAAAAATGTTCAGCATGCAAAGATCTACAAAATAGTCAGTAGGACCGAAATTGTCAGTTCACCCCTTTTGGGAGGTATTTCCCCTTTTAGTGGATTTTTCATGTTTTTGACAGTTTTGTCCTATTATCTTGAAAAGTATAATAGATAAAGAGATAGTGAAAAAACAAAGATGTTTAGCATGCAAAGATCTACAAAAAAGTCAATAGGACCGAAATTGTTAGGTTGCCCCTAATGGGAGTTTGTTCCCCTTTTAATTGGATTTTTCATGCTTTTGGATGTTTTTGATATTATCTTGAAAAGTATAATAGATAGAAAGTGAAAGAAGCACATATGTTCACCATGCAAAGACAATAAGGTCAAAATTGTCAGGTTGCCCCTTATGGGAATTATTTCCCCTTTAAAGTGGATTTTTCATATTTTTGGGTGAGATAGAGAGAAAGTGAAAGAAGCACATGTTCAGCATGCAAAGATCTACAAAAAAAGCAATAGGGACAAAATTGTCAGGCTGCCCCTTATGGGAGTTTTTTTCCTTTTTAGGCGGGTTTTTCATGTTTTTTGGATGTTTTTGACATTATCTTCAAAAGTATAATGGAAAGAGAAAAAGCGAAAGAAACAAAAATGTTCAGCACACAAAGATCTACCAAAAAGGTCAATAGGGCCGAAATTTTCAGGTCCACCCTTACGGGAGTTATTCCCCCTTTAAGTGGACTTTTTGTGTTTTTTACAGTTTTGTCCTATTATCTTGAAAAGTATAATAGATAGAGAGTAAGTGAAAGCAAACAAAAATGTTCAGCATGCAAAGATCTACCAAAAAGGTCAATAGGGCCGAAATTGTCAGGTCATACCTTATGGGGGTATTTCCCCTTTTAAGTGCATTTCTCATGTTTTTGACAGTTGTGCCCTATTGTCTTGAAAAGTATAATAGATAGAGAGTAAGTGAAAGCAAACAAAAATTTTCAGCACGCAAAGATCTACCAAAAAGGTAAATAGGGCCGAAATTGTCAGGTCGTACCTTATGGGGGTATTTCCCCTTTTAAGTGCATTTCTCATGTTTTTGACAGTTGTGTCCTATTGTCTTGAAAAGTATAATAGATAGAGACGGGAAGTTTGTGATATGGAAATGGAAATCGTCTCATTTGTCATAGAGGGATGTGTGAAGTTGACCGTCTTTTCCAATCGACAGGAGTAAATCTAGGTAAGAAGCAGATGTGTTGCTCTCTGTTGTCTCATTGATCTCTAGCTCTACAGGATATATCTGGCCGAGGTAATTCGGAAATTCTGAATTATTTATGGACAGAACATCGTCGATATAGCTGTAAGTAAAATTGAACCGAGATGCTAACTGTTTGTTTCCTTTGCAGACCAGATACTGTATAAATTCCGCTTCATATGAATACAAAAATATGTCAACCAAGAGAGGTGCACAATTGGTACCCATTGGAATGCCGACAATCTGTTGGAAAACTTTTCCCGCAAAAACCACGAAGATGTCTACTAGAAACGCCAGCATCTTGATAATATCGTCTTCAGTGTACTTGTTATTGGAATCAGAGTGTTCCTTGACAAAATAAGGTTCTTCATGACCTAACATCAAATATTTATATCTGCGATTTCCATTTTTGTATACAAAAGACTTTTGTATAATAGATGTTAATCTGTTTTTGAGTTTTTGATGAGGGATTGTTGTGTAAAGGGTCGAAAAATCAAAAGACTTGATGCTTGTAATATGTTTGAAATTTGTAGATTTTAAATGTACCAACAATTTCTTTGAATTCTTTAGGATCCACATCTGATTGACTTCGCTTCTTGAGTAGGCCGTTTTACAGAACTTCTGAATACCTTGTTTAATATGTGTTAGAATTTTGGTAAGCAAAATAGATAAAGGCTTGGTGGAACACTTATATGACCGCATGGCTCCATGTACACGATACAGGTTCCCTATATTTTGGACCTTTGCATAAAAGATCTCTTAGTTTTCTGTAAATAATGTCGTATCACCCCACCTACAGACCAAGGTCATGTTATGTCCGGGTTTGAAAATTTAAAACTATAAATTATTTTATACACCGCAGCAAAATGGCGGATCAAATACACATAATTCTGTACAAAAATTAAGATGTAATGATTTGTGAATGCATAGATACGCTCATACTTAACATTTTAGTACCTTAACGCATAGGTGTAGACCCTGCATGGGTGCATATTCTCAATTGATAAACAATTTCCTTGTAATGTATCTGCTTGGAAACAGGTAAACAACATTATTGCGCACACTGTTTGTATTTAAAAGTACTTCCTGGTCGCCCCTATGAGCAGATTATTAGTTCATGTACAGCTGAAGAACTGAGGAGAAAATGACAACCAAACTTGACAAGATGTTAATATACATTGTGCTCTTATTGGCAGAAGGTAATTTATTTTCATTTTATATACCAATACAATTTGTATTAAGCACGTCCATAGATGGCAAATATGAATCATTGTTTTTATGAAAAATCTTTAATATTTTTGGCTGCATGATTTGTCATTAAGCAAAACTACCCCATAGATCAATGTTCATCTTCAACACCTAGTTAACATATATATATATATATATATATATATATATATATATATATATATATATATATATATATATATATATATATATATATATATATTATAGGTATGGGTGTAATTGAAAAATTGAATGCTGTACACGTTTTATATACTACGAAGTTTGATAAAATCTATTGAAAAATAAAAAAAAACTGTGATAACAAAACATCCTGTATTGTAGGCTATAGTTATTTAAACTTAATTGTGTGCTGGATTTAGGAATTTCAGTATTTGTTTTCGGGACACATGCACACACGTACACTCATTTGCAAACACACATGCTACATAGTTATAGTATTGCTGAAAACTAAAATCTTTGAACGAGTTATTTAAACTTAATTGTGTGCTGGATTTAGGAATTTCAGTATTTGTTTTCGGGACACATGCACACACGTACACTCATTTGCAAACACACATGCTACATAGTTATAGTATTGCTGAAAACTAAAATCTTTGAACGAGTAAACAATGCCACTTCTTATTTTGGTGTTATTTTTACATAACACAATAAGCGTAGACGAGTACATGGCTGATGCTTGATTTAGATACATATAATTGTCAGTTTGCTTTTTATAATTGCTTCATAAGGTTTTTGTATGTTTTTAAAGACAATGTACAATAAAATGAACAAACAAGTATATACAGGTATTTTAAACTTAGATGTATGGATAATGTACATGCATCAGCAGTTTTGAAGGTGGTTGAATTGTTGCATTATGACATTGAACTTGGCAGAGATAAGTAATTTCTAAAGTTGTTAAATGTGGATTAAGTTTAAGTTATGTGCAATTATACTTAATGTTATCGTCTATAATTTATTGTAAACGATAATAAAAAAAAATCATTCTCCAATGTACATGTTCTATGGCACGTTTAAATACAATGTACAGTGACGCATGTAGAGTACGCAATACTCTTTCACTCGATATAACGCTGTTTAATATACTCGTACAAAAGATGTTTGTTCTGAATTTCAATTTGGATGATAAATGAATACTTAGAGATACCCGGTAAACAATTGTAAATGGTAGCATTACATTGACTACCTGAAAATCTTTCGTCTTGCATTTGTGATAGATTTATAGAAAAAATCAATATAAAACTCAAATGCAAACATATTCGAATGTTTTTATTTACATACACCTTAACACCTTACAATAGAAAACTGACCAAAGGTCCATGTGAGGTATTACTATTATTTGGTGTGTGTCTACCGCTCGGCGTTACCGGTTTTGGAAAATAATATCTTCTCTTTTAAACCCAGCCAATTAATACAAAAATTGGTTACAATCCTTGTATGCCTTATTTTAGCTCGCAAGACCCGAAGGACCAAGTGAACTATTGTCACAGTGTGGCCAGTTAATTTTTTCATTTTTCTCAAGAACCACCGGACAGATTTCAACAAAATTTGGCAGGAAACTTGGTCATGGGAAGGGGTTTTACGTTTGTAGAATAAATTCTAGGATATATAAGTTCTCCAAAAGGGTCCAAACTTGGTACATCTTTAAAATATTCTCATAAACCAATGATTAGATTTCTTTCAAATTTTGTATACAGTATTTTTAATAGCTAGAACGTTTGCGCATGAAATTTAAATCTGTGCATAAACGAACCTTCAGCTGGAGTTTCAAATGACATAGACTATAACTTTATACAAATGCCTAATTAACTCATTGCTTTTTTTTTTTTTACAAAGATAATGTTAAAAGTTTGGTTGGCATTATTTAAAAATCATTGTGGCAAAGTTTTAAGGTCAAAGGCCACAGGCTCCTAAATAAATAGAAGATACTAGTTTTTCATCAAATTTCAGACATGTTCGACTTCTGAAGAATCAATTATTAAAATGTACTAAAACGTAACTGAAACCATCCTCATATTAAACCTGATACATCTTTATAAAATCTTCTCATATAGTAATGATAAATTTTCTTTATAATTTGGTATGCATTATCGCCAATGCAATACCCAAATAGTTTGCAAATGAAATTGAAATCTGTTAATAAATTAACCTTTACCAGGAGCTTCAAACGACATATGGTTACCGTACTGTTCTGTACAAATGGTTTCTTAACTTAAAATCGATGGGCATTTAGTATACAAAGATATATTAGAAAATAAATTTGTAAAGAATTATCTAAGATCATTGGCTAGCGGCCTCGGGAAACAGTTTCCCGGCGATTTCCCAGTTGCATCTGGACAATATTTTGTATGTTGCCTGCAAACCCATGAAATAACGTTATATTGTTAACTGTTTTGGCTATTATCTTGAAAGTAAAATTGAAGAAGTACCAATCAATAATCAAAAACTCAAGTCCATTATAACAGGACGAATTAGATGTGCAAATGGTCTCAACATGAAGAACAATTACGAATCCCAAACGGGATTAGACCAGGTGTCCGGAAGGAGTCAGCGTCTTCTGCTGGCATGCCGTCGCAAATGTTCCATGGAAACCCCTCCAGTTCGATGAACGGGCCAAATTCGATAAAAAAGGTCAAGTTTGGTGATGAGGTCAAGTTCGGTGAAAAACATGATTGGTGAAACCGAGTCACTGTCTGTGGCCGTGATCCAGAATACTATCTAATATCTATGAGAGGGGGACTTCATAATGTTTAACAGGAACCCCGTATCGACCAGAAAACTTCTTAAACGACGACTCCAAGCGTTCAACAACGTAACCTTGTGTAAGTAGTTTATTGGCTAGTCGTTAAGATCTCGGAATAAAACATTCATAAGAAGAGCATGCCCTGGCATAACGTATAAGTTGTGAAATGAAAACGCCATAGGCAGGAGAAGATGGAATATTACTACTTAGAAACGGGAGGTTTGTGATATGGAAATTGAAATCGTCTCGTTTGTCATAGAGGGATGTGTGAAGTTGATCGTCTTTTCCAATCGACAGGAGTAAATGTAGGTAAGAAGCAGATGTGTTGCTCTCTGTCGTCTCATTGATCTCTAGCTCTACAGGATACATCTGGCCGAGGTAATTCTGAAATTCTGAACTATTTATGGACAGAACATCGTCGATATACCTGTTAGTAAAATTGAACCGATACGCTAACTGTTTGTTTCCTTTGTTTCCGCTTCATATGAATACAAAAATATGTCAGCTAAGAGAGGTGCACAGTCGGTACCCATTGGAATGCCGACAATATGTTGGAAAACTTTTCCCGCAAAAACCACGAAGATGTTGTCTACTAGAAACCCCAGCATCTTGATAATATCGTCTTCAGTGTACTTGTTATTGGAATCAGTGTATTCCTTGACAAAATAAGGTTCTTCATAACCTAACACCAAATATTTATATCTGTGATTTCCATTTTTGTATACAAAAGAGTTTTGTATAATAGATGTTAATCTGTTTTTGAGTTTTTGATGAGGGATTGTTGTGTAAAGGGTCGAAAAATCAAAAGACTTGATGCTTGTAATATGTTTGAAATTTGTAGATTTTAAATGTTCCAACAATTCCTTTGAATTCTTTAGGATCCACATCTGATTGACTCCGCTTCTTGCGTAGGCCGTTATACAGTACTTCTGAAGACCTTGTTTGATATGTGTTAGAAGTTTGGTAAGCAAAAATAGATAAAGGTTTGGTGGAACACTTAGATGACCCGCAATGAAGCGGTGTTTATAGGGATTTTAGGCATCGTAGGAAACAAAATAGCCACTTGAGCGATTCAGACTTCCGGGATTCTTTATTGCACTGCACGGGATTTTCGAGGAAGGAGGATCAAATTTAATCTTTGACAAGAGCACAGCGATTTAGTGCCTTATCATGTTTCAAAGTGATATGAGCTGTCGTAGGTGAAAAATTTTACATATCAATTTTATGTAATATTTTATCTCATATATATTCCAAAGAGACCAACTGGTGGTTAGAATAACAAATGCATGTGTAAAATTGAAACAGTCTTGCCAAACGTGACCCGTAATATCAGTTATTGCCTGTCCGCCATTACTTTGAGCATTGCTAATTAACTCGGTAAATTTTTACGAAGATTACCGAGTGTACAATAAACACGTGCTATTTGCAGTTAATATACATTTTATTCTTATAACCCTTTGCGTTTATTTTCGTACATCATCATTTCATACCTAAATCAGGCAAAGTTTGTCTTTTTCGTCGTTTCAAAACATTCGTTTCTGAAATTGTCGACGTGTCGGGTATATCGGGTGATCTCGACCCATTTTTAACTCGTCCCATCGCATTCTGGGCTTTATCATTCTTGACACATATTATCATGAACTGCCAAACTCCATCGGACAAGGCAGACCGATTGTAAAACATGAGTTACGCATACTTGTCGCAGTTACATTGTTTTGATTTTGTCAATGTCAGCATTCAGGGTAACATTAATTATCGGAAAAATGTCTTTTAGTGACCTGATATATTTATTCATATATTCCTCCGGTTTTCTTCAGATATTTAAAATAGTGATGAAAAGCATATATTTTACATAATGCATGCACTTTCCATTAAAAATCACATCCTGTATTTTAAAAGTAAACATAAAACACATTAAAGTTGGTCGACTTTAACATAGTCCGAGCTTGTAAAGGACCAAAAACCCCTGACCGAATTACGAAGTACATTTGATATGGCGAAAGAGTTTTCTGAAAGGTCATTGCATGCGGAAATACAGCTAGATTTTTTAAGGTGCGGGAAAACTTAAATTCTAATAAAACAAATAACTTCAAAAAGAAGATCTTATATAACATTTCACGTGTTTGATAATGTATTTGAACACACATTTTATCATATTCTCGACTATATGTCAGGGGACAAAAATAATCATAGTGACGGCTTATATCGCTTTAAATCTCGAGTAGTCACATTATATTCTATAACACAATTATCTGCAGTCTATTTAATAGGTAGAGGACTATTTTCTATAACAAAGTATGTTGTATTATTTTATTTGAACTCATTTTCTCCCCAAATATGGATACATCATTTGTGATTATGGGCTTTAGAGAGTGTTTCGTTGCACTCTAGAAATTTGCCATATACATGTACAATACATTTAGGTTTAGTGTTTGACCGTGTCTCCTAGATAAAAAAAATTACTATATAAATATTACCCAGGACAACTGTATTGTAATTACAGTTTCCTACAAATACCAGTGAATCTGGAGTCGGGATCACAAATATAGTTTGGATAAATGTTTGGATTTAATTCAATCGCCAACAAAACTGTAAATATGGAATTATTTGCAGGAGTGTAATCCTTGCAATTACACATTAAGAAAAATATGATAAACTAAGCGTCATGCAGGTGTACTATTTAATCAACAAAAAATTGAAATCTTTTTTGACTGCAATATTTCCGTATGAATTATCGCCACACGAAATGTATATTTGAAAATAACAAAATTTACCCCAGTGAAAACATTCACGTTTACAGTATTCAACACAAACAACCTAAATGTTTAACACAAATTTCAACTTTTGACTAAAGTCTTAGATGGCTTCATGATACAGCGAATTGGTTATAATAAACCAGCTGAAAGACCTTTATTTCATATTTGACTTAATTTACATTTTGTACTCTTTATTCAAATTCCCTCGATGTTATTCAACCCAAACTTTTTAGCTGTTGTAGGCATGTATCCTCAAATGCGTGCAACAATATCATTTGGGTCTGATTTTGTTTTAAGACATAACAATGTGTCATTTAATTATGCATTTCTCCAAACTATTTATGATTTTAGATCTAACACTATATAACAAGAAATCCTTATCTCTATGTATTAATGAAATAAAAACTGTAGATCTAACTGCATTAAAAAAATGTCTTCTCTGAAATCAAAATTGTGTCCGAATTAACACTCAAATTCGTTCTGTTCTGACAGTTCACGGTTCAGTACCTACTACATGTACTACCTTAACAAACAAACACCGGCCATTGGTCTCTTATCATGGTATAAACAGCGGGTGGTCAAACTACTACTACAAGCCGTTGTGAAATTTATTCCGTCTTTTATAAGAATGAATTTATTCAAACTATTTGTTCCTTTTTATCATGCAGGTGTAGATTTATTTATTGTAATTTAATATTGCTCATTGGTTGAGATTTTTAAAGGTTAATAGCATTTAACTGATGGAATCAGTGCAGTGTACATTTTTTAAGCGGGTTTTGATTACAAAATGGCTGCCAGGCGGCCATCTTGGATTTTGACAGATAAAGTTTGTTATCGCTATTTCTCAGAAAGTACTGAAGGGATCTTTATGAAATTTGACATATAGATTCTCCTTGTCCTTGCGGTGTAGTTGTGCACTGTACATTTTTAGGCGGGTCGGATTACAAAATGGCTGCCAGGCGGCCATCTTGGATTTTGACAATTAAAGTTTGTTATTTCTATTTCTCAGAGAGTACTGAAGGGATCTTTATAAAATTTGACATTTAGGTTTTCCTTGAGGTCTAATTGTGCAGTGTACATTTTCAGGCGGGTCGGATTACAAAATGGCTGCCAGGTGTTCACCACGGTTTTGAAACGACGAAAAATAACTCAGACCTACATACCAAGATAAAAAATAGACAGCGTAAAATAATTGTAGCTCAAAATTACACATGAAATTCATAATAAAGAAAATATCTTTTATATTGTTAGATGACAAGTAGATCTGGACGATTTTCTTTCTTTCATGCCCGTTCCCAGAGATACTATGTTATGTTATATGTGTGGTTACGGTCCACTAGTGAGAAAGCCCAATCTAATTCTTCATATCATTTATTTAAGTTTTTTTTTCATGTCTCAAATTTTAGAATCGAATGTATAGACAAACATTTATTGTTTTAATTATATATTTCAAATAAGTTTACTCCTGAAACCTTTTTTTCAACAGAAATTTGTTTAATGTCATTATATTAATAGCCATCAGTCCTGATCAATACATTCTACAGATAAACCTGCTGCTGTAGGTCCTATACATGTCCACTACTTTTTCACAGCAGGGGCAGATAGCCTTCCTTGACCAGTGTATATCTCACTTCAAGGAATATACACTGTTTATGATAGTTGTATAGTCACATGATGTGTGTTTGTGTGTCAACAGACAGTATAAAATGATGGTACAGTTAGATCTCAATTTAGAAATTGAAAATAATAGTAAATATATACATTGTACACTGTAATATACACATGAATCAGTGTTTGAAATTAAAGTTGATAAAATGACCGGAACTTCTGTATTTTTTTTTTTTTTTTTTTTGCTTTTGCTTACAAAACTGATCATAGGGGTAGCATGGGGAAATTTCATACAGAATAATTCTTTTAAGATTTTGTGTGAAAAGTTCATGCTTAAATGGCATTTAAATTAACATCTTTTAGCTATCTTTAGGAATAATTTGTAGGCATATTTTGTAGATATGATAATCTATTTCATTTATCGTAAGGAATTTTTTTTTCTCCTAAGGGAATATAAATATCCTAAGGGATATTTTTGGAATTTTATTTTTCCTGTTGGAAATTTAAAATCCTAAAGGATTGATTTTTCCTGCAGGAAAATTAAATTTACCCTTAGAATTTTTATTTACTCTTAGGAATTTTATTTACCTACAGGATTTTTATTTACCCATAGGTTTTTTTTTACCCTTAGGATTTATTTTATCCCTGAGGATTTTATTTTCCTATAGGAGAAAAATAATCCCTTAAGACGGTTATAATCCTGTGGGATTTTGTCGAATTCCCGCAGGGATTTTTATTTTCCTGCAGGATTTTTTATTTTCCCCGCAGGATTTTTTTTCTGCAGGATTTTTTACCGATACAATTAAATATTTCACCTGTGAGGTGAGATTGACAAATAAAAATATTGAAAAAATAGTGTGTTACAGTAGGCCTATCTTGTGGCGCAGTTAGTTTTTTCTGATTATGCAGCTAAAGCAGGCGCCAAAATGCAGTTTGGAGAACTGCATAATTAAATGACACAGTGTTACATGCCTTTTAATTTTTTAAACGGTCGTGAGATATAACAATACTGTCCTCCTGAATATGTTTACAAAGAATGGTGTGTCGAGATAAAACATCATGTTGACAATCTTATGATGTCTCATTACTCTTGAAAATATTTACATTGACATTTAAAAAACACCAAATCAGTACGTTAACGAGTTTAGGTAATTTCTATCATGTTATATCATGAAAATACTGTATACCTGGAAATTTTCGCCGATAGATGAGAGGGTGAATTTAAAATGAAAGTGAAATTTTCAAGGTAATTACTCGAATCACGGATATAGATGCCATACATGAGACTGTGGTGATTTAAGGCGAAATTGAAATTGAAATGGAGGTGTATTGACAAAACGAAATTATTCTTATTTGATTACATGAAGTGAAAGAAAAAAAAGTGAAATTCTGTTTGGCATTCATTTATTATAATTATAATATAGAAATATTCAAGTTCTGTATAAATGACTTAGTGATTTCGCTTCTGACCTACAGACATGATACTATTTTTACAAACATTGCTGGCTTACAAAATTATAAGATATGCACTGAAAATGTATCTAGATGACTAAATGACTTCCCTATACCTTCAGAGGTCAGTACCTCAAATTTGGATTAGTGAAATAAAAATCTTCCTAAAATTTCAAATCTATATATTCCAGTGACAATGCTTGCCTATATTTTTGTGGAATCCTATTTATGCAGATAAAATCTAAATTAAATCAGTACTGTTCAGATATAAATTTTGAAAAAAAAAATATTTTACTCATATTAAATATCCGGCATGAAGTTCAAAATTACACTTTTAAAAAAGTGTACTTTAAAGATTATTGAAACATTTAATAATCATATTTGCACCAAATGCATAAAGTCACACAAGAGATTTATTTGGGTATTTTTTTATGTCCAAAACAAAATATGGCAACCTTGTTTGTTCCGGTAGAAAAAAAATATTGGGAAAAATTATGCCAATCAGTTTATTATTGTGATTAGCTGACACTGCATTTAGGTTTGTTGCTAGTCTAAGAGTAGTTGAAATAAATTGCTTCTTTGACTTTATTTTAAACAAACATATATTTTATTTCGTAATGAGGTGAAATAAGATCGGGCGGAAGTAATAACAACATTACAGTAGCCCTCTCCTTAGAATTTACAATATATCAGTTTGTCAGAGATGGCGACATAGATATTAATGTACTGATTTATAGGAATATAATAATAATAATAATAAAAAAAAAAAAAGGAAGGAAAATATAAGGTGAAAGAGGGAGGTGAGGGATTAAGGTGGATAGGATCAGGTAGTGTAATCATAATTTTCACAAAATTTTATTTCCAACAGAAATCAAAGGGTGGGACATTTCTTAATTGACAGTTCACGTTTAAAGAAAAAGGATACACAATAGCGGAAATATATGTAGAACTTACAAATCTTTCTTGCAGTTGGTTATGTGCGACAGAAGGTAATATGTTGACAGTGAATTTTGTTTACTCTATTTTCAGTTTTAATGCCAGTGAGTGCAGCATCCTATTGCTACTACTACAGTTATTATTACTACTGTTATTACTATTACTACTACAACTACTACAGCTCCTACAGTACTTACACGTAAGTATGAAATAATCTTTCTTTTACTTGATGTAAACATGCATCATGATTGTCCTGGAAAAATAGTATCTCAATTTTTTAAATCTCTCTACACAGAAATCTTTATTAAAGATTTATTTCTATACTACATTCAAACATGTCGCAAATATGATATATTGTGCTAAAGTTACAAAAAGAATCTTACTTTTAAGGTGTTTGACAGATTAAAAGGTTCCCTTGTGGTTTTCATAGTGACCCGAAAACTAAAACCTAAATGTTGGACATGTCTAGTACTTAATACAATTATAATTCAAATTTTCTGAAAAAATGATGTTTTTCAGACATGCATACCTTCACAATTAAATGGAGGATAGCATGGTGTATAGTACTCGGGTTACCAGAGAGAGTCTCCACCTGATCCAGGCGCTGATATAGTTTAGGCTAAGATTTAAAGTTAAAACGTTATTAGAAAGCAGTAATCAACTAACAATACAATGACTTATAACCATTAGTGACAAGGTTCATCTATTGATATATTCTGGGAAATAATACACAGTTTTCCATGAGGGTTTCAATCTATCTTTATGTTAACTGTGCTGAGTTCTTCAAATGTAACTGCAGTAGTATTTGCTTATGAAATCAACTTCTTGCCTGCTACACATTACACATTTGGGACCCGCTAAAACAACCTTAAGCTCATAGCAATGGTACATAAAAATGTAACTGTTCGATGATAATGGTGTTAGATAATTTTGAGTGTATCCACTATCGGTGTTTATTTCAAGATAAAATACGTTTTAGTTTATTTTATATCCTCATTTATTCACTAAAGGTCCCCTCCCTGTTTGCAAATGCAATGTCAAATTGATAGCAATCATAAACGGTCGTTAATAAGATATGGTAAAATATGTCTGTGCGTAATATATACATAAACCAGTATCGTATTTACTAATTCGTTTACATCTATAGGAATACCAAGGTAAAGTTGCCACATCCGGGTCCTGTCCAAAATCAACCAAAAACCATACGGTCTATTTTCCAAAAATAGTAATACATAGAAGCAATCCATGGATTTAAATTTTCAGATATCGATTACTTTATGTAAAAGTCGAGAATGCAAAATGCAAAATAGGCAGACTACCTATTGTGTAACCAACAATATTGCAGCTAGTTTCTTTTTTATGATCACTTGTTTACAGTTGTCACCATTGATAAATATTTATCTTGTGATTTTGATTATGTTTTAATGTTCGACTTAGTAAAAAGTTAAGGAAACCTTTGTAAAAAAAAACAACAACAAAAAACATGAACTCGCATGATATGTGAATACAAATTTATCTTTATGAATGCTACATATTTTTCCGAATAAAAGAAACCATATTGGCAACGTTTACTAATACAGCCATGTAATTGTGCTATATATTGTCATAATAATTTTATAATACTGTATTACAATATAAACAACATTATTTTTTAGCTTTTTTTTTCAGTTTAAAGGTGCGTTAGCTGTGTTTTTTTTTTTCTCGAAAATTATATTTCCCCGTTTTTACTACTTACTACCCTTTTCAATGGGCCTTTTTTTTGCAATTGATTAACTCAACCTAAATATCTGTATATGAATATTACACCGGAGTCCTGACCTTATTTTCACAAAATATATAGGAACATAAGATTTTTTATGCCTGTGTATAGCTCTTATTTGTTATTGTACATCAAGTACGTATAGTAAAAGTAGAAAAAAATAGTTTTTTGTAAACATAGCTAATTGCCTTTAAATTAATTTGGTGAATGCATTATTTAAACTGTATTGTATACAAGGTTTTAATACATTGTGATAAGTTATGTAATTTTTTAACGAACATATTTACTTTTGAAGATGTTTGTTTTGTCAGTCTCAGCTGTAAAATCAACTACAATCAGTTTCACAGAATATCATAAAAATTATATTATATAATGTTTAGTTTTACATCGTGTCCGTTCGTTCCTCCTTCTGTCCTTCTGTTCTGTTCTAGCCATATATTCCTCATTTCTCCAAATAGGGTATCCATATTTGGTGCATCTTAAAAGAAAAGTGTCGCATACAGATATTGCATTCCTACCACCTTTATTTTTAAGAGTTATTCCCCTTTGTTGATTTTCTATGTCCGGGTAACATGTAAGGTTTTTATCCTAGGCTCCCCATATTTGGTGGTGGTATACAGAAATTGGAGTGTCATGTACAAAAATTGTTCCTACTACCCTTATTTTTAAGTTACTCCCCTTTGTTAATTTTATTTTAATGGGCAATACCTAAGTTATTTCTTCATCTAAGCTCATATGTGGTACAGGTATACATATTAAGGAGACAAGTGTTGAGTATAGAATTGTTTTTCTATCACCCATATCTCAAAGTTATTTCCCCTTAGTTTATTGTAGATGTGCGGGTCATATCTAACTTATTTCTTCACCTAGACTGCCCATATTTGGTGCAGGTATACATCGTAGGAAGGCGGAGTGTCGCATACAAAAATTGCGTTCTTGTCACTTTTACAGTCAGAGTTGTTTCCCTTTGTTGGTTTCATTTGTGTAAGCTATATCTGTTTCATCAACTAAGCTCACCATATTTGGTTTAGACATATATAGGAAGATTGGTGTTTTTGTTAACTTTATACATCTTGGCGATATGGCCCATTTCGGGAAAATGTTAAAACCCTGGACGTCCTGAAGATTAATATGTTGGTGTCTATAATTTTTGTCTCGCCGTGATGAAATCGCGAAAGCGAGACATAGGTGCTGCCTTTTCGACGGCGACGGCGTCAAACTTTGCGTTTAGCTTCAACATTAAGTTTTGCTTACCAGCTTGTTGTTCATTTGATATTGGTGCTAGGTTGATGATATTTGGCCTGGATGTTCCTTGGGGTCTAGAATAGAAGTTGTGAAGTTTAATTTGGAATATTTTTTTTTATTATTTTTAGCTGTTATTTTATGTATTTATTGAAATCATGTTTACGTCTTAACCATATATATTCTTGTTTGTTATGGCCATGAGTAGACACATTTATTGGTGTATAATAGGGTCCTGGGGGTCCTGCCTCACCCCCCTGAAATTTATATTTTTTACTTATAACTTAAAAACCGTTCAAAACCCAACCCTTAAACCATATATATTATTGATCGTTATAGGGAAAATATTAAGTGGTGTATGGGTGTTCTTCGGGGTCCTGCTCCACCCTCTGAAATATATATATTTTACTTATAACTTAAAAACCGTTCACAGCACCACTCTTAAACCGTATATATTATTTATTGTTGTGGGAAAACACATTCATTGGCACTGGTGTATTTGGGGATCATGCCCCACCCCCAAAATATACATATTTACTTATAATTTAAAAACCGTTCAAAACACCACCCTTAATCTATACATATTGTTGATTTTTATGGGGACATATATTTAGTGATGCATATAGGGGTCCTTCGCCACCCCATGATATTTAGCTTAAAAACCGTTCATACCCCCACCCTTAAACCATATATATTATTGATTGTTATGGGAAAACACATTCAGTGGTGTATTTGGGGGGGTCATGCCCCACCTCCAAAATATAATTTTTATTTATAACTTAATAGCCATTCACAACCCCACCCTTTAACCATATATATGATTGATATTGGAAGGCACATTCTTGGTGCATATAGGGATCCTGCCCCCCCCCCCCAAAAAAAAAATATACATTTTTACTTATAACTTAAGAACCGTTCACAGCCTCTCCCTTAAACTATATATATTATTGATTGTTATAGGAAAACACATTCAGTGGTGAATATGGGGGTACTTCTCCACCCCTGAAATATATTTTTACGTGTAACTTAGAAATATTTCACAGCCCCACCCTTAATTTTTTTTATATTATTGAATGTTTCGGAAAACGCATTCAGTGGTGTATATGCGGGTCAGCCATTCACAGCCCACCCTTAAACCATATATATTATTGATTGTTCTGGGAAGACACGTTATTAATACTGCATGTTACATGTATACATTGCTACATTAAATACCAAAGCAGGGGCCAGCAAGACATATAATTACGTGCAACTTTTGTTATTGTATGTACTTATGTTCAACTTATCAAGGAAAATATAAAAATTGATACGGGACCAGCTCTAACAACACTCACATTCTCTTGTTTGCTTTATAGGTTACCTATAATATCATACTGCAAATTAATGTTTAATATTTTCAAGAACCAATTGCCATTTCGATTTCTGTCTCTTCATTGCTGTCCATCTGAAAAAAAATTGTATTTGTTTTAATACGGAAGAACACTAGCGATTTAATTGCAAACAAACCTTTTAAAGTTTTGATGTTAGTTTATATCTATGATATTTCTAGGTCTGGTGGAGTCATTGCCGGGATTGTCATAGGATCGCTCGCCGGTGTAGCTCTTTTTATTGGTCTGATTGTGTTCTGTTGCATTGTCGTCTGCAAGTCGGCAGCATCGTCGGGGACAAGGGTTACAAATGTCAGACCAAATCCTGCTACAGTAACTGTTGTCGGTACTGCAAGTGAGTATCTGTAGAAAAATGCATCTCGTTATTGCATGTAGGATACCCTCATATTTATTCGAAGGCATGAACAGGTCATGCACAATTTGAAAGGTAGTTACTATTCACGGGGTCTTTCAAATGAGGCATGAAAGAGTGTTCTAATAATCCGCATATTAACTTGAACCCAAATTCATTCAGTTATTTAACTTCAAATTTTTGCTTTAATTCCAAAATTCATTCTTTCATCTTAGGGCAAAATGGCGTAAATTAAACGGGGCGAAATTTATCGGGTATCAACTAAGATTCATGTATTAGCATTATAAATGTGCCTGCTAATGGCAGAGCACTCGCCAATATATATGTATATATATATATATATATATATATATATATATATATATATATATATTATATATATATATATATATATATATATATATATATATATTGAAAAAGGCCAGATTTATTTATAGTTTAGATAACAATATCTATTCATATCACTTTATATGCTTTATACAATGATTTTGTTGTAGCTCAACCAATGCCTATGACGAATCAACCATACTACCAATCACCACCGGGGTACATGCCGCCTCCTCAAATGAACCCTCAAGCAATGTATCCTCAGCCTATGTCAAGTAACAATATTCATCCTCCACCAGTGTATGCAGAAACTGTGGTTTCTGGATCTGCGCCTATTAGCAATGTGCAAAAACAGTGAAAATGGAACCAGAAAAAGTACATGTACATGCAACTAAAAAAAAGGACATTCTGATTTTTTTTTGAAAGAAAATATACAATGCACACATCTGGTTGTCGTCTACCATAGCTTTGAACATGCAATATCAATAAATTATGTAGCTTTATACGCCAAATTAAAAATGGATGACCTTAATTAGAAATTGACAAGTTTCCTATGAAATGAATATACTCGTTGCATAAATTTAAAATTACATGAACACAAATGTTAGATCCTCTCTCTCTCTCTCTCTCTCTCTCTCTCTCTCTCTCTCTCTCTCTCTCTCTCTCTCTCTCTCTCTATATATATATATATATATATATATATATATATATATATATATATATATATATATAT
The DNA here is from genome assembly GCA_030159075.1 of Atrina japonica. Lineage (NCBI taxonomy): Eukaryota > Metazoa > Mollusca > Bivalvia > Pterioida > Pinnidae > Atrina > Atrina japonica. The sequence continues at coordinate 599,197 of BROG01000051.1, forward strand.
ATACGTATGTATATATGTATGTATATCTCTCTACCTGTGTGTGTTATAAAGTAACTAATATGCATACTTTGTGTAGCCTTTGCTATATGCTAATTTCTAATTCATGTGTGCTTATAATGCATCTCTTAACCTTTCATGAAGTTTAAAATTTGTGACAAAATTTAGCTTTTTGCAAAATAGTTTTGGTATTTTACTACATTTACTATATGTTTTATTAATACATATTTTAAAAAGATCCCTGCTGGTCAGATCTTGTATGCTCCAGGTGGTGAAAATTAAGGTTTAAGAGTCTTTCGCATAACATATAAAGTAAGATCCCGTGGCTTGAAATGTATGGCACGTAAGAGAACCCTCACTGTATTGACGTCAGTCCATAGCAGAAGTCTAAATTTGTAGCAGTTCATCTCAAGCTGATGACATTTTCATATGAGTGAACAATTGTTGACGGAGTGTAAAAACAACAATAAAAACAATCAACATTTTTGTTATAGTTTTAGGAAACACTTTTTTCCGGTTCAGTTTTATTTACTGCACATGCGCAGTGGATACAAGCAAAAGCCATCAATGACAACCGTGAATATTTTTATATTATTCAACATTAAATTGGCCCTTATAAAAAGACCTTTGCTGTTTTGCGGTGATAAAATTTTGTGATATCAATAAAAAATGTTATTAACTGATGTTATTGTAAATAAAATGATTTTGGTTTTGTTTTTGTAATTGATATTGATGTGATTTGTATATGTGAATAAACTCCTATAATCAATTTCATTTTGTTATTGATTTGATTTGATTTGAATTTTTTTGTTTTACGCCATACTCATCAATTTTTCAGCCATATGATGGCGTCCAATTTTTATTGGTGGAGGAGAAACCCCAGTTACTCGGGTAAAGACCACCGACCTTCCGCAAAAAAACTGGCAAACTTTCCCACTTAATTCGAAATTTTACAGTTTTGTGAGTGTAAAGGCCATCTTTAACATGTAGGTATCGACCAATGGTTAACAGAAGCCTACTGAATGAAAAGTAGAAATGAAGAAGTACCAATGAACAATCGAAACTTCAAATCAATTTGAATTCGAAAAAATCAGTTATACAATTGGTCTCAACACGAAAAACAATTATGAATCCCAAATGGGATAGGATCAGGTGTCCGGAAGGAGTCAGCGTCATCTGCTAGCATTCCACACCAGTCGCAAATGCAACTCGGAAACCTCTCGAGTTCGGTGAAAGGTAAAGTTTGGTGGAAATGCCATCAGCATGACTGGCGAAAGTGAGTCACTGTATATGGTCATGTTCCAGAATACTATCCAATATTCCTGAGAGGGGCATTTCATATTGTTTAACAAGATCCACGTATCGACCATAAAACTTCCTTAGTGACGATTTCAAGTGTTCGACAACGCAAACCTGTGTAAGTAGTTTATTGTCTTGTCGTTTGACTCTCGGAATAAAACGTCCAAAAGAGGAGCATGCCCTAGCATAACGTATCAGCTGTGAAATGAAAACAAAATAGGCTGGAGAAGACGTAATATTACTATTTAGGAGAGGGAAGTTCGTGGTATCGAAATTGAAATCGTTGCGTATGTCATAAAGGAAGGTGTCGACAGGACTAAATCTAGATAAGAGGCACATGTGTTGCTGTCTGTCGTCTCAATGATCTCAAACTCAATAATATACATCTTGCTGAGGTAATTCTGAAATTCTGAATTCTTCATAGACAGGACGTAGTCGATGTACCTGTAAATAAAATTGAACCGAGCTGCTGTTTATTCCATGTGAAGAGCAGAAACTGTATAAATCCCGTTTATATGAATTCAAAAAGATGTCAACCAAGAGAGGTGTATAATTGGTACCCATAGCAATGCTGATAATATGATGGAAAACCTTTCCCGCAAAAAAAAACCAAAAGAAATAAATCCTGTTACATTTGGAAACGGTCTTGCGGGAAATTAAAAACCGGCGAATAAGCATCTTTTAGAAAAATGCTAAATTTTCTCCCCGAGAAATTAAACAACTATACAGTATTCAGTTTATTTTTAAAACATATTAAAGGGTTAAATCACGATAAATGACGTCATACATATTTTATTGCATTAAAGTGGTTAAGATGTTATTCTACAATTCCAACAATGCAATAGAAATAAATTATCAGCAAGACTGCAACGAAGAAGCAATGTCGGGAAAACGCAACATTGCCTTTTCACATATATAATAATTCTTTTTCACATGAGTATGAAATCAATACAAATAGGTACGATTTTATCTTCGATATAATAGCACGTTTTGTTTTACCTCAGATTTAAAACTAACTAATGACCTTTACGTCGAGTTTGACTTTTTCATCAAACTCGAATGGTTTCCATTGACCGACGGGAGTAGCATGTTAAAAGTGGACGCTGACTCATGTCGTTTGTGATTCACAATTGTTCTTCATGTGGAGACGTTTATGAAATCAAATTTGTCGTATTATAATGGACTTGAAGTATTGAATATAATCCACTGAAATATCGTCCATTTTACGTATATGCTATTTTCGTAAATATACCAACAGTTTTGACGGATTTAAAGTAACGATAACAACGGGTTACGTTTGGCAAGTTTTTTTCTCATAGAGTGTATACATTTTGTTTCTTTGTTTCACAACCTGGAGGCGATATCTGATATTTATGAGATGAAATACTGCAAAAGATTTGCATGTAAAATATCATCCAACGAAAGTTCTTATTGCTTCAAAGACTGTGATGGCTAAACTTCGTTCCGTTTATTATCTTCAAATATGTGAATATCTATCGACTCTCTCCAGTGTGAATTGTTTTGGGAATTTCTTCGTCAAATTTACAATGCAGAATATATGACTTTAAACCAATCACCACGTTTATATCTTGTTTGTCTCATTTTCATTTCATGACAAATTGACAGGTTAATAAATTTAGGCTGAAAGCCATTTAAAACATTTAAACGTTTGATCAAAATCAATAAAAATACTTGAAAGGACATGAAAGGATCACCTGAAACACAATACATGTATATCAGAATTGTTCTATAGCATAGGACAGACTTTTCCACTTTGATTTGTATTCGTCTCTGTTTATTTCTTTTTCATTTTTCTTAATGAACGTTACGGCTTTATTTACACATTTTATCCCTAGTCATGTGGCCTCTCTCACAGGGTGTTTGTGGAGGTGATTAGTCGGGGTTTATGGTTAGTGATACCATGCACATACTTTACTTTATGGTATTGTCAACAATGCTATTTTAGATTCCATGTAAGAGCAGTTGTCCTCATGGATGTCTTTATAGAGCACTGAGCTTTCCATACATCGTAATATTTTATATGCTTTCTAAAATGAAAATGTAGTCTTCATATAACTAGGGAGACATTTGCCAGAATATGGAGAGATATTTTGTCAATATTTCATTTTTGGCATTTTAATTTGCTGTGCCTTCGCAAGAGACAGGTAACATTTCGTTTTCTCCAGTGAATATTGGCAGAACACACTTTGGTTTTGTATGCTGTCATAAAAAATATACGTAACACGAGAGTTAAAAATGCATTCTTCTTTGCCCCACTGTATTATTCCTTAAAAAATTGCAAATATTCTAATGTTTTGGAGTCGAAAATGTGAAAATTTAATTGACAGCTAACGGACAACAGGTGATAGAAAATCTAACTTTAACTGTCAGTTGAGTTAAACTGAAAATGGACATTCGAAATGAAAGGAAGAATATGCTAATTTTCATATGATATTCACTGAAAATCGACCGACCTTTGAATTAGGTAACATTTTGTCCATTTTACAAACTCTTCGAATTTACTATAATATATATCTAGAGGAATTCCCGTAGCTTTCAATGAATGTATGTAGTGCGGAACCCATTGCAAAACAATATATCAAAACAATCTTATACACTTCTACATACATTTATGATGAACTATATCGCTGTGCGTAGTTTAATCTTACGGTAATGCGGAAGCCACATGCAAACTAAATTCGATTCCACAGAAGAGGGCGTTAGATTTAGTAATTTAAAGCTTGTAGAAGAATCTTGAACTTTCTTAAAGGTATGAGATTTAAACAATTAATTCTGATTGGATAATACACACTAAGATTGCAAAGTGTAACATGTATTTTTGTTGTTGTATACTATCAAATATAACCTATGGTAACATAGCATTACTGTTGTAATGCTAAATATTATGATGTTTAAATGATAAACGATATGCAAAGATGTCTCTAGTTAGAAATGAATGGGTTTTAATAGTACAGCACTTACCAATGACACACAACAATTCATTTGACGAATAATAGTTAAAAAAATGTTTAAATCTTTAAATTACTTATCTCTACAAATGATATGGACAGCAATAGACAATAATTACTACAGGAAAATTATAATAAATCACCAGAAAAATGTTGTTTTTTTTTAATTGAATGGGATAATGGCCAATTGAATCATGTGTGTTGCAACTCTTTGCCATTATTAACAAAGCTGTCATATTCTGTTTTTCGTTAGTCAGAGTTATCTTCCATGTCAACAGGTATCGACTGTGACGTCCTGTCTTCACGTGTGAAAGCAACGTCGTTTTCACACAAACAAATGACATCACAATCGATACCTGCTGCGAGTGGTGGTAACTCAGGATAATGAAAATACCTAATATTCTAATTTAGATAAAATGTTACGATTATCTTCATAAGTATAAACAATTTATTATGTACGAAATTGTTATTTATCTCATAAGTGGAATGCCTGTCGGTGGTGTTGAGTTGAAGACTGAGTCTGTATAACTTGGCGGCGTATCAGAGGAAGGAAAACCAGGATCTGGACGTCCGTATGCTGAGGCTGATGACAGCGGGTATACTGGAGGAGGACAATGTCCATTATACAGACTTGGCTCAAGATATGCCATCGGCATGGATGGATCTGGAAATATGAATGATTAAAATATGATGCAAATATTATTATATGACGTGCTGGCACTGTGAGAACTGTGCACTGTGCGATTTTGCTCAACAAAATTAAATATAACATGCTAGATGGCGCTCTACATCATTGCTAACATTTAACGCTATTATTCTATATCGATTTCAATATATTTTATTTATGCGTGTTCATGTTGCATGTTATTCCGATTTTGAATTGTTCATATTGTAATGGCACGTACGTCCTAATCCATAGACTTATATTTATATATGAATAAGCACTGAGTCGTCTGTTCGGGACAAGGACTTATTACTCGTATAATTCGTTTGAATTTGACTGTAGACTGATGACGGATGTAAACGGGCAACACCAGATGCTTACTTCTCCATAGCACCTGCTTCCACCTCTGGATTCCAGAGGCTCGTATTTGTCCAATGTTCACCAGATTTGTATATTGTCTCCTGGACATCCTAAAGACTAAAGAGTATTCCGAACGTTAAGTATACTTCGCCCTTAACAATACTCACGTGCTCCGATAATTGTTATTGCAGTAGGCGGTGTCTTGCTCGATGTCCCGTTTGTACCTGATCTTTTGTTTGACTTGCAGGCAATACAGCAAAATACTATCAAAGCAATTATAACCACTAAAACAATGACAGACCCGATGACAATTCCTGCAATTATACCACCACTTCTGAAATAAAACAAGTAATTTAAGTAATAATGGGGCTTTATATTTCCCAACATCATCTTCTTACTTATATACTATTAATTATTTAATTTGGCATAGTCAAGATTTGCCACCCCGACAGTTGGAAACAAGTTTGTACAATGTAAACAGGGCACTGAACAACAGTAATCAATCACAAAATGGTGTCTTTATTAGGTATATGGGTATTCACATGCAAGTTTCTTTGCGCTCATAAATATTTAGTGCCTCCATTTCTTTGTGTGAAAATCAGTAAATATAAATGTCTAGTCAATTTTTAGTTTTATAGGAATTTAAATAGTGGCGTTGTCAGGTTGGGAACCAAATAGGTTATGAGTAGCAGGATAACAACACTGGCTGGAGTTAAATTATCATAAGAATTTACCCTCCCTTGAGGGTATGACAAAGGAATCTCATTACGAGGGTAAGATTTTTGCATGACAAACCCGAGGCCTATCCCTAGGATTAAGATTTCTTCCACAGACACTTTACATCATAAATGGTATTGTGACGTCGTCATTGCGCCCGTAGCTTGTCATTATCCTAGTGGTTGATAAAGAAATCATTCCCCGTTAAAATGAAGAAAATCTGTGGGAGAAATTATGATTCCAAATGCATCTCTAGGTTGCTGAAAATAAAATATATTACAATTAATTAATCCCATACTTTGAAAAGAAAGACAAATATTTTCACAACTTTCTGTACATATGTTATATTAAAGTTTTACAATTTGTAAACCTTTAATGTAAAAATATCAAAGGAACTTTTAAAATACAATTACATTTGTATATAAATTTGTTTTTAAATCAATATAATGTAAATATGTCTTTTCCTTTTGAAACTTATAATAGATGTTGTATTGAAACAGCAACTTTCTTATTTCTTCCTGATGACAGTAAGCCCTATTCACATTGTACTTAAAGGTCCTTTTCATTGCACATTGTGCTCAATGAAACCCTTTTACTGTAATGCTAAATGGCACCTGTCACATATTTCCAGGAAGCAAGATCAAACATTTTTAGCAAAAAGTTACGAATTTGGTATTCATTTTAATCATTATGGTTAATTGTAAAGTCTATAATACAACATTTTCTGAGTGGAATTATGTACTTCTTTATAAAACACACTCAAAAGCATCTTGCAACCTATAAATCTACAGTGAAACTTGTATATAAAGACACCGTAGGAACACAACAAAACCAGTCTTTATAGGGAGGTGGTTTTTATATAGAGGTTGATTTGGTACTATTGGGGACAGCAAAAATCACAGTCTTTATGACCAGGTGGTCTTTATACACAGGTTTTCGCTAAAGCAAATATTACTGTATTTATTGTCTATGCATCTTAAAGATGGGGATTTAGATCAATGCAATAGAAAATGTTTTCAGTTAATAGAAATATTCTGTGATCGAAAATATGAAATGTCTATTAAGGTATATGAAAAATGCGATTCTTACAACGAGATAGACGGCAATAACGTTTTCCTTATACGATGTTTTGTAGGTAAAATTACACACGAATTATTACAAATATAATTTTAGTACAGACAGTAGCATAGTTAGACTCTAAACAACAATGCAGTGTTAAATAATACTTTTGTGATACTCACGAGGAGGATGAAGAGGACGAGAAGTAGCTGGAGTAATAACAGTAGTAATAGTAAGCATAGGAACTGCAGTAGGTCGCCCCGTACACCGGTACCACAGCTGAAATCAAAAATTAAGTAATGGATAAAGGTGATGAGTAGTACCCCACTCGAGGGTCGCAATTTAACCCGTTGCTGTGCCCCAATGTACGATTAGGATTTTCATCCAAAGACGTTGAATAATTGAACAGAATATAAAGTTACTTTGCATGATAGTAGCTCATGCAATGTTGGTGTGACAAAACAAACATAATGAATTCACATCAAATGTAGCAATATGGACAATGACAATAGTTTATATATAACTCAGATGTCTCACCCGGACCAGATACATATACTGTGATAAATATTATAAACATATAAATACTAAAGTTACAATCTTCAAGACGATCGTTTCTGTCAATTAGACTTCATCAGTTGAGCTCCAATTTAAAATGTATATGTATTTTCTAAAGAGAAAGTGGTATAATATAAAGTCAAATAATAAATCTAAAATTATAGCAGAAATCCGTCTAAGAGTAACCACTGTAAAAAGATGACAGCTTTAGAAAACTTTGGAATTTAAATGGTGTTATCAGTGCCAAATATTACTTTAATATAATATTATCAGCTGGTACTGAAATACCAGGTACTAAGATTATGTATACCCTCGGGGACTCAAACTGTCCACCAGCAGTGGCAACGACCTAGTGATTATAAATATTATAAACATAATACCAAAGTTACAATGCTCTAGACGATCGTTTCTGTCAATTAGACTTCATCAGTTGAGCTCCAATTTAAAATGTATATGTATTTCTAAGAGAAAGTGGCATCATACAAGGTCAAATAATAAATCTAAAAGTATAGAAGAAATCCGTCTAACAGTAACCACTGTAAAAAGATGACAGCTTTAGAAAACTTTGGAATTTAAATGGTGTTATCAGTGCCAAAAATAATGATGTACTAGATATGAATGAGATTAACACAGAAGATATGCCTCATTTCAACATGACAAATCTATAATATATTGATATATGTGATGATGAAATATTATCAACAAAAAAAGAATATATTCTTAAAATAACAAATAAACATTTCTCTGAGCCAATTCCAGATAAAAGAAAGATATACCATTACGAAATCCTGATTTTCATTGTGAACTAGCAAAATATCCAAATGGGCTGTAAATTTAGTTGGTAGGATAGCTAATTAAACATAGAAAAAGTTTGCAAAAAAGTACTATAAGGCCAGGTATAAGAGAAGTGAAAAGGGATTTAAAAGTGAAAGGGGATTTACTGTCAAAGCAGGGATAGAGTTTTTATCACACAATTTTTTACGTGCTGCCACAGTCACAAGTATGTCTGCCGCCGACATCGGTAAGCAGGTTACATGTGAATAAAATAGGTCATTGTTCAGATGCTGTACGGAATAACAAACATACAAATGTTAACCAGGAAATACAGGCGAGTAATGTTATCCAAGAATCCAAACGAAAACATGATTATGATGAATGTGCCTAAATCTCAACATGGATTTATTACAATAAAGAAAGGGGATTTAAGACTTAACAATCCCTTATGTAATTCTTGGTTGAAATATTACGTAAAAATCAATTAATTTATTTGAAGGTTAAAATGATTTTGCTTTCTTATTTTTGTTCAGATGACAGCTCGGCAGTTGAATAGCTAAAATCTATTCATCCACTCAACAATTACCTGTAGTTACCTATAGAATAATAAACATGAACCACCAAAAACTCAAAGGATGATGTCATTTAACAATGTTCCCCAAAGGGGGAATTTTGGATGGTATTTCTTCTAAAAGCTCATTATAGTGCTACAGATTGTGCTATATCAGAACTCTGGAATTTAGAAGTAGTGACCCATCAATTATATCGCAAATGATATGATAAGCCAATGCGTATTCAGCATACTGTTCGACCTAACTCGAATAGTTAAAGCGCCCTCTTCCGGTCAGAGTTTACCCTAGGTCAGAGACAACTAAATACCTCCGAAATTGGAATTTGGTCAAGCCTATGTTTTGTGCTTATTTTCTGATTGCGGAAAGGACGCCGAACAGATCCATGTATAATTTATAGGTCAACATTCGCTTGAAGATGAGATGTACAGGAAAACGTTAACATTGGTGCCTATGGAAAACTATTTAGTTGTCTCTGACCTACATGAATATATAGGGAGAAGTGGGTATTTGTACTGGGGTAAGTTAAAATGGTTTCTGTATGTTGTTACCCATTTTTCTACATAGTACTCAATAAGACATGGTGAAAAAATGAATTTAACTTAGAAAAATACCTTATTTTATCAATTTTTATGTACAAAAAATGTAGGGAGTGCTTCTGAATATATATATATATATATATATATATATATATATATATATATATATTATATATATATATGTGTGTGTGTGTGTGTGTGTGTGTGTGTGTGTGTGTGTGTGTGTGTGTGTGTGTGTGTTTTAGGCAAGTGTAAAAAAAAACAAAGAGAAGAGAGAGTGAAAAACTAATTTTAGTTATATTTAAAGCGTTTAGTGTCAATATTTGGACATTTGGTAACCTATTTTGTGTCATTTCATTGACAAATGTCATCAAAATTGTACATAAGGGTCAAAATATGGAATTTTGGGAAATGTACAGGTGTGATCTAAAAACCTGTACTGTAGTGTATATATTAGTGACAGAACCCTATTATTGTGTTTAATCTTTCAAAAGGGATAATTCTTATCCTATGGAGGTGAAAAACAGATATGGAAATTCTAGCATGAGTTTTCTTAGAAAATAATGAAAAATGCATGGATTTTAATGGGGGTGGGCATAAAAAAAATGTCTTTTGAACTTTGATTTTTAGTTTTGTATATTTTTCTGCTTTAATAGGAATGTAGTTAGTGAAAAATAACCACTTCAATAAAATGATGGCTTTTTGTAGTCTTAGAAAAACAATATTTGAAAACTTTTTCATGAAAAAAATTCTGAAAGAAAAGTTCAATTTTTCAGTATAGTATACCATGCTAAAAGTGATTGTTCACACATGTATGACATTTGTATTTGATTTCAATGGTATGGTTATACTTATACATCAATGCAGATGTAGTAAAAAATTTTAAAGTAAAATTCAAGAAAAAAAAATTTGCTTATACCTAGGACTTGAACGCGTCATGTACGTAGTAGTAATCCTTCAGCTGCCACGTGAACCAGGTAACCAATCAGAGACGTGCAATATGATTCTGCGCAGTTTGGATTTCCGTTTCAAAGTTTTGAATAAAAACAAAATGGATTTATACATTACGCCAAAGATTATCGAGGGGAAATACTCCTTTGTTGTATTTTCCCCTACTTCTCATTCGTCTTTCTTGAAGGTTATCTACGTTAAAACATTTCTACAATGTGCACAACACGTGTGTGATCGTTTCGTTGCTCATGTTTGTAAATATTTGATTGACTCCGCCTTTTTGTGTCAATTAAAATCTTATTGATAACCACAATTAATGGCGTATTCATACTTCCGGTTGAAGGATTTCATGGGTAAATGTATTCCGGCGTTATTAATGAAATGATCGTAGTGAGCGGGATATAACAACTGAATTATTCGGGTTAAAACAGAGACAAACATAAAAGTTTTTGTCACAAGGACATCGTTTGAGACTGTTAAATTTATGCCTGTGTCGGTAGTAAGTAAAATGTAGAAAGTAGAAAAGCGTATGTGCTTAATTATTTGGAGTGATTGGTAATTTTTAAAATGTCGTCGATATATCTAACTGTCAAATTCAAGGACCCAACTAGATTTTGTATGAAGTCTGCTGGATATGAATAAATATACAGATGCTGGTCCTTTTACATTTTCCAAGCTGCTTTCTTGTAGATATTTATATTAACGTTCATACATGTATTTCGATTATAGAATATATCTATATATTCACATACTGACAGTTGCTTTGCACATTCAGTGTAGGTCGTCACGTGAACCGAGTGCTGACCTCTTTACTTTTTGGCGTAGGAATATATGAATATTTAAGAAACCATTTTATCTATTTGTAGGACAAGTCGTCTCTGAATTTTCAACATATGAACGAATACATAGAGAATAGAATATCACATATTTATTTATTATTTATTCATCTAAATTTAGATCTTAGCCATACATTACCACAAAAACAAACAAAAATCACAGAAGAAAACAGAAACACCAGATTGCGTCTGTAGTACACTGTACAGGACCCAATTGCGACAGATTAGTTACTCACGTCGTGTGAAGTCAGGTCCACCTCGCAATTCACCTCCAATCTTGACTAATTCTGAGGCACATGCGAGGTTTTCTCACAACCTGCAATGTCAATGCCGAGCTTAAGTAGTGCTTTTTTTATTTCAGAAATGGTGGTATAATTGCAGGAATTGTCATCGGGTCTGTCATTGTTTTAGTGGTTATAATTGCTTTGATAGTATTTTGCTGTATTGCCTGCAAGTCAAAAAACAGACTAAGTACAAACGGGGTATTAACCGGGACACAGCCTACTGCAGTAACAATTATTGGAGCACGTAAGTATTTTAGGGGGCACTATACATAGCGTTAGGTACTCTCATAAATTATCAATTACCAGTCCTTTGTCATATAAAATGCTTATTCATATGCTTGCCACATATAATACTTTTCTTTGGTTATGGTCTGAAGTAAATTTTGACATATTGAAAACTCTAGTATCAGAAGAAAAAAAAACATATAACATAGTTCTATGGGCAGTTAGTATCAAAATATAGACGTCAATGTAAACTCAAGTATATGTTGTTCACCATAAATATGCTTTGTCTGATACACTGGTATTGTGATTTCTATGAGTCAATATTATTTCATTTATTAGGTAATTCAGTATTTAGTATTGCATTATATTGTTGATATGTTAATCTCATTGTGTTGATCTTGGAAGAAATGAACATTACAGGACCAAGTGCATCACATTATTTATAGCAATAATAATGCTGAGAGAAATCGCAAATTATTGTCACTTATATCTCATAATACCAGCACATCATGTAATGATATTTGAAAGGTGCATTTATATTTTCAGATCCACCTATGCCCATGTCATATGTAGAGCGCAGGTTTTATAATGGCCAGCTTCCTCCTCTAGCATACCATCAGCCATCAGCCCCAGCATTCGAAGGTTCAGATCCTGTATTTCCAGCCTCAGGTGGTGTAAATTCTCACCTATCTCCAGGTTATACAGACCAAATCACCAATTCAGCACCACCGACCGACACTCCATTTAAGAGATGAATAAAAGTTTGTGTAAATGTGTCATTGTATATGAGACTGAAGAAATCATTCACATTCACAATTTTGATGTATGGCGGTGTCATTGTCTGTAAGTCAATTAAAACAAAATGAACTTTAATTTAACTGGTTTCTCTGACAGATTAAAAATCATTGCTTTTCATGCTATAATTTGAGAGAAGAAATTTAAAGAAATTGTTGGTTTTTATACACCGAATATCTATATTTTCGGTGAAAAAAGGGTCAGATCCAGTGGGGTATTCATATACAACTATTAGGTTGAGTTGATCAAGTGTCAAACCTGGGTGTCTCAAGCAATTTTCACAAACTATATAAGAATTTCAGAATTTTTATGCCCGTGTATATCTCTTGTATATCAATATTAGTAAAAAGGGGAAAAAAGAAAAAAAATAACAGCTCGTGTCCCTATAGCAAGAAAGTACATTGTGGTCTGTATCGCTTCGGGACCAAACCCCTCGCAACAAAACATGTCATCTCTCACTCTTCTCCTTCACTATGTGTTTGTGTGTGTTTTGTGTTTGTCTTACCGTCTGTTTTCTTTTGAACTAGTTTTCATTCTTTGTATTAATATAAAAGATTCTTATCTATCATAATGGCGACCATTACATATAAAATCACTTAAGAATCTAATTGCACATCAATCTTTACATCAAGATAAACTTGACTGTCTCGTTCTAACGAACGATATCTATCAATATATTTGTCAGATGTACACACGTTATTCAAACCTGTTCCGTTACCCGCCTTTGTGATATAGATACGTTTGAAATACATGCATTTTGTTTAACAACATTCGTTAATTAAAGAAAAGTAAAAATGATTAGTTAATAAACAATAATGACAAAAGCAACAGTAACCTCTTTCAACCTGAGCACATGGGTGTTTATACCCATAAAACATTCTGTTAAATTACTTTAAAAATAAAAATTCATTTCAATAGTTCACTATTGTCACTTCATTGAAAGAAAGATATGAATCGAGGAACGAATTTCTATATCTAGATTTTTATTGCATGCAAAACAGCAGATGAAAATCGGATTGAAATAAAATGACATCGTTTTGTTAATTTTTTTATAATATTGTAATTATAACATTGAAACTTGTATATAAAGACTCTCTTATGGATACAACAAAACTAGTCTTTATAGGGAAGTAGTCTTTATATAGAGGTTGATTTGTACACAAATAGCACAAAACAGTCTTTATGATCAGGTAGCCTTTATACACAGGTGGTCACTGAGACAGGGTTTACTGTATATCAAGGAAGGTCTAAACCAGGTGTGACTACCAAAAATTCCAAACATCATTATTACATATTTGACTTCATATATCTTATGTTCATGTTGGCTTCTCTGACGTCAGCTTATCACACTTTAGCAGTATTTAGGCTGCATCACATGTACATACTTGGTTAATAACCCCTAGCTGAACCTATATACTAAAGATACGAAAGTTTCGTATACAGGGCAAACCACTTAATGACAAGTTCTTGTCACAAGGATAAGGATTATCGTATTGAAAATAAACATATTATACAATGTGATATATCCTTATTCGTTAATATCATGTTTCAATACATAATGTGTTTAATCACATACTGGTTACATTTTTGTACAATTAATTTAAATTCCAAACACCATTAGTGTGAATATCTTAAAGTTTCATGACCGTCTATTTACGCTCAGTTAGGTTGGCGATTTTTATTTCATTTATCAGGTACTTTACATCATACTTATATCAAATTAAACGTTACCATAAACTACAGACCTATATGTAGCTTTTGTTTGTATTTAATAGCAGTGTAAAATTTCATTGGAATTTGCACCCTCATATTCATCGCAAAAATACGGATGTTTGAAGATATATAAGCTGCAAAATGATTTTTGTTTGTATTTAAACATGCTAATATTCGGTGTTTTATACAAATAAAATGTTCTTTAAACTTCCGGATTGAAAAACAAAATGTTATAATATCGTACTTTGTGAAAGGAAATGAAATGTGAACGATGGGCGAGTACACATTGGCTTGTTTCATAGATGGCATATCGATGGATATCATTCATTATAGGCAATATATGCCTGATACGTTTAAAAAGGGGTTTTATATTGTTTAACAATATCCCCTTATCGACCATAAAATTTCTTTAGTGACGATTTCAAGCGTTCAACAACGCCTCAGTGTGTGAGTAGTTAATTAGCTAGTCGTTTGGCTCCCAGAATAAAACATTCATAGGAGGAGCACCCCCTGGCAAACGTACAAGTTATGAAATGAAAACGCCATAGGCAGGAGAAGACGGAATGCTCAGGAACGGAAAGTTCGTATTATGGAAAGCGAAATTGTCACGTTTGTAATACAGGGAGGTGTGAAGTTGAACGTCCTTCCACATCAACAGGAATTAATCTAGGTAAGAAGCAAATGTGCTGCTCTGTCGTCTCATTGACCTCAAACTCAACAGTATACATCTAGCCGAGGTGATTCTGAAATTCTTGATTATTTATAGTCAGGACTTCGTCGATGTAGGCTTACATGTCAGTAAAACTTAAACCAAGATGCTAACTGTTTCTTTCCTGTGGAGAGCAGAGATTGTATAAATTCCGAGAGAAGGAATTAGTCTGCAGTGTCCACACTTCTTCTCAACAGTAATCGATTTGCTCATGATGACAACTTTTAAGATGTATTTAAGTGTGCGACCTCATTAAAAGTTATCTTTATCTTTGATGATAAAGTCAAAAGTTCAAAAAAAGCGTTTCGTATACACGCGTGGAAGGCACGAGAGGAAACTTTGTAATATACATTGCACTTATATCTGAGAAGTAACACATTTCCGACAAGCCTAATAAACCATTGCATCGAGTATGATGTGTCCTCTGTTGTTAGAGTTAATGCGTTTATGTCATTCCGTAAGTGATTTGAATGCATGTTATATAGTGTGATGTTGATAATACTACTTAAGATAAAACTTTTGTTTGTTTGTTTGTTTGTTGTTTAACGTCCCACTCAAGAATCTTTCACCCATATGGAGACGTCACCAAATGCCGGTGAAGGGCTTCAATTTTGTTTTGACCTTTGCTCGGCACTTATGGCCATTGAGCAGTGAGGGTTCTTTAACGTGCCGACACCTACTGTGACACTGGACCTCGGCTTTGACTGTCTCATCCGCAAGACAGGAAACCAACCTGCCGCCGACCTCACGATCTAAAATGACACGGACAAATTGAAAGTCAAATTATCGGGACGACCTATCCTTCATCAGGACAAAACGATTGACATAACATGGAGAAAAAAACGTACACATGCACACTCTCACGCAAACACCCACTCTCACACACACACACACGCACACACACACTCTGACAAGTGTTCATCTGTTTTATTTACGTATCATAGTTTTCAAATTAGAAAACAAAATAATGGAATCAAATATATTGTCTTGTACGTGATCAGTCTCATTATGATGGAACAGCGAAGTTCATGGTAGAACAGTAAAATATAGTTTTCTTTTTGTGACGTCATTATATGAATGAGATTACATCATTGTGTACCGACATATGAGGAACTTCATTTATAGCTGATATGATAGCCGTCTAGATGCGGGAAATATACGCATCTAACTGTATGCAGGCCTGGGACCACAAAACTACAGAATAACTTAAATTGACTAAATATTTTAGTCAATTTTGGCAATCCTGAAATCTCATTGCCCGAGCAAGCCAAATTAGAATATTTTCAGATTTCAGTAAATTCTCAAGTTTTATGGTACCAGACCCTTGATTTCTGACAAACATGGCAGACAGAGTAGACGACATATTCTTTTTTCACTTTTGAATTGTTACGGGCGTACTTAATGGACATTGATATTAGCTGTATTCACAAAAAATTATTTCAATTTTATCTACTTTTACTACTTGTACTTGATGTAAAATAACAAATAAGAGCATTACACAGCGATAAAAAAAATGTATACATGTATTGCTATACGTTTTGTGAAATTAAGGTCCAGCGTGGTATTCATGTATAAAAAGTAAGAGTGAGTTAATCAGTTGCAATTGAAAATGTGCCAAACCTAGGTTTCTCAAGCAATTTTCACAAAATATATAGGGATTTAAGAATGTTTATGCCTGTGTATACCCGTATGTGTTAAATTGTATATCAGTCTAAGTAGTAAAAAATGAAAATAATTGAAAAACGCAGATCGGGTCCTTTTAACGTTTTATGATTCTTTCTTGTATTTTTAAAACTATTTTGATATCAAATGATAATTGTCATTTTGGATAAAAGTTCCGTCAGTCAGTAAATCACTAATGTTTCGCGATGTCTTTATTTGGCGAACGTATCATTTCAGACATATTTGCCAACACTTGAAGACTTAATTTGTTGGCTGCAAGCGGTTTAGTTTGATTTTTTAATTTGAATGTTGTTTCATGATATATACCACTTTTTCAGTTATAAGGTGGTTGCCAATTATTAATCGTTGGAAGAGAACCCGGTTACTATATACACGGGAATAAACCACCAGTATACTGGTAAACCTTCTTAAAAATCAGCTGTGGTTCAAGTGGAATTCGAGTGGTAATATCGTATATGGATAGAAACAATGTCATATTATATGTATCCAATATAACTAAATTATTTAAAAACAAGACTTTCTGTAACAGTATTCAATTTATTGATGACTAATTTTATAAACGTACCTCCAAAATTATAGTTTTGCAATAGTGGTAGAGCATTTGAGACGGAAATGGTTTGTTTTGTGTCTAATCAAGTCAAACCTTACAACATAAATTATAGCACATGTTCTGAATATTCCTTCGCCCCGCTCTCGGGATAAAAAGTAAAATCCGAAAAGGTCCTGTGCCATGAAAGCTGTTATATTGACGGAGACTTAAAATTGTGGATCCGTGTGACACACAAAATGTTATAAACTAAACTAATAAGTATCTTTAAAAGAAACGGAAACTAGGGGGTGCTAAAACGTCAATAAAATCATAATAGAAATAAATAATAATAATAATAATAATAATAATAATAATAAAAGTCATATCGTCATAAGAAAATAACAAATCTATGTATTTAAAGTCGAATAATATATACAGTCATTCAAAATCATTTGATTTGTCTCGTCTTATTGGAATCGTTCCCAGTTATATAAATGATAATCTTTTAACACAATACTTTGACGTACAAATGTATTATAAAACCATCAAAGTATAACATGAACTTTAATTACAAATCTTAAAACAAGGTATGTTGATATATAGGTATGTCCTTTAAATGTTCTAACAAAGTAAGACGTGGAGATCCATAGGTAAAAAAGTTAGTGAGCTATGCGTTTATTTACAAAGTAGGTATAGGTCAATTAACATAACTAGGTCGGTCGGAGTGACCTTTTTATTTTAACGGATTATTTTACTCGCATTCCTGTTATGACAAGTTTCACGGGAAAAGGAAACGTTTTATTCTTCACTGAATACTCGTAAGAATGACGATCAGGTTGAACGACTACATTTGTCGGTGTAATGTCTATGTTGTTATATACCCAAACTCCTCCAGGCCAAGAAAGGGTTCACGAGACTCCACACTGTCAGGTTATATGGATTTTACTACAGCCGAAATGTATTTTGGTACCGTTTAGAGCCAGAAAGATAGATCATTAAGGAATTAATCCAAACGCTTCAATGCAAAGGATAGGTCAAGTTTGCTCATTGCATATTTCACTGTACTCTGCATCATCTCTGTATTTCTTAAGTCAAGCACTTTATTGTGTACCAACAACCTGTCTTGAAACCTCTTTTGGATTGAGACACAATTTCAGTAATCTATTATCTTTCCATTTGCATATTCCTTGATCATTTTCCAAACAAAATCCATATTTGTTATGGCAATTATTAATGTTGGTTGGATTATCCACCATGCACGTTTGGTTAACGTTTGCATTGTTACAACTACGGCCAAAACATCTCATTATCTGTAAGGAACAAACAGTCATATATATTTATCATGTCAATGCAGAATTATGCTGTTGCATAAATAATACATAATACATTCTTACATTTACTTATTCATTTATCCAATGTAACACATGCAGGTGTAAGAGAAACAAAACTGTAAAAGTAGAACATTTGCTTAGAAGTCTTCTCTCTCTCTGTGTGTGTGTGTGTGTGTGTGTGTGTGTGTGTGTGTGTGTGTGTGTGTGTGTTCAAAACTACATAACTTATATAATGCGCTATAGATAAAGATAATCTGTTGAATGTGAACAAACTTACAGAACACTTGTTGCATCCTTGTTCATACATGTATTGTATTCCTCTACGTTGATGATTTGTCAAATTGTTGAGGGGTGAAATCCAATCGCACAAGGAAACGACCAAGTTGTCTAATGAACCTGTTTAAGCAAACATATTGACAAATTATGTATACGGTAAATATAAATCGACAAAGAAAAATTCATTTAAAAGATCGCCCCAATAATCAGAAAACTTTGAGTCAGTTGCACGGTCTAAATAATGTGGTTCGATTGAGAGAGAGAGAGAGAGAGAGAGAGAGAGAGAGAGAGAGAGAGAGAGAGAGAGAGAGAGAGAGAGAGAGAGAGAGAGAGAGAGAGAGAGAGAATTGAAAAGATATGCATATTTATTAACACATATTATTGATTCAATCACAAAACGAGCCAGGTTAGCTCAGTCGGTAACGCGTTCGACTCTTGATCGTGAGGTCGTTAGTTCGAGTCCAGACGGCGGCAAGTTGGTTTCCTCTCATTCGGATGAGACAGCAAAAATCGAGGTCCCGTGCCGCAGTAGGTGTCGGCACGTTAAAGAAACCTCATTGCTCAATGACCGTAAGTGCCGAGCATAGGCCAAAATTTGAAGCCCTTAACCGGCATTTGGTGACGTCTCCATATGAGTGAAAGATTCTTGAGTGGGACGTTAAACAACAATAAACAAACAAACAAACAATCACAAAAGTTTTTCTAATCAATTTTGACAGGTCACATATCATTTTGAATTTGCATAGTAACTATTATCAGCGATATATACAGCTAATTACGCTTTATATATATTATAAAATAATACCAAAGTTATAATGCTCAAGACGATCGTTTCGGTCAATTAGCTCCTATTTTAAACATATTTTCTAAAGGGAAAGTGGAATCAGACAAGACCAAATAATTAATCTATGCGTATAGACAAAATCCACCAAAGAGTATATCGCTACTATTTTGAAGAACCATGACATTACGGAAAGGTCTGCTTATCTTGTCCTTATACAATATGACTATATTTTACAATATATACAATTTTATACGTTTTTATTTATTGTATCAAATAGTCTAAAAAATCATGATCCATTTTGAATACCTGTTATAAAATATTCTTGTCCTATTTCAAATCGGATACCACAAGTTGACTGATATCCAGCTGTTTTTATTGACGCAGTGGTATTTGCTCCTGGAAAAAAGTTGCTCCCCTTGAAACAAAAAATAAATATAAACATAGTTATTGATCATTATCATCACCAAATGTTTCGATATTAATAGAATATATACAGTAAAAAAGAAATTTGGCAGGGGAAACAAAATCTTTTCATACTGATGTATATAGATAACAGACACACAAAAGGTGTCCTCCACTGTGATGAAACTCATGATTACTTAACGCTTTGGAAAACTCTCTCTCTCTCTCTCTCTCTCTCTCTCTCTCTCTCTCTCTCTCTCTCTCTCTCTCTCTCTCTCTCTCTCTCTCTCTCTCTCTCTCTCTCTCTCTCTCTTGCACACATACACTTTCTCTCTTCTCTTTAGTGTGAAGTTAATTTGTTTTATACCTTATAAATATCCTTCCGCATGAAACGTATTGTATATTGTCGTTCAAGGGGAGTATAATTGCTGTCGCCATATTCGGTATCATCAGAAATCACGGTAGCCTTTAAAGCTGTAAAATATATATATTTCATATACTATCCGAATTCAGCGAATTGTGCGTTTCGTAAATATTTAACAATTAACTATCTGTGGGATCATGGAGGAGTAAGCATCCCCTTTTGACCGCCATGAGTCCACAGTCAAATTCAAATGAAATAAGTGAGGAACAAATTCTCGTTATAATTGGTACAGAGGACTCAACAACTGTTATCGAACAGGTAACTAAAAGATGGAGATCATTAAGTGACGTTACATATAAAGATGTAATACACATTCACAAGTATATTATATATGGAGCTATTCTATATTGTATGTATTGTGTATAGTCATGAAAAATATACCTAATCAAATATTAGATTGACCCAAGAGTCTTTTTTGTCATTGTTGGAGAGAGAGAGAGAGAGAGAGAGAGAGAGAGAGAGAGAGAGAGAGAGAGAGAGAGAGAGAGAGAGAGAGAGATCACAAATACCGTGCATGTGTCCTTGAACATATTAAAGATCTGTAGCTTTAAATTATGACAAACAAGGAAAAAAAACAAGGAAAACAATCTCACCAAAAGTGGCAGTACAGAAGGAATCTTGTGGGTTTGGTGGTAGACACGAACAACCAGTCACTGGCCTGAAGATCACTGCTACCAGAGTCACGGAGGCTATGATTAACAACATTTCTTGTGATAACAATGATCACCTGAAATATAATATTTTCAATGCATTAACGGATTCAGATTGAACAATGCACTCGACACTTCTAACGAAAACAGTCACTAGTCTATGTAACTACTAGAATACATGGTACTTCACTTAATTATGTCTTTGTACACTGTGTGTGACGCAAGTTCAAGAGGCCGGATATATTTTATTTATCATAATATCTCGTAAACATTTTCCTCTAAAAGTCAATTATACATGGTTGTTAATTATGAATAAATAGAATATTACAAAATGCCGTTCTATCAGTCAATTCTCGCCTTTCTGTAATCTAAAACACTCCTGAACAAAATAAAAAATACACTTAACGTTTTTGCTTTTTTCTTTGTTTTGATTTGTTTTTTTATAAATTTGATGTCTTAAAAAATGTACATTTGTACACCCATATACCCGCAAGACTTAAATCCATTCACGCACACGCCGTACACTTGTAAACCCGTGAAATCTACAACTGTACACCCACAAGACGTACACTTGTAAACCCATGAAATCTACAACTGTACATCCACAAGACGTACACTAGTAAAACCGTGAAATTTACACCAATACACCCACACGCCGTACACTTTTAAACCCGCGAGATGTACACCTGTACACCTACAAGACATAAATCCATTCACGCACACGCCGTACACTTGTAAACCCGTGAAATCTACAACTGTACACCCACAAGACGTACACTTGTAAACCCGTGAAATCTACAACTGTACATCCACAAGACGTACACTTGTAAACCCGTGAAATCTACAAATGTACATCCACAAGACGTACACTAGTAAAACCGCGAGATGTACATCTGTACACCCACAAGACGTACACTAGTAAAACCGCGAGATGTACATCTGTACACACACAAGACGTACACCCGTACAGCTCAAAGACTTAAACCCATTGTAAATATGAAATATGAATGTTGTTAAATAGATGAAAGTGAAATTATCATAATTAACTGTTTTTCATAACCGAGTACAGTGTAACCTAGCTATTAAGACCACCTAACTGACTGACTAAAGGTGGTCTGATTTGTGAGGTGGTCACTTCAGTGAGGTTTGTACTTATTAGATAATCATCAAGAAACTAAAAACGTGTGGACTGAAATGCGAGGAGGTCTCCCAAGTGAGGTGGTCGTTAGGCCAGGTTCTACTTTAATCATTGAAAATATAAAATAGGAATATTGTTAAATAGATAAATAGAGAAACATAATTAACCGAGTTACATAAGGAAGATATTATTGAAATTATAAAATATGAATGTTCCTAAATAGATAAATAGTGAAATATGATATTAAATATAAGTTACATAAAAATTTAATGTAAAATACACAACGAACAGTGATAGTTATTACAATACGTCATACGTTTCGGACACATTCTCTTATCTGAAATTTTTGTCACATAATTACGTGC
Organism: Atrina japonica; assembly: GCA_030159075.1. NCBI lineage: Eukaryota > Metazoa > Mollusca > Bivalvia > Pterioida > Pinnidae > Atrina > Atrina japonica. The sequence goes on from BROG01000051.1 coordinate 621,794, forward strand.
ATTGCATCTTTAAATATATTTGATACATATATCAGAGTTTATACCATACAAAATGTTATTATTTTTAAATATTATAAACATAATACCAAACAATATGAAAGACCAAAGAAATAATTAAGATATGGCCTTACCGTGACAATATCTGTCTTCTCTTCATACAAAGTGTTTGAAATTTAACTGCGTCTTCTTCCTATATGTAGAAAGTCTTCCACCTACACGAGGGATACCACTTTGTATAAATATCCGTTTTAAAGTTCGAGGTCAAGCATCAAGCATGAGAAAAATTATGAAGTTCACACAATTTAGCTTAGTATCATCTAGAGCGGAAGACATTATTGTTGGTTTTACAAATAAAGGCAATGTTTCGTATCTTAAAATGCATTATATAAGTGTTTGATAACGTAACAAAGGAAAGGGCGAGAAATTTGCAAAACAGACAACATGGACAGTGACGTCTGTTATTTGTTAGCATATATCTAATACACAATTATCATTGAAATAACACGTGGGAATTTATGAAAACGACAAGGACACCATGTCCTTTTACTGCTTTACGTCAGATGAAGTCAATTTGATCTTAAAAGTACATATACCATATCATTTTGGTCTATCTTATGTCAGCATATTTTATTGATAATGCTTTTAGCAGTGCCAATTTGAGTAGAAAGATACAGCGGTACTACACCAGAAACAATACAATTGATACAGCCACTAAAAATATATCCTAGGTTAAACTGTAGAGCAATGGTTGTCTTCATCGAATTTTATAACTGAATTAATTGTATAAAAAGACATCTACAAATTTTGAACTGGTTAAAAAGTAAAAGTGAAAACAACTTGTCGTTTATCGTCCATGAATTTAGGTTGATTTAAATTATGTCAATTATTTCTGAATAGAAAGTATAGCGCTCTAGAAAGAAAGAATACTTGCCATGGTAGCAACATTCCTGTGTATTCCTATATGGGAAAGTTTTTGCAACTTCTGATAATACATTTTGAAACAAACGTTTAATAAAAACATTTTGCTATTGCAGGATTGGATTGAAACAACATAGACTATGTATTCCTGAGGTACCAAAATTGTTTGATCATGAAGACATTGATATATTATTTCATATACATTATGAACAGTTTCAGTTAAATTTTGCAGTGTTGTAAGGCGTTTTGCATGGTCTAGCCTACTGGAAATGGAATTGCGTAAAAGATAACACTGTGGTTCAAATGTCATCAGTGTCGCAGAAGGTAAAGTACGAACTAAAGGTTGTGTTTAGCTCTTTTAAAACGTTTTTTATTTTTATGAACGACAGTAGGTGTTGCTATGATGAATGTCGTCTTTTGCTGACAAAAGTCATATCTGTCAGGTGAGCTTAAACTTTTTGAAGTTAAACAATGTCTGAACCGTAAAAAGGTATGCCGAGTATCTGCATGATGGGTTATCAGTGACAGTATAGATAATAGTTATACGATTAACAAATCTTAGTACATGTAATACGATTATTACGTATAATAGACTAACAAGTGGAAGTGCATAAAACTGAAAAATATGAGTACATTTAATACAACTAATTAGTGCAAGTAAATGTAATACGAGTGGTAAGTGTAAGTACATGCAATACGCCTAATTAGTATTAGTAGGTGCAAAACTTCCTCGGACCGTACAATGTCAACTCATAACTCAGGAGTGTTATTTTGATAGTCTGCGTAAAAAGGAAACAAGATCATGCGACCAGCCTTGCACGGAGAAACTGATCATTTTCCGTAGGTAAATTTAGAAAACAAATGCTGTGGTCACATGTCGGTACGAAAATTTACAGTACATGTAATATGACTAAAACGTTAAAGAAGATATATGTATTACGACAAATAAATGAATGTTTATGTGTTAATTTGATTCGATTGCATGCATCACGACTTATCAGTGTAAATACATTTGTATATGTATCACGTCTTGTTGTAAATAACATGCATCACGGCTTATCATTGTAAAAATTTGTATCACGTCTTGTTGTAAATAACACGTATCACGGCTTATCACTGTAAATATATTTTTATATGTATCACGTCTTGTTGTAAATAACATGTATCACGACTTATCACTGTAAATTTATGTATCACGACTTACCATTGTAAATATATGTATCACGGCTTATCACTGTAAATATATGTATCATCATCTTGATGTAAATACACGAATCACCACTTATCACTGTAAATATATGCATCACGGTTTACCACTGTAAATATATGTATCACGACTAATCATTGTAAATATATGTATCACGGCTTATCACTGAAAATATATGTATCATCATCTTGTTGTATATACACGAATCACCACTTATCACTGTAAATATATGCATCACGGCTTACCACTGTAAATACATGTATCACGACTAATCATTGTAAATATATGTATCACGACTTATCACTGTAAATATATGTATCACGACTTATAACTGTAAATATATGTATCACGGCTTATCACTGTAAATATAGGTATCACGACTTATAACTGTAAATATATATATCACGACTTATCATTGTAAATATATGTATCACGACTTATAACTGTAAATATATGTATCACGGCTTATCGCTGTAAATACATGTATCATCATCTTATTGTAAATATATGTATCACGACTTATCATTGTATATACATGTATCACTGCTTGTCATTGTAAATAGATGTATCACAGCTTATCGCTGTAAATACATGTAACACTGCTTATCACTGTAAATATATGTATCACTGCTTATCATTGTAAATATATGTATCACGTCTTATTACTGTAAATATATGTATCACGGCTTATCGCTTAAATACATGTATAACTGCTTATCATTGTAAATATATGTATCATGGCTTATTACTGTAAATATATGTATCACGTCTTATTACTGTAAATATATGTATCACGTCTTATTACTGTAAATATATGTATCACGGCTTATCGCTTAAATACATGTATAACTGCTTATCATTGTAAATATATGTATCACGTCTTATTACTGTAAATATATGTATCACGTCTTATTACTGTAAATATATGTATCATGGCTTATCGCTTAAATACATGTATAACTGCTTATCATTGTAAATATATGTATCACGTCTTATTACTGTAAATATATGTATCACGTCTTATTACTGTAAATATATGTATCACGGCTTATCACTGTACATACATGTACCACGTCTTGTTGTAAATACATGTATCACGACTTAGAACTATAAATATATGTATCATCATCTTATTGCAAATATATGTATCACGACTTATCATTGTAAATACATGTATCACGACTTATCATTGTAAATATATGCATCACGACTTATCACTGTAAATTCATGTTTCACGTCTTGTTGTAAATATATGTATCACGGCTTATCACTGTAAAAATATGTATCACGTCTTGTTGTAAATACAAGTATCGCGACTTGTTGTAAAGTCATGAGTGGCGACTTGTAAACACATACTCTTCATAATTAGACATTTTCCCTACTATAGACACGGATGGGAAATTTACAACATAGCTATATTGTTGTAATACTTGATTTAAAAGAACCAACCGTACATTTAAAACACGCATGTAATGTCAACAGTCGGAAGCACAAAGGCCTTGCTGATTGTATTCTGTGATTGAAATTCAAAGGCTAAATGGTTCTATATATATATAAACATTTATAGCGTATTTTGCAATACTGTTTATGACATTACAGATAAACTATGGTGCTAGGATCAGTGAAATTCGGAATATTTTTATTGGTTTGGATCATTCAAGGTAGGTAAAATGTGTAAACACAGAATAAGGAATGATTATATTCACTATATGACTTAAGACAAGGAGTTGAAATGGCATTATATGATCTGAGCAGTTCTATTTATAAAAGCATTCTGCTAATCATACAAAGTCTAAAACTATTTTATTTAGCAGTAAAACACTCAATATTCACAAATTTTCGGACCCTTGGCCTTTATCAAGTGAAAGACGACACTCTAATCTAATGATTGACATGAAGCTGTGTATTGTGCAGACTTAATACTATGTAACTAATATACATATTGTCGTCTTTCATTTGATAAAGGCCAAGGGGCCGAAAATTTGTGAATATTGAGTGTTTTAGTGTTTTTCCCGTAACGATACTTACCTTTGGAGGACATTGAATTTTATTTGATGTAGGATTTTTAACGAGTAAAACACCACATTTGTAGTGTGTGTGTGTGTATGTGTGTGTGTGTGTGCGTGTGCGTGTGTGTGTGTGTGTGTGTGTGTGATAAATTTATCAACTAATAACAATGATTCGAAATATCTCAAGGCACTGTAAATAACTGAATATTGATAATTTGTTTTGTGAAACACATATTATTACTTGTTTACATATAAACATAAACATACTTTAAATATTCAGTCTAAAATCAGGACTGGGTGAATTTGCCTAACCATAGTATCGTATCAGATTTCGTTCGTAAGTGGTATATAATTTCATTACAAGTATTGCATTTATACAAATTGCACTTCCAGTCTGTCTGATCCGGCATCGAATTTCATAACATTTGCCTTTAAGAGTATAGCATAATTAAAATACATTATAACAGACAAACTAGATATGCATGATACGTATAATTACTAGTAAATGATATGCTACATACACATTTAGTCTGTTTGGTTGACAAGAAGTACCATATGTAAAAGTGTATGTTGATGTTATTTCGTGGAAATACAAAACTCAAAAGATTTAAACAAATATTCATTTAGAGCCATTATTTCATGAATGTTTTCGATTTCAAGTTGAATCAAACAGAAACTCGAAATGACACGGGGAGACGAAATATGTCATTGTATTTTTAAAACAGTTTCGACATATCGTATGCGTTGATGCAAATAATGTGTATATCAAAACTACAAAAGTTTTCAACCGATGTCGATATAGAGTTGTGTTAACTTCACGGGTTCTATAAGGAAATAAAACAACCCCCCTTTGATTAATAAGGCATTATTTCCTGCAATATAAAGGGTATAATTCGTGTCATGTATCTGTTTCATAGTTCACCTACAGCTTTTGACCTATTTTCCCTAGTTGTTAGTCAAACTATTTCAAATTCAAGGTCAACTGATGACGTCATAGTGACAGAACCAAACGTCTTAAGCATTTTTCTTGTTTAGAATATTTATAACCACTAGGTCGTTGCTATTGCTGGTGGACCGCTTGAGTCCCCAGGGGTATACATAAACCCAGTACCTGGTATTTCGGTACCAGCTAATTATTTTACACTAAACTGATGAATGGATTGCACCGTTTCAATTTTAAACTCCTCTAAAAGTAATATAGTCATCGTTTACAATGGTTACTTTTAGGCGGATCTGGAATACAGTTAGTCTATTCTTTGGTCCTACATAACATAGATATAAAACATATGATAGCCTGTTTCAGAACTCAACTGTTTTAAATTTAAGTTCAACTGATCGACAGAAACGATCGTCTTGAGCATGTTTTGATTTTGTTGGCAAAAACACATAACTAGTGTAATTAGGTTTATAATATACATAGCTAGTCATTACATGAAACATTCCAATAGGACGTTGATGTTATGATTTTATGCCTGATATTATCACTATTATTTTGTAGTGTTAGAGCCGGTAGATGCAGCCTATCGTTGTCATTACTCCAGTCGATACCGATATTGTACTTACGATGGAGGGTACGTTTTACACATAATATTGTTAATTAAACTAGTAAATCTTATTCCAATACCGGTAATAACCGGTTATTTTAAGCGGTACGAACTTTCCTCGATTTCAGTAGTCAAAGGTCATATTCTTTTATTTTATGATTTCTATTTTTTTGCAATTTACTGATGCCTATGTATTTTACCAAACTGAACTTTATTATACTCTTAAATAAATACACTGAAAGTGAAACTTCCTCAAAACAAGTCAATTATCAATGAGTGGGTTTCTTTAAGAGACGACTTTTGTTGGGAATACTCTGATCTAAGTAGACAAAAGGTACCCATATTACATACATATATGTACGTTAATGAAATTGCTTGTGATTTTGATGGATCCAATATTTTTATATATTGCGTTTTCATTTTTTTTTATTTCAGTACTATCGCGAAATATCGCGAAAATTGGAGAACCACAGACAATACCGGTTTAATGATAAATGCAACCTACATCTGTGTGTATAATTCCATTCGCTGAGAAACAGCGCGACACATGTTGTGATCGGGACTGGGTGGAGTATCACGCTTTACATGGCGATGTCTTCCGCCGTTAACCATTACGGGTTTGAGTCCCGATTGACCATGAGCTGGTCATGTGTGGAGATTTACTAGTTTACTTGCGGAATGTAGGTGATAGTTACCTTGATACGATTTAATCAAGTAATCTTCTCCATCGTAAAAAAAATGGCCGTCACCATGTCATAAAATCAACAACAAATGTGACGATACAAAATATACGATATTCATCCTACACTGTTAACACTGGATTTCTTTGATATGGTGTAGGTTTACCGAGGTAAATTGGCAATTGTTTACAAGCACAACGATTGTGAATTAGATCATAACAGGAGTCATAGGCTACCTGTCGTCACAGCAATATTATAGCTACAGAAAAGCATGGAATCAGAGCAAAGAAAAATGTTTTACCAGTACATCCTTATGTTTGAAAATGGACAGTATTGCTTTGGCTTCAGGCAGATCCCGGATGTGTCACGTTGTCTTGGAAGACCAACAGCTTTGTATCATTTCAAACAGATCAAACATATCAATTGTGACTAAGATTTATTCCTCATTTATTATCCCCCCCCCCCCCCCCCCCCCCCCCCCCCCCCCCCCCCCCCCCCCCCCCCCCCCCCCCCCCCCCCCCACCAGTCGCAAACGATTTGGAAAAAAAGTTGAAGGGGATACAGGTTTATGCTCGTCGTACGTGTGTACATATATACGTACGTATGTTACACTTTCTTGTCCGCGTTTCGTAACCCGCTCTTTCTTCTTTACAGAGTTATTGCCCTGTGATTATTTCATTGAAATATTATTGTCAGCGCTCCACAGGTATTACACAATATTTCCATTGCGAGGGGATTAGTATCACTTGTGATGAATTGTTTCATTAGAATTTGATTTATGGACTCGCGGTGAGTGTGACCGGTCAACAGGTGAATTTCACGCTTCCTATTGGCACCTGTTCCCACATCTGGATTTCCAGAGGGTCGTGTTTATCCAATATTCACCATGTTTGTATATTGTAGCATGAAGATTTATGCTTTGGTACCTGTGATTTTTACATTCATTTTGTTTAGGGCCGCTGGCATAATTGCAGGAGCTGTGATAGGTGGGTTAATAGGATTGGCGGTAATAGTTAGCCTCATTGTTTTCTGCTGCATTATGATGTTTAGGCCAAAAGGCCAAGGTCAAACAGGAAGAGTGATGAACGAACAGTCTGCTACTGTATCAGTTGTTGGTACAGGTAAGTATTCCCGAAACAGAACCTTGATCACTATTTGGGTTAAATTATTGCTTTTTTCTAACTTGTCCACACAGTTATCGAGAACCGGCCTGGCTCAGTCGGTAGCGCGCTCGACTCTGGATCATGAGTTCGAGTCCCGCCGGCGGCAGTTTGGTTTCCTGTCTTTTGGATGAGGCAGTAAAAACTGGAGGTCCCGTGTCACAGTAGTTGTCGGCACGTTAAAGAATGCTGAATGACCGTAAGTGCCGAGCACAAGCCAAAATTTGAAGCCCTTCACTGGCATTTGGTGACGTCTCCATGAGTGGAATATTCTTGAGTGGGACGTTAAACAACATTAAACAAACAAATCAAAGTCATCGATACAGTGAAATATAAACTACATTTGATTACAATAATGTATTGAACCTCGTGAATATCCAAGTATTTTGTTTAAGATGTTATTACATAATCAGAATAACAAAGAGCCACTCACAGTAAAAAATGTCATCATGGTATTCAACTGATGGTCCAAATATTTAGTTCATTTCAGTAGACAAATTGTTAACAGTTCTCCCACACTATAGAGTGAACTGTCTAGATATTTGTTTACATTTGTTCTTCATACTGATATCATTCATATATCTAATTTGTCGTATTCTAATAGGCATGGAATTTCGATTATCCATTGGTACTTTTTCATTTTATTTATCTGCCATAGGTATACCGATGCAGCAGATGACATATACGTCAACATATATGCCACCTCCCCAGTATACGACGCAGTATCCAGTGCCTTTAAGAACGGAAGCAGTCTACCCAGTATGCGAACCAATGTTCCAACTAAACAAATGAACACATCTACAAAACACCAATTATTGTCCTCTTTATTCGAGGATTTCATAGTGTGTGCATTATGTTGTGTGCTATTTTTTATTTTTTATTAACAATATTGTCATTTCTTATACGTGAGTGTAAATATGAGTTAAACTGTTTTAATCAATACTCTCAAAGTACGCAATAAGACTTAATTACGAAGATTTCATTATACTGTCAAAGATGGGGAATTTGGAATTAAATATTGACATTTTATTTTTACCATAGAATTAAGAATTCACAAGGTATTTTACAGCAATGAAGCCGTTAAAATTACATCTGATATAAAATATCATATCAATATGTCAATGTATATCAATTTGTATGTAGCGCATGGTTATTAACTTTATATTTGAAATATTTAGACGAAATGTTAATACACCTCTTACTTATTTTACTATGATTCTAAGTTAAACTTATCTTGTGATACGTAGGTATGACGATTAACATGAACTTAAAGTGACATGGCCACATAGCAGTTACTCCTTTAACCAAATGTATTACGGCAGGTGTGATTGTTCGCGAAATAACATATTGGATTATGTAAAGATAGGCTTAGTCCTGGTTGTCGTGAAATTGACATCAAATATATTAGTGACATAAATGTGTTGTGTCTGGTCGTAGTAGCATTGTATAGTCATTTTTGTGCAGAAAAACTACAAAACGATTGTGCTGTAAAAGAATATTGCTGTGCTGTATTGAAAGTGGCGATAAACAACAGCAAACAAACAAACAGTAAAAGACTTGTATAATGCGGACCAATATCTGTACTGATTGACTGGAAACCTTGATAAAAGTGAAACATGAGAGATTCGGTGCCAATGTACCAGTAAATATTCCAGTTCAGCTTCATTTAGCGATTTTAAGGGAAAGGGTGAAGTCGATGCCAATACGGAAATTTATTTCATTGCTATCCGTTTTGAATGTTTTCTTATCATTGATTTATGGGTTTACAACTATTTTTTGTTGTTGTAATTTTGACACAATTTTATCTTTTTTAATAAGCATCCGTATTTTTCGCAAATTTGACTTTCTGTAAGGGTTGGGGCCAATTACATTGAAATGTAATTAATTACAATTACAACTACTTTGGAAAAACTGAATTACAGTTACAATTACAATTACTGATTTTTGTAAATGTAATAAATTATAATTACAATTACATTCAAATGTAATTAATTACATTTACAAATTACATTTTTTCAATAACATACATACATATACATAATCACACATATGCAGAGCATGATAAATCAGTTACCAGTGCAATACTATTATTAAATGAATGGTGAACCACTGAATTAAGTGGGAAAGTTTGCCAGTTTACTTGCGGAAGGTCGGTGGTCTTTACCGGGTAACCGGAGTTTCTCCTCCACCAATAAAAACTGGACGCCATCATATGACTGAAAGATTGTTGAGTATGGCGTAAAACAACAAATCAAATCAAATCAATGTGAAACACCGAAAAACTTTAACCAAAACCGCAACTTTCAGATTATGGGCAAAACGTGAAGTCTAGAACATGCCAAAAAAAGAAGAACATAATTAAAATAGTTTTCCAATTTTACTCTCCAACATTAATATTCGACCCCTAAAGACACTATATACAAAGTATCAGCATCATAATACTATTATTAAATGAATGGTGAACCATTGAAAAACTTTAACCAAAACCTTATCAAAGGTTTCGGATGGACGGACGGACGGAGACAAAATCTAAAGTCCCCCACCACCCGGGTTTCACGGTAGGGGACTTATAACTAATCTATGTCTAGTATTGAGAATTTAAAATCTTAACCCAAAGAACATTAAATTTTCAAATGCAGCTATACTTCCTGTTCAGGGGACTAAGGTATATTTGTGTAACAGATATTGGAAACGTATCTACAAAAGCCACAGTCAAAACATTATTTGAATGTTAAATCTTAAATACAACTGGGTCTGTTTCACTTGATGGGTTCGATTACGAACTTTAGTTTCATCGGTTTTAAATATCTAAATGTCGTGTATCAGTACATGACATGATATTTTGGGCTAAACATTTCGTGTCAAAATTACTTATATCGTATTTCATAAAAAGGTATCGAAAATTGAATAAAATTATGTTGATAATCAGAATAGTTAAATCCATCAATTCCATTACTCCTCTATTTGCTATAATCAATTTAAAACTATGATGTTAATTTAATATATTTGATTGTAAGCAAAATATGTATAAGAATTAACCCAAACTTCTCTTCCTTTTTAACCTATTATGTCCCTTTTGTATGATAAATTATTAGTTAAAACATTGTAAGTGAGCTTCGGTATAGGTGATTTTTTTTAAAATTTGCAATTGAATTATCTATATATTTACATACCAACTGCAATTCCCTTCATTGCAAGTATATAGAGCGATTTGTTGTATTTGTCAGTATTTGCAGTCACGTGACCAGTGTTAACAGCTTTACATTTTGGCGCATGAATGAATCAATAAAGAATAAAATATCACACATTTACTTCGTATTTATTTAATCTTAAAAGCCATACATTACCACAAAACAAAACCAAAAATCACAGAAAGAAATCGGAAACACAAGATTCAATCTACATCTGTATCATACTGTACAGACTACAGGCCCATATCGCGATATATCTAGGTAATGTTATGATGTTATGACCAGGCCCACAGACCACAAAAATGAAAGTTTGCTTCGTAGTTACAACAGGAAAAAAGAGAGTAAGGCCTAGTGCAAGCATCTCCGATTGATAACTGGACTCACGGCGAATGTGACCGGTCAACAGAGGATGCTTATTCTTCCGTGGCACCTGATCCCACTTCTTGATTGCACCAGGTCCGCGTTTGTCCAATATTCCAGATTTATATATTGTATCTGGGCAACTTGAAGATTAATACATCGGTATCTGAGATTTTATATACAATATAGTATGTCACGAATGAGAAAATTGATGTGAAAATTTACCGGAAAATTGGGCACTTAAATATGATAGGTGTGTGCTAGTTAACATCTATTTTAAATTTTATGACGTACAAATAACAGACTTTCCCAAACTATCTCTTTGGTATTAAGTTTTGGAAATTAACATTGCAAAAATAATATTATTAAAATAATTATGAAAATGAATATTATTTTATTGCAGAAAGATTTACTATATATAATATAAACATATTAACAAAGTTATAATGCTCAAGACGATACCATTTCTGTCAATTAGACTTCATCAGTTGAGCTCCAATTTGAAAAGTATGTGGTTTTTTTCTACAGATAAAGTGGTGTCATACAAGGCCAAATAATATATCTAAAAGTATAGCCTAAATCCGTCTAAGAGTAACCACTGTAAAAAATGACTATCTTAGCTTTAGAAAATTTTCTAATTTAAATGGTGTTAACAGTGCCAAATATTCCTTTAGTATAAGATGAACAACTGGTACCGAAATATCAGGTACTAGGTTTATGTATACCCTCGGGGACTCAAACGGTCCACCAGCAGTGGCAACGACCTAGTGGTTATAAATATCATAAACATAATACCAAAGTTATAATACTCAAGACGATATCTTTCTGTCAATTAGACTTCATCAGTTGAGCTCCAATTTGAAAAGTATGTGTTTTTTTTTCTAAAGATAAAGTGGTGTCATACAAGGCCAAATAATATATCTGAAAGTATAGCCTAAATCCGTCTAAGAGTAACCACTGTAAAAATGACTATCTTAGCTTTAGCAAATTTTGGAATTTAAATGGTGTTAACAGTGCCAAACTGAACAACTGGTACCGAAATATCTTGATGTTTGATGTTTTGTTGAGATAATAAAGTCACTGGGTTTTCGTTGATTTCGTATAGAATGGTTTGTATGCACCAATATAATCCTGTTGTAAATATTATTTCACCAGTGCCTATGAATTTTAATTTTCAGAATTTTCCAAAATTCTTTCATAGAATAATTATGAGTGATCTACTGTCATACATGATATGATAATCTAACAAGATCTGGATTTCAAAGTAGTAATATATATATATATATATATATATATATATATATATATATATATATATATATATAATATATATATATATATATATATATATATATATATATATATATATATATAATCACACTATTTTGATTTGCATAGGACCGCCGGTATAATTGTGGGATCTGTAATAGGCGGACTTCTATGGTTGGCAATTTCAATTGGTCTCATTGTGTGTTGCTGTATCATGGCCTGTAGGCCAAAGAGTCAAGTTCGACGGGGAAAAGTGGTGAATGTGCAACCTACTACCATTATGACTGCTGGAACAACAAACGAGCATTTCGGGATAAACTATCTGTTAATTTCAATCTTCAATAAAATCATCAAGTATCTCCGAGCTGATTAATTTTCTAACTTGTATACAGAATTAAAATAAATTATTCATATGTAATTTCAGCCTATTGGGTCTATTTATTCAGTTATTTCAACTACGGTTTATTTCGGTAGACATATTTTAATTACTGGTACTTAGCAGTTTGACTTTTTGATCGGTTGTCTCTTTACAGAGTAGAACAATTTAATAATAATCTGCGATGGAATGTTATGATTTGTATGATGTAGGGTATCATTCATTTAACGAAATAAATTAGCTTGTTTGTTTGTTTATTGTTGTTTAACGTCCCACTTAAGAATCTTTCACTCATATGGAGACGTCACCAAATGCCGGTGATGGGCTTCAAATTTTGGCCTATGCTCGGCACTTACGGCCATTGAGCAGTGAGGGTTCTTTAACGTGCCGACACCTACTGTGACACGGGCCAATTTAAAAAATTGAAAATTGACTGCAGCGATGTAACCGGTCGACAGTGGATGTTTACTCTTCCATTACACCTGCTCCCACCTCTTGATTTCCAGAGGTCCGTATTTATCCAATTTTTACCGTATTTGTATATATTGTCTCCTGGACGTCATGAAGAATAACACACTGGTATCTTTGATTTATACATTATATCTATACTCAATAAGTCTACCTACGCAGCCGACACCAAATCAGCCAACATTCCCTCCACCACCTAAGTATTCGAAGCAGTGTCCTCCACTACCAAATGCCACGAACCCTGCAACACCACCAGTCTTCCCACCAAACAAATAGGACTGTTGTCGCAAACATTTCAGCAAAGAACAAGTCTTCAAAGAATATTACATTTCCTTGCTTTTTGTTGTTGATTGAATATCTCTAACTAATGATGACGTCAAATTGTCTCTAGTTTGTTTTCTGATAAATAATATTGTGTTTTATATGTAATTGCAAATACGCATCATTTGGTTGATTAGTGATCTTGAAATAAAATACAGGTTACGATTTTATTACGAGGACATTGACAAAAGGCAGACAGTCCAGGAGGTAGCGAATGAAATATTGAGGAGGATCAGCAAACATAACGTCTGTTGGATTTTTGCCATAGATTCTGAATTTACGAGCCATTTTAAATAATGAAGCAGTTGCATAAATGTCTGATATAGAAAAGTTGTGTCAGTGAAATCAAGACTTAAATGTGTATTTGAGTGGATCACGTCCCGTTGCTTAGAAATTTGGACTAGTCTAAATAAAACTGACCAAAGTGAAAAGTCGGTAAGCAATCGCATGTAGCAGTGAACTTCATTGACTTGCAATTGCTCAGTTTCTTAGAGTATTTGCCCCGAAAGCAGAAAGTATCAGATTCAAATCCCATTAAGGGTCACTCGAAAGACTTTTTGATAGAGGTAGTGACTTTTCCCGTGGCAAATTCTGTATAGAGAAACAAACATCACTGGCCTTTCGAGAGAAATGAAACCATGGACAGCACGACCGCCCCTCTCTAAAAACGAAACATTATAATTCAGCATGTGTAGCATTCTAACCGTATCATGATAAATAATTTTCTTGAATGTAGTTCTAGATGTTTCTGGTTTAAATAATGTCCTGTCATCCGATTTCATGATTTATTTCAGAAACACAATTTACTTGTTATGGCATTTTGAAAGGTATCGCAACTTCAATATAGATAATGATAGAGAAGTTTAATTTTTATTTAATTGCAATTTCACAAAATAATAACTTAAACATGTTATAAATTTGATAAATAAGAAGAATATTTCAGAAAATTTAAAGCACAAACAATTCGAGAAGATCGATTTGGTAGTCTAACAGAAATTCTAAAACGACAACTCATTATTATTTCACTCCCCCGTGGCACCTGATCCCACTTCTTGGTTTCCGTATTTGTCTAATATTCACCAAATTTCTATATTGTCTCCTGAACATAAGTACTTTGGTATCTGTGATTTTTATATACTGTAACTAGAATTGAGTTCTAATTCTGATAATCCTAGATAAACACGAATTTCATTATCTATGGATGAAATCCACCAGAGACGAGTATCAGTATTATCTTCTTTCATATGTCAAAGATACCGATTTCGAGCCACTATATCTGCGTTATATACCTATACTTAATCAATAATATTTGATACGTATATGAATACCCTTAGTCAGGTTTATTCATTAAGATAACAGGAAACTTAAAACAATATCGTAGGTCTACGAGGATTGATTTATAAGTTTTGAGCTTTGTATTGAAGGAGTTAAGCAACGTTGTCCACATTCAGGCCCTACTGTTCTGGGACTATTTAAGGCTGTGTAACCAACGACCGGTGTCATTTGGTCATTTTTGTCGAACAGGTAAAATTCTGAAGTAAAAAGGGCAAGTGACTTTAGAAAATAGACAAAATTGCCGAGAGTAGTGATTCGATATTTACAAGAAACTTAAGGTTTAGCACCTAAGGCTATTCATGCTGACTTACTAGCAACACCAGGAGAGGATGTCCCTTCATGTGCTACTGTCAAAAGGTGGGATGCAGAATTCAAGCAACGCAACGCAGAGCCTTCAGGATGACCCCCGTGCTGGAAAGCCTGTCACTGTGGCAACTCAGTCCTGGAATGGACACTTAAGTCCATGATATTGTTATGGGCGACACATCATGCATCACTTATAAGGCAGTCAAGAGAGAAAAAAAAATAAGATCAAGCGTCATAAAGATGTTTTGTTTCATCAGAACAATACCCTGCTCACAGGTCTGTCACTGATGATTCTGGTTTAAACTGATTTAACATTCACCTTACTCAACTGATCTCGACCCATCTATTCCCAAAACTGAAGAGGGTCATTTCCGGACAGATGAAGTCATACATGCAGTGGGGACTTTCTGAACAGTAAAGAAAGGAAATTCTTTAAAAGTGGCATCGAGGCTCTTAAACATCGCTGACAAACGTGTACAGACACTGAATGAGATTATGTTGAAAAATAGAGCAATACGTCTCCCAAAAGACAAATCCTTATATATGAAGCTCAACGCTTATCAATCAACCCTCGTACCTACTGTCTCTGGGTAGTTAAAAAGATAGAACCCAATTTGACGAAAGTCAAATTCTTTGAGAAATAGCGTGCGTGATGTCTTCACTGTCTAAAACTAAGAACCATGATATACGAGCAGTAGAAGCAGGTAATCTTGACCTCACTCAATCTCCTGAACCAGACAACGAAACCGGAGCGATACCATAAGCGTCTCAGTTGCGCCGAGATGAGATAAAATGGAAAGGAAAGACAAAATACATCAATATATTTATTTTATTGACCGTGCTTAATTTATTGGTTATCAACTGGTAGAAATGTAACAAATATTTTAAATACAAAAACAAAAAGAACATCTTTCTCAGGCCGACACGAGCCGGTCAAATAGATACTAATTTACGTTAATACACTACAAAAGTCACAAATCAAGACACAATACAACCATACGAAAAAAGAGAATAATAAACTTATTCCTTCAAGACTTAAATTTCCTGTTAACAATATTTAATGCCATGTACTACATTTAGATAAATCCTTTGTAAATACGACTAGCATTAACCTGGCTTTAAGCGATAAATGAAAAGTGGTCAGTATTTGTCCAGATATGTTCAACATTTTTTTATTCTATTTTTACTCAAAACATCACAAGGAATGCATTTTGAATAACTACCAATAAAAATGTCGAATCCAGCACAAAAAGCCAGCTGTAATTATGTCAGATCTGTTGGTTATTTTGTTAATACACCATTGCTAAAAGCAAGCTAGCCTGGTACATAACCATATGGATTACATATATATGATAGAATAGTCACTTTGAATTAACACATTTTAACACAGGTTGAAGGAATTAAATATATGAGCTTTGATTACACCAGTGATATAACCCATGATGACAATTTAGCAATAAATACATATGACAAAAACCCCGGAATTTTATAAAAACTTGGATACAGCTGTATGCCTAGAATGATTAAAATAACCAATGATAAATGAACAAATTTGATAAATTACCATCAATCTTTTTGACTCACAAAAACATACAGGCTTGCTGTCCTCTATATATATACACACTGATACCAAAATGTTAACAATAGCCAAACCCTAAAGGCAAGCGACGAAACAATAACTGAGAGAACATGTATTTAATGATCCGATTCCAATATCAGAAATTAACAACCCAATCAAATCTGCACACTCACACACACAAAAAGCTTTGTGTAATGTCACTGTGATGGAATATACTATAAAAACCTAGAAATTTAGAAAAACATATCAGATCATGATATTTGCCATCAATTATGAACGAATATGTAAAACAAAACAAAAAGGACCTGCAAACGGTATTTGACAAGTCTGGTGCCTCTGACAACAATGTATGAAAACTATCACTCCATCTGTGTACAGTTTGTAATCAATCACTAACTGTAAACTATTCCACTCTTCAGCAACAGTCTGTATCTACCAACCGTCTCTAATTGATCACTTACTGTAAACTATCCAGTTAATCTTTCTGTAAACAGTCTGTATATACCAACAGTCTCAAATCAATCACTTACTGTAAACTATTCAATATTCTTTCTGTAAATGGTCGATATTTGCCAACAGTCTTTAATCAAGAACTGTAAACTACTCCACTCCTTTCTGTAAACAATCTGTATATGCCAAGTCTCTAATTGATCACTTACTGTAAACTATTCAAATACTTTTCTGTAAACTGTATATATGTCAACAGTCTCTAATCGATCACTTATTGTAAACTATTCAATTACTTTTAAAAACATAAAAAGGAACAAATGACAAATGTGTTCCATGTCAGATATCTGTAATCAATATAATGAGTGATGTTAGACAGGCTGATTTCCCTTACAAGGTAAAAGACATCATATATATCAATTGTTTGTACCATATTGTCTTCTGCAACATCTTGCCTCTTAAAATAGTCCAAATGCTCAACAAAATCATTATCAAAAACAAAACAGAACAAAATAATATGTAGATTAATTTGAAGACAATTGACAACCTGAAATTGATATGATGAGAAAAAACATGAAAAACATGTTACTACAAAATCATGAAAAAGTTACTCGACAATTTGTAGAATGTACATTTTGAAAACAAGCCTAGTTATGCTACTGCATGAAGATATAACATGCCTATCAAGTATCTGAATAAGTAAAGTCAGAAAATACTAGCAATGATACAATTAATACATATGATCCGAATTCTTGTGTTTCAAAGGTCTATAATTCATAGAAAGACAACTCTACTGAAAATGGGGCAATTGTTTTTCAAAACATACCTAGCACCATCTGTATTGATCTGTATATACTATTATGGGAAAGTCGAAATAAAACAAGTAATATGGCAATGCATGCTAACAAAGACAGAGTACTAGAAACGTGTCAATCACACGTAAAAAGACTATATACAAAGTATGAATACCAAGAAACATGGACAGGTACTATAAACATGGCTACAATATGTGTATATACAATACATGAACATCAAATCTACATCAACAACAGCAACAGGTGGGAAAATGTCACTTTAGTTATCAGATTAGATAACCAAGTTCTATAAATGGCACATTATTTATAATAAACACTACTTTTGTATTGCGAAATTTGATTTTCTACTAACAAAAACTTATCCATTCAAGAGTGGATTATGCATATAAAAAGTTAGAACACTGAGAACGAGAATTATAAAAAAAAAAGAAGAAAAAAAAATCCTGGATTTATGATTGTCATTACACATTAACTGGATTTATCTTGGTTAAACACGATATTTTCAGCTAGTAAATTATAACACGATGGGGAAAATGTAATGAAATTTTGATCAGGATTTTGTGACTTTTATGAACATTTGCCATGAATTTATATATTCAAATCAAAATACCGGTACATACATATATGAAAATTGAGAAACAGGGACCAAAGGTATCTTAGGTAACTTGAAGCCACACTTTATCTACAAAACCCAAATGTCTAGAAATACACATTTTACTTCCTTATCATATAGTTGTAGTAAAAGAAATACAGTCAATTCTGAAATTATAGCCACTTAATTTATCGCCATTCTTGAAATAACACCATGTTTTTCCTGCTATATAAAATTCTCTCTATAACACCAAATTCATTATAGCCATCTGATGCTCTATTTTTAGAACAAATGTCAATTTCAAAGTGTCAGTTATCTTGATATATCACCATAGGTGATCGTGGTCAATGGAGAGGCTAATTGGTCACTAGAGATCACCTGCGTTAACCAGGAAGCTGTAGTTAAACCAGGTAATTACAGAATTAAATAAACAAGATAATTACTTGATATATATAAATGATACCAAATAAGGGTAACTCCATTTTCCCCAAAATGTGGGAGTTCAATTCATTGCCAAACTTGATATACCACCATGGTTTATAAACAACAAAAGATAGTGGTATATCGGGTACTGACTGTATGAAAAAAATGGTCATGTGATTTCTATTAAGTTATAAATACAGTTCAGGATCAGTGAAAATGATACATAATATTTTAATAATCATAATAGCCTGATCACATGTATACAAACTGTTGCAGTAACTTTATTTGGATCGTGGCTACATAAGCTACTACAACTACAAAAGCTGGAAAAGTGAAGTGAAAAGTTTGTATAACTATAGATCAACTAAGATAAAATGTCATGTCAGGTTCTGTCAAAGACGAAAACGATACTGTCAATTCTCCCAAAATAGAGGTATACAGGTAAAACACTTTACTCTAATTCCATGAACAGGTAAAACATTTTGCCTTGCTCTGTTTCCATGCATTCTTGCAGCTCTAATATTTCATGCCAAAACCCTAGTCTGTCACCCCTCTTATGATTTAATTTAGACTCGTGGTGTTTGTAAAAATGTGCCAATTTATCTTTGTAGAACTAGGCAATAAGAATTCTAAGCAGTTTAAATATTTGAGGTAAATGAAACATTACAATTTGATTTCTCCAATTGCAAAAAAGTGGAATGTCGGATAAATATCAGTTACTATACAATTATTACATTTTTGTTAGCTCTGTGACTGTGTGACAAAAAAAAAGAAAGAAAATATTTGTAAATGTACAGTTAACAGTATTTAATGCAGTATGACTTGTAAAACAATTCTACAAACTCATAAGAGAAAATGGGGGTATTATCATATAACTTGTTTGGTTTTTGTTTAACGTTATGTTTTGGTAAGTATTTATTTATATAATTTTATTATACAGATAGGTCAATTTACAACATAAGCCATTAACAGATTGATACACATTTGAATTTGATGTTTGTTTGAGTGTTGTTTAAACGCCACGCTAAACATTTTTCCGCCACATAGTGGCGGTCAGTTTTTAATGGTGGAGTAGAAAACACTATTAAAATGTACCAGGGAAGAGACCACCGGCATTCCGCAAGTGATACACATTGGATTTTCATTGCATAATAAGTTAATCAAATGTTATTTCACCATTAATGGAAAAAACAATTGGAAACTGATCACTCCAGATAAAGGACACGAATACACAGAATATAAACACTCAAGTATATGAGCATATTTTGTGTAAAGTTGACTGGCATCAGCTGTCAATCATTATGCATATTATACAAATATTCTAATCATAAAAAGCATGACAATGTTTATAATCAACATTTTTCAAAAAGAATAAATAAAATGTAAAACTATAAAGAGTAAATCAGGGTAATGAATTCATATATCACTAACCATGAGAAAAAAAAATACTTGCTATATGCTAAACTGAAATTTGTATTTAAATTCATAAGATAGAATTAGTATTTGAATATAATCTATAAAACATAAAATCATCCTCAGAATATATTTTATTAATGTAGAAAAGGTAAAAGTATTTTGTTATCATTTAAAGTTTGCATTTGCATTCAAACCCCCCCCCCCCCCCAGAAAATAGGAATTTATCCCTACTCATAAATGTTGCTTTATATGAATTAATAGTAAAATATTGTATGAAAAATTAAATTCTAATATTTATATCCAATGGCAGAATAATAATAATACAAGTATATTTCAAAAGTTTTGATTTTGTAGCAATAACAAATTTGGAACTTTACAAAACTTTAAGTTTAAGTCACAGCAATTATCAATTTTAAAAGTTTTGTTATTTTAAAAGTTTTGTTATTCGTGTAACATTTTGATTCCTATAAGATCTGTCTATAATTGACAAAATAAAATTTCCCAAAAGTAAAATTAAATGCATTATAAATCACAAAATAATAAAAAACTACTGAACAATGTATAAATAGCATCGTCCAGTTAGGTCAAACTATCATAAAAAATAGAATCTAGTTCAGTTAGGTCGTACTATCATAAAAAATCAAATCTAGGTCATACTATTATAAAAGGTTAACAAAAGGACTATAACACTAACATTTCAGTAATTTGTGTGACTATTCAATGAACCAGAACTTGTGTTAACTCATTCAAACCTAAAGCCACATTTGGACTGGTCTAAGTAATTGATTTACAGAAGAGTCCATTGATTTTAAGGGGTTGATGAGTTAAATCACACAGATGAGGTGAAAATAAAAGCTTTGATTTGGTAGAATGTCTTGATCATAAAAAAGATGCAAGCCACAAGTATATCTACAACACAAACATACAACATGGCACTATCTGTAGCAACATATATTCACAAGACAACAACGAACAGAGGGTAACAAATTGTACATGAATATTTACACTTTATATAATCATTTACACCAATTATAGATATTGAAAATATTTTTAATGTATTCTGGACATTATCTTAGTCTGTGGTTAACAAAATGCATTAATAAAATACTCCAAATATTTATGAGTAAATCACATAATTATAGTGAAATGTTTTTTGACATTTTTGACAAAACTATAAAATGAATAAAAACTATCCAAAATCTCACTAACCAATACTCATGATAT
Source organism: Atrina japonica (assembly GCA_030159075.1). Classification (NCBI taxonomy): domain Eukaryota; kingdom Metazoa; phylum Mollusca; class Bivalvia; order Pterioida; family Pinnidae; genus Atrina; species Atrina japonica. The sequence goes on from BROG01000051.1 coordinate 643,434, forward strand.
CTGATAAAAGCGAGTGATCCTTCTCCTTGTTTAAACAGAAATGAGGGTAAAAAGATAAAAATATAATGTTTACAACCATGTGTACCAGACAATAAATATATGAACAATGTTTTTAAAGATTCTGAACAGGTTTCTTCAAAATCAATGTTTTTAATTTCTGAATTCATATGTTCTTTGTAGGATAATGTCAGAAGCTTATGTAAAGTTCAGTATAAAAACAATGCTGTGTTGTTCATTATCTTAAATATCTGATGTAAAGTTTGATTTTGAATGTTGAAGTTGTTGTTTTTAAACAACTTACAATATCACACAAACAAAACCCTGGCATTACAAAGTTTTAAAGTGCAGTCGAACCTCATCAAAAGACCAACTCACTTAAGAGACCACAAGTTTTCAGTCACCTGATAAATATCTAATATGCACAGAACCATTTAAGAGACCACCTCACAAATCAGACCACTATGAGTCAGTCATTTAGGTGGTCTTAAAAGTAAGGTACGACTAATAATAATAATAATATTAATATACTATTGAGCTCATAATTTGCTAGTTCCATACTGGCCCATTTATTAGGCAGAGGTCTTTCAAATTGGCCCAAGACCCCAGGCAGAGTACCAATATGTGAGACCAAAGTCTAATAATTCGGGCCAATAAGGAATTAACTGATCATTAATCCTTTTGTTGATTAACTAAGCAGATAATTGACAGAGGACATCTACAGAACAATAATCACACTTTATAGCCTTATAGGCAATATTAGCAACATTACAACTCATATCAACCTGTACATAGAGAATTATATACTAGCGTAAGTACCATCTAAAACTCACAGAACAACTGATTTGAATTTTGAATAGTGTTATACGCCACACTTGACATTTTTCAGTTATATGGTGGCGAACAGTTCTTAATGGTGGAAGAAACCCGATTACAATGTACCCAGGAAGAGACCATTGACCATCTGCAAGTAAATGACAAACTTTCTCACAAAAATCAGCACTTGGCCTGGAACCTCTGCTAACCAGAAGTAAGAGCCTTGATGATTCAATGCATGATGCTCTAACTAATAGGCCACAGAGTCCCCCCAGAACAACTGAATCAAGTGTACAAGTATTCAGTATGTTATACTTTAGTAATTACTGTGCTTTATGGTTTAATGGCCACAAAACATTTAATGGTCCATTTAAATTTTACATGATATTTTAGTGGACCAAAACTAACCAAGTTCTCGGCAGTGTGCCAGTCGAAAGTGTCATGATTTCGTAGTATCTCCACAATTTTATGATGTAACTAAACAGAAATTGTTCAAACTTAAATGTCTGTTTCTGCTTTGGTTATCTGTAATTTCAAATATGACCGACAAAATCTGACCTTCAAAGAAGTACCATATCTTTTAAGATTTTGCCTTATCCAGATTCAATACACAATCTGAATCACTCTTTAGACTATTCAACCATGCAAGTCAAGGTAAAATTCAAATGTAAAATGACAATAAAGATCAAAGCTTATTAACAAAGTGCCCAATGCTTTTGCCGGAGTCACAGAGAAATCTTTTGTTAGGTTTTGCATCGTTTGCCACCGACATATTATAGATTTATGCCACATAATTTTATCATCAAAATTGGTAACTGTCAGTTGGGAGATTATAATTTTTCATTCAATATTATCATAAAATTTGATAACTGCAATAATAAATTATAGATACACGCAATAATATAGTTTTTTGTTTATATCACATTTAGATACATAACCAAAGAAATGTTAATAATATTATACTATTGAGCTCATAATTTGCTAATTCCATTTTGGCCAAGTTATTAGGCAGAGGTCTGTCATATTGGTTCAAGACCCCAGGCAGTGTTCATATGAGACCAAGGCCTAATAACTGGGTCAATAAGGAATTAGCTTATCATTAATCCTTTTGTTGATTAACTATGCAGATAGTTAAAATGAAGCCAATAACGTATTGCATATCTATGATAACTGCTTTCTCTTTTCCATGTATGTATAGGCAAGCTGGATTCATCCTACACATACGTTACTATCTGCCAAGTTCCGCAGTAGCCAGGCACTTCAATGCTGTACATTTTCCTTTATTGGCTGACTAGGATAATATTTTACAGTACAAACACAATTTTTTTCAATATTGGCTAACATTCCCATTATTGGCTGAGATTGTTGATGAAAATTGTATGAACCATTTTCTGCATATTGTAATGTATAAACCGTTAACTAATAATGTGTTATACAATGTTAGCGATACACGTGAAAAGCATTACAACCTATTACAAAATTACAACCTTATCTTGATGATACATTACTATGGTTCTATTTGTAAAATTACTTCACCATTCTGTAAAACTTACAACACATGAAGTTTGGTAGTACAGCTCACAATTTCAATTTTCAGTGCTACTTACGTCAAAATAAACATGACCGAATGTGATATTTATTATTTGTACTCAGTAAAATTTCTTCTTGCTGCGTTATTACATGAAATGTACATTTACTAATATCAAGTTCCACAAAATAGTCAAATGTATGGACTACTGTGTAGTCAATGCAATGAGGACAAAATAAAACACTTCTGGGAATTAATCCAGTTTATAGACAGTTAAGCTGTACATGGTATATTATCAATGCATGTTACAACCTTAGAATACCATTTACAGTTTCATAACAGGTACTGAACCATTAGGCCAGGACATACAATAAAGTCAGAACTTCAATACATTTCACAACTTCCTATAAGGTAACCCCATTTACAAAATTAACAGTAAAACTAAATTTGGCACAGATTAATTTCTACACAAAATACAAATGTTAAAAATGTACACCTGACAACAGCAATTAAAAACAATAAAGGGAAATGGTATCAATGCTATAAAATTATGCTATCATAAGAGGATGTCTAAAACCTTTATCCTAAGGAAACAATGATAAAACGATCAACCTTTTCTGTTTATGAATTATAGCACGATACATATATAAACCTGGAAATTAGATATCAGAAAGGCTTCTGAATGATAGTCATAGAGAATTTCAAACAAATACACAGGTATCATCTAAATGTAATTCATGGATTTGTCACTCAAGAACCAATATCATTTAGACATCAATATAGATCAATGTGTTTGATTACTTTCAGAAATTGGCTGATAAAATATTAACAGATATCAGATACTGATCAACTTCAATGGTAAACTTACCAAAATCTAATAGATATCAGAAACAGGATTTCACTGATAGGCCTAAAACAATCATTGTCGGACACTTACATCAGATAATAGTTAAAATCAATGATAAACTACCATATCAGAAAGAAATTACTAGTATTATTAGATATGAACTTGGAAGCATTTTGAGGAAACGATTTCTAATTTTGATCATGTACTGATGATTAAATGAAAAAGAAACTTCTTCTAGAGATAATGTTGTTTACCCTTCCTTTTGTTTTTATAATAATCTAAAGTTAAATTTGTAAAATATCTCAAAAATCATTTTTGCATTTGAACTTGCTAAAATATGTATAATTAAAAGACTACACTTAAAATCCATCTCAGGTTGATGCATATAAATGGTATATACATGCTACCAAAGCAATGATGACAATTCATTAATTTACACTATAGAAAGTATGGTAATACTTTTTTCCAGACTAGAGCTCTTGTTTGAAGTTTATATATCACTACATCTACTAAACACTTTCTCTTATTTTACACAATTTACATCTAAATCTATAGTCAAGTATCACTAACAGTAAGCTTTGATATTGTTTTAGTCAATGCCAAGTAACCTTTCATCCCTATATTTTTAATGAGATGTACTTTTTCATACACATGGACCAGTCTAACACAGAATAAAAGGTAAGGAAGATTGACTTGTGAAGGTAAAGAACACTACACAACAGAAGTCAGCTGATTATTACGACAATTTAACTCATCAACCCCTGAGAAACAATGAACTCTTCTATAAATCAATGATTTAGGTCAGTCCAAATGTGTCTTCAGGGTGAATGAGTTAACTACCTAAATGCCTACATTAGCCTGGACCTCAATGGATTCTTTGTTAAGTATAATGAACACATGGTAGCCTATGGTTTTCACCGATACGAGATCATTCTTACATAATAAAGCTTATAACATGTAACCACCTAACCAATCAGTATTGCCAGTAGCATTTACTGCGGAACATTGCCAATACACAATTGCAAGTAAACAGAACACATACATTATAAATATCAGTTATATTTGAATTTTATGATACATATGGCATTATGAAATGTTGTTGGACAAGAAACCATCAATGTACACAGTGACCACTGGTGGTGACACTATATAGTCGTTTCAACCTTTGCCTGCAGAGTGGGACTTCTCGGCAAAGTTCCGTTTTTCTTGTTTGAAGATCTCAGATGCAGATGATGGGAAAGTGACGCTGATTCTTTGTCGGCTTGATCTTGTATGTAGCTCTCTATAGCTTTATATAGTAATAAATAGTCCTCATGTGTGCCGATGATACCAGGACGTTTTTTATGGTAAAGTTTACACAAGTGATAAATGTCCAGGGTCTTATCATGCTGTATTTGGTCATTTATTGACCACAATGCACAGAATCTGGCTCCTTCAACTCCTCCAAACCTAGGAAAAGAAAATAGAGTTGTTTTACAAAACAGCTTGGTAAGGTTCCAAGTCATGTGCAAATTCTAGTGGAATTAGATATCTTAAACTCTCTAACACACTTCATATGAAAGTTAACAGCACTGCTTAACAAGTTACATCATGCCCATATAAGATTGGGTTCATACCCCATAGTTTGACTTGTTAAAGTAATTAGGCTGGGCAAACTTCATATCAGTGCAAGTCTTCTGAATAAGCTCAGGAAATATTTTTAAAAGATTGAGCATATGACATAGCAACAAACTTCATGCACATGGTGATACAACAATAAATTGTTTTGTTTTTTTTGTTTTTTGGAATGGTGTTTTACACCAATATTGACAATTTTCAGTTACATGATGGCAACTTCTTTTTAGTAGTAGAGGAGAGGACACAAATACCATTTTAATATATGGGTAGTTTGGAATTATTTTTATTATAAAGCAAAAAATACAACCCACAGGCCAAAGTTTTGAAGCAAGGGATTGTCCCAGAACCACATATACAGTTTATTTAGTCTAATATAGATTTACAACAAGTCAAACATTAACATTTTTAAAATATGTACCTGTCCACTACAATGACAGGACCAATGTCATTTCTTTTGTGGAGATCTTTGACTCGGTCTATCAAAGTAAAGGCTGCTTGCTCCTGTTGTGGCCACTGTGGACAGGACACTATGCTTGTCATTAGCGTGTAGTCATCCTAAAATTTTGTCCAAAAAAAATTTGATAATTACATTTGCAGGTGTATTATTGTAACAGCAAAAAAAAAAATAAAAATAAATTCTTTGTAAATTCTGCATATTCTAAGCATAAATTAAAAATTAGAAGTTTAGCAAACAAAATTACACTATCAAACTTTCTTTAATTTCTTTTAATTATTTAGTTTTCAGTTTGTTTATTGCTTTAAATACATAAAGGTTACATTTTGTAAATAAAAAGCAATCGTTTTAACAAATAAATCAAGTCAGTTAATTTACCTGTGTTGATTCCATCAGAAAATCAAAAACACTATATTGACTACCAGGACACTCTTCTCGAAGGCTAAGTTTGAAATTCCCAGTATCAATACCAACAGGATTGTCCTTCTCTGGCCAAAAGCTCTTAAATTCCTCCTGAAATATACAAATTCATTTTTTTTTGTTAGTACAAAGATTAAAGATTAATTTCAAATTAAAACATTGAGCATGTACTGAAGTTTTTCTCACTTCTCATTTTTCTGTACTTATATTTTTTCTTTGATAAAAATGAATAATTTCAGATTGCATACACATGTTTAGAAAACTAACAGAGGTAAAAATGAAATATGCTGATTTTTCTTGGCTTTTCTTTGCGGTTGCTGCTATGTGTGTGTGTTTGTGTGTGTGTGCGTGTGTGTGTGCATGCATGCGTGCGTGCATGTGTGTGTGGGCATGGCTGTGTTTCTGTGATTTTATATATAAAGTGAAACTTGTATATAATGACCTCTTTAGGGACACAAAATAATCGGTCTTTATAGGGCGGTGGTCTTTACATAGAGTTGATTTGTACACAAATGGTACTATTGGGGACAGCAAAAAACAGTCTCTGACCAGGTGGTCTTTATACACAGGTGGTCGCTAAAGCAGGTTTTACTGTATTTTGGTTAAGTGTAATATCAAATAATGTATGCAGACCTAACAAGGATGTGATTTTCTTACCCACTATTACTACATCATAACTCTGTTTTGATAATAGTCATAAACTATTCAACCGTGGGCAGCTGTTGTTTTTTTTTTTTAAACAAGGTAAACACTCTCATAATAAATCCAGACAAACACCTGTTAGCAAATATTTGGATTCATGGATAACAAATCATTTCCCATTTTATCACCGTGAAACAAAACACAAAAATCAAATTAAATCTTCATTATAATTTCAACACTTAAAGGGGCATTATTTAAATTAAATAATTTCGTTTTTTTCTACTTTTACTACTTGTACTTGATCATGTTGATGTATAACTTTGGTTTTATGTTTATAATAATAACAAAAACAGAGTTATACACAGGCATAAAAAATTGTATATTCCGATATATTTTGTAAAAATAAGGTCAGGTCTAGTGTGATATTCCTATACAAATAGGAATACAGTTGAAATTAGTCAATTGCAAGCAAATAATTGCCAAACCAGGTTTCTCAACAAATTTTCACAAAATATATAGGAATGTAAGAATTTTTATGCCTGTATATATCTTTTTATTGTATATCAATCTAAGTACATGTAATTAAAAAGAAATGTATTGACAAAACACAGCTAATGCCCCGTTAAACTATCTCTTACTTCATCATTTACAGGTGAGAGAAGAACAATGACTGAGCTATTTTTATCCCAGACCATCCTCCAGAAATCTTCAATGGTATGTTCCATAGGATGTTGTGTCAGAATGAACTCATCTGTCTTGTTGTAGCCCTAAAAGAGAAATTTTTAATAATACATTGAAAAAACAATGAATCACAGACACTTACTGGTCACTTTAGTAACTGTCCAATGTATGAAGTCTCTGACCTAGGTACAATGAAATTCATAATTATTGTTACCTTTATCCTACTTGTTATGGACCAGTAGCTGGTTAGGACAAGTAACCGACTATGGAGTGATTTCATCTTTATTATGTACCATGACAAACATTTTTTTTCTTCTGTTTGAGAAAAAATGTTCATCATCTCATGATTAATCTAAAAAAATCTCACAAAATTATGTTCTATATAGCCAAAATAATGCAATAGCCAGATACCGGTCCTAGCCCAGTACAGATGCTACTTCTGAAACTGATATTCCACTTTCTTTGAAATCGTAAATTTCCTTGTGGATATAATTTCGTTATTTTCTAGGGTAACAAAAAACAACAAAAATAAAAACCATGATGAAATCTTTAACTTGTACGACGCCAATAGAACATCTCAAAATCAAATGTTAATGAACTCCTGTTTGATGGAAAACCCAGGAAAATTTAAACCCATGAAAATGCAAGTGCCACAGATATTGACCTATGTTATGGATGAATGAAAACGATAAAAAGGTTCTTTCAGATGTGTGTCATCTATGAGGTATAATAATACATGTTATAGTACAGATTACTACCTAAAACAGAAGTCTGTTTTTCTTTACTGTGTAAGTCATAGTTTGTCAACAAGCGTCCTACCTGTAGGAATGAGGCATTTATGTAATCAGAGTCCTCGACACCAGTTTTAAATGGCAGAGTAACCCTCTTTGGTAAAAGAGGAATCAGATTTAAGTTTCTGTTCTTTCCTGCATTGTTAGCCTTAACTGCAGCTGACTTGTCAGACTCCCTTGGTTTGTAGGCAGTCACAAGCTGAAATGTACAAAAATAATGTTCACTTTTGACTGAAATTTTGAAGTTTGTAGAATGGAATATACGGTAAATGAAATTTCAACAGAATGATATGAACAATTTTATTTCTCTACATCTATTGGTAAAGCAATTATCATTAACTTGGTGGATCAAGGAAGTAGTTATTATCGGTGAGACAGCATCAGGAAGATAATCATTATCTACCAAACAGAATCAGAAAGTATTTACATTTGTACTATCTCACACACAGGGTGTCCTTGGACGAGATGTTCTTGACATGAGAAGACTGTTCTTCAGTAAGAAAACTCACACAAATGCGAAGAACATCCACCCAGAACACTGTTTTCGGTACATATTTTCACACTACCTTTTTATCAATGATGAAGAAGAACAAATAAGGTGAACCAATAATATTGCAACTACTGATCATCCGCTTGTATGACTTCCGTTTTTTGTTCTCCATAGTGTTCTCATTGAGCATGTTCTTGCACTTCCCTAGAGTTACCAAATTGTTTCAGCTCAACGATACTCACAGTAATGGGCAATCAATTATTAGCCAATTTGTAGGAATTAACCGTTATCTGATGAAAAGCTTGAGGGAGCTAATAATTGTGTCTAGACAGTTTAAGGGACATAATTATAATCTGTTTAAAAGCATCAAATTGCTATTTCCATTCTATCATGTTGAAATTTTATTACTGTAAATCCGGAAATGTTCACAGGAGTTTATTTTCACGATACACATGTTCTAAATTTATTCGTGAGATGATATTTTTGCAATTCTGAATGCTCAGGTTGTCATACTAACATCATACTTATATATTCGATAATTTTATTTTTGAGACCGAGCATCCCTGTGAAATTATACGTAAATAAAATTCTCGCAAATAAAACTGGATTTACAGTACACAAAGCATCAAAAGAAGAATACTTTAGATAATTAAAAATCATTATTGAACATTCTACGTTAAAAAATAAAACCAACCATATACTGCTTCTGAAGAAGTGTTAAGGAGTTTTCCTCGGAAGATTCAACTAATTTTCCTAGGTATGCGCTAATATCTGACATTTTCACCTCAGAGTCTGGACTAAGTAAGTACTCCACTAATGCATCATGTATTAGCATATACTGCTCCTGTAAAAATAATGAGCACCATGTTTTAGCATGTGTTGATGTAGTGTTTGTTTGTTGTTGTTTAACATCCCACTCAAGAATCTTTCACTCATATGGAGACGTCACCAAATGCCGGTGAAGGGCTTCAAATTTTGGCCTATACTCGGCACTTACGGCCATTGAGCAGTGAGGGTTCTTTAACGTGCCGACACCTACTGTGACACGGGACCTCAGTTTTTACAGGAAACCAAACTGTCGCCGGCTGGACTCGAACTCACGACCTCACATTCAGGAGTCAAGCGCGCTACCGACTGAGCCAGGCCGGCTCTGTTGATGTAGTGAAAAAAATACAGAGAGCATCATGTATTAGCATGTGTTGATGTAGTGAAAATAAACAATGAGCATCATGTATTAGCATGTGTTGATGAAGTGAAAATAATACAGAGAGCATCATGTATTAGCATGTGTTGATGTAGTGAAAATAAAACAATGAGCATCATGTATTAGCATGTGTTGATGAAGTGAAAATAATACAGAGAGCATCATGTATTAGCATGTGTTGATGTAGTGAAAATAAACCAATGAGCATCATGTATTAGCATGTGTTGATGAAGTGAAAATAATGCAGAGAGCATCATGTATTAGCATGTGTTGATGTAGTGAAAATAATACAGAGAGCACCATGTATTGTGTTGATGTAAAGAAAATAAAACAAAGAGCATTATGTGTCAGATTTCATTACATGCATGTGTAATCACACCACAATAATACAGAATTCAAAATGTCTTATTACACTGCAGTTGGATACAGAAATTCCACTTTTCTAAATGGAATTATATTCATCCAAAATGTTTGATGACATTAGTGTTTTGGCATGAGGATATATTGCCCTGTAGTATAAACATTAAAATAGGAATGAATTTTAAATTTGTGTACACAACTAAATAAATGAGTGGCATGTAATCTATTCAAAACCACAAATGTTAGTTTTTTATATGTACCACTTCTTTCAATATAAAAGTATCAGTTATTGGCATTTCATAACTAGAGTAAAATATTTCAAATACAAAACTTAAAGCCCCAGGACCACCCATTTACCCTTAGTTAGGATGTCAGTTTAGTTAAAAACTGATAATGTATTATACATCATGCTTATATAAAAATAAAATGTTCCCAAAAATTATACCTCTGTATGTTGCTTTGTTTGCAAGTAATTCAAGTGTAAAATCTAAAACAGCTTTCAGTGGGGACCCAACTCAAATTTCTTCCTTGTATTACTTGCAAACAAAACAATTTCAAAGGGTTTTAATATTCAAATGGAAAATGGTTTGGATCAGCAATCTTTGGCATATAACTTTGACATTTCTGTAATCCGAGTAAAAAAAGGTTTTCTGTAACATGTGTAAGGGTACCGTTGTGTGTGTGTGTGTGTGTGTGTATATATATATATATATATATATATATATATATATATATATATATATATGTATATATATAAATTTTGGTAATGAAATATAAGGATTTTTCAGTAAGTAAATTTGTTATTTTTAATTGTTATTTTTCACAGAGTGAAAAATAATGCTCCATGCAAAATCAATGTAAATTGTATTACTTTCACTCAGTCAATGATTTTCAAATTTTTGGACTACTTTTTCTGGTTTTTTGAGAAATTAATATGTAATAAATGGAATGTTTGCCAATTTTGAATGAAAAACACTTTTATTTCATCAAATGAGGCAGCAGAATACATATTTAATACTCTTGCTATGCACTGGTGTTAAATATTCTTCTTCTGCCTCATGCGATGAAATAAAATGTTATTCATAAAAAATTGGCAAATATCTCAATATACATTGTATATATGTCTTTGTACAAACACAACAAACAAACCTCTGACTACTAACTTATGGTTCCTGTATATAGAAGTCATTTATCAATCTATACCTACCTCTGTCTGTACAAGGAAGTTACGCTGTCTTCGTATATGAAGGAGAAATCCTGGTACGTTAATGGTACCTTTGTCTTTTATTTGTTCTATCATGCTGTGTATTAGGATATAGGTGCCCGTTCTACCAACACCCGCACTAAATAATAACAAAAACATAAGTTTATTCTGAGAATCTATAATCTTACAATTTTGAAGTTTTGGCTCAATTTTTTATGCCCTTGTATTTCCATGAATTCTTAATTACTCAATATGATAAATATGCATATAGTGATGAATATTACTGAACCATATAAAAATAAAACACGTATGTTCAACAGCATTTTGGTGTGTTTTAAAATTTCTCATATCATATTACTGGGTTAAAACAACAATCAGAATATTTACAACAATTTTATATGCTGTCGAAATTAAAGTTGAGCTGGAGTACTGTAGAACCAGACATTTTCATCCTGGTTTTAATTTTGTTTGTTTTGATGCTTTCATTTATCAATGAAATTGAAACCATGACAAAATTTTACATAAATTATACCACAGGTTCTTTTACAAGCAGCTTTTTTCATTTCTACAAAATTTGATATCTACAAATTTGTTTTATTCTTAACGCAACGAAATTATAACCCCACAAAATCTTGATTCTACAGCATTTCAAAATTGATGGTGCCAACCTCAGCAGATGTTTGTAATACTGATTGTACACATTTATCATGTTAAGTTATCACTACCATTCTCTGTCCTTACCTACAATGAACTATTATAGGACCAGCCTTCTGTGGGTTCATAGAGGCTGATTTCTGTACAAATTTTAACACTGGAAGAGTAAAATCTGGAACACCATGGTCTGGCCATTCTGTGTAATGGAATTGATGTACAATTCTTTCAGAAAATTGCTGTGAAGAAAAATAAAAAGAAATAAAAATTTTAATGGACTAACAATACAACATCAATATGTTGTGAATGGTTTTTCTTGTCAATATTAAGAAGTACTTCTCTGTACAATGGAATCTCATTATGTCAAAATCTGATTAGTCAAAATTAAGATTATGTCAAAGTGGAATGACCAGTCCAGATTTTTAAGGATAGAAAAAATATGTTAATTAAAAATTTGTTCATCTGGAATTTCCGCCATGTTTAAGTAATAGTAGTAATGGTCCCATAAAATCTGAGATAACACAATTCCACTGTATATATATATACAATATTGGGGAACAAATTTCAACACATTAAAATATTGCATTTTTGGCAAAAGTTGGAAAATAGACTTTAATTTTGGAAACAAAAGGACTGATTATGCTAGTAAAACTAATGGTTATATATTCATATATTTTTTAGCAAGATAAATTTTTCAATAGATAGCCATGTTCCCCCCAATGACCCAAAGGTCAAGTAGAATAAAAATCTACTAGCCCCCATCAACCTTTTACTGGCCTCAAAATAACTCAAAAGAAATAATTGTAGAATAAATTTAGATTAAGAATAACCAACTAAAACACATGAGGACAAGACAGGATATTTTCAATCTGTATTAAAGATCAGATTAATTTGTATGATTTACTTATGTGTAACAATGTCAGATTAAAAAGAGCATTTACACTCTTTATATCATTTACTGGACAATGGGGACAAAACAGATAAGAAAATCTACTGGCCAATCCTAAAATTTACTGGCCATGGTATTGTAAGTTTAAGTCTGACTTACCTTTTTAAGTTTAACATTTTTAAGTGAGAATATTCTCACAGTATAGTGAGCTCTGGAGAAGGTGTTGACATGTTTGACCTGTATTTGACCGTAAGTCTCGATTCCCTCATCAGGCCAATACTTGTCACATTTTTTCTGAAGATACAGAAAATGTATATATCAATACAAACACAAATCTTTTGAATAAACATCGAGTCAATTCTCAAATTATTGCCACTCGATTCATCACCATTCTCACAATAATGCCACATTTTCAGGAATCATTTTCCTGGTATATAAAATTCTCTTTATAATACCAAATTTATTATCACCATCCATCACTCTTGTTTTTAGAACAAACGTCCATTTCAAATGTCAATTCTCTCTTTATACTGCCATAGGGAGCCCCACTAGAGCCTGAATTTGTGAGAAAGTTTGCCAGTTTACTAGCTAGAGTTTGGTAGTTTTTACTCAGGTAAAATATAACTGTGATTTGTCCAACCAAAAACCCGAGGCTACTGTGAACCTGTAAATTACATTTGGTGTAAAACACCAGTACAACAATGTAAACCAAAGATCACAAAAGTGTCATTGTCATGAAACCTTTGTTATCTTTTTCAAGCTCGTAATGTCTCACTTTCCTTTATTCTCTCCATCAACATTTAGGATTTTATGCTATATAAAAAATAATACTAGTGGTGAGAATTTCTCACTTAATTTTCATCTCTTCATCTGAACTTTAAGATTTTACGGGGCATGCTACCATTGAGAATTCCTCACTTACTTTTCATTTCTACATCAGAACTTTAGATTTTATGGAACATGTTACCACTGTGAATTTCTCACTTAACATTTTAGTTTTTGTGGGACATGCTAGTTGTGAGAATTTTTCACTTACCTTTCCTCTCTCCATCAGCTTAGTGATCATTACAATAACTACAGAATTTTGCTCCCACACCATCTGCCAAAAATCTGAAAATGTTTGTGGGAGGGGTCCTTGGGTTGCAATATATGCCTGTGGCTTTTTGTAGCCCTAAAATACAAATTCATAAGAAAAATTACTGTCTGGAGAATGTGATTCACCAATGTAAATACATTAACACTGCAAAAAATTCATATTACGTAGTCAGTATGAGATACATAAGCAGTCTCTATCAGATAAAAAGGTGGTAAATATCAAATAGACATATGATCAATATCAGATAGGTAGTCAATATCAGATAGACATGTAGTCAATATCAGATAGACATGTAGTCAGTATCAGATAGACATGTAGTCAATATCAGATAGACACATAGTCAATATCAGATAGACATGTAGTAAGTATCAGATAGACATGTAGTCAATATCAGATAGACATGTAGTCAATATCAGATAGACACATAGTCAATATCAGATAGACACGTAGTAAGTATCAGATAGACATGTAGTCAATATCAGATAGACATGTAGTCAGTATCAGATAGACATGTAGTCAATATCAGATAGACACATAGTCAATATCAGATAGACATGTAGTAAGTATCAGATAGACATGTAGTCAATATCAGATAGACATGTAGTCAGTATCAGATAGATATGCAGTCAATATCAGATAGACACATAGTCAATATCAGATAGACACGTAGTCAATATCAGACAGACATGTAGTCAATATCAGATAGACATGTAGTCAGTATCAGATAGACATGTAGTCAATATCAGATAGAGACATAGTCAATATCAGATAGACACGTAGTAAGTATCAGATAGACATGTAGTCAATATCAGATAGACATGTAGTCAGTATCAGATAGACATGTAGTCAATATCAGATAGACACATAGTCAATATCAGATAGACACGTAGTAAGTATCAGATAGACATGTAGTCAATATCAGATAGACATGTAGTCAATATCAGACAGACATGTAGTCAATATCAGATAGACATGTAGTCAGTATCAGATAGACATGTAGTCAATATCAGATAGACACATAGTCAATATCAGATAGACACGTAGTAAGTATCAGATAGACATGTAGTCAATATCAGATAGACACGTAGTCAGTATCAGATAGACATGTAGTCAATATCAGATAGACACGTAGTCAATATCAGACAGACATGTAGTCAATATCAGATAGACATGTAGTCAGTATCAGATAGACATGTAGTCAATATCAGATAGACACGTAGTCAATATCAGATAGACACGTAGTCAATATCAGACAGACATGTAGTCAATATCAGATAGACATGTAGTCAATATCAGATAGACATGTAGTCAATATCAGATAGACACATAGTCAATTTCAGATAGACATGTAGTCAATATCAGATAGACACATAGTCAATATCAGATAGACATGTAGTCAATATCAGATAGACACATAGTCAATATACAAGTTACAGGGCTAAATAAAAAAATATCAATCCAATAGTCTAATATTACAGAAATTTTAACACAAATCTACATAATCAAGAATGTTTATGTAACTTGCATCTACTGAATTAAGTTTTATAACTTAAATCTACTGAATTTAGAATATTTATAACTTACATCTACATAATTGGCATTTATGTAGTCAGACTGTCTTGGTCGGACTGCTGGCGCCACCTTCTGTAGCAGCACTCGAGAGTGATCAACTACAAATGTGAAATAGAATATATTTACGATACACATCATATACCTTATCATACATAACATTGATCAACAAAGTAAGAAGTGACACAACACATTAAAAAGTCTAACAATGAACTAACACACAAAAGTGCATTTCAAAATAGATTATACATTCTTGTAGACATTGTGATGTGAGGTATGTTGTTTGATTATTTGTTGTTTTACATTCTGCCAGTTCTACAAATGGACTGATGCTAATGCAGCGAGACTTCTTTTACATGTCACTTCCTTCGTGACACGAGACCTCGGTTTTAAGTTTCATCCTCAAGACCCACAACTTTCACCTTCATGTGCCGAGCTTCCGCAAGTCAAATGTTCTACCACTAGACCATCACAAATGTTGTGTGATTTGTGGGAACTTTTTAAAAAAAAACTTTGAAGCTGTGATAACAAATTTGACATATATAAATGAACAATGATTAAAGCTCATGACCCATCACATGGATGGTACTTATTGATGAATTGTGATAGTATCACATACAGATCTTGTTCAAGTATAATGCACACTGTTATTCTAGATATAGATTTACCTCAGCTCAACAATAAACCAGGTACTTACAAGCTGTTATATTGATGTATCTATTTTTAGATTTATTTTCTGGTTGATTGGAAGCATCTGATCTGATTGTAACAGAAGTATTCTTACTAACATCCTGAAAAAAAAAATGTACAAATTTCATTTTTCCTCCTCACATAGCAAGAGTCATTTTACAGATTAACAGAATTCAAAGAATACAGTTAAATTCACCAGTACGTTAAAAATCTATACTGACTGGGAATAATGCAGGTATATGTATATAAATGAAAAAAGGTATATGAAATAAGATGTGTTTGAGAATACTATGCATCTGAGAGATAAGTCATTATAGGAAGAGATTAAAGTCCCATAACTCTGACAAATATTGGTGAATATTGACCATAATCTAACTTATCCTACATCTCATTTATATAAGCATCATACCGTATAAGGTTAAAATTTGATGGAAGAAACCCCAGGTGTTTTGAGAGGTTACCAAAGCATTGCAAACAGACAAACAATGTTCAAGAACAGTAATTTTATCTTTGATTTTTGTAGCATGATTTTTTTGCAATAAGACCAGGCCTGTCATTGTATTTTGAATTTCTAATAGTGTTTTAAACCACACTCAGTAATATGGTGGTTTTTGATGGTTGAGAAGAGAACCTGGTTATATTGTAACCAGAAAGATACCACCAATCTTCTGCAAGTAAACTGGTAAAGTTTTTCAAAAAATCAGCCAGAAGGGTTCCAACCTGTGCTGACCAGAAGTGAGACACTTCATGGTTCAAAGCATGATGCTCTAATCAGGTTGTCATTAAGAATACCAACATCGGGGACATGGACCTTATCTTAAATCTGACATGGTAAATGAAGACTCCTTGAGACTACTTATGCTTAACAAAGAAACTCATCTCTTGGATCATTATGACTAAAATTTTGAAAAAATGTAACAAAATGTTTACATCAATAGAAATATTACAAAGAATCTCAACATAAAGATAATAAATCATACAAGTTACTCATTTCTTGTATAGCGTTTGTTCTCTAATCAAGATTATACCCTGAATTATAAAGCATACCTCTGCCAAACAGCTTGTAAAAAGTAAAGCATGATTACTGAAAAACCACCAACATAAAACAATAAATAGAGAACTTATAAACAACAAGATATAAATAGCACAGATGTAACTTACATCAAACTCGTGTGAGAATCCCACGTCACTATCAGCATGTAACTTTTTAACATGATTTAAAAATACATCCACAGGAATCTCTTGGTATGTCACATCGTCTGTAGAAAATACAAATCATGTTGAGACAAATTTCATCCTAACAGAAGGTTGCTATGAGGTAATTAAGAAAAAAACATTACATACATTTATAAATTCTTCACATTATTGTTTTAAATTCTGTAATTTTGTTAAAACAGGAGAACAAGCTCAACAGATTAAGGTAATTGCTTATTATGGATACTAATCTGTGTAACTGTAGAAACAATGGATGAACTTTCACCATAAATATCTGGGTTGGGCATGATAAAACTTTTATTAAGTCTAAAAACTTTACTCAACTTAGGCTAATCCTGAAATCTGATTGGCTGAGCAGGCCAAGTTAGGAGTATTCTCAGACTTGAGCAAATTCTCAAGTTTGATGGTGCCAGGCCCTGATAGGTTACCAGGGTCTAACTGTTCCCATGCTTCTTCTCTCCAACTTGATGTAGAAGTCAAGCCACAATGGCAAGTTTTTGCATGCTCTATCCATGTCACTCTTTCGATATGTAGTATGTTTCCTTTACAATTGTACAAATCCTACTTAGAACTTTCATCATGAACAACTGCTGTCAGTAATATTTAATCAATCAGAGAGACAAAAATGTGATATACCTGGTGGTTCTGCCACCACTACCACAGTAGATGGTGGAGAATGAGAGTTGGTTGGAACCGCCAAATAGTTGTATGCTGCAGCATAATATTTTCTGCAAGTCATGGACCTGAAAATGAACCAAAATGGTAAGTTTACAAACCTCATACAGAGATCTACTGACATAATGTATAGGATTCCCTAAAATTGGTATAAAAAATACATTTGATTCACCACAAACTGTTACAGGATTTCCTAAAATAAATATAAATTACATTCGTTGATCTAAACAAGCATGGGTTCAATAGCATAGACTGGATTAGACTGGAACATTTACACATCAAAGTTAACACTTGGAAATAAAGTCAAGGAAGATAATTTCTGTAAATATCAATATTATAGTACACATACTTCAAGTGTATTAAAAGTTTCTTGGCAAATAATTCAATAAACTTGTCAAAGTTATGTATCAAAACCACACAAATCTATTTATTTATTTAAAAGACTGTTAACTACAATGAGATCATATCTGATTGTTGACAGTTTTCATTCTATCTACACATATATATCTCCATAGTTAACCAAGTCTCATTTTACCCTAATAATTACAGACAGTTATCCTTAGACTACATAACCCCTATCAGTAATAATATTTTCTTTGGTCATTTGCAAATCTCAAAACAGTCAGACCTGGTGTGGAAGACCACTCCATCTACCATCTTCATATTAAATTTCTGTAGACAGGTGGTCTCTCAAAAGAAAAATAGGAATAAATAGGAATATTTAACGTGCTCGTGATATTTAAGTGAGTCATCTTTCAGAAAGTGGGCTGATAAAAAGATGGCCTTTGCTTACATTGGTCTCTGATTACAGGCCACACTGTACATTTTTAACTCATCAATCCCTGAGAAACAATGGACTCTTTTATAAATCAATGACTTAGGCAAGTCCAAATGTGTCTTTAGGGGTGATTGAGTAAAATGATATGACATACCTGCAGCCTATGACAGCCAGTATAGCTAGTAAAACAAACAAGAATCCACAAATAGCTCCAGCAATAATCTTAGCTGTTTCTATCTCTTGCTCAGCAGCTTCAACAGCAGCCGGATCTAAAATGAAAACAAGAATGACTGTTAAAATTCCAACCGCACTTACAAAACTCAAAACTCCTGGAGGAATTTTTACGATTTTAATATTATATACAGACTACAATTATATATACTTCCTGTTTAAAGCTAAAAAGGATGATCTTTGAAATACATTGTCAAGCTTCTGTTGCTGATACTGTGACGTCAAGGAACTGATGTGTGTGTTTTCAAATATCTGCAAGTATGCTAATACTGGTAAAGAAAACTATCAGGTTTTAATAATTAAAATATCTTCCAATCATATATGGTTTCTTAAATTTAATTAAAGGTGACATTTAAAAGATGTATTAGCTCAAGTTCAATGTAGATATTAGGTCATTAGATGACATCATCTTGTCTAGATGAAGGATGAAGCCAGATGTATGATAATAATGAAAAAGGTATATAAAAAAAAAAACTCGCACAAGTGTGAGTCTGAAATCAATAGACAAAAGATAATCATATATAATAATGACAAACTGAACTGACACAGTAAAAAAATACTATGATATCTACTATTATACCTAGACATTACATTCTACATGTGAAAATAAGCAGTTAATGTGAATTTTCATCTCTTAGCCGGTTAGACCTAAGACTTTTCAACATACCTGTATGTAGATATGAGGTGATAAAAAATCGCCAGGATTGAGCTAGGCCTGGTTTTTCAATAATAGTAGTGATCAGGTAAATAAATCCTACAGTAAAGGTTCAATTAGGCATATGACTTTTCAATATACAGTCAATCTTGCATTAAAAGCCTCATCTGTATAAAGGGCACCTGCCTATAACAGTCATTCAAACATAACCTTTGATGATTTTATTTATAATGAATAACCCTCTTTATAAAGGCCTCCTGTCTATAATGGGTACTTTTGCCTCTTCCCTTGAGTGGCTTTTATAATCATGCTTGACTGTGGTCTTTAGTGACCAGGTAAGTAAAGCATCAGAAAAAGTTTGCTTAGGCCAAAGACTATTCAATAGAGGCCAGGACCAGCTACATATAAATGTGTTATTATACATGTAGGTAGTGAGTGACCAGACAAATAAGTCAATTAGGATGAAAACTTTTCAACATATGGCTTCACATACTCTGCATCTCCAGTGTCCGAGATTTACCAACTCGGATAAGGTACATGTATTATCTTCTTTTATGCACAAAGGATAATTTATGAAAAATTGGTCTATATATACACACACATACACATGTAATTGTACTAACAATAAGTGTTCTGAGTTAGAGTAAGCATGGAGCCTTTGACTAATGCGGTTATTGAAGTCTGTGATAGGACATAAAATATCAATAGTTTTTAAGATAAGATTGCATAAATTTAACATTTTTAATATCTTTCACATTGACATATGAACTGTAGGTTTAAATAATAAAACCTACTTAATAAAAACTTTATTTTACAACGATTAACAAACAAGTTATGTCAACTTATATTGATGTCTCTCGTTGGTCCTGATGTTGGTGTGTGGGGATCCTTAATGTGGGAGGAAACCACAGAACCCAGAGAAGATCCACATATTTGACTTGCGACCACCATACCATCTTGATATACAAGCTGCATGAATTTAACATAGCATTAATGATGTTGATATTTTAAGTCTGCTTAGGGGACAGAACATTTAGATTGTGATTATAGGTGTGGAAGTTTAAATATACACTGTAAAATCTGTACAATCATGTACCTGACCACTGCAAGTCATTGTGTACTTACCCCCAGAACTTGTCCGATAATTACACCTCTGTATGGTTTATTGACATTAATTAATAAACAGGGTTATGAGTCCCTGTCCCTGATGACTACTTGGACAATATAAATGACTAATATAATCTTGATGGCTTAAAACTTCCATAAAAATGAAGGTGCCAGAAAAATCGCTGGAAGCAATTTTTTGTCGCCAGTTGAATTGAAAAGCGAAGCCCAGTGCAACCCCTGCCCATAAGGACACAACAAAACCAGTCTTTATAGGGAAGTGGTCTTTAAATAGAGGTTAATTTGTACACAAATGGTACTATTGGGGATAGCAATAAAATGGTTTTTGTGACCAGGTGGTTTTTACACAAAGGTGGTCGATAAAACAAGTTTTACTGTTGTTATAATGACAACACCTAGATAAATGTGAATCATTATGTTCTAATAATCATTGTTTCTCAAAACGTAAAGACAAAATGGAGTTCTTCTGAAGTATATGGTCTGTTCCAAATTTGATCACATCTAAAAACAGGAAAATGACCCAAAGACAACAATGAAAAGTTGCTATAAATGTAAAACACAAAAGGAAACAATTAACAATGTTTACATGCATCAGCATTCCACAGTGACACGTTAGAGATGTTTTCATGCAGAGACTCACAATGTTTATCAGCACAAACAGAGTTATATGACACGAGATTCAGAACAAAAAGTGACCACTTAAAGAAAAGACAGACTAATGAAAATCAATAAAACAAAATAAACACAGAATATAAAAGACTGAAATCAAAATAAATTCAATTCCGAAAAATATCCCAGAATGACTGTAACTGATGACACACAAAAATAGAGAAAATAAACAAAGAAACCGACATACGACAATTGCATACAAAAGAAACAATTAACTTGTGCAATTATAAAAAAGTTGAGAAACAAGGATGAATACTTGATTTACATTAGCCGCTGCATGCCTGTAACTGGTGAAATTAGTATGAAAACAGAGAAATTGACACTTGCTAACCATGTATACATGGGAACATAAAAAGTTTTAACTGAAGGTAGAGAGTATCTTCTCAGAAGAAAACCTCAACAGCGAGACTTCTATAACTATTAATCCTATAGACACATTTGGACTGGTCCAATTCATTGATTTACAGAAGAGTCCATTGCTTTTCAGGGGTTAATGAGTTAACATCACCCAAAATGATGATAATGAGAATAACAAAGAGTTACACATATTGTATTGCTTACATTTGTACTTGACATACCTTACTATAACCTTAATGATGATCTGATTACAACTACAATTGTTCTCATAAACAGAGTGTTAACAAAACAGCTGACATGATGCTTCATTTATATGGTAAGAAATTGTGCTAATTATTCAATATTGCCAAGTTCATAAAGAACTGTAACAAAACTGTAATAGATACAACAAACACTGAGTTGACTAGTACAAATAATCCATGCTTAAACTATACTAATTCTTGCTAAGAATGATATACGATGGTGTCTCACTATTAAACCACCTAATTGACTGACTCTAAGTGGTCTAATTTATCAGGTGGTCTCTTAACCCATTCACCCCTGAAGACACATTTGGACTGACCTGTTGTGTCATTGATTTTAAAGTAGAGTCCATTGTTTCTCAGGGACAGATGAGTTAAGAGAGGGTTTGAACTTATTCATTAAGAATTTTTCAGGCGACTGAATATTTAGTCCTCAATGTGAGGTGGCATACTAAATGAGGTGGTCTTTAGGTGGAGATACACTGCTGTATTTTTTAGATGTTGTAGAACATAACATAATTATACTTATATCATGTAGATCATCTCAAACTAGGCACTACAACTGACCAAGTTGACCTATCCCCAAGTGTCTGACACATGGCTGTCCATGTCCATTATGAACTTAATTCAACTGTGATGTCATAATCGCACAAGTGTTTGACAGGAAATTCAATTGTGACGTCATAATGGAAAAGTTTGCCAAAAGGTGCAATGTCGGGCCTCTGGCGATAGGTCAATTCTGAACATGCCATCATAATTACTTAAGTCTTGAAACTTTACTAACTTTTGCTAAAACTGAAATCTGATTGGATGAGCAAGCTAAGTTTAGAATATTCTCAGATTTGACTAAATTCTCTAATTTTATGGTGTACCCACAAGTCTCAGTTGCATAAAGAGTTAACAATAATACTGAGCTACTAACAGATTGCTAAATGTAAAAAAAAACATGATGAATGTATCCGCACTTTTTCTCAAATTTACGTTTATGAAATGATAGAAATTTATTATACAAATATTACATAATAAGTTATAGTTTTGCAAAAAGTGGACCAAAACAGATGCTCAGGTGATTGTTTCAGTCACTAAGACTTCATAAGTTGACCTTGAATTTAAAATAGATGTACAGTTGCAAAACTACAAGTGGAATCATTCAATTAGACAATTTTGTACACATGTACACAGTCACATACCGGTACTCATAAAATAGTTACTTAGATAATCTGTGAGAAGGAGTACCTTATGTCAGAAACAAATTCTGAATATATTGATATTAATCTGCATAAAACAATTGGGTTTAAGACTGTAGTAAATTCAATGTCATTTCTCTTCTTAATTATAAATTTACCTACTTTGTTGAGAGAAATCCTCATGATAAAAAACTGTTGTCATTCTTTGCAAGAATTACTAGACTGTTTAGAAAAAAAGATATATTATGTAATTTTCCTCGCACCATTATACCATTCTTTCCCAAGTTTTCACCAATATTTCCATTAATAGTGACCAACTATTAAAGACAATACCACATTAATGACCGATGAAAAGTATACAGAACTAATGTCTACATTGTAACAAAGAGGATGTTACAGCACCTTCCAGGAAGCCAATTTCACCTGACTTGGACACAGATTGAAGTTTAGTAAAAAGAAAAACAGAAAATTACAACACCTATTTAGGAAGAACAATACACCTGAGACAGGTAGAAATATTTAGTAGATAAAAGAGGAAATTACAACACCTATAGATGAAGTATATATCACCTGATTCAGGTATCTTGTATGTTGAATTTGAAGGGAAAGTAAATATCAAGGAATCACCTGCATAAATCGTGTTTGTTGCGTTCTGGCCTGAAATGATTCAAGGTTAGTAAATCATGATTTAGTGCTGATCAATATTACAAGCGATTATGATCATGATTTGGAATCAGGAGTGTAAAATGTTGAAGTTATAATTCATATTTTATGATGAATAGTCAAGACAACAGTGAAATAATGATTGGAACAATAATCATTTCTATGATTATTAATCTTTATGATCAACATAACAGCTACATGTAATAATGATTATGATTTGGAATGGTGAGAGTAAAATGTTGAAGTCATGATTCAAATTTTATGATGAATAGTCAAGATAACATTGAAATAAAGACATGAACAATAATCATCTCTATGATTAATCATCTTCAAGATCAACATAACAGCTACATGTGATAATGATCATAAGAAATAATCATGATTTGACATGAAATAATCAATGATATCATGATTTCTATGGTGAGAAAAAATCATGATTCAAAATATGATCAAGAATGATATCTCTGATGAAAGTTGATTATGATTTAACATAAAATGATCAAGAATGATTTCTATGTAGAAAGACAATCTTGATAAGACATGAAATGATCAAGAATAATGTTTATGATGAGAGTCAATCATGATTTCAAATGAAATGATGAAAACAATAGAACATGAAATAATCAAATACTATTTTATGATGATACGTGATCATGATTTAGTATGAAATGATCTCCAATGATTTTGATGATAGGAAAGAATTACGATTTAGAATGAAGTAATCAATACATGTCCATGATAGACATAGATGGAAGGACAAACAATGATATATTAGCTTCAGTTAACTGAACATGATTTCTTTGATGACAACCATTAACATGAATTGAAGATGAGGAAATGATTTAGCAGGGAATGGAATGATTGATAAAAAAGGAGTGCTGAATCAGTTCCAGGGAACTGAGATTTTGCTTTGTTTTTATATCTTGTGGCATACAATTAAGATTCTGAAGTAATTCATTCAGAATTGCTCTTTGAAGACAATTATATATATATATATATATTCTAAATGCAATTATTTCATACAATATATGATTGTCCAATACTTCAAGGTTGCTGGACAATCATATATACGGTATTGTTTGAAATAATTAAAAATATCAAAAGCAAGCTTAATGATAAAATCAGTATATATTTTCTAGATGTCTCTTTGTTTCCTTCCTGATATTATATAATATACAACATTTATAGACAGTTATGTCTTAAATTGATTAAGCTTTGGCTTGCAATCTGGCTTTTTCTACAGTATACATGGGGCCCGATATTCTGCCCTATTCCCAATGCAAAATACATGTGTTTTTTTCCAAATCTGATGGAAAAAAAAATATCACAAAATGGTGTACTTACTGTGACCGTAATGAAAAGTGAATTAAAGCAGGGGGAAACCCATTTTAAAGAGAGATTCAATTATAATTACAGTAGAATGACAATATGAAATAAATTCATATTAAAATTCCCTGTTGCGTTGCCAATGGCATTTCCCAAAAATTGGCAGAAAAAGGCCTAGCAATGGCCATGGGCTATCATATTTCAATACAAATGTACTGAAATCTTACTGCAATAATCATACATGGGAATGGGAGTACCTATTGACCCTAACAAATCCATAGACCCTTGCAAGACTTGGAATACATTTTGACCCTAAGAAACTTCTAGATCCTTGCAAGACTGGGAGTACCTCCTCAGTTCCAATAAAATGTCCTGGTCAATTTGTTTAAACACAGTGAACCAGAGGAATCTCCCTTTCTCTCATTCGCTCAAACAGATGATTATACCATTAAATCATGTACAAATATAGCAAAAAATATAAAATGAAAACTTTAAGTATACACAAGGCTAACTATCTTACATTAACACAAAATAACATAGGTATTTAAATTGAACAAATGTATGTACAACATAGTATACAATGTATATGTTCAAAAGGTACATGTATGTAAATTAAAAGCAATCATAATGTGGACATGTAATTGTCATACAAATAGCAGTGGCTGTAAAAAAGAGAAGGATAATTAGGGTAACATGGATCTTAAACATGCTGTTAAATTTGGACATACGTGTATGTAGTAGGTTGTCTTTTATGACGTCAATATCTCATTAAGGACATGCAGTGCAACAAAACATGTAAGCTTGAGCAGAAATTCTGCTACAATAAAATGTTAGAATGTAAGTGAATCATTCAACAAGGAACTTGATACAACTTCTGTATACAATTTCAATTATCTCACAATCCCAACTGTACCATAACACCATAAAAAGCTTATCTTAATTACCAAGTAGAAAATCATTTCAAAGTTTCCTTTCATAAAACAACTGAAGTTTTTTCAAGGATATTAAAAATAAATGTTCAATATTAAAAGGTGCATTGTCACAGATTGTCTGATAACAAAGCCAAATGGTAAGTACTTTATGAGTAGAAGATATCTAAATCAACTTTTAACAATATCTAAAAAGCCTGTAAGTCATGATTTTTCTGATTTATATAGAGAATCCAGTGTTTAAAGGGGCATTAGCTATATTTTTTCAATAAACATATTTCCCTTTTTTTATTACATGTACTTAGATTGATATACAATAACAAAAAAAGGATATATACAGGCATAACAATTCTTAAATTCCTATATATTTTGTTAAAATTGCATGAGAAACTCAGGTTTGACACTTTTTTACTTGCAATTGATTAACTCAACCTTACTATTTGTATATACCACACTGGACCTGACCCATTTTTCACATTACATATAGGAATATAAGATTTGTATGTCTGTGTATAGCTCTTATTTGTTAATGTACATCAAATAAAAGTAGTAAAAGTAGAAAAAAATGATATATATATTTTTGGTAAATACAGCTAATGCCCCTTTAATTACACTAAATATAGTCAAACTTGCATTAAAGTCCACTTCAGTATAAAGGGCACCTGCCTACAAGGGTAATTCAAATATACAATGTAACCTCCATTATCATTTTTATAATTAATAAACCTCTGTAAAATGGTCACTGTCTATAACAGCTACTTTTGCCTGTTCCCTTTATAGACAAGTTTGACTGTATCTAACAAGCCTGAAATTCATGAATTATATCGAGAACCATAGAAGACTTAGTTTTTTTCAGCCCTGTGTACTTTAATTCAGGATGTATATATACAGAAATAGATATATTAAATGATAGAATACAGTAATATCAAATTTTATCATATTCTGTGAGGAAGCACTTTTATTGATCCAGAAAGTACGAGTAGATTATAGGAAATGTATTGTACTGAAGCAGGGTTTTCCCTAGGATGTTGTCTTAGTGAGTCCCAGGGACCCTCAAGACTAAATTCCTGAGTCCTTTGTTAAATTTGTGAGTCCCCAAGTCAATAAAATTCAAGAAAATACATGAAAACAAAGGCACACATTTTCAGTCTCAGGTTGAAAAAAAACGTTTTTGTGCATCCTTAGGGATTCACTATTATTCATGTTTTGCGTCCTGAAAAGATTTTATGCGTCAGAGACACAGAAATCATGCATAAGGGAAAAACCTGCTGAAGAGTTTCTCTTCATATTTAATGTTTTATAATCATTCCATTGCATATCTGTATGAATTACAATGTAAATGCAAATTTGTGATATACTATATTACATACAGTCACATTCTACTTATAGAACTTAATGTAACATTGATTTTAGAACTCTTCTTTACTCTGCGACAGTAGAGTAGAATTTTGCATCAAGTAAACTTGTGATTAATTAGCCTGCATGCATCAAATTGGTTAAAGGTGTGTAAACTTTAAAATAAAGGTGAAAAGATTGATAACAAATGTGCCTCACCTTTCTTATTTGGGTCTAAGAAAACAAATAATTTTGTGCTACATATATCCAGTAATTGTAATAATAAACTGAGTGTCTACAAAAAATGCCACCATTATTTTCATACCTAAAAAGATTCAATGGATTGACACTCAATTTCATTTATTTACCATCACAAAGGTATGCAAAGAGGACATACAATACTATACATGTAATCTACAAGCTAATACCTGCTTTAGTTTTATGCAGACTCATTTCACGAAATACAAAAATCACATATTGCAAAATACAAAAGAGCAAACTCCTATAATCTTCAAAAATGTCCAGTAAGTTTTAGACAATATGCAACCTTTATTTTTATTTTTTTTTTTTTAATTATTATTTTTTTTTTTTTTATATATTTTTTTTTTTTTTTTTTTTTCTTGTAAAGAGAGAGGATGGTATTTCCTTGGATAACATTATCAATCTGTTTGATTATATTGGATGTCTTCATATTTGTACAGTGGAAAACCTCCGAGTTTCCAAATTCAAGTGACAAAGCATTGTTCCAATACTAATCTAAATAACATTCACCTGCTATCCTAGAGCGATTAAGAGGACAAGAGATGAAACTTTGTTTCTCCAAGCATTTTACTAGAGGACTCTTATGTTCATGCCAAGTCTTGTTGAATGAAACAATTTACATATCTTAGCTTGGTAAACGGGAGTTAATATGCTTCTTTACAATCAACATTTTCTTACAGAGCAAGCTGATAATAATTGAGACAAATTTTTAACACATTAAAGCTGTCCAGACAGCCGTTCTTCTTTCACCGATAAAAAGGCTTTATGATATACTATAGCTATCATGTCTGGGTTAATCCATTTTAGGAAAGGGTAGTCTGTATGGCTATATAAACAGTAATTACTATTACATGCTGTTGATATATACTAGAAATATATACATTTAACTCTTTTACCCCTAAAGACACATTTGGACTGGTCTAAGTCATTGATTTACAGATGAGTCCATTGTTTTTCAGGGGTTGATGAGTTAAAATCCCAAACTAAAATATAAACCATGGCACTTTCACCTTTATGTGTCAGTGAGAATAGATTAAGTTTATTAATGTTAAAACACGACCTTTGAAAATTAATACAAAATGCAAGCAACTGAAAGGTGGAACATAAATTGATCCATTAAAAACAAGAGGAGAGCACATTCAGTCTAATTCAGTATGAAAATAAACAAGAATGCATATATAATCACCTTCATTAGTGTCATTGTTATCAACAAAACCTGTAATGTAATTGTAAGAGTTATATCCCTTGACAAAAATAAACTTTAAGAGAAATAAAGGACCCAGAAATCTCAAACATACAGCACTTCAATAGGCAAAAGTATACAAGTAAGCATTTAAATTAAAATTCTTAACAAAATAAAAGAAAGAGCAACAGAGTTTTAAGATATGAAGAATTTGAAAAATGTCAGAGTAGCAAAAACAAGAACATTTTAAAATTTAGTTCAACAAAAGTCGAGTAAAGATCGAGTGGACCACATCTTGTGCAATCTCAAAAAAACACTTGCTTAACAAGTGTTTCATCCATACTTTAAGCTTACTTTTTTTCTTTAAAGTTTCCATCATAAATTATTAGAAGTGAGTAGCTTTATAAAATAACATCATCCTGTGTCATAAAGAACTTTACTTCAGTAAGGACAAGAATGTTTCAAGTTAATAAAAACATAAACCCCATCTTTCCTTTACTGGACAACTTGCCAATCATAGAACGTCTGATATCCATGAGAATAAGTTTGTAAAACATCACACTTAATCAGATCTACCCAATAGTTCTATGTATTACTGTAATTTTATGTTTCTTCAAATTTAATATATATATATATATATATATATATATATATATATATAGTTATTTTTCTATGTTTTTTCTATCTACGTTTTTACTACTCCTGGGTTAAAAAAGTACAAGTGCACATTTTAAAAAGTTTTATGTGGCCAAATGCATGTCTCATTACTAAACTGTTTAAAACAATATTAAGCGGAATATTATAGCAGTATTAGAACTCTCGAGTCTGCTTGAAATAGATATGTACACTAGATTGCTGGATATATAGCTTATAAAATGTGAGAAAAGCTGTCTGATAAACTTACCAATCAGCTGGAATTCTACAGGTTTAGAGAACTCTCCTATGTACTGTGTATTAGAATAAAGACTCTTGGTTACGCCTGCAATTTTTATTCTGTATTTTCTGTTGGTTGGCAGTCCAGTTATGATGGTCTAAAAAGATAAGGTGTAATAAATAAAAGGTAATTCAAAGTAAATACCAATTTTATCTTTTTCATAATGTATAGTTGCTATCTATAGTCAAAGAAAATACCATGAAATTAAATATCCATGAATATAATACCTAACACTTATGAAGTATCAAAAAGACAATATATTAATAATCAAAATTAAAAAAAAAGTTATTTTCTATCAAAATGGATTCATATGTAACCAGACATTATATACAAGATTCACAAGCTTTACTTTAACTCCTATAACACTTCTGGTTTGGAAATGGTCATGTGCAAAATTTGATACCTGTGAATAAGATCATTTAAAAAAAAAATTGCAAAATTTTCTCCCTGTGAAATTAAACAACTGTACAGTACTGTTCAAATAGTATACAACAATAAAAAGTACTAAAGCAATATACAGTGGGATCTCAAAATTCACAGGACCACCTATATTAATTTGAGATTAACAGAATTCGAGATAACCGAAATTTTAATTAACATATTTTTCTATCCATAAATGTCTGGACCAGCTGTTCAACTCTGATATAACCGGAATTTTGACCTATCCAATTTCCACAGAACAAGATTCCATTGTATCTTGAGTGAGGGATTTAAAAGTCCCATGATTTAGGAAAATATTACTCAATAATGGCCAAAATCTACCTAATCCAAGATTGTCCTATTATAAAGTAACATATCCAAAATTGCTGATATTTGTGGAAAGTAATTAATTTGACAGATACCAAAATACTGCAGATGGACAAATGGGCAAAAGGGCAAACAGACAAAAAACAAAATGCCCTCTGATCTTTGATTTTGGAGGCATAAAATAGCAAACAGCTTTGTTTCAATAGTCCAGAGATATATGATTTGTTTCTTATAACAATTTACATCAACTTTTAGTAAACAAAATTAAAAGTCTAGTCACATGACCAACAAGAATAAAAATATATACCTCCAAATCATCATCTTCTAGACTCTTGCTTTGTTCGTTATATGAGTTTATGTCATTAATTTTAATGAAGTAACTCTCCACATCTTTATAGAAGACGATTGGAGCTTTCCACTGGAGATAAAGACTACTTGAACCCAACACTGTGGCATTAACTATTACTGGAGCACCAGGACCTGAAATATAGCATAATGTTCAGTATATTTTGTGTAAACACACCCATAATACACCCACAACACACCCACCCACACCCACACACACACAATAAAATGTTTTATTTGACAGAAACAAGTACAAACAGGCTAATAGAAACATAGAGTAATCAAGATTTACAAAGTACACCTTAAACCAGCATATCTAAACCCTCCATTTAACCCAACCTTGACTCAAGTAAAACATTTTTGCAAAATAAAAACCAGGACTAATCCCGCATCTGACGCACAACATATGCTTATCATAAGATGTATATACAATGAAACCTGTCCTGAAAGACCTTCCCTTCAGCCACAGAAATGTAGTCTTACAAGTCACGTGATCTCTAAAAATAGGTTTTATATAATTAACCAAGCGGTTTTGAGAATGTGGTCTCCCAAGACAGTTGGTATTTTATGACAGTGGTCTCTCAGGACAGGTTCTGCTGAACCATGCCAGGTAAGCTAATGCATGAGCAGTACAGTGTACAGTCCAGACACACAAAAACCTGTGTGAATCACACAGTTTTATTACAAAATATGCACAAAATCAAAACACACCAGGTGCATTCACGCATAGTGGATGCCTATCACATCATCATTCATATTGTCATTATGATGGTAACACTACAGCAATGTCAGTTCCCTGTGTCCTATCTTTCCTTTGTAAATATGTCAGTGATTATAAAACAATTAATCCTAAAAATTGAGTGTATTTGCCACTTTCCCCTAAGACTTTCCAACTTCATTGACTGCCACATGATTCTCATCATCTGAAGGTCACACTTCATTAAACACAAGTTGCAGTGTTGTGACTGATGACTTCAACTTCACAGAGGGATGCCAAGATAAAGGAATGATTTGAAATCTTTACAGATTTTGATTATGCAATTTTTGACACAGTATCTAAATACCCTTGAATCCCAATGCTATTGTAACATGTAAGTCCATTAGTTGTCAATAGATGTTGAACACAGTGATGTCACAATTTATATATCGACATCAGATGACAGATCCACACACATTTGCATCTATAAAAATGGGGGTCCAGATGAGTAAAATAAAACTTGTTTTTTTGCTTTTGATTTAATTTTATGTATGTGTACCCCTGATTTGCATCCTTGTACCCATATTTTTGCCACCCATGGGTACAAATACCCCTATTCTGAAAAAGCAGTGGGAACACTGAGTAGAAGCAGGTAAACTTGACCTCAACCAATATTCTTGACCAGACACTGATGCTGTGGTGACTGCAAGCTTACGCCCTCATTGTTGTGGTGAGCTAAAAATAGAAAGATTACCCCCCATCTTTGATCAAAGAGGCATAGAATCTTATTTTACAATGTCATCAATAATCATGTTAAATGAACACACATTGTACCATAATGTTCCAATAAAAGCTATTTATCTGATACAAGACCACCCTGTGTATTGACCTCACACAAGACCACCCTGTGTATTGACCTTACACAAGACCACCCTGTGTATTGACCTTACACAAGACCACCCTGTGTATTGACCTTACACAAGACTACCCTGTGTATTGACCTTACACAAGACCACCCTGTGTATTGACCTTACACAAGACCACCCTGTGTATTGACCTTACACAAGACCATCCTGTGTATTGACCTTACACAAGACCACCCTTTGTATTGACCTTACACAAGACCACCCTGTGTATTGACCTTACACAAGATCACCCTGTGTATTGACCTTACACAAGACCACCCTGTGTAAACAACTTACCAGCCACATCAGTGCGCACTGGATAATTTTTGCTGAATTCGCCTTTCCCACCTCCAGTAACAGCTCTAACTGCTACATAGTACTGTGTATATGGCTCTGAAAATCAATACAGTGATAATGTAATTGTCATAGGTTTAATATCAATAACCTGATTGCATAGATAAATTTTCTCTTTACATTTAAATGTTGAAAAAAAATGGCATCCAGACACAAAATACTATAATAGAAATGTACAAAATCACTTGTTAATAATTTCTTAATCCTTCCCCTTCCCTTGTACATGTTTAAGTTTCTCTACACTAAGACTGAAAAAAGAAAACCCAATTAATCCATTTTCATTTAGATACAGAGTAAAATAGTAACTAATATATCTATGGTAGAAAAGTTAACCCATTCAGAGAAGTGAACAATTAAAATCAGATAACATTCTATGCATATACGGTAAATTAGGATATTTTGGTGTTGCTAAAATTTGGCCACTTTGGTCAGAAAATGAAAAGTAATTTTCTGGCCAGTTAAATTTTTGCCACTTATGTTTATATTATGTTTAAATTTGGCTTACCATCAAACATTTTTACTTGTACGAAAATTTACTTATGTTATGGATAAAAATATACACATGAACCGTAGCATTTTTCTCACTATGAAAATTAACATTATAAATGTTTCCAGGTAAATAATAGAAATGGATCTGGATTTTCCAGCTGTTGCACTTATACATATTTTGAAGATTTTAATTTTGAGATTTTTAAAGACACATTATGGGGGAGGTAATGTTCATAAATATACTTTTCTGTACTCACTTAATGCATATTTGCATTTACTTTCATTGTATTTTAAATTTCTTTTCCAATTATGGTAATTAGTTAATTAAAAAATACCCCAATTTATGGTACTAAAATGTTCAAACAACAAGATATTTACCTAGGCTATTAACATAAGCTTCCATAGGATTGATCAGATAGTTGTAGATGCTTTTAGTTTTTGTCTTATTTTTCTGTGTCCATTGCAGCTCGTAACTGGTTATGTGTCCATTTACAGCATCAGGTGCTAACCACTTAACGAAAAATGCTGTAGATGTTGGTGGGACATTCGGCTGTATCATACTGGGTGGTCCAGGTTCTATAAAGTGGTGCCATAGATGAATCAGTTGACATAATTATCATGATTTCCAATATTAATAGAACAATTTAAAAACACAAATATAGATTAGCACATACATACATACACACATGAACAACAAGATGTGTTTGTGAAACACAAATGCACCCGGTCCCAACAAATTGCTAGTGGAACAGAATTACTGACAGACAGACACACACACAAACAGACGAAACGGAATTACGGACAGCCACACAAACAGCATCACAGAAAGACAGATGGACGATCCAAACACTAGATGCCCCCAGTGGACTTTTCAGGCTGGGGGCATAAAAACAAATAAAAACATAAGTACAAAATCGCATAGACACAAATTTAAATAACAATCTCTGTTATGGAAAGATAGACAAGAATTAGCAAAATGATTCATGAAGATCTGATACATATATTTCCTTATTTAAAAAAAAATTATTCATTTATTAGGCCATATATAAAAAAAGACAATTAGCCTTCCAAAAATGGGCAAGGTAGGTAGGTATTTTATTTTTATTTCCAAATTATTGTTTATATACCCTGAAGGCAAGAAAATAAGAAGACTTTATGTAACAAAAAATGTCTTTTATTGAGACCTTCAACAAATTGTAACAAAAAGTTGTGTGATAGTCTTTTCACACTTGGTTTTAAAACTAAAATATCAACAAAAATATAAAATAGCTAAAAGATTATATATTTATCAAAACATAAAAATGTTTTGAAACTACAAGAAAATTAATTGTACATGCATCATCATAATTATCATCAATCATTATCATTACTATTTCACAAAGTTGTACAATGCAAATTCCAAGTTTCATTTTTGAAAACAATAGCTATCCATTTTTCTGTATTTCATTAAAACTTTTATTAACAGTTACTAATTTTACTTTTATCATTCACCTACATTTAATTCAGATTTTATATATATAGAGAGAGGACTTACTGCCTTCAGCGGTAACTATGAGTGTTTTGGCCGGTGGACTTTTTCCTACATTATTAAATGCAGAAACTAGAACTTCATACTCCTTAAATGGAAGCAATCCGTCAATTGAGGTTTCCTGAAAACAGATAAATATCAGAACATAATTACACAAGTTCAATTTTCCAATTAATTTCAAGTATTTCATAACAATTGCACTTTCACAGTCAATATAATTGGAAGATTTAATTTTGCACATCAAATAAATTCATGTTTTATTTCATTACACTTAAAATTTTGTACCATTTTGTCTGTTACATCAAGAATTTTTTACTTATATGGTGACGTTATGGGCTGCAGGTGATTTGCCACTGATGATGGTCTTTGTTATTGACATATGTCACTGCAGAGTGGATTATTTATGCCACTACAGTGAGGATTCTCTATGCCACTAGTGAGAGTTCTCTATGCCACTAGTTAGGGTTTTCTATGCCACTACAGTGAGGGATTTCTATGCCACTAGTGAGGGTTCTCTATGCCACTATAAGGGTTTTCTATGCCACAGTAGGGGTTCTCTATGCCACTACAGTGAGGGTTCTCTATGCCACTACAGTGAGGGTTCTCTATGCCTCTAGTGAGGGATCTCTATGCCACTACAGTGAGGGATCTCTATGCCACTACAGTGAGGGTTCTCTATGCCACTAGTGAGGGTTTTCTATGCCACTACAGTGAGGGTTTTCTATGCCACTATAAGGGTTCTCTATGCCACAGTGGGGTTCTCTATGCCACAACAGTGAGGGTTCAGCATTAAACCTCATACAAATGAAAAAAAATTTTCTAAGGTATTGGCTGAGAAACAACCACTTCTATTTTTAAAGAAGTCTGGTGTGACGTAAATCAGAACTAGGACCTGTGGGCCATTTATATGAAAGGTTGTAGGTCTTTAACTTGGTTTTAGGACCACACTTAAAATCTGCATTCATTTTACAAAGAATTCGGACTTGTGACTTACAATCAAATCAGGTCCTGTCTGTATGATTAGCAAGAGATAGTGCATAGACCCAAGATATTGTTGTAACTGAATAACTAATAATATATCTTTATAAATATAGCAGGAAAAATATTTACAACAATTAAGACCTACTTTCAAAATGTGTTAGGGCATTGTTTATAAAACAGTCCTACGTTCTGTCTTAAGGGTGAATTAACTTAAGAATTATGACTTAGGACTTAAGATTCCTCGATAAAACACACCCCTGGATCTCTGCATGTTAAGGCAACACATTAAGCACAGAGGCATTATGAGTGATATGTCCTGCAGTTCAATAAAACATTTTAACAATCATTTTGGATACATACCAGTTGGTTGGGATTTAAAATGTTGAATGTCTGCCTAACATTGGTGTTAAAAAGTCTGTATGTAATTTCGTATTTCTGAAGTTCACCATGAACCTTTTCTTTTGGCGGTGGTTTCCAAGTCAGCCATATTCTGCTACTGTTGTTGCTTGTGGCTACCAAGTCTTGTGGTGGTGCTTCTGGCGCTATTGAAATATATGTAGTTATACATATCATTATCAAATCAGTGATTTTTCTTGCCCATACTTAGCACCCTTGTCTTCTAGACTGGGAAAACGTAAATACTCCCAAGATATATACATTTTAAGTCAGACTGAGAAAAGCTTTTGTCAAACTAGGATGTAACCTTATATTTAACTCATCAACCCCTGTGGTCACATTTAGACTTTAAAAAGTATGGTCTACTGTCATAATTCAGGAGTGAACAAGGTCATTGTGCATGTAAAATCATTATAAAATTTTATCCTAAATCATACATCCCTGAATTCTGACAGTGGACTTAACCAGACTTTGAAATAGGCAGGTCCAAATGTGACTTCTGGGGTTGATAAGTTATGGAAAATAGAAATCAATAATTTTCACTTAAAATCTTATTGCTGTATGTTCTCTATAGTATTATTATGTAACAAGTACTCTTATTGTTTTGTGTTCTCAATATGATTATAATGTAGCAAGTGCTCTTTAGTTCAAAAGAAAATCCTTGTTTTCATGAACGATTTTATGAATATAAGTTTGAAATACAATAAAATTTTACCTATGAAGAGGGTTACATATCATCAACCATTAATTAAATATAAAAAATAGACCTAATCTATGAGATAAACAGGTTACACTTCATCAGCAGTACCAGTAAATATTATCAAAATATCATAAGACCTACACTACAAATTAATTGGGTTATATACCAAGTTTCATCAGATAATCCATGACTTTCACTTCTTGAGTAATAAAGACAGGAATAAGGATATTAATCAAGAATATGTATAAGATTACCTGTGTAGTCAATACTACCAATATAATTAGGTTAGATACCAAGGTTCAATACATCCAGGATGGTAGGTGTTAGATGTCCAGTTTTTAGTAAATACTTCATCAGGATAATCCAGATGACTTAGAACCAGTCATTACTGTGAGTAATACAAGGTACTGAGGTATGTAGAACCAGTCATATAATCTAGAAATTAGATATATGATCTAGATGTTAGATGTAGAACCAGTCATTACCTGTGTGGTAAACACTTAAGTATGACCAGTATGCAATCAGGATGTGTAAAACTAGTCATGTTTAGTGTTGAAATGTAGAACCAGTCATTACCTGTTTAGTAAAGATCTACTTAGGTATGACAAGGATATGATCTAGATGTTAGATGTAGAATCACTTCTGTTTGAAAAACTAGTAAACTGCACTCTTGTAATCAATACAAGGCAATTGGGAAACCGCGGGGGGTGGGTATGACCAGAATGCGCTGATTGGCCATAGCGTTGTTAGAAAACGTGTAAGAACTTCAACATAATACCGACACCGTCTCTGTGGTAGGGAAAACTTAATATTCGAAGTGACCAGTACAGATGCAATCTTTTCAAGTTGTTAGATTTACATGTACCGATCTTGCTGTGTCAAAAAGAAACAAAGAACACTCAGTACAGGATAGACAACAATGTTGAAAAAAAGGTACTTGACCCTGTACAAAAATATTACATTTTTAGCTAAAATAACGGCTAAAAATCGACCCCTACATCCGCGGAAATGTCCGCGGAAAAATATCTGTATACTAATGAACCACATGTATTTATTTACTCTGCAATGCATGCTGCAAGAAATCTTTCTGAGTACATCAACAAATTAATTTGCTCATACTAGTCAAAGTACAGAAATCATGTTATGTCACAAACCTTCCTCTGATGTCATAAATATATCACTGGTTTGACTTGGATCACTCAATCCTATGTCATTGATAGCTCTTACTCTGATTCTGTATGCAGTAAATGGCTGAAGGTTAAACACTTGGACAGATGGAAGAGTATTGACATCATCAGCTGGAACAAATTCTTCTTTGTTTGGCACTGTTCCTTCCACTGAGCTGTAAAATTGATTTTAATTCAACAATAAGAATACTTTTGTACTGTAAACACAGATATTTTAATGGGGTTAAATTTACGATTTTTCTATGCAAAGCCTTTTCAATGGGGACTATTTAATGTGGAAATAATAAAGCAGTAAATAATATCTATGTATTTCTTTTTTTGGGGGGAGGGGGTATTCTCCCCTGAAAGACCTGTGATTTTAAATGTCAAACATTTTCACTCAAGACCTTGAACCTCTCCTGGCAGACCTAAGAATTTCAATGTCAAACAGTTAAAGTTAAATGATTCAGTACTGTATAGTTGCTTTTATTTGCGAGAGATTTAATTTCACAATACTCGTGGTCAAAGAAATCTCCGCGAAAAAAATTAAATTCCCGTAAATATAATACCTTACACTTATGAAGTATCAGAAAGACAATTCACATCTAATCTTGCAAGAAATTTAATACCAGTGAATCAGTTCCTTTCAGAAAAATGCAAAATTTTCTCTCCATGAAATAAAACAACTATATAAACAGTACTTCTGTGATATAGACTTGATAATATATAATGGGACTGTATTGTTGTACTCACATGATATGAACTCTATAATTTATAATGTGACTGTATTGTTGTACTCATATGATATGAACTCTATTATTTATAATGGGACTGTATTGTTGTTGATATGAACTCATAATATATAATGGGACTATCGTGTACTCTGATATAATCTATAATATATAATGGGACTGTATTGTTGTACTCACATGATATGAACTCTATAATATATAATGGGACTGTATTGTTGTACTCACATGATATGAACTCTATAATTTATAATGGGACTGTATTGTTGTACTCACATGATATGAACTCTATAATATATAATGGGACTGTATTGTTGTACTCACATGATATGAACTCTAATTTATAATGTACTCACATGATAAGAACTCTATAATTTATAATGGGACTAATTGTTGTACTCACATGATATGAACTCTATAATTTATAATGGGACTAATTGTTGTACTCACATGATAAGAACTCTATAATTTATAATGGGACTGTATTGTTGTACTCACATGATATGAACTCTATAATATATAATGGGACTAATTCGTCTCACATGATATAACTATATAATTATAATGGGACTGTATTGTTGTACTCACATGATATGAACTCTATAATATATAATGGGACTGTATTGTTGTACTCACATGATATGAACTCTAATTTATAATGGGTCTGTATTGTTGTACTCACATGATAAGAACTCTATAATCTATAATGGGACTAATTGTTGTACATCACATTATATGATCTATTATTTATAATGGGACTGTATTGTTAGGTACATGATATGAACTCTAAATTTATAATGGGACTAATTGTTGTAACATGAAGAACTCTATATTTATAATGGGACTGTATTGTTTACCAAATATGAACTCTATAATATATAAACTGTATGACTCACATGATATGAACTCTATAATACATAATGGGACTGTATTGTTGTACTCACATGATATGAACTCTATAATATATAATGGGACTATTGTTGTCCTCTAGGCTTGGTTCCAATTTCACATGAGCCCCTCTAGAAGATTGCTGTAAGATGACTGGCCTGGCAGGTGGACTTGGTACATCTAAACATTATAGATAAAAAATTACATATCAGTTTGTTAGGTACATGAACATCTAACTATTACAAGATAAGTAAGTATTATATCAATACATGTTTACCAAATACACTTTAATGTAAACTGACAACTGGCCATTTCATTTGTTTGTTTGTTCTTTTACATCCGATTAAGAATTTTCCATTAACCAATATATGGAGATGTTACCAGCCTTAGGTGAAATGCTATAAATTTTGACCTGTGCTATGGACTGACACCAACACAGTGAGGGTTCTTTTACGCCTTTTGTGACATGGGACCTCAGTTTTCTGTCTCATTCGAAAGAACTGACTTTCACTTAGTACAGTGTATGCCGAGCGCTTGGCGAAGGAACAGTCACTACCATTTACCATCAAGTCTTTGGTATGATTCGGAATCGAACCTGAGACCCTTCCCCTTGCGAGTCGAACACTCTAAAATCTAGATCACTACAAGCAGTTAACTGGTTTACAATAAGGGTTTAAAGAAACATTTTATTAAAGTAAACATTAAAATCTCAAAGCACTACTAAGTTACATATATATATATATAGTATAGTATATATATATGCTTCAATGCATGAATTTAAAGACCAAAGTTTTTAATCAAGTGTGTGTTTATTGAAGCTATTTGTTGTGAGGCTTTTTGTAAAATACCATCTGAAACTTCATTTATAAAAATATTTCAATCTAAAGCAATGAAGTACTTTGAGTACCCAAAATATGACCTAAATCAATAACTTTACTTGATACTTGTGCAAGGTTGATTCCCATGACAAAGAATTCACAAAAACAAATTTGCTTACCCTGTACAAGTAGATAGGTAGCATTGATATATCTGCCATCAAACTCCTGTTGACTTTCTGATCTGTACTTTGTCACAGAACAAGAATAATTTGAGGAGTCTCTAATTTCTAAATTATCAATACTTAAACTAAAGTCCTCTAGCACAGTAAACTTTTTCTTTAAAGCGTCGTCTAAGTAATAGACCTCCATCTCGCCTTTGCTGTCTTTCTGTGCACTCGCTAAATAGAGATTTTCTTTTTTCCAGGTCGTAGTAAATACACCGTATGGATATTTGTATATGACATCAATGTTGCATGGAACAGAGACATTTTTACCGACTCTTCCATATACTGTTTCAGTAAAGCTTTGTACTTGCACAGTCTTTGGCAAATTTTGGTCTTTTTCTACAGCCTTTGAGGTATTATTGTTCTCCTGTGCAGTTTTTGGCAAATCTTCCTTCGGTGATACATCAACTGGTACCACTGTGGTGTTGTCACTCAGCGGTGCCTGAGACACTTCACCATCTGTGTAATACAAACAAAATAAATAAAAATTAGAAAGTGAATACTATAAAATACAAACAAATGAATAACATTAGAATAATCAAAGATTTCACAGCTCACCTCATGCCAGATTTTTTACATATCCCGATCAACATGACATCAGTGGATCTTCTTAATTGAAAGTAATCCGAAACAGAAACAGAGTCGTAAAGAGGGGTAATACTAATAGCATACATATGTACATGTATTCTCCCCTTAACTCTTCTGATGTTAGCTAACAATGCTGGAGGAGATAGCATATAATCTCCTCAACTCAATTGAGATGAACTAACAAAGCAAGGGTGATAGCATACAATGTACACTATCCTACACTCAGTTGAGATGAGCTAAAAGAAGCAAACAATACAATCATTTCACTGTACATTGGAACCTCGCCTAAATACCACCTTTCTTAGTAGACCACCTCACATTTATGACTATAGATATGTAGTCTCTTGTAAAATTTCAGACCCTCACTTAAGAGACCACATCACAAAACAGACCACTTTGAATCAGTCAGTAAAGTGGTGGTATGGTGAGATTCAACTGTATACATCAGTTACACATGACCTACACTGTAGACTCAATGTTGATGATACTTAGTATTGATAACCCTTATATTCAATGTAAATAAAGACTTTTCATACATAAACAAGAAACTTTGCAATTCATTTTTCATTTTTCAGATGAATAGTTACTAATTTAATAAAACTACATACATGTATTGTGAATATTGAGGTACTATTTATATATGTTTTAAAGTACATGTACTTATACACAGATATATATAATAGATATTTTGCAACAGATGTACATGTACTTTTCTGTAAAATTATGTCATCATGCATATTTTGTGTATTTGTTATTTCAACCATATGCTAATAAGTATTCATGTAAAAAGTTAGTTGAGCTTGCTTACTGAGTAATTTAGCGACTCTGACTCCAGATCAGATCAATATTCAAACCCAAACCATACACTTTGTACATGTAGATGTCAAGTGATGAACAACAAAACCACTATAAGTAGTACACAACAAACAGTCCACTATAAGTATAAGCAGTGTACATTGGATATATAGATGTTAACAATTTCTGTACATATAGATACAATCTTAAATAGGTATATCGTAATGAGTGGATAAAGAAATATCCACCCGAGTGGTAAGAATGTTTGTACAGCCTTAGGGTCACCCAAAGACTGGGCTTTCAGATTCTTGCCACAAGAATTGAAATATGAACAAGGTTGAGATTTCCATTTTCATTCAATACACCCAAGTTTGATTACTTATTCCCCATGCTTCAAGGTACATATTTCTGTAAGCAAATAAAGTCTGACATAACTATTGATGCACTACATTCTCATTAAATAGTAGCCACATGAGCTCTCCATCATAAAATTGAATTATGACGCCATATCACCTGTAGCTTGTCAATATCCTAGGAGTTGACAAGGAAATCATTCTCCATAAAAATTAGGGAAAAATCTGTGAATTTTGAATTTTTCAGTATGGAGACGTCCAGTTTTAATGGTGGAGAACCCGGTTACAACATACCCCAGAAGAGGTATGGCCTTCTCCACGTATACTGGCAAACTTTCTCACAAAAATCAGCTCAAGTTCCAGTGGGCCCCAGAACCTGTGCTGACCAGAAGTCAAGTGAGAGACTTCATCAATCAAAACATGGAAGTTCTGACCACTCAGCCAAGGAGGCCCCAAAAAGTCTGTGAACCATGGGAGACTAAGTAACCAATTTACAGCCATGTCTCAGATTATACAATGTATATAAATCTGGACAATCCTAACGAGATATTTTACAGTATATTTCATTGTTATATCAATTACAGTCTACAACCATTATTGATCACAACTTATTTACTTTTGATTGCATTATTGTTGACTGTTCTGTACACTGAGTACATACCTTGGTCAGTCAATACCTTTACAAAATTTTACCATGTTTAATTCACTCATTTATTGATCACCAATGTCAATATCAATAAATTCAAAAGTTTCTCATTTCAAATCTCATATTTTCATAATGTCCAAACAAATAAAAATACAAGTTGATCAACTTACAAAGAGCTACCATTTTATTATGATATAGGTTCCTTTGTAATCTCTTAACACCTGTGGGCAGAATTTAATATCATGTGGCAAGCAAGAAAAACTTGACTGACAATCTCAAAAGTTTAGATTATAAATCCATATATCAATTACCCACAGGCAACATGATATGACAGCGGGTAGAAATCTCATACCAGTGTTTAATTCACTTTTAAACAAACATTCTTCGAAAGATTTCAATGGGACCTCTCCTTGAGCATATATTTAATTTGAGAGTTATTAACTGCAAGTGTTCACATTGATCTTACTAAAGTTTCACGTTGAAAAATTAAATACATTCAGACAGACTATGACCTTTTAAATCATTTACCGATACTCTTTGTTGCAGGTATACAATGTAAGCTACTACAGAGAACATTTCAAAATCAAAATTCCACAGATGAGAGTATTACAATATGAATAATATTTCTACATTGAAATAGTAATTGAATTTAAATAGCGTTTTACGCCAAACTCAACAATTTTTTCTGTTATAATAATGGCGGCCAGTTTTTACTGGTGGATGAGAGGACCTGTTTATAATATACTCGGGAAAAGATCAACGACCTTCTACAAGTAAACTGGCAAACTTTCTCACAAAATTAGCTTAGGTTCCAGCAGAGCTCTCAGCATATGAAGCGCAAATCACGGGTCCTTTGGATGAGACTTAAAACCGAGGTTCCATGTCACAACAAGCACGGCAAATAAAAAAAGCCTCACTGCATTTACGTCAGTCAACTGCACAGGTCAAAATGTGTGATACTGCGCCTAAAGCTGGTGATATCTCTATGTAAGTGAACAATTCTGGATCGGATATAAAACAACAAATAAACAAATATAAATCAAGTATAAATTATTGAATTTAAGTCTGTGGTAGCACTGGTACTATTTCTTCAGCAATTGCTGTGACTAATTGGTAAAATGTTGGTTTTGTGAAAAAAAAAATCTGGGTACAAATGTTTGACTTTGAAAGGTCATAGTAA
Source organism: Atrina japonica (assembly GCA_030159075.1). Taxonomy (NCBI): domain Eukaryota; kingdom Metazoa; phylum Mollusca; class Bivalvia; order Pterioida; family Pinnidae; genus Atrina; species Atrina japonica. Next base: position 687,694 of record BROG01000051.1, read on the forward strand.
AGGAGTTTGACTTTAAAATAGCAAATAGGAATTGTTCCTCTGGGATAGCTTAGAATGTGAAAGGCATGACTGAGATTCAACATCTGAGCAGACATAACATTTTTGATTTGATTTGATTTGATTTTTTGTTTTACGCCATACTCAACAATCTTTCAGTCATATGATGGCGTCCAGTTTTTATTGGTGGAGGAGAAATCCCGGTTACACGGGTAAAGACCACCAACCTTCCGCAAGAAAACTGGCAAACTTTCCCACTTAATTCGAAATGACATTAGCGGGATTCGAACCAGAGGTGAGAGGCCACATAACATTTTTAAACAACTAACATTGCAATGACCATTTACATGTACATTGACCAGTAAATCAACATACAGCAGAGAAAAATATGTAGGACACTTCATGTATCTCTTTCCAAGATGTTAATAACTAACTACTTTGTAACCACCTGTAACAGGTATCTGTCAGTTTCATTCAGCCAACATTCAACAGACAACAGTCCGATTCACATAACTTGGCAGGGCGAAGTAACCTTTTGATTATCATTCGGATGATTCTACTCACTTTTCGGTTATGACAGACTTCATGAGAAAAGCGTTTTATTCTGCACTGGATACTCATGAGTATGACAACAAGAAGTAACAACTACTCTTACTGGTGTAATTATGATGTATTACCTCAAATTTAAACTCGTTCAGGTCAAGAAAGGGTTCACGAGACTCCACCCCACCAGGTTATATGGATTTTACTATACATTACAGATTACTAAAAATTTTATACTACTGAGTACATGTACATGTATGTAGAGACTTGTCCTACAGTGGGTTAATACAAACTTATATACATGTAACTACTTATATAACACCCAAGTGTCATACATGTATTTGTTACAGTAGATCCTGTTTCAAATGACTATTCCATCTACATTGTATCATTATATTTTGGTCTTTAGAAACAGGTAGCTTCTCAAAAGAAGTTAAGATTCACAGAATTTTCATCAAAATGGATTTCCGAAGGTTGTCTTTCGTGACACTGGAAGTACAGTCTAAATTAGACTCCAAGGCAGGCTTCACAATCACTGTATCTACATTTTGTTTAAATCAATTATAAAGAAAACCACATGTCCATTTTGCCAACAATTATCATTTTTCATATAAATCTGTACATGCAAGGAACTCAACACATCCATTTTAACAACAGGTATTTGAACTTTACACAAGAACCATGGGATAATAGCCCATGTATACATAACAGTGTATCATATTTCAGCAACTGATTAAGTATAGTCGGAAGCAATTACAAATGTTTTATATCAGACTCTACATAATAGCCAAAATTATGTAAAAATATACTATTGAAACTAATAGGATTGGCCAAATTCAACTGAAAAAGTCAAAAAGGTCATGATGTCATGTTTAAATTAGTGCTGTAATCACATAAATAATAAGATTATATGTCAGCTTAGAAAGTGGCTTTCATTATTTTAGAGATCTACTGACTTTAAACTGGAAATGAAATGGCAATTATAATGACTCTGGACTTGAAAATGTGATAGTTACATATTCGTCTCTTTGTCACGATGTTTATGTTCAATGTACTCTAAAGTCTAATACACTTACAAAGATTTATATCACTTGCTTTATTGTTTGGTATCTATTTAACTATCTTTATTCACTGTACTCACATATCATTATTATTATTGATTTGTTTATCATTTTTGACATATCAAAACATATACAAGTACATGAATATCAGAGATGTTGAAATCTGTTTTAGGTAACAAGTCATTCAGACTGGCAGTTATAGCAAAAGATCTGCCAGTCCAGATGAAAATCAGCCAGTCTGGGGAAAAATCCAAACATTGACTAGAATTCATCCTTTTTGTAAAAAATTTTACAATCAAAGTGGACCAGAATAATTTCAGTCATTTGTAAAATGATATGAATACTGAAAAGAAAGTATTATATTTTGATAAGTAAATGGTCAAATGTTTGAACTGTACAACAATGTTAGCCCGTCATTTGGACTGGCAAGTAGTAACTTCAGTCGGTCACAGCAGAAAAACAGCCGGTCTTGCTGGCAGGACTGACAATTTTTCAACATCGAAAGGCGCTAATATTAGAATACCGTTAAAATAAGTACACATACAGTATGTAGGTTACGTAGATGCCTCAAGATGGCCCCAAAAATGAAGGTTGGGTACATGTAGCTATAACACACATACAGAAGATGAAGTCCAGATTATTAGTCATGGTGAAATGCTGTTTGTATTCCAGTACAATATTGTAGCTATCTGTTATCTTTCTAGTGTTATACAACATACTCTACAATTTTTATGTCCCCGCAATCTGCCGCAATCAGATCTCAGGCCTACACAATGTATTATATTTGAGTCTGTCTGTTTAACCTTTTGGGTTTCTGTCAAACAACTTCTGTATTTCTGTCTTTAACACATTCACCCCTATAGGCACATTTGAACTGGTCTAATTAGTCATTGAGTTACCGAAGAGTCCATTGTTTTTCAGGGGTTGATGTGTTAACCAAATTTGCCACAAAGTTTCTCACCTCTAGTCAGTACAAGTTCTAATTATTTTTTGTGTTCAAACTGCTTTATTATATCCAAATTTGTCTTAATGCTATCTCTGTATTGAGACTTTTGTTTCAATGCAAATGATTATTGTGAACTCTTGTTATATTACAGCTGAACATCTGTGTTATGATTGCGCTTGTAGTCAAACATGTACATGTATTTACTGGTACATTCGGATCTGACATTTGCATTCTAACTCTCTTTAAATTCAGATACATGTAGCAGTTTGTGTTTAGACTTTAGAGCATTTTTTATGTCAATCTGACTAACAGCAGGCTCTTTTGTTTTGTTATTTTAATGTTCTTTTTCGCCACACTTAATAACAATTTTTCAGTTATATGGTGGTGGCTAGTTTTTAATGGTGGAGGAGATAACTTAATTAAAATGTACACTGGAAGAGACCACAGCTGGCCGTCCGCAAGTACATTGGCAAACTATCTCACAAAATAAGTGTAGGTTCCAGCAGGGCTCTAACCTGCACTGGAGCCTATGCTGGAACTTACTTGTACTGACTATGCTTCATGCAAATGTAATTTAATTCATTTACCCCTAGAGACACATTTGGACTGGTCTAAGTCATTGATTTACAGAAGAGTCCATTCTTTTTCAGGGATTGATCAGTTAAAGTGCCACAGTCTCAAACAGGCCATGGAAGTTCTACTAACAGAATCGCGTAGGTGTAGTTCAAACATAATTTCCCTTATTTCTCCAATGAGAATCTGAAATGATTGTTGTTGTTGATTTTTTTGTTTTACGCCATACTCAACAATCTTTCAGTCATATGATGGCGTCCAGTTTTTATTGGTGGAGGAGAAACCCCATTTACCCGGGTAAAGACCACCGACCTTCCGCAAGAAAACTGGCAAACTTTCCCACTTACTTCGAAATTACCCTAGCAGGATTTGAACCAGAGGTGAGAGGCCTCTAGAGAATCTGCAACATGTGGCAGATGTAAATATACATATGTACATTTGTACAAAGTGTTCAAAGACCATGACATCATTGTCATTAACTGTAACTGATTAATGATCATTTAGTGCTGGGTAATGCTGAAAAAAAAACAATCAAAACTGACAAGATGGAAGTTTCTTTTCCTTTTAAAACTGTAAATGCCAGAAATATAGCACATACATATGTAAGTTAACAGGAAGAAGCCTGGAACAGCACCAGATTGATTTCCCCTGTATTACATTCGTTACTGTTATTAAGCTGGTACTCATCTAGCGGTTATTGTTAGATTGACTTTGGGAGATGGGGGAGGAATTATTTTGTTGTTTTCTTTATATGTTTCTGTTTCATGACTATAGACCCTGTATCAAACTCTGTATTGGTTAAGTCCATGCAGAATCTCTAACAAGTAGTAGATACATGTATTGTGTGATATGCTGATAGCATAAACTCTATCTGTTTTATACAATTATAACAAAGCTTACAGCTTATAACTTAGCAAACTACATTGTAAATCTATCGTGCAAACTTGTAGAGAATTATAGTGTAAAACATATCACAAAACTCTTGTCTCTACGCTTTTTAGATCCCCGTAATTAACCTGACCTCAACCAATCTTTTTCACAACGATAACACCATTGAAAATAGGTGAGGTCCAAACACAAAGAAATAACAATACAGTAAAACTTGCTTTAGCAACCACCTGTGTATAAAGACCACCTGGTCATAAAGACTGTTTTTGTTGTTCCCAATAGTACCATTTGTGTACAAATCAACCTCTATATAAAGACCACCTCCCCATAAAGACTGGTATTGTTGTTATTGTTGTGTCCCTAAGAGGGTCTTTATATACAGGTTTCACTGAACAACAATAATCCAATAACAGAAGCATAGGATGTGCTTAAAATCATAAGTCATACATGTATACATGTACCATGTAGGTTTTGTTGATGTACATGTTCATGTATGACCCATAGAAGGAGGTTATATCTGATCTCGGAAAGTAAGCTCTCCTCAACTTCACTGAGGTGAGCTAAAAATAAAAATAAAATTAATCTAATCCAACTCATTATATATTGAAGAACAAAAGCATTCTAACACCTTTAATGTTGAACATTTACCTTAAACTAAAAACAAGATCTTTGATGGTAAAATTAATCTTCTACACCTACCTCACTATCGTACAGTGAACTATACAAAGCTACATGTAACCTCTATATTGAGCAAGAATTAATCAAAATAAAACTTTCGAAGTTTTTTTTTTTGAGGAGTAAATGTTTTAATTGGGTCCAAGATGTGTGCAGGAAAGAACTGTTTGAAGTACGACTTAGATATGTAGCAATACAAATAATATCACAAACAATAAACAACTTTATATTAGAAGTTGCTTTAAGTACATGTGCACTGTAATTACATTTGTACGTTTGACACAGCATCACATACGGTACAACACTTCAGCTTCATTTACATCCATGTATCACAAGCCAAGCCTGAATGATCACAGACCAGTACAGTGAAAACTGTTGAAAGACCAACCCTTCTGCAACTGAAAAGTTGTCTATCAAGACAGGTGCCTTAGACAGGTGGTCTGTCAAAAAGGTTTTATTTCAAGGATTATATAACTCCATGGATTTTAGAATGTGGTCTCTAAAGTCAGGTGGTCTTTCATCAGAGTGGCCTCTCAAGACAAGCTCCACTGTACTAAATTGCATGCATGACACCACAAAACTTTGTACATTTACATCTACATATATATTATTTGAGCCTACATGTACATGTATGTCACTATGTCACTTTACACTGTTAAATGATACCCTGTAGAGTACTACTGATACATGTACATGTACATAAAATTATCTTATGTGATTGGTGAACTACTTTCCACTTCCTCTACTGTTAGTGATACCAATCTCAAATCTTATGCAAGAGTTCAACAGTTCAACAAGATATGAAATCTCAAAAGGATGGGAGGAAGAGCATTTTTGGAAATGGGTAGGTAATCAAACATGATAAGTTCCAAATGCAGTGAGTATTTCAGTTTACCCACAGAATTTCTGCAAAGTGGACATTTTTTGCAGTTCTGTTACCAAATTATGATTTCCATACAGTGTATTCTAATTACTTGGCAGCTAAATTACAGTTAATTAAAAGACGGTTTACAGTCTGTAACATGTAAGTCAACACATAATATCTGGGTGAGGGTCAGTAAAAGATATTATCACTACAGGGCCTGAACATCTGGGTGAGGGTCAGTAAAAGACATTATCACTACAGGACTTGAACATCTGGGTGAGGGTCAGTAAAAGACATTATCACTACAGGGCTTGAACATCTGGGTGAGCCTGAGGGTCAGTAAAAGACATAACTAAAGGGCTTGAACATCTGGGTGAGCCTGAGGGTCAGTAAAAGACATAACTAAAGGGCTTGAACATCTGGGTGAGCCTGAGGGTCAGTAAAAGACATAACTAAAGGGCTTGAACATCTGGGTGAGGGTTAGTAAAAGACATCATCACTTCAGACTTGAACATCTGAGTGAGGGGCAGTAAAAGACATTATCACTACAGGGCTTGCACATCTGGGTGAGGGCCAGTAAAAGACATTATCACTACAGGACAGGAACATCTGGGTGAGGGTCAGTAAAAGACATAATAACTACTGAGTAAGGGTCAGTAAAAGACATTATCACTACAGGGCTTAAACATCTGGGTGAGCCTGAGGGTCAGTAAAAGTCATTACTAAAGGGCTTGAACATCTGAGTGAGGGTCAGTAAAAGACATTATCACTACAGGGCTTGAACATCTGGGTGAGCCTGAGGGTCAGTAAAAGTCATTACTAAAGGGCTTGAACATCTGAGTGAGGGTCAGTAAAAGACATTATCACTACAGGGCTTGAACATCTGGGTGAGCCTGAGGGTCAGTAAAAGTCATTACTAAAGGGCTTGAACATCTGAGTGAGGGTCAGTAAAAGTCATTACTAAAGGGCTTGAACATCTGAGTGAGGGTCAGTAAAAGTCATTACTAAAGGGCTTGAACATCTGGGTGAGGGTCAGTAAAAGACATCATCACTTCAGACTTGAACATCTGAGTGAGAGGCAGTAAAAGACATTATCACTACAGGGGTTAAACACAAATTATGGCCAAAATCCATTCAGAACAAGCACAGTCAATATTTTATTTGTTAGCATGTTTTAGATCCAGTGTGTAATTTTACAATTTAGAATTAGAATGGTTTGGGTACATGTATCTTACATTGCTGGATTTAAATTGCTTGCATATCCAGTGAAGTTTTATGTGTGAAATACACAAATATGCAGCTTATCTGGAGCACTGTCAGTTGGTAAAGTATCTGTACACTTGTATGGGGTCTGGGTTGAAATCCCTGACTGATCACCTGTTACTTTACATTATATCATAATGTTAGCAAGATGAACAAATGTACAAGTACAGTGTTTTTTGGTTGTATTGTTGTTTAACGTCCCACTCAAGAATCATTCACTCATACGGAGACGTCACCAAATGCAGGTGAAGGGCTTCAGGGCTATGCATCAAATCAAATGTTAGCAACAAGATGAACAATGTACAAGTACAGTGTTTTTTGGTTGTATTGTGTTTTATCCCCACTCAAGATCATTCATGCATCGGCCTATTGCATCGGCACTCATGGGCATTGAGCAGTGAGAGTTCTTTACCGTGCAGAATCCTACTGTGATACGAGACCTCAATTTTCACTCTCTCATCTGAAAGACAGGAATACGACCTGCAGCCAGCTTGACCCCAACTCATGACCTCAAAATCAAGAGTCGAGCGTGCTACATTGTATACCGACTGAGCCAGGCCGGCTCACATGTACAGTGTTAAAATCACCTACATATGTATAAAGTAACAAAAAGTACAAGTGTCATCTTTCAAACATTAGCATTCAACTTCACGCACATACATAACCATGATAATAGTACATAGCAATTCTAACTGAAATTTGTATAACAGCTTTATAAACAATGGAAGGAATTTTGTATTTAATTCAATTGTATACTGTCACACATGTACACATGTATATATATTTTAAATGCAAAAATTAATAGAGATAAATGAACAATTTAGAGATATGAACAAACATACATGTACATGTATGTATCAGTGTACATGTATGTATCAGTGTACATGTATGTATCAGAGTACATGTATGTATCAATGTACATGTATGTATCAGAGTACATGTATGTATCAGAGTACATGTATGTATCAGTGTACATGTATATATCAGTGAACATGTATGTATCAGTGTACATGTATGTATCAGAGTACATGTATGTATCAATGTACATGTATATATCAGTGTACATGTATGTATCAGTGTACATGTATATATCAGTGTACATGTATGTGTCAATGTACATGTATGTATCAGTGTACATGTATGTATCAGTGTACATGTATGTATCAGTGTACATGTATATATCAATGTACATGTATATATCAGTGTACATGTATGTATCAGTGTACATGTATGTATCAGAGTACATGTATATATCAGTGTACATGTATGTATCAGTGTACATGTATATATCAGTGAACATGTATGTATCAGTGTACATGTATGTATCAGAGTACATGTATGTATCAATGTACATGTATATATCAGTGTACATGTATGTATCAGTGTACATGTATATATCAGTGTACATGTATATGTCAATGTACATGTATGTATCAGAGTACATGTATGTATCAGAGTACATGTATGTATCAGTGAACATGTATCCTTAAACATTTATCATTGTGCATGCTTAAATGTCTTCACTGTACATGCTTATAGAGTATACTGTGTTCTACTGTTCATGAATGTTAGTGAGATATTGCACTGTCAAGACCCCTCTGAATCATACAAGTACATACATGTATATATATTTGTATTTATATATAAATATATGTAAATACATTGTAAACGCATAATTTCACAGTTCTAGATGAATGTTCTTATGCATACAAAATATTTACATGCACATACAATGTATGAAGTATAAAACTGGTATATTTATCCATGCATTATATTCCCATTACTTTCAGCAGTGTGTGTAAATGTGTATCCATGTGTGTACAATGTATACATATATACAGTGGAACCTCACTATTAAGACCACCCAACTGACTGGCCCAAAGTGGTCTGATTAGCGAGGTGGTCTCTTAAGCGAAGGTCTAGACTATTCATCTTATTATTTTACATGTTGTACTTGTATTATATAACATTTGCATATATACATGTATACACACACATTGTGGATTCTGTCTTGAGAGACCACCCCATCTACCAATGAAATTTGGTCTCTAAAGACCGATGGTCTCTCAAAAGAGGTTTTATTTCAAAGATAATTTTAACAAGAAGTTTTCAGAATGTGGCCTTTAAAGAAAGGTGGTCTTTCACAAAATTGGTCTTTTAAGACAGGTTCCACTGTTTACTTACATGCAATATATACCACACATGTATTTACATATACATGAAAGGGAACCTGGCCTAAAAATGACCTCACTTAAATGGTTCTAATCCCTGATGGAACCTTAGCTGACTTTTAGATCAAGTTTACCAGATATGGTATTGCATTATTGCATAAAACACCAATAAAAAAAAAAAAAATAAACTAAAATTCTGATTGCATACTTTAGATTTAGAGGCAGAACATGGAATCCAGGACAAAAAAGGAGGAGGGGAGCATCATTGATTTTGAAGAGCAATTCACATGGGAAATTTATTATTTTCATATATAATTAACTAGAGAATGTAGTTTATTGAGAATTATTGGGTAGCTTTCATTGTGTTTGAAACAAAAGAATTACAGAATTACATTGTAAATTAGGATCATGGAATAATGTGTACTTGAGAAGTTATCTTTTTACTGATGTACAAATGTTGTTTCAATGAATTTAATATTTAAAGGCAGTTTTGACATTAAAAATTAATGTGTTTGCATGTGTCAGATAGGAACCGGATGCGACGTTTTTTTTTATTGGCACCATTTATACTTGTAAGCCTTAAGCGTAGGGTTGAAAGGCATACCTGTCAAGTCTACCAATTTCAGCGTTAGTCTACCGATTTTTCTATTCATCTACCGCTTGTCTATCGCCGAGAAAAAATCTACCGATTTCTACCTATTTTTCTCATTTTCAACCAATTTCCCTATATTTTTACTGCTTCTTGTCCATTTTCCGGCGATCGGTAGACATATTTGTCAGGATTAAATGTTCTAAATCGTAATTTTCAGTCTATTAATTGGCGGCAAAAAATAGCTTGAAATTTCTGGCGCCTCCATTGAAGTATTAAGACATCTATTCTAGGTTATATAAGTCCCCTATATCTTCCAAATAGTTATGAAGAACAAGGACTTATAACCCTGTTTATTAATTCATTTTATTAGACCATACAGAGGTTTCATTATCGGATGTGTGCCGACGGTAATTACACAATGACCTGTACTGTGGACAGGTTACCTAATATACAGATTGATTACCTGTATATTTAAAGACTAAACATCCACACCTATAATCACTATCCGTATGTTCTGTCCTATATACAGTAATCAAAGATTATCATCATTGATGTTATATTAATTTCATGCAGCTTCTGCATCAATCCTCAATGATTTTACTTTAAAAATTTAGCTGAGAAATATCCAAGCTAGATCGTGGTGTCTTCTATGACGTCCGCACTCCACATACTATACAGTGTTATACATGTATCTTAAATTTGTGATGCTTTCAATACAAAAACGATGTTTTATTTCATTTACATAATATTTTATACAAAGATAATAATATCTTCTTGTAACACATTGAATTGAATTTAATAAAATGTCAGTAATGACAGTAAACACATTTATATAACCTCAATAATCTTTTTCTTTTTAAAAGCAAATTTGATTTTTCTTTATCAAATCTAATTTTTTTTACTGAACTATTCAGTCATCGTTTGTTGTTTTATCTTATCAATTAATAAAAAAGGTACAATATGAAGATAAAAACCTTCAAATAAATATTTGGGTAATAAATGTTAAAATCTCAAAATAATAAATAATTAAATAAATAAATAAATAAATCAAGCCTTTGACTTTAAAAATTATCATACTTCCAAATATTTAGCGATCAAACTGAAATTATATTTCTTCCAGGTAAGTCTAGTTATTTATTTTCTGCATTCCAAATCCAACTGTTATATTAGAATATTCAGAATTTAGTATATATTTTAAAATTAGTTATAACAAATTAGGAAATACTAAATCTTAAACATTCTAATATAACACAATGACCATAACATAATTTTGAGTCTCCCAAGTTGTGTGTGTACATGTATATATATATCATGTATTAAAACCTATAAACCCTATATCTATTCCTTATAAATTTCAAAGTCAACAAGGAAATTAAAAGAAATGTGATATATATATCATCAATATTATTGACAATAATTCCCTTTTAGATGCATAAAATGGAAGATATTGAAGTTTGAAATTACAATTTTTCTTGTTATTTCGGAAGGGGGACACCCCCTCCCATACCCTCCCCCTTTCACTTATTTCAACGCAACTGGTACACACATATACATGTACATGTATATTGGAATAACAATGCATTCATAAAAAGTTCGACCATTGTATGCATTTTCTACCCCAGACAAATTTCCTAATGTTGACAGGTATGGAAAGGTTTAAAACATGAATCATTATGCCAGTCCATGCTACTATGGTGGTTAACTAATCAACCCCTGAAAAACAATGGATTCTTCTGTTAATCATTGACTTAGTTCAATCCAAATATGTTTTTAGGGTTAATGAGTTAAGGGTAAGTTTAAGGCAGGATGAATTTGTTTTGTGTCGTAAAAGGGTGAAATAACCTAGGATGAAAATTTCCAGGAATACAGTGTGTATATATATACATGTATATATAAAGAAAATCATTCAATCCATTCAAGACTCATATGGACTGGCCCATGTCATTGATTTTAGGTAGATTCTATATTTTTTCTGGGGTAGATGTGTTATAAGTCATATTTCTGCTCCTCAATATTTCACTAGTCATCAAAATCAATATTGGCACATGGTACATTTGTACATGTAAGTATGATTTATATATGGAATTGTTCTACATGTAAAGTGGTTCAATTACTGTAGGAAAATTAATTATAATCAAAAATACATACACATGTACCGTAGTATTCACATGAAGTTAAGGGTAATGACTTTAGGTAAAGTTAATTTCAAATACCAGTACTGTATGCTGCAATTTGTATTCTTCAAATCATAAAAATATTTGAATATTAAAATGGAAACCAAACAATTAACTGATGGGATTATTTAGATTTTTTTTCACCACAAAAGAAGATACTAACAAGGACAAGTATTGAGGATCAATATTTTCGCAGATTTATATGAACAGAGTTTGGTTGGCATTGTAAAAGAGGAAGGAGAATTTACAAGGAAATCAATGAATGCGTATCAGGTCGTCTCCTTATCTCTCTCATTTATCCCTGGCCTTGTCGAACAGAATTAACATGAGGAGAAATGATTGATTAAAAATTCAATTCTTTCATGTTATTTGAGGAAATGTGAAGGACACACATCTTTTTTACTTCAGTGCATGTAAACATATGATAATATGATACTATGAACAACATAATATCAATGGTTATGACAACATAAAAAGCTATTAATGTTAATGCAAGAGTAAGCAATAGACGAAGAGAGATAACATAAAGACCAAGACAGATAGACACAATGTACACAGAAAAATGTGTACAATGTAGACAGATAGACAGATTTGTGCAATGTAGACAGAGTGGTATACTGAATAACAATGTAGACAGATAGATACAATGTAGAAAGGTAGACATACAATGTAGACAGATAGATACAATGTAGAAAGGTAGACATGCAATGTAGACAGACAGATATATACAATGTACTATGTAGAATGATAGACAGATATAATGTAGACAGATACAATGTAGAAAGGTAGACATACAATGTAGACAGATACAATGTAGAAAGGTAGACATGCAATGTAGACAGATAGATACAATGTAGAAAGGTAGACATACAATGTACATAGATAGATACAATGTAGAAAGGTAGACATACAATGTAGACAGACAGATATATACAATGTACAATATAGAATGATAGACAGATACAATGTAGACAGATACAATGTAGAAAGGTAGACATGCAATGTAGACAGACAGATACATACAATGTACTATGTAGAATAATAGACAGATACAATGTAGACAGATACAATGTAGAAAGGTAGACATACAATGTAGACTAAGAAAGATACATACAATGTAGAGAGATACATTGTAGATGGTATGTGTACATGTACAATGTAGACAGGCAGATGGATACAATGTAGACAGAAAAGACTAGATAAACTGTAGACATATGGATACAATGTAGACAGATACACTATACACTAACAGACACACAGTCAGAAATCATCTAATTATTAAACACTGATGGCTAGTTTTACTACTCTAGTCTCTAATCACTCTAACCACTGATATTCTGACTCTAACCACTGATATTCTGACTCTAACCACTGATATCATGTCTCTAACCACTGATATCCTGACTCAAACCACTGATTTCCATATTCCAGCCATTGATATTCTGACTCTAACCACCAATATAGTAAAATTCATATAACCTGGCGGGGTGGAGTCTTATGAACCCTTTCTTGACCTGGGCGAGTTTAAATTTTAGGTAATAAAGCATAACATTAAAATTACACTGACTAGAGTAATGGTTCCTACTTGTCACCATACATGACACTGATAACAGTGTATCCAGTGAAGGATAAAACATTTCCCTAATGCAACAAATGTCATAACGGGAAAGTGAAATGATTCATACGTATGATAATCAAAATGTTACTCCACCCCAACATCTTACGTGTATGTGAATTGGACAATATCCAGACTCTAACCACTACACTCTGTCAGTTCACATACATTTATAATAGTGTACTGGACTACTACTGGTTTGTACATGTATCGGTACTTAATATCGATTATGTATCGGTACAACATGCATGTACGTATATACAATGTATACAATTAGTGATATATGTACATGTATACTTAAATTAAATATAGATACAATGTATACAGTAAAACTCACTTATAACGAATTTCAAGAGAACAAATTTCAAGGACCTTCTTTTTCAATATGTAATAAGGACAGTTTGTTATACAGTTAGAGCAAAGTGGGCTGATGGGTTACAATGCAATTCATTAAGAACAAAAATCACTCTAAATTCATGCTTAACAAAGAATTTCCAGGGAAGTAAAAAGAAAACAAACTTTTTGTTTCTTTTTATTGACACAATTAATTGAATCACAGAGTATGCCACCTACTTATGCTTGGCGAAAAAGTCAAGAATTTACTTTTGTTTTAATGATATTAATCACTTCCTTATAATTCTATACAAGACGTTGGCTGGGACGTAAAAGAACGTACGTGTAGATATTAGTTTGTTATAGGCAAAAAATTTGTTATTTAAATTTGTTATAAAATAATTTTTCAACTAAGAATATATAGAGGTGCACTTGGGGATTATCTATTGATGTGCTTGATTTTGAACAATTTAACCAAGTTTGTTACATACATGTTTGGCTGAAATTTTCTTTTTCATTTAGACAATATTATTGTACTTGGCATTTCCATGTACGGTGCATGTACATATAAGTTTGATGTATGATTTTTTTATATATATAACATCTATGAATGTGGCAATCTTCTTAGTAAAGGAAAATACTTGTAAACAGTAAAACTTGCTTTAGCCATCACCTGAGTATAAAGACCACCTGGTCATAACGACTGTTTTTTTGCTGTCCCCACTAGTACCATTTGTGTAGAAATCAACCTCTACATAAAGATCACCTCCCTATTGTACATGTATATTTAAATCCACACAAACCCTAGGCTAGTGTCTTATCTTACACATGTACATAATAGTCTACTAGAACTACACAATGTATTATGTTCCATATCATGAAAAGTTCATTCATTGTATAAAGGTTGAAAAGGGAAAGGTTTCTACTTTTTCATTCAATATTTGTATTTACATCAACCCTCAGAGAAAATCTGACAATCATGTTTCTTCACTGTGAAGTTTTCCAGATGCAGTCGGAAATAAAAACTGACACAATAGATTAAAGGCTGTAAAAATATGAAGCCAGGAGATAGAGGTAAAACAATAAAGACTGATACTGCATGAATAAACAGTACAAAACGATTTACATTTCTTACATGTTCATGTTTGAGTAATGACCAACAGAAATACTACACTATTCACTTGATCCTCTAAATATGTCATGTCAAACAGATCTTGCTGTTTTCTTTCAACACCAGACTGCCTTGTAAAGCTATATTGTGAGTCTATACAATACCAAGCAGTATATAGCACAAAACTGCCTGTAGGCAGTAAAGACACAGCACAGACAGTGTTATATTAACTTAAATACAGTACTGTACATGTGAAGAAACAGAAAATTATAATGCAGGTTTATTTGTACTGTGAAGACATGTGTATTTAGTATTTAACATCATCTCAAAATCTATCCTTTAAATGAATTATGATGTCTGATTATTTTTACAATAGTAAACATTAAATGGAGACAATTTTAGAATTTTTAAAGAATACCATTATACATGTACTATTGTAAAATAAAAAGAAAAACAGGAAACAAGATGTCTTCGTGAAACACAAATGCCACTGGTCCCAACAAATTTCTATGTTGGCAAGTTAAATGACCCCACCCCACCCACAGGGGCATGTGATGTCAGTGAAGTTTAAGCAACCCTTAGATGAACTTACAGTCCAAGTTTGGTTACTGTATCATAATCCAAACTTGAAATATTACACTTTACATGTAAGCGGGACAGAATTACGTACGGACAAACAGACAGGCGGACGATCCAGACACTTTATGCTCCTGGCGGACCTTTCAGGCCAGGGGCATAAAAACATTCAGGGCTGGCATGCTTAAGATTTTTCCAGCCTATAATGTCTAATGGCAGCTATGCCTCCAATTGAAGTACATATACATGTACATGTATTTCCAAAATATTCTGAAAGCAGTTCATTGCAGTGTACTTGCTGAATGAATGTCAAATTGTAATTGTTAAAATGATTGTGTGGTACTACATGTCAGCTCAACCCATTGCCTCCCCCCCATAAGATTTTTTTTACAAATATTTGTGTTTTTTGCCACATTAAATCATTTATCAGTTACACACATTCAGTTAGTATTTTAATGGTGGGCAAGAACAACACAGTTACAAAGTACCACATATAAAATTATAAGAGCTGGCGAACATTTCCATCAAAGTTTTACCTGAAGACACACCCAAACAGAGGATTAAGAAACATACCACTGATAATTGTATATCATTTTACAATTTACACTTGTTAAATATTCTTCTACGTCTACACTTGCAAAATGTATAAATTTGAATTTCAAATCTGTAAACACGAACATACAATATGTACACATATAATAATGATAACTTTGAGGAAAATCCCTTTATAGAAGTTTCATTACACAAAATATACAATTTCCTGGTAATCTCTCAGTTAAGTGTATGTAAACAAAGTTTAAGACATCCTATTTACTTTGAATCTCATTGAATATTCTATACAGATACATGCTTTTTTCAAACAGTTTTCTAACTGTCACTTAGACAACATTTACAAATTTGGATCACTTAGGGCCTATTCTATATAGATCTACATGTTCATTTATACAATGTATATCTGTATTCTCTTGCTACTTCAAACTCAATATTAAGTATCCTTAAAAATTATGTTTATCTTGTAATTTAGATAAGAGTATCAGAGAATCAAGATTTATTTACATTGAACATAAGTAAGTAGATGACCCTTCCAAAATGCCAAGCTACAATGATCAAGGGTCCTATATAAACCTAAGAATTGCATGCACTCATGTCGATGTCATACCTAACTTGTAATTGTAAACCAATTAGATTTCAGGATTCTATTGTGTAAGTAGATGAGTAAAATTGTTTGATTTGAGTAATTCTTAAGTTTTATGGAGATAGGCTTAGGAATACAGTGACGATCTAAAAGTCTTACTCAGAAGGTCTTACTAATTCACTTTAGGTATATAGCTCTAGATTTAGATAGCAAGTAAAGGAGCAAGGAGTATAACTGCAAAGTAAACTCCAGTGCTGAGTATCAAATGTGACTGTCCATGTGATATAACCAGAGTTTTTGAAATTCATCAGTCTTACCAGAAAAACTGGTGAATTTTACAAAAGTCTGGTGAAATCTATCTGATAACTGGTCCAAATGACCAGTAATTTTCCATTTCTTTTCAATTGTGTATATATACAAACAAGTAAAAAAAATTCTTTGACCAGTGAAAATCCTGTATTCACTGGAACTGTTGACCATTATTTTTTTTTTAATTTCAAAATGTCTGAATATAACAACATCAGTCCTCAGTGAGATTCCATTACCTGTGTACATAACAATTCTGTGTTATGATTTTATTATAAAATGATACATTTGTATCTGTATACATGTAAACCACTATACAATAACCAGACAGTAGTGTTACTAGTGTGTATACTAAAAATAGATGTCCAAGTACTTTAAAAATTGTTGTCTGTTGTTGATCTAGTCCAATGTTAAGAACATTGTAAATTTGATTTATTGGGTTTTACTGGGCAGACCTAACAGTTGTTACTAAATGTACATATGCCAGATTTTGAGAGGCGAGTTTTCATCTCCTGTCAGCATAGCTCTATGCCTACATTAAGATTGAGGGTACATGTAAATGATCTAGGATGTGTGGTTGGATACTTCGTCAGATTGTACAAGTGTAGTGGCACTTAAAAAGCAGTTGGAATACAGACCACTTAAGAAGGATACAAACACATACACTAGACATACATCCCTGGGTCCGGGGATGAGTGGCAAGAGCTTTTGGTAGTTAAATCATTAAATCAAGCCAATTAAGCAATTCAAGCAAGCAAAGAACAAGCACATGAATGAAGTAGTACATGTAAAGTGTAGACATTTGTATTTTTAATGTGTCTGATAACCCTTATTTAAAAATATTCTACTACTAAATAACTACCTTTGTGTGTTGAAAGCAAATGTGAGTGTCTTTAAACTTTTCAGTTTTTTTCAGAGAAAAATGAGACTCAAAAATAGTTCCATTTGTGAATGATCTTACATTTTTGTGCTTCATATACAATAGCAAGAAATGTTGTCCTGATGGTTTGATAGTAAGATTAATTGACCATTAGAATGCTGTTGGGTGATGCACATACATAGTCGATGCTACATGTACTCAGAAAGAACAAATGTCTATTACGGTATTTAGTACAATGTACATGTATTTGTTGAACACACTGGTATATATACATGTATGTTTCATTTGGAAAAAATGTTAAATTCTTTCAAAGGTAATATGTTTTGTAAAACAATTTAACACATAAAACTGAGTCACCCGTAGATCAATCTACATGTACTTTTTGTACCTTTGTAGATTTATCTGATCCCCTAAATCTATGTCCTTTTGACTCCAATACATAAACATATATACATTTATATAATGGTGTACAAACATAAAGAATGTAAGACATACGTAAGTTTAATCAGATCAAATGAACTTCTTGAACTAAAGGTTTTAGGTTAATCCCCTACTGGTACATATCATACATGTACATGGCATAAATTAAAGTTTACAGAAGTGCTTGTGTAATTACATCATTACAAATCTTTATATATAATATATATGTCATAATTCAACTATGACAAATATCAAAATTGGACAGTGAACATAACATTAAAACTTACTACCATATGTGACATACTAAACATAACCTAAATAGAAGTCATTGCCTATCGTATTCGACCCAATAAGCGCCCATGTCCCTATAAGCGGCCCTCCCCCATTCACACACGATCCAGTATATTTTCCAGTCGGATGACGAGGCGACGTGTACCAGAAAAAATGTAAATAATAGTCTATCTCTAGCCACATGCCACACCAAAATGTTGATACCATAGGTGTCCACTGTATTATATTAACTACAACAACTTTACCACCATAATACTTTATAAAAAATCAACTGTTTTAGTCAGTTTGACTATTAATTAGTCCCAATGAGCTCCCACCCTTTTTTTCCTATTTTTGGGCATAACAAGAACATATGTTACTGCCTACATGTTACAATGTACCTACTTGTATTTAACCATTAACTAACACCTCTGAATATACAGTTATATCATGTCAGTTGTTCCCTGTCACAGAGAACCAACAGCGTCATATTCTTTGGATTATGCACAATAGGCATATCTGGTGCAAATCAAAACATGGACAACATTTCATCTTCACTTTGCCTTCAAGTTGTTAAGATCAAACAAATGCTGGCAAAGCTTACAAATACAACTGGATACAATTTTCATATTGCACCATTTCAAAAGTAGGAAAACTCTATTTACATTTTTTATGAGCTCTTCTTTTTCTGCCAGCTGTAATACTAGTACTGTACACAAATCCCACAACGCAACACACACTAATTTCCGGTTTGATGCCTTTTGAGTGTGTCTGCATTCAGGTGTTAATGAAGTGAGCTGAATATAATGACTGAATTATTTGGGTTTTTGTCATTCCCAAACTTATTAAACAACTAACATAACACTAACAGGAAGTGAAACACTAAACATAACACTAACATGAAATGACACACTAAACATAACACTAACATGAAGTGACACACTAAACATAATACTAACAGGAAGTGACACACTAAACATAACACAAACACAAGTCATCACCAAACTTATTGTACATGTACATGTATTTATCAAGAGTTACCAGTGGTTGTGTTGCTGTGACATTCATCTGATTGTACAAATATAGAACTATACGATTTACTGCTGTGACTATAGAGCTATGCTATAATCTAAACTGTGTAAGTAAATACAATGCATTGCCTAATAGGAATAAATTTGTTTTGAATCATAAAATCGCTAAAATTACCTTTTCGCTAAAATTATAGAATGTAAACCATTTTTTCAGGACAAAGCACTTGGTTTGTATGGTGTACATATATATATATATATATACGGTTATACGAATAAAAGTCAAATATAACTAACTTAACAACACAAATTAAATTCCAGTCAAACCAAACTTAATTTAACAACTTAAATAACACTAACACTACAATATATGGTATACATGTATGTGACACACTAAATTTAACAAAAATATGACTTATGAGGCATTAAAAATTTACATGTACATATATAAGGTACACAACTACACATGAATTTAAAAAAATTGTTAGTACAAGTTGTATATATGGCTTTAATTATTTAAATGATCTTCGATGTTGCCATTTTTATTTTATGTTTGAAACTGGAATGAATCTTACATATAACCTATTCATGAACATCCTTTACAATTTCACAATTAGACTGCCAATGGCATTTCCCCAAAATTATCAGAAAAAGGCATGTAAGAACAAAACATATTTGGGAAACACTATGCCCCTCTCAGGAACATGCAAGCCATTCAAAGAGTGATAAGTCCAGGAAAATTTTGTCAAATGTTCGCCATAATTAAAACTGAAAGTAATAAACAAATGTGTTGACATTTTGTGGAAAGAAACTAACGTCATTTGACAATAACCAAGCTGCTGCAAACAGACAGACCCAAAAGGACATGCCTCCTGAACTTCTAGTTCTATCTTGGTGGGCTCTCTTCATATTAATCATAACAAGATGCTGTTACATTTTCACAGCAATATATCAGTCTTTTTAACTATATATTTCTGCCTTCTGAAATATGGTCATTTGCTTACTAGTATCTGGTCCTTTATTTTAAAAAATCAATAGGTATTAAGCTGTGTCATGACATTATTAAATTTATTTAAATTCATAAATTCCAACTACCCATCACTTTTGCGTACATACATGTATCATCCTGACTCCATTATGTATATTTGTAAAAAAAAAATGTTTATGCTTGCTGATTAAGTGACGGAAAAGCGGTCAAAGGATGTGATATTCCATATAAGAAATGTACTATGATTCAGATAGTCAACTAATCAGTAATTTGAAGCATAGTAAGGTTTTCTTTATAAATAGAATATCACATCCTTTGACAAGGTATAGATCTATATGTTGCTGTGAAAATAAATACCATTTTGCTATGAGGAAAGTATATGGGAGGACTTCTGACCCAAAACAAAAGTAACTTTAAATCGGGACAGAATTTCAGCCTACCATTTTGGGGGCATAAAAAATACAAGGTCTTTATGTAGAGTGAATATCACAGTATCACTTATTCACTACACTTTTATTCCATTGGGATTCACCCATAGGCTACATGTAAATGTAATATGATGATAATGACTGTATAAAATATCTTTAAACAGAATTTGTTAAACAATCTGACTGCATGCTGATAGATATAGCACACAGGGCTCAATAATCACATTTCTTCAGGCGAAGTCCATTTTGCATTCAGACAAGTCCAATGGGACAAGTAAAATTGTTGAAGACAAAAATTAATTATATAAAAATAACTTGTTTAATCATAAAATAAATGTAACACTCGATTTTCCGACAAGTAATTTTTGTTCAATATTACTTGTCCTGTAGGACAAGAGGAAAATTTTATGATAGATTGTTGACCCCTGAGCACATGTTTTTAAACCGGTACTTACCATTCAGAGAGATGGACGCTGCCACAAGTAGCATATAAAACACTAACAGGAATGCTAGCTGCATGCTTTGGAACTAATGTCTTTTGTATGCCATGTAGGTATTTTGATAACCTGTGTAAAATAAAGTACGATACTTAATCTTTATAATTACACTCATTTAAATTGATGATGTAAAACTAAATATCAGTACAAGTGTATGTGAATGTATCTCACTGCCTTACATCACGTAAGTTTACCGTTACAGAATACATATCAGGGTGAAAGAAAGTCCCACATGTTCACTTATGGAAGTTGTTCTGTACCATTTTATTTTGTGGTTGGGTGAAATGGCAGTTTACTCAGCATTTCTGATACATGACAAGTTAATATTGCAAAACAAAAATATATTCATAAATATATAGAAGTTGAGTAAAACAATTTTATAGTAAATAACTCATGGTGTGAGAATGTCCTAAAGAAAAACAATTTGCATGTGTTTCATTTGACCAAGCAGGGACCTTGAAGGCTTTGTGGCAGAATGGACAATTAGAGCATCATGCTTTTAACAATGAGGTCTTCTTTCTCTTGACAGCACAGGTTTGAGCCATGCTGGAACCTAAGCTGATTTTGTGAGAAGGTTTATCAGTTTATTTGCAGAAGGTCAGTGGTTTCTTCCTGGGTACATAGAAACTGGTTTCTCTCCTCCACCATTAAAAACATTTTTTTTATAACTGAACAAGATGTGTTAGTGAAACGCAAATGCCCCCACTCCCAACAAATTTCTATGCTGCGAAATAATATATATATACTTTAAATAATGTATTGCAATGTCCTACATTTTGACCCCACCCCCAAGGGCATTGTTGTCAGTGAAGTGTGAGCAACCCTTAAGATAAACTTACAGTCTGTTTGGTTACTGTATCACAATACAAGCATGCACTTTATATGTAAGTGGGACAGAATTACGGACAGACAGACAGACACATGATCTAAACACTAGATGCCCCGGCGGATCTTTCAGGTCGGGGACATAAAAAGTGATGAAACCTGGCAGATTTGACAGGTCTCATCTCACAGTTAATATCTTCAATTGAACTCATGCAACAATAAAAAATTAAACATGTACTTACTGTGGATACATTTTCATCCAAGTATATAATTTTAAAAATTAACACTTTAAATTATGTTTTTTTGGTCATAATAATAAGACTCATATATAACTTCAATGACTAATTTTTGTTTATAAACCCACCATCTTGGAAACTGAGACAATGGGCATGCGCATGACCAAAATGTCCAGTGCAGGTCGCTATAGTTTGTTTCTAAATAAGCTTACTCAGTATTTTGTATGAATAATATTATACAAACTTTAAAGACATAGTATCTACGATTTCCTCAATATTTCAATCTCAATTGTTTGGGTCAAATATGTTAGTATTTGGAGATAAAAAACGAAAAATTGTTGAATTAAAACACATAGAAGTATAGTTTTATTGTATTTCACAACTTTCCACGTTTTTTTTTTATTTTTTGTCGTACGACAAAAATTCGTTTGCAAGCCCGCCCATATTCATATGTGACCTGTATTTGCGCATGCGCATTTCCATTGTTGATAGTGAAAAGCATGGCGTCCAAAGCAAAAACAAATCGTGGCCGACCTGTTAAATTGACAGATTCAGCTAGAAAAAGAAATCGGAAAGAAGTTCTGGCGAAATACATCAAGACCAAGATAAATATTGGAAAGGAGCATGATCGATGGATAAGCCTCAAGGACCGTCTAAATGTAGGATCTCACGCCGAAGTCGAAATTGTAAATAAATCAACACGTGCTTACCTCAGCATCCATTGATTGATATCGATATGATCTAGGTCATTGCGTGTGCTTCTGGGATTGTTTCTGTGCATAATTAATGAGTTTGATTCTTACAGACGACGACAACAAATCAGCATTTATCCGTTAATTACGCTAATTATACAAAAAAGTGTCGACGTGGAAGATCATTATTCAGTCATATCTTCGATATTTCCGCAAAATTGCCGACTAAAAAAAATAACCATTTTCGTAGATACTATGTCTTTAAAAAGTTTATCCAGAAATAGGCTATAGAAATTTTCAACTTTGTGCACATTCAAATTTTCTCAATTTCCAAGATGGTAGGATTTATAAACAAAACGTGACCAAAGTTAAATGACCAAGAAAAACATAATATGAAGTGTTGACCTTTAAAATATATACTTGGATGGATTAAAAAATATCTTCACAGTAAATAGGTTGTTGCATGAGCTGAATTGAACAAAACGGCTAAGATGTCCGAGATGTGACCTGTCACATCTGCCCAGTTTCAGACGTCTCATATGAAGGAATGGATTGCAACGAAGAAGGAGACAGAAAAATAGTAAAATACCTTCTTCGTTGCAGTTGTAACTAGTCTATGACCAGTCCTGGACTGGGCCTGGAGTCAAACAGTAAAATGGCATGCATAATCTGATTGTGATGGATATTTAAAACTTTTATAATAAAGGTGTAGCACACAGTATAGATATGACATCAGCCCTTTTAAACATAAAAAAAATTAAGAATGCATTATTACTGAGTACAAACACCAGGGTCCAGGGTTCCGGATACATAATATACATATAATATTTTTGGGAAATTTACTAAATCTTGGCTATTCTTGAAATTTAATTGGCCAGAACGATTGTTTTAAGGACATTCCGAGACTTAAGCAATTAAGGTACACGATTGAAGGTCCTGAAGTTTGACAACGCGCAATATCATGGATATGAAATATGATTTATATCAAATAATGTAAATGTTACCGATGCATAGACACTCCGAATATTCGTCAATAATTTGTGGTGTTTTATCTTATGTGCTAGTGTTTATCCATATTTATTTAGATGTATCATAAAGGTAGCTGATTTCCGTCATATCGTATACATCAAATATGCCAAAAGATTACAGAAACAACCAGAAATGAAATAATACCGTACCTGATAATCATAACTCTAAATCTCAGTCGCCATCTTGATTTCAGTAATCAACTTCCGGTTGTGGTTTTATGCGTCACGTGATTTACCCTTCCCTCATTCAAAATTATGTTGTACTTAGTCATCATGCAAATTTCAAAATGTTAATGGTAAGAAAAGGAAGAAGACATACGAAGTTTTAATATTATTATTAAGAAGAATAACAGTTTTCAAATACTTGTAATGTTTTATATTTAACAAGCCATCGTTTCCGTTGCTTTGTATTTATAATTTGAAATTATCCTTTAGATGTTACTGGTTTATAATTTAAGTCACCTTCAGTTAACATATAATAAATCAAAACTGTCCACGGGTATAAGCTTTAATTGGTACAGTACTTGGGTTTAGTTAATTGGAATTCGAATAAATCTGATGATAGCCTATTAATTTATAAGTGATGAACGAGAAGAAAAAACTATAGGCTTGATGCCGGGGATAAACTTTTTCGCGAAAATACCTTTAAATCATGGATAGAAAATAATATCGTATACCAAAGAGAAATACATAATATTGAACGTAATTTTTAGAGTATGTCAACTTCAACGACAACGAATGGTGGAAGTTATTTTGTTTTGTTTTGTTTTTTTTTTGTTTTTTTTTGTTCAGATCGTTTTGCGAGATCATGAATTGCATCCATTTATCAAAGCACCTACGATTTTCGAGAAAACAATAACCAAAAAATAAATAAATAAATAAATAAACACGATAGTGATGACAGCACACAAATATTTTTAAGACCCCGGTACAAAATAAATGGACGAAATCTCATTTAAGACCAAAATGCATACATAGTTAGCAGTTTTAAAATGTCAGTGGCGGATTCAAGGGAGGGGGCGGAAGCTAGAGACTACCTTAACTTTCGAATTAATCTATCAACAATATTTTAAACGATAAAGAGGTCATAATTCAATGTCTGGAGGATACTAGGCCAAACTTCCGTCCCGATTTTAAGTAACCCTTTTTTGCTGGTCTAACATTCTTTTGAGAAGGACAATCAAGGTGGTTTATTAGTGGATTGTTATGCGTATTTTCGCGTCTGGATATAGAAAAAAAGGGAATCCAAATTAAAAAAATATATATCTGAAATATGTGTAAAACCCGACAGCTAATGAAACATTGCCTCACAGTTAATCCAACACTTAGTTAGTTGGTGATGTGTACACACTAATATGTGAAGTGATGAGGAAGAGAATGCTCTTTAATTTTTCAATAAAAATTAAAGACAAATTTCCAAATATTTTCGCGCCTCGATCCGCTAGGCGAATTTATTTCAAATTTGCATCACTCCAACATTATATCCTCAGTCTCCGATCGATGTGGTTTGCATTGCAGAAAACAGTCTCCACACACTTTTGATTTGCTTCCTACGCCACTGCATTAGGAACGCACCATTTTCAAGCGTATGGGGTCTTCTCACCCCCTATATGAAAATTACGCTACCTTTGTAAATTCCTGGATCCACCCCTGAATGTATAAATAAAACTTCCAGGAGGAAAATATTGATAGATGTAGATTACATGGACCCTTGATCTAGGACATTTCTCCATAATTTTTTAAAAGAATTACTGAAGTTTAAACATTTTACTCAACTTTAGCTAATCCTAAAATGTGATTGATTAAAAGCAGGTCAATGTTAGAATATTATAGTAAATTCTCAAGTACTATGACATCAACTCAGGGCCAGCAGTCACCACTCAATATTCAAGCTGAACTAACTTTTCATGAAAACACAAAAAAATTCGTTGCAATCTGGAAACTGGGCATGTTTGTATATTGATGGTATACAAATGTGAACAATGATGGAGATTACCGCTCATTTGAAGAAAACTGAATTAAGGAATGTTAAAAAGAAATATATACTCATATTATGAGTACTGTACTCAAGGTATAATTACCTTGAGTACAACTTTTACAGGAAAGTCATAAGTGTAACCCCATTTTATTTTTGATGGATGAAAAATACTAATGTGTTTCCTTTTCAATATCAGATTCAGAAGTTATAAAAACTAAAATAAAATTGAATAGAGCCTGAGCACTGAGTAAATTTGGTGACTTTGGTTTCATTAATATATCAAGAAGTTTGACACTGCATACACTTGGAAACAATTGACAGTCAAATACATGTAGGCCTATAACAATTTTTAAAACTTTTTTTAAAATTTATTCAAGTATTTTGGGATTCATTTTGATATCATTATTTTGTCGAATTGGATTGTATATACTACCACTGATCATCTTCCACGACCGTGGAATGACGGTCGATAGCTCATGGATTTCACCAATCTCAATATCTCTGATTTTGGACAAGACAAAAATAAAACAATCCCAGAAGCAGGGGCGACGAACTGAATTTCAGTAAAGCTGACTTGAAATGAAACCAGCTGAATCAAGAATGTACAATTTGCATAAGTACAAAGATCAACAAAGTTCTTTATCGCTTCTGATTACATCCCTGTAGATTTATTTGCTTAATCAAGATAATTTCGCTTACACTCCATACCTCTGGTAGTAAGATGATATATTAAACAGGATACAATCGCCTCAGTATCTAATCCTAGAAAGATGAATGGCCACGTACATCACCTCCCAAAATTCAAAACTCTGTTGCTCAGTTACAAAATAAATGAAGCTGACCAGAATAATAAACACCTAGACCCCATATGTATGATTTTCGGTAATTATGTAGATTCGAACTCACTGATATTGAACCCTGTTACACTGAAATTGCACATTGTATTGACATCATGCTGAAAAGACAAAATAACTCTAATCAGCCCCTTAACAAATTAGATTTTAAACAACTATGTAATCGTACAATTAAAAAAAAAACACAAAGAAACATATGCCATGGCTATTGCACATCTGTATTCCTCATTAATTTTTATTGTAGAGCTATATTTCTTTTAAAACTTTTTGATGACAATCAATATAAAAGATAATTGGAGTAATATCAACAAAGACATTCAAATTCAACAGGTATATCATAATTATTTCTTAAAACGGCCTCTTTTCGAACTCCTGTCAAAGCCAACGACCGGATATGTATAGGTCTACCAAGGTAAAAGTGGCACATCCTGGTTCAGTCAGAAACCAAAACAATACGGTCTACTTTTCAAAAATAGGTTGTACAGCTAAAACATATTTCCTTACACGGTCTCCATGCATTAGTGAATCTGTAATACCCCTTGTCACCCCTGTTATGATTTGATTTAGACTCGTTGTGTTTGTAAACATACGCCAATTTACCTTGGTAGACCTATACATGTACATGTGACAAAGACAGTGACGGGACATATACATTTGTTTTGTCTCGGACTGAAATGTCGCAATCTCATGGTTCTATGAACGGTCATTAGCAAAAACAGACGGCAATGGCGGACGACGTGATTCACATTTCTGTGTACACTGGCAATTTAAGACATTTACTAAATGAGGCATGGAAACAGGTTACGCTGACTATTCCGGACACCTGATCCCATCCCATTTTGGATTTGCAAATGTTATTCATGTTGATTTTAATATCCAATTTGTCGAATTGTTATGGTCTTGGAGTTTCGATTATCGATTTGTACTTCTTCATTTTTACTTCACGAAATAGCTCATGTAAGGAGGAGAAAACATCCCCTGTCGACTGGTCACACTTCAAATGAAATAATTGAGGAATGAATCCTCGTCATAATCGGTAAAGACGATTCAACTACCACTATTGAAGTGGCATTTCAATATTTTATTCATTGACACACTGTAATTACGTACGAGGTAATTATACCGACGGTAAGATTTACGAAATGTGGACATTAAACGCGATTCATGATACTTTTGTGACAACAATTGATCAGCAAGTAGTTTGAATCTGTATATGAAATATTCATATGTTGAGCACACACTGGCATATCGGATCATCTGCGAGATATAAAAGTCATATGCAGGCGAACAATGGATATTACTACTTAAATGTGGAAAGTTGACAAAAGGTAAGACAAATTCATCACGTTTGTCCTATAGCTTGGCTGTTATTTTCCCGTCTGTGTCTATAGTAAAAAAATGTTCAAGTAGGAAACGTATGTATTATTAGATTCTGTGGTGTCTTTAATTTTTAATTCGTCGAGATATATCGCATTCACATACGTATGAAAATTATTATTATTAAATGACGAAATGTCGTCAATATATCTACATATCAAATTAAAGACCACAGCTAGCTTTTCCTTCTTTTGATTCAAAAGCTCTTGAATGAAGTCTCCTTTATATGAATAAAGGAACTGATCGGCTTATAAAGGGGAACAATTGGTCCCCACTGTAATGCCGATGATTGGCTTAAAGACTTGGTCTGCAAACACTACATATATATTGTGTATTAAAAACCCCCAGCATCCTTTTTATATAAACTTCAGTGTAATGTTGTGTTGAATCAGAGTAGTATTGGACGGAATAAATAAATTATGATAACCAATGACTAGGTTTTTAAATTCCGCACATCACTTATAGTGAAAATAAAACCAGTTGTCGATGATAACAAAAAGTTTGTCTTTTAATTCATTATGCGGAATTGTTATATAAAGAGTAGAAAAGTTGTATGTTTTGACACTATGAATTTAGAAAAAATGGTGCGTCTTTATATTTTCTAAAAGCTGCTTGGATTTTTTAGTATTCATATCTGATTTGCACCGCTTGTGGAAGAAACAAGAACATTTTTGCAAGAAAGTAAGGTTCTGACATTTTGCTACTTGACCGTCTTTTCAGTCATATGAAACAGTATCGTAATCAGGATGCAACACATTAAATACATGTACAATCCAATGTTATACAGACATGCATAGTCGGGAACATGTCAGTGTATCAGGGATTCCGTTTAATGTCAACATTTCCAAAATTTTACGGTCGGCATAAATACATTGTTTGCAGTTACAATGTTTCACTAAATAAATTGAATTTACCTGTTCAATAGCGGTTACTGAGTCGTCTGTACTAATTGGGACGAGGATTTATTCCTTACTTATCTTATTTAAATTTGACTTTGGACTTGCGGCGTGTTTGACCGGTCTACAAGGGTGTTATATCTCCATGGCACCTGATCTCACTTGTAGATTAACATAGGTCCGCGTTTGTTCGATGTTCACTAATTTGTGTATTGTCTCCTGGACTGTCTTAATATGATTTATTCTTTGATAGCTGTGGATTTTATATGATGGCGCCGCTGCTGATGATGACGATGATGATTAAATTAGAAATTAGTAAAAATTGATTATCTTTCTTTAGTTAGTGTTTTCTATTAGCTTTGAATGTATAAAGGGACATAACTCTTTTATACCTATCTGGAAAGTGTAGAGAGAACACATCGTAAACAATGTAAAAAATTTCAGATACCAAAGTATAAATCAATAGAATGTCCAGGACATAGATACAAATCCGGTAAAAATGGACAAACACGGACCTCTGGAAACCAAGAGGTGGAATAAGGATAACAGAACCATTACATAAGATATGAGATTAAGATATTAAAAATGTTAATATTATAAAAACATAAATACAAGAAAATTAAAACTATAACACATGCAATGAATTTAATCAGATACTGATAGTAGCTACGATTATCACTAAAATAAGACTTATAATGACGATCCTTTAAAAAAAAGATCAGAATATTTTATATGAAACAATTTCGTATTGTTTTTTCTTAGGCTCACCAATAAACTACTCTTACAGATATGCGTTGTTAAACACATGGAATCGTTACGGGTATCGTCATTAGGCTAGTAACAATTAAAGAATTCTTTCTTATGCTTTCAAATGCAAAAAAGCCAAGTTAAATGTACTACATGTCTATGTAGGCAAGTAAAGTGTACCCAAACTTCCGAGGTACACCATTATCAATACACAGAAGCCATATAACATTAAATTGTATAATGGTGACGTCAAAGCGCTTGTAGCTCGTCTACACCCAGGGAAATCTCTAACACAGAGTTGTCGGCCCTCGCACTCTTCAAAAATCTCTGTTAATGTCTCGACTTTTGCCAGTTTCTGGCAAAATATATGAATCTACTATAGATTTTGCTCTTTATAAGGTACCTGTTTGATGGCGGTTGTTGAGACGTCTGTACCAATTGTGACGAGGATTAGTTCCTCACGTATTTCATTTTGATTTGACTGCGGACTCACGGTGGGTGTGACCGGTCGACAAGGGATGTTTACTCATCCATGGCACCTGATCCAACCTCTTGATTTCCAGAGATCTGTGTTTGTCCTTTTTTTTACCAGATTTGTACCTATATCCTGGACATCCTAAAGATTCATACTTTGGTATCCGAGTTTTTTTTAATAAGATATCGGCCTTTTTGCATATATTTTTAGAGCCGCCATGGTAAAAATACTATTTGAGGTGCAAATACTTTTCAAAAGTGGATATAAATATAGGGAATATATTTTTGCGAAAAATTTCCTTACTCTGTGTAATTTGGTTTTTATATACATTCTGTGAGTTACATGACCACGTGTTTTAGTACTCATTTTTTGACTTTGAGATTGTGAAGGAGTGCTAGGACTGACAAATGTGTGTAAGAGATTGCAACCGCGGGTGTGGACAGGTATATTCTGACTTTGTAAAACGTAGATCCATCTGTCTAAAGTAGGAGACGGTTTTGTCAAGTCATGACTCTCTGTCCACACACAAGGGTGTAAACAAGCTACACATACTATGACATAAACTTACGATTTCATGAGGTAAGACATGTGAAAAGAATGCAGAGCGTTAAAAGTTGCGTCAGATTTTATTTACATGAATTAACATACATTTGAAACATGGAGAAATATACTTATTCATAGTTATATTTAGTGGCAAGGTAAATATCAGCCCTCGTGGTAAGAATTTGAAAGTCCAATCCGAGTCATATTTTTAAATCTCAAGTAAATTTGGAAATTTGAGACTTTGTGATTTCTTGCGATTTCATTTTTTAACAGCATTGGATACGTTCAACTAACGCGATATTCCTATGGTAGCATTTTTTTTTCGGGGGTATATAAAACATCATAATCGCAGGCATGAATACGCATACGGTTCGTTTCGTGTGGTGACCTCTGTTGAGATGATCTAAACGTTTGAATGCCGACGGAAATATGCCTGATCCAATTTGCATTATATCGATGTTGTATTTAATCTCATACACAATATCTTCTATCTACAGTGAATCGTATAATATTATAGAATACTGATGCAGCATTCCTGAGAGGACGACAGTGGAAATTATCACCTACAGAAAATCATTGTCCACCGAAGCGAAGTTGATATAAGGAAAGCGATGTGAATAATGTATTGTAGATTCTATTATTTCAGGAAAACTTTCAGTCAGACAAGTAGCCGATATTGTGCAAGACACAACTATTCTTCTGACATTATCTTAAGAAAGCCATCAAAATGTAGATGGATTAAATGTAATCATCGACTGAAGTGATAAGTGTTAAAATGGAATTTTTAAAAAATAATTCCAGATTTAACGTAAACAAAACAATTTACAGTGGATAGGATTCTTTTCTAATTACAAAATTACCTGACAGTTTGTAGAGTAGTTCTGATACATTCATATGCTGTCATTAGATATATGTTTATTCCACCCAAGGGGTCACTAAACCCTGTAAAACACTTAATGACAGCATTCATTTTCATAAATACAAGCTCATATCATAATTGTTAATGTTTTTTTATTTCGTTACGAACCCTGGGGATTTTAACATTTTTGAAATCCTCGACCTTGTAAATGGCAACGTCGTTGCACCAGAATTTGAATATCAATCCGTAATTTTACCTGTTGAAGGAGTTTTGCATAGTTGCTTGATAGCAGCAGTAAAGCGATATATATAAGTCAAACATTAAAATGACCAATATTACGCAAGAGAAAATAGTGCAAAACTAGCCTTTAATACTTTGAACCACTTGATAATATACATTTTAGCAATAATGTAATTCAACAATCAAGCTTTGATAGATAAAACAAAATGTAAATCAAGTAGAGTTGAGTTCACATATTCAATTCGGTAAGTGACGTCACATTATACGTGTACAAGGAAAAGTTGGTCAGCAGTTTGTTGTGAAAGTGGTTTAACTTTCGATCACTGTCAGAATCGTCAATGACGCGCGGTATCTTTGATGTTATTTGTACAATTGTTAAGGTATGTTTTCATGTTGTCGATTTTTATGCACTGGAAATTTAGATATTTGAGGGTACAATTCCATGCAACCCTTTTGAAGGTTGGCGATTAACCTACTACTGACATACTATAACAATAGATCATAGGCCTCTAAACGAGAAGGCCTACCGATGACAGAACTTGGCAGAAGAGATAGCAGTGTTTTAGCCTAGTAAGGCTAGGGCACTACTTTAAATGTAAATGCTAGATATATTCGGAGCATTGTATAATTCACATATTATTAAGCATAATTTTGAAGTGAAATTTACGGGCCGACCTATATGCTTCGTCTGGATAACCCAACAATTACGACATTGAACTAGAAGTTGAAGCGTTGTGGTATAGATCTACAGTCAAAATCAAAGGCATTAGACTAGAGTTTAGACTAACAAATATTTAATTTAATAATTTGAAATGTTTCAGTGTGCGGTACACGTAATTATTGACAGAATGTGAAACTGGACTTGGAGTTCTGGCCATCTTTTAATGAAATTCCTGAACCAGTTGAGTGTAAATGGCTTATCCGAAGATGTTTTTCCTAGCCTACATGCATAATCAGAGGCAAGATTGACAACCTCTTGCCGGGTATAACTATAAACATACTTTGCAAGAGTTTTCAGGTGCTCTTCGACTTTAGCCTCTTCCTATACACTGAAATCAGGCTGTCTACCTGAACTGAGGCATTCAACATTAATTTTTCCAAAAACACGATCTCTAAGTGTTTGGGTTGGGACAGCATACATCTTCAACTGCGATATATGCACCCGTGAGCAATGAAGGATTGTAGGATCTATATTTATTTGCAGGTTGGGGATTCAACTGAAAAAAAAATGTTTAAAATTTATATTTTAAATGTGTGTTTTTTCTTTTAAATTTATTATTATCAATAAAAAACTTAGAAAAATGCTGTTTGTGTTTTATTTCAGAAATAACGGAAGCATTTTAATTGTTGGTGTTTCTATTCAAATTTATGCCTAAAGTTGATTAAATGTGTAAACAATGAAGTTAATGTGACGCACAGAGGGCTGTATATATAATCTATACGGTACTGCACAGTGCGGTACAGTTTTACTTTTTTATAGAATGTACATTTGGTCCATATTCTTTTTTTTTTATTTCGAACAGTTGATAAGAATCACCCAAAATGCATTGAATGAATATCAAAATATCTTAAAAGTGATAAAATTTGGACTAAGCATGCTTAATTTTAATTTATGGAAAGAAAAGAATCTATCAATATGCTTGGCCTTAAAAACCCAGATTCAATGTGTGACACCCACGGTAGCCTACACCAGATAGCAGACGCTCACTGGAGACGCTGAGTGCATGTTAGATGGTTTTCCCACGGTTATTTTAAGAACAAGCGATTGGTAATAGTGGAAATGTGCATTTTTTGGTTTGGATTATATCCTTTGTGTATATATTACCTGCTTAAACCGCATCTTGTATTTTTATCTTGGAATCAAAAGGTAAGTTTGCAATGTATATATTTATTTTCTGCAATTCTCGTATAACGCGTGGTGCAACGAGATTTCAACATGTAAACAAAAGACACGGATTTAGAACGGGCACGATTTTAAGACCCTTTACGATATATTTTATATTATCTCGGTGTCATTATTGGACTTTACACACGGTTCATTCACAGAAAAATAAATATTCATATGCATATCACGTGATATGTAATAAACATATCACGTGATATGTAATACACAAAGATCGGTCTGTTCGTCCGTGTGTCCATTTGTCTATTGTCCATTTGTTTGTCAGTCCAATTGTTTGACTATTTCTTTGTCCGCTAGTCAGTCCATTTATCTGCCTGTCCGTTTTTCTATTTCTTTGTCCGTTTGTATGGACATATGTCTTTGTCAATTTGTCTATTTGTTTGTGCGTTTATCATCCATTTGCCGGCTTGACCGTTTGTCTAGTTGTTTGTCCATTTGTCTGTTTGTCCATTTGTTTGTCTGTTTGACCGCTTATTTTGGTTTCTCTCAAATAACTTAAGTTTCTCTCCTGAAATCTTAAGTAAATTTGATTTGGAAATTTGACAGTATTTGCCAGGGTTATGTGACTATATACTTACTTCTGGGGGTATTGTGTTTTTCAATAACATTTTGTTACTTTATATAAGTTTAAGTCACCTGCCAAACCATGCAGAATCCGAAGAAATCTATTTAGGATAAATTTCATTATAACCTGACAATTTGATGTCTAAAAGATGTGATCTCTCAAATGCCCATTTAAAATTTTCTGATGTTTGATACCTATACTAAAATTTGCGCTATATTTATGTAAAAATTATGAAGTACCAATTAATAATCGAAGCTCGAGTCCATTAAAACACGGAAAAATAGATGTGCAACGGTCTCAACATGAAGAACAATTGCGAATTCCAAACGGGATATAACCAGGTGCCCGGAAGGAGTCAGCGTCCTCTGCTGGCATGCCACACCCGTCGTAAATGTTTCATGGAAACCTTTCTAGTACGATGAAATTAGTAGGTCAAATTCGGTGAAAAGGGAGTCACTGTCTGTGGCCGTGCTGCAGAATACTATCTAACATTATTGAGAAGAGGACTTTATAATGTTTAACAAGATCCCCGTATCGACCATAAAACTTTTTAAACGACGATTTCAAGTGTTCAACAACGTAACCTTGTGTAAGTAGTTTATTGGCGAGTCGTTTTGCCCTCAGAATAAAACATTCCTAAGAAGAGCATACTCTGGTATAACATATAAGTTGTGAAATGAAAACGCCATAGGCAGGAGAAGATGGAATATTACTACCTAGAAATGGGAAGTTCGTGATATGGAAATTGAAATCGTCGCATTTGTCATAAAGAGAGGTGTGAAGTTGACCGTCCTTTCCAATCGACAGGAGTAAATCTAGGTAAGATCTCTGTCGTCTCATTGATCTGTAGCTCAACAGGATATATCGTTCTCAGTGTAATTGTTATTGGAATCGGAGTGTTCCTTCACAAATTTAGGTTCCTCGTGACCTAACACTAAATATTTATATCTGCGATTTCCATTTTTGTATCCAAGGAGTTTTGTATAATAGATGTTAACCAGTTTTTGATGAGGAATTGTTGTGTAAAGGGTCGAAAGGTCAAAAGACTTGATGTTTGTAATATGTTTGAAATTTGGAGACTTTAAATGTTCCATCAATTCTTTTGGATTCTTTAGGATCCACATCTGATTGATTCCGCTTCTTGAGTTGGCCGTTGTACAGTACTTCTGAAGACCATTTATACAAACTCGATTTCTGCCTAGAATCTAAGTAGAACTATAACTCAAATCATAAGACAACATTGTTAATTTTGGCATTGATAAAGATAGAGTTATCTGCCATTGTTTATTCTATAGATAGAGTAGTAGAAGAAGAGAACTTCGATTTGTCTTATTTTC
Source organism: Atrina japonica (assembly GCA_030159075.1). Classification (NCBI taxonomy): domain Eukaryota; kingdom Metazoa; phylum Mollusca; class Bivalvia; order Pterioida; family Pinnidae; genus Atrina; species Atrina japonica. The sequence continues at coordinate 723,584 of BROG01000051.1, forward strand.
GTAAAATCTTAAAGTATTGGAAGCCATAAAATGATATTAGATTGAGCTATGACATTGACTTTTCATCTTATGACGTGAAAGCTTCACACAATTAATTTTTCAGTGTATTTCCGACAAAGTATCTAGTCGAATACTTTAGTTCCTGAGTTATTTGGAATGTATATTTTTCAATTATGCTGTGACTATTTTCCTAATCATTACTGTATTCCTGGTTATTTTCCTTGCATTAGAATACGACAAATTAGATATACAAATAATTATAACATGAACAACAACTGTGAATACTATACGGGATGAGATCAGGGATCAGCGTCCCCTGTTAGCATGCCACACCCGTCGCAAATTTTACATGGAAACCTATCGAGTTCGGTAGAAATGTCATCAGCGAAAGGGAGTCACTGTTTATGGTCGTGCACCAGAACATTATCTATTATTCCTGATAAGGGGGATATCATATTGTTAACAAGAAATATTTCAACATTTATCCAATTTAGAAATCAAGACACTTACCTTTTAGTTTCCAACTTCTAGCGAGAGTTTTGTGTTCAGGGGACTATTAGTTGGATAATCCTAGAAGTTTTTATATTTTTATACTTTAGAAAAATTAAGCTTAGTCTATACATTATATTGAGTTAAAGCTAATGTACATAAAAAGAGTGAATATTCATAAGACAATGAACAAACTGGACAAACACTGACCTCTGGAAATAAAGAGATGGGATCAGGTACTATGGAGGAGTAAGCATACTCTGTCGACCGGTCACATCCGCCGTGAATCCACGAGTCCACAGTCAAATCAAATTGAAATAAATGAGGAACGAATGCTCAACAACGCCATCGAACAGGTAAATCGACATTTCACTTAGTGAAACACAGTAATTGCAAACAAGACTATCATACCGACCGTAAATTTGCGGAACGTTGACATCAAACGCGGTTTTCGATATCCCTGCGTCAATAATTGTCAGCGAGTTGTTACCTCTGTAAACGAAAGAGAGAGAGAGAGAGAGTGCCAAAATGGAATATTAGCTAATTCAGATTAAAATTTAGTGGATAGCGCACAGACAAGGAACATGGGAAATCTGGTGATGGTATCAGGTCCATTGAAACAAGAGACTTCCGCCTTTAATCGGGAACAAGGTTCACAAGAGATTTTATGTTTAAGCATGCAATTCTTGTATTATCTTAAATAGTTCTTCAATTTACAGTATAGAAATGTGCATTCCGTTTGTCATGTTTATTAACATAAATGATATTATATTATTATTATTATTATTATTATTATTATTATTATAGAACTTGCAATGATGATTCTTATTTATTCAATTCCTATTTATTTATTAATTTATTTATCATCATAATCCCGTCCAGCCATTATTTTGGCATTACATATGTATATAAGGATTTGTAAATTAAAAATAAAAGGTTTATATTTATTGATTAGAATTCTCATGGGGTTAATTACGCCATATAATAATTTGTATATTTTTATCCAAACATGAGGTATATAGGAAACAATTTGCTCGTAGGATTCCCGCATGGGATGTTTTGTAGGATTGTAATGGGGGCAATAGCGCCAGTAAAATCTTATGAGTTTTTTTTATCTTTGAAGGTGCCCATAGATAAATCCGAAATTTTAGTATCTACCAAAAAAATCTGCAGTGCCATTAGAAATAGTAGCCAAAAGTCCGGACTTTGTCATTTCCTGACTTAAATGTCGCACTTGTTATTCATATTTCATATTTTGAACATTCGATAACCGATTATTTTAGTCAATTTTATCATTTATATTATAAACGTGTAAATATCGTTTAGTTTATATTGCAATCTAAATTACTGCACGATGTGTTTTCACATTCATAATATGAACTATTTGTGATAAATGATTACTGAATGTTTTGACTTTGCTGAAAATATGAAATATAAATAACATTTACCATTCAAAACGAACTTTTCAATTCTTTTAATAAGATATATCAAATTCCTTAACATGACTCATGTATTTCGAAATTTATTTTCGAGAGACATTGCAGTATCCAAAAGGAATCAATTTAATTCGGAACGGATATAGAATGTTAATTTTAGCTCATCACCGTGGTAGTCTTTCTGTGATCTTAAAGCTATATCAATGATGATATTCAGATAAAATTTCTGATCTAAGATTGACTTGTATTTCAATTATATCATAACTTATTTCGTACAAGGACGATGCTTAAAATAATGTATTACTGATTCTTGTAAACATGTACTTAGTTTCACATATTTTTTATATACTAATTCATGACAACATCCTATACGTCCGTACTGTGGGTTTGACCGGTCGACAGGGGATGCTTACTCCTCCATGAACCCACCTCTTGGTTTCAAGAGGGCCGTGTTTGTCCCTTATTTCCAAATTTTTATCTATATCCTGGATATTCTAAAGATTTATACTTTGGTATCTGAGAATTTTTATATTGTATCACATGCAGCTTGTCGTTGACAATTCCCCCACCATTTTAAGCTGCTCTGTCACTGAATTTCATAACGATATTAATGGACAAGTTCTGTGACCCTGAAAATATCCATTCTATTGTTTTAGATATGCATTATCTCAGTTAAGTTTCACTTAGCGTATAAGTCGTTTTGTTGGTTTTATTTTAGCTTTTTAAATGCCCAATTGACAGGTGATACTTTCTCAGCCATGGTACCTAATCCCATCACTAGATTTTCAGAGGTCCACCAGATTTGTATGTTGTCTTTTGAACTTTCTAACACTTAATACTTTTGTATCTGCGATCTTAATATTGCATTGCTTTTAGTCTGTCTAGTTGTGTCTAGGTATGGCATAGTTATCAAAATCTAAGTGAAAGTAAAATTTTAAATTAGTACATGACATTCTGTAACAAAACATCTTTAAGTGATACGTGTAAGTAATTTATGTTGCATTTTTATTTCTTTTTGCATGTATGCAATTTCGGCCTAAGGAAACAACAACAGTATGATAAATTTCATTGTTTCGGGAATTGTGTAACATTGTTTTTATGGTTCAACTATGTCGTTTCCAGGTAAAAATGGTTGTGTTTTGGTTAAATGTTATTAAACATAGTTTTGTAATTTGATACGGGGATACACTTCTTCAAAAGGGACCAAAACGAATAAAATTCGGTACATTTTTTACAAAACCTATAAGATGCTTTACGGAACATATTCATGGTTCAATTATTTTGCAATTTCTTTAATATTCAATTTGTGCAAATTTCTGGCAAAATATCAATCACAGGGTTTACAAGCGGTCATTCACAGAATGACCAACAAGATATATTCTATATCCCGTCAGAAAATATTTAGATTTTAAGATGACATATTCGATGAACCGACACGACCACATTCGATATGCTCATAATTATGGGTGACAGATTGGATATTGTTCCATAGAGGAAATAACCTGTCACTTCTTATAAATAAATTTGAAGTAATTAACAAAAGCTTGTATCGATCAGGGTTATTTATGTAGAGATTTTTATAGTTTAGGTCACGAGAATGTCAAAGCTTTCCGGAAATTACGGCCGGTACCTTGAAAGAGATAATGGATAGGAAAACTTATGCAATATCAACAGTTTCGCTGTTAACAGTGACACAGTTTTACAAGAAAAGGAACACATCCATACCGATTGTTAACGTATATAATTGTAATTCCATCTCCTTTAATAATACCATTTACTAAAGTGATTTATTTCCTGTTCAAATAACACCAATATTAAGTGTTTAGACAATCAACTTGTTGTAAATCCAATGCGCGAATCATCAAAATGTTCGGTAGGCAACTTATGGTATTAATATGTTAGTTCTAAAAAAAAGCAGACTATTGTTTAATACTACACGCTTTACTTATTAAAATTAAAAGCATTCTTTTATGTATTTCAAAGTAAGAATAAGAATAATGAACTTAAAGGAAAAATTTCCCAATCGGTGATTGGGATATTTACATTATGATAGACAAAGTGCTTCTTACATTTGAGTTAGGTATCTTTGTGTAGCACCAGGGCCCGGCACCATAAAATTTGAGAATTTACTCAAGTTTGAGAATTTTCTCAACTTTGCCTGCTCAGCCAATCAGATTACACGATTAGCCAAAGTTGAGTAAAATGTTTAGACTTAAGTAATTCTAAAGTTTTATGGTGCCAGGCCCAGAACTCTACATTCGTTTAGCTTTTGATATTGCCTATGACCTCATGAACATTTGTGATGAAGTTTATTTATCATGATTCAATACAAACCTTAACTTGCATCTCTTGTACATTCTATAACTATATTTGTTTTGTAAACTACTATTATTATTTTGTTAATGCGCAATAAAGTTTCAAAATTCAGTCTCGGTATTGTATACAGGGTTACTTTCGCCCCGTGTTATTTTCGCTCTTCTACACTTGCAAACGGTTTCGCCCCGTTTTAAATTCACACAGACTTGGCACAATTCCAATTTACGATGCTGCTTTATTTTATTTTTGTTTCATTTAAAAATTAATAGTTGTGTTGTGAATGTCTACTTTTATTTATTTTTTTTGTGCATTTTCACATTAAAATTAAAAAAACAAAAACAAAAACAAAAACAGGAACCAATTGTGTGTGTTGTTTAAAATGAAATATAAAATAATTACTCTACAATTATTTAAGTAGAAGATTTTACGTTTTGAATTCGCCGAATTTTAAATTCGTCCACTGATGATGAGGGCGAAAAGGGTGAAAATAAAACGGTGTCGAAAATTTCCCTGTATACAGTAATTGAGATATTATCTAATACCAATTTAAACCAGTGTATCATTTTGATACTTTATCTGTAAGCGTCATAAATAGAGGGTTTATGTGGATCCAGTGTTATTAAGGATGTTCTTTACCTTATTTACTTGTGTAGGGCCAAACTATTCTTTCGCTTGATCAAAATCTCCCGCAATCTTACGTTTGCTGCACGAGTTTTACATAGTTTACATAAGAATTTCATAAGAAAATAATACTATGAACTTTGGATACTTAATCCGAAATTACACTCCGTGGTAAAAAGCGCTGTACTATTTAACGAGTTCCTAATATAAGGAAAAAGTTCTACCATCCCTTTATCTATACATCTTACCAAAATACTGACAACCATTAAAGAGGAACTTCAACAATACTGTACAGTTGCTTAATCCAGACGTGGAAAGTAAAAGTTCCAAACAGCTTTTAGAAAATTTAAAGACACCATTTTCCTAAAATTCATATTGTCAAAACATGTCTTTTCTATACTTTATGCAATACTTCCGCATAATAGATTAAAAGAGAGACTTTTTGGTATCATCGACAACTGTTCCGTTTTACTTACAGTGTTACCAGGGAATTTAAATACCCAGTAATTTATTAACATACTTATTTCATCCAACACCATTCTGATTCCAAACAAAAATTCTATTAAGTCGATATAAAAAGACGCTGGAATTTCTAATAGACAATATATACATGTATGTAGTATCTGGAGACTAGTTCTTTCAGCAAACCGTCGGAACCTCACTGGGATCCAATTGTGCCCCTTTATTAGCCGATCTGTTAGTTCATTCATATGAAGCAGACGTCATTTAGAAGCTTTTGAATCAAAATAAGAAAAAGCTAGCTGTGGTCTTTAATTTTACATTTAGATATATCAAGAACGTTTTATCAATTAATGATGACAATTTTTATGCGCACATGTATTTGAATATGAAATATTCGACGAACTAGAAATTAAGTACTCGACAGAAGGCGGGAAATTAACAACCAAGCTACACGACAAACATGATGGTCTGGGTTTCCTTATTGTCAACTTTCCACATATCGTAAATTGGCCAAAGTTTAGTCACTTTGGTAATAAAATGAAGGGTTATTTTTTACCAGTTAAATTTTGACCATTTATGTTTATTTCATGTTTAAATTTGGCCTACCATCAAATCTCGGTCTTGTCGTGTTGAACATTTCAGGTGTTTGAAATATCAAAATATTGCATAGAGTCGGTAGAATATTTAGAAATGATGCGTCATATGGTAGATTAATGTCCACACAGTGTTATAAACTCCTTGGTGGTTAATCTATACAATACTTAATTGTTTTTAAAAATAATACAGGTAAAAACATTGTGTACATATTTTGGATGGTTTCATTTCGGCTATTTTTATAGGGTGGCCAAATTGCCTAAAATTAAACAATGACCAAAATATCCTAATTCATGATAAGAAGTAATATATCATTTTCTCTGCATATGTTGTTTATATATCAAAGATGATCAGATAGGCCAGGGCCTGTCTGTTCAACATACGAATACATAGGGAAACTACTTATTGATACATTTTTGTCACAAGGAAACCAGAAATCGCGTTAACCCTTTCACCTCTGAAAATCAAGATGTTATATTCTTTTCTCTGCATATATTTTCCGATTAGACGATGATTCGTTCTTTAATTATTTTATTTAAATTTAACTGTGGATGCACGGTGGATGTGACCGGTCGACAGGGGTGCTTTTCTCTCCAGATCATCTGGAAGTCCGTGATCATATATATATATATATATATATATATATATATATATATATATATATATATATATATATATATATAATATATATATATATATATATATATATATATTTATATATATATATATTGACTTTTGAATTTAACGTATATTGACTTATTGACTTTATACATCAAATTAATTTTGTAACTTTGCAGTTTTTCGTTCATTTTCACATAGATCTAGTTTATTCACATTTCATTCGTAGTTTTTTAGTTATCCATTTGTTTGATTTCAATTTTCAATTATAATGTAACTTGATCGCGATATACTCGTATCATGTAGCATTTCTTTCATACTGCGGTTGTGTGTGTGAGTGTGTGTTTGCGTGCGAGGGTATGTATGTGTACATTTGTTCATGCTATTTTAATCGTTTTGTCCTGATGAAGGGACAAGTCGTCCCGAAAATTTGACTTGTATTTTGTTCGTGTCGTTATTTTGTTTATATATTCTTTTCTTTGTATAGTCTATAAGTGCTTATATATATTCTTATATATATTGTATATATATATATATATATATATATATATATATATATATATATATATATATATATATATATATACAACTCTCGAAATGACAATCCGCGTTTCCCCTAGATATAAGAATAATTGTACTTGATTCGGACCATCCTCCTTTTCTGGAATATGATTATAAACAAAAACTAATGATCAACAACATAAATTTATCGATGTTATTGTGTGGGAAGATGTATCAATTTATTTTACTGTCTTCGTATCGATTGCAGCACTCAATGGATGTGATTGATTATGTAAGAAATGTAAGTTATATTCGTTAATCAGCCAATACCGGAATTTATCCGTTGTGTTCTAATAGTTCATTGTATTCATTTCACCTGTATTGTTTACATAGTAGTCATCAAAATAAATATTGTACTTGTACTCCCGTCATCGAGCTAATCTGTTGTTTTCTCATTCAAGATGATGATGATGATGATGATGATGATGATGATTTCGCTATATTCTGTAAAATCAGTAATTTCCGTTAGGGGTTCAGTTAGCCTTATTTTGGTGTTTTCGAATGAGGTCCTTGACGAAATTCACCTTTATATGAAATCTCAGATACCAAAGTATAAATCATCAGGTTTCAAAGATACATATACAAATCTGGTGATATTGGACAAACACGGACCTCTGGAAATCTAGAGGTGAGATCAGTTGCCATTGATGAGTAAAATACTCCCTTGAATGGTCATACCCGCTGTGAATCCACAGTCAATTTTAAATGAAATAGATGAGGAAGAAATCCTCGTCACATCTGCTATCAAACAGGCAATCCGAGTAATTGCAAACAAGAATATTATTCCGACCGAAATATTTGTCGAACGTTGACATCAAACGCGGTTTTCGATAACCCTGTGCCAATAACTTTTCGGCAAGTAGTTTATCTCTGTATATGAAATTTCATACATTGAACATGATCTAGAATATAGGAGATATAAATACCATATACAGGTGATTGAGGGATATCACTCCTTAAATTTGGAAAATTTACGATGAGAAAGGGGAAATCGACGCGTTTGTCGTATAGCCTTGTTGTTAATTTTCCGTCTGTGTCTATAGTAAGTCAAATGTCCGAGTAGGAAACGTGTGTGCTTGATAATGTTGTGTCTTTAATTTCTAGTTCGTTGGGATATATCACATTGACATATGTATGAAATATAAAAATTTCAGATACCAAAGTATAAATCAATAGAATATCCAGGACATAGATACAAGTCCGGTAAAAATGGACAAACACGGACCTCTGGAAACCAAGAGGTGGGGTCAGGTACCATGGAGGAGTAAGCATCCCCTGTCGACCGGTCACACCCGCCGTGAGTCCACAGTCAAGTCCAATGAAACAAGTGAGGAGTGTCATTACTAATTGACTAAACGTCGTCGATAAACCTACATGACAAATTAAAGGCCATCTCTAGCTTTTTCTTCTTTTGATTCAGAAGCTTGTAGATGAATAAAGATGAATAAAGGAACTGGTTAGCCAATAAAGGGGCACAATTTGTCCCCATGGGAATGCCGATAGTTTGCTGAAAGACAAGGTTCCAAACATTACAAATATATTGTCCATTAGGAATTCCAGCATCTTTTTATTTCGACTTCAACTTTTTCAAACATGACACATTTTGGTACTGTACTGTATTTCTTGTAGTTATGAATGTTGCTGTTTTATTTTATTTAAATGTACATTAGCTTTCTAGTTTATTTCAACGAAATTCAATGTCAACGAATTTGTTTTATTTTCTAAAAACAACGTAATTCACAGTATAAAATATAGCAAATTTAACTTTATTGTCGTCTTCAGTTCAATGTTTCTTGTATATGTTTATCTAATATTTCTTACATTTCTAAGTAAATGACATCATGGTATGAAAAATTCGTTTTCCGTTTTCGTTTTTGGACTGTCAGGATATTTAAAATTTTACTCATAATTTATATATCTTGTTGACATAACGCCTATATTTTCAAGCTTTAAATACTATCGTTGACAGGGAGTGATGAATATCTAAAAAAAATTCCTTCGCTGTATAAATCATTCAATATTTCAGAAAATTGAACATTTGTCCACATGCCTTTAAAACCAGCTATATTAACGTAATATTATTATTGCATGGTGCTAACTAAATACAAATAAATGATATATTGTCTTCACTTCAGAAGGTTATGTTCTTTAATTACACGAGAATGTTTGTTTCCTTGACAACAACATCCTATATCCATACATCTTCTGTAATAATTTTTGATAATTACTTAAAATTTGAAATGTATATGTACATAAATCGAATGTACAAGTAAGTGATTTTTTGGTGAACAATATTCTTCAAGCTTTAAATAATTTCTTTGATGGGACATTTGTGTTTCAGTTAGATACGGGATACAATATCCATATCTTCTTTCAAGAACTCCACGTGTTTTAAATATATGACACCCAAAGTGTTTGGTCATAGTAATACAAGAAAAGTCTCCTGATATCTCCTAACGTGTTTTGTATCTTTTTTGTGCTTCATTGTGTTTCAATATCTACCTCACAGGTAAAGCTTACATCCAAATTGTAAGCTTTACCTACTGTGTGGGTCTATCGAATGTACTTCAAAGATTCATCACGAAAAATTTCAATTTTTACATGAGATGGTACAAGTTTTGTCTTATGGGTACAGCAAGACACTTTCGATGTCTCATTGCGAGCGTGTCTTTTTTGTCATTCTAACATGAGTTTTTCAATATGTACGCCAAAGGGTATTGTTTGAGTATCATAGGTACAACGCCTATAGTGTCAATATATACCTGGGTGGGCATCGTTTTATACCAACTATATACACTATCTATATCTGGTTATGAAATTTTAGTGTGTTTTCTGTGGACACGTCAATAGTTATGTTATGTCAATATTTACGTAAAATCTTTGTTGTTGTTGTTGTTGTTGTTGTTGTTGTTGTTGTTTTTTTTTTTTTCTTACAGGTACGACTACCGCCGTGCCATTAGCTACCTGAATGGTTATCGTGTTTGCCTTATGACATCCAGGTTGAAAGTATGTACCAGTAAGGTTATCGTTTGTGTCTTCCAAATTGGATAACTTGATTGTCATAATCTATTTCAAAAGACATCATTTGCATACTACAAAAACAGCACAGAGTATCAATATGTACTAAAATGGGCATTTTTTTGCGTCCTATAGATATGACATGCAGATTATCAAAATATATCTGTAAAGCCGTCATATGTTTATAAGAGAAGAAAACAAGAGTGTACACTTTCTTTTGCAGAGATATATAGAGATTATTACATGCAAAGTTACTTTATCTTGCATCGGTACAGATACACAATTGGAGAAAGTGACATCTCCCTGGGAAACATTTTATTGCCCAAATGCAATATATTTGAATTATTAACATATACCTGGAAGGGTATCATGTCTACAGCCACTGAAACGAAAGTGTCAATAAGGGGACAGGCGTATTTGTTTTATACGTCAAGAGAGAGCCATTGAAATATTTCTAGAACTGCTTCTGATAACGAGCAAATACATAATTTATGTTATCTCGACAAACTTCTGGACCACGTGAAGCATTTGTATTTCAAAAATGTGGTTATATTCCAAAATATTTAGAAAACTAAATGTACATTTAACCTTACTTCTATCTATCTTGTAAAATTAGAATCTAATCCGAAGGATGATGGAAAATATATATATTTAGAGATGATTGAATATAAATAGAGTGGCCAAATTAATATGTAATTCTTTGATATTTATATCAAAGGCTAAAGTGTTGTTATGCTAACTCTAAGCGACGACTTAGTAATTATTAATGAAATGTGACGCCGTTAATCATCTCTCTCTCTCTCTCTCTCTCTCTCTCTCTCTCTCTCTCTCTCTCTCTCTCTCTCTCTCTCTCTCTCAGACATTATATCACAAACACAGGCACAGCACACATACATACACTCGCGCGCACACACACACAAACACACACACACACACTCGCGCGCAGGCACATACATACAAACATTAAAAAAACCACAAGTACATATACACATACAGACATACACACATACATACCACATAAGCAAACACACACATACGCACGCGCATACACGCCCCCCATACACTGAAGCATTATCTAATCTTTATTTAAGAATAGTTTCAAACCATTATTAATAAAACAAAGTATGTCACAGCAAGCTATTCACCTGTTTCATTACTGCTACATTTTTGCCGCCATCTTTCCATGCTTTGGACTGCATGTAAACCACTGACACCACATTCAGAGGTAGTTTGATCAGTTTCCCGTATTGGTTGAAACTGTTAGTAATAAATACAATGAAGAAGTAACAATGGATATCCTAAACTCCAGGTCCATTAAAATACGACAAATTAGATATAACAACGGTCTCAACACGTATAACAAATGCGAATCGCAAACGGGAGTGGGATCAAGTGTCCGGAGGGAATAAATGAGACAACCGAAACTAATTTCAAACCAGTCTGGTGCAATAAAAGAAAGGTTGACCAAACTTTGTATAAACCAGAACCAGTTTATAGACGATTAATTCACGTAATATCTAGAAATTTATCACAATAATAATGTGCTGCTAATACAAACATAGGCCTCATTTGACTATTACTCCGATGACTTCAGGCACGTGTCTTTTTACGTCTCTCTCTCTCTCTCTCTCTCTCTCTCTCTCTCTCTCTCTCTCTCTCTCTCTCTCTCTCTCTATATATATATATATATATATAACATCTTGAAAAACTTTGATTGAATATGATATTGCGTTTTTCATGCTTCACACAGATTGTATACCCATCAGATACAGTATGTATGAATGAAATAAATAAAAGAAAGTAATTTTAACACAATATTCTTATTATCATGTACATTAAATACATGTAAAGAATTCTTAAGAGCTATACACATGTGCTACATTTTAAACAGACATAACCAAGAATACTGATAGTTTGAACATGCCAAGGACATCTAGCGCCCATTCCAAACAAATACATAGTGTTATGTTATATTATCATTCCAGCGGTAAAGTGGGTAAATGCATCATTTTCATTGGGCGATCACCCCCCCCCCCCCGTTGGCAATGGAAGATAGAGGAAAAATCAATACACCCGTATGTCCACTACGGTATCTAGCGTAAGACCAATGTGGCTGGATAGATCGAATTTATTCAATATGCCTGCGCAACAGTATGTAGTTCTTTCCAATAAAATTATTTCATGATTGATTTTATCGATTATATTAACATACAATTACTATCTGTGAAATGATTATAGCACTATAGTGAGATTTTAGCGACAGAGAATAATATCCCAAAATATACGCAGGAAAATTCCTGAAACTTCGTGCCATGCTAACAGGGGACGCTTACTCCTTTTGGACACCTAGTCACATCCCGATCGGGATCGTAAATGTTTGTCGTGTTGAGACCGTTGTTATATCTACCTCTTCACCGAGTTTGACCTTTTCATCGAACTCAAGAGGGACATTTGCGACGGGTGTGGCGTACTGGCAGAGGGACACTGATTCCTTCCGGACACCTGGTCCCATCCCGTTTGGGATTCGCAGTTGTTCTTTGTGCTGTATTCTAATGGACTTTGAGTTTCGAATATTCATTGGAACATCTTCATTATGCTTTCAACGGAATCTCCAGTTTACAACAAAATTATGGTTATGTTATCAAATTTGTAATGAAATTCTTATTTCATCGGTTATATCACATCAAGTCTGATTGCTGTAGTACATATATTAGGAATCTAAAAACATTTCATTTCTCGCAAATTTATGGTATCAAAGCATAGATATACTTTTTGCACCAACTGCCATTTCTTTTAGTAAAAGCATTATCCGCAAATTAAAAACCTGGTAACGTATTCCCCCAAAATATCATTAGAATACACTGAAAGAGATATAAAAAGACGCTGTATTTTCTAATACCAAAATACATATGTAGTTTTTGTAGACCAGGTCTTTCAAAAATTTGTTGACATTCTCAAGGGCACCGACTATTAACCGACTTGTTCCTTTATTCATTTAAGCAACCTTTATTTAGAAATTTCTGAATCAAGAAGAATAAGTTATACGTAGCTTTTAATTTGACATGTTGCATACTTATTTGGATGCGTTATATCCCAGCGAACTAGAAATTAACAACACTACAGGATCAAATATGTATGCTTTCTACTTTGACATTTTACTTACTATAGATAGGGCAGAAATGTAACAATTTAACTATATGAGAAATCCTACCCTCAACTTTAACCCTTTCAATCCTACAGGCCACAATAGACTGATCATATACAATAGAAAGAGCGTATCATTCAGAGACTCAGGGGTGAAAGGGTTAAAGCAGTTATATCTCTTGTTTGTTGTATATGGTGATCCAATATGACAGAGGGTGTTCAACAAATGATAATTTCATATACAGAGGCAAATTACCTAAAGTACTGATAAATGGTTACCACACAAATATGAAGAATCGCATTTTCGCCTTTACGGTCGGTATGATTACCTTGTTTGCAAGCACTGTGTTTCACTAACTGAAATATTAAATGAACTCACGGAGGGTGTGACAGGTCAACAGAGGATGTCATATGACACTTAACCAAGTCTCTAATTTTTTGGTGGTCCGTGTTTGTCGAATGTTCACCAGATTTAAATGCTATCTGCTGAACCTACCGAAAGTTAATACGATGGTAGCTGTGATATTTATATCAATACCAGAGGAATTTATGATAAATCATACGTCTTTAATAAAATATTACACTCACTTGTACACAATCAATGCATGATGATTAACACATATACTGAGCAATTGGTATACATATGCGACTGAACAAGCCTACTGTTTAGTACAGTGCCATATCTTTATGAACAAACAATTTCCCATTACTTTCTATGTAATATTATCATTTTTTAAATTATTTTCCGGGGTATCTTTTTGACCATTTTTTCAAGTTTCATTCGCTTGTAGGTTACTCAAAATAAAATCCGATCGCAAAACCCAAAATTTAGAGTGAACCGGGAAATGTCATATAGTTTTTTTTTATGATTGATTTTGGTAGGTATTAAAATTCCTAGAAACAACATATTTTTATACAAGTGTTTTCATGGCATGATTCACTAAGACCAAAGAGGAAAATAAACAACCAGATTCAATAAAATGTAACAAGGTCAATCTGTACGTATTTGAAAGCAATGATATTTTTATACAAGTATTTTCATGGCATGATTCACTAAGACCAAAGAGGAAAATAAACAACCAGATTCAATAAAATGTAACAAGGTCAATCTGTACGTATTTGAAATCAATTATATTTTTATACAAGTATTTTCATGGCATGATTCACTAAGACCAAAGAGGAAAATAAACAACCAGATTCAATAAAATGTAACAAGGTCAATCTGTACGTATTTGAAAGCAATTGTTAAAATATTCAGAAAAAAGACTTAAGTTGAAGTCACTGAAACTTATTTCAAAAAGGTCGTTTATATAAAAATGAAACTTATGGAAAAAGTTGGTTTAACTTTTATTTATTTTATGATTTATTTATACATATATCATTGATAAAATATACACATGACATGACTGAGGAGTGGTTTTACGGGAGTGTTTTGGTTCGGAATCCGTCAGACATTTAGATGCAGTTTATAAACAGGTATACTCAAATACACATGCTCTTAATATCCATTTCGTGATTTTGATAATTGATAGTGACGACGATGATGCTGAAGCAGAAGTAGTATTTCTAGTAGCGGTAGTATTGCTAATAGTTTTGTAGTAGTGGCAGTATTATTATTATTATTATTAGTAGTAGTAGTAGTAGAAGAAAGTAGCAGAAGAAGAAGTAGTAGCAACAGCAGAAGTAGTAGTAGTAGTAGTAATAGTAGTAGTAACACCAGCAGCAGCAGTGGTAGTAGTAGTAGTAGTAGTAGAAGAAGTAGTAATAGTAGCAGTAGCAGCATAAGTAGCAGCAGCAGTAATAGTAGCAGTAGCAGTAGTAGTAGTTGTAGAAAGATTAGTAGTAGTAGTAGTAGTAGTACTAGCAGTGGTAGTGGTAGCAGTAGTAATAGTAGTAGTGGTAGTAAGAGTAGTAGTAGCAGTAGTTGCAGCAGCAGTAGTAGTAGTGGTAGTAGTAGTAGCAGTAGTAGTAGTTGTAGAAAGATTAGTAGTAGTAGTACTAGCAGTGGTAGTAGTAGTATCAGTGGTAGTAGCAGTAGTAGTAGTAATAGCAGTAGTAGTGGTAGTAGTAGTGGTAGAAATAGTAGTAGTAGAAGTAGTAGTAGTAGTCGTCGTTGTTGTTGTTGTTGATGTTGTTATTAGTAAATTCATATCATCAAATCAGGTTTTTAAACCGTTCGTTGTGCAGCGCCTTCATTTTGTCTTTATCATTGAAATACTTGTAACATCTCAAGTCCAGTGAATCTATAAAACGAATATCAAGTATGATAAAGTAAAGTTTTGTAATGTTCAATATTGTGATGTCAATCCATAATTCAAATAGGAATTGCAAATATTCAGATGAATTTTACATATCTTATAAAATCAATATACATGTATATATATTTAAATATATTTGATGAAGCAAATAAGTATCCCCATTGAGAACTATGTTTCTGAACGTCACATCAACAATACCGAAAGATACGTATTTCACTTGGGTAAAACCGACTCTGTCTATACTTAATTATGAGTATTATATCTATAGAAATGATCACGTCTCGGAGTCTTTAAATCTTTTTTATTGTAAGTAAATGATACATTCACGCCATATTTTGGATGTTTTATATTCTAAACATAATATTCAGTTTGTAAACAAAACATTGTATCGGATTTTTCAAAAGTAAATAAAGAAAACAAGAATATCGGAATACACTTGGTTATTCCGGTAGGTGTGTTCATTTGTGGTACGCTGGGATGAAAGATTGATCATTGCACTGATTTGCATGTTAATTGTATTCAAGCACATGAGGTTAACGAATCGCTATAGAAAGGAGAATTCCAAATAAGGTAAAAGAGGTGTCGAAGAACTGGAATATTTTCCTATCGGACAGTGAAATGATTCAATGTCATTAACATTTGAGGAATTCTTTTTGCAATATAAAATACGTTTCAGAGATTGAGTCCAAGTCTTTCAATATACAGCTGTTGACAGAATAAGGTCGAAACAGAAGAAAAAAAATCGATGATACTTTGAAGAAAAACTACTTTTGTCATCAATATGCAGCTTCTTTTTGCAGTTTTCTTGGCTTGCATTTCATCTGTGTCCGGTGAGTACATTTACTACTTCTTCTAACTTTTATACATAAAATGTTCAGTTTGGTTACATTTGACGAAATACAGAGTGAAATGTCAATTTTCATTTGAGATATTTTAAAAGAGAGAGATCGAATACTTAAAAAACCTTATCCTTGAAGTAAATCATTAGTGCTGATATTAACAACAACTAACGTTTTGAACATCTGCATATCAATTTCAATAAAGTATATACATATGTATAATTTGCATATACTTAGATGGTACAAAAGTATCAAAATCTGTCCAGCTGCAGAACGATCACAGTGTCGTTCACCAACTATAGAGCATAAAATTCATGTGTTTTACACTCATTTAATGAGGGTTTAAAATTTTTCAATATTTTACATTCAAATTTTCTTCCTTTGGACAAAATTTATTCTTCAAACGAAGACTATAATTCATCATTATCTACCATTTTCTCCTTATTACTATGCTGAACGTAAATAAAATATGTGATGTCTAAATATTTGGGTGAAAGCCGCTGAAATGAGTGCTAATATGAGTGACGAATATTTTATACTTGTTCCCACAAATACGTACTTTGAATTTGCATATATGTTTATTAAAAAGTTTTTAAAGTAATACTTATATCAAATTTTAAGATGATGAATATGAAATATGCATATCTTATCAATGAATTTCCAGCATTTCATATTTTTACAAACCGACAAGAATGTTCACATACTAGGAATAACATATTGGCTCCTGGCTATTATCAAGATAGCCGTTTATCAGAGAAATATGATCACCACAGCTTCGATTTAATTCATTACGAGTTAGATTCACAGTTCATTTGTATCGAACGATCAAAGAAATTTGTAATATTATATGTGATTGACCGGCGGGAATAGTTTACACATTAGCAATAATATACGCTATTATCTAGTATGAAAGAAATATTTATATGTGTGTATATCGGATCAATCTTGACGCCAATCGGCAATATGAGTTCTTCTGCAGAAGATTTTAAATTATTTATTATGTAACTAATCCGTGATATAATATATTTGATATTCCCAGTAACTCTTGTATCGGGAAGCGTAAACAAGAAAATTTAGAAGCAAATTTTGAATAAAATCAAGGGTTATCCATAGGACAAGAAGCTGAAATAATAATAATAAGTAATCAAGTTTTGATAGTATTTTAGTGTGCTGTAAAAGAGAGAGAGAGGAAATAATTATTTCATGGAAATTCCGTTTATTTTCTTTTTGATATTAGTTAAATATTTGTTTAGTTTACAGCTTTACAAAATATAAATATCTTATAAATTTAAATTGTATAAATATCTGATAAACTTAAATTGTATAAATATCTGATGAACTTAAATTGTATAAATATCTGATAAACTTAAATTGTAAGCACATATTTATAAAAAAAATGTTAAATTTCAATCAAAGCAGTACGTCCAAATATTTTATTTTTATATGGCATTATTTCAAAATGCAATGTATTTAATATTTACATTGAAGTAATTAATTTCAACAATAGATTAATTTCTCCAAAATTCTATATTATTCGCTATGACTGTATACTCGCTATAACCGTTTCTGATAGTTATATATGTATGATTACAGGATTTTATTGACTATCGTTTAAATCCATTTTGAAAAAAGTGAAATAATAATAATAATAATAATAATGATGATGATGATGATGATGACAACGATGATGATGATGATGATGATGATGACGACGACGATGATAATAATAACGTCGACGATGAAGACGATGATGATTATCAATACTATCATCATCATTTTTATTATTATTATTATTATTATTATTATTATTATTATTATTATTATTATTATTATTTTTCTGCAGTACCATGCAACCTTAATGTATTCCTAAATCCGTCTAAGAGTTAAACCACTGTAAAAAGATGACTCTCTAAGCTTCTGTGGACTTAAGTATTCAAACGGTGCTATCCATTCGAAACATTACTTTAGTATGAATAATCAGCTGGTACCGAAATACCTAGCTACTAGGGTTTATGTATACTTTCTGGGACTCAAACGGTTCCCAAACAGTTGCAACTACCTAGTTGTTGTAAATGTTATGAACATAAATCCAAAGTTGTAGTTTTGCTAAAAAGGGACAAAAACCAATGCTCAAAACGATCGTTTCTGTCAGTCAGTTGAGTTTGAAAATAAAATACTGGCGAATAACAAACGTGGTAATATACCGAGGCAAAAATAACCTAGCTGTATGCCCAAATCCGTCTAAGAGTAATCACATTCAAAAGATGACCATCTTAGCTTTTAATGATATTCTTATCTATGAAGTATCACGTAGTACTAATGTAGGAATTAAACACTAGACATAAGTACCCGCGACTTTAAAATGATATATTAAATATTCCAGTGTAGATAACAGGTATATATAGTACTCCGAGGGATTTTCTTATGGTATTCTGAGGAAAATTCTGAAAATAGATAATAAAACATACGGATATAACCGTATACTATGATTTTTTTCATTTGAAAAACAAAATCCTTGAATATTTATTACATGTTTACAATATTTTACAGTATTTGTAAAAGGGGTCAATTGAAAAGAATATAACGCGCTTAAAAGATAAGCAATCGAGGAAACAAAAAGAAAAGTAATAACTTGATATAAAAGCTAACACAAGTACAGTGGGATCTCGGTATTTCGAAATCGGATGAGTCGAAATTCCGCTTATATCGAAGTTGAACAACCGGTCCCGATTTAGATTGATAAATAAATAAACGTTATTTAAAATTCTGTTATCTCGAATTCCGTATATCTCGAAGGAATAGGGGTGGTCCCATGAACTTCGAGACAACGGGATTCTACTGTATATAGTTAAGCCTTGGTTTATTTATTAAACATTTATCAATATGTATTATATCTATATGTTAAATCATGGACATATAAAATTCTTCTCTATAACGGAGAGGACACAGACGACATTTGACGTGTTGTAGGAATTATCAGGGGATATCTCCAGCCACAAATTATGTGGTCAATTTCACGAGATAGACAATTGCTTGCATCCAATACACGCATCAGATACTATCGATTGACTGGCAGTTCTGCTTAATTATACCTTAGGTATTTCGGCTTCATGCAAATAGTTTCATATCAACAAATTATCAGATTAATTGGCGATAGCAAGCTAAAATAAGTAACAGACTTATCTGACAAATATTTTGAAGACGACCACTTGCTGTTTTCGTATGGTGTGGTATACTATCATGGGATCGGCACCTGTGCAATTATTTTCGCGGAAGTCGCGATTATATAAATTTACCAAGAATCACAGGTTTAAAAATGTACAAATTAACGTAAAATTCCATTAATCTAGTAAAGACACCCCGTTTTTGATCTGCAATGAATTTCATTCTTCAATTTTTTTGATTACACAAATGAATAATATGGCTTGTGACTGGAATATGAAAATAGATAGTGCCTTCGTGTACTATGGATACGTAGTGAAATATGCAACTAAGAGGGAATTACCTGTTGACCGAAGAATAAATTCGAAAGCCAGACATTAATAAAATAATGAATTATTCATATATAATTATTTTAAACGGTGCGCCTGCAGAAATAATCATCAAAAATGGTCTTATAAAAGTTATCAATTAATTGAACACCGCATAGAATAGAAGCAAATTCCAGCTGGCATGACAGTCATAATTAAACAGATATTATACAATTTTAACATAAGGTGCGACTCATCAAATTAACCGATACACGACATTACGACATAGTATATATATATATATATATATATATATATATATATATATATACACATCAGCGTCGGAAGCAAATTGAAAGTGGGGGGGGGGGGGGGCTAAACCACCTTAAAACACATACACACGCCAGAAACGTCCGGCGGCTAAGCCCCAATTTTTAACACCTATGTCTATCTTTGCCAAAAAAGAGAGCACTAAAATTAACAACACTATATATCCTAGGGTGTCGGATATAAGCAATAGATACAAGTCAAGAAAATAATATATAAAGCATAAAAATGACTAACGACACGGACAAAATAAAAGTCAAATTTTCGGGACCACCTGTCATGAAAACAACATGAAAAAAACGCACAGAGAGAGAGAGAGAGAGAGAGAGAGAGAGAGAGAGAGAGAGAGAGAGAGAGAGAGAGAGAGAGAGAGATCAGTATTACTTTATAAAGTCGAGGACCCGTGTCACGGCAGACGTGGCACTTTAATGAAACCTCACTGCATTGGCGTCAGTCCATGGTACAGGTCAAAATTTCTATTTTTGGCGAAAATATGTCCAGTGGACACTTAAATTCTTTGTAAATACAACAAAATTGTATCATTATATATATCTCATTTATTTGGCAACAGTTCATGTAAAATTAAAGCGGTAAGAAAACAAAGTTACGTTATCGAAATTCGTTAACACCATGGTATATACGATTTACATTTTTGTTTTTGCGTTTGATCTATGTGGTCTTATAAAATGCAAATTTAACTAATGACCTATTGACATTAGCGTACTGATTGAAGCTGAGTGTTTTCTATAAAATAGTTAGACAACATTATATATATCCTGTACTTATATAACGATACGTACGTGACAAAATCCACGTTGTCTCCATCATTTAACACCTGGTAGAGCAATAATCATTATAAAGTTAAGTCAAATTAGAATATATACTAAAATATTTTTATTATTGCGTTTGACATATGTGTACTTATGAAGTTGTTGCATAGACTTACGTAGGTAAGAACAAGCGGTTATATTACATGGCAGTGTCTTTGTTGTAAAGAAGTTAATAATTGTCTAAGTCGATTTTCCGAGAAATAGATTCTTGTTCAACACGCGAAAAATCTGAAAAACAAAAGAACCATAATTACACTGGTCTGTAGATTATTGCTTTAGCAATGTCAAAGAGAAAATACTTTGTCAGACCAACATGACACATGACAAAAAACGAAAGGTCGTAAGAGCTTCATCGGGTACCCGGGGTTTTGTTTGCGAGTATACGAGTGTGAAAGTAATAAACAGCTCTCAGTGGGTATACCACTAAGTGTTTATAATTAATGCACGACGCACACTTTCAAGTCGAACTCTCACAACGAAGGACGGAGATTAATCGCTACAGATCACTTGACAGTAATTGACAACAGTAAATATCATTAACAATACCAAATATATCTTTTTAATTTTCAATGTTGTTTTACGACACACTCAACATTTATTCGGTTATATGGTGGTGGTCAGTTTTATTTGGTGGAGGAGAGAACCCGGTTACAATGTACCCGGGAAGAGATCACCTACCTTCCGTTAGTAAACTGACAACTTTCTCACAAAAATCAGCTTAGGTTCCAGCGAGGCTCGAACCTGCGTTGACCTGAAGAGAGATTTTATGTGATACTCTAATCACTTGGCCACGGAGGCCCCAATACCAAAGTTACAATTTTACAAAAAGGCCAAAACAAATGCTCAAGACGATCGTTTCTGTCGACACAACTTGATCAGTTGAGTTGAAATCTAATATAAATGTGTAATGCGAAAGAAAAAAAAGTAGTATCATACAAGATTAAATAATGATAATAGTAAATGAAAGAAAGAGTAACCAAAGTTACATAATGAATAATATACTTTCGATTATTCAACTTCGATTCTAAAGTTTTTCTTGTCCCATGTGTTTAGTAATTATAATACTACCTAAGTGTATAACCTGATTATTATCCAACTTTGGAGTTTCCAGACACCATCCTACTATATTAACCTACAGAGACCAGCGTCAGTCCTCACATTTGTAGGTTCTAAGTATTTTTAGAGACATTCTCGAAATATTTCTTTTTCAAGTACTTATTTGCATTCATTTGCAATATAGTAGCATCTAGAACAATTTATTTACTCTTCATTTGCATCTTATAAAAGTAAATAAACTACATTCTTTGATTAACGAAATCACACAACAGCTACATCATCTTTACACAAAATACATCTGTATTAAATAGTGCCAGCAGATAGAGTACGTTCGTTTTTACATACGAAAACTCAAGCAGACGTGAAAATTTATGAATGGAATTCCAGATCGAAAGTAAGAACCTGATACGTAAGTTGTAGGCGTTATGCCACGATAAGATCGCAAAACGAAAGATCCAAACAAATTGCTACCTCAGATATTCAGCGATAAAGCAGATTTTACCGACAGTTGGACGATAAGATAATATCCTCATAGATAATGCTATTTCTAAAATTCGCCAGAACACCATGGTACAGGATAACAGTTTTATCAATGAAACAAATATTCTATCTATTTTACTAATTTAGAAATGGCATTGATATGGGCGATAGAGAGCAGATAAACAGCTAAAATTAACACATACAGCTAGCCCGCAGTGGAATGTGCAATTATTGTAGTTTGACTGAATCCAGATAAATCTTGAATTTCAAGCCTTCATCACTGAAATATATATATGAGATGTATGTCAAATGTGATACCAAGGAATGTTTGAATTAAGAAACACATTTAAGTATAAACAAAAACATAATAAACCAACACACTTTGCAATAATTTGTCTTTATTCTATATTTCTATTCACTAGAACCGAAATTTCACGAATGATAATTGTCGAGTACGTTTACAGTTAGTACAGCTACAATGGAATGCATTGTTATCACTAAAGATAAGCGAGATAGATTTTTCGAACACTCTTGATATTCATAGTATCTATTTCTGTAAGACAAACCTTTAAATAACATTTTGTATCTATAATAAACAAATAGTTAGCACTCTAATCATATGTACGCCACAGGACAACGTATAAAATTGGCGAGAAATCACATAAAGTTAAAAAACCTCCTAACTTGACGAATATTTGATAATTAGAAATAAAACGATAAGCGATATATAATGTCTTCATTTATGTAAGAATAAACTAAATTATATCCTTAGTGTTTGTGGTCAATTCGCATAATAGTTATGACTGTTTACTGCTTGTGGTGCTCTAGTGTTGGAGCGTTCGACTTGCAAGTGGCAGATACAGGATTCGATTCCCGACCGGGTCATACCAAAAACTTAACAAGAGATCCCAAAGGGATCATGGCGCCCTCCATGGAATGTTGTATATCTGATCTATGACAGACTGTTCTTTTCTCTTATTTTCTGTCTCAACATTGAATTTGAACTTAAAGCCATATTTCTGTGAAATACTTTTTTACAAGATTATAGCTAAAGTGAACTTGAACTGAACATATTACATTTTCAGAGAGAATGGAATTCAACAAGGCCGACAGGTGTCCATCTTGGATTTTGATCTCTCTAGACGTATTTTCGCGTCTGAATGCAGAATAATTTGCCTACTGGCTTCGGAATTTCAAAAATTATCTGAAAGATGTGTAAAACCAGACCCCTAACGAAACCTCGCCTCATAATTAATCCAACATTTAGAAATATGTGCAGTGACCAGGGAAAAGGTGGCTCCTGAACGTTGATAAAATAGATTTAAAAAACGCTTCTGTAAAAAAAATCGCAATAACAATTAATTTTCCAAAAATTTTCGCTAAACCCTTCCACCTTAAATTTTCTAGATCCGCCACTATTGTATATGTTTATTGCATAATACAAAAGCATATGAAAGCGGGTTTTTTTTCACCAGAAAAATAAAGAATTCTAATAATAACTAAGGTTGATAATCCAGTCAGTAATTTATCCTATTAACGTTGCATGCTCAAATGTTTTTCCAATTCGTTTTAAAACTGACAATTATCTATTTTATAAATCACCTTTGTTCAAGGATTAGTGGGTGCAAATTGTTAAGATAACACTTCTGTCAATAAATGTCGACTCATACTATTCTATTGTTTTGTAATATTTACCTGTATGCTACCTGTGTATAAGATTTATAATCAGGGCAAAACAACCTGGGGCGAAGACAAATTGGGACGAAACCACCCGTTACCGTATGACCGAGGGTATGTAAAAATACCACAATTGAACAACAACAACAACAACCGAAACAAACGCAAAGTATCGTAAATGCACCCAAGTAACTTTACAAATAATTTACAGTATTAATTAATAATATATTCAGTATTTCTTGTAGAATAAATACTGATAACTCGTGACATATACAAGCAATAAAGAACACAAAATTTTTAAAATATTTCCTTTGAATCTAGGCTATTGCAGAGTAATATTAGATCTAATCTAGATTTATTAATAAACAATATTTACAACTGATACAGGTCACTTATCTCAATAATTAACAATAATGAGTCGATGTGTTTCATCTTGTAAACCAGAAGCTTGTTCAATACAGAATGCACACTTTTGCATTGGTTCAAATATCAGATAAACCATACAAAATAAAAGTTATGAGTGACTCCCCTACACACCTTATTCATCATTATACGAATATTCATGGGTGAACTGTTTTGATTGATGACTGCCGTATGTATTAACATTGCTATTAAATATCTTTTCCATATGGTTTTCATAATTTCAAATCTTCGATATTTTATTTCAGTTAATGGGTCTCTCACTGGACAAATAGCAAATATTTTTATATAAGTAACTTACTGAGAAAAAGTGGAAACAAACTTCCTTCGTCAAAATCCAAGAAGGCCGATTGTCGGTTTGTCAAAATCCAAGATTTCGGCCATATGTTGGATTCTGATCTTTCTAAAAATGTAATATATCACAAGCAGAACCTTAATGTCAAATTTCAAGTAGATCCCTTCCGTACTTTCTGAGAAATAGCTTTGACAATCTTCCTTGGTCAAAATCTGAGATGGTCGCCTGGCAGCATTGTTGGATTCTATACCTTCTGAAAATTTAATATGCACAATTAGACCTCAAACTTAAAAGGCAACCCTCATGTGAAGTTAACATGAGATACCTACTGTACTTTTTGAGAAATATAAATGGTAACAAACTTCCTTTGGTCAAAATCCAAAATGGCAGCCTGTCAGCCAGTTTGGATTCCGATCTCTCTAAAAATGTAATATGCCCAATTAGACCTCAAAGGGAAACTTCATGTCAAATTTAAACAAGATACCTTCAGTATTTACTGAGAAATAGGGGTAACATACTTCCATTGTCAAAAGCCAAAATGGCCGCCTGTCAGCCATGTTGGAACCTAATCTTTCTGAAAATGTCATATGCACAACTAGACCTCAAAGGGAACCTTCACCTCAAATTTCAAGGAGATCCCTTCAGTCCTTTATGAGTAGCGATAATAAACTTCTTTTGGTCAAAATCCAAAATGGTCCCTTGTCAGCCATATTTGATTCTGAACTATCTGAAAATGTATTATGCACAACTAGACCTCAAGGTGAACCTTGATGTCAAAGTTCAAGTAGATCCCTTCAATACTTTCTGAGAAATAGCAGTAACTCGAATTGTTCAGGACGGACGGACGACGGACAGACCACGGATGCAAGTCACAAGTTCTTCAGATGAGACTGAAAACTGAGGTCCCGTGTTGCGGAAGGCGTGGTCCGTAAAATAATCCTCACTGCATTGGCGTCAGTCCGTAGCACCTGCTAAACTTTGTAGAACTCCAACTAAAGCTGGTGACATCTCAATATATGTAAAAGAAATGTCAAATATGTAAAACAACAAACAAACAAAACAAGCATGACTTTGTTGATGATTTTTACATCTTTTTTTTTCCAAAATAATTTCACTGTAATTTCATTAACCCTCTCAACCCTATAGACCATAATAGACTGGTCTGTAACAATAGAAAACAGAATACCACTCAGATATTCAGGGGTGAAAGTGTTAATGGCTGTAAGTGTCCAAATAGTAAGAATGTTGAGAATGTCTTATAATTTCTATAACTCTTTATGATTTTATGACATAGCTTTTATTCATTTTGCATTCATTCTATTACATTACAAATTGTTTCTTCCGTAGAATAAAGTTTTGACAATAATATTATAACATTATTTAATTTTCAAGTAAAATATTCTTATGAATATTTTTGTACTACTACTACTACTACTACTACTACTACTACTACTACTACTATAAAACTACTACTACTACTACTACTACTACAACAACAACAACAACAACTACTACAACTGCTACTTCTATTACTACTACTACTACTACAACTACTACTATAAAACAACAACAACAACAACAACTACTACAACTGCTACTTCTATTACTACTACTACTACTACAACAATAACTACTACTACAACTACTACTACTACTACTACTACTACTACTATTACTACTACTACTACTACAACAACAACAACAACAACTACTACAACTGCTACTACTACAACTACTACTACTACTACAACTACTACTACTACTACTACAACTACTACTATAAAACAACAACAACAACAACAACTACTACAACTGCTACTACTATACTACTACTACTACTACTACTACTACTACAACTACTACTATACTAAACAACAACACTACAACTACTACTAACTACTACTACTGACTACTACTACTACTACTACTATTACTACTACTACTACTACTACTTCTACTACTGCTACTACTACTACTACTACTACTACTACTACTACTACAAAACAATACGTAATTATGTAAAATAATAAAACAACAAGAACACCACCACCATCACCACCACCGCCAACAACAGCAACAACAATAATACTAGAGCTGAGCTAATTCATATTAGCTACTACAGCTTTGATACAGCTACTATGACCCTGAGACCGAAGTCCGATCTATTTTTGATATTTTGCTACTATTACTGCTTCAGCTATGCTATTCCCTACTATTAACCTATATATAAAAGTTCTATAGTTTTTTTAGCTATTTTGAGTTGAAATTGTCAATTTGACTGTGACCTTGACCTTTCTGCTGAAACTACTACTGTGTTCTTCACTACAAATCCTCACTACTATAGTTTTTGAGCTATCTTGAGTTGACAATATTGACCTTGACCTACGGATGACAAATTACACACAACTCAACAACAACAGTAACAACAACAACAAAGCTACCTACTATTACCACTATGTTCTATCTCATTCTACAAATCTAATAACTATATATAAAAGTTCTACTACTGAGCTATTTTGAGTTGAAATTTTCTTTGAGCTACTACGGATGACCTTGACTATGTTATTCTCACTACTACAGTAATAATAATTCTATAGTTTTTGAATAAAATTTTCAATAATAATTGGATGACCTTAAACAACAAATCTGCAACAATAGTATATAGTTTTTGATTGAAATTTTCGAGCTGTAATTATGGATACCTTGAAATTTCACACAATAAAACAAATCTTCGAAGTAAGTTTTTGAGCTATTTTGAGTTGAAATTTTCAATTTGAGCCACCTTTCATCGGACCAAGTTTCACCGTATGGTCCACAAATCTGCAACAATAATATATATATAAAAGTTCTAAGCTATTTTGAGTTGAAATTTTCAACAGACAACGGATGACAAATTTCAATAATAGCTCATTCCCTAATAATAATAATATATTCTATAGTTTTTGATCTATTTTGAGTTGAAATTTTCAATTTGAATGGATGACCTTGAATAATAAGCTATTCCCTACAAATCTTCAACACTAACATATATAATAAAAGTTCTATAGTTTTTGAGCTATTTTGGTTGATGAAATCATTTGATCCCTTGAAACTTTAATAAAATTTCATAACTTATACATATATAACAGGTATATAAACGTTTCACCGTATATTGAAATATAAACTCACCTGTACCTACCTATGATAAATTCGTATAACATTTATCAGCCTATATATATGTATATGTTTATACTAAAATCAGAGTATTGAGATTTTAATTTTGAATATTTATTGCAAAGCACGTATGCAGCTTCTGGAAACTGAACAACTATAGATTTGAGCTGTGTCATTTTTACTTATGAAGCCCCTAGGAACACGGATGCACCACGTGGAAAATGTGCGTTTCAAAGAAAATTTGTACATAAGTGGGGCATTCCATTATGCTCAACTGAGGGATACAGCTGCTGTGCACCAGACTATATAGGTAATAATAATAATAATAATAATATTTAATAATAATAATATTTGTCCTGAAGTCGGATGACCCTAATGTATAATGTTATGAAAAATCTGATAATATATAATAATAATAATAATTGCAGGCTATAATAATGATATTACTAATAATGGAATAAATTTGTACATAATAATAATAATGAGGGATACAGCTGCTGTGCACCAGACTAATAATAATTTGTCGATATGTTATAAAACTGATAATAATGATAATAATAATAATAATAATAATAATAACAATAATAATAATAATAATAACGATAATAATGATAAAAATAATAATAAAAACGATAGAAATGATAATGATGATGATCCTTATTTAACATTATTTTAGTTAAAATGATGAAGGCCCAAAAGAAAACTACCACTTCAACAACAACTACCACAACTACCACCACTACGATGGCGCCATATGAGGATATACTCTTTTCGGATTCGGAAACTGCTGACAACCAGCTTTCAAATAAAGTACCAACTAGTAAGTTATTCTTTCGTTTGACGACACACTACTATATGGGAAAACATTATATTTTAGTTAAGCCCCTCTATCTAACTGACGCCCATAAGGTAATGTTGATTGTCATTAAAAATATCGAAAAAAAATAACATAAATGTCTTAGGATTCCCCATGATTAAATAGATCTCATCGTTACGTTGACGACGACGACGATGATGATGATAAATTTAATTATTTTAATTTAGGCTCATTCCAGCATTGAAAACATATTTTGTTTCTGGGTACGTACATACTTTGTTGAATATTTCATATTTCAGTGTGAAAGGCTACAATTCTTTCTTGTTATATACAGTGTCGGTACCTCAATGACATTTCTTTAACTTTTGTTAAAACCATGTAATATAAAGTATGAATGTCCCCATGAGTTTTTCCTTCGTTCGTTAACAGAGAAATGGTTAAATAATTTTGTTTAACTTTCAGTCGACTGGGGAATCTAAAGTTTCTTTTAGATACCCATGAACTCTTTTTATCATATCCATTCCTATAATAAAATTGTAGTGTACACGTTTGTTCGTTGTGAGGTTATTTCTAGAGAAAGATGAGGTTTCTTATATATGTTTGAAATGAAATTATATTCACTGACATACGATAGACCATTTTTATTGTATGTTTTGAATATTTTCCAATTTGTATAGAAACAAAAGGATTTTGTCGACATATCAATGGGGAATGTATTGCTTCACTATGCTGGAAATATTTATGACGGCTTTGTCTAAAAGTGAAATTGTTTCTTCTTCATTTACAATCTAACGATATATCTTACCTAGAATTTACAACATTTCCATAGTTTCACATTTTTACATTCGTTCTTTCAGCGGAACCTTGCGGCAAGCCCTATTTTTCACACAGAGCTAAAAGAATCATTGGTGGAACCTTTGCACCACGTGGTGCGTGGCCATGGCAGGTTTCCCTAAGATACATGACAGGCAGATTTTCCTGCGGTGGCACTTTGATAAATGAAAGATGGGTTTTGACTGCTGCACATTGTCTGAAAAAGTGAGTAAATTTACATCATTTGGAAGAAAGTGTATTCTGAAAACTATAATTCCGTTTGTCTACGGTACACTTACCTGAATCATGCAAAGATTGAAATTTATGCTTAAAAAACAAACATAAAAAACGCTACTTGATATTATTGATCAGAAATGACACGAAACTGACGTTTTGAATACAATAGGTTTCTCTTTTGTCAGTTTCAACAACGAATTATTTTCATTCTGTGATAGCAGCTATTCTTATTATACAATTTTGCATCAATGCAAAACAGTGATTAGGATCACATATTATTGAATTGTTTCAAATCATCAAAGTTACCGAACGCTATTTCGAATTTCGATTTTTTAACAAAATTCTATCAAAACTTTAAAGTAGCATGTATTAGATATTAAAGTAATTTGAGTCATGAAACTTCTACTTGAAATATCATTTACATGTTTCATGAAACGGAAATTAAAAAACATCCATTTTGTCTATGATAACATTTACGGAAACTGTTTGAATGGGGATGATTCGAACAGTCTAAATAAGATTATAAAAGACCTGCAGATAATTACAATGTGTATAAAATAGGAAATGAGGACGGCAACTGATTAATTGTGTTTCCTTTTACAGAGAGGACAATAAAGAGTCTGAATGGCGTGTTACTGTTGGAATGAGAGACCTCTATGGTGATGAAAAATCGAGAAAAGATATCCCAATAAAACGATTTATAAAGGTACAAACTCCCAATTCATTTTCGAGAACTATTTAGTATATCGTGTGTACTAAGTAATGTATTACTGAAATGTTAAATATCATAATATTTTCTTTACGATTTATGTTTTGGACAAATGACCAAATATATGGATATATACTCCACTTATACGAGAGAAATACCGGTTATAGCGAAAATATACCTCTCCCCCGTACATTTCAATACGGTATGTATCTGAATAATGAAATCCGGCTATAATGAGGTTTAAATCTATCTATGGTCTTCATCGTTATATATATATATTTTATATTTTATAATTTTATATTTTATACCTCAGCACCCTCTATATCAGTCAAATGGAAACAAGGATAAGACACTTCAAGAAAATGAAACTCTTCCACTACATACACGGTATGCCCATGACATTGCTCTGATAGAACTAGCAGAGGCAGTTGATCTTAGTTCACCATACACAAGAGCGATCTGTCTGCCAACATCAGGTAAACCTCGATCTCACAATGGGATCAAGCGAGAGTATAGCGAAGATAAAGTCGAAGAAGATAAGAATACTGATTCAAAGTCGAAGCGACATGATATCCCTGATTCCGATAATAATGTAGACCTACTCGAGGTGGAACGTAAAGGGGACTGCTGGGTAACCGGATGGGGAGAAACAAATGGTAAATGTTTTTCCATAATTGAAAACTTGTTTTATTTCCACAGAAATTATTAGTAATATATATCATAAGATATTCAGAAAAGTCTTTTGGAATTCAATTCAGTTTTGATATCAGCCTTACAAATATGCTTATGAAGAGATTACCATATTTACAAATATTAAATATAGCATGTTTTGGATAATTGTAACTTGGGGATCAACCGGATGTTTTCTTGAAAAGCAACTGTGTTACTGAAATACTGAATACACGGAGTTTCATGTTAAATTGTAATAGTAGTGTTGAACTATTTTCAGAAAAATCTTTGGCATTTATTTCCGTTATATTTCAGCCGAAAACAGTATCGATTGCTAATGAAAATATTGTGATATCTACAAATGTTCAATATAACATGTTTATGGTTAATAAAGACTTATGGATCGACCGGATGTTAGTATTTTCTGAAATTATTGAGAACTGAACATCTGTTTTACTAAAATATTGAATACACAAATTTTCATGTTAAAATGTAATACCAGTGTTGGTATAAGAAGTTTAATAGGGTAAAGTCAACATTTTGAAAGATATTACTAATCAGCGGTATGTTGGTTTATTCTTAGTATAGCTTTTCTTATCTCCAAACAGACGAGAGCACAACTTCAGTTCTAAAACAAGTTCATGGTCATGTTTTGAGTGCGAAGAAATGCAGTAAATATTGGAATAATGAACTGGATGATGATATGATTTGCTTCGGTGATGGGACGAAGGGGCCTTGCAAGGTACGAGGAATAATTTCAATATTTGTATTTAGTAATTATGCAATTGATAGGGTTTTATCAACTATTGTTACCCAATGTACAAAAGTGGACTGCGACACGATAGTTCGGGAAAACGCGGACATACAAGCCTTTTTATGAGACTCATTTTCTTTGATGTTAATGTCACGAAAAGAACTCGTTGAACTTTATTTGAAAGATCGATCAATTATTTGTGTTTTAGAATGTTCGATAAAAGAGGAAATACATTACAAAAAGACAAATTAGGATAATATTCCATGAAATAATTATCAAAATGATTTTAAAATGCAATTAATTTCATAATGATGTTCGTGTACGGTCTTAAGTTCAAAGTGAGATAGCCGATAGAGTTTATCTAGAGATTAGTATATATCATAGGGACACAGAAGAGAAGACGTCCGGGTAATGAAAAATCAGATATAGCCTGCTGCAGTTATGTGTGTAAACGTTTAATTTGTTCTAATGATATTATGAAAAATGAATCTCAGTTTGAAAAAAATGTATCGTTTCATATTTTTGGGGGTTATGCTTCTTCTACCAATCTGTCTACGCATTTCTAGCATAATTGATATATTGTATATATTTTCAGGGTGACTCTGGAAGCCCTATGTCTTGCTCATACAACGGGAAGTACTATTTAGTTGGACTAGTATCATGGGGCACTGAAGAATGCGACAAGAAAGGATACCCCAGTGTTTTCACACGTGTCGTCTCCTACCAAAACTGGATAAATGGTTACGTGAATGAACCTAGTAAATGAAGAACTGCATTTACTGTATCATGATTTAAATTAGAATTTTATATTCCAAAAGCAATTAGCTCAGGGATATGATTAGGACCTTTGTTTTCGATACAAAATTCAGCCCTAACGCTATAATACATTAAAGGCGGATGATTTGAATTTCTTTATAACTATCTGTGATATTTTGCCCATTAAATTCTCAAATAAAAAATACTTGTAAATAATTAGATTAGAAAAAATCTCTAAATTAAAATTATAACGCGTCATATATTATCACTATTGACAGGACTCTCTGACGGGTTTGACGAATTCAATCAATAACATAATCACTATATGACTCATTGTAATTTAATATTGATTGTGTGTGAACGAATTGCCTGCGTCACAGGCAGAAATAATATTTTATCCGTGTAAATATTGTTGTTAATAAATTTCACATTATCAAATCGAAAGTGATTTTTTATGGATTTTGTTTTTGTCTTACAACATCTATTTCAACGTCGTACTAGATACAGCAGTTAACATTTGTCAGAAAACTGGCGGAATAAAGAAACGTTATTTTACAGATTACTGTGATTTACCATCGATTATGTATATCTGTTGGTGGATATTTTGTCCCCGTGGATACTTGTCCCTCGGTACTTACTACTATATGATTAACAAAGTACCAAATTAGATACTAACTGACATCGTGCATAAACAGGTATCCTGTTGTATCTATCGAGGGCAAACTCGAACTGTTTATTTCGTGCTCCCCGAGTTGTCCCACAAGACTTTACCAATATAAAATTCATCTAACTTACATTTATAACGACTAATTTTGAGATAATGCACCTGTAATTGCTATATACTGTAATATACTTTATAAAAATCTGGCATTTACTAGTTATATATAATAACAAAGTTATACTTTTGCGAAAAAGGTCTAGACAAAAAAATAACCAAAACAATACTTCATCGGCGAAGATCGGATTTAAAGTATATGCATATTTCTGTAAGAGTATATGGTTTCATACAAGGTTAAATAATAAACCTAAATGTATTGTCAAATCCATCTAAGAGTAACAATTGTAAAAAGATGACTATCGTAGCATTTGAGGAGTTTAGAATTTAAACGGCGCTATCCATACAAAATATTACATTAGTATGAAATAATCAATTGATGGCAAAATACCAAGGACTGAGTTTATGTATATGAATGAGTTAAAAATAGTTTTTCTCAGTGAATCTTAGTTTTTCGCCAGTTAATGTGAGTTTCGAGAAAACAATGTGTAACTCATTGTAATAAAAATCACAGATACCAAAGTACCAAACTTCATTAGACAAATATACAATCATGGTGAACATTGAACACAAACCTCCTGAAATATAGAGGTGGTATCAGGTGCCATGAAGAAGTAAGTGAATACAATGGACTGAACAAGCAAACGCTGTCGAACAGGTAACTCAACATTGCATTAGAGAAACATAGTAATTGCAAACAAGGAAATTATACCGACCGTAAAATTTGTGGAACATTGGCATCAAACGCTATTCCCGATAACCCTGTGACAATAACTTATCTGGTAGTAGTTTGCTGTTGTATATGAAATGTTCATATGCTGAACATGATCTAGCACATCGGATCATTTGCTGGATATAAACACCATATGCATGTGATATCACTACTTCAATGTGGAAAATCAACATTGTAAAACATCGTCGATATAACTAAATCTCAAATTAAAAGCTACCGCTAACCTTTTCTTTTGATTCAGAAGCTTTTGAATAAAGTCTGCTTCATGTGAATAGAGGAGCAATCAATAAAAGGGTTCAATTGGTTACCAAGAGAACGCCGATAGTTAACTTAAAGACCTGAGCCAGAAGTCGCAAAATTTTACTCAGTACTCAAGCTCAACTAACTTTTCACGATTTTAAAGTAAAAACATGCAAACTTTATTCTGTAACTGGACATGATTGTATATTGACGGCAAACAGCTGTGAATAATGATCAAAATTATTGAGTACCGTACTCAACGTATTTATTCTTTTTTTTACAGGAAATTCATAAGTGTCACGCAAAACTTCATATGTAAATGATTAAAAATCATATGTTTCCTAATCACCAAAATTCTAAAGTTTTATAAACAATTTTATAGTCCAAATAATGAAATTAAACTTGAGCTTGAGTATTGAGTAAATCTGGCGACATCGGGTCCTGGTCTCCAAACCTTGCAACTATATTGCAATCCCAGCAACCTTTTAATATCAACTTCCGTGTATTTATGTTTTGATTCCGAGTGGTGTTGGGCGAAATAAGAATCATGATAACCAATGACTAGATATTTAAATTTTCGGGTACCACTTTTATCGAAACAACAGTAATCGATGATGCCAAAAATTCCCTCTTTTACATCCTCATGCGGTATTGTTGTATAAAGAGTAAAAAAGTCGTATGTTTTGATATGTTTTGATACTATCAATTTGAGAAAAATGGTGTCTTTCAATTTTTTACTAAAAGCCTGTTGCGGATGTGATGGAGACCCCATCTTTACCTGACCGATAATGTATGGTAAAAGTGACATTATGTATGTTAGGTCGATTGTATGAACGATTTCGTTTGCTTACCTTTCCGTTAATATTAAAAAGTCCAATAACATTGATCTTGCTACACTGACTTGAAAAAATTTCATAGTATTACACTCTCTTAATATTGTCATTATTGTCTTACCCAGTATTCTTCACATTGTCAATGGAAGTAGGTGCCCAAGGTGGAATTAGTAGTCCGGTTGTATTTTTTTTCAATTATATGCACCCTCAAATACAAAACGGAATGGTCAGTCGAGTTGAAATTTCAGTAGATGATCTGATTACCCCGATTATTAATCTCGAATCGATGACAAATGTTCTTTTATTCAATGATTCTTTAATCTATCCAATATGAAGTAACCCACGCAAGAACATTCGAATGATTCCGTAAAACGGTAGAAGATTTACAATCCAGATGATCCCAGTTTCTGGTATTGTATTGCTAATTAGTCATACTACTATTTAATTCCTAATTAGTTATTAGTATACCGCAAGTTTTACAATTTTGACAGAACATTTAGAAATAGGAAGTACATTATATGAAAATGGCTCTTCAAAAATGCCATCTAGAAGAATCTGACATTGCTTTAGGGGCACATAAACATCATTATGGTGAATGTTCTTCAGGACATCTGTTGGAAAGTGGTTTTTTAATCGTCTCTACGAATTTTGACGAGGTTTGTTATTCTCGTTTTCTCAATTTAAATTTGGCTGTGGACTGGCGGCAGGTGTGACCGGTCAACAGAGGGGACCTTTATCGTCCATGAAAAATGATCCTACCTTTGGATTTTCAGAGGTACTAGTTTGTAAAATGTTCACACTAGTTTAGTATGTTGACCTCTGGACCTCCTCCAGATTAACACTTTGGTAGTGTAAATAGTATATAGACAGTTGAAAGCCACTTATTACGACATTTGTCTGTACATGTAGTTTATATGGAAAGTTTTTAATTATTTGTCATTAATTTGACATTATTTTAATGAGTACAAATAGTTTACCGTCACTTTGAGCTAAATACTTGTATTTCTATACACAATAACAATACACGTGAAACAAACTAATTGATTAAATGCACGAACACGCGTTCGGTCTTTCAAGGACAGCTGTATTATACATTATATGTCTTTGTCTTTATTTGTTGCAGTCGAATTAAAAACCGATCTCATGTCGCTCCCGTTTTCTGATATGTCGCATAGATGATCCAGCAAAACCCGCTGGGGGTATATGCGAGTGACATCGTCGGTGTTTCATGCAGGGAACAAATGAGAATGCGGTTTGCGCCATCTTGTAAGTTTATCAAAAGGTAAAGACAACATTAAACTCACAAAATCTGGAAGTAGGTATTTCTTTTTATAACCTTGGATATGATTGAATCACCAAAGAGGATCAAAATGAATTCGGCAGAATGAAGACTTCTTTGTTATAAAATGAGTTACATCTCTTTACCATTAGAAGTGTTTTCAAGATATTGTATGTCTATTTTCCATTGGTCCAACAGTAAATTCATACGATAGGTCACTCGCAAGTGGTCACGTGTACTCTACGCGACATATCAGAAAACAAGAGTTACACCAGAGATCGGTTTTTAATCAGATAGAATTTGCTGAACACTGCATTTGATAGCGCACTGACCCTTGCCGTTACACGTTTTATTAAACAAATGCTATATATACACATATCCTCTTTATGACTGTAAATTTAGCAACGATTTTTAATAACGAAATTCAGTTATTACAGTATAGGAAAAATAAAGACAAACTGAAATTCTTTTTTTTTTCAAGAATATAGAATGTGTACTAAAATACTGAATAATTTAGTCCCTCTTTATTATAATTTTTCATTGTTCTGTCGGGACATTATTAATGTTCTAACTTTATTTAGAATTATCAATAATGTTGATTTGCCAGACATGTGGCAACAGTTGTGAATTTGACATTTTGATTTTAATCAATGACAAAAGATACCACCAAATACAAACGAATGGTTCTACTGTTGTTTTCATTGTTTTGTTAACCAAACTTAACCATACAAACCATATTAATACAAGCCCTGGCTGTTAATGTTTCACTTCAAATTCGTAAAGTCCAGAAGACTGAACGATGCAACTCAGTCGTCTGATCGTTCGAGCCAGATACCAGGTTTGATCTTGAATACTTCTTAACCAAATCGATAATTGTGTCATTTGATGCCAACAAATAATTGATGATATGCAATATGTAATGTATTGAGCTCTGAGGCATATCCATTATTATAACACGCAAGAATGATATAATCTGGATGGATCCATCAAATCAACATATACTTATGATAAAAAATTTCTTAAAATTTTGTTTTTCAAGAATTATATTTCACACATATATGTCTAAATGTTCTTATAAAGATGAATTAAAAGTGAATTCTTAACATGCATTTACGTTCCGTTCCTCTTAATTTGAATAGTTTGCATTTTGAGTTCTTGCAATAGTGTGTATTTCGTTTGGTCCGTTTCCTCTTAAAGAATATTTACTTGCAATTTTTAAAACACATATAATGTACATGTTCTTATTAGCCATTGAATTAACATTATTAAACCCGTCGGGTTGGGAAATCTAGATGCAATTGTATTGTAACTCATTTTCGTAGTCTGTAGGGGGAAATGGATCTGATTGCTATTTCGTTTGGTCCGTTTCCTGTTTAACGAAGAATATTAGACTTGCATTTATTTATAATTATTCCAATAACGAAACCTTCACACTTGAGGTAAAAATGAGAGGGGCACAGCCATTTATTCAAGGCGTAACAACATTTGGAAACCCGTCGGGTTGGGAAACATAGAATGCAATTGTATTCCCAAACGGTTTGGGACAAATTGAATTCAGGGGAAATGGTATCGGTCGCAAATTTAAAAACCCGCTCTTTCGGTGAAAAGGTCAACTCTGTTTATAAGAATCGGTTTTAGATCCTAGCATTTATTTGCATAACTATCTATCCTACCAAAAAGTTCACACTTGAGGTAAAAATGAAGAGGTAGCAATGGACATTCGAAAATTCAAGACCAATAGATTGCGACAAGTTGGATAAAATGATGGTTTCACATGGAGAACAAATGATGCGAATCCCAAACGCGTGCACAACATATGATGATTTCACGTCAGAGTAAACTACTGTTAGACATTATTGACACAGGATCGCAAACCGCGTCTATGGAAACGTTCCGCAAATTTTCGGTGTATAATAGTCTTGTTTCACTAGCTCTTTGAATAGGTGAAATCAGTTAGCCTTTTCAGGCGGTTGATTGGCGAAAGGGGATGCTTAGTCCTCCTGGCACCTATGACCTCTTGGTTGCAGAGGTCCGTGTTTGAATACTATTTGTAATCTATGTCCTGGACAGGGGGATTTATACTTTGGTATCTGAGATTTTTATATTGTTTAACAAAATCCCCGTATTGATTATATAATTTCCATATAATTAATCATATAACTCACTGCGGGTGTGACCGATCGACAGAGGGTGCATACTCCTCCATGGCACCTGGTCCCACCTCTTGGTTTCCAGAGGTCCGTGTTTGTCCATTTTTACCAGATTTATATCTATATCCTGGGCATCCTAAAGATTTATACTTTGGTATCTGAGATTTTTTTATTTATATTTTTGCCACCGAGTATGTATCTTTGCTGGTGGACATTTTGTCCCCGAGGATACTTGTCGCTTGGTACATATATTTAATGAATACAATTTACCAAATTGCATACATGTCCTTCTGTACAGACTCTCAGAGATTGTTTGGTGTTCCTCGAGTTGTCCTCAGCGACATAACCAACTTATCATTAGTACAGTCAAAAGATGAAAAATTCTAGTACAAACATAATAATGCTTATGTAACCATAAAAATTGTCATATTCAACTTGATGACATTTTTGACAGTTCATTTTCAAATAGTATACCATCCATTTTAAAATGTTCTGTCAAAAATTTTAAACATGTCATATTAATAACTGATCAGGGGTTCACCAGCAATCTGACAAATAAGCAATACAATACCAGAAGCTGGGGTCGTCTGGATTGTGAATCATCTAATGATGTTTACGGAATTGAGTGTAACTTGTGTGGAATGATTTATGTTGGCGAGTAAAAGGGGCCCTTAAATGAAATAGTATCTGGTCATCGATTTGAGGTTAATAATGAGGATAACCAGATACTCTATCGACATTTCAACTCCCCTGACCATTCCATTTTGTCTATAAGAGTGCGTATAATTGAAAAAAATATACCACTGGACCAACAATCCCACTTTAAGTACCTCTTTCCGTAGACAACGTGAATAATTTTGGATCAAACAGTTTGGTACTGCATACCCCTATTGATGTAATGATAATATTCAAAGTGTAGGCAATCTATCAAGCCCACTGTGTAATGGTGTTAATGTGATGGAACTTTTTAATTCTAATGTAAGACATAAACGAAGTCACAGACATCGTTCATACAACAGACCCAACATACATGATGTCACGTTAACAAAACAAAACTGGGTCTTCAGCACATTCGCAGCTAACTTTATTTTTTTTCATTTTATACTTATTAATGAACTTTTTAGGAAGTAAGAATGAACCCTTCCACATATTCTTCAATCCCAGAATACACACTGAACTCCGGTATAATGGACATTGCTGATCACAGACTATTTAAGCCGTCACGCGTTACAAACGATGACTGTTCCGAACAGAAACGTCTTTTCCTTAAAACTTCAAGTTACAAAAAGGTATAGACGCTTTAAACATTGGCAATGTTCTAAATCATAAAAAAAAGTCCAATCCTGTGTTCCGCCATATTTTAAATTAATGACCACACCTTGCATTTAATATAGCTATACACCTAGTATCGCACCCAAGCCATTCAATTAGAAACGCGTTTTGCAGTGCCTAGACATCAACCACCTTCTACGCAACACCGTCACATGTTCATGTGCATCTTCTCCCTTCAAATATAATCCTATCGGACATGTCATCACCAGCGACGTTTCTATTGTTGAAAATGAAAACCTTAAAAATCTTATTTTAAGAGATCATAAATACCGAGAAGTCCGTTCCTTTAATTGGCGACATAATTTCAGTTTATTTATGAATTCTGTCGAAGATTATGCCATACGATGGACCAAACATGATGACGTGGAACCAGACACTTTGTCTGAATGGCTAAAAGCTACACGATGGTTGATAAAATCTCGTATTCGAAAACAATGAAAACACGTTATCCCTCTGTATTTAGTGATCCAGCAGACAAAGCCTCAAATAATATAGTTTTTTATTTGTAAGGCACGTTACTTTAATTGTTTATTAGAAGAACTAGGGTTCAATACGAATTCTGGTAATCCTACATACACACGTAGCTCACTTTCAAAGGGCGAGATCCTTCAAAATCACGTATCCGTATTACGCTCTTTTGATGTACCTACAGCCGATACTGATTTTGAGCTACCATATTTATATTTAATACCTAAACTTCATAAAACCCCATATAAGCATGGGTACATAGCAGGATCCAGCAAATACTGTATAAAACCTTCTACCAAACCTTTATCTATACTCCTTACCAAGATATTGACAGCCGTTAAGGAGAATATTCAGCGATATTGTACAGTTGCTTATATAAATACCAGAAGCGGTATTAATCAGATGTGGATACTTAAAAATTGTAAACAACTTTTTGAATATTTGAAGGCACACAATTTTTCTCAAGATCACAGTATCAAAACATACGACCTCTCTACTCTTTACACAACAATTCCACATAAAAATTAAAAGAAAAACTTTTTATCACTAAATGTGGTCCCCGAAAATTTAAATATCTGGTGATTGGTTATCATGATACTTATTTTGTCCAACACCACTCTGATTCTACACATGAATACACTGAAGATGATATAAAAAAGATGCTAGAATTTCTAATAGACAAGATATTTGTAATGTTCGGAGACATGGTCTTTCAACAAATTGTCGGCATTCCTATTGGAACCAATTGTGTCCCTTTATTGGCCGACCGGTTCCTTTATTCATACGAAGCAGACTTCATTCAGAAACTGCTGAATCAAAAGAAGAAAAAGCTAGCAGTGTCCTTTAATTTGATATTAGATATATCGACGACGTTTTGTCAACTAATAATGACAAGTTTTCTAAATATGTCAATGCGATATATCCCAGCGAACTAGAAATTAAAGATACAACAGAATCAAGCACAGACACTTCATACTTAGACATTTTACTTACTATAGATACAGACGGTAAATTGGCAATTAAGCTATACGACAAACGCGACGATTTCGGCTTTCCCATCGTAAATTTCCACATTTAAGTAATAATATCCCACAGTCACCCGCATATGTAGTTTTTATTTAAAAAATGATTCGATATGCCAGGGTGTGTTCAACACATGAATATTTCATATACTGATGTAAACTACTCACTGTACCAATTGTGACGAGGATTCGTTCCTCGAGTATTTCATTTGGATTTGACTGTGGACTCACAGCGGGTGTGACCAGTCGACAGGGGATGCTTACTCCTTATGGCACCTGATCCCAACCCTTGGTTTCAAGTGGCCCGTGTTTGTCCATGTTTACCAGATTTGTATGTATATCCTGAATATCCTAAAGATTTATACTTTGGATCTGAGATTTGTTTATATACCTTAGTGACGATTTCAAGCGTTCAACAACGTAACCCTGTGCGAGTAGTTTATTGGAGTCGTATTGCCTCTCAGAATAAAACATTCATAAGAGGAGCATGCCCTGACATAACGTATAAGTTGTGAAATGAAAACGCCATAGGCGGGAGAAAAACGAGATATAATTTTTCCGAAACGGGAAGTTCGTAATATGGAAATTTAAAATGTCACGTTTGTCACAAAGAAATGCCTGAAGATGACGGTCCTTTCAAATCGACAGGAGTAAATATAGGCGATAACAATTGTCTCCCAGTGTTTAAAAGGTGATAATTTTCTCAGCCACTATTTAAGTAAGATAGGTCGGCATGTGTCGAAGACGACCATCGATAATCGTTTTATTTTAATATTAAAATGTATATTTACAGAACAATGAAAACGACACATATACCTGCACCTTGATTTTTCATGAATCATGTACGAGACACAGGCCCAAGATGGTGTGCAAGAAATTGGTATATGATATGAAAGGTATTTGTGTTGTATAATTATCTGGTTTTCAATTCGAATAATATTTCAAACGACAAGACACTGTAAATATATTTGGCCTTGTACTAATTAAGTAAATTATTTTGCTTTTTAAATAACGGTATTTGTTAATTATATCATGTAATTTGAAAGGCCAAACTGTTAAAACTATTGGATTTCTTAATACCGGGCACCGGATCGAGGTTAAAATTACCCTTGAAGGGATACTCATGGGGGTTTCACCAGACCTTTAAAACTATGATGAAAACGTATTGTTACCAGTATAAAAAACTGGGATGAAGGAGTCCTCTATATTTTGCTATTTGCTGCACTTGATGCCATTCGGAAGTCTCTTCGGTTTAGTCCCTTTGAAATTGTTTTTAGTCATTCTGTCAGGGGATCTTTGAAACTTTTAAAAGAGAAGTGTTTGAATGAGACTAATGTCATGAATCTTTTGGACTATGTGTCTAAATTTAATATATAATGACGTAATGCATGTAAACTAGCACAAGCCTATTTTAAGGGTTCTTATGTCAAAATGAAAGTATGACAAAGATGCCAGGAACCGAACTTTAAGCCAGGTGATAAAGTACTTGTATTTTTGCTGGTTCCTGGACATCCATTACAAGCTAGATAGTATGTTCCATGTGAAATTGAGACTAAGATTAATAACTTGAATTATGTTGTAAAAATACCTGGTCGGCGTAAAGAAAAAAAAAGATTTGTCACCATAACATGTTAAAAGAGTATTATGAAAAAATCCTCTAAACCCGTTTCCACCTTAGTCAGTCACTATTGTGTTGAATTCCTCAGAGAAGGACAATAGTCAAAGTATCCAACAATAACGACAAATTAGAACATTTGAACCATATAGCACAAACAAGAGATTTGATACGTAAATACGTAAATATTTCCTGAAGTTCCTTGATAAACTAACGCAGCTATTCGTGACGTAGGATTAGGTGATGCCCAGTCAATCAAACAGCATCTTTATCGTCGGAATCTGATCAAGCAGCAGTACATGTACAGAGAGTTACAGTACATGATGTTACAATGATATTATTGAACCAAGTAATAGTGACAGGAGCTCTCCGTGTATTTTAGTACCAAAGCCAGATGGTACTCATCGCTTGTGTCCTGACTTTCGCAAAATGAACGCGGTCAGTAAATGTGATTCATGTCCGATCCCAGAATTGATGACTGTATCGATAAAATTGGCAGTGCAAAGTAGGTCAGTATATTCGATCTCCTCAAAGGCTACTGGCAGGTACCATTTAGTGAAAGAGTCAAAGAAATATCAGCTTTCGTAATGCCCGAGAGATTCTACCAATACAAAGTTATACCCTTCAGGATGAAAAACGCACCAGCTACGTCCTAGAGGATGATTCATTCACTTATTCAAGGTTTAGCGAGCTGCGAGGCGTACATTGACGATGTGATCGTATATAGTCAAAACTGGATAAACCATCTCAATATTATGCGTTCATTATTCAACAAATTAGCTACAACGAATCTGGGAGTGAATTTAGCAAAGAGTGAATTGTGTCATGCTACTGTAGATTATTAAGGTCACATAGTAGTCCAAGGTTATGTTAGACCTATTATGGCTAAGGCGGAAGCAATTGAAAAATTCTCGATTCCTACTAATAATAATGAGTGAATGAGATTTATGGGTATGGTGGGCTTTTATCAAAAATGAATCTGAATCTGATCAAGCAGCAGTACATGTACAGAGAGTTACAGTACATGATGTTACAATGATATTATTGAACCATGTAATAATGACAGGAGCCCTCCATGTATTTTAGTACCAAACCAGATGGTACGTATCGAATAGGAATTATTATTCCTACGAATAATAATGAGTGAATGAGATTTATGGGTATGGTGTACTCGAAAATTCTGCCACAGTTTTTCCGCAGTTGTAAGCCCACTTACGAATCTCTTGCAAAAGTAAAGTTTGAATGGACCAA
Organism: Atrina japonica; assembly: GCA_030159075.1. Lineage (NCBI taxonomy): Eukaryota > Metazoa > Mollusca > Bivalvia > Pterioida > Pinnidae > Atrina > Atrina japonica. The sequence continues at coordinate 768,101 of BROG01000051.1, forward strand.
GAACTATGACGAATCATTCAGTAAAATCAAATCCCTACTTATCAATAGTCCAGTTCTTTCGGCTTCAGACGTTTCAAAACAGTTTATATTCACTATTGATGCAAGTGATGTAAGTGTCAGGCTGCTTTATCTAAAAGTTGATTGTTATTATTCTAAGAAACTGACAACGTGTCAAAGAAATTATTCTACAACTGAAAAAGAGTGTCTTTCTTTGTTGATGGCAATACATCTTGATGTTTATTAGAGTGTTACTTTGTACCCTATTCTTGCATATACATATCATAACTCTTTCACCTTTCTTCACAAAATGTCAAATAAGAATCAGAGAATTAAAAGGTAGAGTTTGTTGTAAAACGAGTATGATGTTGTTATTATTCGGAGTCATTGAAAAAACGATGTTTTGACAGATGCTTTGTCCCGAGTGGGTTAAACGTGATTGACTTTTTGTAACACAGAAAGTGTTTATATGTGTGATTGTAATTGTTTGACTGTATGATTCTGTATCAACGTTTTCATTAACATTCAAACTTTTCTTTAAGGGGGAGGTTTAAGGTTTACTTTTTCAGGTCACGTGACCTATTGCGATCGTGTTTTGTCTGGCGTCCTACGTTAACTTTTTCACATTTTCAGCGTTTTTCAAGAACCACTCGGCCAAATCCAACCAAAATTGGTCAGTAGTATCATTATCTGAAGGGGCATGGAATTGTAAAATTTGAGGTCCCCACTCTCCAGGGGTCCTAGGGAGAGGGTAAAAACCATGAAAATAGGGTAATTTTTAAAAATTTTCTTCTCTACTGTGGTACCTTACTGAAACAAATGCTTTATATGGTTGAAATGTCCTAGAGTTGCTCTACCAAAATTCATGACCCTGAGGGCATGGGTTCTACCCCTTAGAGCAGGGCTTAATTTACTATATGGTAAAAATAGGCAAATCTTTAAAAAATCTGAATTCCTGCACATCTTAAAAGAAAACTGAATGCATGGTTAAAACAAGAATGAAACTCTCTACCAAAATCGCAATATTCATGACCCTGAGGGCATGGGTTCTGCCCTTAGGGTTAGACTAAATTTACTAAATAGTAAAAACGGTCAATTCTTCAAAAACATCTTCTCTGAAAAGAAAACTGAATGCAAGGTTAGAAAGTGCATGAAGCCTTCTACCAAAATTGTAAACTTTATGACACTGAGGGCATAGGCTCTGCTCCTAGGGCGGAGCTAAATTTACTATATAGTACTTAATATTATAAATATTCGCTACTTCAAATTTCTCGGGAACTACAGAGTCAAAGTCCACGAAACCTTAGGGTATTGTATAGTAGGCATATATGCTTAGTTGTGCAAGAAGTTTTCACTCGGGGATAAAGGGGGATCTACGGTATATTTTTAGGTACTCAAATGGGGGTTGTGATTATTATACCAACATATGGGAAAATAAAATATTACATTTTACTTGCATTTTTACTGATAAAAATCATTACACTGTACTTACAATATTTTCCTAGATGGCATGATGTAAGGGGTTCATTGCCATATACGGATCTATCCCCAAGGTCATTCCCCACCCCTCTCATTTCAGAAATCTTCCTTTTATCTCAAAAGTAGTTGAAATCCTCACCCCTAAACTATATATTTTGTGATTCCTCATGGCAAGACTATTTGTATTGGAAAATTCCGGAGATCCCAGGGGTCATTCACCACCCCTTATTTCAGAAATATACAATTATCTAAAAATAGTTGAGATCCCCACCCCTAAACCATATATTTTCGTCCAAATCACTTTATTTCATAAAAATTCAATATAACTAAGAAATAAATGATAAAACGAATTCGGCAATCATACATTTTAACTACAAACGGCACAAGATGTCGCTTGACTAACGGAACACTCCATATGGCCAAAACTGCGCACTTTAATTACCAAACACATATCTATGATTTATTTGACCTCCCTCTAAAATCAAGTAATTGTATCAAAAGATGTAAAAAGATCATTGTTGGCTTATTGACAGGTATATTTGAACATGAAAATATGTATTGAGAACAACTTGCATTTGTTGTGATTTTTTGCCATTTTCTCCAAGCAATATGAGCTGTGGTCGGCGTAAAATTTTACATGCAGAATTTATGTTTAACATATCAACATAGATTGTCTCTATAAAAGTATTTATCTTTGTTTGTGATGTATCTTCATATGTGGCATTGACACTTCTGTTATTCTGGTATATTTATTCACTGATAATTATATCATATAATAAAATACGTAACACTATGTAGCATTTAGATAACCAACAGAAAAATACAGAATATATAACGAGCATTATTTCTTTATTAACACAACAATAAGGTCCATTTCCAGCGATTCTAAATACATGTTCCTAAATAAAAATCTAGTGATAGACCAACACATTGCCATTGTCGTAAATAAACTGAAATGTATTAAACAAAAATGAAAATGATATGGAACGGAACTGTTTTTCAAACTGTCGTTGTCTCGATATTCGCTAAAACCGTCTAAAAATCTAGAAAAATATAGTTTGAGACGATGTTAAGAAATATAAGATATGATATGCAGAAATAACTCGTATCAATGATAAGAATTTCTCAGGATAGCAGACCCGAAAATTACGTCATTTTAACAACATCAAAAGAAAAGAAGTTAAATGTAAAGCGAATTAGAATCAATCTGGGATTTTCATTTAGAATGAAAAACTTTCATGTTCAAACTCGTTGTTAAACTAAAGTGGTCCCAATTGTTTCAGAAATGCTATTTTTCTCTTTGGTCGTTGGACTCTCTTCGTGGCTTTCATTCATATGAAGAGATTTTTAAATTCTTCTGCCAAAGTAACCTTCTTCCGATGGGACAATTACGTCTGGTAGCAATGAGCATGGTCGGCATCTACATTTCGTAGGAATGGACACATGTATAACAGCATGACGAAATCGTCGTTGTCCATTTGGATTAGGACATCGGACCAATACGCGTCGTCTTACGTGCTCATCGTCTTGACAACACTGACAGAACTGTAACAGTTGATCTGGATTAAATCGTGAAGGCCGTGTATGTGAGGTACAGCCACCAGAACATGCTTGAGACAGAACCCTTTTAGGGTGACAGTTACTATATCGAATTGTATGGATAATGCGGCGACGTCTGCACAATGTCTGTGTTGCTTGAAATATGGGTGTTAGTATCCACACACTAATGAGGATCAAATGCAATATAAATATCCTGTCTGCCATCTGTTTTTTCTCTGCAAAAATATATTCCATACATCAATAACATAATATAACGAAAGTGAAATGTAACATGAATACTACAATACCAAAAACTGACCGAATAAACCGGAATATATTTGTCAAAACAACATAAAAGAAACTAAAAGGGTACCACTTGATATTAATAACATGTTAATTTTCTATGAATGATCCGTGTGTAAATCAGGCTAGTCCAAAAATGACACTGACATAACAGCTTACTGATAGTATAAAGTATATTACCAGGCATATTTTCTCATTAATTTCATTTACCGCACACTGACACATTTCAAAGACTTTCAGTCTAAAGCCGTTGCACTGACACCGATAATACATTAAACGTTTGTCATTAAGAAACTAAACAAAAAAATTCTCCCTGTACTACAATTATAATGTCTTATTATCCAGACGTAGCACGCAAGTCAGCCGGTTATTTCGCTTCATATTTATACTAATGTGAAAAAATATAAAAACCTCAGATACCAAAGCATAAATCAATAGAATGTCCAGGACATAGATACGAATCCGGAAAAAATGGACAAACACGGATCTCTGGAAACCAAGAGGTGGGATCAGGTGCCATGGAGGAGTAAGCATCCCCTGTCTACCGGTCACACGGAGTCCACAGTCCCGAAATACGTGAGGACACAATTGGTACAGACAAGTCTACTGCCAACGAAAAGGCAACATTTCACTTAGTGAAACAGAGTAGTCGCAAACATGAATTTGTAAAGCAACCAATCAAATGTCAACACAGTCAAATCTAAATGAAACACGTGAGGAGTGTATCCTCGTCACAACCGCCAACCGCCAACGAAAAGGCAACTCAACATTTCACTTAGTGAAACAGAGTAGTCGCAAACAAGACTATTATACCGACCGCAAAACTTGTGGAACGTTGACATTAAACGCGGTTTTCATTTTGTGAATGATACGAGTCCCCGAATAAATCTAGTATTTACATTTAAAGGATAGGACCTTGTCTTACAGTTAAAACAATGTTATCACTTCTGACAAGTTTTGTCAACGATACTGTAGGCTAATCGCCATCCTTCGACAGAGCTACACGGAAAATCTTCCCTCAGATATCTAAATTCCAGTGTATCAAAATTGACAAGTTAATGCATACCTTAACAATTGTAAAATAACATTAACATCTCAAATTATCGTCCAACGAGTCAGTGCGTCATTTAAGACATTGATCGAAAAATAACCCACTTTCAGTTTGACAACAAACCGCTGACCAACTTTTCCTTTTGTATTATCTGACGTCACTAACCCAATTGTACTTAAGATGAATTACATTTCGTATTATCTATCAAAGCAAAATTGTTGAATTTCATCAGCGTCATAATATATATTGCCATGTGGTTAAAATCTAAGTATTAAGGACTAGAATTTGTACTATTTCGTGTTACATAAGCTTTCGTTCTGCTATCGATCAAAGATGCATAACTCCTTCAATATGTTAAACTATGGGTTAATAATCAAATTCTGATACAACGACGTTGGCATTTTCAAGGATTTCCAAAAAAAAAAATAGGATTCGTAACAAAATACGAAAAAGATATATATTCTTTCAAAAATGACAACGTATTGACATATATATTTATGATATGAGCTGGTGTTTACGAAGATGTATGAGAAAAAATGTATATGTTTTTACAGGGTTTATTGACCCCGAATAGGAATTTAATATAAATTGAATATAAATTAATATATCTTCAATGGAAATAATGTTTAAACGTAATTTTAATTTCCACTCCGTGCCTGTGACTTAACAATTACTGTTTTAAGTTGATAGTAAGACCATGATTCTTTGAACACTTTTTACTGAAAATCACAACACTCCCTTAATGTCTATATAATATTGCAATTGAATTAATTCCGGAACATAAACAAACCATGCCTTTCCACCAATAGCGATGCATACATTGACAAATATGAACCTTTATTCATAAAAGTACGATTGCTCCTTAACAGAATGTCTGGTTTTCATGAAATATATTCTATTTCTTGGAAAATTGATTATGTATGTATATAAACAACGTGTTGCTTTGAACATGTTAAGAAAAAAATTCAAAGGTGATTCAAAGATTGTAAGAGGTTGTCCTAATTATGTTGACATGTAAAATAGCTTTAACAACTTCAGCAATAAGTATATATATATATATACTTTAAGACTTGAATATACAGACCCCTTAGGGACACCACAAAACCAGCATATATTCTTTATAGGGACGTGGTCTTTACAGATATGTTGATTCATACACAAATGGCACTATTGGGGACAGCAAAAACAGTCTTTATTACCAGGTGGTATTTATACACAGGTGGTCGTTAAAGCAGGTTTTACTATATATATATATATATGTGGAAGGTTGAAGTGCCTGCTTAATAATGGTTGCTGAATCGTCTTTACCGATTGTAACGAGGGTTCCCTCCACTTTTTCATTGACTGGATGGTATGACCAGTCAACAGGGTATGATTACTCCTCTATAACACCTCATCCCAACTCTATATTTTCAGAGGTCCGTTTTTGTATAATGTCAACGGGGAACGTTTCTTAAAAAACTCATATTTGATGTTATCTATTATGTAAATATTATAAACATTTATCACGTGATAACCGAGTCGGCCTGGCTCAATCTGTAGCGCGCTCGACTCTTCATCGTGAGGTCGTGAGTATGAGTCCACACGGCGGCAGGTTGGTTTCCTGCCCTTCGGATGAGAGAGTTAAAATCGAGGTCCCGTGTCGCAGTAGATGTGAGCACATTAAATAACCCTCACTGTACCAAAAAAATTGAAGCCCTTCATCGGCATTTGGTGATGTCTCCATATGGGTGAAAGATTCGTTAAGTAAATACATTATGTTTACATTTTATCTCCATCACATAGACGAGTTAAGGAGATGTGTAACAACATCAATCACAAAGAAAAAACATCAATTTACTTATGTTGATATCTATTAAATACAAAATTTCTATCTTGAAAACAGTGTTATTAATGTTCTAAGCAACGATTACTTGATTTTGTGAACTATAAGAGACAATTATTAACCATACCAGGTATTAGACAATATTTAGATGACCTTTTTACCATTATATCTGCACAATTACGATTGATAAAATGGTAGAAGATCAAAATATAAGAGGATTTTCAGTCGTTTTGTTCAGTGCCGATATATATAACCATCCATGTTTTAAGATTCATGAAATGTTAGGGTAAATGTTATTTATCGCTATCGATTTGACTCCGTGGTCGCAAAAAAAATAGGTTCCTCTGAGGAAAAAGTCGGTTAAAATGACGAAAACTAAGGTTTAATTGACAAAGTTTAAACTCAGTCATGTGATTTTGGTGTGTCATATACGGTAAATACGGTTATGAAAGAAGACGTCATATTACAGTGAATCCAGGTGACATCGATCATAAAAAAAAGATTACGAAAGAATTTTTTATTGATCGTGTGCTACTGATGGGTAATACAAGTTAACACGCCAACGAATTGAAAAACCATCAAATACCACTGAAATACGATAAAGAAAAGCATTTACACACGAAATATCGGGTTCTGTATTTCAATTTTAGTCGAAACAACATATTTTCATACTGTATGGACTAATCTTATTCTCACTGATTATTCTTAAAATGAACGTTTAAATGTTAGTTGACGTAAAATAACAAAAACATGTACATTTATAAAAAAAAATGAAGCTATTTTATTCTACAAGCATTACATATTGGTCTATTTACGAAGTAGCCTCTGACATTTTTTTCTCTTTCTTTATAGATATGATGTTTAAAAGTTGCTAGATTGTCTATTATGTAATGAAAACTGATATACAATGTATTGGATATTTAACCGGAAATATTATAGTTTTCAATTGTTCAAAAGAATATCCTTGATGAAAGTATTAATCTATTTCGAATATCAATTTGTAATCTGATTTAGAAGTGAAAAAGAAAACATTCCGACGGAAATACTAGTATAACCTACAGTCTTTGATTCTGCTATTCTACGATTAAAAATGAAAGCCAACATATATACGATAATCCATTGTATACATAAGAAATATAATTTACAGTACCATATCTTATCATTAATTTCTTGGTTATTATAACAATTACAATGAGCTAGCCATAAAATAAATAAACTACCGTATTGTTCAAAGCATACATAGACAATTTGAATTTGTTCCCTTTGCCATATTCTTCATAAATGGAAATAAAATTAATACAATATCTTACCTTGTTCTTGATAGTAATAGATACACTGTCTTGCATCTGTATCAAACGTGTTGCTGTTTACGAATGATATAGAACTCTACGTGTATTGAACTTTTGGTACCTGTAAATATGACGTATTGATTTTATGTAAAACAAAAAAAAATGTCTTACAGCGTACACGTGATAGGACTGCATAATGAACCAATAATTAAACATTATATGTATTAATATTACTCTGGTCCCCGATAACAGTATTTAACTTCATGTTTCAATATTTTATTACATGACATTTATATATAGTTCAATTTTGTTTTGTGCAATTTTGATGTTTTGTTGTATGGTGTCTTTCATTTAATTTACTTTTGTTCTGTTCCTTTTATCATTGCTGTTTGCCAAACACATTTCACTTACATGGCGACGTGACCAACTACAAGCGAGCCGCCAAAATTTTGAACTGTGCTATAGACATGTATAGTTGCTGATTTGTGTCATTTCGCCCCGAAAAGACGACATTTAGTGCTTCATAATTGTCAAACTTTCGTTGACAACCAAGAAGTACTAAATGTCGACCCGAAAGGATGATATATTATTTCTCTTAATTGCCGACCTTTCGTTGTTTCGTCATGGAAAGACGAGATTTAGTACTTCTTATTTGCCAACCTTTCGTTGTTTCGTCACAGACAGACGAGATTTAGTACTTCTTAATTGCCGACTTTTCGTTGTTTCGATACGGAAGGACGAGATTTAGTACTTCTTAATTGCCAACCTTTCGTTGTTTCGTCACGGAAGGACGGGATTTAATACTTCTTAATTGCCGACCTTTCGTTGTTTCGTCACGGAAGGACGAGATTTAGTACTTCTTAATTGCCAACTTTTCGTTGTTTCGTCACGGAAGGACGAGATTTAGTACTTCTTAATTGCCAACCTTTCGTTGTTTCGTCACGGAAGGACGAGATTTAGTTCTTATATTTCTTAATTGGCAACATTTCGTTGTTTCGACCAGACTTGTTGAAATTTCATTTGTCTGAGTTTTCGACCTTTCCTTCTTTCGCCCCGAAAAGATGAAATTTTCTTTTTCTTTTGCGATCACATATTTAGGATACACTGGAAAAACGGAATTCCAGGAATTTGAACAGAAAGCGAAAATTTCAAGCGGAATAATTGAAGCACGTATACACATGTCATACATGCGACTATGGTGGTTTAGGGTGAATTCAAGACGTAGTTAATATGTTTTCTGTAGTAAAAGAGCGAAAATAACCAGGGGCGAAAATTGCCAGGTATACAATAATACCGATGCAGTTGATGATTCGTTGTCCTTTCACACCATTCTTGACATGAAATCTCGTATTAAAGTCCCGAAAGTGGCGAAATATTTAGTTCTATCATTTTGCCGTGTATGACACCACTTTCTGTTTCAGAACTAAATTATCTTAAATTGGAGCTCAACTGATGAAGTGTTATCGAGGGTATCAATTAACTTTATCATTTGTTTTAGACGTTTTTAGCAACTAAATGCTGGTATTATGTTTAAAGTATTTAAAGATTGATCCGAAGGAACGTGACTTTCACTTCTTATAGCCATATGTTTAATTTTAACAAAGAAGTTAAAATGCTATACTCTGGGTCAAGATCAAAACTTGCCCCTGACAAAAAAGAAATATAAAGCAAATTTGTCAAAATGAATGTCCTTCCTGATAGTGGAGCGGGAAGCTGACAAAATAGTCCACCTGATGATACAAGCACCAAATTTTGATAGAAAATTCATTTTGATGATTTTTCATGAATAAAATAGTTGGCCACCTACTATTTTAAAATTTTCAAAATGGCGCCATCATTAATTACTTTCGTTCTGTATATATGATCTAAAAAGTTTAAAATGACTTATAATTAACAGATATTTACACTTCTTGTCTTTTATGAAATGTAGAAACGTTTTTTACTAATACATAATGGTAATTTAGTTCATTTTCCACCTGGGCGTGCTCGTTTCCGTAATCATAAAAGTAATAAAGGCTTATACGATAAATCTTTGCTTAAAGCAATGCATAACAGCCAAGATATAAAATATTTACAGGTACAAGAACGTCGTCTTTTACAACCAAATTTCAGTTCTTGACAAGGGTGAATCTATTAGCGACAATAATGTCCAGTATGGAACCCATACATTTTTTTGATGAAACACCATGCATCTAGAAATAACAACTGTTAAGTACGACAAAAAATCGGGAGCCCAAGTATGACCTGCTTGCAAATCTGATCTCATAAACATTTCTTAAAGGTAAAATTGATTCATAAGACAGTAGTGCAAACAAGTCAAGACGAGTTTCATTCTCTTATTCGGTTGTATTAGATTGATTATAATTACCATAACTTCCTTTATGGGGTTCATATCAGTATTTGAAACAGAATCCACAGGAGCACATAAGGGATGGAAAACTTAAGTGGCTTCCTTAATAAACATTCCTTGTCTGCCATGCTGTTATGGGTTTTATTTTTTGTTTTGACCATCAACAGTGCAAACCGTGTCACAGCTTGTTAATGTATACAAAAAGGGTTATCAGATCCAGATTGAGGGACCAGTGGTGCTGAAATATCTCGAACTGTCATCCATTGAAAATTTACTTATAAATGGATAAAGACCGACTCACAAAGAACAATAACTTATGTAACTTAGCATATTAATGTTCTTACTTCCATTCGAAATTCACTGCTGCCTGTTTCGCATGCAGGAATAGTCTTGTTTTACAAATGTAGCTTACTTATGATTTCATGACACCAACCCTTCATTTCATTGCCGCTCATCACTATCCTTGTGACAAAATCCGAATAATTCTTTTGGAAAACACGGTTAATGCCCAATCAAACCCTGTCCTTCTTAGCTCGGTTATCCCGTGTTGGTAATTACGGATACAGCACCATGACTGCATTATGGGACGCATCAAAGTGTAGTTCCGACTTCCGAGCATGTCGAGCTTTACAACAATAAATACAACCTGTGTACCCTGGTAGAATTAACCATCTTTCATTTTATAAACAAAAATTGTCTCATATAATTTACCTTATCTTTCAGTTAGGCAGTTCTTATCTGATTAAAACTTTTTCTGTTTTGAATCCAACAAGCAATTAAAATAAAATTTCACTGCAACAACGTTTTTTTTTCAATCAAAATTACTATTTTATTAGACTAGACGGTACAGAAGAATGAAACTAATTTGTTTTCACGGCGGCCAACTTGAATATAGAAGAAATCATGGTAGCCAACAATTTACATATGATGACCCTTCATGACAATTTCAAATAATTGTTTATGTTAAATAGACCGAATGCCCTTTAAATAAACTACAATGAGGTATTGACCATTTTAAGTATAATCAGTTATCGTACTCATATTATGTGGATTTGGGATTTTTAATTTTTTTCCACAAAATTGAAAGGTCCATGTTTTAGTTATCGTGGTTGAGATTTTTGTAAGAGTTGATTCGATATCATGAACTGTATTCACACATTTGTATTTCCTTTTACTATCATTTAGATCTATACAGATACGCTCTAAAATATATATGCATATTAAGCGGGGACACCATAAAATTTTGTATCTTACACATTCTGTCGGCATTTGATTACACATTGAACTCGTGTTAATCTCTCCTGAAAATCGGGATACCACATTAACCTTGTCTTCTTGTCTTCCTGTATAATTTATATATATGAAAAAAGTGTGTTATTGTTGATATATATCTGTACGACCAAGTTCTCATGTTCGGAACTCATTACTTACCACTATCGAAACATTCATTTTTGCGAATGCTTAGATGGCCGAATATTGAACCAAGCGGTTGGTGCTGTAGGTAGTTTGAACCCCAGCCGGGACATTGTGAGTTTGCAGGTGCCTTGTTATTTCTGTATTTGTGCTTTATGTATGATTTATTTACGCAGTTTGTATCATTTGTGGTAAACCGTCGTACCATTTATTTTTTTCTACCATTTCGATAACAGCATCGTCTCTATATCATTCGCCATATTGCATGTAGTTCATCTGTTAATTACCTAAAAGGATCGAACCTGTTAATAAATTGCACTTATCACATTTTAGCGAAATAATCGCAATATTAATCGTTAAAATAAGTGTTTTGTACAAAATCATTTGAATAGTAACTAGGACACAAGATGTTTAGTATACATAATATATCATGCACTATGATAAATGTTGAAACAAATTAAGTATTCAGATATTCCAAATCCATTCGTATTCACTCATTTGATTCTAATTATATATGCTTTCTTTCAATCCTAAAATTATCCTTACGTTTTATTATTCCCGATATATGCCACTTATTGTTTTCTTTGTGTGTCTTGGGTAAAAATGGCTTAGGACATTGAAAAGTAAACGATTCAATAATTGAATATCAAATCTTAAGATTCTGTGCAAATGACATTTTGACTTTTCTATCTTACGCTCTCTGAAATAGTTTTTTTAATAAAGATTTCTTAACATATCCAAGCCAATTAGTGATGTATACGGAAGCAGATACATACCTACGGAAGCGTATAGTGACCCCGTGAAACCAATTAATAAGTGGTTAAATTTTAGTTTTTATGACGTCCAAGCTACATAAATGTTGTATTCACAACTTTTATAGATTACACTAACGACGTAAAAGAAGCTTCTATATCGTTTTCTTGTTTTATCTACATCGGCTGATTTGTTATGTCGACATAACTTAAGTCAGTTGCGTGATAACCGAATATAAACATCGTGATAACGAGAAAAAAATAAGTCGACTCTTGACCGTTCGAGTCTAGCCGGCGGCAGGGTGGTTTCCTGTCCTTCGGATGAGACAGTTAAAATCGAGGTCCCGTGTCGCAGTAGGTGTAGGCACGTTACAGAATCCTCACTGCTCAATGGTATGAAGCCCATCACCGGTATTTGGTGACGTCTCCATATGAGTGAAAGATTCTTGAGTGGGACGTTAAACAACAGTAAACAATCAAACAAAACAAAAAAATCAGAAAATCTACATTAGACACCAAGCCTTCTGATCAGCATAACGTTAACGAGAAGTGTCATTGTTTGAACGGATCATATTCATTCCAACACTACCACCACTGCTTAATTATCTTAAGCTTAGTAATATTTAACTTTTTATCAGACATTTTGTGCAACTGATTTCTATCTTGCTACAAATTATCCTCAAGAAGTCCCTACCATGTACTGCTACTTATGCTGCTTTAGCCTCTTAAAAGTTCAGACTTTTACCTCCTGTAAATCATGTGAGCCTCAAGGCCCATAAGCCTCTACTTCTTAGTAATATTATCGCGTTTAAAAACGTCTTAATTGCTTTTAAATATAACCATGTGCTAGTTATTGTATTTTGAGTGGTGACATGAGTCTGGCAGCCACTTTGCAACCATTGCCATTGATGAACTTGAACAGAAACTAGTGTAGTTTGATTATTTTTCTGTTTCCTTGCTTGTTATTTTTAAATTAGAATAGTACATAAAAATTGGTTGGTTGACTCTGCCTTCTGTGTGATGTTTGAACAGAAGCGTGCGTGAAATTCTAGGCCAGACCAGGTGACTGATTCATATATTTTATTCGCCGGGTCGAAAAATCACGGGCATACACTTCTTTATGTATCCGGGTGCGAGCATGTCTCATACTTTCGCCTTTGCTATCAATATTTACCAAAAAAGACAAGACTCATTTTATTATGTTTATTACTTGCGGCAAGGGGTCTTCACAGATGCCACATTTTTCGACTTAAAGAGAAACACAGACAGGATAATTCAAAATTTTACGTGCATATGCATGTGTTTATTTCTGATAAAGTACCTTTGTTAAAGGAATGGCAAACTTATAAGAGCTTCTTCGACTTACAGTGCAGATGGGTTATTCTAAATTCTAATATTATCTTTTCGCCTCAAATAATCTATTTTTATATATCACACCGTTGTGCCATTTTGATACACTGTATTACATTATTATGTTATGCCCTAAGTGTTTCATCTATTTTAAGACTATAGATAATTTGGGTAAATGTATGAAACCGGAATCCATCTAAATTATCAAGGAGATCGGAACCAAACAATCCGCTTCTATTTCCTTTGAATGTCATTATCACAAACCAATTTTCTTCATATAATGTAAGAATTTTACACAAATAAAGCTAACTAAACCTACATATGTTTCAACAAACAATTTTGTTTGTCAATCAATTTTGTAAATATGTAATTTGTAAACAGATCTATTTTGTACTATACGACTATTATGAAGTGAACGTATTCCCAACCGCGGTATCATTATATGAATAATTTACAAGATTGTGTGAGTACAAAAAGGTATACACATTCAATATATAAAATTCTAAGATACCAAAGTATTAATATTCAGGATGTCCAGTACATATGTACATGTATATATACAAATCTGGTAAAAATTGGAGAAACGCAGACCTCTGGAAATATAGAGGTGGGCTCAGGTGCCATGGAGGAGTAAGCATCCAATATTGATCGATCACACTTGCCATGAGTTCACAGGCAAATTAAATTGACATAAGTGAGGAACGAATCCTAGTCACAATTGGAACAGACGTCTCAATAAATGCTATCGAACAGCCAACTCAACATTTCATTTACTGAAACAGAGTAATCGCAAACAAGATTGGTATACCGACAGTAATATTGTTGGAACGTTGACATCAAAAGCGGCTTTTTTTACAATTGTATATATCATAAACATATCAGAGGTTTCCTAACAAAATGATCATTTCCGATAATAACACTTTATCAATTGAGATCGTTTTTAAAAATATATGTATAGTTCCGAATTTTTACATTGTACAAGTTCAACTGATAAATTAAAAAATATTGCCATATTCGTCCAATAGTAACAACTGTACAAGATGACGATCTCAGCTGTTAAAGAATCTAGAATTTAAACGGCGATTTCCATACGAAATACTATTTTAATATGAAATATATAATAGACAGAAATTGTACATTTCTATGCTTTCGATGATTTTAGATAAACTGATATAGATGCACACACACACACACACACACACACACACACACACACACACATACACATGATATATATATAAAGCACAAATATCACTACAACATTGGACACTTACTATTGACCTTGGACAAGAAGTGTTACTATCTGCTAAATAAATCTCACACAAGCACAAATACAGAAAATAACAAGGCACCTATATACTCGCTATGCCCCTGATGCGTTTCGAACTCTCTACCTACTGTGAGCGGTGAGTAGAATTCAGAACAGGAGAACTCAGTCATAGCGATAGAGTTGAATAATGTTTAATCCTAATGTAAATGACAATGGATCGCTTACGATACATGTAGTGTCTAAAAACAAGTATATATAAGGCACAAATATCACTACATCATTGTACATTTACTATGGACCTTAGATCAGAAATGATACTATCTGCGTGAATAAATCCTACATAAAGCGCAAATATAGAAATAACAAGGCACCTACAAACTTACCATGCCACGACTGAGGTTCGAACTCTACGGCACCAAACTCCTGGCTCCCATGCTCGACGCCCTAACCACGTGAATGCGTAGATGGCCAAGTGGTTAGGGCGTCGAGCATGGGAGGCAGGCGATTGGTGTCGTAGGTCAAGGGTTCGAATTCCAGCGGGGCATGGTGGGTTTGTAGGTACCGTTTTGTAAGCTGTATATTATTGAATTATTTCAATGAAATAAACAAAGGGCAATAACTCTGTAAATAAGGGACGCGGGTTACGGAACGTGAACTCGTCAGAGAAATAAAACTGTTAGAGCGCTGACAGAAATATTTGAATGAAATAAACAAAGGGCAATAACTCTGTCAATAAGGGAGCGCAACGTGAACTCGTCAGAGATATTACCATAGTAAACCTTGGTATCAAGTTTCGTGAAATTCTGCTGAGAAATAAACTTGTTATAGCGCCAACATAAATATTTCAATGAAATAAACAAAGTTGTAAATAAAGGAGGGCGGTTTACGAAACGCGAACTTGTCCTAGATATTAACATAGAAAACCCTTGTATCAAGTTTCGTGATACATATAAATAATGTTGGCAGGAGACCTGAGTGAAACCATTTAATTTAGAAATTTAACTACTTACTAAGTGGTTTCAGGGGGTCACTATACGCTACTGCACTACTATTTATGACTGAGATTTAAATAAATTCTAATGGGTTCACGTAGGTGCCCTACCAATATCATTAACATCACTCTAAAATCAAAGTAAATGACTCGGGATTTCAAGATGATATTTTACACGTGGCAGCAATACGCTTTAGGTATACGAACGTCTCGGTTTCTCTTTCTGATGCAGAACACTAAGCGCAGGAATAATCCATTTATTTTCCTTATTCTGTTTCGATTCCAAAACCCATATTCTTATGATAAGCAATCTACCTTCAAATCACTGGGGCACGGATCATTGATTATGAATTTGATTGATTTTCATTGATTTTTCTAATTGTGCTTTCCCCCCAAAACGCTGATATGTAGATATTATAAACATAATACCAATATAATGCTCAAGACGATCGTTTCTTTCAATTAGACTTCATCAATTGAGCTCTAGTTTAAAAAGATGACTATCTAAGCTTTAGAAAACTTGGAATTTAAATGGTGTTATCAGTGCCAAATATTACTTTAGTATAAGATTATCAGTTGGTACCGAAATACCAGGTACTAGGTTTATGTATACCCTCGGGGACTCAAACGGTCCACCAGCAGTGGCAACGACCTAGTGGTTATAAATATTATAAACATAATACCAAAGTTATAATGCTGAAGACGATCGTTTCTGTCAATTAGACTTCATCAGTGGAGCTCCAATTTAAAATGTATATGTATTTTCTAAAGAGAAAGTGGTATCATATAATGTCAAATTATAAATCTAAAAGTATAGCCGAAATCCGTCTAAGAGTAACCACTGTAAAATGATGACTATCTAGCTTTAGAAAACTTGGAATTTAAATGGTGTTATCAGTGCCAAATATTACTTTAGTATAAGATTATCAGCTGGTACCGAAATACCAGGTAATAGGTTTATGTATACCCTCGGGGACTCAAACGGTCCACCAGCATGAACATTTCATATATAGAGGTAAACTACTCATTGACAAATTATTGACACATGGTTATCGAAAACCCTTTTCATGTCCACGTTCTGCAGGTTTTACGGTCGGTATTATAGTCTTGTTTGCGATTACTCTGTTTCACTAAGTGAAATGTTGAGTTACCTGTTCGATGGCGGTTGTTGAGACATCTATACCAACTGTGACGAGGATTCGTTCCTCACGTATTTCATTTAGATTTGACTGTGTATTCACGGCGGGTGTGACCGGTCGACAGGGTATGTTTACTCCTCCATGACACCTGATCCCACCTTTTGATTTCAAGAAGTCCGTGTTTGTCCATTTGTACCTATATCCTGGGCATCCTAAAGATTTATACTTTGGTATCTGGGACTCTCATATATACAAATCAAGAGATGGGATCAGGTGCTATGGCGGAGTAAGCTTTCGCTGTTGACCAATCACACCCGCCCTGAGTCTAAAGTCAATTTCAAATTCTCGTCACAATTGATAAGACTCAACAACCGCTATCGAATATGTAACTCAATATTTCATTCAGTGAAGCAGAGTAATCGCAAACAATGCTATTGTCGTATATTCTCTGATATGAATTATACCGCTGACGGTGTCGGATGCTGGGTGTGCTATTATTTAAACATATTTAAGCCTAAATGAAATCCAATATCTGAAAATATAATGAGGTGCTAAAAAGTGATGTTGCGCTATACTTACTGAGTCTGATACGAAATGAGAACAATTTCTTTTGCAAAATGATGATCCTCTAATTAAAGATAACGTATCCTGTTACACCTCATAAAGGAGGTTTTGGTTTCTCTGAGAGTATGAGAATAATACGCTTTTGTTATACGACTGTGAAATTCTCAATACTAAACGTACACTGAATTTCAATACATACTCATAAATTTTTATCTCGTTTTCAGAGAAAATGTTATGGACTAATAATAATAAGTATTTGAAATAAACTTTTTCATACATGTGATCTCAAACATAATGGAGGCGAGTAGATTTACAAAGACAGAGCTAATTATAAAATAAGAATTGTTTAATATAAAATATAGAGAAATACAAATACATAGAAATTTATATCATATCATACAAATAAGCAGGAATTCAATCAAAACTGAATTTAAAGAACAAGTAAAGGAACCTGTCATGTACAGTAACAGTGCTTCATCATATAATTTCATATTTGAACTGTTGCGCCTAAGACCGTCAATTATTGACTATGCTTTCCCATGCTTCCGTTTTTAACGACTATCTTTTAGTCACGTGTCCAGAATGAATGTGTCAGGTTCCATTGATGACAAGTGCTAAGTTTGTTTTGGTGAGTTATTGTTACGGCTTCGACAATCATAGCTCCGTTACCATCGACCTTTAGCAACCTCTTTCATTCACGTTCTAAGTATCTTACAAAGCAAATAATTGCTAAGAATTTGCTGTCCTTAATTCATAAACCCATAAATGCCGACTGACAGCGGTCCAATGCTTATATTTACTTATTTCTCATGTTTTTCCTACTTTTCTTTTTTATTTTTTTTAATTGGAATTGAAATTTCCATAACGAATGTGCATCCTTGTAGGCATGATTCCTGGAACAGCCGTTGGCAGTTATGAGATTACAAACAACAATTTTTTTCATACGGTTATATAATGTCAGTACCAACAGATAGTAAATATTGCGCCGTAATCTTCATATATTTTACCTCATTTGCTTCGTAGTCGAAACAACTCTGTCAAGAATTAATTTACTCAGTGTATACCAAGTTATAAACTTCCAGTAAATGCCAAAACTTTAAAGTCTAAGAAGCATTTTAGTTTGAATGTTTATAAATAACTTATTTCATGTATTTAAGTCAAGCTAAGGTTGTCATTAAAAACTAATGTTGTGGGTTCAACTGTTTTAATATTCATTGTTAGAATTATTAAACAAAATAATAAACAGAGATGAATCCATAATTCCAGTCAGAAATAAAAAAAAAAAGCTGTTACCTAGCTCAGAAGAATTCAGGTTTGTCATTACGGTTAATCGTGGCATTGAATTATTAGATTTCCGATAATGTTATGGTCAGAGGAAGAAAAATGGGATAAAACTACGAATAAACAAGATAGTGACATATAATACCACCTACTAAACATCTAGAGACAAACATGAAAACTGTAGTCTGCGCCATATTTGGTAATGAATTTCAAATATAAAAATCTCAGATACCAAAGTATAAATCAATAGAATGTCCAGGACATAGATACAAATCCGGTAAAAATGGACCTCTGGAAACCAAGAGGTGGGATCAGGTGCCATGGAGGAGTAAGCATCCCCTGTCGACCGGTCACACCCGCCGTGAGTCCACAGTCAAGTCCAATGAAATACGTGAGGACACAATTGGTACAGACGTCTCAACTACTGCCAACGAAAAGGCAACATTTCACTTAGTGAAACAGAGTAGTCGCAAACATGAATTTGTAAAGCAACCAATCGTCAAAATAAAAATATTTTAACTGATATAATTTATAAAGAAAAACGTTTATCCTAAATCTTTTCTACATACGTTTTTCTTTGTTTGGTCGCTTCAGTTTTTGAAAATACTCTTCCTACGGGAATCTCTATGTTATCATTGCGACGTCAGTGTGGTAATCATTGATATTATCGCGCCTCTCTTGACAAAAGAGTTATATGAAGGGGAATAACTCCCGATATATCAGTGTCGTAAGGAACTGGTCACTGTATATTAACAGATCAGTGAGTCTAAATCAGTATGACCAATAAACGTTCCCTTTCTTTAACTTCCGCTCTCAAACTTAGCAAGATGACCGCCAATACATATGTAAAAATACCACAGGGGTAATTTGAGTGCGAATATCTAGTACAAAACGTATTAATTTTTATTTGTCATAGACATGGATAAATAATTCAGTATGCATAGCTACGCTAAATTTAAGTGGTAGGTATCAGCCATTTTATATTAATCAGCCAAAACCAGCGGACCTAGCTTACTTGGCACAGATTATAAGTAACTTTTTTGTTGAAAATACATTTGCTAATGTGGTCAATGGTTTTATGACATTCGCAAATTTTGGCCATGAAGATATTTGGATAACACTTAGCAAGATTGCTGTAATAACAAAACAAAAATGTGAAAATAAGGAAGAGTCCTGAATAAATTCACAGAATTTTAGGAAATGCTTATTCCAGGCGTACAGTGTTCATAAAAAATAAAGAAAATCAAACAAATGGAAACAGTGATTTTATACCGCCAGTAGAGATTGATAAA
Source organism: Atrina japonica (assembly GCA_030159075.1). NCBI lineage: Eukaryota > Metazoa > Mollusca > Bivalvia > Pterioida > Pinnidae > Atrina > Atrina japonica. Next base: position 787,986 of record BROG01000051.1, read on the forward strand.
TTTGATTAAACAGAGAATCAAAACGACAGAATCAGATGTTTATTTTACAAATGTAGATAAATATTCTAAAATGGGATAAGGATTTAAGATACTCTATAATGTTCCGACATTAAAACAACATATGGTATTTATATCACCTAACCTTGTAGCTGTACACATTCATGACAATTTAATGAAGTGAAATAACATTAGACAAAAATGTTAGAAGTAAAACTGAAGAAGTACCGATAGATAATCGAAACTGCAAGTCCATTGAAATACGACAAATTAGATATACAAATGGTCTCAACATGAAAAACAATTGAGAATCCCAGACTGGATGGGAACAGGTTTCTGGAAGGAGTCAGCAGGGTGACTACAAACTATTTGATTTTGATAACGTTATATATAGCATTCGTATGCGAATTTAGTGTCTTTCCATTGATGATAACAATTTACTTAAATTTCTTCATTACGTCATAAAAATGCACATATATCAAGAACTTAGTTGATATCATATACAACAAAATGATTGCTGTTTCCGTTCAATTTCCTGACGATTATTCATTGTGCTTCTTTTAGATGTATTTCATTGTAATTTGAACGATTCCATGCTATAAATAGATAGGTATGACGCAAATGTCTTATTTTATTGTATATCTTACTCACACCTCAATATACAATCTTGTTAAGACATTGATGTTTTATGGTGATTCTCCTAAAACATATAACAAATATTGTTTGTCTGACAAGGTGACAGTGGTTATGTAAGTATGTAAGACCGACTGAAATATCTAGTGACGAAAGTGAAACTACGAAATAGAATTACTGAGTCAACAGAGATACGAAAAATGTGAAAAACTATATTCATTATTACGGCGGCATAGAAGGGACACATAGAAATTTTTTTCGTCCGTACAAAGGATTTTTTGTACGAAGAAAAGGTTATGTTTAGGTACAAAGAACTCATTCAGTGGCGGATCTTGAAATTTGTTAAAGGGGGGTTTGAGGCTACCAACATGAATTTTTACATTTATTATTCTAAGTTGTTATACAAAACATAACTCACCGGAGGCAGAAAGAGGATTTCAAGTTAGAAGTTAATTATTTTTGTCGAGCGTAGCAAGGCAATCAAATATTTGGTTACTTCTTATCAATTTTGCAACTTTTTACAGAAAAATTAAAGGTTTACACATTTTGTCAACTTTAGGAGGCGCACTCCCGATGTGATTCCGTCTGAATCAGTCCTGCTTACATTCTATGAGGTGGACTTATTGGGAGGGTAGCAACGCGAATTACCCCCCTCCCCCTATAGATTCGTCAGTGTAATTCGCCAGTACCCCCTCACATTTATTGCTTATATACATTATGTTTGATTAAGCAACATTCTTTTGAGATATATAATCAATGTGTAAGACTCTTAGCTGATGAACATGCGTAGTATTGTGTCTAGAAACAGGAAAATGCGCCTTTGGGCTTTCAAATTAAAAAAAAAATTCTGAAAGATGCAAAACATTCGACACGCCAGCGAAATATTGATTACCTCACAATAAACCAATCGCTTAGAATTATGTGCTGTGAATAGATTCAAGTGGAAGCGCAACGAGAGTGCACCCTATTGATTTGGAAAAATGGGTAATCTTTAATTTTTCTGTAAAAAATTAAAGTAGTATAAATATATGACGAACCTCGATAACCATTGCAATGAGTTAAATCGCCCGTAAAAGGAACTAATTCGTCCGCACAAGGAATTCTTTGTACGTACAAAAAGTTATTTTTAGGTAAAAACATTCTTTGTAAATTTTTGTCTGTACAAAGAATTCTTTGTGTTATCCTATGTCGTTTCCTTCTAAATATAAACAGTCTCAAATCATTAGGATGTCCAGGATATAGGTACAAATCTAGTACAAAATGGACAAACGCGGACCTCTTGAAATCAAGAGGTGGGATCAGGCGCCATGGAGGATAAAGCATCCCCTGCCGACCGCTCACACCCGCCGTGAGATCACAGTCAAATTAAAACGAAATACGTGAAGAACGAATCCTCGTCATAATTGGTACAGACGTCTCAGCGTCCGCCATCGAACAGGTAACTCAACATTTCACTTAGTGAAACAGAGTAGTCGCAAACAAGATCATTATACCGACCGTAAAATTTGCGGAACATGGACATCAAACGCAGTTTTCGATACCCCTGTGTCAATAATGTGTCAGTGAGTAGTTTACCTCTGCATATGGAATGTTCATATGTTGAACACAACCTGGCATATCTGCTCATTTGTGAAATATAAACTCTATATGCGGGTGATTGTGGGATATTACTACTTAATTGTGGAAAATTAACGATGGGAAAGCCGATATCGTCGCGTTTGTCGTATAGCTTAGTTGTTAATTTCCCATCTGTGTCTATAGTTAGTAAAATGTCTAAGTACGAAGCATGTGTACTTGATTCTGTTGTATCTTTAATTTCTAGTTCGCTGGGATATATTGCATTGACTTATGTATGACCATTTTCATTATTAATTGACAAAACGTCATCGATATATCTAAATGTCAAATCAAAGGACACCGCGAACTTTTTTTCTTTTGACTCAGCAGTTTCTGAATGAAGTCTGCTTCATATGAATAAAGGAACAGATCAGCCAATAAAGGAGCACAATTGGTTCCCATAGGAATGCTGACAGTCTGTTGGAAGACCACGTCTCCGAATATTATAAATATATTGTCTATTAGAAATTCCAGCATCTTTTTAATATCAGCTTCAGTGTATTTATGTGTAGAATGATCATTTGTTTAAATTACGACGATTTTTTCCATTTCAGTTTGTGAAAAATAGTAAATGAAAAGTCATGATACAGACAAAGCGAATTTCTGACTTTAAACGCGATTCCTTCTGTTTAAGAAGTGATAATATGATAAACAGGGTCTTGCATAATATATCATCTGGAAGATATAAGCACCATATACATACAATAAAGAGATGATACTACATCAATATGGAATATCTATATCTGCCAATAAAACCGGTTTATTTGTACAATAAATATGAATGAATTTGATCGTGGTATCAATTGCTAAATGCTGTTCTGTCCCTTAAGCGGCATTAGTAATCAAGTGGGATATATTTCCTGGTGATAGATCGTGTGAAAGAAAGAAATTCAAATCAAATTTTAAAAAATACAGTGTTAATTTTATCCAGTCTTGGAACAAAATTATTAACGGTTGTATATAACAAAAGGCTAAATATATATTATATTTTTATATATGAGAACTATAGATCACTTCTACAAAACACTGTTAAAAGCTTATCATTTTTATGGTGGTGCATTGATAGCAATCTTTTCAAAGTTAATTCGCGGGGCTTCTGTGGCCTAGTGGGCAGAGCATCGCGCTTTAAATCAAGAAGTTTCTCACTTGAGTCTCGCTGGAACCTAAGCTGATTTTTGTGAGAAAGTTTGCCAGTTTACCTGCGAACGGCCGGTGATCTCTTCCCGGGTACATTGTAACCGGGTTCTCTCCTCCACCATTAAAAACTGACTGCCATCATATAACTGATAAATTGTTGTGAGTGGCGTACAGCCTATACAAAATAATAAAAATAATAATAAAGTTAATTTGAGACACATTGATGTGATAAGAAAAGTAATATTGATAATTTAATATGGCTGTACCTTAGTGAAGCTATATATTGGATTAAAGTACAATTATACTATTTTTTGCCTATATAGTTAACAGAAGCGTATGTTTTCACATTCAAACACTAGGAACCGCGAAATGCGTTTAGATTTATAGTTTCTCTGTTTTGTATTTAAATGTAGGTGACGACTAATATAGCTTTAAAGTTCTTTGGGGCTAGCCCGAAATAATTAATGCTGTCGTCTGTTTGTGTCAATTAGCTTGTAGAGTGGATTGCGATCGAACGGGGGCATGTAATGTTATGTTTCAAAATTAAAACAGAATACGTGTCCCATGAATACAACGGTTCCTTTTTAATTTCAGAATCACAGGTGGTACGGTTAATTTTTAATTAATTAATTTGTGCGATTTTTGTGCCAAAAACCAGTGGACCAGTCTTGTTATGTGATTGATAACACATTGCTGTGTACAAGGCATTGTATAAAAAGTGGAGTGGAGGAATGGACGGCTGCTGCATAAATATAAGTTGAGTTGAATAACTTGAGTAAAGCTATGTTATCAGTATGATTTACATTTTGAATACACTTCCTTAGCAGCAGTATGAGTTATCAGAGATAAAAGTTATTATTTACATGCATCAACAGTAGTAAATATGATTTTAAAAAATATCATGTGACAAAAACACTCGACGTAGTCTTGCTGTGTGCAAGGCATTATATAAAATGCGGAATAGAGTTATAGACTGGTGCTGCATAAATATAAGCTGTGGCGTTAAATAACTTGAATAAGGCTGTAAAGTGGCCAATGAACCTACCCGAAGAACTACGTGGTCATTGGCCCCTTTTAAATGTTTTCGGTTTCTGTTGTCAGAATCGACGTACAATCTCTATCTCAAATGTTAACATTCTATAACCTACAGATACTCTTCTGCAATTTCATTCATTGTGCAAGGCACCATTATTGCTATTTAGGTACGTGTACATCTGATATGTTGATTGTCACTGGAGATGAAACATATAAAATGTCTGCATGTGATTTACATGGGGTGATCTCCCATTGACAATAGGGTCACATGCAAATAACGAGGTAAACGTTTATTGTTTCGGATATTCTGATAATCATTATTTTATATAATTCATTTCATAAATTTTTCAAATCCAAAAATAATTGAACATTATACGGTATTCAAATTTAATTTCAAAAAATTACAAGTGTTGAAACATATTGAATATATATTCGTCGAGTGTGTGCAAATAGAAGAGCATAATTGATTGTACAATTTTTACACATGACTGATAAAAATAACAAATATCTTCAGAAGCAATACTTCATTTAAGCTCATTTTGGTTTTTTCATAGGTCACTTTAAACTACAAATCGTCATTTATAGGACACGTAAAAAACTGGCTTAGAATTCTGTGGTTTACAAAAATCGTTAAATTCAATATATGAACCAATATGAAAACAGTGTCGTTACAGTACTAATTTAGAAAATACTATCTTCCCTGTGACTCTAGTTGTTGCCATTCGCATTCGTTGCTACTGCGTCTGGATGTCTTCCTGAAATAAGAATTTTATATATATATATATATATATATATATATATATATATATATATATATATATATATATATATATATATATATATATATATATATATATATATATTAGGGTGTCGTATCTAAGCAATAGATAAAAGTCAGGAAAAGAGTATATAAAGCACTAAAATGACTAACAACACGGACAGTGAACGGAAATTGAATGTCAAATTTTCGGGACAACCTGTCCCTTCATCAGGACAAAACAACATGAAAAATCGTACATATACACACCATCACGCAAAGTCCCACTCACACGTACACAACTGGAGAGTGAAAGAGATGCCACATATTACAAGTACAGCGTGATAATGCAATCAATAAATGAAAAGGGAAATCAACAAAAGGATAACCAAAAAAACTCAATTCAAACTACGAACGAAATGTGAATCGAACTTAATCTAAGTGTAAATAAAGAAACTTCAAAATTACTATATAAATTTGATCTACAAACAATATATATATATATATATATATATTATGCTGGTGGTCTCTTCCCGGGTACTTGTAACAGGGTTCTTTTCTGCACCAATAAAAACTGGACGCCATCATATAAATGGAAAATTGTTGAGTGTGGCATTAAACACTATTTAATTCATATCAGATCAAATGAACAAGTTGATCTAACTTAAGGTTAATGGCTTACACTGGGAGAGATAACTCTTTATTCATAATGATTTTGATATTGTCAGATTTTGCTGAAAATCGGGTATACAAATTTATGTTGATGATAGATTTTCATGAAAAATGGTTTTAGAGGTATTTTAGTAGTACGAATTAAATTGTAGATGTTACGGAGGTGTCGGTTTGCCATGGTAACAAAATAAAAGTCTGTGATTGTTGAATTTCGATGTAGTCAGATTTTGCTCTAAAATACTAATTAGGAATATTTTCATATTACGAATTTAATGGCAGATGTTCTGAAAGTCTCCGTTAACCATAAAATTTCGCTGAAAATTGGTATACACGGGTATTTAGACATTGCAAATTCAATGATGAATTTTAAAGAAACATTTGTTGCCATGGTAACAAAATAAAGTCCTGTGATGAGAAATTTTAGCATTACGAATCCAATGGAAGATGTTATGTGTATCTGAAAGTTGTTGGGTCTGCAAGAGAAATATTTTGTAAAAATTCCAAGGTGATTGGTTCAAAGGTCAAAGGTCATCTGTACTTGAGATGACAGAAAATACTGATATATCGATGGTTGTAGGTTTAAATTAAGGCACAAAAAGTAACAAGACAACGACCTATATTTTTTACATTTATTTGAAGATGACCTGGTATCAATTTTTCAAATTTGGCATGTTTATAGAATTCCTTAAATGTGTGTTTCTCGGTAATATTTTGAGAATGATAGTTTATTTTTAGCAAGGTTGTAGTAATATTTTATAAATTACTGCACTGTTAAAAATCTATTGCGAATTACTAATGTTATGTTCTCTGTTTTATTAAAAGAATCCCCACTTCATTGAGTATTTGAAGTTGGTTAGACCTTGAACGAATTAAGTGCATAGATGTGTGCGGCTTTACAGAAAAGATGAAAAAATCCACCTGCGATTTTTTCTAAATTCTGGATGTTTTTACAGGGAGTGTAGATATGTTAACCATTTTCCAAAGCATTTCAAAAAGTAGACAAAAATTATTTTGCCCTGTATGACACCACTTTATCTTTAGAAAAAACACATACTTTTCAAATTGGAGCTCAACTGATGAAGTCTAATTGACAGAAACGGTATCGTCATGAGCATTATAACTTTGGTATTATGTTTATAATAGATAGATAGATAGATAGATAGATAGATAGATAGATAGATAGATAGATAGATAGATAGATAGATAGATAGATAGATAGATAGATAGATAGATAGATAGATAGATAGATAGATAGATAGATAGATAGATAGATAGATAGATAGATAGATAGATAGATAGATAGTTGGATAGATGTGTCCTGGACATGACATACATACATACATACAAACATACATACATACATACATACATACATACATACATACATACATACATACATACATGATATTACACATATAATTAACTTACTACAAGTACACGTGGCAGGGCAGAATTCTCTCACAGCCGCAATGTCCTCTGGACTTCCTGACGTGCACTCAGTGGGATCTACATATTGACAAATATCGAAGTCAATATATGACTGTGGGTTCACGCAGTCTTCTGCAATACATATAAAGTAGAGACTCTAAAACAGTCCGACAAAAGAAAGCGGATACAATATGATCACAGATATAAAGAAAATTTCATGTTTAGATATTTTTACTTTAATTCCCATTATCATCACTTTAATGTAATATCTTATCGGTTCATTCCGGCTTTGCCAACATCTTTTGATGTACATACAAAAAGTGTGAAAAAAGTTTGTTGGTATTCCCAGAATCTTGTATAAACACTATTAAATGTGTGTGTATATAAATATTTATATATATAATATATAATATAATCTACTGAAATAAGAGAAACAAAATATAGATTTATCTGAATTATTTGAAAAGGACAGAAATCCAATTTTATTTTGAATATTTGATACAAAAGATTAAAGGCATATAAACTGTCAAAATGGATTCTCTTGCTTGTATTAAAAGTTTTAAATATTCGAAGTTTTATATAAATAAAATGTTTTATTTTTTTTTTAAAAAAAAGGTCCCGATTGCAAAAAACTTATTACGTCGTGTTTGTGAAAAGATATATAATGTAAACAATTGGCCAGTAAACATTTGTATTCTTACGTGGGTGGCAGAAATCCCAATTGTCGGCATAAGTCATTCATTCTAGGCAATAGATGCAAGATATATTGAAAATTTGCTACAGCGATATAACATTTTAGCCTATTTAGTTTTGGTCTAATCTTTCTAACCTTTAAAAACAATAATTTGATTTATATTTTCAGTTATATTTAGCTTTAAATATATAAATTATCATCAAAATAAATCTAACAGATGTAATTGTACTTAATTTTAAAAATTTTAAATTAGAACATAACAGCAGGCTGATATTAATAATTGATATTTACATTCTATCATAATATATTACAAAATTTTCATAATATATCTAGAAATGTAATTATTTAATTTTAATTATTTTAAATTTGACTCATAAACATAAATAAATTATCTATTTTTCAATGAATTTAAAATTTAATCATTTAATTCTTATAATTTCAGTTCTAATGCATACAAAAATTTAAGGAAATTATATATTATCTCTAATAAAAATGATTGAAAACAGGTAAAATTAAAACAAAATTCAGGTAAAATATACAGGTAACATTGAGTTGAGAATTAGTCTGTGTCTATCAAAATACTACTTCTCACATTAACACATTATTATACCTCATGTTTGTTAAATTATTCACGATTGGATTAAAATCAGTCACATGACAAAAGATAATAAGGATAATTATGTCACCAAACATTTGCTCCGAGGGAAATAACCCGAAAGTAATCATGTGATCGTGGTATAATACCTTCGCTGCCATTGGCAACGCGGAATAATTCCAGGGAAATATCCCCTTGCCGGTAAATATCACGTGCATGTAAATCGAACGCACGGTACACTGAACCCGATCACAGAGCGCATCTATTTTCGGTTAATTCCGAGATAGGCAGAGTAAACTATATAGCATAAAAGCATTACCGGTGTATTGCATTTAATTCATCACTAATAAATAACACATGGATTTTATTAAGTTTTAACACCAAGGGAAACAGTCAGCCACTTAATATTTTATTTAAAACAATGAGTGAATGACCGGGACATTGACGTATTGAAAAAAAACTGCTGATGAATGCTTTTGCCTTTTCCATAGGTTTTACCTATGCCTTATTTAGTTGATAAAATGTTGTACTCAAATATATAATAAATGATTTCGGTAAATTGTGTTTTTGTATTGTTGGTTTCGGTATAATAAAACATTTATGGCCCTCTGTGTTGGGATATATCCCGAAATGTCTCTCTTGGAAGACAATTCGGGATGTATCCCTCCACAGAGGGCCATAATTGTATATTGTATTCAACTTGTTGGCATTCCCGGAATATTTATTTTATAAATGTTGGCGTAGCTGGAAGACACCTATCTTATCCTAAAAAATGTCGAGGCAGTGTTCAGATGTACATGTGTTTTAAAAGGCATTCCACAAAAATATGGTGTGAAATCACTTTTAGCTAATTTGTTTTTGAATTGGAATTGTGTTTAACGCCACAATCATTATGTGCAAACAAATTTGCATAAAAATTAACTTTATCTACAGACAAACTAACCACATTAAATGGCATAAAATTTTGATATTTCTACAAAATACAAATTGTTTTTTGTTAAATTTAGCCAATACACATATGAAGATGTAACTATAATGGATGCAACCCAGCATTTGTCTGACCACAGATTTTGAATTCTTTTAGACCATGCAATTAAAATATAAACAATATTTGCCCCATCTTTCACTTGTGATTCTCATCAATTTTAGTTTTATTGCTTTGTATATTATGCATGTTTTTCTTTTGGTTTGTCTTTTTAAACATTAAATCATATACATGTTTTGCTATATACAATTAGCCACAAGAAACAATGTAGATAACATATAGAACAATCATTTAATTCACACAATAACTACCTTTACGTATTGTGTTTTCACAATAATTCAAAGCCACGTACTAGTATGAGTCATCTGTAAGTTTGAGATTTTTTACCATTGTCATTTATTTATTGTATTTCAAACATTCGAAACACCTGCGCAAAGTACCTATCGCTTTAGTGATAACACATTCTCATAATCAACGTAATGTTCAAGTTAATGTTCTAATGTTTCTCAAAACTTGGAATTACTCAAACAAAATTCGATATCAAAATTTTACTTTGCAAGTGTTAGATGGTTTTTTCGTGTTGTCGTTATTATATTATCGTTAAATTAAACATAAGACCCATTCTACGATGGAAGGTTTGGCGGGAACATTTCTTGTTTTGAATAAGCAACCATGAACCAACAGGATTAGTTTATGGGATCGTCTGCTTTTGAAGCAAAATTTATATTAAAAATTAACACGAGCGTCTATATTTTTGTCCACACTCTCTGCAAAATGTGTGTGATTTATTCACAGGACATTTTCCTTCAGCGTCATTTACACTTTTGCTGTTGGTCACCTATTCCGAAGGAAAGCCATATAAATCACACTGGTAAATGGAAATTGTATATCTGTTTTGATACAATGGCTTCTAAAACATTGATACTATAGCATAAATCCCTAAAGATATGCTGAATATTAAAAACACGGGATTCTTGGAAATCTAGAGGTGTAACAAGGAACCAAGTGTCTTGGAAGAATAAACATTCCCTGCAAAACGTCATACCTACCGTTAGTTTGCAGTCACATCATAACATGAGGTATATCCTCTGATAAGTCAAAATCACCAAGAATATCCTTAGTTTTTATTTCAGTTCCCCGTTGTCATTTATAATAAGTAAATATACAGAAATAAAGCGCATTTGCTTGATTATGTGTTAAATTTAGCTTCTGGTCAGTGGTATATATCACGTTCAAGTTAGTAGGAAACTAATCAATGCAAATCACAGAACAACGTCGATATATCTTAATATCAAGTCATTGCTAAATTTTATGTCTTGAAATCTATTAACACCAACATTTTAAATCAGTATGTGCCGACGTCAACTAAATTTTCCGAAATCTTAAATCAACTCTAAACAATTTTAATACAATAAAATATCCCTTGAATGTTACCAACATTTACCCTTGTTTAAACGCTGTCTTTCATGCATACAGTATTTCTCTGACTTAATAGGTAATATGCATATGACCTCTAGATCAAATACAGTAAAACCTTATTTAGCGACCACCTGTGTATAAAGACCACCTGATCATAAAGACTGTCCTAATAGTACCATTTGTGTACAAATCAACCTCTGTTACATAAAGAGAACCTCCCTATGATGACTGGTTTTGTTGTGACACTAAGGGGGTCTTTATATTTAAGTTTTACTGTATTCATAAACAGTTACCATGCACCTTTGAATATTTGTTGAAGCTGAAACAATCCAGACCGGATTTATATTGCTTATTCACATGTATGTTTACATTTCCTTTTTGCATTAGATACAAGCATTAATGTCCTATTCCGACTTTTACTGATAATGATTAGATAGGATAAAACAGTGCATAAAATATGTATGTAAAATGTCCAGTGATGATAGCTCATTTCGCTTTAACCAATCACCTATTTCATTTAAGATAGTTTTCATTGTGTACCATATGGTTTTTAAAGAATCTTTAGGATAAAAGTATTTTAAAGAAAATAAAGATGTTTTTGACCAATTTCAAGTTTACATATTTACCATCACAATTAGGTCCCAACCCGAATGCACAATGACACGTGCATGTGGTGTTGTCAAGTTGTCCTTCACCTATGCCTGCCCTATTACATGTTTTTCTACAATCTAAAACGGAAAAGAAGTGCGTAAGAATACAAAATTATTTTCTGTATTGTAAAGTTTTATAAACGTACTATAAACACAATTTTACTACTTTATGACAAAAAGAACTAAACATAATGTGACAGACAAAATCTTGTTTTATATGACACGTCGTGAAAGTACCCAAATTGGCCAGTTTTTAAAGGTTTTTTGTTTGCTGTCAAATTATTTGGTGTTTGTGATGCCTAAGCGTTTGAACTTTAGATACATGAATACTTCTTTAAATTGCTGGTACAAAATATATCAACAGTCGCGAGATAAAAAATAAAATGCAAAGATCACAATGAAAATGTGTCTATGAACCCCACATTGCCAGTCCTCAAACTGGCCAGTGCACAGGAAAGACTAGTGCATAAATAAATTAAATGTGATCTCTCAGAATTTAGAGTACCGTACTCAATATATTTATTCATTTTCTACAGGAAAATCATGAGTGTGACAAAAAAATTGTGAATGATGGAAAATTATGTTTCCTAATCACTGAAACACGAAAGTTTTACAAACGAATATATAGTCAAAATAACATGATAAAAGTTGAGTTTGAATATTGAGTAAATTTGTTGAGTACGGGCCTTGGATTAAACTGAAAAAAAAGATTTTTGTTCTTCTAAGACACTTCTTTTTTATTCGGTATATCTGATTTGACTTTTCGCAAACAGTACTGCGCATGGTCATAATAAATTCGATCCAGAAAATCAATATCTGTAATACAATATACTTCTTGTCGCCATGTTCTATACATCTCAATCACACTGATTTTTTTTTTACTAAAGTGTGAATGACGACCATAATATTTCAGTTTATCCAGAGTTCGAATATTAGTTTTTGTAAATGATTTTTTTCAACAGTAAAACTGAATTAGATGACCATTTTACATAATATGTTATATGTTTTTTAAACTGTTTAAAATTATAATACAGAATTATATTGCATCAAATTTTAAGGACTCAATTCATATAGCGACGTATATCCATAAGGGTGATTTCAACGTTTTGTTTGATATTAAAACCATTTTAAACACATTCTAAATTATATGGGATATAACTGCAATGTTAATGCTATCGACTTCCGATTTAGTTTCATAACCATTTTTTGTATACGGGTATGCCGCCGTGTCTGATTGAGAGTGAAAATGAAGAAGTATCAATTAATAGTCGAAACTCAAGTCCATTAGAATACGACGAATTAGATATTAGATATTATAATGGTCTCAATAAGAACACTTGCGAATTCCAAACGAGATAGGACCAGGTGTCCGGAAGGAATCAGCGTCCTCTGCTGGCATGCCACACCCATCACAAATGTTCCATGGAAACCTTTTTAGTTATTTAGTTCATTTTGAGATTGTTATTATATCAAATTTGTCATTTTGTAATGGACTTCGAATATCCAGTGGTACGTCTTCGTTTTTACCTACTATCATTACAGTAAATTAATCTTTCGATGTTTGAAACACGGAAACTACCGTCCTTCTCTATCATTGAAAGCTTGTTCAAATTTCTAGACAATTAAAATTTTAAATGCACAGATAGACAAGCAGATCCAAGAATCTGTTATGTTTTGTAGTTACAGCAATAGTTGGTAAGACATAAAGATGAGTGGAATGTGAACTTTTCGTTTCAGAATTAGACGTAATTAAAGTACATAACCTGATTCCCTTTTCACGACCCCACCTACAGAATTTTCAGTCATCTTCTTTTCTCTATGTAATACATATGGTATTGCATTTTTTACCATACCGTATCAAATGAAATCTGAAACCAATCAGAAGACTATATACTTAATTTATTTGCCATTACCCAGGTATTAGAATTTCTGAACACTGTTTCACCCACACATTACATTTGTATATCCATAAGAGGTGATTAATCTGATCCTCTTAATTGTGTCACGAGTATGGAATAAATGTGATACAGCTGCTAACAGGAGACAGCGGTATACAACCATTTTTAACTGTAGATATGTTAGATACATTTAAACACATTCTTACCACATTGAAGTTCATCGTCTCTGCTGCAAGACGCTGAAAAATCCAAATCAAAAGCAAAAGAAATGAGAAGGATGGCGAAGGCACATACCACAACAGTGATAATAATATCGACAGCAACTACTTCACAGAAACAAAATCATTATCACCATCTTCATGACTATCATCATTATGATTATTATTATTATTATTATTATTATTGTTAGATTTATTATTATTATTATTATTATTATTATTATTATTATTATTATTGTTGTTGTTGTCAGATCCAGCATCAAATGACCAGACAGCATATATGGCAAAATTTCCTTTGAATACAATATTAAACTGATTTTTTTAATTTTATGTAGGCATACATACTTTTTTTAAAAATTAGATTTATAGCTAAACGAGATAATTCTTTATGTCTCCATAATAATTGGTGTATTGTACACCGAGAGCCAGCATCTAAAATGTTTCTAAATTAAAAAGTAATATGAAAAAGATTTTAATATTTACGGTATCGTTATAGTTTGATATATATTTTAGGCCTATATGATATTGTTTTTGAAAAATTTAAGAAATGTAACATCATTTGCAATGGGAATAGTCCCTTATAATACTTTGACGTGATCAACGTTGATTTAAGACTATATGTATCTTTTAGAATACAAAATCAAAACAATATATATGTACCTGTACATGTATATAACTTAAATGAAAATGTCTAAACCCGTGTTCCCATGAACATCAAAAATATTACTTCAGAGTTTAATCTTTGAACCAATATGCATAACTCTGTATCCCATAATGCACAGTGGATATGACTAATTTGTTATCTCCCTTTGCTCACATACAGAGTTTGTGGTCATAGTATTTATTATGCATTTAAACAAAATAAAGTAAATATAAATAAATAAATATACATTAGAAAGAGTATTTATTTGAATTTTTTATTATACTAATCAAAAACGTTTGAGGTCAGAACTTATTTTATGACGTGATCGATAACACCATTACGAATTAGCAATATTGGAACATCTAATGAATATTATAAACATAATACCAAAGTTATAATAAAATGACGTGTAACTTGTAATTTGAATATATATATATATATATATATATATATATATATATATATATATATATATATATATATATATATATATATATATATATATATATATATATATATATATATATATATATATATATCTGTGTGTGTGTGTGTGCGTGTGTGTGTGTGTTGTGTGTGTGTGTGTGTGTGTGTGTGTGTGTGTGTGTGTGTGTGTGTGTGTGTGTGTGTGTGTGTGTGTGTGTGTGTGTGTGTGTGAAAAATAAGAGATAAACCTATACTTACTACACAGGCCATGGTCGCAAAAGGATTGTGGTACACCGCATTTAGTACATACTGGACCTGTTTTGTAAGCTGGGATGATGGTTTTCCTGCAAAAATCATGTTTGGTTACTTGCTTCTACGTAAGTGTGACTAATCTAGCAGTACGTAGGGATAAAATATATTTTGATGAGCATTAGAGATGGTTTGATGTAAACGTAAATACCTAAATACCTCTATAGTAAATACCTACTTAACTCTTATTACAGGAATCATTCAAAATTCAAGTTGAAAATTATAATGTTTATGATAATATAACAATTATTATTTTTATTATTATTATTATTATCATTATTGTTATTATTATTATTATTATTATTATTATTATCATTATTGTTATTATTATTTTCATTATTATCATCATCATCACCATCATCATCGTCATCATCATCATCACCATCATCATCATAAAAGAATATGATGAAGGAAAAGAAGTGCTGACCAAATCTTAATCTTATTGTTAATACTTTGCATATTTGTAAATATATTAAAATAAATAAATTACATTCCTCATCTACTTTGTCTGACTAAAATAACATGAGAAATTGTTGATTGTATTTGTATATGAATTAATTTTAGAAATGGTCTTACGCTTTCGGTTTATACAAATGGTATCGATTGTTCTTTTACAACACTATATTCATTAGTGAATACTCTGAATTACTCCCCCCTTGGACAGACTACCAAGTATCGTTTTGTATGGTTGAAATGTCTGTCAACGACCTGGTATGTAGACAACCTGTTCGCGCTTAAACCGGAAGTCACGACGTCGTAAGCGAAAATATAAATGGGTAGTAACATATGTATTACTAGAAGGTAAGAATAATATGACCAGTTATCTTTTTTGGCGGTCAAAACCGAAGGCGTAATATTCCATAATTGCAGGCCCAAGGTTTCGGATGGAAAAACAATTTATTGGTCTATCGATTTAAAGACCAACACATAGGGTTCCAATGTAGCTGCCAGAATTCTATTTTGTTTGCATATATTTATCATATATTTGGGTCGTAGTAGGTATTTTACTTACATTTCAGAATTGTTGACGATGATTTAACACAAACTCACTCGAATTTCAAATGAAGAGAACACCGAAATTTGATATTTGGACCTACTATAAAGAATATAGCATTAATAACTTACTAATGTCTAAGCTACTGGGCATATCTATTCCAAATTGGTTCATATCGTCAGTTCGATAATTACTGTTTCAAATTCCTGTTATAAAGAATAACCGACTGCTACAAATCAAATATGTAAGATTTTGAAATAGTTGAACGATTTAACCATACCCTCCATTATAAAGACACAGCAGAGATTTCTTCCTTCTGGTTCCTGATAAACATCTTGTTCTATATGCGCATCCAACACTATGGTGTTTGGCGTTGATTAGCTAGAAGCAATATAACCAATACTTAAACATAGGAATTGAACAATTTATTTAATATTAAAAATATAATTAAAATATCTCATTCCATTGTGAACTCCGGGTAAAACAGTATCACTTTGCATTTCATAACAATAGCCGAAGTTGCGGCATAAGCAATTAATTCGTTGTATAATTCGTCATAGGTAACGTTATACGTTACAATTACCCGAATATAAAATTAAACAAAAATTATCAAATACATAATTTCTATTGTGAACGATATCATCGGATCAGATTTTGAAAATATTTATAGTCTTTGGAATTGTGATATTTTATGTGAAGATCTATGATAAATAACGAAACACGTATTTTAAAAAATATCCGTACAAACCGTCATAAAATGTCTACATTGATTAAGGTGTAAGCAAACTCCTTCGCTGGGCATAAAGTGACGATTTTCCGCAATCCAAGTCTGAATTATGCTTGAAATATTGCCTTGCAATATACTTCCAAAGTTCGAACCAATTTCATATGGCGGTATTCTATTATATATCCTTTCGTACTGGCAGTCTAAAATACGTTCTGCTTTAAGTTGTAGCTTTCGACTCCATTTCTGAAATTAGTTTTGTTTAGTTCATGCATCGGTTCTGGATGAGAATATATTTTTAAAGAGGGCGCCATCCACTCTGAACTTTGGCTCAAATGATTTAAAACAATACATATACGTTTTACTAAAATATCTTCCAATGCATAGTTTTAAAACAAGATACACGGGAGTGAAAAAGACCTTTGGTTTCTGTGTAAAAATATTGTTTACAATACCAAAATTATAGTGTTACAACAGAAGCCAAACCAAATGCTCAAGGCGAAGGTTTCTGTCAAAAAGACTTCATCAGTTGAGGTAGAATTGGATATGAATGTATATATCCGAAAGAAAAAGTGGTAACATACAAGGCCATATAATAAACCGAAAAGTTTTGCCAAACCAGTTTACGAAACTCACTGTAAAATGAATATCTTAGCTATTGAGAAGTTGAGAATATTAAAGATGTTATCTGAGCAAAATATTACTTTAGTATAAAATAATGGGCGGGTACCGAAATACCAGGTAATGGATTTATATTTACCCTAGGGAAATTAGAGGGTCTACCAGCTGTGGCAACGACTCATTGGTTATAAACATTGTAAACAATACCATAAAGAAAAAGGTCAATCTAAGACCTAACCGCTTTTATATCTGTATACATTTTGCTAAGTTACCGACTATCTCTGGACTGTATTCAAAGGCATGCGAAGAAGTTGATTATGTCCTTGCATGTCTTATGAACAGTCATATTAATGTTGGATGAGAAAACACAGTTACAACGTTTCCGGGAAAAGGAACACCTTATATTTTTATATTGAATGCTATGTTCATAAAAAGAAGGGTTTATGAATCCGGATGAATTATTAATCATGATCTTTTTTCTTTATCCTATACTCTCTCTCTCTCTCTCTCTCTCTCTCTCTCTCTCTCTCTCTCTCTCTCTCTCTCTCTCTCTCTCTCTCTCTCTCTCTCTCTCTCTCTCTCTCTCTCTCTCTCTCTCTCTCTCTCTCTCTCTTTCTCTCTCTCTCTCTCTCTCTCTCTCTCTCTTTTTTTTTTGTAGAATTTTCTTGAAATCTTAATAAATCTAAAAAGTTATTTTATTATTTTATTTGAAATATCCAATTTTTAGGAGAATTTTTTCGAACGTGTTTGTTAAGGAGTATCTGTCTTTGAACTTCCTTTCCCAATTTTAACCGTGCATATTGAGATCAATCTGATTATTTTTTTATGTATTTTTTCGTTGATGAAGTCATATAAATATGGGCGGAAATGAAATAAAGATTTTCTACTGGAGGAATATATTCCAACTTTTGTCTGTAAAATGGAGCATAACGTATATCTTCTTTTTGCGATTTCTCATCTTTTTGGTCCGTACAACAAAATTAAAAAAATTAAAGACATGATTTATTATTTCTCAAAAATTCGGATCCGAAAATGCGGCCTTTAACGTGTTTGGTATCATCTTGATGTAACAGCGAAGTTCAAGTTAGAAGACTTGAGTATGTAATATAATTGATATAAATTGATATATCTTGTTGTGACGTTATGTGAGTAATGATGATACGTCTTTGCGTAACTTCAGGCGATGAACTACAATTATAGCTAACATAACCGTAGTCTTAATCAATACTGACGCAACGGGAGACTGTTGTAGGAAATGTAAATATAGAAAAATGGATAAGAAGTCAAATTGACAGAAACGATATCGTCTTGAGCATTATAACTTTGGTAGTATGTTTATAATATTAAAAGGATGAATGCTTTAATATGTGCGGCAACTCGGACAAACTATCTTAGGGTGTAACTAAATACAACCGTATATCGTGGGAACGCCTTATCTTCGTTGGACGTCACTTAATTCGAGTACCACCTGCTACTAAAGGACATTTTGGGATTCTGAGGCGCTTGTAAGTATCGTCCATGCGCAGCATGTCAAACAGCAAGGCCTATATGGATGAATCATTAAAGGTCAACGGACACGAAAATTCGATGTTGATTTTATTACAATTTTGGTTAGATATACATAAAACCTAAGTATTATGTACAAAGAATTTTTTTACCCCTCCGTTTACGCATACCAGGTGGAAAAAGGTAACAAAATGTTAGGTTAGAAAGAGTAGTTTCCCTTTACCAAATACTCCGCTAGGTCTGCTAAACAGGAAGTGACGTACATGTGGTGGTCAGCAGTATTAAGATAAAAACTGTATATACATAGTATAGCTAGTCTGGTGCAAGGTGTGATATTATAAGATTAAAGGCCTAGATTTACTGTATTTTTCTTCTTTCTTTCTAGAATATCATTCTCAATAGCTGAATTATTTATTTTCTACCCAGTTATTATTTTCATTTTAGATTCATCAGCGATATATAAAGCCTAAAATATTTCTCTGGATCTTTAGGCTACCGCTATTTTCTATGTGACTTTACATTAATTTAGCCTAATGTAGATACCGATAATCAAGTATCGTGTAATCAATTTTTACACCTCACTAAGTTATTTGTGAGAAGATCTACAGGATGTCTCAATGGGGGTCTTCCGGCCACCGCTGTGTTCTTTGAAGTGAACTCTGGAGCTACGGGTAGTAAAATATAATCCCATTGATATGCTGTCTGTGTATAAATATCTTTGTGTGTGGACACACGTATATGTTATAGCCCTAAAAAGGAGAAATATAATATATCACATAAATTTATGAAATTGAATTTATTATAAAACTTTGAATAAAATTGAAACATCGATTTAAGACAAGAAGCGATATATAATCGCTGATACAAGTGGTATGTTTTTCGTTCACTTTTCTACATTACAAACTCTGTCTATTTGAATAAAATTGTATTTTGTATACGGTTTTTGTAATTAGATCTACTTAAGTCTCATTTCTGAAACAAAACATCATGATTTTCTTATTATTTTATTTTTTAGTTTTACCAGGGGCGTCACTGGTTTTACGCACTATTACAATGTAAATCCAACACGCGTATTTACCACGGCTTTTGAAACGATTAACGGAAACGGTCATTATACAAGCGTGTAACTTATATCGATGATAAAATAGACGGCGGAAAATAATTAATACTCGAATTATACATGAAATTCAGAAATATTAATTCTATTAATTAAAATGGATTTCCAGAAAATATTTTTAAAATTAATTTTCTTTCTTCCAAGCTATGTCCCATTTGTCTATTTGAAACTTCTTTTTTCGAATTAATATCTCATTTTAGTCTCATTTAATTTTACCGGTCCCTGGTTTTAAATTGTACATCCAACGTGTATGTTTACTATGGGTTTTGATACGAGTAAAAAACTAAGTCCCTGTGTAATTCACAGATGATAAAATAGACCGAGTAAGATGATTATATTTTGAAATTATATACTTTATTGAGAAATATGAATATATTTAAACTGATATCAAGGGAATAATATAATAAAAGTTTACATTTTAGTTTTATATATCGCTGCTAAAATCATTATCAAAACACCAAATAGTAGATGAAATGGACATACACGAGTGCTGTATTGTTTCACCTGTCTGAACAGACAGGCGTCCCACAGAGTATACGTACTAAAGCTAATTGAATTGATACGATGACTGACAGGATGATTAACTGTGGAACTGAGTTACCTTTTCAGGTAGGAGACAACCCTTAAAAGTTCCCGTTTAAGTCTGGAAAGGATATCATGGTAAATAATAAGTGACAAAATAAATCATGGCGTACGGCGACTTAGGAAAATCTTTATGTGCCTAGTGTGTCTTGAGAACAATACAATAATGCATTTATCTATTGTCACTTATCAAACATAGGAAACTTGAATACTTTTGGAAAGAATAAACATCTCTATTTTATCCATCAATTTTTCTTACATCTATATGCTACGCTATAAACAATTACGTATTACACATACATGTCTGTATTAATATTTTGACACTGATAAGAATAGCTGACTCAACAACACTTACGTCACACTCCAAGCGGTCCGAGATTTGCCGATCGTTACCGAAGGCTCCCATGGGTATTTTTAGTCATTTAAAGTAAATATCTCGATACCTGTGAGGTTTTCGACATTGCGATTTTTTAAATTATTGGTTATATGGGTCATATAAAAGTATCCGTTGACCTTTAATATATCTCTCGACATTATATATATATATATAATATATATATATATATATATATATATATATATATATATATATATATATATATATATATATATATATATATATATATATATATATATATCTATCTATTACTGTATATCAAGTGTACAATATCAAAAATAAAAAAAGTGTGTGTGTGTGTGTATGTATCCTCGAACTTTGTATTAAAATTACATATACAGCACTACCTTCGAATAGCGAAACGCGATATTTGTCATTGAAATTGGATGTTGTGCATAAATTGAAATGATGATAATCCTTCTAAAGTACACGAATATTAGTTTAAGATATATATATATATATATATATATATATATATATATATATATATATATATATATATATATATATATATATATATATATGAATCAGTTTATCAGTAAAATAATCTAAATTGGTTTACTTTTTATTACTATTATTTTGTGGCAATTGATACATTGGATAAAAACAATGTAGTAAATTCTGTCAAATGCAAGATTAAATAATCATAAAAATTCATGTAAATGTCGTGTCATTTGCACTTTACACAGCGTTTGACCGTTTTTGAGATTTCGAATTATATTGTTCCAATTAGTCATGAACCACCTGCCACCTCCATGTCCAAGAGGTAAGAACGTCGAGCTTTAAATCAGAGAGTTTCTGACCTGTAGTCAGCGCAATTTCGAGTCCCACTGGAATTTAAGCTGGTTTTATGAGAAAGTTTACCAGTTAATTTGCAAAAAGCATGTTGTCTTTTTCTGGTACCCACGACTTAAACTAACTATTGGCTTCAATTTATCAACCCATCATTCAAGAAAAATATACATGACGTTTTAAACTTACCATTTGCGTCATATCTGCTACAAATACGCCAAATGACCCGGAAGCAAAACGCCTTCTAAAATCATTGTGTGCACTCAAAATCATGCTGACATCATCGGCACGTAGAGCAAAGGATAGATGTAGATTTGCTAGGAGGAATACTGAAATAAATGTAGATTAGACATTATACAAACGGTAGACAAATTGATAATGATAAGTTTAATGAATCCGTCAATTTACTCGCAAACAAAGCAACATACGGAAATGTAAATAGGAAACACAATTATAACGGGGAATAAATTGACAGTTAACGGGTTTTTAAGATCCTTTTACTATTAACGGATATTTTGCACGACCGTGCAACTAAACAGGTGCGCAATGTATTCATAGATCAAATATAATATCAGGTAATATATTTTATAATTCTATAAATAGTCATAGAATGCGGCGCACAGTGAAGGGTAATCCATTGGAAATTTTATATATTTGACAAAGTTTGCAATTTCTATGTTTAACTAAATGAAATGTTGAGTAACCTGTCGGTAGCGGCTGTTTAGTCATTGTGACGAGGATTTATTCTTCGCATGTTTCAATTGGATATGACTGTGGACTCACAGCGAGTGTGACAGGTCAATAGGGGATGCATACTCCTCCATGACACCTGATCACACCTCTAGATTTCCAGAGGTCCGTATTTGTCTAATATTCATCAGATTTGTATATTGTATCCTGGACATCCTGAAGATTAATACTTTTGTATCTGAGATTTGTATATTCGTTACGCTTGACTCTCTAAAATATCAGTTTAGCTGTGAGTAACATCCTTATTAACATACTGTCACATAATTTGCAAATAAATCATAACATTTTTGTGCCGCCACCAACAATTAATTTCATTTAAATTCTTTCTAACCGATTTTTATCATTATATTCTGGTGTATTGCAAATTTAATGATTGTTCAACTTAACATAAATCAATGTTTTTTTATTAAAATAAATTATATACAAATAATTCGTTACATACTTTTCAATTTGACAACATAAGTATACAAAAAAAACCTTAACATGTTCAGTACATCATGTTTGCAAAACCTTAATGTGCAGTTTCAATGATGAAAGAAAAGTTTTGATTTAAAATATTCTAAAATATGTTCAACACTTCTCCACTTATTTCGGACTTTCTTTGCCACATTTTGTTGGAGGAGATATGTGGATGATAAATCAATTTTTCTATAATGGATCAAAAACAGTTTACATGAAAGCCATGTAGGAATGTTTTGATATTGTCGGCATAGAGAGATAATTTTTTTATTAGTAAAGCTAAGAGATTGAGTCCTATTACATTTTTATTATCATCATAATTTTGTCTTAAACCAAGTATGAAATTTTCTGTCTGTCCCTCAATAGTAATATTATATTTTTCTGAAGTTGAGTTAATAAGACAAGTCTAAATTGTCTGACTGTGAGTGCATTCCCAAAACAAGTGGAGAAGTGTTTCTCTGGAGCCGTTGCAGAAGGTACATTGCTCACTTTCTAAAAGATCCATTTTCATTAATTTTGAGTTAGTGAAGAAGATTCTATGTATAATCTTTAATTGTAGAGATTGGAGTTTCGTGTCTTTTGTTTCTATGAAGGGCATGGAATGAATGTGTTTCCATTGATCAGAATCAAATACTATACTTAGTAAATTTTGCCATTTTTTATGAGAATTTTCTGCAAAAGTACTTTTTTTCAATACGATTTTTTTATAGAAAAATCTTGAAGGTTTTTCATATTTAGTTATTTTTTGTCATGTTTTCTGATAAATTTTCATTACGTTTTTTTCCCGTAATGTTTTAAAGTCCTTTTCCATTCTCTTGGTATAGAGCTTATCAGACTATTATATGACATGTAATCAAAGGTAGTACCATAAACATTAATGAAATTTTGATAGTTGAAACACTTCCAGCCTTGGTCAATGATATCGTTAATATAATATATTCCAATATCACTTAGCTTTTTGACAAATACCGTTTTGTAGTTGATTTTTATGAACTCATTGAACCATAGTGGTTGAGAAAGAATGGTATCAGGGGTTATGGTAGAGCTCACATTTATATTCATCACATATTTTAGTACTTTCGTGATAATGCCGTTACATTATACACGAAGTGAAACTAAAAACGTTTCAACAACTGAAAAACAATATTTCGTCAGTTATCGCAAATGAGGTAATAAAATAAATATATAGAAAAAAGAGCATCTGTGAAATAGAACAATATGCCATAAAAGTAGGGCTGAGTTCTCTTAGTTTCCCTATATTTCGTCATTGTCGTGCAGTACAACTCCGACTGAGATACTGGATACGACTGTTCTACTGATAAATATTCTCTGTGAAAACGTTGATCCGTGACATCCTGTTGGGAACTCTGCCAAATGTTGAGTTTTCGAGTCATTCAGCATATGTAAATCATGTTATTGTTCTGTGCAACATCATGCCTATATGTTACATTGATCTAATTTGAATAATTTTCATAATAGGTTTAATTTGACGTCATTTATACGTTTAACCTCATATAGACTAATTGTTTTTAAAAATAGACAATTGAACAGAATCTGATAAGTCTTGTGAAAACTAACAATAATAACGAAATATGACTTAGCTGGTGTTTTAGCTTCTGTTGTTAATTTTGATATTCCGTGTGGTGTTTTTAGCCTCAGTTATCAATTTTGCTATTTCATGTGTTTCTTAGTCTCAGCTATAAATTTTGCTATTTTAAGTGTTTTAGCCCCAGTTATCAACTTTTGCTATTATTTAAGGATTGTTTTTCATTTTTTGAAAAACATTGAGTATAAATGAAATGGATCATGGAAAAATATTCTGTGCAGCACGAATATAACATTTGATATTCTATTCTTTATTGATTCGTTCATATATTCTTACGCTGAAAAGTAAAGCGGTTATACTCGACTCAAGCGACTGCAGATACTGAATATACAAAACATTACTCTATAAACTTAATTGCAATAAAGGGAATTACAGTCAGTATGTATATATAAATATTTTTAGCCTCAGCTTTTAAATCTTACTTTTTTAAAAAAAAATTTAGCCTCTGTTTGCATTTTTGCTATACTATGATGTTTGAGTCTTTGTTATCATTTTGGTTATGTGTTGTTGTTGTTGTATTGTTGTTTAACGTCCTACTCAAGAATCTTCAAGAATTTTGGCCTATGCTCGACACTTACGGCCATTTAGCAGTGAGGGTTCTTTAACGTGCTGGCACCTACTGTGACACGGGACCTCGGTTTTCACTCTCTCATCCGAAGGACAGGAAAAGCCATCCTCCTCAGCCGTGACTCGAACCCCGCGACCCTCCGGTTGCGAAATGGGCACTCTACCGCGGAGCCACGACGGCTCTCTTGGATATGTGACGTGGTGTTTAAGCCCCTTTTACTATTTTGGCTATTTTGTTGATATTCAGTCTCATTTATCATTTTGGCTATTTTATATTGTATTATTAGCCTCTTTTATAATTTCGGCTATTGTTTGTGATGTTCTAGGTCAGTTATCATTTTGGCACTGTCCCGTGGCATTTAAGTGTCATTAATCAGTTTCGCTATTTATTGTAGCGTTATAGAATCGATGTATGTTAATGGTATAAATATATAAATCATAGATACCAAAGTATTAATCTTCAGAATATGCAGTAGACAATATACAAAACAACCATTCGGTGAACAATGGGCAAACACGCACCACTCGAAATCCAGGGGTAGAATCAGGTGCCAAGAAAGAGTAAAACTATCATGTTGACAGTCACATCCACCGCGAGTCCACAGTCAAATTGAAATGAAATAAGACAATATCGATCAATATAAATCTTCGTCACGATTGGTACAGACGACTTAACAAAAGGAAACTCATCATTTCATTTAGTGAAACATTAATTGCAAGTCCATTATACCGACCGTATAATTTGCGGAACGTTGGCATCAAATGCGATTCCTGATATCTTTGTGACAGCAACTTATCAGTAAGTGGTTTGCCTCTGTATATGAAATGTTCGTATGTTGAACACTATCTGACATAACGGATCATTTGTGAGATATAAACACCATATGCAAGTGATTACTATTATGTGGAAAATTAAAGGTAGGAAAGCCGTATAAGTCACTGTCATTTGCCATTGGTACTAAATAAAGGTTTGAGATTGATTGAGATATTTTTAGATTTTGCGATTATGTTGACATTGTCAATTTAATAGTAGATGTAACGAAAATGTCAGTTGATATGGTTGATTGATAAAGGCCTGAGTACGTTTTCATAATTTCTATGAATTATTGTTAGGGATATTTTGAAATACCGAAAAACATTACATAAATAAAATACATAATAGTCCAAGTCTTATTCAACTGAAAATTTCAAAGTAATTTTGTAAAGCAACCAACCATCAAAATAAAAATACTATTACTGATATCAGTGAAAAACAAACATGTTTATTCTATATCTTTTCATCTAACTTGTTTGAACATTTCAATTTATCACAATATTTTTTTGTACGAGAATCTTTATTTTAGCTTTACGAGAGAAACACATATGAGCATGTTATTATCGATGTTGAAGAGAAACAACTTTCATTTGACTTCTGTCTTCTTTCCTGTATGTTCAGCATAGGAAAATACCCGAAATACCCAGGAAAACACTACTTTTAGAAGATGACAGACTGCCCAATTCTTTCACTTCCGTTTTTGCAAGCGAAAAAAATTATGACCGCCACCCCGGTGGTTTCTTCTTGGGTACGTTGTAAACTTGAAACCGGGTTCACCCCCCCCTCCATAAAAATTGGCCGACACCAATGAAAACATGTAGATGGCGTAAAACACTTCTTTAGATTTAAAGAGAGAATTAGATGTCTTTTTAAGATTGTTCTGTAACCGCTGGCAGTTACATCTATAACACATCATTTTGCTTTATTTTTTTTTCTCTATTTCCCTACCGTAAAGTTGTCCCAATCATTCATCAGTCAACGGTTGTTGTAATTTTAGGGAACGTGACTTCATATTAGATCTCTTTTTCATTCACTGCACAAAATGTTTAATGTGAATTTGACCATATTTCTAATATTGGTGTCAAAGAGGTGTTCCAAAGTTTCATATAATGACATTAATGGGGTTCAAATTTCTGTATCATCCAATTTCAATCCAGTATGTAGGAGTAAAGCGAATATAATGACAAAGTAATGTAAGTAACAGCTGCCATGACAATAAGCCTCTGTGAGAGTTAAAAGTAAAAATGAAAAACAACCAATGGTTAATTGAAACTCAAGTCCAATAGAATGCGACAAATTAGATATGTTAATGGTCTCAGCATGAAGAAAAATTGCAAATCCCGAATAACATAGCACCAGGTGCCCGGAAGGAGTCAGCGTCCTCTGCTAGCATTTCACACTCGTCGCAAATGTTCCATGTACACATCTCGAAATAGATATTTTGTTATTTCCCTGATAATTGGTACATACGGGTATTTTGACATCTCCAATTCAATGGAAGTTGTTACAGAAGTACTAGTGCTAGTTTCCATTATAATTTTGAAAAGATATGATAGGTAAAAATTAGTTAAGATTAGTAAAAATGAGTTATTTAACTATTTTGTCTGTTTTGTTACTATAGTTATACTTTTATGTATCATAATAAAAGCAATTGTACTGAAGAACATCGGCCGCATCAAAACAGTTGTAAATAAAATGTTGAGTTACCTGTTCGATAGCAGTTGTTTAGGCGTCTGTACCAATAGTGCTGAGGATTCTATCCTCACCTATTTCATTTGAATTTGACTGTGGACGACCGGTGTGATCGGTCAACAGGGGAAGCTTACTCCTCCATGGCACCTGATCTCACCCCTGGATTCCCAGAGGTCCGTGTTTGTCCAGTATCATCAGATTTGTATATGTATCTTGAACATATAGAAATTTCAGATACCAAAGTATAAATCAATAGAATGTCCGGGACATAATTACAAATCCGGTAAAAATGGACAAACACGGACCTCTGGAAACCAAGAGGTGGGATCAGGTGCCATGGAGGAGTAAGCATCCCCTGTCGACCGGTCACACCCGCCGTGAGTCCACAGTCAAGTCCAATGAAACAAGTGAGGAGTGTATCCTCGTCACAATTGGTACAGACGTCTCAACAACCGCCAACGAAAAGGCAACTCAACATTTCACTTAGTGAAACAGGGTAGTCGCAAACAAGACTATTATACCGACCGTAAAATTTGCGGAACGTTGACATTAAACGCGGTTTTCGATATCCCTGTGTCAATAATTTGTCAGTGAGTAGTTTACCTCTGTATATGAAATCTTCATATGTTGTGCACGCCCTGGCATATCGGATCATTTGTGAAATATAAACTCCATATGCAGGTGGCTGACGGATATTACTACTTAAATGTGGAAAATTTACGATGGGAAAGCCGAAATCGTCGCGTTTATCGTATAGCTTAGTTGCTAATTTCCCGTCTGTGTTTATATTAAGTAAAATGTCTTGATTCTGTTGTATCTTTAATTTCTAGTTCGCTGGGATATATCGCATTGACATATGTATGAAAATTGTCATTATTAATTGACAAAACGTCGTCGATGTATCTAAATGTCAAATTAAAGGACAACGCTAACTTTTTCTTCTTTTGATTCAGCAGTTTCTGAATGAAGTCTGCTTCGTATGAATAAAGGAACAGGTCGGCCAATAAAGGAGCACAATTGGTTCCCATAGGAATGCCGACAGTTTGTTGAAAGACCACGTCTCCGAACATTACAAATATATTGTCTATTAGAAATTCCAGCATGTTTTATATCAACTTCAGTATATTTATGTGTAGAATCAGAGTGGTGTTTGACGATATAAGTATCCTTATAGCCAATCACTAGATATTTAAATTTTCGGGTACCACCTTTAGTAAAAAAGCAGTTGTCTATGATGCTGAAAAGTATTTCTTTTAATTTTTTATGTGGAATAGTAGTGTAAAGAATAGAGAAGTCATAAGTTTTGATACTGTGAATTCGAGAAAAATTGTGTGCCTTCAAATTTTCTAAAAGCTGTTTAGAATTTTTAAGTATCCACTTCTGGAATAAGCAACTGTACAGTATTATTGAAGTTTCTCCTTAATGGCTGTCAATATCTTGGTAAGGAGTAAAGATAAAGGTTTGGTAGAACATTTGCTGGATCCTGCTATGTATCTTTGCATATATGGGGTTTTATGAAGTTTAGGTATCCAGTATAAATGTGTAGCTCGAAATCGGTATCCGTTGTAGGTATATCAAATGAGCGTAATACGGACACGTGATTTTGAAGGATCTCGTCCTTTGAAAGTGAGCTACGTGTGTATGTAGGATTTTCCAGAATTCGTATTAAACCCAAGTTCTTCTAATAAACAATTATAGTAATGTGCCTTACAAATAAAAACTATATTATTTGAGGCTTTGTCTGCTGGTACCAGTACATATTGGTCATGTAACCTATCCAGTTCAGTTACTACTTCTGGATCATTAAATACAGAGGGATAACGTGTTTTCATAGTCCCTTTAAATTTTCGAATACGAGATTTTATCAACCACCGTATGGCTTTCAGCCATTCAGACAAAGTGTCTGGTTCTACGTCTTCATGTTTGGCCCATCGTCTGGCATAATCTTCGACAGAATCCATAACTAAACTGAAATTCTGACGCCAATTAAAGGAACGGGGTTCCCGGTATTTAGGTATTCCCGGTAAAATAAGATTTTTGAGGCTTTCATTTTCAACAATAGAAACGTCACCGGTAATGACATGCCCGATAGTATTGTATTTGAAAGGAGATGAAGCACATGAACATGTGACAGTGTTGTGTAGAAGATGGTTGATATCTAGGCACTGCAAATCTTGTTTGTAATTGAATAGCTTGGATGCGATGCTAGGTGTATAGCTGTATGAAATGTAAGGCGTGGTCTTGTTCTGAGGTTTTATATTGTAACCGAATTTATTTTGTTACAATATGACAGGCATCTTTTACTTGCTATTTTTCTGTTCCTACTTCTACTTTTCCCGGTTGCTCGCTTTCATAGTCTCAATCGAACGTTAGATAAATTGAAAATTTTTATAATGGAATAAAACGAGTTAGATCTATTATATTTTCAATATAATACTTTCATGAATTGAAGATTTATCACAAAATGTATATACTTCAATTGAAGCTATATAAGCTGTCACCATGATTATTTTGTTCCCTGACATATAGTCGAGAATATGATAAAATGTGTGTTCAAATACATTATCAAACACGTGAAATGTTGAAAAAGATCTTCTATTCGAAGTTATTTGTTTTATTAGAATTTAAGTTTTCCCGTACCTTAAAAAACTCAGCTGTATTTCCGTATGCAATGACCTTTCAGATAAACTCTTTCGTCATATCAAATGAACTTCGTAATTCGGTCAGGAGATCTCGGTCCTTCACGCGCTCGGACTATGTTAAAGTCGGCCTATTTTTATGTGTTTTATATTTACTTTTAAAATACAGAACGTGATTTTTATAGAAAAGTACATGTTTTATGTAAAATATATGCTTTTCAATGATATTTTAAATACCTGAAGAAAATTGGATGAATATATGAATAAATATATCAGGTCACTAAAAGAAAATTTTCCGATCTTTAATGTTACCCTGAATGCTGACTTCAACAAAATGAAAACAATATAACTGTGAAAAAGATGCGTAGCTCATGTTTTACAATCGTGCCGCCATGTCCGGTGGAGTTTGGCAGTTCATGATCATATGTGTCAAGAATGATAAAGCCTAGAATGATTTGGGACGATTTAAAAATGGGTCGAGATCACCCGACACGTGGACAATTTCAGAAACGAATGTTTTGAAACGACGAAAAAGGCCGATTTTGCCTGATTTAGGTATGAAATGGTGATGTACAAAAATAAACGTAAAGGGTAATAAGAATAGAATGTGTATTAACTGCAAATAGCACGTGTTTATTGGACACTCGGTAATCTTCGTAAAACTTTACCGAAAGTTAATTTGCAATGCTCAAAGTAATGGCGGACAAACAATAACTGATATTACAGGTAACGTTTGGCAAGATTGTTGCAATTTTACACGTGCATTTGGTAATATAAACACTAGATGACCACTTTGGAATATACATGAGATAAAATATTACATAAAATTACCTACGACAGCTTATATCGCTTTAAGGAAAAAATGAGCTGAATGGTAGGGGAAATATATGTATGTGTATTGTAAATGAATGGAATTCAGGTCGAGTTATAGTCATTTTCTTGAATTAAAAAAACATCGTGTTGTCCTGTTACCTGTCATAATACGTGTTGATTTTGTTCGCAGCATGTTTTTACGTAAGACACATACATGGTATCTTTTTACTAGATATCCAGATATCAATGCAATTATCTAATGAGTTGTACATATAATTTCATAGAATTCTTTTTTTCTATCTAATGAAAACGTATTAATTGTTTTTAAAAACTTATCACTGTATAGATATATGATGGTGTTCAAGGGATAAAAAGTCGGACATATGTAATGCGTTCCAAATTTAAAGCAATATGAGCAGTCAGCGACAGCAATGTTTTGTTAATACACTAAGAATTACCATGGAAAACGTATTACGTACATTGATTGTGATTAAAAGCCGTGAACTCTGTTTTTCAAACATGAAATAAATACTCTATTGCAGTACAACGATTCGCTGATGTAATCGTAATAAGGAAGTGATTAAACATCCGGAAACCTTTACCAAGCATGTTGAAATATTTGTTGTAGTTTAAGAAACGTCGGACAACGTGGTCATTATTATCCAATCGCCTGAATATGAAATAAATACAAACTCATACATCCGATTTTGTCTTCGAATCGCAAATGATTCATTGAAACTCGGTTATCTTTGTAAAAATATCGAAAGCTAATTTGTGATGGCGGATTCAAACTAAGTTATAATGGGGTACGTTAGGAATGTTTATTCTGATGATACGCTTGTATCTCTTTTTGGAACCACCAAGGCGATATCATTCAGATGTATACGAGATAAGGTTTTGCATAAAAGATATTTTTTGTTATCTATATTGCTTAAAAAACAAAGTAAATTTTAAATTACCAAGTAATTACCAAAACATATTACGCTTCCGCAAAAATAAAATTCCGACCCAACACTCAGCAGATTGGAAAATTAATCGTTCATACGTTTTAAATAAATACAAACACATATCATTTGGGTTTTAGGGCATATATTTATAAAATTTTACAAAAGTAATGAATGGCAAAAAGTATGCAAAGTCAATATACTTTACTTATGTTACAGTATTAGACGTTTTTGATAATATCCGTTATCTATAATATATCTAATTTTGTTTAATTATTAATTATATTTTACTGATCATGACATATCCTACTAATACTTGAAAATCGATATGAATAATAGATAGATTTTGAATAAGCATAAGGTATTGATTTAAAAAATAAATAAAGTAAAACAGTAAATATCTCACCTGTACACAAAAGTAGTGCTTTAGTTGTGCAGGTAGCACACGAATTGCTTACGAACAGATCAAACGTCATCATTTCTCAGTACAGAAGATCGAAAGTTATAGTGTGTTGTATTAGGCTTCTAAGAGATAAAGATGCATCAATTATAATATTCACCTTCTATTTATATGGGCAACCAATAACCACGTTGTGTAGGTGTAACATTATCATTCATTGTGCTCCTCATATCGAGGTCTTTCTTATTTTTCTCAAATGTCAAAAACAAAAAGGAAATATTAGTATGAATGAAAATCATTATTGATAATATTAAATGGAATGACATTAATTACTAACAAGCGGTCCAAAAGGCCTTAATGGTCACCTGAGCAATTTCAGTGTAATGTAAGATTTTCTATGACTTAGCTTATCATAGTTATATTGCTATGTTGGTCCAACCCAGACCTCGACCCCTGCTCTAGCGTAATAATTTTCACAAAATAAAGGACGTGTTGCTCTCTACACGTGTATTCAGTATTTCTTTACAAGAAATAAATACTTCTAGGACCATGCATATTATCAAGATATCGTTGTATTGATCGCACTCAGGCTTTGAACCCGTACCCCCATTCTAGCAAATGCTAAAGGGCGGACAGATGGACAACTCGATAAAATAGTACGCTCTATCATACAATTTATAAAGCTGAAAAGCCAATTTTGGGTATTTATCTACTTTGGTTTAAATACTTGCATGCAAATAGATGGAATCAACTATAAATACTTTCTAAATATAAGGTATTATATTCACGGGTATTTAATATTGCGGTATTTTCTTTGACCGCGAATACAGCGAAATTTATTCTCCGCGAATAAAAGCAAATATGCAGTAAAGAATTTCAACCGTCTTACCTGGGAAGTTTCCATGTAGCATTTGCGACGGGTGTGGGATACTGGCAGAGGACGCTGACTCAATCCGGACACCTGGTCCTATCCCGTTTGGGATTTGCAAATAATCTTCATGTTGAGACCATTTGTATATCTGATTTGTTGTGTTTTAATGGACTTTGAGTTTCGATTATCCATTGGTACATCTTCCTTTTTACTACTTATCACCTTGTGTGAGGTATGTAGTTTAAACCAATTCTGTTTTAGATAAAAGGTATGTAACAAAAAAGTAAATGTAATTCAATGAAAATCCACGAAAGAGCAGGTAGTTAACCTATAAAATGTAGGTATTATAGTGTATAAAAATATTTTTAATCTACTTTTTATAGTTTATCCTAGTTTTTCTTGTTACCCACATTAATTGGAGAAAAAGTAGGTATAATTTAGAAAAACAAATCGGATTAACTGCGCCAAAATCATATTAATACTCATTATTGTGATTGTGGCGTATTTAATCCTAACTTCTCTCAGTTAAACTAGGTTTTTCTTGAAGAAAACTAGGTTTAACTCATGTTTGTGATTTTTTAAACATAGTTTTCCTCAGTTAAACCTAGGTTTTCTGAAGTTAATGTGGGTTACTGAGAAAAACTAAGTTTAACGGAGAAAAACTAGGTTTAGCTCATTAAAGTGATTTTGGCGAGAGAACTGTCTATAATAGCAATGGAACTGGTTTCAGAAGCATGATACTGATGATTAGCAGCTAAATAAGCGATATTGGTCACAAACAGGCATCATTTGATATAATTGTTAAGATAGATTGACCATTTTCATTGCTTTTATCGATTCCTAAATTATGTTTGCCATCTTATTTGCGTAATCTTTATCGTAAAGCAATATACCGCAAAATTTCAATCCTGACTTTATTTTTAAATTTTCAAGTGTGTTGTCCAAGATATGGCGGTCATCTCAACAGGTCCAGTTCACTCAAACCTAGATAACTCCGTTTTAGTGGTTTTCCTACTTCAGACTGTTTTCTATGCGAATATCAAGTCATGATAGAAAATATTTGAAATTTGCATTTTGATCTAAAGAATTTGTACCGCTTTTATATTTGATTAGCATAGATTGTCTGTCAGTAATGTAGATACTGTCTCGTGTTAACTTATGTTTTTAGAGGTCTTAAAGAGTTGGTGATTCATTCACAGATTTTAAACTGTTTGGGTTCCCGAGGGTTATATAAACCCAGTACCAAGTATTTAGTACCAGTTGATTATTTTATCAGCTGATGCTTACTCTTCAATGGCAACTGAACCAACCTGTTGATTTCCAGAGGTCCGTGTTTGTCCATTTTTACCAGATTTGTATCTATATCTTGGACATCCTAAAGATTTATACTTTGGTATCTGAGATTTGTTTATATACTAAAGTACTATTTCTTATGGATAGCACCGTTTACATTTTCCTCAAAAGCAAAATTACAGTGGTAATGCTTAAATGAATTTGGCAATGTATTTAGGTTATTCTTTGGCCTTGTATGGTACCACTTTCTGTTTCGAAACTCTTTAACTATTTTTAAGTCTAACTCAACTGATGAAGTGGTATTGTCAGGAACGATCGTCTTGAGCATTTGTTTTGATCTTTTTTCAAGACTAAAACATTTGTATTATGTTTATAATATGTAAAAACAAATATATTGATACATGCATACTTTAGACCTGACACTATTCTGAATGGGTTCATATAGCATTAGATACTTAAGTTACATTGCTTCCCAAAGCCTCGAGGTTATTGGTGAGAATTTTAAAACCATGCATTGAATGTCATTCGTTTTATTGAAACAGTTCATGATGAAAATGAATATAATCTAAAAAAATTCTGTGAAAGTAGGGTTATTTTGTGATTAATTCGATTTGACACTAAATTCAACCAGAAAAAGGCGTCTGACTACTTAAGTTACATTTGTATCAATATGTAGAGCAATTTACCGACAGTACGGATAGGAGGCGACGAATGATACAGCTTTGGTTATGTATTGGATTACTAATGTATATGTAGCACATTCTGGCGTACTTTTGTGTCATTTAAATACGTTTTTTGCGAACTCACTAATTGTGATTAAACATTTCATGTTACATTTTGTTGGCACGCAGCTTTCAGCACTGATGAATATAAATATGCCAAGGACCCATTGATATCTATGGTACGACGAACTCAAATTAATGAGTCAAACTTAATTTTTCTCAGTTACATCTAGTTTTTCTCAGGTTAAACTTTGTTATTTTATTTTTTTGTTAAACCTATTTTCCACATTTAAACCTAGTTTTTCAGTTAATATAGGTCACGAGGTAAACCTAGTTTATCTCCAGTTAATCCTAGTTTTTAACGTAAACCACATTAACTGGAGAAAATTAGGTTTAACTGTGGGAAAATTATATTAATACTTATTAATGTGATTGTTGCTTAATTAAATCTTGTTTTTTCTAAGTTAAACTAGGTTTTTCTCCAGAAAAGTAGATTTAACTAATTATTGTGATTTTGTCGCAGTTTAACTTAGTTTTCTCAGTTTAACCTACATTTTCTCCAGTTAATATGGGTTACTGAAAAATTACTATGTTTGACTGGAGAAAAACTAGATTTAACTGAGAAAAACTAGTTTTTTAACTCATATATGTGATTTTGGCGTGTCGTATATCTCTAAACGACTAGCTGATTACTTTGTTAAACATTACATAGTCAGCATTTATACATCTATGGCACGCCAAAATCACATAAACCTAGTTTTTTCGGTAATCTACATTGACTGTAGAACAAATTGGTTTAACTGTGCCAAAATCACAAAAAATAGTTAAACATAGTTTTCCTCAACTTAATGCTACATTTTCTCGTAACCAAAATTAACATAGTTTAACTGAGAAAAATTGTGATTAACTGTGCAGCAATCACATTAATGAGTATTGGTGTATCTAAGTTAACTCTAGTTTTCTCAGTTGAACCTAGTTATTCTTCAGTTAATTTGTGTTACGAGAAAATCTAGCATTATCAATAAGAAAACTGAAGAATTACTAGTTTAATCCAGAGAAAACTAGGTTTAACTCATTGGTGTCATTTTGGCGTGCCATATTAGTTAAACAGGTTTTTACGCAATTCGCCACTTTAACCTAGTTTCTCGCAGCATCTTACATTCACTGGAGAAAATCCAGGTTTAACTGAGAAAATCTAAGTTTAACTGGAGAAAAACTAGGTTTAACCGAGAAAAACTACGCTTATATCATTAATGTGATTTTGGCGTGCCATACCCCGTATGAATAAAAGAGTAAACCAACGTTTCACTAATTTCTATAAATACTCTTTAAAATGAAGAAATACCAAACTCGTAGCCTATTTTGATACGATTTATTGGATTCTTAATAGAATGATCTCAACATGATGAACGATTGCAAATCCCAAATGGGATAGGTAGAGGAGTTCGGAAGAAGTCAGCGTCCCCTATTAGCATGCCACACCCATCGCAAATGTTATATCAGGAAATAATTTGTTCAATATTTCTTTCCATGTAAATATCTTCTGAATGATGAACTAAATTTCCTTCTTTGTTGGTAGTTTCAACTCAGTTAATTGTATTATCAGTGGAAGTTATATGAGTAATTATGGTTAGGGTTAGGGTTAACATAAAATAAACCCTAACCCTAAACCCTAACCCTGAAGTTATATGAGTAATTAACATACTATATTTAGGATATTTTGTACTTCTAGATTGACGCTAACTCTCACATGTGCACGTGGAAAAATGAAGATAACGAAGGAATATCGTAGGAACACCCTGATCGTGTATATGATGTTATTGATGTTTAATCTTCTGTGCAATTATTTAGTCAACATCATGTATAAACTTAGTATTCAACTTATTTTGCATAGATAATTTTTCAAAAGAACATTAACATTATCTGGTGTTCTCTATATTTTAGAGCAAATGGATAACAGTAAACAAATCAAAGATGACCGCTGTTCAACCTGCATTTGCTGTCTAATACGAGTAAATCTCATTTCAGATCTCAGTCAATAGCAGCAGTTCTTTTTTCATGGTTCGATGATACAAATCGTGTAGAATATACAATATTCAAGAAAATTGATAAATTAAATATTGCAGTTATTAGTTGGTGCGACGCGTAGGACAGGTCAGACTGATAAAATACAAGAGAGCCGAACGCAAATCTGATCTGCGTAACATGATCTTTGCCATCGCAACATTCATTGTCATTTATTTTCTGAAATATAAAAACCTCAGATACCAAAGTGTAAATCAATAGAATGTCCAGGACATAGATACAAATCCGATAAAAAATGGACAAACACGGACCTCTGGAAACCAAGAGGTGGGATCAGGTGCCATGGAGGAGTAAGCATCCCCTGTCGACCGGTCACACCCGCCGTGAGTCCACAGTCAAGTCCAGTGAAACACGTGAGGAGTGTATCCTCGTCACAATTGGTACAGACGTCTCAACAACCGCCAACGAAAAGGCAACTCAACATTTCACTTAGTGAAACAGAGTAGTCGCAAAGAAGACTATTATACCGAAATGTCTTGCAGTTTTTTTACTGTTTCCAAACAGTTCACTGGCTATGGATATTAATGCATCCATCTAGCACTCCCCTAATTGCTGTCTAATAACATCTTTAAGGTATAATGATATTGATTGTTGCATCATCTTTACTGACTATAACCGAGATGCATTCCTAAATGGGACTAATTCATGTACCACGTTATACCCGATAACGTTTGTGCGGTTCTAATTTCTCCAATGATGATGGAACGTAAGTTTACGTAATCTTCCCGGTGAAATGACGTTAGCGCGGGATATCGTCTTCTAGCGTCATTCCATCACTAATAGAAACAATAGTCGTTATCGGGTATCACGTGGTACAAGAATTAGTCCCATTATTTCATTTTATGTTAACTGTCCACTACCGTCGGGTATGACCTGACGACAGTAATGTTTTACAAATTCATTCAATCTAACCCCAGTTCTGGATGCCCATGTATGTCCAAGTTTTACCTGATTTGTATAATGCTTCATGAACCTTTCAATTAACACCTAAGTATCTGTATTTTTTTATTATTATTATAATTAACGGTCAATACTTCCTGATACTGTTTCAGTTGATTGTTCTTAAAGCTGTGATCACGGCTTCGTTTTTTTTACTGCAAGATGATTTTTTTTTCCCTTTTTTTCTTTTTTTTTTTTTTTTTTTTTTTTTGTCCTTGCGTATTGACAAGTCATTATCTCATCCAAATAACTTGCAACACTTCCTTCAGACATTTGAAACTAATTAATAATACAAAGAAAATCCTTTGCACAACTGTATGTTAACGAGATCAATAATAACGAAGAAATACCACCGTGTGAAAGCAAAGTAGATTTATTTCCATTATATTTAATACAGTTTTCATTTCTTTTCATGTATGAAGCTACTGATTTTCGTCTTGTATGACAAAAATTTGTCAGTGAAATTATCTGAATAGAAATTATACATTAATCCTTATTTTAAGTCCGAATTCATAATGCCGGAAATCTTCCTGTCTGATCTGACATGCTATCAGACCTACTCAATGTCTGAAAATTTCTTTCTAAATACGAATATAATGTCATACGCGTTTATTATTAGATATTTCATGAACCATGTTTTGTGATTGTTCATGATTAATATTTTATCAATAAAATTTAAACGACATTATATACTAGCGGAAACACTTAAAAGTTAAATAAAACAGAAAAAGTATTCTTTGATCGCTCTTTATTCCTAAAGGCATAGTTTGATATTCTAAACGCGTGTTTGAGTACTCAATTTGTTAAACATCGTGTTCGATTTGCCTTGATGGCCAAACCACGCTTTTCCGGAGTTTCGAGCCTAAGCGACAAGTGGTTAGTAATCGATTGGAATTTCTAACATTCGTTGACAGTATTCAATGTATTGAACAGAAAAACATTGGTTTTTAGAATAAAACATTTATTTAAAGATGCCTCGCATGATTGAAAATGATCGTATGTGTGCTATTGGGATGCTGGAAGCTGGGATGTCTCGAAGCAATGTGGCAAAGCAGTTTAGAGTTCATATTAATACTGTTAGATCTAATGCTTTATGGAGACGATATCGGAAAACTGGCACAGTTCGGGACCGCCCACAATCAGGACGCCCGCGTGTGACGTCACGTCGGCAAAATACGTATTTACTGACGCCACATTTGCGTAATCGATTCCAATCAGCTTCTTTGACAAGAGAAGCATTCCTGGGCATCGACGGATAAGTTCTTGTACCGTAAGGAACAGATTGTGAGAGGCCATCGTCCGTCCTCGACGTCCTGCTATCCGTCCTGTTTTGTTCTGGTGTCACCGTGTTGCGAGGTTAGCGTGGTGTAGGAGGCATCGTCGTTTCAATAACATATATTGGGCGGAAGTTCTGTTTAGGAACGAGTCGAGATTTCATCTCGACAGCAGTGACGGTCATTCTTGGGCTTACCGTCGTGCCGGAGAACGTTTCACTGATGCCTGCGATATTCAGCGTCGCCAATTTGGCGAAGGGAGCGTTATGGTCTGGGCGGAATTACAACATATGGAAGGACCCTTTGGTCATAGTGGAGGATAATTTAACCTGCGTACGCTACCGTGTACGTCAGCACGTCATTCCATTCATTCACAACATCCAGCGTAACGTCATTCTGCAGCAGTACAACGCATGGCCGCATACAGCACGCGTTGTTAGTGACTATCTACAGCAATAAAACGTGAATCTGCTACCCTGGCCTGCGATGTCACCGGCTTTATCGCCTATAGAACATGTTCGGGATGAAATGGAACGACGTCTACGTCAAGAGCCAAACCCCCTGCTACATTGGACGCTTTGCGTCGTTCTTTATTGCGCATATGGTGGAACATTCCTCTGGCATTTCTGCATAACCTTGATTCGTTCAATGTGTCGTAGGTGTGACGAATGCATCGATGCAAATGCACTTTTCTGCACATTTTTTACTTTCAATGGCTGTCCTTCTCAACCATAATGGATATAATCCGTGATTTGATGTTTAAACTGAAAGACAATGCATTATATTAAATAATAATATACATAAAGCAACATAATATTTTGTATTTGAATAAATGAATGAAATTACTAAACTACGCAGTTTCTTTTTTCCTCTATTATATATTGTAAATATGTGTGTGTAAACGTAAATAAAACACCGGCAAACGCTGTAAATGTATACAGTGTCCGAGTTCGGTAATCAAGTTAGCGTACATTTAAAAATCATAAAGATTCCCGCAAAAGTAAAGTAACGGATTGATAAAATATTCTTGACGTCATTTTTGGGGAATCTCTCATTGTTGTCCAAATTTACCCGCAACTATTATGAAAAATCCTATTGGAGAATCATTGATGCATTTTCATCAATGGATAATGTTCCTATGAATAATGTGAAACATAAAAATACATGCTGTAAGTCTTTCGCCGTAGCGTAGGCACACTATTTCGTCTTTGTCTTTGAATTTTGAATAATGTTTTACGCCAAATTCAAAAAATGTAGTTATATGATGTCGGCCAGTTTCAATGGTGGAGGAAAGAACACGGTTACAGTGTTCCCACGAAGAGACCACCCAGCTTCCGCAATTAAATTGGCAATCTTTCTCAGAAAACTCAACTTATGTTCCAGTGGAACTCGAACCTGTACTGACCGGAAGTAAGAGACTTCATAGTTCACTCGGTCACTGAGGCCCCCGTCTTTGTCTTAAAACCAATGATATTGTCAGATTTCTGAGCTGATCTTGTGGAATAACGGTATAGTGATAGTGAAAATCATTCAGCAACATTCACTGAAATTATTTGTTTGTTTAAATGGTGTTTTACGCCAAACTCAACAATTAACACTTATATGGTTGCTGCCAGTTTTGAATAGTGGAGCAGAGAACCCGGTTGAAAAGTACACGGGCAGATCCACGGACCTTCTGTCAGTAAACTAGCAAATTGTCTAACAAATAAGCTTAGGTGCCAGCTAGGCTTGATCCAACGTTGACAAGAGATTAGAGACGCCATCGTTTAAAGCGCAATGCTCTAACAACTCCGCCATAACAACATCATATACTATTGTCTGTGGTGAGAATTCAATATATATTAGGAGTTTCAAAAATATTGATATTCGATGTTATTTCTGATTTTAAGTGAACACAATATCTTTGAAAGATAAAGAAGCTACA
Source organism: Atrina japonica (assembly GCA_030159075.1). NCBI lineage: Eukaryota > Metazoa > Mollusca > Bivalvia > Pterioida > Pinnidae > Atrina > Atrina japonica. Next base: position 829,624 of record BROG01000051.1, read on the forward strand.
TAAAGAGTACATTTTTCATAGACAAATCTCCACTCAGTTTCTTGTTTCGGTTTTACCGGTTAGTAGTTATTAAATAACAGAAAGGTAGAGGTGGTTGGTACGCCAAAATAGAGGAATAACCTGTGTTTACAAAAATGCTTTTTTCTACTTTTATTACTTGTACTTGATGTGCAATAACAAAAAAGACCTATACACAAAAAATCTTAAATTCCTATATGTTTGGTGAAAATAAGGTCTTGTCCAGTGTGGTATTCATATACAAACAGTAAGGCTGAATTAATCATTTGCAAGTGAAAAGGTGCCAAACCTGAGTTTCCTGTACAATTTTCACAAAATATGTAGGAATTTAAGAATTTTTCACAAAAATAGTGAAACCTAGATTTCCTCGAGAAAAAATATCAGGTTTTATCGAGATAAAACTAGGTTTAATTGCGACAAATTCTCATAAGTAAGTATTAATATGATTTTGACGCATATAAACTTCAGTTAAACTCCAATAAATTCAGATGCCAGGTTTTGTCTACTTATTCTAAAACTCCTTTTAAAAATAAACTAGGTTTAACTGAGAAAACAAGGTTTTTCTAAAAACATAGGTCTAATTGAGAAAAATTAGGTCTTACTAAAAATATAAGTTTAATTGAGAAAAACTTGGTTTTACACATTAATCTGATGTATACATGACATAAAAAACCCCAAACTAGGTTTACCTGGAGAAAATTTTGATTTAACTGAGAAACTCTAAATTTAACTCGACTGGTCCCATTCCGTTAGGAAATCGCAATTGTTCTTCGTATTGTGACTGTTGTTATACCTACCTTTTCAATGACCATGACCTTTTTCCCGAACTGGTTCAATGAACTCGCGAGGTTTCCATGGAACGTTTGCGAAGGGTGTGGCATGTCGCCAGGGGACGCTGACTCCTTCCGTACATCTGATCCTATCCCGTTTGGGATTCGCAATTAATCGTCATGTTGAGACCATTTGCATATCCAATTCGTCGTGTTCTAATGGAGCTTCGATTTTCGATTGGTACTCTGGCTCAGTCGGTTGCGCACCCGACTCTTGATTGTGAGGTCGTGAGTCCAGCTGGCGGCAGGTTGGTCTTTCGGATGAGACAGTAAAAACCGAGGTTCCGTGTCACGGTAGGTGTCGGCATGTTAAATAAGCCTCACTGTTCAATGGCCGTAAGTGCCGAGCATAGGCCAAAATCTGAAGCCCTTCACCGGCATTTGGTGACGTCTCCATATGAGTGAAAGATTCTCGAGTGTGACGTTAAACAACAATAAACAAACAAACAGATAAACATCATTTTTACTAGTTTACTGGTAACTCGGCAAGCCACATCGGTTTGTCAAATATTGCGTACTTGTAATCGGTTTTAACGGAGGCAAACCAGACTGCAAATCGTTTAAAATCTCAAATCAACAAAATATCTTTATCTTTGAGCTACGAAATCTCATTTTGACGAGAATCTAATTCATTACAATACAACAAGTGTATTACGTAAAAAATAAGTAATCCTTTGTTTGAAGTTGATCTGTCTATTAAAGCCTTGCGATCTGAATTTTCAATCTTGCTTCGTCAGATAATTCATTACAAGTTTTTGTGACATAAAACGGGAATTTAAGTAATATCATTATACCAGGCAGAAATTCAAACCTGCTATAAACATAATCCTAGACAAAGAAAACTCACTTTCCATTCAGTTCTACTATCAGGTATGAATGACAAATAAATCGAAATGTACCTAAATCATGTTTATTTTGCTGGAATATTGCTATATCTATTTCCCCAAGACCTTATTTGTTCCTGCGACGAAAATGTCAGGTATAGATACTGTATCTGCAAGGAGCAGAATCTGTGCTGTACAGAAGTTGTGCATGTTACAGTTCTATAAACTATCTATCTAACTAGATTGCACAAAAAATTAAGATTTCGGAAGATATCGATGTGGACAATGCATTTTTGTTATCGGTAAAACTATAATTTATGTTTGTAGCGCATTAGAACTTTGCTTTTATCATATGTAAGTTTTAATTAATGATATGGAAGTTGTATCTTTTTTCGTCCGTTGTTGTAAATTTTTAATTAAATAATAAATACAATAATATGTCAAGTATCGTTGTACAAAATGCCTATTTTATTTTAATTGTTTAATTTTATATTGCTTTTGTTAAATTGACCACGTTATAAGACACTGTACATATAAAACACATGTACAGCGAACTGTCTTCCCCAGAGTGAAACTAGTGATATACAAATTAACCCTGACGCAGGTGTAAGAAAATATGGGTATGCAAATGAACTTCGTATCATTATTTAAACGTAGAAGTTGACTGATATCAGTTGACAGAGGGAGCTAACTCTTCCTTGACACTACATCATACCTCGGAATTTTCCATTGACCTGTGTTCATTTGTCCAATATTCATTAGATTTACACAATGGAAAGGGACATAAACTTCTCATTTTCACTTCCAATTATTTTGCAAAATGCCTCATATTTTAAATTAAGAGCTCTCAAAATTTTTCTCAACAAGCTGTGCTTATCGTGTATCACGTTGACTATCGTATAATAACCCAAATTTTCTGGGGAATTTCTCGATATGAATTTTCCCTTCTCTCGATTATTTTGCACAGAGCTAAAATTGGTCCACATTAGATACCTACTGCTATGTTTGGGAGGAAAAAGATAGGAAAAATGCAATATTTTATCTGAAACTAATCTGACAAAGAGAAATATTACACTGTTAATGACTATCAATTAACATTATAATTTTCAAACAAGTTCTTGAGAGTCAACAACACTGGTCAGTTTGGGTACTGTGCCAATTTGGGTATTGCTACAATAGTATTCTGTTTTGTATGGTGAATATATACCTGTGAAAGGTTTCCCATCATCTCCAAAGTATTTGAAATTCATGTTATATCTAATTGGCCAAAGAACATAGGCCTAGTTGTTATATCTGGAAGTAAACAAAAACACTATCATTAGTATATATCACTTCCATAATAAGCGCTATACCAAATATAACTGTAATTAGGATTTTTGTTTAGATGAAAGGCTTTTTATTTATATTACTTATTGTATATCAGGTAATTCAATTTAGTATTCATTACAAAAAGCTGATACGAATGTGTGAATCGCAAAATAAACATCATTTACTGGGTAATTATCACCTCAATTTTCTAAAAGTTCGATACAAATACGATTATAAATCCGTGGCCAATGGATGGAAACAGTTTCCCCACCTCGTGCCACGCAGCAGCCTAAGTTGATTTTATGTTTGTTTGTTTGTTTATTGTTGTTTAACATCCCACTCAAAAATCTTTTACTCATATGGAGAGGCCATCAAATGCCGGTGAAGGGTTTCAAATTTTGGCCTATGCTCGACACTTACGGCCATTGAGCAGTGAAGGTTCTTTAACGTGCCGACACCTTCTGTGACACGGACCTCGATTGTTACTGTCTCATCCGAAGGACAGAAACCAACCTACCGCCGGCTGGACTCGAAGTCACAACCTCACGATCTAGAGTCGAGCTCGTTGCCGACTGAGCGAGGCCGTACCCTTGATTTTATGGAAAGTTTCATTGTTAATTTTCTTACAAAGGACAAGTGTTTGTTCCAGGTAACAATGTATACTATTTAAAATTTGCATTTTTGCCTACATTTTAAATTATTATTTCAAAATATCAGAGCATACTGTATTGAATTGAACAAAATTGCCGACTTGAATACAACAAAATGAATTATCTGCCCATCATGCTTCAATCGGTTGTCCCCTATTCAAATGCAAGTGACGTCATAAATACGTCACCGCAAACCTTCAGGTGAATAATGTCGATATTTGTTCTACAATTAACCTATCGCCAAGTGTCAGACACATGGCTATCCATCCATGTGCTTTTTTGACGTCATTCGATTGTGATGTCATAATAGCATAAGTGTTTGACGGGCCATTTAATTGTGATGTCATAATTGAAAAGTTTGCTAAAAGGTGTCGTGTCGGACATATGGCGATAGGTCAATTACTGAGTACGTAGTAAGTAAAAGTAGTTCAGTTGTCCCTGCGATAGCCAATCAAATCGCTGTGTAGGCTTTATTATACGTGTCACATAAACATAAATATGTAATCTGTTATGAAACTGTATGCTGCACAGATCATATGGCCCAAAATGTCTATCATTCACTTCGGATGGGCGACGAACAAAATTTACTCAAGTGATTGAAATATACGAAAAAAGTATCACTTGCAAAAAGATATTTCGAAGCCAGCATCAACCTTTCTATAAATGGTTTAAGTGCATGTTACCAGAATAAAATGAAAAGAATAATTAAACTTGTAATGTGAAGTAAATTATGTAAAGGAATATAAAAGTGCAAACTGGACTTTTAATGAAATCAAAAGCGGCAATATATGTCACAAGAAACGAACAAGAAAATAAACTATGTTAAAAAGGAAAGGACAGAAAAAGACCCAGTGCATATAGTTCATACGAAGCGGACTTCGTTTAGAAGCTTCCGAATCAAATAGAAAAACGCTAGCGGTGACCTTTAATTTGACATTAGATATATCGACGACGTTTTGTCAATTTTCATAGATTAAAGACACAACAGAATAAACACATCCTCTTCATACTTGGACATTTTACTCACAACAAACATAGACAGGAAAATAACCAACCAACCTTTACAACAAACGCAACGATATCGGCTTTCCCATTGTTAGTTTTCTACACTTAAGTAATCAATTGCATTTGGTGTTTATATCCAACAAATGTTCAGATATGCCGAATATATCTAACATATGAACATATCATATACAGAGGAAAACTACTTACTGACAATTCATTGACACAGGGATATAGAAAATCGTGTTTGATGTCAACGTTCCGCAAATTTTACGGTCGTTATGATATTCTTGTTTGGCTTCACTCTGTTTCACTAAATGAAATGCTTAGTTTCCTATTTGATTGGTTGTTGAATCGTCTTTACCAATTGTGATGAAGATTTTTTTTCTCAATAATTTCATTTTAATTTGATTGTGGGCTCATGGTGTGACCGGTCAACAGGGGATGCCTACTCCTCCGTGGCACCTGATCCCATCTTTGGATTACCAGTGGTCCGTATATGTTCAGTTTTCACCAGATTTGTATAAGTATTCTGGACATCCTGAAGATTTTTAATTTGTTATTGGATATTTTTATAAAAAGCACTTTATAATGACTGTACAAAACTTGTAAGTAAATATTATACAAACGAGTTTTCAACATAGTTTCAATATTTCTATTTGAACTAATTATAAATTTTAACACGTAGGCGGATAATTGCATAAAGTCATCAGATAGACAGACTAAATCATGAACTAAATTTCAAACCCCAATTTCTTGTTACAATGGAATAATAAAATCTTATATTGGTGTGGTGCGTGGACAAGGAAATCTCCACCCAAGTTTTTAGAATCCGGATTCAGATTTATACCAGGAGAGTTGAGATTTTCATTTCCTCGGTTTTTACCTCTTGATTTTCACACTTCCGTGTTGGTCCATTTTTTTCAAGATTTCATTAATACGTAGGTATCTGAGATTTTATAGTATTATAAATAATGCGTTAAGAGTATTTGCTTTAAAAATAAAAAAATAGAAAAATAAAAAATATTTCACAATATAACATGCGTTCATTTTTAATATACACTGACGATTTGCATTCTATTAATCTTTGTGATTTAGGATTGTGACGCACAGATAACAGGAAATTAGGAATAATAATTTCAAGATATGTTCTGAAAGCAGCTTTGTAAGTCTCGAATATGAGATTAATTTGATGACATTCACATAATAAATTTTTTTTCAACGGATATTTCAGGAAAGGATGACATTAAATTGTCTGACAATTATCGGGAAACTAACCATACAAGACAATCAAATTTGACATTTTGTAATTATACATGTTTTGTGGATCTACATTTTAATTCCATTCCGATTTCTTATGAAGAGTACAGTACAACTATTGATGGACGTTAACTTGAAATCATATCAGATAAGGGATTCATAAAAAAACAAGGCCAAATTGAACATAATTTTTGCAAACAAGCTAGATAGAGAGATTGATAGATAAATGAATGGATGGATAGAGAAAAAGAAGTGAATAATGAAAAGAGTATATATATATGTATGTATATATGTATATATATACAGAGTATTTCAAGAACACGGCTACACTTCAAATGTGTATAATTTTGCGCAGACACATGACGACTAAAACAAGTTCATTAGAAAGGAAAGAGAATTTATTTGAAAATGTATGATTAAATAAACCAAAAAGTTATTAGGTCAGAACTTATTTCTTGATGTGATCGATGACAACATCATAAATTAGCATTATTTTGTTTTAATACCAAAATGAATGACAAGAACTTAAAGAAGATTCTCATTTCGGTGTTGCTAAATCTTATTTTTAGTACACCAAGCGTGCCCAAATTATCCATTTCAGACACGTGAAAATGTGATTCGAAACTTCCTAGACAGGTTACAGTTAGTGGCAGAGAATTTAGACATTTGAAATATGTAATGAAAAATGACGTTTGACTTGTAAATTTCCGAACTGTTAAAAGTTAAAAATGTGATTCACCTGATCAATTTTTTATGTGCATGCATTAACAGTTATATACCAACAATGACACTCTTTAATATGATATATCCCGTATTTTGATATGTAGCTTGTGCCATATTCTAGTGAACGGTAAATTCGGGCCATGTTTATGAAACACCTTGTACCTCTATCTCTATGACCGAGTTATCATGTTCGAAATTGTACTCAACGCTATCTAAACATTCATTTTTGTGAGTGCGTAGATGGCCAAATGATTAGGGCGTCGAGCATGGGGGCCATGCGATTGGTGCCGTTGGTCGAGTGTTCGAACCACAGCAGGGGCATGGTGAATTTGTAGGTGCCTTATTATTTTGTGTATTTGTGCTTTATATATGATTTATTAATGCAGATAATTTCTGATCCAAGGTCGTTAGTAAATGTTCAGTGTTGTAATTATATATACTTGTTTTTCATTATATACATCGTTAATCGATCCATTGTCATTTACATTAGGATTGAACACATTTCAACTCTATCTCTATGACCGAGTTCTCATGTTCAAAATTCTACTCACCGCTATCTAAAGATTCAATTTTGTGAATGCGTAGGTGGCCAAGTGGTGGTCAGGCGATTGGTGCCGTAGGTCGAGAGTTCGAACCCCAGCAGGAGCATGGTGAGTTTGTAGGTATCTTGTTATTTTCTGTATTTGTGCTTTATATAGATTCTCTCATACCTGCCTATATATTATAGAGTGTGATTACAGTTAAGGTCTGTCTGTATTACATATCACGTGACATGCTTGCTAGATATACCACTTTCGATTACACAATCGTTCATACTTAGGTCTTCTTTTAAAGATAATGTAGATTCCCTTCCCACGAGATCGACATGAATATTAATATTTAATTATGGTCTCATGTTCAGTGGGAGAGGTATGTTGGAAAAAAGATTTCCTAGGAGAAGTCAGTAAACTGGTCAACATTTGTGGTACTATCCCATTAGCTCGTGACATCTCCGTAATAACTGGAGAAAATGATTCAATACTAAGCAACAATTAACATAGATGGAGCGCAGATAAATGCAATAAAAGAATGTCACTACTAGACTGAATTATAGTGATCACATGACATATAGATACACAATGAATTATACAAGTGGTTGATAATTTTACATATTCTCAACATGATCCATGCAAACACCAACATTCATGTTGAACTGTTTCATTAGATGCATTTATATTTAACAATAAAAAGTTAAAGTTTATCCCTTATACTTTCGTTCTTAAACTGCAAACTAATTCTAGTCAGCTATTCCATCATTCTAAGAGTGGGTGGATTGATGGATAGGCATATAACACCTGCCAGCACTAAATATATTCATTGGAAATGATGATTTGACAAATTATTTTATATTGTGATTTTTATAATACACCTTTATAAGAAATATTGTTTGAATAATGAGTGAAAAGCAAGGACATACGATATTTCTTCTTATTTCCTTAATTCAATGATATATAATAAAAAAGTTTTGTCCAGTTTGAATATCATGTTTGGTAAAGTCTATGTATAACATTTTGGTACTGAAATATGAGGATTAATTAAGTTAATAAATTGGATATTTTCAATAGTTATTTTTAACACTAGGAAAATAACACTCCATGTAAAATCAATGTAAACTCTATTATTTTCACTCGGCCAATCAAAATACTTTTAAAATTTTGGGATTTTTTTGGGGGGGGAGGTTATATTTTTTCTTGTTTTATGAGAAATATATAAGTAATAAATATAATATTTTTCAATTTCATATTGTTAGGCAGAACATTACATTACAATATTATTCTTCTGCCTCACGCAATGAAATAAAAACCGGCAGGTTTAGCAACCACTTCGAACATGCTATTCATAAAAACGGCAAATATCCTATAATGTATCTAATTTGATTTTAACAGAAGAAAGTCGAGAACCAAAAAATAAAACGTCTTGCATTAATAAAGATTACCTTTATCATATAAAAAAATATAAAGCAGAATAGATACGATTATGTTCTTCTTCGTATATCAACAATCCATCAGTTCTGGAACATGAGAAACAAGGCGATTCATGAATAACAGAAAATGCAGCAGAAATAGTCAGTGACAATAATTCAAAATGGACATTCTTTTCACTTGAAAATATATTCCTGAGTGTTCATTAAAGAAGTCTCGAAATGAAATATTAAGTTTTTTCGCGAGAATATAAGAATAGTGTTTCGTTGAAATGATATCCATAGTCGTGTATGATACATTTGTTTTTTAACTCATTCACCCCTAAAGACACATTTGGATTAGTCTAATTCATTGATTTACAGAAGAGTCAATTCTTTTTTCAGGGGTTGATGAGTTAAGATGAACAGATATTTAAACAGCCAAATTTTTTTGTACATATTATATATATATTTATATATATATATGTATTAAACCCCTAGATCGTAATCCAACTGAAATGTTGCATTTGCGATAATAATACATTATATTTGCACTCAGTCGCATTTTAAAGAAATTCACGAGAGACCAGGCATGGTTTCTGCATTTAGTAGAACTAGATCCCATAAATCCTTATTAGCATTTGTAACATTTGCTTTAACTATGTAGTAATGTAATAAACAAACTGTGATGCGTTTAATTTTATTTCGGAGAAACAGTTTCCGTAAATGTCCTGATAACTTTTCCGAACCGACATGAGATTTTTAATGTTTAAAAGTGTAATGAACTTTACATAATGTTAATTTGCGTCATCTTGTAATTTGTGCTGCAACAACATTTAACATTTTGATGACTTGAAATGATTTGGTCTTTAAATAATTAATGTTTCTATGATAATATCAATGGGCAAGTGATGTAATTAGTCTTAAATCTAATCTATCTGAATATCCTTAATGTCTTTTCTTGCATCTCTCTTGTAAATAGACTTTAATTAGCTTATCAATTAGTTTTTCCTCAGACTTCAATAAGAAACTATAAAATTTTCTTTAATTAACATATTTGTACTTGCTCAATTTTTACTGATAAAAAATTGTGACGTAAGCATATTTCCGTTCTTATAAATCCCAAACAGAGCAATCTCCAACATTGGTCACAGTTCGAGGTATACCAGAGTTGACCCGATATCTAAGGTAAGCAATAATTTAGTCAAAAACTAAAACTAATTAACTCTATATATATTATAAAAGAATATACTTATTATTTTCAACAATTATTACTGACAATTATTAGTTTCTCATCGAGATTTTCACAAGTGAAAGCTATTTTCAATCCCAATTGTAATTTTACCGTAAAAAGAAAATACATTTTGTATATCGTATATTCATATTAATTGCCTTGATGATAACTGTTGTGATGAAAACTATAATCAAAGTATAACGAAAAAAGAATCAATTATAACAATAAGAACAGCAGAAAAAACTACAACAATAACAATAATGATATCATTATAATTATTATTATCATAATTATTAATATTATTACTGCTACTATTATTATTATTATTATTATTATTATTATTATTATTATTTTTATTATTATTATCATTAATATTATTATTATAATTATTATTATTATTATCCTTATTTTTTTATCATTATTATTATTATTATTATTATTATTATTATTATTATTGTTATTGTTATTATTATTATTATTATTATTATTAATATTATTATTATTATTATTATTATTATTATTATTATTATTATTATTATTATTATTATTATTATTATTTCAATTCGTTTCATAAACTAAAAGTATTTGGCGTATTACTATATCAACACACCACTTTCATATTCGATGTGCCGCGATTTTTACTTGTGTAAGAGACCAATGCTCATTATAACGAACCAAGCCTGGAGTAAACTAGAACGTTGCTTTTGAAAGACAAGTTACATTAGTTAGGCCTATGTTGGGCGAAGGAACATTTACTATTTGTATTCAAAAATCTTACCTATGGCCTGGATTCGAATATTTTTGCCCTGAAAGATATCATGGAAGTTTGTAACTGAATATAAAACAATTACTTATGTAGATGCAGTGAAAGTTCTAGTAAGGAAAGTTGGTTCTGGTCCAAGAATTGGATAAATGGCCCTATTATAAAACCAACTTGCCGGTCAAATTACTATCCCTGTCGGAATTATGTTGCATAATACCGCAAAAAAGACATTGAATATATACCTCAGTAACACACTTTGAAAAAAATTTCTACCTGTGTTAAACTGGGCCTGATTTTAATGCAATTTGAAATATATATTTTTTTTCAATTCGCGTTGAGCCTGTCCGAAATTTAATGCTATTTGAAGTTATTTTTCATAGTGTATTAAGTTTCCCCAATTTAGCGAATTTTGTTTTTGCAAAATGTGTATTCTATTTCAAAACGGGTCGTTACAGCGGTCCGTATCTGCATTTTTCTGTACAGCAAAAAGACCAGAATATATAACTTAAAGGGTAAAGAAAACGAAATGCTTTTTGTCTTAACATTCAGCACTAATGATTAATCTATGATGTATACAAAATACTTGGCCTAGTATATAAACATCAAAAAGGAGAATAAAATAGCGGTGTGTCAAACTTCATTAGAGTTCAGTAGTCAACAGTTGTAAAATAATGATAGCAGAGGGGTACTCGACTGAAGAAAAAATATAGTGTAGATCTTCAAAGATCAAGTAGACATATATGAACAACACTCCACAATTACATAGACGTTATACATGCTTAATGCAAATAATCGCTGTGATTGGGTCAAAAACACTGGAAACAGTTTTACCAATCTTTTCAGTATGGTTTAATTGTGTGTGTGTGTGTGTGTGTGTGTGTGTGTGTGTATGTGTGTATATGTGTGTGTGTGTGTCTGTATATATGTGTGTGTGTGTGTGTGTGTGTGTGTGTGTGTGTGTGTGTGTGTGTGTGTGTGTGTGTGTGTGTGTGTGTGTGTGTGTGTGTGTGTGTGTGTGTGTGAGTGTCACGCCAAAATCACACTAAAACAAGTTTTCCTCGAGTTAAACCTAGTTTTATTTGCGGGAATTTTATTTACACGCGAAAAAAATTATTGCGTAATAAAGTATGATAATATGATGAAATGAACATTCGAAAGTCCCGCGAAATTTCCCGGATTTACAGGACCACCCTGCTTTAACCACACGGGCAAGGAAGCTCATGTTATAACTCTGTAATCATACGAGAGCTTTCTCGATGTTTTGCGGTTTTTATATCCCAAAATGTTTTCACATAATTTTCTATATAATTTCAGTTTTGAAATATCATGTCGTCATATTTGTTGAGGACAGTAAGCTTCTGTGTTGTTTTAACGATAATAGCATCAACATGCACACGTCGACCGCTGGTACGCATTATACGACATAGTGGATGCTTGCCGAAGGCTATGCTTACGTTTGTATGTCATGGAAGCTGTGAGACAGGAACCAGACATTCTCCATCGAGTTCTGCAGGGAATGAAGACGTTTCCCAATGCTGTCAGGAAACAAAACATGTTCCAGCCCGAAGTTTTCTAAGATGCCCCAGTCGAATGACCAATCGTTTGAGAACCACGTCATTCTCAGTCGCCGTCCCTGTTGCATGTTCTTGTACATCTTGTTGATCTAGTTTAAAGAATCATAATCGTACCTGGAAAGCGACGAAACTGTTCAAGATGACAGCAGTCTTAAGGTATTATGATAGAACAAAGTGACATTGAAACTGAAAATAGATTAATTGTCGTCCACTGACCTACGAAGCTGTTAAATTATTTGATACTTCTATGATTATCATTATTATCTAGTGTCCTGGACATTCTATCGATTTATACTTTGGTATCTGAGATTTTTATATTATTTCAACGGCTCCCTATTAAACTCTGATTTAAATCTGTATTGCGTTTTTAGTAAATCATACTTAAATTTCAAGCATTGAAATAAGTGTGTTTAGACGATTGTCTATACTTGTTTATATAAAACATATATCGAATTAACAAGTTTTGTGTTATCTTTACAAATATTTTGGAGCCGGCCTGGCTCAGTCGGTAGCGCGCTCGACTCTGGATCGTGAGGTCGTGAGTTCGAGTCCCGCCGGCGACAGGTGGGTTTCCTGTCTTTCGGATGAGACAGTAAAAATTGGAGGTCCCGTGTCACAGTAGGTGTCGGCACGTTAAAGAACCCTCACTGCTCAATGGCCGTAAGTGCCGAGCATAGGCCAAAATTTGAAGCCCTTCACCGGCATTTGGTGACGTCTCCATATGACTGAAAAATTCTTGAGTGGGACGTTAAACAACAATTAACAAACAAACAAACAAATATTTTGCCACTGAAATTTCAGCATTATGTGTTCAAATCGAAGTTTATTTTATACTTTGTGAATAGACACAACCTAATTAATTAAATCCCATACGTGGGAATAGGCTTAATAAAATTAAATCCTATACTTGGGAATAGACTTAATAAAATGAAGCAATTCAGCTTGATCCCTTTTATGATATTTGAACATGATAATTATTTATATATTTCACGTCATTATCACATTTTTATATATCTGATGTCATTTTACAGGAAAAGTGTTTATTTTGTCCATCCGAATAGTAGGTTCAGATATGAAGTTAAATGATCTAATATATACCTAAATAATTTTGTCATTTTCGCCCTTAAATGAGAGAGCGAATTTAAAATGAAAGCGTAGTTTTCAAACTAAATAATTGAAGCACAAACATATATGACATCCATGAGACTATGGTGATTTAGGGCGAATTTAAGACGGCGTTAAAACGGCGAAAATAACCATGGGCGAAAATGTCCAGGTATACAGTATTTGATATATTCAGACTCTAAAGATATCTGTAGCATGATAAGGTTGTTGTGACTAAAGTGTATGATGAAATAATTAGAGAGACGTCTACAGTACTGGTAATACATATTACCAGATGTGAACCGAAAAGCGTATACTGACCGAGGAGTTATAATTTTATAGGTCTATATCACATCATATTCGCCACAACAAAAGTCCTTATTTGTAAATCACATACTTTGTCATCTGAAATATCTTAATGATTCATATGTGAAAATAAAGTTGTCAAGATACTTTAGAATTCGTGGAATTGAATTAAACTAATGTAGTTTTTTCATACCATTACTTTTATCATATTTCAATGTGTTTGTTTGTTTATTGTTGTTTAACGTCCCACTCAAGAATCTTTCACTTATATGGAGACGTCACCAATTGCCGTCTGAAGTGCTCTAGATTATGGCCTATGCTCGGCACTTACAGCTTATTGAGCAGTCAGGGTTCTTTAACGTGCAGACACCTACTGTGAAACGGGACCTCGGTTTTCACTCTCTCATCCGAAGGACAAGAAACCAACCTGCCGCCTGTTGGACTCGAACTCACGATCTCACGATCAAGAGTCGAGCGCGCTACCAACTGAGCCAGGTCGGCTCTATTTCAATGTGTACTGAAGTATGTTATAAGGAAGATGGATTTCAATATTCGCTTTACCCTTTTCAGTCAAATCAAACGAGCGCTATTCCGTATTAAATTTTGAAAATATTTATTTCACACACTATGTATTGGCAGTATTTTATTAAATCCACTCATACGTACGTTTTCTGTGGTAAATTTCTAAATGGGTTGAACATAATTACAACATAGATGATTTTTAAAAGCCTGTCAATGGATTTGTTACAGCCTTGGTTTATGTTTTCTGTAAAAAGACCTCACAAAGCGTGTGTTAGAATGTATAGCTTATTTTCACACCATGAATCTTTCAACCCTACAGGCCAAAATAGAAGGGTCGTAAAGAATAGAAAAATTATTACATTCAGATACTCAGGGGTGAAAAGGTTAACTTACAATTTCAAAACAATGTAACGATTGCTATATTTCCATTTACAAAACAATTTCATAATAGAATTGTTATTCTTAATTGAAAACTAATTATTCTATATCAGCTCATCAAATGCAACATATCAATAACTATACCAATAAACTGTTCACACTAGGATACGTTGTCAGTAAGGAAGTTTTATGGTCGATACAAGGATCTTGTTATATAATTTGAGGTCACTCTCTCAAGAATATTTGATAGTATTCTGGAGCACAACCATATACAACAACTCCCTTTCGCCAATCAAATATAACTGACAGATTGTCTTTTCCCATAGCTTGGCCTTTTCACCGAGCTTAAGAGGTTTCCATTGAACCTGTACGGCGGGGTCATGCTAACATTGACATTCTATGATCTTATGCCCAGAATATTTATGAATCATATTAATACCAATTTATCCATGTTAATATATGATTAAATTTATGATAAATCTTGAATATATCTTATTGGATATGCTTTTTCAAAAATAGCTTACTTTTTAGTATATCATTTTTATTTATGTCGAAATTTTACTTATAAATTCTCCCTAAGGGTGCTAATTTCATTTTGTTTTATTTTGAAATAAGGTTCCATTTTATACAAATATTATTTTGGGCGACGAGTAGCGGCCATGAAAAATTTAAAGGAAAACGTACGTTTTGGATGCAAATTGTGAATGTTTGTCGAACAGTGTTCGGTTTTAACATCTATATTTTCGCTTGTGTTATATTCCGACCTTAATTTGAACATTCAAAGTAATTGTCGTAGAGAAAGACTTGATGCAGTTAAGATGTATTTTAAAGCATTTTAATTTTCTATGAAAACCGGGGCCGGTTATGATGGTTTCTGGCCAATGTCCTTTTTCATAGATCTGCACTTTTATATCAAATATTTGACGACCTATAATCTTTCTTTTAACATTATTAGACGTTACTTTCTTATGGTCCAATTATATTCCATAATATAATCTTATATAATCTATGCCAAGTAGACTAGGTGTACTACGAAACAGAAGTATCACTGCACCGTTAAATATCAACGCCACAGGTTATTAATTTAAGGCGCTTTACCTAATCCTTATGGTTTTCCAATATAAGAGTCAAATTTGTGGCAACAAACGCAAATATGCAAACAACGCTGTTTGTATTCCGAAGGCGTTAAGATGACGTACAAAGAGTATCCGATGAAGATACAATTACAACACCAATAATATGCTGACACAAAAATATATCTCTGCTTGTATATGTCAGTATATATAGATATGCATCAAGTAATGCATCCGAACTATTTAATTAATGTTATTCAAAGTCTAGATTTCGACTTCTGTAACAAAATATTCTAACATGTGTGTGTGCTTCGCCTCCATTCAAATATGATCTCATCGGCACATGTGACGTTCTTGTCGATGAAAATTAAAACCACGAAATTCTTATTTCAATCCATTCAAAGTAAGATCTCTCCATATTTCCAATACAAGGAGTCACCATGCATTTCCTATAACTAAACATGTTCAAAGCATTCAATTACAAAGCAAGTCTGTAGCAACTCGATTTCCCCAGGTTTCCCCCAGAAAACTTTCACCTTGTACCTGCTCTACATCTGAGCACAGGTACGTATCATGTGGCCTTGTTGTGACAGATGAAATCAACATTGCACGTAACAATAAAATGAGAAATATTTTGTGTAAAGCCCCGAAACGAAGGCAACCTTTCTCTACATTGCACCAGAACATTGACATTATCATGGACGCATGTGATGAATATGCCATATGTTAGGCTAAGAAAGAGGATGTCGAAGTTGGCACTTCACTAGGATTAAGTCGATCGGGGCTGTTCGTAAACGAAAATTTCGACGATTTAAACACAGGTCACAAGTAATCTGGATATTGTCGGAAAACTTTCCCGACTCCATGAAAACATTTTCATCGTCTCTGCCGACAACGAATCTAGCAACACTTATCATATGCATTTTCTGCGTAAACTACTTCAGTACTCTAAGAGATGTGGCCTTCATTCACTTCCTGGAAACCCTACATACACTTTCACCGATTTTTCCATATTTGAAATAGTAGATAACCATAGTCTGTTCTTATTTCCTTTGGAATACAGACGAGTGCCAGACCTTGAATTCGCAATAGTTCATGTTGAGACCATTTGCACATCTAATTCGTCGTGTTCTAATGGACTTGAATTTCGATTATCAATTGGTACTTCTTCATAGTTACTTAACACACAAATTTTCATATTGTGACAACAATTTATCACTATATCGGTAACCTTTGTATATGAATTGTTCGTAAGTCGAACTCGTACTGGCATATTGGATCATTTGAGTGACACCATATATATGCGGAAACGAGATAAGTCCATTAAACGCGTGAAATTTATGATAGGAAAGTCAAAACGATTTCAATCATTGTATACTTATGTTGTTAATTAGCCGTCCATGTCTATATGAAAGAAAAATAAAAGAATGAAGCACATGATTTTTAGGGGATCTTTAATGTCGAGTTTACTCGTATATATAGCGTTCTTCTTACAAGTATGAAAATTATTATTGATTGACAAAACATCTTCGATAAATTTCAAAGAATTTTTTTCTGAAAGAAAATTTATTTCAATGTGAATATTTGAAATTATTCAGAAAGGGAGATAATTCGGTATGAAGATATACCTAGCAACGGACCATAACTGTGAACTACTTTAAAGAGGGCGTCTTAATATTTGTTTGTAGTGAAATAAGAAGAAAATCTATTGATTAGATTTCTCAGGCTGTGACATCATGATCCTCTTTAAGTTATTCTACTAATCCAGTAGCTCTAGAATGAAACTTAAACAAAATAAGTAAACATGTATATGGATATGAACTGTTTTTCTTTTTTGCAGCCATCTGCGTACATTAATTTTACCATCTAGAATGTACAAGTAGTCTGTGCGTTTTGTAACGTTTTCTCATATATTTTGTGTCTGCGTGTTTTGTACGTTTTCTCATATATTTTGTGCAACGGAAGAAACAAATGATTGATAAATATTGAAAATGTGAATTTCACCTGCCATGCAAATCACACAGATAATTTAAAATAGTTTACTTGAAAATGTACCCATATATCACATCATTTTGTTGTACATGGAAATCAAATTTAATCGTCGCCATACATCTTATTGCCTCTAGATGTCTTTACAATGATTTACCATGGTCTGTGCAACAACATCCACATTTGGATAATAAATGGAAATTAAAACGATTCTAAATCAGACATCCGTATATATACTAACGGAAAAATGAAACTGTGTATACTTAACAGTTAAATAAAAACATCAAAAATATTCTTTGATTGTTCCTTATTCTTAAAGGCATAATTTAATATACTAAAAGCGAGTTTGAGTACTCAATTTGTTAAATATCGCCTTCGATTCGCCTTGATGGCCATTGCACGCTTTTCTTGAGTTTCGAGCCTACGCGACACCTGGTTAGTAATCAATTAGAATTTCTTGCATTCATTGACAGTATTCAATGTATTGAAACAGAAAAAACATTTTTGGAATAAAATTTTGACTGAGATATGCATAACATGATTGAAAATTATCGTTTGCGTGCTACTGAGATGCTGGAAGCATTGATGTCTTAAAACAATGTGGCAGTATGGAGTTCATAATAACACTGTAAACGCTTTATAGAGACAATATCAGCCCACGATCAGGACGCCAGCGTGTGACGTCACGTCGGAAAGATACGTATGTACGGACGTCACATTTGCGTAATCGATTCCAATCGACTTCTTTGATCTCTAGAAGCATCCCTGGGTATCGTGTTGCGAGATTAGCGTGGTGTAGGAGGCATCGTCGTTTCAATAACAGAGATTGTGCGATAGTTCTGTTCACGGACGTGACAGCAGTTGTGCCAGAGAACGTTACATTGGCGTCTGCGTTATTCAGCCAATTCAGAAGAGAGAGCGTTATGGTCTGGGTGGAATTACAACACATGAAAGGGCCCCTTTGGTCATAGTGGAGAGCAATTTAACGGGCGAACGCAACTGTGACGATATGTACGTCATCACGTCATTCCGTTCATTCACAACCACCAGCATAACGTCATTCTGTAGAAGGACAAGGCACCACCGCACCACCGCACACCGCACGCATTTTTGTAACTATCTACAGCGGCAAAATGTGAATGTGCTACCCTGACCTGCGATGTTACCGGAGTCAACCCCCCCCCCTGCTATGGTGGACACTTTGCGTCGTTCATCATTGCGCATATGGCGGAACATTCCCCAGGCAATTCTGCATAACCTGATTCGTTCCATGCATCATAGGTGTGAAGAATGCATCTGTGCAAAAGGTGGTCATACACGCTATTAAACTTGAGAAACTTTTTTGCACCCCCCCCCGTACTTTCAATGGCTGTTCGTATCAACTATAATGGATATAATTCGTGAATTGATGTTTGAATTGAAAGACAATGCATTATATTAAATAATGGTGTACATAATGTTTCATATTATTTTGTATATGAATCTATAAATGAAATTATTAAATTACACAGTTTCTTTTTTTTGCGCTAGTATATTTGTCACGTGTAGTGATATTACATGAAAGTCGGCCGGACTAAAAGTTTATTTAGTCAATTTACACCTCAGTTTCCTACAGTCGGTTCATTTCTGATACATTTTCAAAAAAATATTGCAAAATCATTTCTGATCGCATTTGAATAGAATTTTCACTTCACCGTAAAACAAATAATTAAACCCAGTTTGATAACATATTTTGATTTTTTAATTTATATATTAGAAATTAAACGATTTATTTTTTTAAAAAGTATAATAAATTAGTAAATAAAATTGTGAAGTTTAATTTTTATTTTCTGTTAGCATTGTCAAATCTTTGAAATTACAAAATTACATCTAAATAATCACCGAAACTTGGAAACAGCTTAATGGTGTAAATTTTATTGCAATGTGATAAAAAATGTTTTATATAGAATATATAGTTTTCGTAACCCTTCCCCTCTTTTTTACCTTAATACATGGTATCCTATTCCATTTTCGCCACATTCAAATGTACAAAAAAATGTATGTCCAACAGAAAATCTAAAAACTTCATATAGAATAGAAAACACATCTTTTATCAGTATTTTATTATCCAGACAAAAAAACGTAATATAATGATAAAATTGTTGCAACATTTGCATTCTCTTCAAAATATATATAATTATAATATATATCAATTAAAGCTCTTCACATTTGTTTATAATATCGATATACAGTTATTTTAATATTACACCTCAATATATTTCCCGTATAATTTTTTACAGGTGAACTTCTTATATATTTAAAACGACTATCCAGTTGCCATCTCGAACGTTATATTCCTAATAGCAACTAAGTTGTAAAATAGAAAAGCATACTGGAAAAGAAAAAGTACCAACAATAACAATATCTGAAAAATTGTCGCGTATTAAACTTTAAGAGTCTTTACCTTATATACTTACACAATCCGTTAAATGCCATTTTCAGTCATTACAATGTCTAAATAAATTGTACTGATTTACAATTTTCAATTCAACCGATTCTGTTTCTACCAATTTATTGAATAAAAAAGTTTAAGTTAGTCGTTAAAAAAATCTTTAAAATTAAGTATTCTCCATATTTGATATGAACTGATTTTAGAGGTTTATACTGGCGAACACATATACGTAAAGAAATTATGTATTACAAATAAATGAATAAATGTCTTCGATTTATATTTGTGGCCAATGATCCACGGCTTTAAATGCACTTAATTTGATAATAACTTTATTAAGTTCAAATAGTTTTTTGTTTTTTTTTTTTGAAAACTTCGGTGTGAAAATGAATTTTATATTTGCTTCAGACAGATTGACAGCACTACAATGATTAAAGAAAGACGCCTGTTGTCTATCCTTTTTGCATTGTTCCGTGACGATTCAAGCGACACAGGATCCTTAACAGCAACAAGCATACTTTGACTCCAATCCATATTACAGTAATTTTTACTGCAATGGCACAGTTTCCCCGGTCCAACTCCTTCAAACTCCTTCTCCACACAGCCAGATACGTCCTGGTCCCCACAACTGCGAAGATGAGCTTAAAAGACAATAATGTGGTGTACATTAAACGAGGCATATTTTTATAGATTTTACATAATTTGTATTAGATATTGCAATTTATAGAAATATACCATTAAACGACCTTGACGTCACTATAACGACTGCAATGTAGTACTACTTTTAATAATTTCTTGATGAGTTGAACTTAACTTCATTGATTTGAAACAATGAACGAGAACGAAAACCTGAAAACGAAAACGAAAAAATGATTCAAAACGTTTCTCTACCCATGGTATTTTAAATTGGGATGCGATCACGACACAATTCAATAAATGATACTTCGCAGCTAATAAAAATTTGATTGTTATTACCAGCCCAAATGTAATGGATTTTTTTTTTCTTTTGAAGGATGTGCTCTTATTATCGGTGCATTGCCTTTTGAATCGAATTATCTAAATGGATCTAAATTTTTCAGTGAGACACACAGCATGTTACCTTCCATATGTATACACTTACCCAGACAAACTAAAGGTTTTTAAACTTGATGTAGAATCTATAACAGACAATCATTCAGTGAAGTAAAATATTATTTTCATGTAAACTTATTACTGTATTAATAATACCTATGATTTTATATTTTCTGAATGGATTTATATAAAGCGTATTTATGACGTCATCCGGCGTAATTATATATGAAGACAAAGTAAAGCTTCAAAAGATTAGAAATGAAGGCTAAACAAACCCTTTGTTTCTAACTATAGCCATTTTATACATACACTAGACACTGAGATTTTTTTACCCATATATATATATATATATATATATATATATATATATATATATATATATATATATATATATATATATATATATATATATAGATAGATAGATAGATAGATAGATAGATAGATAGATAGATTTATAGACATTATGAAATAATTAACATAAATATTATATAAAGCGTATTTATGACGTCATCCGGCGTAACTATATATGGATACAAAGTAAAGCTTCAAAAGATTAGAAATGAAGGCTAAACGATCCTTTTGTTTCTATTTAATACATATACTAGACACTGAGAACTTTTGACCTTAATATATATATATATATATATATATATATATATATATATATATATATATATATATATATATATATATATATATATATATAGAGAGAGAGAGAGAGAGAGAGAGAGAGAGAGAGAGAGAGAGAGAGAGAGAGAGAGAGAGAGAGATAGATAGATAGATAGATAGATAGATAGATAGATAGATAGATAGATAGATAGATAGTTAGATAGATAGATAGATAGATAGATAGATAGATAGATAGATAGATAGATAGATAGATAGATAGATAGATAGATAGATAGATAGATAGATAGATATATTTATCGACATCACGAAACAATAAACATGTAACACGTCCATATTAAAGAGAATATTACCCTGGTGCACTGTCGCTTGTATTGTTGAAATTCTGCAGCTTCCGCTACAGTCAACTATGAACTCTGTATCCAGCTCGGACAAGGTTGCATTTGATCGACATTTATCAGGATGCATGACACTGTTGCACTTGAAGCACTTCAGTCCTTCAACTGTAAAATATATTTATACCTGTATTTCTTGACATCGCATACATAATTTTTGTTTACCGACAATTTTGTCATATTTTGTTGTTTATATCGTTTTACTCATATCATCACGAAAGTGGTTATCACAACACCTGTATGACAAATCCATCAAATTTTGAACCTTCGTGTTACTTTTACAGACATGTTGATTACCTGGTACACACCAAGCAATATCATTTTATGTTATCATGTCGTGGAGTTTTAGTGGTCCTAGAGAAAATTCGGTTGAATTTTAAGTAAACTGGTGAATACATCCATCCTATACTGGAAAATGGCAAACTCGGTCTATACGAAATAAAAACATGAATGTGATTATAAAATTTGGCCAACGCAAAGCTTATTTTTCGCTGTGAGACAACAGACACAAATTCAATTTGTAAAGATTGAATTATCAACCCTTCTATCACTATGAATTTTAATTAGAAGTAAAAATTAAATACATTGTAATTTTGTATAGAAACACATATAAACAGCGCGTATTTGAGCTGTAACCTAAGCTGATTGTATGAATATCGGTTTGTCGGTTTGCTGGTTGAAGGTTATTGGTCTTTTTCTCGGAAACATCGAAACCGGATTTTTTTCCATTAAAATTGGCCACCAGCATATATAATATGAGAAATTAATAATAATAATAATAAAATAATAATAATAATAATAATAATAATAATAATAATAATAATAATAATAATAATATTGATGATGATTTGAATACGATGATGATAATAATATTACTCTTATTATTACTATTACTATTATTATTCTTATTCTTCTTCTTATTATTATTATTATTATTATTATTATTATTGTTATTATTATTATTATTATTATTATTATTATTATTATTATTATTCACTATGCACCTATAAAAACTGTCTATAAGAATTCATTAATATGCTTTTTGTGAATTTACTATTTGTTCTGTTGTTATATATGGCATAGAATCTATGTAAAGATCAATTATTTGACGGTATATATGAACTGAACGAATACAAACATCTGCATATTATTTACAAGAAGAAGAAGACGAAGGCGATAACGACAACGACGACGAAGATGAAAAGGAAAAAATAATGATGACGTCGACGACGAAAAAGAAAAAGATAAAGAAGAAGAAAAAACAAACGAAGGAATTTTTAAAGGGGAATTAGCTGTGTTTAGCAAAAATTTTATTTTGATTTTGTCGACGTTTATTTGATGTACAATAGCAAATAAGAGTTATACATAGGCATACAAAATCTTATATTCCTATATATTTTGTGAAAACAAGGTCAGGTCGAGTGTGGTATTCATATACAAATAGTAAGGTTGGGTATATCAGTTCTAATTGAAAAAGTGCCAAACCTAGGTTACTTAATTAATTTTTATAAAATATATAGAAATTTAAGGATTTTTATGCCTGTGTATATATATTTTTTTCTGTTATTGTATACCAATCTAAGTAGTAAAAAGAGTAAGGGGGATTTTGAAAAAAAACCGACAGCTAGTGCCCCTTTAACAGTCAATTATCATGGCTATCCAAAAAAACAACAACTGACGAAGATAGTGAGCAAGTGTTTATAAATATGGCACGTGCATAATGCGTGTACAGACATCAATGTTCCCTTGTGCTAGCCATAACACTTAAAATGATATTCGCTTTCTTTAAACTCCGTTTGATTACCAAAAATAAAAAACGGCAACAAAAATCATCATCATCATCATCATCATTATCACCATCATGTTTTAATTGCTTTTTGAAATTCTGACAGAGATAGTTAGTTCTGAGTTTACAATATCAACCTTTTACTTTTACACAATTTTGTTTGTTTTATATGTTTTACACAATAATTAACAATTTCCAGTTATATGGTGGCGGTCAAACCTGAACTGACAACAGGTAAGAGAGTTCATGGTTAAAAGTGCAATGTTCTAACAATTCAATAATAATAATAATAATAATAATAATAATAATAATAATAATAATAATAATAATAATAATAATAATAGAGTCCCGGACATTAATTTAAACAGAATAACATTGTACATAAGAATATTCTGCTTAAGACTCGTGTCATGGCAAAGCAGTTTTGATTAAAAAGTCGACAAATTTTATTAGAATAGTCATTCCGAATGACCTAAAACTGAACAAAGCAAAGAATGAAGAAAAATGATGTACGGAAATATTTAATCGCTGTGTGCAATTATAGATGAAGATCAAAGATATATAACTATTAAAATCAGACTTGGAGTATATAATGTTTCAAATGTCAAAATACTTTTATATCATTCACCATTAGTAAAAGAAGGATATAATATTGATACCTCGTGTATTTTCGATTCAACTAGTTCTTTTGTAAGGAAACATTCTCAGGAAACAAGTTCTATTGAATAATTGTTTTAAAACACTTAAACTGTACTTCGTAAATCATAGAAATTCGAGGATTATAGAGCATTTTCCCCTTTCAACAATGGAACAAACTGTGCGTATACGCAGGTTATGATCAACTCCATTACCGTCTACATCTCAATGAACTTCATTTAACAGGTGCAGTGATTTAGCTACAAACATCCATTATCTTTAAGTGTTTTCGTATTGAGATGGAGTTTATGTATCATCTGTTAAGTCACATCTTACAGAACATTCTGCTAAATATTTCATCTCCAAAAAGGAATTTTGTTTTGTATGTTTGTATTATACGCATGCAATATACACAGACACAAATACTTAACGATTAACAGAAGATCCAATTTATCAATATATATATATATATATATATATATATATATATATATATATATATATATATATATATATATATATATATATATATATATATATATATTATATATATATATATATAGGTCAGTGTATTGAAACTCAGCTAAGGTGTCAAAAACAGAAATGCTTGAAGTTTGAAAAATATTACATACCTATTGTGCCGGTCAGCGCTAAACCCACCATCAAATATCTTAGTATCTCTATCATGATTGAAGACGATTAAAAGACATCTTTTCATATGAACAAAGAGTTTGGACTTAGCCACGACTCTGCCTGCCACAAACACTTAAACAGTTGAAAACTGGATGTACATCTTGTTCCGTTTTCCTTCCGAACGGTTGCTGGCATTGGTGTTGATATATATTAGTCATAATAAGCCTTTTTTCCCTTTTCTTGTCAACGAAGTTTGACTCTTTTATGAATTTTGTGTACTTAAGGCTGTGTAATCATATAGCTATTTAACATACAAATATATCTACAACCACTTAAAATCTAGATTCAGTATTTGAAACGATAAACTACTTTAATACAGTGTTATAAAGTACAAAATGAAAAACCTTTTTTTCCAGAACTACTGCATAGCATCGAGCTTTACATCAAGTATTTTTGTTCCAAACAATTATATGTATCAAGTTTGAGCAACGTTGAAATCATATTGTAATTTACCAAAATGTTCAAAGTAGAGGGGAGTGGCCAGGGTTCAAATCCTGTATAGAAACCAAGCTGATTTTGGAAGATTTGTTGCAGGTTTACTTGTGGAAGATCATTGTTCTATTACCGGGGTCATTGTACCCGGGTTTCACCTTCATCATTTAACACTGACCAAACAGAGTCTCACTTGAGCCCGTGTTGCTCACTTGCATTAAAACCACCCAATTTAACTGGAGAAAAACTAGATTTTATTGCGCCAAAATCAGAAAAAGAGTAGATAATAATTTTTCATAAGAAAATCCCAGTTTAATTGGAAAACAAAACGAGGTTTAACTGCACCACAATCACAGTAATGAGTTTTAAAGTAATCGTAACACAAAACAAGGCGAACGCGGGCGGTGCGCTAAAAAGATAATGCATACTTCTTGATGGTTTGTCCAGAATATGAAGTACTCACTCACTTATCCGTCTCTGCATATGAAAACTGTCTACAAATACTGCTTACATAGTTTTATTTCTGAATATGTTTTCCATCAGACGGATTTTTGGACAAAAATGGATTACCACTTCTAGTACCTAAGGTGATTTTGTGAAAATGTCTCTGTTTACTTGCGGAAGGCCGGTGGTCTCTCGCCGGGTACATAGTAACCAGGTTCTCTCCTCCACCACTAAAACCTGACCACCACCATATATATAAATATCATAGTTACTAAATACGTGTATGTGTTTATATTTATAAAATAGAAATATTTTATTGGTTGCTTTATTAATAGAACTCACGTTTTCTACAGATATTCATATTACATATCACAAAATTTACGTGATTTGAAGTTAACGATTTGAAGCATTTTAGATATAAGAACATTCGAAAAATAAAAAAAATAATGTACACATTTTCATATTTTACAGACTCCTTGCCTGGCAACGAAAGAATACCCGTGATTTTGTAATTTGTTTATTACTCTAAATAAAAAATGATTGCACTTTACAGAGCGCTTAACATCCTATACATAGTCTTGTTTGCGATTACTAAATGAAATTTTGAGTTGCCTGTTTTGATAACTGATAGTTGAGACGTCTGCACCAATTTTATAGACGATTCGTTCATAACTTATTTCATTTGGATTTGACTGTGGACTCACGGCGGGTGTGACCGGTCAACAGGGGATGCTGACTCCTCCATGGTACCTGAACCCACCTTTTCATTTCCAGTGGTTCGTTTTTCTTCAATTTTACCCAAACCCAGTTGCACAGCAGGTTGTTAAATTTAACGTGACGTTAACCAATGTTAAACCAATTGGCTAACTGTAGATTAAATTTAACAATGTGTTGTGCAACCGGGTCCTGATTTTTATATATAAATCCTAAAAATCCTGAAGATTAATACTTTGGTATCTGAAATTTTACATCCTTCTTGTCTATGAGAAAAGATTAATATTATCTTAAGTGGGTGCGTTGCGTGAATAAAGCAATTTCCATCGGATTGATAAGAATATTGTTGTCTGATCCGGGGGGGTGTTCCCGAGGATTGGACTTTCATATTCTTTCCACGAGGGTTGAGATTTCATTTTCACTCAAGATTGTATACGTTGACTAAATCTGTAGGCTTTTAAAAATTATTATTATGTCACTGTATGTTCATTACATATAACCCTTACGTTACAAATTGTATTGTCATTTTATATTTCGTATAGTTTAACACTACTTTAGAGGTTGACCTCGGTCAACTTGAAGAAGACTTGGGAATATTCTAAACCAGGCCATATTAGCCAATCGGATTCCAGGTTTAGTTGAAATTCTCAAATTTGATAAATATTCGAGCAACTAGTTCCAGGAAATATCTCTTCTTCTACGATATATTGCATCAAAGTCCAAAAAATTGGTGAAACACCAAATGTTTTAACAATTTTTAAGCGCTTGTGTCAATGGATACAGGGATACTTGACATTTTATATATACTGTGACATGGGACCTCGTTTGTAATATCCTTGGCTTCACTTACTCTTAGCATTGATCTCAATAAACAGTTAATCCCTCTTCTTAGGATTGACCCTGATTCGAGTTTAAATCCTTCAGCTTGGACGCCTATTCTATTTTACGTTGTAATAGGTTGGAGAATATGTTTTAGATATTTCATACCTTACTATATATGCTGACCTGAAATTTTATGTACACCGATCCTACAATGCTTCTAGAAGGAAATATTAAACTTTTTTTCTTAGTTGCTACACCCACATCATATTTAATATCACGATATAAAGACAAAAAGCTTCATCAAATTACCCATTGTATAATCTTGAATCGATGTTTTCACTTCACTTTCTGCATGTGAACTATAAAGCTAACTGTGTCAAACAATTTTCTGTGACCTACAGATACATCGAAAGTAGCAATGTACAAAAAAGTACGTCAACGAGGTACAAAGCACCTGCTTTTGATTTATATGTTATAGGATAATTACTCTCTACATGTGATTCTATCGATATATTCTGTTAATTATTTGTGAAGATAACTGTCATTCTTTAAACATTACGGGTGTGGCTAATATATGTGTAGTTTTTCTTGATTAGTTTTAAATGGTGTCAATCTAATTAAAAACTATCTCTAATCGCCTCCACTTTCTGTCATGTCGCAATATCAGAAAATGGGAGCAGTGACAGATCGTATTTTAACTAGATTGATGTGCTGTTTGTATATGCATTATTGACATATGATATATAGTCAACTCCACTTATAACGAAGTGATTCAAATATTTATACCTTGTTTAATTATTCGGAATGAGGTCAACTTTTAGGTTATAGATCGAGATACAGAAATTATGTATACACGGTACATGAAAGAAAAACACCATAAAATTTCAGTTCCAGTCGTAAGTGTTTTAACATATATCATCAACACATAAATAAACACTCCCCCATGCACCCATGCAAACTGTGTTGTCCAGTCACACCGGCCGTAAATACAGTCAAATTCAAATGAAATAAGTGAGGAACAAATCCTTGTCACAATTAATACCAGGCGACTCAACAGCCATTATCAAATAGGAAACTCATCATTTCATTTAGTGAAACAAAGTAAACAATTATATATCTGAACGCCTTAAATCGATTTACAATCACAAAAAGGAGATATACACAGGCATAACAATACTTAAATTCCTATATTTTTGGTGAAAATTGCTCGAGAAACCCAGTTTGGCAATCATTCACTTACAATTGATTAATTCAACCTTGCTATTTGTATATGCATATCACACTGGACCTGTTCTTATTTTCACAAAATATATAGGAATATAAGATTTGTTATGCCTGAGTAAAGCTCTTATTTTCAAGTGCAAGTAGACAAAATTGTGATATTTCCTTTTTTATAAAAACAGCTAATACCCCTTTGACTTTTATTCAAATGTTAAACTCAATACACCAAATCATTAACACGAAAGAAGTCCATAGGATAATTTACAGTCATAATAAAACTTGGACAGACAGTCTGGAGGTGAGATCAGGTGTCATGGTAGAATAAAAACAACACCCCTGATCACAACCGATTCATTTTAACGTCTATTTTCAATTAGACAATTCCATATTTAATCAAGTGAAACATGACAATGACATATAAAGTATCTTACAGTAATTAAGTAGATCTTATATAGATCACCTTTATTCATCTCTTGGTTATTCTGCTAATGATTTCTTTTTCATCTATACGATATGTATCTAAACCCGCATACAATTTGAGATCGATAATGATAAATAATGAATTTATTTACGTTTCTATTTATACGTTTAACTTTATAACAAGTGTGACACATTTCCATCCAAAATCGTAAACAGTAGGATAAATATAAGTACACCAAGGACAAAGGAAATACTTCAACTATAAACAAAATCAAGATATTGACGGGAAACCACGTCCGGAAATGGTGTCAGACGATATGCAGACACCACTCCCTTTATTTGTAAACAATGTCATATCCCCTCTTTTGCAGTCAGTGCACTTGATAAGAATATATATATATATATATATATATATATATATATATATATATATATATATATATATATATATATATATATATATATACATATACATGTATATATATATATATATATATATATTCATATGTATATATATATATATATATATATATATATATATATATATATATATATATATATATATATGTATATATAAGAAGTCCACCTCTCAAAAATATTACCTAGTATTTTCGAGTACGACCATATATAGTGACTCCTTTTCGCCAATCAGATCTGAGCTTGAAGTTTCACCGAACTCGAGAGGTTTCCATTGAACATTTGTGACGGGTGTGGTATGATAACAGGGGACGCTGACGCCTTCTGGACACCTGGTCCCATCCCGTTTGGGATTTGCAATTGTTCTTCGTTTTACGACAGTTTTTTTACCTAATTTGCCGTATTCTAATGGACTTGGAGTTTCGAATATCCATCTTCATTATACTTACGGGTAGAGGTTTCGGTAAACTACCACCTTTTTATATCTGTTGATACTCCAGCATGACATAATCCTCGGGTTCTTCATTCAAGAATCGTACCCTCGGATTGATATTCTTTTATCATACCCTCAAGGTAAGGGTAGATTTTATTAGTCTCCAGTTATGTATAAAATTAAGCTCAGCGTTTCTCAGTAATTTCATTACTTTGATTTGTACGTTTTCAAAATGAAGCAAAAACTCCCTGCCTAAATTGCAAAGTGTTTTAGTATATCACCGTAATTTGTTTTTGTTTTAAGATAAAACATTGTAATCTGCTGTCTTTATAACAGTTTGATATTAATTTTTTATTATCCACGTCAATGACGACCTTTACATTATTCTGCTGATTTTAAGAAAGCTTAGTGATAACGCCGATCGAAATTGTATTTTACTCAACGTTAAAAACTGATGGCTAACGATATAAAAAAGAGTGAAGTAATGTTTCCTTGTCAAAAAAATATCATTAGCGTATTGTTGGGGACATATTAGGTTATTCCGTCAGTAATACATGTATCGTATGTATTATGCATTAACCCAGATTCCGGAGATGTATATGATAGGTCATATGTACTTTTTAGACAACGACCTCGACTCCTATCTCTAGTACTGAGGTACTGTAATAATACAGATAAAAATACCAGTCCAGCGTGCTTATTAAATCACCCATATACTACACTGTCCGTTTCACTATTGAATTTGTTACTCTCCGACAACTTTGTTTTTGTTTACCGGGTCGGGCATGTACGAACCGTTTTCAGATTGATTTCAAACTGCAGTGAACATCAGGAGACCTCGTGTCAAATCAAATTATTGTCATCTTATACAAAACTTCAACAAAGCATTATTCCATATGTTTAGACCTCAAAATACAGTGCAAAGTTGATATCTATGATAAAATATTTTTGAAATATTATACATTTCAGATTTTATCACACTTTAAATTAAACCAAAATTTTGATACACAGATAGACATTATCCATTTTACACCTTAAATTAGCTTAGCTATATTTGTTTTACATAAAAAATTTGTACGTATATGTTTTAGTTGTTTCACATTATATCTGAACCTGTGTAATTACATGGCGATACAGCAGTTACAGGTGGGTTGTTCCAAGTATAAATATAAAAATCATAGATACCGAAGTATCAATTTTCAGGATGTCCAGAGGGCAATATACTTATCCGGTGAACATTGCACAAATACCTACCTCTGGAAATCCAGAGATGGGATTAGGTGCCACGGGTGGGGGGGTAAATCCTCTCCTGTTAGCCGGCCACACCGCCGCGAGTCGAAAGACAAATCCAATGACATAACTGAGGAATAAATGCTCGTCACAACTGGTACAGACGACTCAAAACCCGCTATCGAACAGGTAACTCAATTTATTTAGTGAAACAGAGAAATAGCAAACAAGGCCATTATACCGACCGTAAAATTTGCGGAACATACACCGACATCAAACGCGATCCTTGACACCCCTCTGGAAATAACTTATCGGTAAGTAGCTTTCCTATATATACGAAATGTTATGTGCGGGTAATAGCAGGATATTATTACATTAATATGGACAATTGACGGTTGGAAAGCCGAAATCGTCCCGTTTGTCGTATAGTATGGTTGTTAATTTCCCCGTCTGAGTCTTTAGTATGTATAATGTCCAAGTAGGAAGTGTGTGTGCTCTATTCTATTGTGTCATTAGTTTTTGTGTATATTTGTTTATGATAACCATCAGTTGGAACTTCCGAATTTTTCACCGCCTTGCAGTTCTATTATTGATCTCTTTGTGACGATCAACCGATGATACAGCTTCTATGTGCATCTTCCAACCGGGGGTCTTACGCTTGTTTAATCAACGTCCACGCCATTGAAGTACAAACGGTATTTATATCTACCCAGCATATATTTCCATAATTGCTATTGTTAAAATGCCACTTTATGATTAAAATCGATGGTGATGTTGATTTAAATTCCTTATGATAATATAACAATTATTACCAAGCTTCAATAATGACAATAAAATAGACTAAGATGAAAATACAATGTAATAATGACACCATAATAATACAAATACACCAAAACTATCATAAAGATGTAGGGAGAGTCAAATCAGCTGTCAGCATTTGCACCATGTATTCAGTTTTATTTGATATACATGTAGCAGTTGCTCCGACCACTCGACCACGGAGGTTCCTACTACTTCGTATTGTCTATCCAAACGACTTTTGTTTAATGATGAATCAGTTTCTAAATATTCTGAGGACAAACACACATCGTTATGACATAAAGACAAACCAAGAGAGTAAATACTGTAGAGTTATGTCAAACTGTTATCGCAATCATTTTTCAAAGAATTTTTTACTATTTATGTGAAGATCTTGATCCCCGTCGCCATTTGAACTAACTTGACTTGCACTTGCTCAGTCTACGTGAAGATGTCTTCCTTTTAATGACTGGAATCACTTTTTGAAAATGTTCATTACAACAGTTAATAAGCAACAATATATATATATATATATATATATATATATATATATATATATATATATATATATATATATATATATATATATATATATATATATATATATATACGAGGTTTATCATATGTATTTTCATTTCTTGTTTTCTAATTATCTTAATCAATTAATTCTAAACTACGTCAAACAAAGTTTAATTGAAGCAAATGTACGCCATCACTGAATATAGAACTGAAATTAAATGCTGCCAACAATGGTACAAGGACGTTGACTAAATGCTGATTAGCCGACATTAATCTTTGGGGTAACAAATACTGTCTTCAGAAGTTAAATTAAATGATCCCAGTATAGGTGTGTCGCTGAACACTAGTTTTGATCCTGTTTGATGTTGTTCAAATACCAAAATCTGAAATTGCATAGAAAAAAAAGACGCAAATCAGTTATTATATTTCAAAAAAGGGGAAGACAAACGATGCTTATTCAATCATTGTATGAATTATCATCATTTCATCTCCCATTTTACAAACAATTATTTATCAAGTTTCTAATTCATAACACTATCAACTTTCACAGTAATATGAAAAGGAAATTTTCAAAAGGAAAGCATGTTCACGTCTAATTAATTGAGAGTTTTCATAAATGGGTAGGATTAAATTATGAACGATGATTTATATGTTAAGATCTAAATCTGAATCTCTACAATGAAATGTACAGAACAATTCATAAAGGAAAGAACATATTGCTTGCTGGCATTAGCTTCCATAAAATATAAGAAACAAATACATTATATTCCTAAGTGTTAATTGGCAGGTGGTCCAAGAGGCAGTTTACAAATCTCGTAAACATTGGACAATGTAGCAATGTTCTTCGGTTCATTTCATAATCCATGAAATTCGAAAAAAGAAGTGGATGGTCTTTCGCCATGAGCTTCTTAGAGAATGAGAAAGTCAGACGCCTGTTTGGGGTTCTGAAAACTGAACTCACGCGTCATTTGGTATATACAATGGAACCTCGCCTGATGACCACCTCCCTGAAGAGACAACCTAACATTCAAAAAAGTATCTGGATAACCAGAATATAAAAATTTCAGATACCAAAGTATAAATCAATAGAATGTCCAGGACATAGATACAAATCCAGTAAAAATGGACAAACACGGACCTCTGGAAACCAAGAGGTGGGATCAGGTGCCATGGAGAAGTAAGCATCCCCTGTCGACCGGTCACACCCGCCGTGAGTCCACAGTCAAGTCCAATGAAACAAGTGAGGAGTGTATCCTCGTCACAATTGGTACAGACGTATGGGATAAGTCTGGATTCTCAAATAAGAGACCACCTCGTTAATCAGGCCGTTTTGAGTCAGTCAGTTTATTAGTTTTTATACCGAGGTTTCATTGTAATGCCCTAAAAAGACTGACACGGGTCCATTTGCTCATCTACAGCAAGTGACATTTCACCATGAATATGAAATGTTGTTTTCAATTAACACAACAGCGGAACAAGCAAAATGACGTTTGGAAATTTGAACATGTATCTAGCTTATGACGTGTCTGTTTGCTTTTGCTGTTGTTTTACATTCCACCGTTTACTCGCTTACAGGAATGCGTCTTCTGCTAAAGGTGAAGTACAACAAATTTTGACCGCTTGCGATTCGAACACTTTACCACTCGACCAAACAAAAGAATATTGGAAGAAAATTTCATGCTTGACGTCCGAAACATTTGTTTACAAGTTAAACCTTCTTTTTCTCAAGTTAATATGAGTTGTGAGTTAAACCTGTGTTTGTGATTTGCCGTAGTTTTTCTCAATTAATCTAGTTTCTCCCAAGATAATGTGGATTACGAGTTAATCCTAGTTTTTCTCGTAATCCACATTATCTGGAGAAAATAAAGTTTAACTGAGAAAAACTAGAATTACACAGTGCAAACTTCACAATAACACTCATGTGATTAAAACGAAGTTAAACCTAGTTTTTCTCAGTTAAACTAGGGTTTTCTGAAGAAAAACTAAGTTTTAACTCATTGTTCTGATTTTGGCGCAGTTAAACCTAGTTTTTCTCATTTAAACCTAGTTTTCCCCAGTTATTGTAGGTTAATTCGAAAAACTAGATTGAACTGGAGAAAAACAAGGTTTCAATAAGAAAAACAAGGTGTAACTTATTAATATGATTTTCGCATTCCATAGTTATATACATTCTAAAACAATGGACAAGAAGTTTATCAATTAATAAGGTGAAATTTTCGGTCGAATATCCTTACTTGTATGAGATATCTTATATATTATCACAGATTTAGCACATGCCTTGAATGGTGATTCATTGACTAAAAAAGAATGATTTTGGAAGAAAACTGGAGAGGTATTTTACTTTGCACGCAAGGAAATGACCACAACAGCAAACTTATTTCCTTATTTTTTTCTGGGTCGTCCTGAAATAAATTTATCTATGAAATGTATTTTAGTCCTTTTATTTCGAAAAATTTTAATGATAAAATACAAGACTAATTGGGAAAATAAATAGTCTACCACCAGGGGTATATCGCCAAGATATATGAATTCACAAAAAACATCCACACACCCACACACCCAAGATGTATGTCTGAACCATTTATGGTGACACATGGTGGGGATAAGAAACATCAATGTTCATCAATAAAATTGAATAGCTTTAAAATAAGGTGTGCAATGCGACATTCCATCTTCTTAAGATGTATATCTGCACTAAATGTGAGGGAGTTTAAATGAAAAAATAATTTATATATGACCGAACGAATAAATATTATTCACAATACCAAAGTTATAAAATGAACATATGGGAATAACTCTAATAAAAGTGACGATGGTAGAAAAACTTTGTTTATACAACACTCTAGATTCATACCATCACCAACTGACATATGGCCTGGACAAATAAAAAGAACAAGGGGGGGTAACTCTAGAGATAAGAATGGCAGTGGCTCAAACTTTTTAGCGACACTCCGTCTTCTGGAGATGTATAACGGTGGGAACTAATTAATAGACAAACAAGAGATCCCAGATGGATCTTGGCGCCCACCATGGAATGTTCTATCTCTTATCTATGACAGACTGTTCTTTTCTCTTATTTTCTCTTATTTTGTGTCTCAGCATGAACTTAAATCCATATTTCTGTGAAACACTTTTTTACACGATTATAGCAAAACTGAACTTGAACTCAACATATTACATTTTCAGAGAAAATAGAATCCAACATGGCCGCCTGCAAGCATTGTTGGATTCTGTTCCTACTGAAAATGTAATATGCACAACTAGACCTCAAACTTCAAAGGCAACCCTCATGTCAAATTTCAATGAGATACCTACAGTACTTTGTGAGGAATATAATGGTAACAAACTTCCTTTGGTAAAAAAAATGTTGGATTCTGATCACTATGAAAATGTAATATGACCAACTAAACCTAAAAAGGAACCTTCATGCCAAAATTATACAAGATCCCTTCAGTCCTTTATATATATACACCACGAAAATGACAAACGACACGGGCAAAATTAAAGTCAAATTTTCGGAACGACCTGTCCCTTCCTCGGGATAAAAAGATTATAATAACATAAAAAAACGTATACACACACTCGCACGCAAACACACACTCACACATACACAACCGGAGATTGAAATAAATGCTATATGTTACATGTATAAGGTGATCAAGTTACAAAACTGAAATCAGACAAATGGATAACTAAAAACCTAGAACTAAACTACAAACAAAATGTGAATAAAACTATACCTAAGTGAAAATAACAAGAAATTACAAACTTAAATTAATCTATTAAGTCATAACACGTGTTATATTTTCATTTAATCATACGTGAAGCTAAAATCAATTTAACAGAATAAATAAACAAATGAAGCAATTGAGTGGACTCGATGCATCATAAGTTAGATCAATCTTTCACAAACAATATACAAATTCAAGCATTAGGGTGGATTCGAGTTAGAACTGATTGAAACTCGAATCCACCGTCGATCATTCATTCTTAGAATTCAAATCCTTTTGGTACGAACTTATGCTGTATCGAATCCAGTCTAATGCTGGAATTTGTATATTGTTTGTGAAACCCTTTAAACTCCATAATAGACTCGTCTAACCAATAGAAAAGACAATGCCATCTAGATACTTAGAGTTGAAATGGTTAACCATATACAAACATACGATGTTTTGTGAAACATGTCCTAGATTGTGACGAGATAGCAAATAATAATTAGCCTTTATTATCTATAGTTCATTGAGCATCAAATTGACATATCACATGAATATACGTTTGTCTCTGATCTTTATAGATCTGTTATCATTGCTTTTTAAGAGGATCATATATATATGATGCATGGTTTAATATTTCTATGAGATTACAATATCTAACACAGAAATCAACATCGCAAATATATAAATTGACAAAAACACCCTACTATCTAAGATGTATGTCTAATCAAATACATTTATGTGAGCCTAGGTGAAGAAAAAATTGATATGGTGCAGACAAATGAATCAACAAAAGGTCATAACTCTGTCTTCTACAACTTCCTACACCAAATACAGGGAGCATTTACGACGGAATTATTTAGAAATGGCCCCCGACAGATAAAATCAACAAAGGGAAATAACTCTAAAACATAAGTTTTGTATGTGAGACTAAGTCAGCTTAGATGTATACCATAACCTAAAAACCGGAGCCTACTTGCAGAAATGAAGACGATACAGACCACGCAAAGCAAAAGGACTGAAGGATAGATGGACACAACGCAAAACTATAGCCCTCCGGGAATAGGTTGGGGCTAATAAAGGGATTTAAGGGGTAGGCCGAGTTTATTCATAAACGTATGTT
Source organism: Atrina japonica (assembly GCA_030159075.1). Lineage (NCBI taxonomy): Eukaryota > Metazoa > Mollusca > Bivalvia > Pterioida > Pinnidae > Atrina > Atrina japonica. Next base: position 867,043 of record BROG01000051.1, read on the forward strand.
TCATAACATGTGGGCATTGCTCATGGATATCTTTTCTACATAATAAAGCATGTGTTTTTAATGATTAAAGGAGCATTAGATATGTTTGCCAAAAAAGAGGCCAAATGGGCCTTAACGGTAACCTCAGTAAAACATTATACAGCCAGAATAGGCTGATCATTGGTTGCTAAAAGGAATATTTTTTATAGATGTACAATAATTAGACCCTTTTTGGAGCCCCTGTACGTCCTAGAACCTTTGCATTTGCAAACATTTTTGCTTCTTTCTACTTGTCTCTATTATGCGAAGCAAGATAATGCGCAAAAACATGCAAAATCCACTTCAAAGGGGAAATAACTCATAAGGGTCGACCCGGCAATTTCGACCTTGTTTTTGTAGACCTTTGCGTGCTGAACATTTTTGTACCTTTCACTTTCTCTCTTTTTATCATACATTTCAAGATAATGTAAAAAAGCAAAAATCCACTTAAAAGGAGAAAGACTCCCAAAAAGGTCGACCTCATAATTTAAGCCCTATAGATTATTTGGTAGATTTTTGTGTGCTGAACATTTTTGCTTCTTTCACTTTCTCTCTATCTATTATACTTTTCAAGTAAAATTTAAGAAGTTCCAATCAATAATCAAAAACTCAAGTCCAAGATAATAGGACAAACCTGTCCAAACCATGAGAAACCCATTAAAAGGGAGTCAACCCGGCAATTTCGGCCCTGTTGACTTTTTTGTAGACCTTTACGTGCTGAACATTGTTGCTTCTTTCACTTTCTCTCTATTTATCAGCCCAAAACATGAAAAATCAACTTAAAATGGTAAAAATAACTCACACAGGGGGCGATCTGACAGTTTTGTCCCTATTAACTTTTGTAAATTTTTGTGTGCTGAACATTTTTGTTTCTTCACTTTTACTCTATTTATTATGCTTTCCAAGATATCACAAAACATAAAATAATGAAAAATCCACAAAAGGGGGAAATAACTCACATAAGGTTCGACAAGACAACTTCCACTAAAACAAACTTTTGGTAGATTTGCAAACCTCTCATACTACTTTTGGAGATACATGTATTAAATAAAAAATATCTGCCCCTAGCCCCTTTTCATCCGCAAACTTTATGCGACTTTCCATGATAATACTTCCTGCCGAGTATGGTTCAAATTGGTTCAACAGTTCTGGAGAAGTAGTCAAAAATGTTTACAATTTTACAAACAAACTTATATTTTCCGTTTACTTAGATGCCCGTGACCATGACCTTTTATCCAATTACCTTAAAACTCTGCAAACTCAATGCTTCAGTCCCTACAATTCATTAATGCATATACCTACATAAAAATTGAAGGGTATCAAGCAAATTGGCACACCAAAAAATTGTCTCACCCCTGCCGGTTGAAGGTTTGCTACAGAGGCCATGAATTTTGCAACTCTAGGACCTTTCATCCAATTATACCTTACAAGGGTACAACCTTAAACAAATTGCAAAAGAATTTCTGTTTGCACTGGGTGAATTACTGCTGGACGACATATATACCAAACTCCTAATCAATTCCCTTTCCGAGAAAAGCAACATTAAAGTAGGCCTTATTTGTACCTTATTCAACGAAAGTGAAAAATAATGCAAGTGTATTTGTTTCATATACATCACTTAAACATTGTAAGATATAAAGTATACATACAACTTAATTATTTACAAAAAGTCACATTTAGTCTCACCACTTTATACCTGGCAAGTATAAATAAAAAATAACGATCTCATCATTCTTGAAGGTTTGAAGCCAGTGCTATATCTCATGCAAAAAGAAACAAATGTAATAATTCAATAAAGTTTAAGTTAAGGTTATTGCAATTCAAAGTTAAATTAACAATAGGTACATATTATAAACATTAAAGAATCATGTGCAAAAAAAAAAAAAAAAACAATTTACAGATAAAAATTAGTGAGTTTTGTTTTAAATATAGGATTTCAAATAGTAAGGTTAAAAACCCATAAAACAATAGAGGACCCAGGATTTGTACGATGAAATTTAGAAAACAGCAATGTACACCACAGAACACCATCGCAAGCCATTTTTAACAATATGATTAAATTAAACATAACCAGCAGTCCAACATACATTTAAGTAAAGTAGATGGGGATAACCTTTGGGTACAAACGTACCACTGGAAAGAAATAGTTAAGATAACAAAAATACCTTCATTTGATCTCAAAGCTTTTTATAGCAATGTTAATACAGTGGAGGAAATGCCGATTCTTCAGCCTCCTGGGCATCTGATGGAACAACTTGTGCCACACACTCCCCACAGCAAAAAGAACACTTCAATCCATTCTGCAGCTGCACCTTTTGGACCCAATTTGTTTTGCAGAGCGTTACTTGAGAAGGTTCGATGGGGCAGGAGCTGAAAATTGTGAGCCTGTTGTTGGAATCTAGTTCCAATTCGTACCCCATCCATGCTGTACGACGACACGGAAAATGCGAAGATGTTGGAGGAAGGCTTTGTACGACCGCAAGTAGACATCTTTGTCACAAAAATCTAAGCACATCTTTTCGAATGGGCCCCATACAATTTGACTTCTTCACTTTGCTTAAAAGTACGAAGGATCATGATAAATGCCGCCTGTTGGTAAAAAAGGTTTCATGATAACTAAAGGCATTTTGCTACCATACAGCCAGTTGTGTCACATCCCGTAAAATGAATCTTAGGACGCTCTTACAAACTTCCTAGTACCTGTTTAGACTGTTCTTGTTATCTTTCATTCTTTTGTCAGAAAAAAAGTCAGGTCCAACTCAAGGGGCGTGTCGGTGTCCTCGCCCACAAGAGCCACGTCACCGCAGGTTGCTTTACGAATTGTCATAGCCAGTGAAATCGGCATCCCCGTCCGCTTGCACAACCTCACTGCCAGCCTCTCTCAGCTTCTGAATCAATTGCAAATTTTGTTTTCAACATTAGCAAGGAATGCCTCTCTCTTTGCTGTGCATATTGGTTCATTAAACACTGTCTTCCTGCTTTGCACGCCTTTGCATCTCCGTAATTTTCCTTTGTTGAATATTCCATATCCGAAAATTATACATGGATTTGTGAATTTTCTGACAACATACTGCGTACAATTGTACTATCGCGCCAAAAGTTTTTTAATCTATGGAGTAAGGAACCACCATCAAGTATAAACAATAACTGGAAATAAACGCCACAATCTCCAGTAAAAATGGCATCGGCAAGATTTGTTTCCCTTAAGCGAAGTTATCAAACCAAAGCTGGTGGGAATGCGATAACTCATACTTAAAAACCTCGCTCAAATCAGGGATAATGGTTCTTAACAAAGAATGTGATTACATTTTTCACGTACGCTAAGGTTGGGTTGCTAAAATGCGTGAGTCATGGCATCCTCGAAAGTCTGAACTATTTTTGTCCCATAATCACATTGACGTTCGTATCAGCTGTAACACCGTTGTCAATGTTTCGAGCTCTTTCACACCTGGAAAGGATGGGAGTCCGAGAAGGTCGTCATGTCCTTTTCATTTCTTGCTTGTCGAGGTGCATATTCTTTGTGTTGATTTGTGCATTATTGTATGTCATTAGGTTTTATGGCTAAACTGAATTCCGCACACACGACAATATCCAGACATTTCATACCACGTCAACCACCTGAGGATTTCAGACTGTTCATGAGTACTTGTTCTATCAATACAAAAGCGATCTGTCAGGTGCACAATTGGTGCCCAGACAAAAGCAGCCGTACATGTCTGGATGCGATGTTCTCATTTTCAGCATGTCGGACAAGCAGATGTAGGCAGATAGGTAGAGATGTCCAGAGCCGGGAAATAAATAACTTTTACTTCGCTGTAGGAATTTTATCCCTTGAATCTCAAAAAGTGCACGGTGGACAAAGGTGGATTTTAGTAATATTGTTTATATTCACACCTTTTGCAATTTGTTTAAGGTTTTGATACATAATGACTGGACTATAAAGCATTTTTTCAGTAAGGCACGAAGAAGACGATTTTTAAAAATTACCCTATTTTTCATGGTTTTCACCCAGTCCATAGGGACCTGGGGTGGGTACCACGAATTTTGCAATGTTCATGCCGCTTCAGGCATTGATGCTAGTGACAAAGTTTGTTTGGAATTGACCCAGAGGTTCTTGAGAAGAAGCTGAAAATGTGAGAAAGTTAACGTACGATGCACGACGACAAACGAAACACGATCGCAAGAGTAACCTAAAAAAATTTTTCGAATTTTTTTCTACTTTTTAATACGTATGCATGATAAATAATAAGAAATAAGAGCTATAAACAGGCATTAAAATCTTATATTTCTATGTGTTTTGTGAAAGTCAAATTAAATAATAGCCAATTTTGGTTTCTCAAACAATTTTCACAATATATAGAAATTTTAGAATTTTCACGCGTGTATATATCTCCTTTTTGTTATTGTATATCAATCTAAGTAATAAAAAGCTAAAGGTTTTTTTTCGAAAAAACCAGAGCAAATGCCCTTTTAAATCTGTGGTAATTTCTTACAAAGAATGATACATTTTGTACGTTGTTGGGATAATGCGTTGAGCATCGAATTTATATTTTATATCAGATTGATATTTTCGATACATAAATGAGGTCTTTTAACATTCCACATTTCTTTTGGGTGTCATTTTTCATAATATAAAAGAAACACAGATATCACATTTTCAACCAGAAGGTTCATGAATCAATACAAAATTCAGGTGAAAATTGGACACAAACAGACTTCTGGAAATTCAGATGTGGGATAGGTGACATGGAGGAATCAATATCCCCTGTAGAACGTTCGAACACACCGCAAACGAAATAATTTAGGAATGAGGTGAAAAACTGCAATTGCAAATAAGGTCATTATACCGACCATACAATTTGCAAAATGTTGACATTAAATGGAATTCTTGATATCTTTGTGAAAACAATTGATACGAAATGAGCCAAATTAGCAATTATTTCAAAGGAATGTTAAATCTGTATAGGTGAATATGTTGATGCTATATTAAACATTTTAAGTTTGCATGTTAATTTGATTTTGAATGTTGTTTTACGCCAAATATTTTCAGTCATATGGTGGCGGCCAATCTTTGTGGAGGAGAGAACCCGGTTAAAATGCACCACCTGGGAAGAGACCACCGACCTCCCGCAAGTAAGCTGGCAAACTTTCTCACAAAATCAGATAAGGTTCCAGCGGGACTCGGATCTGCGCTGACCAGATGTGAGAGATTTCATGGTTCAAAGTGCGATGCTCTAACCAACCGGGCTAGGAGGTTTGTATGTTAAAGAAATATACATGTACTTGTTACTAGATAGTTAGGCATTCAATATTTAACATATTTGTTGAAACAATCCATTCTTACCTCGGCAAAAGGATAATGAATCAGTGTTTTTGGATGACAGAAAACATAGTGTCCCTTTAGGGTCATACTTAGAAACATGCTTAAATATATGTCTGCTACTGAAGTCATGGAGGAGAACGGTAGAAAGAGAGAGGTCAAATGCTGGGTGGTTATCATGGGGAGAGCCTAGGATTGCGGCCGCGGAAAGAAATGGGTGGAGGAGTTCTGTAGAGGCCTTATGTGCCACTAGGCACGAAGTGGATAGGTAACTGAAATCAAGGAGTCTCACGTTCTTAACGGAACAGGTATTTTTGAACAAGTTACTATTTGACCTGGGCTTATTCAATCTACTACAATTATAATATATAAATACATACTGCCGTATATCAAAGTACATTTAAGCAAGCATTTATAAGTAAGATTGAAGAAGTACCAATCAATAATCAAAACTCAAGTCCATTATAAAACGACGAATTAGATGTGCAAATGATCTCAACATGAAGAACAATTATGAATCCCAAACGGGATTAGACCAGGTGTCCGGAAGGAGTCAGCGTCTTCTGCTGGCATGACGCACCCGCGCAAATGTTCCATGGAAACCTAGTTCGATTAGCGGGTCAAATTCGGTAAAAAAGGTCAAGTTTGGTGATAAGGTCAAGTTCGGTGAAAAGCATGATTTGTGAAACGGGGTCACTGTCTGTGGCCGTGATCCAGAATACTATCTAATATCTCTGAGAGGGGGACTTCACAATGTTTAACAAGATCCCCGTATCGACCATAAAACTTCTTAAACGACGACTCCAAGCGTTCAACAACGTAACCTTGTGTAAGTAGTTTATTGGGTAGTCGTTCAGCTCTCAGAATAAAACATTCATAAGAAGAGCATGCCCTGGTATAACGTATAAGTTGTGAAATGAAAACGCCATAGGCAGGAGAAGATTAAATATTACTACTAAGAAACGGGAAGTTTGTAATATGGAAATTAAAATCGTCTCGTTTGACATAGAGGGATGTGTGAAGTTGACCGTCTTTTCAAATCGACAGGAGTAAATCTAAGTAAGAAGCAGATGTGTTGTTCTCTGTCGTCTCATTGATCTCTAGCTCAACAGGATACATCTGGCCAAGGTAATTCTGAAATTCTGAATTATTTATGGACAGAACATCGTCGATATACCTGTAAGTAAAATTGAACCGAGATGCTAACTGTTTGTTTCCTTTGGAGAGCAGAGACTCTATAAATTCCGCTTCATATGAATACAAAAATATGTCAGCCAAGAGAGGTGCACAATTGGTACCCATTGGAATGCCGATAATCTGTTTGAAAACTTTTCCCGCAAAAAACACGAAAATGTCTACTAGAAACCCCAGCATCTTGATGATATCGTCTTCAGTGTACTTGTTATTGGAATCAGAGTGTTCCTTGACAAAATAAGGTTCTTCATGACCTAACACCAAATATTTATATCTACGATTTCCATTTTTGTATACAAAAGAGTTTTGTATAATAAATGTTAATCTGTTTTTGAGTTTTTGATGAGGGATTGTTGTGTAAAGGTTCGAAAAATCAAAAGACTTGATGCTTATAATATGTTTGAAATTTAGAGATTTTAAATGTTTCAACAATTCCTTTGAATTCTTTAGGATCCACATCTGATTGACTCCGCTTCTTCAGTAGGCCGTTTTACAGTACTTCTGAAGACCTTGTTTAATATGTGATAGAAGTTTGGTAAGCAAAATAGATAAAGGCTTGGTGGAACACGCAATGAAGCGGAGTTTATAGGGATTTTTGTGCATCTTCGGAATCCAATAAATATATGGCAAATCAAGCACCGTGTCACTTGTGGGTATTCCAAACGAAGCGAGAACGGATTTATGATTGTCTAATATATCAGAGGTAGAGAAATTGGTTAGAGAGTATGTAGGATTTCCAGGAAGTGTATTTTGTCCAAGTTCCTCTTGCATGATGCTGAAGTAGTGTCGCCTGCAGACAAATGTGAAGTTGTTAGATGCTTTGTCAGCAGGAACGATGATAACATTTTCATGGAGACGGGAAAGTTCTCTGACAACATCAGGGTCACGAAAAATTGAATTGTGTTTTGTGTTGACACAATGTTTAAGTCGTCGAATTCTTCGTTTAAGAACATTACTGATCGACTTAAAACTCCGAAAGAGTATCAGGTTCGACTTCTTCTTTCTTAGCCCAGCGTATGGCGTACTCTTCACATGCGTCCATAATAATTTCAAAGTTTTGGCGCCATGTAAACGATACATGTTCCCTATATTTTGGGCCTTTGCATAAAAAATCTCTCAGTTTTCTGTTGTGCACAATGTTGAGATCACCTGTCACAACATGGCCACATGGAGAGTACATTAATTCAGATATAGAACAGGTACAAGGCGGAATGTTCTGGAAAAGGCTGGGTAAATTGAGTTGCTGCAGATTTGCCTTGTAATTAAAGATCTTATAGGCAACTGAACGCGTATAGCTATCGGAAATACATGCTGAATCTTTTTATTGGAAGTATGGCGGGATCTTACTTTGGACGGATTTGTGGTTTAAAATGTTGCTTATATTCAAAACGTCAATGCCCTTATTAGCAAATATGACCTTGAGGAACGAGCGATTACTCGTTTCTTTATGTTCATTAGTCCTGACAGCTTTGAATAATCTGAAATGTCCAAAATGATACCATGATGTTGATACTCTGGAGAACCAGCATCGGAAAAACATACTGTCATCGTAGATTTGTACAAGTCATGTAATTTTTTCAACGGGAGTGAGTACTGTTTTGTACGAATATGATGCAGACCTAAATGACGATTGACGAATGGTAGAGGACCATCGAATGAGACATTATGAATCTCGGGCTTGTTATATTTCCTTGAGCCATGGCTGCGATGTCTCCAACTGGTTCGGTCAAATATGTTTAAAACATTGACCGATTGGCATCCAGGACTGGTAAGATTCCCTACGATATCGACATGGTCGTTGCATCCGTATGGTGCAGAAGTTCCCAGCTGTCGAATCCAGTGTTCTTCAGATATTTGTTTATGCAGCAATTAGAAATCCATACTTTTCAAGTTAGGTCCATGTTTGTGTTTTATTTTCGTTCAAATTATTTTGAAAAATGTTATGTTCGAACAGCAGCTGTCAAATAAATAGAGATTCCACAGCGAGTGTTAGTTAATTTTCAAAATTTGAAAAGTCACGAGGTTTACCATCTTTTCAAATTTGGAAATTAAACTAACAAGATAAACATGATAATCAAATTACACGAGTTGTTGAATATGTTTCTGTCATAATTGAGAGGGATAATGGAATGTTCTATGTCTAATCTATAACAGACTGTTCTTTTCTCTCCTTTTCTCTTACTTTGTGTCTGAACATTGAATATGAACTTAAATATAAATCCACATTTCTGTAGAACTTGAACTGAACATATTACATTTTCAGAGAAAATGGAATTCAACATGGCCGACAGGCGGCCATCTTGGATTTTATTCTCTCTGAAAATGTAACATGCACATCTAGACCTCAGGAGGAACCTCCATGATCAATTTCGAAAAGATTCATTCAGTAAATTCTAGACCTCAAAGGGAAACTTCCTGTCAAATTTAATTAAGATCCCTACAGTACTTACTGAGAAAATAGGGGTAAGAGACTTCCATTGTCAAAATCCAAGATGGTCGCCTGACGGCCATGTTGGAATTCAATCTCTGAGAATGTCATATCCACAACTAGACCTCACGGGGAACATTCATGTCAAATTTCAAGGAAATCCGTTCAGTCCTTTATGAGAAATTGCAATAACAAACTTCATATTGTCAAAATCCAAAATGGCCGCCTGTCGGCCATATTGGATTCCAATCTCTTTGAAAATGACATATGCACATCTAGACCTCAGGAGAAACCTCCATAATCAATTTCGAAAAGATTCCTTTAGTATATTCTAGACCTCAAGGGGAAACTTCATATCAAATTTAAACAAGATCCATACAGTACTTTTTGAGAAATAGCGCTAAAAACTTCCTTTGATCAAAATCCAAGATGGCCGCCTGTTGGCCACGTTGAATTCCAATCTCTCTCAAAATGTAATATGCACAAACTAGACCTCATGGGGAACCTTCATGTCAAATTTCAAGGAGATCCCTTCATTCTTTTCTGAGAAGTACCGGTAACAATCTTCCTTTGGTCAAAATCCAAGATTGTCCCTTGTCGACCATATTGGATTTTGATCTCTCTGAAAATGAAATATGCACAACTAGACCTCAAGGGGAACCTTTCTGTCAAAGTTCAATGAGATCCCTTCAATACTTTCTGAGAAATAGCGGTAACAAGAATTGTTCAGGACGGACGGACGACGGATGCAGGGCGATTTGAATAGCCCACCATCTGTTGATGGTGGACTAAAAACTTGCGTAGTATGGAATATTAACCTACATGAAATCTAGACACCATCAGGTTCGGACTCTCATGGCCGCGATAAATCTGTTTGTATCTCGCTTTAATCCCAATTTCTCCAGTTTACATCAATATGTGAGATTATAATCTTCAATAACGGACCCCTTTCCCTCCGATTACTTTTATCGCCAACTTTTGACGCCGGTAAATGGCCTGATGCAACTTCGCGGTAAGATTTTCATCATAGTAGTAGTGCAGGCTCAGCCAATGAGATATACTCAGCCCTGTTGGTGATTTGTATATATTTAACTAACTGCAGCTTTGTTTATACAACCGCTTGATAGTGGTATAACAACACAAGTTATGGTAAAAACATCATTATTTAATTTGAAAGTGACTTTTCATCGACTTTTAACTTTGTCTGTGTTGTGTAAACAGCAATCTCATTGAGATTAATGCATGCGAAACAAAACAAGAAAATTTCAACAAACCAAACGCTAGACATGATATCAACAACTTACATAAAAACTTTTCGCCCTGAATAATTGACTGTTATGCCCTTTTCTAATAAATTTGTCTGTACAATGTTTTGGAATTTCTCCATATGGCACTAAACGATTACGCACAAATTTTTACTTTATAGGCATGTTGGTTTAACATGCATTTTATCAATTATTAATTATTGAATACCTAGAAATGGATGTCAAAATTAATCAATCAACTGATAATTTTTAATGCATAACAAACATAAACATGGATACGAATAAATTAATATTTTAAGAATTAATAAATAACAAACGGAAAATGTTCTTAGATAAATGGGTGTGTTCCCCCGAACGCTTACTGGACTAAAACAATAACCAATACGTGTATTGGTAGCATAACTGCCTTTGCATTTGCAAGAAATTATGTTTTTTTTCTTATATGTAAAATCATGAACAAAAGGTATTCAGACAGTTATGCTATAAAGCTAATAACATTATACTAATTTCTTTAAATTTCTGAAACAAATGGCGTCAAATGCTATTAAAATGTATCATTCATAATGACACAGACTTTAAGGTTAAATTACTGTTAGCAATAAATCATCTTCATAATTCTTATAATTATTTGTACAAATTCAATTAATTTTGGAGAAGTTTCAAACACAAACAAGTGGACAGCTAAATTTTACAGGTAAGGTCCTGTAGTTTGCCTCTTAATTGCTCCAAATAATTGAAAGTTGTTTTAGTCCAGTAGGAGTACAGGAAACAAACCAATACTTCAATAGATGAACAGCAAAATTGTCCAGTTAGATATTCCAGAGAAAAGTCGGAAATACTGCAATACAAAGTCGTCAAACCTTTCAGCAGAGAAACCACATTATTATCATATTCAGGAAACATCATGTTATTTTTAAGATGAGCATCAAGTCATTTAAATGTGCGAAAACTATTGTATTTGTAACTTGACACGTACCGATGACCTGTGCTCGAGAAGCCTTTCACTATCAGGCATTCAAAGGGCTTGATCACTGATACGTCATTTCCGGTCATGTGGCCATCTAGAGGGGATTTTGTAAAGGGGGAATGCGCTTTCTATCCTAACACATGATTACCTTCATACCATAGTATTGTTGAATGGGTGTAATTTTATACATGAAAGAGAGCTAGACAGGTATCTTTACAAACTGAAAAAAAAATCAACGATGAATGTCAATGTCCGTTGACATAGTTTTATGACGTCATCACAGCCACTGATATTTTAAAATGGTTCATATTTCAATATTACTAAAATGGCAACAAAGAAAGTACGTGTAATAATGGTTTAGCATAACATACATACAAGCGATTTGGGAGTTCCGAATATATGTGGTTTCTGAATTTTTCGATGTTCAAATGTTGAAATAAACAAATACAAATATTGGTAAGCAGTACCTCATTCTCTCCTTTTTTCAAAATAGGTGCTGGTACATAGAGTGTTTGTGTAGGTCCCATTTTCCAGTATCGCCCAAGGTTAAATCCATTTACTATCACGATGCCTTTATTCCAGTCCTTAAATACATTCAAATACAAAACAGTAGCTAATTTGTGGTATAGTAAAGGGATTCTGGAGAACGATATGTTAAAATCATAATTAATACATTTCTGTCAAGCGTGCGATTGAGATCGCAAACTTCCTCCGTGGACACCTCTACAACTTGTCTGGCATACGCTTCAACCTTCCACTCGTCATGAATTATTATCATATTGCATCATTGATTTAATAGAACATATCTTGCTGCTAATTTAAGATATGTAGTATCAATACATCTATGATAAGGAGTAATTATATTTTAAAGAATTAATTTGTAGACTTCCGTTTTGTTGATCTTTTCCTGATGAAGTTTTTATCTAATAATAGTTTTTCTGTACAGTAGTCCTACCGAGGATGGGGCGTCAGTCTTTGGCAACAACGTCTTCCAGCAAAATATAAACGATAATTTTCTATTATTTTTACTGGTGTCAAGAAAAGTTTATATCAGTGGTGCCAGAGGTGAGACGTTCTGTATTCATCACCGTATATCAATAGTGTAGCTATATAAAAATCTAAGATATTAAAGTATAAATCTTCAGGATGTGCAGGATATATATATACACATCTGGTAAAAACTGGACAAACACGGACCTCTGGAAATCTAGAGGTGGGATCAGGTGCCATAGAGAAGTAAGCATCCCCTATTGACCGGTCACTATTTTCAGATTAAATGTTAATAACCAATCATTTCTTAATATTGGCCTACACATATTTAGCACCTTACAATTTCCCCTAATTTTTAAAGTAAGAGATTGATAACCAATCATTCACTTCTCTTTATTTAGCCTGCATATTTTTGTATCTTACAGTTTCTCCTTTTCTTCACAGTTAGAGGTTAATAACCAATCATTCCTAAATCTTAGACTGCATATTTTTCTTGTCTTACAGATTCTCCTTTTTTCACAGTTAAGGTTTATAACCAATCATTTTTAAATCTTAGCCTGATTATTTTTGTGTCTTACAGTTTCTCCTATTTTCACAGTTAAAGGTTAATTTTTTAATCTTAGCTTGCACATATTTTGCATCATGCAGTTTTTCTAACCTCTACAGTTTTCACTTTATATCAAACAAATTTTTCACGATATCAAGTAAGAGCATCACCCTTAGGAAAGTAGAAATACGATCACCATCGAAATTTAGATATACATATATCTTGAAACTGAAGAGTCTAGTGGGAAAAGTGCCTGACACAATACGTATAATGAATTTAATGATTTTCACGTACACAAATCACAAAGAGTCCGCAATTTTATATCTAGTATGACCATATTACCTGACTCTTAGAGTGCACAAATATGCACTGCATACCTGGTAATTTTCTATCCTAGTTATGTTCCAAGACAGAAAACATATTCACTCGTCCTATATTCACCCTAAAGTCTTATGAATGACATGTATGGCATGTTAGCCCTCTCATCGAAGAGCCAAAAACAACAAAAATTAAACAAAAGAGAAACATTTTCAGGTACTGCATGTATGCTATTCAGTGCCCAAATTAATTCTATTGGTTTGGAAAATAAGACTGTCCGCGTGGCTCTCTTCAGAAATAGAAAATCATTTACAATTGTTTTACTATATCATTTATGTTATATGTTTCACTCGGTCGCAATAAATAATATTGATTAATAACTAATAATTAAATTATCGATTTTTAAAACCAAGCCTACGATATCTCAAGAATTCTTTTTGATAAACAGATTCATATGGTTAATTAACATTGGTTGTTGTATAATAACGTCACGATTAGAACATAATATCAAGCCGCCGTCCACAACTGACATCATTGAGTACATACCGAAATGTCCTTCACAGCAGACGAACTTATGTTATCACTGACAACGACCACCCCTACTCTATTTGAATCATTTTAGCTTATTCAACTGAATAGATAAGGAGATCAAATCTTAATTATTACACAACATATTTAAGCAAGTGTAGCATTTATCATATACTAATTTCGTTACATTAGCAAAAATCAAAGATTTTCTCATTTCTGTAGTGAGTACTTTTTCCACTAGGATCGTCAATTTGAAATGTGTTACATTGCTGTATAAAGTGTTGCAGAAAGGTCAGAGCTGATGGAAACTTCAAACAACATTCAAAATTACTCAAATTATTTTCATCATTACTTCGGAGATGCTTACTCCGACATGACACCTGATCCCACCTCTTGATTTCCAGAGGTCTGGGTTTGTCCAATTTCTACTATATTTGTATATATGTCCTGGACATCCTGAAAATTAATACTTTTGTATTTGAGATTTTTATACTATTAGGCAAACACTGTTAATGAAATTCTTTCGTATTGATAAACAAATCCAAATATCTTTAGAAATAATGAAATTAATCTCTTAATCTTACCTTCATCTGAAGAAATGTATCTTTCGGTTGTTGGTCGATTTCGAGCACACATTTAGCAACTGTAGGTGATTTGCATTCTCCTTTCCAGTTTGTTTTACTTCTTATTCTATTTCAAGCACAGAAAAGGCAATGAGAAATAGTAGTTAATCTATGCTTAAATGCACTTTTGATTGTCTGTTATTTGCGAGTTCAAAGTGTGTGTGTGTGTGTATGTGTGTGAATAAAGTGGTCAATTTCATGCATGTTTCATTTCGAACTGATTAGACATAAATAATAACTTTGACTCAAAAGACTTTACAGTCACTAAAAATTACCTTCAATATGTCCCACTGTTTGGATAAGATTTTTTAGTATAGTATCGATGACATTGCTCATTATCTACATGAAAATATTCAGAGACGATTTGAAAACCTTTAAGCAACACATGTATTCCAAGTTGTTTATTTTAAGTTTGAAATTGATTTTTTTTTGTTTAATTTACAATCCAAATTTCTATCGTAGGTCATTTCGTTTTTTCCGAATATTTTACAAAAATAAATTGAAATAAAGGAAAATCAAATAATCTTTCAAGATACATTGACATTCCTTTAAGCATTCGATAAACCCTAACCGAAATTGTATGTATTAGGTGTGAAATAAAAACAACATAATATCATACCACGGCTAATATTTCAGGAGCATTAAATCATGCAATTTTTACAGGAGAATATTCCATTAAAGTTCAAAATTTAATTGCCTGATTTATTTCCCCAAAAGAATGAAAAATATCCAACGTGACCAACGAGAAAGTAATTAAACTATGGCAACAGTGTAAAACTATCGCTGATCTGAAGTGACCTTCGTAAACTAAATATTGATTACCAGGTCATATAACTTTCAGGACAACAATCTATATGAATTGTATGCAACTGTGTCGCTTTACTGTTTCAACACTAAAACTTACTTTGACAGGAACTTTGTTTTAAAATCAAGGGGAAATATTTTCCAGTCACCTAAAACCTCGTCGTCCAACATGACGTCATCCAGAATTCCTATTCAAAAGATAGCATATTTATAATGAAATACTTTTAAAGTGTTCGTCACTTTGGGAAATATGCAGATATATTTACGACGATTAAGAACCATAATATTTATCGTTTAACATTGGTGATTCAAGGTCAAAATACCGCTCGACAGTATCATTTCCCGAAAGTATTATTTTATTAACAAACGGATAGTCTGTAAATTAATCAGTTAGCACCTAACAAAGAATACAATATCTTCCAAAAGAATTTCGTAGAGGAACTAAAATGTCTGGATATATATTACACAATTACGGACATTTGAGTAAATAAATATGGCGAAATATTGGTTTTCCTGTCAATACTACACCATATCATCAACTCGAAAGTCCATAAAAGTTATATTATATATATATATATATATATATATATATATATATATATATATATATATATATATATATATATATATATGTGTGTGTGTGTGTGTGTGTGTGTGTGTGTGTGTTTGTGCATATGTGTGTAAATATCCTTTATGTTAGTACATGTAACGATAAGAGTAATTCTAGTAGTGTAAAAGGGATTTACCATATTCTATTTTAAGAAACGAAATTCACTGCTTTACCATACAACATGTAGATATATTTTGAGAGGTAAAATACCGGCTTATCCACTCAAAAACAGATTTGTTTTAGTATATATGATAATAATTGTTACTTTATATTTCGGTAAATGGCCACTACAGTTGTTACTCCTTGACAGATATGTCAATACATGTAGGTTCAGTAGCTGACCTTGCCTCATACCCTTATTTATTTTCTTTCGGAAATTTTTATCACAAGTGATGTAGTGTTATTGACCAAACAATCGTTTTGAGCATCTAATTTGGCCTTGTTCTCATTTTAGTTCTTTAGGGTGAAGCCCCAGATCTAATGCTATCGTCCGTTTGTGTCGGTTCGCTTGTTGTGGAACGGATTGCGATTTAACTGGAGCATGAAAAATAAAACAGAATACGTGTGTCATGGATACGACGGTCCCTAATTAATTTCAGAATCACACGTGGTACGGTTAATTTTTAATTAATTAATCAATTAGTGTGATTTTTTTGGCAAAAACCAGTCGACTTAATCTTGTCATTTGATTGATAACACATTGCTGTGTACAAGGCATTATAGAGCCGGCCTGGCTCAGTCAGTAGCGCGCTCGACTATTGATCGTGAGGTCGTGAGTTCGAGTCCAGCCGGCGGCAGGTTGGTTTCCTGTTTGTCGGATGAGACAGTAAAAACCGTGGTCCCGTGTCACAGTAGGTGTCGACACGTTAAAGAACCCTCACTGCTCAATGGCCGTAAGTGCCGAGCATAGGCCAACATTTGAAGCCCTTCACCGGCATTTGGTGACGTCTCCATATGAGTGAAATATTCTTGAGTGGGACGTTAAACAACAATAAACAAACAACAAGGCATTATATAAAATGTGGAGTGGAGGAATGGACGGCTGCTGCATAAATATAAGCTGTGGAGTTGAATAAGTTGACTAAAGCTATAAAGTGGCTTACAAGTTAGTGAAATTTGAAACATGAACTTGCCCGAAGATCTATGTGGCCCCTTATTTAAAATATCTAACTTCGGTATCATACTTATCATATTGTCTTATACAAAGAAAATTGAAGAAGTACCAATCAATAATCAAAATTCAAGTTCATTATAAAACGACGAATTAGATGTGCAAATGGTCTCAACATGATGAACAATTACGAATCCCAAACGGGATAAGACCAGGTGTCCGGAAGGAGTCAGCGTCTTCTGCTGGCATGCCACACCCGTCGCAAATGTTCCATGGAAACCTTTCTAGTTCGATGAGCGGATCAAATTCGGTAAAAAGGTCAAGTTTGGTGATGAGGTCAAGTTCGGTGAAAAGCATGATTGGTGAAACGGAGTCACTGTTTGTGAATACTATCTACAATTTCTGAGAGGGGGACTTCTCAATGTTTAACAAGATCCCCGTATCGACCATAAAACTTCTTAAACGACGACTCCAGCGTTCAACAACGTAACCTTGTGTAAGTAGTTTATTGGCTAGTCGTTTAGCTCTCAGAATAAAACATTCATAAGAAGAGCATGCCCTGGCATAACGTATAAGTTGCGAAATGAAAACGCCATAGGCAGGAGAAGATGGAATATTACTACTTATAAACGGGACGTTTGTGATATGGAAATTGAAATCGTCTCGTTTGACATAGAGGGATGTGTGAAGTTGACCGTCCTTTCCAATCGACAGGAGTAAATCTAGGTAAGAAGCATGTGTGTTGTTCTCTGTCATTTTATTGATCTCTAGCTCAACAGAATACATCTGGCCGAGGTAATTCTGAAATTCTGAATTATTTATGGACAGAACATCGTCGATATACCTGTAAGTAAAATTGAACCGAGATGCTAACTGTTTGTTTCCTTTGGAGAGAAGAAACTGTAAAAATTCCGCTTCATATGAATACAAAAAGATGACAAAGCACATTGCAGATCATCTGGTACTACATACATTAAAGGGACATTAGCTGTGATTTTTCCAAAATTTCCTTTTCCCTTGTTTACTATTTGGATTGATAAACAATATCAAGAAAGAGATAATACACAGGCATGAAAATATTAAATTTCTATATATTTTATGAAAATTGCTTTGAGATACCCAGCTTTGACGCCTTTTCAATTGCAACTGATTAACTCACCCTTACTATTTGTATATGAATACCACACTGGACCTGACCTTATTTTCACAGAATCTATAGCAATATAAGACTTTTTATGCTTGTGTATAGCTCATTTGTTATTGCACATCATGTGCATGTAGTAAAAGTAGAAAAATGGAAATATTTTTTTATATACACAGCTAATGACCCTTAAAGAAAACACTGGTCTAAGTCAGTCCTGAAATAAAGCCCAAGGCTTCCAATTGCAAGGCATTGCACCGCCACAAATTTAATCTCTCTGAACTTAAGATGTTTTCCAACTACATTGGGGAACTCACTTTAACTCTAAACTGTACATAAAAATTCATCATATGATAGAAACACGTGTCGGTTCACATCAAATCATGGAATCGGGATTTATGTATCATGTTACCTATGATAGTGAAGACAGACGTATTAATTTACACAAATTCATAATTTTTTTTTTTTTTTTTTTTTTTTTCATAATAAAATTACTCTTTTTTTTTACAAAGACTTCGATTTTGGTATCTGAGATTTTCATATTAGTGTGTTTCATACTTATGTATTCCTGATATCCTACATATCTGATTTCTGAGTTCGATATTTTTTTCCAAAAATTTGCTGAATCATAACATATTAAGTTTCAATCTAAATTTCAAAAATGTAAGTTTACCATTCTGTATTCTTGGAGTAAAAGAAGTATTTTGTGTGTAGATGATACAACAAAAATTTGTCTCTTTATCGTAATAAATATTATTAACAATTCAATTCCAAAGTTATAATTTTACAAAAGAAGCCAACACGAATGCTCGTTTCTGTCAGGAAGACTTCATCAGTTGAATTTGAATTTAATATAAATGTATATTTCCGAAAGAAAAAGTTGTATCATATAAAAAATCTCAGATACCAAAGTATAAATCAATAGAATGTCCAGGACATAGATACAAATCCGGTTAAAATAGACAAACACGGACCTCTGGAACCCAAGAGGTGGTATCAGGTGCCATGGGGGAGTAAGCATCCCCTGTCGACCGGTCACACCCGCCGTGAGTCCACAGTCAAGTCCAATGAAATACGTGAGGAGAGTATCCTCGTCACAATTGGTACAGACGTCTCAATAGCGGCCAACGAAAAGCAACTCAACATTTCACCCAGCGAAACACAGTAATGGCAAACAAGACTATCATACCGACCGTAAAATTTGCGGAACGTTGACATTAAACGCGGTTTTCGATATCCCTGTGTCAATAATTTGTCAGTGAGTAGTTTACCTCTGTATATGAAATCGTCATATGTTGTACACGCCCTGGCATATCGGATCATTTGTGAAATATAAAGTCCATATGCGGGTGACTGAGAGATATTAATACTTAAATGTGGAAAATTTACGATGGGAAAGCCGAAATCGTCGCGTTTGACGGATAGCTTAGTTGCCAATTTCCTGTCTGTGTCTATATTAAGTAAAATGTCTACATACGAAGCGTGTGTGCTTGATTATGTTGTATCTTTAATTTCTAGTTCCTGGGATGCATTGCCATATGTATCAAAATTGTCATTATTAATTGACAAAACGTCGTCGATATATCAAAATATCAAATTAAAGGACACCGTTAACTTTTTCTTCTTTTGATTCAGCAGTTTCTGAATGAAGTTTGCTTCGTATGAATAAAGGAACAGGTCGGCCAATAAAGGGGCACAATTGGTTCCCATATCATACAGTGCCAAATAACAAATCATAATGTATTGCCAAATCAGTCTAAGGGTACCCACTGTAAATAGAAATATCTTAGCTTTGAGAAGTTTAGAATTTAAATGGTGCTATCTAAGCAAAATGCTACTTAAGTATAAAATATTCGGCTTGTACGAAAATGCCACGTACTAGGCTTATGTATATCCTCGGAAACTCAAACGGTCTACTAGTAGTGGCATCGACACAGTGGCTATAAATACCATTAACAATGTCAAAGTTATCGTTTTACAAAAGAAGCCAATACATATGCCCAAGACGGTCAGGGACAGTAAAGTACCAGAAGAAAACCTCAACGTAAGTAATCATGACTGTATAGTTAATGACAGGATATTAATTTGATGTTTCTTTTAGGTGGACATTTCAGCAATTCAAGTGAATAAAATAGCATTTTGTTTTTCTAAACACTGGAACAAATTGTGAAACGCACTGCAACCTCGAATTTATCTTCGGAAAATTCCCTACACTGTTCAATGTCAATAACATTTTATAAAGATTAATGATCAGTTGAAATAAGCTGAAAATAATTTGTGTAAACGAATATAAATTCTTATGTAATTATGAACAGCTATTGTCAACCTCCGCTGATAAAATTTACAAATGATACTATATTACATATGTTCAAGTATACACTACCATAACTACATACATGTATTACACGATGACAATACATCATTTAAATATTTCGAGTTATACTATACACTGGTCAATATTACTTTAATGTTAACATTTCGCAAATTTTACGGTCGGTATAATTACCTTGTTTGCAATTACTGTGCTTCGCTCAGTGAAATGTTCAATTGCCTGCTATTATATCGATTGTGGCGAGGATTCATTCCTCAATTATTTCATTTGAACTTAATTATGGAATCACGGTCGGTGTGACCAGTCAACATAGGATGCTTACTCCTCTGTGGCACCTGATCCCACTTTTACATAGTCAGAGGTCCGTGTTTGTCTAATTTTCACATTTTGTATTGTCTGTTCAACCTTCTTTCGATTGTTACTTTGGTAATTTTTATGGGATTTTTATATCAGTACAAATTTAAAACAACAAACCTAATTCGATTACAGCAGTTTCAGGTAAATTCGTTAGTAATTATGAAATGCTTTTAGACTATATACACAACTTTGTCATGTTTCAAACATTTTTGTCATCCATGGCAGGGTGTCTAGAGCATTACACTTCAAAATCAAGAAGTCTTTCATCTCTAGCGGATTCAAATGCCGATAAAATGTAAGCTGATTGTATTTGGACGACCGGTGCACACAATACCTGTGTGGCCACATTACCACTGAAGTGTGTCCTCGGCGAGTACATTCTGGCCAGCATCGTATAACTGTATGCAACATAAAATAACGATGATAGATAAATAGTCCTATGACATGACATTTTGTATTTTATATTATATTTCAATACAAAGTTCTAGGGATACATTAATAAGATCATAACACCCACCTTTCCTTTCCTCATTTAGCCGATTTGATCCGTATTCGATATAATTAACACGACCATGGTTCTCCACCAATATATCTAACGTATTATCTTTATCCTGGAATTAAAGTGTTTAAAATTAATGCTTATGGAATCAATCTGACAACTATTGTAAAAGGAAGCAAGTTTCAAAATGTCGACGACTTTACATAAGAAGATAATTTCAAAATATGAAAGATTCAATTTCAGTGTTACGTTCCTGGAGAGCATATTATTGGTAAAGATATGCCAAACTAAACAGTATTTAAAATTAAGATTCTTTAACTAATCATATCAAATACGAATATGTTTACATTCTGCATGTCCAGTGGAATATTGGTATCCTTAGAAAGCCAGTCTAGTATCCCAACCTCCTCGTTGTTTACAAAAATCTGAAAATATTACACACTTTTAATGAATTATGCAGAAACACTATGAGACTCAAACAAAATAAAGTGATTAAATTTTCTCCAAAAATATAATGACGTCATGTAAATAATTACCTTAATTTTGTATAAAATCTAATTATTTTGCCATTTGGATTTGTGTATCAGAAAAGACTTTTCAAAGCAATCAAGTATTGTGTTTCATCACAGGTATAAGGGAGAAACTAAATTACTGGTTGACAACTTACCTGAGTTCTATCCTTTGGGCATGTCTTGAATGACAAAATTTGACCTTTTTGCAATGTTTTACGATACAAAATATATCCAAAATTTTGTCCAAATCCATTACAATAACTCAGCATTTCCATAGGGATAGCTTTTGGTGAATTTTCGACATTCTGCGAAAAAATCGATAGAATGTTGCTCATCATCAAACTAATATGGTAAGATAAATATAAAAAGTAATGATATATTTGATTTTTTTTTTCATTTTTGACATCTTCAGTTTTCCTATGTCTCTTTTACTTAAGATCAGGGCTCGACGTTAACGGTTGCCCGGGGCAAGTAAAAACTGATCCCGGGCAACAAGATTTCAAGTGTCAGTTGCCCGGTCGGGCAAGTAAAAAATCTCAAACGGTTAATAGTCAACACAAGTTCATCGATGTCTTTCAACCCACCAAAAATTAAATCCCTCGACAACCCGTCCAAATGGACAAATGGAACTTTATTTTTAGCGACTCCAAGCATGTTTACATAATCCGCCATTGCTGTTAACACATGTGCTCAGAGAAGTACGGGTCAACCTAATTACCTCCTTTTAAAATATTTCATCTCAATAATCGCTTTCAAAATTCAGCAGAAAGATTACATAAAAATGAATAGATATAACTGTAGTAAGTATTACACATCGCTACTACCATTTCCCGAGTTTAATTATAATATTTAAAGCAGCGAGAACACAGAATGCCGAAAATATCGACCACTTTCAACCTTGTGTTGCTGTGGTGTTTAGAATGACCACTTTCAATCGCAAAACCGGAAGTGTAGTGGGAATTTGTTTATCTATTAAAGTACTGATTAATTTGCTGTGTTGACCTTTATTATCGTATTTTAATATTGTTGAACAACAGAACAAAGCATGCAGAGTACATAAAGCAAAAATGAAAAGGTGGAATGCTTTATATAATCACTGACCTACTTCCCTATTTAAAATAGAAAGTTAAAAAGTAGACGACTGATCTGAGGGAGTGGGCATGCGTACTGCAAGAAAGTTAATTTTAGAATCACGTCGTCTGTCAAACGTCAGTTGGATTAACTAGATCTAGAAGCACTCAACATGTCATTGCTAAACTTTGGATTCAGCAGAAAAAGTAAACTTCTCTAGACCTATTTTACAGAATTCAGCTATATTTTGCGGACAAGTTGATTTTCATGGCGGGCAACCAAAATTTCATAAGCACTTGCCCGGCTGGGCAAGTTGTTAAAAAAGTTAACGTCAAGGCCTGAAGATTGATCAAGGATAAAATAATAATTCCATGAAGCGTGCTTCTTATGTTTCTTATGTAATATGCATCAAAACATACATTTATTTTAATATAAAAAACACAAATACCAAAATATTAATCTTCAGGATGTCTAGGATACAATATAGAATTCTGGTGAACACTGGATATACATGAACTTCTGAATATCCAGAGGTGGAATCAGATTCCATAGAGTAGTAAGCAAATTGTGTTGTCCAGTCACATCCGCCGCGAGTCCACAGTCAAATTCAAACGATATAAATGATGAATAAATCCTCTGACATTATATAGACCGTAAAATTGGACATGAAATGCGATTCCTGATATCCCTGTAACAATGACTTATCAGTAAGTAGTTTAATTACCTCTGTATATGAAATGTTCATATGTTGAACATGCACTTGCATATCGGAAAGTTTGATATATATAAACACCATACCAAGATGAAAGCTGAAATATTCATATGTTGTACATGCCCAGGCATATCGGATCATTTGTGAAATATAAACTCCTAATGCGGGTCACTGAGGGATATTGCTACTTAAATATGGAAAATTGACGATGGGAAAGTCAAAATCGTCAGGTTTGCCATATAGACTGGTTGTTAATTTCCTGTCTGTGTCTATATTAAGTAAACTATCCAAGTAGTCAGCATGTGCACTTGATTCTGCTGTGTCTTTAATTTCATGTTCGTTGGGAATTATTGCAGTAACATATGTATCCATCAAGGCATACAAGCTGTGCTGTCACAAGTGACTCTTGTTTGTATTAAATGTTTGAAATATTCAACGTTTTATATAAATAAAACGTTTTTTTTTAATCTCGGATCGACAATAACTTGTTATAATGCTGAAATTTGTGAAAAGAAATCTAATGTGAATAGTGGGAGAGACGCACATTTGTATTCTTACATGGATGGAAAGAATATCATTCGTCGGTGTATTTTCATTATAAGCAATATATCCACAATATAATATAATATAGTTTCTACTGCAATATAGCATTTAGCTTTTATGTCAAAAGTTTTAGTGTAATTCTGGGATATATTTTAGCAAATGCAATTAATATCAGACTTACTTCACAGCACGATAGTATATCTTCAAAACTCAGAAAGCCCGTCACTCTAGCCTCACCTGTATGATACAGATATTGTAAGTTGCTATTTCTAAATAAGAACAAACGCATTACAACTGCATTTCCACGGAACGGACATGGTCGGTATAAAGAGGGTTTTCTCTATATCTATATTTACATCACTTATTCTATAGTTAAAATGGAAATATGAAATAATAGCACATGCTTCTTTGGAACATATGAACAGAATATTACTCCAACAGTATATAATGAAGAAGGTCTTAAACTGCTGCAGAATCGATACAAACATTTTATATAGCAGAATAAAAATGTATTACTAAAATCTCACCGTAAGCAGCTTTGGGAGTGTTTGGTGGAGGTTCCGGAAGACTTGTAATTCCTAGGAATAATACGAAATCAATAATAAGCAACATTATAATTTTGATTTATTTGAACACCTAATTTAGTAATGATTATCAGGGATGTGATTATGTAATGGTGAAAAGGAGGAAAGTGGCTCAGTTTAGGGGTTTAATGATGAGAATAAAGATCTAACATTGAAGCAAACCTTTGAAAAGGAGGAATCCCTCCAATTGGAGGAAAATTCTCATCCTTGTATTTCTAGATATATCGGCTAAAACAGATACAAATTGATTGCTATTTTACGAGGACATATATTTCCGCCCGTCAATCCATACACTGGTCATAGTAATTTTACATTAGGTGATTTTTGCTGACTAACCCATTAACTCCTAAAGACACATTTTAATTGGTCATAGTCATTGATTTACAGAAGAGTCCACATTTTTTCCTGGGGTTGATGAGTTAATACTTGTACAGTAGTACACTAACCTTGATGTTTGAGTCCCATTTCCAATATTATTTCTCTTGCTCGAAGGTATTTGGGTGTTATATCGCCAGCTTCACTAAGAGGTGCATCGTAATCTAAAAGAAACATTTTATCACAGCTATGAGCTTGAGTATCAGTCTAAAACGAGAGCAAGGAGAAATATGTTTACATAAAAATGAGACAAACCTATTTTCCACTTTGAGTAAGTGTTGTGTGTGTGTGTGAGAGAGAGAGAGAGAGAGAGAGAGAGAGAGAGAGAGAGAGAGAGAGAGAGAGAGAGAGAGAGAGAGAGAGAGAGAGAGAGAGAGAGAGAGAGAGAGAGAGAGGGGTTATACTGTTAACAAAAAGATATAGACGCACAAACATGTGTATATCATATCAGTAAAAATAAACAATTTTTCGTAATTTATTACATTGAAATTACCATTTACATAACTCATTTACATAAGATATGTTTGGAACTTATTTTACGGTTATATGTCTTGCCGTTTATGTTTTTAAATAGAGTATACAGAACCATAAAAAAACTACTTTATCTCAAAGGATGAGGGTCATACCTTAAAATGGCCAAAATTTAATTCAGTGTACTGTTATCTCTAAGCGATGCGGAACCCGGAAAGAGTTCAGTAAATAATGTGGTTTATCTTTACCAAACTTTTTATGAAGCTGCCTAATGTGTGGGATATATTACAGTTGTATAAATTCATTTCCACACCTTGCTTGTTTTTGTGCATTTAACAACTCGTACTGTTATCACTGGTGACAAAGTGTTAATATGAAATTTTGAATTAATTACTGTAGTACATGGTTAAACATAAGTGTAAAATATATAAAAATCACGGATATCAAAATATCAATCTTCAGGAAGTTTAGGATACAATAAAATGATATAGTGAACATTGGACAAACACAAACCACTGGAAATCCAGAGGTGGGATCAAGTACAAATGAGGAAAATGCCTTCCTTGTTGAATGTTCACACCTGTCGACACGTTGATGTCTTACATTTGGTCATATACTGTAGGTAAGTATTGTATAGATATTATTCGTATTTCCAGCATGATACTTACAAACTTATGGAACGAACATACCATAGCTTGTTGTATCAGGTTTGTAGTGGGAACCTTCAAAGTAGTTAGCGCCCGCCTTGAAACCGAAGTTCGTTCCACCATGAAACATGTACATGTTAAATGACCCTCCAGCCTCGAGAATTCCTTTCAAACAATCTTCAAACTCTACAAAATTCAGATAAATAAAACTTTTCCCATGGAAAATTAAAACAAATACAAAATATTCATCAATCATTCCATATCATAAGAAATCCATATACATATTATTAACAATACCAAAATTATAGTTTTACAAAATAGGCCAAAACAAATTAACAAGGCTATCGTTTCTGTCAATAAGAATTCATCCGTTGAGTTCGAATTTGATATACAACGTAAAAGTATAAAGACAAAGTCGTATAATGCAAGGCCAAATAATAGATCTTAATATATTGCTGAATCCATCTAATTGTATCCACTGTAAAATTGAACATTTTAGTTCCGAAAAGTTTAGAATTTGAATGGCGCTATCTGAACAAAATATTACCTTGATATATAGACTGGCACCGAAATACAACAGAATCAAGCACATACGCTTCATACTTACACATTTTACTTAATATAAATACAGACGGGGAATTAGCAACTAAGCTATACGACAAACGCGACGATTTCGGTTTTCCCATCGTAAATTTTCCACATTTAAATAGTAATATTCCTCTTGGTTACCAAAGGTTCGTGTTTGTTCATTTTTTACCTGATTTGTACCTATGTCCTGGACATTCTATTGATTTATATATAAATATATATAAATATATATAAATATATATATATATATATATATATATATATATATATATATATATATATATATATACATAATCCTTCATGACACATCCATTTTTATTTCTTTATGATACAAATAATTTGCCTAGTTGTGTAAAGATATCATTCGATATATAGGTATGCTATTACTGGAGTGCTAATTTCTGACGACCTCTAAATAGATAATTCTAAGTCTTTTAATCTTTTATAGATGACAAAACGACAAAAATACGTAATATATGTCTATTTTATTCACATGAACGTTTAATATCTATTTAGCAGTAACATGTTGGTCTTGATGGCTGTATGTGTGAGTATATTCACATGCTGTGTGTCTCGCTGTGACATTAATAAATTTAGTAGAATGATGCTAGATTCGTTAGGAACGATGTCTGATGTGTACAGATATATCCAATAGCGAGACGGTTTCATCCTACACAAGAAACAAGAGGCCCACGGGGGGGGGGGGGGGGGGGGCTTAAGTCGCTCACCTGGCAAAATTGGTCAATATTGCAGAAAACATAAAAAATGTATAAAAGTTAGAATGGCTAATAAACATGAAAAACAGTAGGCTCACTGGACCTTAATAATCAGCCGAGTGAAAAGTATTTTACTGAAAATAAACTGAAAAACAATCAAAATCATGAAAAGGAGAATCAACTTGCATAAGGGTGTATTTGCCTTGTTGACTTTTTATAGATCTTTTAAGATAATGTGCAACAACAGTCAAAACATGTAAAATCCATTTAAAAGAGGAAATAACTTTCACAAGGATCATCCTCACAATTTATGCACAATAATGTTTTGCAGATCTTTGTGGCGATCACTGGATAATAGGGGAAAACAGCCAAAAACATGAAAAAAATCCACTTAAAAGGGGAAATAACTCCCATAAGGGTTAACCTGACAGTTTAATTCATTTTGACTTTTTCGTAGATCTTTGCGTTCTGAACATTTTTGCTTCTTTTTCTTTCTCTGTATTTATTACACTTTTCAAGATAATAGGACAAAATTGTCAAAATGGGGAAATAATTCCCATAAGAGTCGACCAGACAATTTCGGCTCTATTGACTTTTTTGTACAGCCTTGTGCACTGAACATTTTTGCTTCTTTCATTTTCTCTCTATCCATTATAATTTTCAAGATAATAGGACAAAACTGTCAAAACCATGAAAAACTCACTAAATGGGGAAATAACTCCCAAAGGATCGACCTGACAATTTCGGTCCTATCGACTTTTTGCAGATCTTTGCATGATGAACATTTTTACATCTTTCACTTTTACTCTACCAATTATACTTTTCATGATAATGTCCAAAACAGGAAAAATCCACTTAAAAGGGGAAATAACTCCAATAAGAGGCGACCTGACAATTTCGGCCCTTTTTACTTTTTGTAGACCCTTTCCTTTTCTCTGTATTATACTTTTCAAGATAATAGGACAAAATTGTCAAAAACATGAAAAATCCACTAAAAGGGAATAAAATCCCAAAAGGAAATACCTGACAATTTTGGCCTTTCGACTTTTTTGTAGATATTTGCGTGCTGAACATATTTGCGTCTTTCACTTTTTTCTACCTGTTATACTTTTCAAGATAATGTCAAAAAAACATCCAAAAAACATGAAAACTCCACAAACAGGGGAAATAACTCACATAAGGGTTGACCCGACAATATCCACCAAAACAAATTCGTAGATTTTTGCCAGCTGCTTATTTAAAGGTAACTGGGTTTTTTTCTTAAACTTTAATAATTTTGGAGATACATAATTTAAATTAAAAATATCGGCTGACTCATTCGTTCTTTATTTAGCCATGACAACCATGTTTGGTCCTAGTCTCTTTTCATCCGAAAACTTTATGCGGCTTTACATGGTTATACTTCCTGTCAAGTTTGGTTCATATTGGTCCAATGGTTCCAGAGAAGTAGTCAAATAATTTTACCAAAAAATACATTTTCCATTTACTTAGGTGACCTTGACCTTTGACCCCATGATCTTGAAATTTTGTCAAAACGATACTTAGAAAATTTTAAACAACTTTCTTATATATGTTTGTATACGAAAAGTCGATCAGTTTTGAGTTATTAAACAAATTGTAATACAAATGTACCCTATGTTACTGAAGCGCCCAAGAGTGGCTCGTTTATGGACATATTTCATTTTCGTTTGCAAACTTTGTAGATATTACAATCATACATACAGAATCGGAAGCTCATCTGATCATTGGTTCTTGAGAATATTTTTAAAGATGTACCGAGTTTCTTTTTTTCTTTGCCTCTTTTTAGGTCCCTATGGGCCCAAGCCCCTTTCCAATCGCAATCTTTCGGCTTCACAAGGGGATTCTATATGCCATGTTTGGTTAAATTTGAGAATGTTTAAAAGCAAAAGTTAACAAACGGACGACGACGACGGACGACAGACATTTGGTTATAGCAATAGCTCACGTAGCCCTTCGGGCCAGACGAGCTAAAAAAAGAATCCGTTATAATGGATTTAGTTCTGTAAGTTCCATCAAACTTGAATTTATTATACAAAGGTAAAATGTTAAAGTTATCCTTTCACAGACTTTCAAAACAACTTAAAAAGATTGGTCATCAAATGATATTTCTATCTACTGAAAATAGCATTCGTTGTAATAATTTAAATTGCATCCCAGATACTAATTATTATCCCCACTCTATTAGAGTTACCACCCGTTGACCACTTTTGTGACGCAAAGAACGAAAATACGACAAATCACACGAGATAACGGAAACAACCCGGCATCGTGTAAATAAATACGTACTAGAAGCCTGATAAATGGCAGTCACATGTAAGACACTACGTCAGAGTAGACTGCATCCGGGATAGAGGTAAAGACAAATGTAATCAAATTTTAAATTCCTTTGGACGCATTTTAAATTAAACTGTGGTAATTTGTATTTGCCGCCATGCTCATTTGTTTACAATCTGCCCCATAGGACGAGATCCACGAATAGAAATAAAAAGTATTAAGAAGCATAGGAGTAAAAGTAGCTATAGCAACTATAAACATATATGGATTCTTTATAACTCATCCTGTCATTACCAAAGTTTTAAGTTATTTCGCCTACGTTTTTGTGTTTAAATCTTGTTTTACATCACACTCAACAATTTTTCATAGTGGGCACTCCTTGACACAGTGGTTAGAGTATAACTCTTTAAATAATGAAGTCTCTCACTTCTGGTCAGCGCAGGTTTGAGCCCCGCTGAAACCTAAATTGATTTTTGTGGGAAAGTTTGTCAGTTTACTTGTAGAAGGCCGACAGTCTCTTCCCGGGTACACTGTAACCAGGTCCTCCCATCCAGCATTAAAAGCTGGTCGCAACAATATCATTGAAAGATTGTTGAGTGTGGCTTAAAACACTATTCAAAATCAAATAAAATCATTTTTAGTTATATGGTAGATTTGTTTTATCCTAAATAATCAACAGAATTATGTATGATTTTTGTTATTACTCAACAAGTCTGAAACACCGTTTACACTGTGTACTGTTGTTGACATACCAGGACATCTGAGAAAATTAACTGATCCACCCCTAAAGTCACATTTAGACCTACTCATTTCCTGGACATTTTATTAATTTATACTTTGGTATCTGATATTTTTATATATATTCAAAGAATGGTTAAATCCACGGTCAGAATTCAGGGGTGTCTGTTTATGATATTTATTTTATAATATCTATTTTACATGCAATACAAATTTGTTCACTCATTAATTATGACAGTAGACCACACTATTTATTGATTTGGGTGAGTCTAAATGTGACCATAGGGGTTGATAAGTGAAACTTAATTTGCATTCAACGGAACACTAATAAATAGTTTTATTCACTAATTACCAATATAAGCACATATCCATAACATGAAATGATACAATTCATTTTATATCATGGGGGCTCGTTGGTCGAGTGGATGGAGCATCGCTCTTTGAATGATAAAGTATCTCTCCACTGACCAGAACCTAAGCTGACGATGTGAAGTTAACCCTTTCAACCCTTCAGGACATAATAGACTAGTCTTAACAATAGAAAAGATCATACCATCTTGATTTTCAGGGGTGATCGGGTTAACTTGTGGAAGGCCGATTGTCTTTATTTCCTAGGTACATTATAAATATGTTTCCTCACCCACAATTAAAACTGGCAACCGTTGTTTAACTGACAAATTGTGACTTACAGCATCATCCAAAAGGAACAAAGAATAATTATCACGCGTGGTAATAAAGCTTTGTCTTGTGATGTAATAAGAATGACTCTAAATATTATAAACATACTACCAAAGTTACAATGCTCAAGACGATATCGTTTCTGTCAATTAGACTTCATCGGTTGAGCTCCAATTTAAAAGTTATGTGTATTTTCTAAAGAGAAAGTGGTATTATACAAGGCCCAAATAATCTCTCTAAAAGTATAGCCGAAATCCGTCTAAGAGTAACCACTGTAAAAAATGACTATCTTAGCTTTAGAAAACATTTTTGAATTTAAATGATGTTAACAGTGCCAAATATTGCTTTAGTATAAGATGAACAGCTGGTACCGAAATACAGGTACTAGGTTTATGTATACCCTCGGGGACTCAAACGGTCCACCAGCAGTGGCAACGACCTAGTGGTTATAAATATTATAAACATACTACCAAAGTTACAATGCTCAAGACGATATCGTTTCTGTCAATTAGACTTCATCGGTTGAGCTCCAATTTAAAAGTTATGTGTATTTTCTAAAGAGAAAGTGGTATTATACAAGGCCAAATAATATCTCTAAAAGTATAGCCGAAATCCGTCTAAGAGTAACCACTGTAAAAAATGACTATCTTAGCTTTAGAAAACATTTTTGAATTTAAATGATGTTAACAGTGCCAAATATTGCTTTAGTATAAGATGAACAGCTGGTACCGAAATACCAGGTACTAGGTTTATGTATACCCTCGGGGACTCAAACGGTCCACCAGCAGTGGCAACGACCTAGTGGTTATAAATATTATAAACATACTACCAAAGTTACAATGCTCAAGACGATATCGTTTCTGTCAATTAGACTTCACTTGCCAGATGTGCACAAACTTATGTCACACACTGTAGATATAGAAGAAGGCAAAGTCTATAGAGGACACATCACAAGTCTGAGATAAATCGGGAAGTATATATATATATATATATATATATATATATATATATATATATATATATATATATATGTACATTGGTTAGCTGATAGCAAATGAAACATTTTGATAATATATAAAAAATGAACGACAGCATATCAGTTATATAAAACAATAAAAAGATATTTAACATGTGAACATATTTAAAACTTATCTTTTTTATCTATTTTTGTTTCAAATTCAGTGATATAAAAAAAAAAAAAGCTGCTCAGTTGTAAAGAATCATAATCCTAAATCTAGTACCTTTTGGATAGTAACAGTTGTCAATAGCGTGAAGTCGTTCCTATTGACACCTTTATTACTATTTTTATGTCGTATTTTTACGGGTATCTGCAATTTTTATCAAGTTTTATCTTCAACGGTGTATACAACATTTGATAGAAATGTATTATATAAAGTGCATAGTCATTTTTTATACCGAAAGAGATTGAAATCTTTTTAAAATAGTTGATTGTAGAGCAATGGTGACTGACTTTTTTTATAGCACTGTATCTGTTCATTGTTTACATAATATTTATTATAATCATTTTTGTTGCTATAAAAATTCTTCAAAAGGATAAACGTCTTGGGTTTTTAATATTTGGGCTTCTTAATTACAAACTTACGATTTATTGCAACGGATTTGTGATCCTGTCCCCAGTGATCAAACCATCCCGGCCAAAATTCCATGACCATCAAAGGGAATTCTGGGCTCCATTCATGTATCATTTCAAAGAGTTTTTGACCATCCTCCATTGTTGGAAAATTCACTGTCGGCAGAGCATCTGTAAGTTTATCAAACCATAATCTACTATAGTATTTAAGATTACTGTATTCAGGGTCATTTTCACCCTGTGTTATTTTCGCCCAGACTCGTTACAATTCTAATTTATGATATGATTTATTTTATTTTTGTTTGTTTGTTTTTTAACAATTAATAATTGTGCATGTCTACTTTCTGCATGATCACATAAAAGTTTTTTTTAAAAAAAACAAG
The DNA here is from genome assembly GCA_030159075.1 of Atrina japonica. Taxonomy (NCBI): domain Eukaryota; kingdom Metazoa; phylum Mollusca; class Bivalvia; order Pterioida; family Pinnidae; genus Atrina; species Atrina japonica. Next base: position 899,999 of record BROG01000051.1, read on the forward strand.
AGTGTGTGTGTTGTTTAAAATGAAATATATATAACCGATACTTTCCAAAATTAATAAAATAGACGAATTTACCGTTTTGAATTAGCCCAGTTTTGAATTCGTCCACTGATGATGAAGGCAAATGGGGCGAAAATAAAACGGGTGCATGCATTCAATATATATTTCACTCATTTTCTAATATTGTACTCCAGACAAGCATTCATGATAACTTGACATTTCTTTTCACAAAACAATATTGTAACGTGGTACATGTACACTTTCAGAAGCATGTTTTTCATATGCATTTGTATTTGCATTGTCAATCTTGAATAAAATCAGAAAAATTTGTCATTTTTTAATCCTTATATGCATTGTTTAATTTTTTAATAAATTATTCTATGACTTTAAATCTAATTCCATACCAAATGAACATTTTAAGATTATTTTTTATCTAGAAAAAATAAATAAGAATTTTGAAACATCCCAAAAATTTCTTACTTCCAGTAGCAGACATACAGTGGAAACTCGCCTAATGACCACCTCACATTTCAGATCACAAGTTTTTATTCTCTTAAAAAATATCTAATAGGTACAGAAGCTTATTTAATAGACCATCTCACTAATCGGACCATTGTGAGTCAGTCGGATAGATGGTCTTAATATTGATGTTCCAACGATCTGTCCTGTGTCTTTAATAGAATTTAACCCTCAAGACCGATATAAAACGTGAATTCAGAATACCAGTCATCATTGTCTAACTACAGTCAGATAAAGAAACATATGAAGTAATGATACTTGAGTAAAATTCACCTGTATATTGAAAATAAATATTTATATCAATGGCATTCATTTACTCTGTCGATATTTGCCGATTATGATGACAATTCATTCCTTAATTATTTAATTTTAATTCAACTGTGGACACTTGGCAGATAAGACAGGTCGACAGGGGACGCTTTGTTTTCCATGGTACATGATATGATCTCAAGAGTTTCAGAAGTCAGTGTGTTCAATTTTCAACTGATTTGTATATTATCTCATCATGAACCTTCTTTCGATTATTACTTTGGTATCTGGGATGTTTATATTGTAACATTTTGCAGTCAAAAAGTGTACTCTTTAATTACATGCCATCTGCCCATTGTATCGCTTTGGGAGTGTGAAGAAATGACATTCGTTCTGGGACTCGCTATTTATAAAGGAATTAGAGCCGATTTTAATTGATAACATTTAACAAATACGTCTGCTAGTGAGGAAAGTAAATCTGGATTGTTAAAGAAAATCAGAATTAGATATAAATGATAGCTTTATGAAGAAATCAATAGTATCCCGAAGCAAAATGATATTCTTACGTTTGTAAAATGCAGCTCTCTGTAAACCGAAGATATTTTCTGATGTCAATAACAACTCCTTTATCCCATTGCTTAACAGCTCCTGTTAAAATGAACACAAATAACACGCATGAACACAAACGCAAATGAATATAAAATCATGGTTTTAATGCATACATTTACGTACAATAAAGTATACTTCTTGGCAAATTTCTGGTAGAAATTTAAACTAGAGGCTCCCAGGAGCCTGTATAGCTCACCTAGGTAGAGTTGTTGCAGAATGAAAATCAACAGATTGTCTAATGTTTAAATAAATGCTTGAAATTTAATACACAATATTTATTTCTATCACAAAATTTCAATATTTCCTTTCAAAACTAAACCATATTTCAAAATTTTGAGACAATACATACCAAGTATCATCGACTTTTCATGTATAAGACCCAAGAAATTTACCTTATCCAAAAACTGGTCAAGTACAAAAAGTCCCATGCAAGACTGTCATGTATTAGGCAAGACCAACCTATATACCAAATATTGTTAACTGTAACACTTGAGTGTTACAAATGTCCCCAAAAACCGGCATATTATTAGTGTCAATGAAAAATATACAATTTAAGTCACATTTAATTTACAGGCTTTTTTCTGTTTCCATGGCAACAGTCGCGCCATTTTGAAAATTTTAAGACCAGAAAATTATTTTGAAGTACACTACATCATTTCCTTTGTCTTTTTTTTATCATTACTCGGCAATCCGTGTGCTGACAGGCGAGACATCTATTAGGTCCACACATGTTGGATTAGGTGTGTTTCTCGGTACTATTCATGGTAGGTCAATGATATTTGGTATGTATCCTAAGCTACACAGCCTAGGCATTCTTCCTGTAAAGTACCATCCAATTCTGCGCACTTTTAGACCCTTTCACGATAACTGCGGTCCTGACTCCTGAACTTGACACATAAGTGTTTTTTTATTTCTATCAAATTTGGCTCCGTTAATAGGACCCAGTCCCGATGGGGAATTGGGAAATATACCTATATTTTCCAAAAAACATGACAAATTTCCCCAATCCAGCAGTGCTGTTAATCTACAATAAATCTTTCTAAGATAAATATTTAAAATAGGCCCTTTTTATTTATTATGTAAACAATGTTTGAAATACTGTCTTTAATGTTGCAATATAATTTATCTGTTGCAAGTATAAAGAAATAAATAGAACACCCCAGATAATGCATTTTTGTAATTTCCATAATTTCTCAATTTAAAAGGACCCAGGCCCTTTTTGGACCAAGTTTAGCGAAATAGTAAATGCTAGACCAAATCTGTCGACCCATTTCAATGAAAGAAACCACATCCAAATCAGACAAAAATTGAAACTTCTGCAACCATATATGCAAGACGTAAATTAGCCTATTTTGACCCCTTATTTCCTTAATCACTAGATGCAACATCAGGCACAGGTGGAAGAAACTTTTTCCCTTCACTCCAGGCAAGTTAAAATCCAACCTTTTTAGTCTTACCAGCAAAAAAACACTGACAGGAAGTGGAAAAAAATATGATAAAGGGAGGTAATATATAGAGAGAAATTGACAAAATAATACCTGCAATCCCGACACTGTCTTTCTATTATATATATTGATGTGAACTTGAGCAATTATGAATTCCCATTAACAAACTTTTGTTTAAGTTTGATGCCAAACATTTTAACATAATTGCCTCATCATGTTTCTTTAATTCTATTTTGTTAACTACTTCAAAGAAAAACTGAATTTGTTTCAATATGCATTATTATACCTTTACTTGTCAGATTCAGATAAATAAATAAATCCAATTGACCAACATCAAATCTAGACACTCTGGTATCTCTTAAAACCCATACAGGATATTATAACACTGCCATACCACTATCATACTGAGGGCATTCATACTTTTGTACAGCAACTGTTAAATTAACTAAATCATTTTTGTTAATATGTAATTTAAATTTGAACCAATTCCCATAGGGTCCAATGTTAAAATATCTTCTCCACTGACGGCCATCTTGGATTTTGTGCGGCCCTCAAAAACACCAATGTTGTAGGGGGCCACCCAAAGACTGTTGTCGGCCAAGTTTGGTTCCAATTGGCTTAGGGGTTTTAAAGAAAAAGATCTTTGAAATTGTTCCCCATAGGGTCCGATGTTAACCTATGTTCCCCGTTGGCGGCCATCTTGGATCAGGTGCAGACTTAAAAAAACACCAGTTTCAGAAGGTACCATCTAAGGACTACTATAACCAAGTTTGGTTCCAATTGGCTCACTAGTTTCAGAGAAAAATATCTTTGAACGTATTTTCCCATAAGGTCCAATGTTAAAATATGTTTTACACTGGCGGCCATCTTGGATTCGGGTGTAGCACTCAAAAACCCCAATGTTGAAGGGGGCCATCCAAAGACTATTGTGGCCAAGTTTGGTTCCCATTGGCTAAAGGGTTTTAGAGAAAAAGATCTTTGATATTGTTCCCATAGGGTCCAATATTAACCTATGTTCCCCGCTGGCGGCCATCTTGGATTAGGTGCAGACTTAAATAAACACCGGTTTCAGAAGATACCATCTAAGGACTACTGTGACCAAGTTTGGTTCCAATTGGCTCAGTAGTTTCAGAGAAAAATGTCTTTGAACGTATTTTCCCATAAGGTCCAATGTTAAAATATGTTCTCCGCTGGCGGCCATCTTGGATTGGATGTGGCCCTCTCAAAAACCATAATGTTGTAGGGGGCCATCCAAAAACTATTGTGGCCAAGTTTGGTTCCCATTGGCTAAAGGGTTTTAGAGAAAAAGATCTTTGATATTTGTTCCCATAGGGTCCAATGTTAACCTATGTTCCCCGCTGGCGGCCATCTTGGATTAGGTGCAGATTTAAAAAAAAACACCAGTTTCAGAAGGTACCATCTAAGGACTACTATGACCAAGTTTGGTTCTAATTTGGCTCAGTAGTTTCAGAGAAAAATATCTTTGAATATATATTTTCCCATAGGGTCCAATGTTAATCTATGATCCCCACTGGCGGCCATCTTGGATTAGGTGCGGACATGCCGGACACAATTTTTAAAGTAGACCACCCAAGGACTGTTGTGACAAAGTTTGGTTGCAAATGGCCCAGCGGTTTCTGAGGAGTTGATCTTTAACGACGGACGGACGACGGACGACGACGACGACGACGCCGACGCCGACGACGACGACGGACGCCAAGTGATGGCAAAAGCTCACATGGCCTTTTAGGCCAGGTGAGCTAAAAAAGGTATTTATTGCATGTTTTAACAGGATAGCGACAAACTCGTTATGGACGATGTTGTCGGATAGAGGCCCACTTAATTCGTAATCTTCAAACAAAATTTCTTTCGGTAAAGTGGTTGAAGAGTTGCCAGACCTCGTAACAGTAAAATGCCTAATGACATAAGTCTGTCTTTGGTCAAGGTAAGGTCCTGTACTATACAATAAACATGCTGGTCAACAGAGCGACAGCTGGGCAATACATCTTGAAATAATTACATTGATACAGAACATTACTTCTTTTTCATTCTGTTTTTCATTTAATATACAGTGAAAAGATCAGCTGAGGGGACAATTATTTGATTCTGAGAGAGGGGTAGAGCTGACAAACTTGTCAAGTCAGATTACTTATTTTCATAGTTTTACAAGAATTAACAAGCTCTTTTTCTTTTATAATTCACTGTTATGTTATGTACAGTGTAAATCGATGTTAATAGAAGTCTCACTCGCACATGTTTACCACGTAAGACTTCTTGAATTGTTGATGTCTGCAGTTAAGTGAAGAATGTTACTATAGCAATATGACAAACACAAATGTATACCAAAATTTTCATTCATAATACAAAAATTGCCATTTAAAAAACATGTACAAAAATATTCTAAAACTCATATTATACCTAATGTCAGCAATATCCCAGAAATTTGAGTTTTAATATTTTTATTGCTATATTTAATTTGTTTTACAGAGAGAAACTAAATGTATATCATTTATGCAGAAGATGTTCACCTCTAAAAGGTAAAAATAGAGGTTTTAGCACAAGATATCAAGATAGAGGGTGTGAGATATCGACCAAAAACTGAACTTTGTATTGCGTAATTTATCAATCGAGATAAAATCGGGAAAGGTATGTATGTTTTTAAATAACATTTACCTTATGAAGTTGGATGTCGATTGATTTCGAAAAGAAGTCTTCAGATTTACAATAAATTAAATATTTCGATAGAATTCATATTACTTTACCTCCTTGATAAACATCAGGTGATCCACCTCGTCACTATACGATCCAAATTCATTTTCTACTTGGATAGCAATAATCGGTCCACCATTAGAATGCTGTGAAAAACAAATGCTCCGTTGTTACTGTTTATCAATCACATATATATAAGCTTGAGAATTATTCTACAATCTTTCATATTTGTTCTAACATTTGTCTTTCTCATTTCGATGACATTGAATATATTGAATAACAGTCTGTTTGTTTGTTTATTTATTGTTGTTTAACGTCCCACTCAAGAATCTTTCACTCATGCCAGTGAAGGGCTTCATATTTTGGCCTATGCTCGGCACTTACGGCCATTGAGCAGTGAGGGTTCTTTAACGTGCCGACACCTACTGCGACACAGGACCTCGAGTTTTAATTCTCTTCCGGACAGGAGACCAACCTGCCGCCGGCTGGACTCGAACTCACGTCCTCACGATCAAGAGTCGAGCGTGCTATCGATTGAGCCAGACCGACTCTTGAATGACAGTCAAAACAAGTATGCAATATATAATCGATTTTCAAAAGCTCACCCTGTCATTAGCCATTGTAGCCATTGACTATTTTTTTCATGACTGGCTAAAATATTATTGCAATTGGCTAATTTTCTGGCTAACATATTTTGGTGCATATTATGTGTGTATTATACTGTATAATGTATATGGAATGTTTACAGAACTATGTTTGATTGGTTAAAAAAAGAATTGTCACAAAATTTTCCCAATCAAGTACTATTAAACCTCCAGACATTATAGGCACATGTACATGTATACACGTAGTTTTAACTTGTCACATCCATGTTACGTAAAATTAAAAACATATTTGGTATGAAAATCCATTGACCTGGCTAATAAAAATTCCAATCGGCTAAAAATATCTTGGTTGGGTAAATTTTGGCTCATATATGTACATGTAAATTTTGGCTCATAGATTTGAAATACAATGCTTCACAATTACACTACACCGCGCCTGTATTGGTTCCTTGTCAGAATCATCAGGGTCTCAAGAGATTGTGATTTTGAATATTGTATACCTACAAATTTTCATCCCTGGTTATGTTCGCCCTTTGAAGACAGAAAACAAATTCACTCCGTCTTAAATTCGTCTAGGATCACTATAATTAATCTCATGCATGGCATGTATGTCCATACGTCAGTTAATTAACTTAAAATTTTTACTTTCATTTGAAATTTAAACGGGATCGAAAATTCCCTGTTATATAGCAGTTTTTTCTGCCACAATCAATTTTTCAGTTATATGGTGCTGCCAGTTTTAATGATAGAGGGGATAACCCGGTTACAATGTACCCGAGAAGAGGTCATCGTCTTTCTGCAAGCAAACTGGCAAACTTGCTCCTTAAATTAGCTTAAGGTTCCAGTGGGACTCGAACCCTAAAAGGAAGAGAGTACTTGATTTAAAGCGCACTGTTCTAACCACTCAAACACTGAAGCCCTTATGAATATAACCGAACGGTTATAACAGTTTTGACGGAAATCTGGTATATATATATCATGTCATAAGGTACAAAAACCTTTTGTTATTACATATAAAAAGCATCTGATTTCACCATAATGTATATAAGTACTATAGTATTAGGGGGAAATTGAGTTCGTATGATTTACTTTTGCCATATATTCTTTGTAAATTCCAGTTTTGTCAATAACTACCCGCTCGAATTTGTCTTTTATCCAATTTTTACATTCACAGAAAGTTTTGGTAATCATTTGGCAGAAATTCCATTGCAATCTATTTCTATTTTCAGGAGACAAGTATTATTCTTCGTGAGGGTAAAATTCTATCCACGTAATTTCAATGTTTATTACATAGTTGATAATTCGATATGAGACGTTTTCGTCAACACCAACAAATAACAACCAATACCTATGTAATATAACGATGAACTCTCCCTTGAGAAGTGACATTTTTCATTTGTTTTCGATGATAACTAGACTTGGAAGACAAAATCTAAATGATACAGAACTACTATAAATACTTAGTAAAATCTTCTTTTTTTTCTTTCAAATATATAAGTCTATAACGGATGTGTTTGTATTTGTATATCCTCGGTTCTGGGGTTCAGTTTAGGCCATTACATATTGACCTATAAACCAATAGTATGTTTCAAAAACAAAAAAGCAACGCCATCTAACAAAGGATTTCATTAATTCTGATTAAAGGGACACTGAAAATTGAACTAATATGCTAATTTCCTAAGCAAGACTTCTGTAATTTTCCATGAAGAAACAGTATACATTACGTATTTAATCCTAATGTACGTCTTATTTCCTTGTAACAAAGTTTTGTATTATTAAACGATAACAATAACGCAGTCTAAGAGCATACCTGAGAAAGATGAAAAAGATTGAAATATGATTAAACTCGCTAAAACGTACTCTTCCGTTTCGTGCCAACCAGATCGCCAAAACCCATTCAAGGTAGTATACAATGTATGTGTTTTAAATCAAATCAAAAACCTAGTTATATTTTATTCTTAAGTCCAGTCCTAGCCGAAGCAATGGCATTTCCAAAAAATCAACATTTTCTTGTAAAATAAATGCAACAATTTTGCCTTTGGGAAATAACTGGAAATTAGGTATCAATGTAACTGGTCCCCAGCAAAGACGGACAACTCGCATTATTAATTCAATAATAATTTTGGCAGCATAGCAGCAAAAACTTCAAATGAAATAAGACCTACTCTAGTTGAAACTGCAAGACTTCTGTACCATATCTACTGGATAGCCGACACCTACAAACCTTTTTAGATATACTTAGAGTACAATCGTTCTTTACAATACTTGGTCGACATCTGACACATAAAAATATTTAAGATATATTTAGAGTACAATCCTTCTTACCTAGATTTACAACTGTCGATTTGAAAGGACGGTCAACTTCACACATCCCTTTATGACAAACGCGACGACTTCAATTTCCAAATCACGAACTTCCCGTTTCTAAGTAGTAATATTCCATCTTCTACCTATGGCGTTTTCATTTCACAACTTATACGTTATGCCAGGGCATGCTCTTTTATGAACATTTTATTCTGAGAGCAAAACGACTAGCCAATAAACTACTTACACAAGGTTACGTTGTTGAACGCTTGGAGTCGTCGTTTAAGAAGTTTTATGGTCGATACGGGGACCATGTTAAACATAATGAAGTGCCCCTCTCAGAAATATTAGACAGTATTCTGGAGCACGGCCACAGACAGTGACTTCCTTTCACCAATCGTGCTTTTCACCGAACTGGATCTTATCACCAAAGTTTTCCATGGAACATTTGCGACGTGTGGGGCATGCCAGCAGAAGACGCTGACTCCTTCCGGACACCTGGTATTATCCCGTTTGGGATTTCCAATTGTTCTTCATGTTGAGACCATTTACAAATCTAATTCGTCGTGTTATAATGGACTTGAGTTTTGATTATCGATTGGTACTTCTTCAATTTTGGTATCATACAAGGCAAATATGTTGCCAAATACGTCGAGGAATGCCCACTATAAAATGAATATCTTAGCTTTTGAGAAGTTTAGAATTTAAATGGTGTTATCTGAGCGAAATATTACTTTAACAGAAAACAATCGGCTCAAATAGGTGGCACCTAGAAACACTTTTTACAAAATCTTAGCACAAACATTTCTCACGAGACTTACCGTACAAATCTTCCTTTTATTATACTTTAAGTTACAGTACAATCAAACCTTATATTACTAGTAGTTATAGTACAAACTTTCCTAATAATTCTATACTATAATCTATAGAACAAACCTTTCTAGTAATACTTAAAATACAAACCTTCCTTATAACATAAATATCTCAGATACCAAAGTATAAATCTTCAAGATGTCCAGTATACATGTACAAATCTTGTGAACATTGGACAAACACGAAATATAGATTGTTTCAATAAAACATGTCCCGGCTTTACTGTTAAGAACTGTTAATGCATTCACAATAAATATTATTTAAATGAGTCATATTCTAAACTATACACATTTTTGAAATTTACCAGTTAAAGGTCATTTTTCGTTACATATTCCAAAAGTCCACCGTTTTCTGTATAACTAACTGTAACATATTCAGGAAGTTTCCACATTTTCACGTTTATGCAATGGAATTCTTTCAATTGTGTCCTTATTACCTAATTAAAGTCATCAAGATCGCATGTTGGGTATACTCAAAATAAAATGAACTTCCAAATTTTAAATTATATTGTGTTTGCCCAAGTTATGGATATTTGAAGTTGGGACATGTTTTTAGATACACCCTGTACTATATAATAAGTTTAAGCACAAACCTTCCTTATAACAACTTTCTCACCGTTTTTAATCAAAACTATATTTTGGTTAATAAGGCATTTGTATAAAACTGTACCATATATCATTGGAAGAGCTCCCTCTTTACGTTTTCAATTGCAATTTACGCAGATATGGACTTAACAAACGATCAAACCAAATTGGAAAGACATATCACCATACGTTAATGAGAAGATTTTAAAGGGGCATTAGCTGAATTTACCAAGAAAACTTATTTCGATCTTTTCTACTTTTACTACTTGTACTTGATGTACAATAACAAATAAGAGCTATACACGGGGATATAAAAATTCTTTTACGTCTATATATTTTGTGAAAATTACGTCATGTCCGGTGTGGTATTCATATACAAATAATAATGATGAGTTGCAAGTGAAAAAGTGTCAAACCCGGGTTTCTGAAAAAATGTTCACAAAATATATAGGAATTGAAGATTTTTTTGCCTGTGTATATCGCTTTTTTGTTACTGTATATCAATCTAACTTGTAAAAAAAGGGAAACAAAATTTTGAAAAAAAAAACACAGCAAATGCCCCTTTAAAGTTTAAAGATGTACCGAGTTCTGGTACTTTTGGGTCCCTTTTCATGTGAAAACTGTATGCCGATTCACTAAAAAAAAATTACTTATAGTTCGGTTAAAATTGCCCAAATAGTTCTTACACAGAGGTCGAAATTGTGCAAAAATTTACAGCAGACACTACATGATGACAGAATTAGACAATGCTTGCAATACCTGAAGATCCACAATCTGTTTCAACAGTTCCTTGAAAAATCTTTTAACAGCTTGTTGGTAGGGCGGATAATTGCTCCGAACTTTTAATTTCTCGTCCTTTAGAAGCCAACTATATAAATACATCAGATATATAAATACACACATATATATATATATATATATATATATATATATATATATATATATATATATATATATATATATATATATATATATATATATATATATATATATATATATATATATATATATATATATATATATATATATAAACATTTGCTAGGTTGTAGAACATTCGGGTTTGAGTTAAGTTCAGATCTAATACTTTTGAACTAAAGTAATGTCAGTTTCGTCGCAAATTACATAACCGAAGTGTTCAGAATCAGACTATTAAAAAACGGAGGAAGATGTTATGTTTGGGCATAAAGTTTCCTCGTTGCAGTCAATTAACGGCACTTCAGGAATAAGACCGTGACAGATATATATTTGTTGAAAAAAAATTGGCAGGGGCATATAGCAACATCTAAACTTAAACACAGAACTTCATTTCCGGATAAAGTGACGATTTTTATATAATGTTGTTTATTTCAAAATTATTTCGTAATAAACTTTTGATCAATGAAACCTTTTTCACAATGCTAAATACGTTTTATGTAACATACCTTGGTAAACCCCCAAAGTCCCACTCTGCACATATGTATGGCCCAGGTCGAAAGATAACTTTTAATCCAACATCTCCAGCTTGTTTTATGAATTCTCTGAAATAGAAAGAAAAGATATTATGCCACGCTAGTAGAATAAGCAATAAATATATTAGTTTTTGATTTTACTTGCTTTATCAATTGCAAACATTTTTTCAAAGTCTTTCCTGAAATTAGCTTATATTTTAAGAGAATTTGTCCATCACTTTCTAGCATGTCACTTGAAGGGTAGGGTATGCGTACTTCTCCATAGTACCCTTTCCCGTCGCTGTTCGACCAGACGTCCATCTTTATCTAATGTTCAACGAAACTTTAAACTTGTCTCAGAGATCGCCTGACGGTATATGCACCTTTTAAATCTCATATCACATGTAATTAACATTATCACCATATTTTTAACATCTGTTTTAATCATATCAAAAGTCTTTGATATTCGATTTTTTTCTATAGTACCAATTACCTTATATTTAAAAAGTGACCCTTGTTTTTTACAGATATTTTATCTTTTAAAGGTAATCTTAGTAAAATATTGTTTTCTTTTATAAGATTTTTTGGCTTAAAAAGAATATCATTGTATTGCTTTGATAATTGTATCCTCAATTTTAAAAGATGTCATGAAAAGACATATACAGTTATGCCAAAAATGCTTTCTATGCTAAATCAACTTTGATCTGACATATATACTCAATGAAATTTTGTAAAATATTGCACATTTATTTTGAAGTCTATGGTCTGGAATGTGTCAATACCTTGTACAAAACTGCAAATATTTTGTAAGTGACAAGTGAAAATTTGCACCAATAGTTCTTTAGCTTCTTAGAAATAAATTTTCATTTGGAGTTTAAAACTAATATCTGACGGAGATGAATAGACTTTTTATATAAATACATGTATGTTAATTTTGAAAAGAACTGATGCTAGCATTACCGGTACTTTGTGGCAGGTATTTAAAAAAGGTTGATTTATCATAGAAAACTATAGGAAAATGGTAATAGCTAACTCACTTATGGTATACATATGCAGAAAACTAAAAAACATATTTCAGAAGTGGTTATGAACAACATTTAAAAACAATGTTCTGTAGCAATTGCAGTAAACCTGATACAACAAGTAAGAAGTTAGTACCAGTGTTATTATTCGATAAATATATAAACGTACAGGTCAATATTCAGATTAATTCATAGTCAAAGTAAATGACTGTGCGAAAAGAAAATTAAGCATGATAGAGATACAACACATGGAATTAAGCAAATGACTTCAAACACTACTGGTAGAGGACCAGTAACCGGCTAGGACCAGTAGCCGGCTATTATATGATTTCGCTACACAGAACACGATTTTGTGAGATTTGATTAGATTATTCATCTACTGTTGGATATTTTTCTCAAAAAGGAGGAAAAAATATTGACGTAGGACATACTAAACTAAAAGACGAAATCACACCATAGCCGACTGGTTCTATTCGGCTACTGGTTCTCTACCAGTAGGCAAAAAGAAAACAAACTAACCTCACATTTAATAAACCACTAAAATCAAATTGTCCAGGATATTCCTCGTGTAGATTCCAACAAACGTATCTGAAATAGAGGCAATACATGGTAGATTATTGTTTCTTTATCTATGCAATGTTTGCTGCCAAATCCAATGTAGTTTTCCAGTTTAATGTTTGGAGCTAGTCTATTATGATGGTGAAGAAAAATCTAGTATACGGTTTTGTTTACACATATCTTATTTCATAATTGCATGGAAGGGATTGGGCAACAGTTATCACAGTATTACATTAAGTCCTTTCCCTACAATGTACAACATACAAATGATGATCAGAATGGCGACATCGCAACAATAACATACCATTAAACTGAGATCGGAGAGGAATGAAAGTCTGCGGGGAAGCAAACGAAAGCTACATGCATTACTGGATGTACTGAATAAGAAGATAACAGGGAATAAGAAGCATTCAATGGAGATTGGATAAATTTACAGATAAACAATGATTCCTAGAATCCTAAAGGTTTCTTGATCGAATTTTTGCACGGCTTGAATCATCGTCTCCAAAAAAGGGTTTTCTAACTGTGAGAGGATAAAAATCGAATAACTTGGTTATTCGCTGCAATTTGATATTCGTCATTTTCGACCTTAGATGAGAAGGCGAATTTAAAATGAGCGCGACATTTTCAAACTAAATGATTGGAGCATTGACATACGTGCCATCTATATGTGGGTATTGTGATTTAGGGCGTGAATATCTTTTCTGTCGTAAAAGGGCGAAAATAACTAGGAGCGAAAATTTCCATGTATGTTCTGTATCGGTAAATGGTAAAGGACCACCCACCTCATATAATACGTTCAGAACAAATTAAAGCAGGGACGTAGATAACATGATGTGTTATCTACGTTCCTGGTTAAATTAAACCGTTCGCTGATTAGTTTATTTATTTGTTTGTATACTGGTGTTTCGTTTTGCGAGTTTCTCATCACGTGACCGACAGAGCTTCAACTTCACGGCGAGAAGCCAATACGTATGCAGTAAGGGAATGACATGCAACTCGACCAAAATCTCATTGTAACCAATAATTGTAAACAGACCGGTCAATCACTTTCAACGTCAATTGTGTAACAAGTGTATAGTGTTAAGTAATAATTGAAAAATGACATTAAAAGCAAATTTGAAATATCTTAAAACTCATAAAGGGTGCCGGACTGACTTTTTATAGCACATATATCGACAAGTCTTCAAGACCTATATTTTTCGGCAAATTGATACTTTTTTCTTCAATTCAAAAAATCAAATATTTACGAATAAAAGTGTGATTGGAAATTTTAAATATGAGTTTACGTTGTTGAACTGCACATATATGTGTAATTTACCATCAATTTTCTGTGTTATTAACCCGATACTGCAAATTGTGCTTTGACTTGATCCCAAAAATCCACTTACGAACACATTACTGAATTGAATGATGGAACATCAAAATGTAAAAATCAAGACTAACAACACGAAAAAATATCCTCTTTCACATCAAAATCACTACTTGCGTGCAAAAAGTATGTTTTAACACGAAAAATGTGAGTATTTGCATGCAAGTGGTGACTTTTAACGTAAAAGTGGTCATCGCGTGAATGTGGTTCATCCTATTTGTGACCCAAATAGCCTTTCATAAACGGTAGCACTACTGTCAGTAGTAATAGGCAGCTTCATAGCGTGCCATTTGAATTTTGCCGCCAGGGGGTGCCACCAGTGGCGCTGTTGATGATGTCATCAGAATCCTGGCTTCTGATTGGTCAATTCAAATGGCACGCTATAGAGCTATCTGTGATGTCATAACAGAAAGTGTGTCATACCGGAAGTGAGGTCATGTTGTCATGGCAACAAGAAGAAAGAGCCAATTGTTTAGTTCGGAGGCGTGTCTATGACCGGAAGTGGAAGGTTGTGGGGCTATCATTTTGGATAATGAGTCAATGAGAGCCTTCGTTACAAGAGGTCGGTGTCACTAGAGGTCATGTGAGTTCACGAGAAGTCAACAGCTAAAAACTAGAAGGTAGGCTTTTCCAGTTTTGAGTTGTTAGTGAATCCATTTTTAGAACCGAAACTTTGGGTTTTTCCAGGTTTGAGACTTGGAGTGAAATCAGTAGTAGATGTTGCCACAGTCGGCGAGAGTTTACGAGAGTTGACGAGAGGTGTAATGCTAACAGGGGATGGTATTTTCCCAGTTTTGAGGTCTAGAGTGAATGACCGTTGATTAGATGGTGGGGTATTCCCCTGAGATATTGAAAATTATTGTTTCATAAGGTAAACACTAAGCCTATGTAATAAAAATTCAAACATTCACCCTATGTTGGTAGTGGTTTTTTGACGATGTTGATACCACGAGCTCCGGATCGCAAATGAGCTCTCAGAGGTCTAATTGAACCTATTATCTAGTTTTTAAAGTCATGTGACTTATTCTTTTCTTTCTATTTTAATGAATGGAAAGTAATCTAGCCCTATTTATTAAAAAATTAAACACTGACCTATGCTGATAGTGGTTTTCTTATGATGTTAACACCTCGAGCTTCGGAACTCAAATGAGTTTTCACAGGCTTAACTGAACTTCTCTGTAGTGACATGACTTACTGTTTTAGACTTTAATGTAATGAAGTGAATACTTCAGTCATAACAAAATCACCAATGAAATAAAACGTTTAATTTTGAGCGAATATACATTGATAAGTAGTGTTTAGTCACTACGATATTTTTAAACTCGCCGCTACAGAATAACACAATAAACACAAATCCTGCATACTTTTAGTTAAGGTTTCTTTTCGAATAAGATGGGTGACCCTTAAAAGGGCCGTTGATTGCTCCGAAAAGCTGAACAAGAAAGACTCTAATATCTATCGAGTAGATGTCGCCAACGACTAACTTCTCTTTCTTTCTCTATCATCAGTCGATTTATCTCTGCCTTATGTTGTCACAGATTGGCTAATGCTTTATGAGCTAGAACGTATTGTACAGGTACTGGAAGTGAAGGATCAGGTCTACGTGGTCCCTGGTGTTGTGTAGTAGGTGTCGCAGGGGTCCTAGCAGAATTTATCAGTATGTTTGGCCTTACTACAATACGTGTCCTCCGTGTAAAAATGATTCTCATGTTTCTCTCTTCAGGTTGCATATCAATGTCGAATGAGTTATCCATAATGAACTATTATCTAGACTCAGGCAGTACTAGCTTATCTATAATATAGAGTTTATGACGTGCGCATGACGCATTGATTTTAGGACGAGTTTCATTCTCCCCGTCTAGACATCTGGCCACCTGTCATCTGGCCACCTGTTTTTTACATCTTGACACTTGGCATCTGACCACCTGTTTTTGACATCTGGCCAACTGTCATCTGGCCAGCTATTTTAGACATCTGGCCACCTGTTTTTAGGCAAATACTGTCACTAGTTTTTAGTATTTCTAATTCTATATGAAAATAAAACGAAATAAAATAATTTCTAGTCTTATGTACATGTAAACATAAAAACTAGAATAAAACAGCGTTATGAATATATATGTGTGATGATACTTCGTTTGAGTATCTATACAGTTATTACCTTTTTATTATAAATACATGTACACAGTCACTGTACTTCATTTTAGATTTGACAACGGAAGCATACACACAGAATGGCTAATTTACCGAATTTAATGTATTGTTAAATAAAAGACAAGAACATGCGAGAAGTCAAAGACAGGCTCACTGGAGAGACAAATGGGGTGATGGATTTAATGCAATCAGACAACTTACTGATTATAGTGATTACTATGAAGTAGACACCCTGAGTGAACGTAAATCACGCAAATTTAAAACGGCTTCGAATGTGTACCAAGTCAAGTTTAAACATATTTCTAAAGATACCACACACTTGGTATCAGAAGTATAAGATCATATGTTGACTTCTATCAAGAACAAACTACAGTGTGACGATCAGGATAAGATGCGAGTCAATATACATCATCCGTCTTTAAAAAGTGAAGTGTGGGTAGAATTTACGGATGCCAAAGACCTGAATGCTGATCTACTCATGGAGAAAAATTGTGAAAGTACAACAGAGTAATGAAAATTTTAGAATCGAAGATGGGTCTACCATCATGTCGGTGATCAATGTCATACAACCTGTAGGTAGCGGGGGTGGAAAACGAATATATCATCTCAGTTTTGATAAAAAAAAAGTCATGCTGAACAAGAAGAGAAGTTTGATACAGATCAAGAATAAAGACAAGACCAGTTTAGCTCGTGCTATTGTAGTTGGTCGTTTTCATTGTCAGAAACCTGGGCTTGGAAATGGAGACAATTACAAAAACTGGCAACGATATTGGAAAAAAAATTATTTATGGCGATGCAAATAGATATACTCTTCAACGACGAGAAGCTCATGCCTTAATGCAACCAGTTGGATGTGATCCCCAGCAAGAGAGTGGCCTTGAGGAATGGCAACGTTTTCAGACCGTGTTGTTACCACACTACCATTCACATCGACTCAGTGTTTCGAGAATCATTTGAAATCTTATAGTAGTAATACGACCAGGACTCCATGTCAGCTAATGACTCGATGTCCCACTTGTCAATTATGGATGAGTAAGAAACAATTCACACAACACTGCTGTCAACAAAAGAAGAAAAAATGTCACCATTGTAAACAGATCGTAAATCTAGATCATTTTGTTTTATACAACAGATCCCTTCTCAGGATGCATCATCTTCACCCCCTTATTACATTTTCTATGATTTTGAGTGTACCCAGGATACTGGAGAACACAAACCTAATCTATGTATTGCTCATCGAGTATGTCCCCGTTGTACATCGGATGATTGGTGTGGACAGTGTAAAACCATGGAGGATCATCGTATTACATTCCGAGGTCCCACGACACTCACTGATTTTTTGACTTGGTTATTTGAGACAACCGTGTATGATGACATACATTACATCAAAGAGAGAAACTTTAACATAATGGGGCTATAGCTATTGCTCATAACTTTAAAGGGTACGATGGACAGTTTATTTTACATCATCTAGTACATCATGCCTGTGAAAAACCTGAAGTGATTATGAATGGTTCTAAGATTATGTCTATGACGGCAGGAAACATCAGATTTATAGACTCGTGTAATTTCTTGTCATTTCTTTTAGCTTCGTTACCCAAAGCGTTTGGATTGACTGAACTCAAGAAAGGATACTTTCCACATTTGTTCAATACAGAAGCTTATGCTGATTACATAGGGGTA
This sequence comes from Atrina japonica, assembly GCA_030159075.1. NCBI lineage: Eukaryota > Metazoa > Mollusca > Bivalvia > Pterioida > Pinnidae > Atrina > Atrina japonica. The sequence continues at coordinate 918,106 of BROG01000051.1, forward strand.
TATTCCCCAGCTATGTATTACAACCCTGAAGGAATGAAACCTGATGTACGTCATGATTTTGAAGAGTGGTATCAAGACCAAATTCGAAAGGGTGAGATTTTTCATTTGCAACCGGAATTAGAAGAATACTGTGTATCGGACGTAAAAAGTCAGAACATCGTATATGGGTTACGAATTGAAAATCTAGTTTTCGTCAACTACAGATACCGATCATCATGACTATATAGAGGAAGACAGATGATCTGCTGTAAGCAGATCGACACTTACCTCTGAAAAAGAGAAGATGTTACTGTCAATATTAGTAACATATTAAACGGCCCTTTTCAGGGCCACCCAACTCATTAGAAAAGTAATCTAAATTGTATTAAGATATGCTACACATACTAAGTACTCTATAAATCCTTCTCATAAACCCTATAACTCATTTCATTGTATACACTGCACATTCAGTTTAAGAATTCTTTTCGTAAGATATAAGTGAAAAGGATCGTTGTTTTTAATATCTGTCATGATTCATGAACAGAATCTGTTAAACGGCAAACACTTCTCGTCTATCTGCTTACGTTTTCTCTCTTCTCTACCAGACCGCAAAACAGAATTGAGAAGTATAATTCGTCTGAGGTGAACCTCTTCTTTTCCCTGATGAAAGTTCATATGAATCATCCGTAACTTCTCTTTGGTATCACGAATAATCTGTTTGGTATCATATACCGGCACAAGTTCGTTTTCTTGTTCCATAGTGTACTCCACAGCATACTCCGTGTTTGATTTTTTATTATTTTTTATCACTCTTAGACTGATTTCTCCTTGAAGTCTATCACTGTTTCCTCTCTAATTTAGTGTATACAGTCCATATGGAGTAATCTTCCCTTTTGTTCCATCCCGCAGGGTTTTCCCTGGGATTTTTAAATGAGGAGTCCATGGACTCCCACAACTACAAAATTAGGAATCCAATTTGTAATTTAGGAGTCCATTTGCAGTCCACTTCAATTCGAACAGAATTAAACTGAATGTCAAATGTGCACTTTTGTTGATAATTACAGACATCCCTATAAACCTATAAACATGAAATTAAATAAAATATAGTTGTTTTAACTATATTTGAAATCATATGGAAATTTTATATCAAAAATCTATAAATTGTAATACAATTACATTTTTTTAGAAATATTGATGCAAAACTGAAAAGTTACTAAATACATGTAACCTACTAATTGATGCCTCAAATTTATTTATTTGAAAGTTATATCTATTTTATCCATTTCAAGTACTAAAGTACTTTATCATATGTAAGATTTACATAAACATTTGTGTAAATAAATCATTTTATATAACCATCATTAGTACTTTCATTATTATTTTTTTTTAATTTCCATAATTCAAATGAAAGTCGGGTTTGGTATCCCTTCTTTAATTTATACTTTCGGAAGTACCCATACAGTGATGATCGATGTTGTCTTGTTGATTCTAGACAAGCCGCCTATATTAGAGGTAAAGATTTTCCTGTTTTATTGTAAATAAAATGATGAATTCAGTTTCTTGGTTTTCTTGTGGAATTTCACTAGAACATAAGATGGTGAATTAAAAATCCGTCCAGGACATAAAAAAGAAGCAAACTGGTAGAAATAGGTCGCATGCTTGGTTTATTTACCCAAACGATCTTGAAAGACATCAAGTATTTAACGCGTCCACTAGGACGCAATAGATCTTATTTTAGGCGTCATTTAGGATTTTTACGCGCAAATACGCAGAATTATTGCGTCAAGGAAAACACTGCATCCCTATAGTCTATACAGAGTAAGCTACCTTTGTTTCACCTATAGAGTCTATACAGAGTGATCTCCCTTTTGTCCCATCCATAGTCTATACAGAGTGATCTCCCCTTTGTCCCACCTATAGTCTATACAGAGAGATCTTCTTTTATCCCAACTATACAGTCTATACAGAGTGATATACCTTTGTTGCAATCCTAGAGTCTATACAGAGTAATCTCCCTTTGTACATACTCATAAACTCTTGTCTTAGTACAAGGATAATATGTTCAAGCTTGACTCATGGTTACGAGCTCGGCCTACCGCTTCTCGCGCTTGTGCACTTGATACAGGATCGGGAACTTACGTAAACTCTCGCCAATTGTGGCGACAATTACTACTGATTTCACTCAAACCTGGAAAAACTCAAAGTTTCGGTTCTAAAAATAGATTCACTCTCAACCCAAACCTGGAAAAAATTATAGTTTTTAGCCGTTGACGTCTCGTGAACTCACGTGACCTCTCGTGACCCCAACCTCTTGTAACGAAGGCTCTCATTGGCTCGTTATCCAAGATGGCCGCCCCACAGACTTCCACTTCCAGTCATAGACGCATCGGTTATGACGTCACAGGCAGCCCTATAACGTGCCATTTGAATTGACCAATCAGAAGCCAGGATTCTGATGACGTCATCAACGGCGCCATTGGTGGCGCCCCCTGGCGGCAAAATTCAAATGGCACGCTATGGAGCTGCCTATTACTACTATTGGCATTAGACTTTTAAAGGGGCATTAGCCCTGTTTACCAAAAACAATTATATCAGATTTTTCTACTTTTACTACTTGTGCTTTATTTACAATAACAAATAAGAGATATACACAAGCATAAAAATCATACATAACTATAGCTATTATGAAAATAAGATTATGTCCAGTGTGGTATTCATATACAAATAGTAAGGTTGGGTTCATCAATTGGAAGTGAAAAAGTACTAAACCTGGGGTTTTCAAGCAATTTGCACAAAAGAAATAGGAATTTAAGAATTTTTATGCCGTGTATATCTCTTTATTTATTTTATATCAGTCTACATAGTAAAAATGGAAAGAATTGAAAAAACTGACACACACACAGATAATGCCTCTTTAAGCAATGGCAAATTTTATTCTAAGTTTTCTTTCTGATAAGATATATCTTACATGTGGCAAGTTATATGCCACAACCCAAGCTTGAACGCACCAGTTAAATTTACTTATTTTGTTCATTATTGATGTGATGTGCATTAGACTTTGAACCTTCATTTTTTTCAGTTGCTTCCCATTACAATTCAAAACTATTCTTACGTGTCTACGGTGTTAAGTCCACACGCTTTCATTTTCAGCAATCTGTCTTTCCAGTACTCTGGACAAACCCTGAAATAGTGCATGGTTCCGCTGAAAATCCGGAAAGGTTTCTTATCCAGCAAAAATTCTCCATTTGCAAAACTGAGTGAACCTGGACTTTTGTAAATATCGCCCATTTTGTATCTTGTATTGGATCTGCGAGTTCTACGCCCCGTACAAGTTCACTTGCTATTTGCCGGTTCACCTTGTCAAGGTTTTTCTGATAAAGAACGTAACAACGTCTACATTTGAGTTACAAGCAGGTAGATGTGGACATAAAGTTAGCACTTAAGATCATAGATCGTACGTAATGCAAACAAAAATGTGTGTAAATACAAGCATAAGTATTTCCGTTCCCTTTTTACTAAATTATATGTACATTCATATATATATATATATATATATATATATATATATGTATATATATATATATATATATATATATATATATATATATATATATATATATATATATATATATATATATATATATATATATATATATATATATATATATCATAGGCGTCGGAAGCAAATTGAAAGTGGGGGGCTAAACCAACTTAAAACACACACACGCCAGAAACGTCTGGGGGCTAAGTCCCAATTTTCAACACCTATGTCTATCTTTGCAAAAAAAGGGGGACTAAGCCCCCCCCCCGGTTCCGACGCCTATGTATCTAAAGTTTAACATCGTAGGATCAGTTTGAAATGATGTACATATTTCCGGTTCTGGAAGCAGGATAACTTGATAGGTCTATATTTGGCCACTATTCTGGGGCGGAGGCGCGTAAAGTTTGTTTTATGGGGGTGACAAGACACCGTACACGTGAAAATTGTGTTCGTTCATTCTGTGCAAAGAATTGAATATCATCGATGATTGAATTCTCAGATTTTCGACTGATAATAACACAAGGGAAAATCTTTTTTTTTTTTAGGTGGGAATGACATGACCCCATACGCGTGAAAATGGTGTGTGATTTCTGTGTGGATAAATTTTCAAATCTTTAGCTCATAATAAAACAAGGGAAAACCGTATGCAATTCGATCCAATGCAATTTTTTTACAATTAAATTTCCACCTTCAAACCTGCTGAGAATATATATGAAAACGAAAATTTCTTTATGTAGGACAAACAATTTAAATAGAAACTGGAATAAAGGCACAGTCAAAAACCATAAGCCCAATATATACAAAAGCCAGGGTGAATCCAGGAGTTCAAGTTAGAGAGAAGGGGGAGTATAAATGTTTTGGCCGAGCGAAAGGCGCAAAAATTTCGGTCATTTATTTTTATTTATTTTCCATTAAATATATATGATATATGTGTGTGTTTTATACATTTTTGTTTTTATGTCAACTTATGGGCTTTTGAGTTTATCTTTACTGCTGTGCACATTCATCTATACTGTGGCATCCAAAGGGGGCATACGCCCTTTACGCCCCCTTGAATCCGCCACTGATTGCAATAAAATGGGTCGCTTATTTATTCAATTTGATTTATACTGAAGCAACAAAATGCTGATCAGTAGAAAACTGGTTTTTTTTTAACAAAAAAAGGCTATCCCGTGATAAGGTTAAAATTGTGTGCCCTCACTGAAGTATGAATTATCATTTATCTTAATTTAAATTAACCATTAGGATCTACCTGTATTTGTGTTGAATCAAAATTATAATTTCACAAAAAATATGAGTATTTGTATCAAAGTAATACAAACTTATCCACTTTAAGATGCCAGTAAGTTTACATGAACATCTATCAACAACTTTGTTCTCGCGAGTTTGTAGTAGTTTTATGTATTGAGGTTACAAAGGGGTTTGTTGTGAAAGTCACATGATCGCCGTTTAGTTCTCAGTTGGACATACATAAAAACTTGATTTCTGTGGTAGTATGTGTGTGCATTTTTATGGTTAAAATGAGGAGACACAAATTATTTATGAAGTTAGAGTATTCTGTATTATTTAAACGATTACGGTACACACAAGTTCATAAACCTTATGGTGCAATTTTCTAGGCATCTCCCTAATCGGGCCTTCCGTTATGATGATCTCTGACCTTTAATTGTATTGTCACCAATGAAGTTTGTTTTATATTCAAATTTCATATTGTTTCATGAGTATTTATATTATGTCGTGTTTAAATATAAGTGAAAGAATATTTGCTACGGCGTTTTCAACTCCAATCTACAACAGGGATTTAGGAAACTTAAAAAAGTACATATTACCTTCACATCCCTGGAAAGAGAGAGAGTGATCGAATGACCTAATTATTATTCATATTCCTATTTGATTTTGACCAATGACAGCCTGCGATTAATTAGGGTTCAACGAAATCCACCAATGAAATAATTTGTTGTGTCTGTCCTACCTGCCCACGGAAGATGGCGTCGGTTGGAGTAAGTAAAACTTTCCCAACTTTACTACGAACGTTTTTGACACTAAATTATTGAATTAAGACAAAATCTATACTTGCATTGCATTCTACATATGTCAAAGATCATTTCTGGTTAACTTTTTACCAATGTTACAATGTAGTTTTTAAATTCAGACGTGTGTATTTCTTCTCATCTGTCTGCCGGTTGAGGTCACACGCTTTTTTGACACTGACAGTGTTACAACGTTGTTTGTAAACAGGTGCGATGTCATTTGTTGTATTATCTTTTTAATATTCCCTATTTCATGAGACTTTATAACCTATTGAATGTTTAATATATTGCACAATTTATTTGCCATAAAGTTATGTATGATAGTTACATGTGTACGTTAAAATGGGTGAAAACAAGCATCTTACGTCATGCGTGAACATATAGACGATGCCGTGGAGTACGTAATGCATTAATTTAATCACTCGTGCCACGCGCAAGAGTTAATAACCAGGCGTGAAGTATAGCAGTGTGTGTGTGAGAGAGAGTTAGATCTACATATATAAATTAGGTTAAACATGATTAATATTGATAGGTATAAAAGTTCGCAGAACTTTGCGTAGATAAGAAGAATAGTATGGTTTCTTATAATCAAAATTGGATAGTTTTAAAAGCTGTCCAAATTCTAAATTCTAAACCCGGATTCACATTACAAATATAGCTTTTTGTTAATTTAAAGGCACCATTTCTAATGATAGGAAATATTCCCAAATTGCCATTACATTTCACATTTCAGATGTTCCTAAACAAACATCATTATCAATGGTATTTTATTCCTGAGGACTTTCTGATAAGAAAAAAGTTTACACAGTAACATGCACATCTTTTTTTAAAAATGTCAAATTTGGACATGATATATCCTTTATTTGTATTAGATCTAAATATAAATAGAACTTATTGTTGTTAACCTTCTTTTAATCAAATTTAATCAGAATACTTGGGAAGATGAAACCTAATCAGCCTCAGGGCAACACTACCATGGGTGAAATGGAATAGAGACAAAACCATTAAGAACAAACTTATTTTAGTATGAAATAATCCAGATTTAACATGTTTTGAATTATTTTTTTTTTTTGCAGATAAATATAGGATCTGTCACAAGTTTCCATTCATTTCACATTTATGATAAGAGTTTTTGATTTTTCCATTTTTTGTGAACCTCTGGCAATTTACATTTTAAATTATTACTTACATCTACGCATACTTTATCAGATGTTGAAATTAGCAAAATTGTTGACTTGAATACAACAAAATTTTTAAATCATCTACACAATTTTCAAGTTCAAGTGATGTCACCATCCTTCAAATGAATGAAGTGACATCATAGCCAAACTGCAGATGAATGAAGTCTGCGTACATAGTGAATAAAAGTAGTTCAGTTTCTTACACGTCAGCCAATCAAATTGCCACTCGGCTTTATTATATGTGGTACATATAAAATATTTATGTAATCTGTTATGAAGTTCTGCATAACACACAGATCATATGATAAAAAGTGATAATTTAAAAAGATGAATAGCTTCAAATAAACAAAACGTGATATATGATGAAAGTTCAGCTTATAAAATAACATCATTGGAAGGTGATTTTTGTAAAACAATACAAAAATGCCATAACACATAATTAATTAAGGGATTTCATTTGAGAAAAGAAATTTACCTGTCAAATTTATCTCCCTTTTTGGCAATGCAATTCTACATTTCTTAGGAAGATGTTCAAATATTTAAAATTATAAACAAAAAAAACATGAATATGGAAAGAAACAAAATTATAAAGAAAAATGGAGTAGAAATGCAAGCAGTAATATTCATGAAGGTTATGGTAGATCTACAATTTTATCATAGAACTGGTACATTATGGCTCACATGAACATATACTAGCGGAAAAAAGAAACTGTCTATACTTAAAAGTTAAATAAAAACATAAAAAGTATTCATTGATCGCTCTTTATTCATAAACGCATAGTTTAATATATTAAACATGTGTTTGAGTTCTCAATTTGTTAAACATCGTGTTCGATTCGCCATGATGTCCACAGCACACTTTTCTGGAGTTTCGAGACTAAGCGACATGTGGTTAGTAATCGATTAGAATTTCTTGCATTCATTGACAGTATTCAATGTATTGAAACAGTAAAACATTGGTTTTTGGAATAAAATTTTTATTGAGAGATGCCTCGCACGATTGAAAATGGTCGTTTGCATGCTATTGGGATGCTGGAAGCTCGGATGTCTCAAAGCAATGTAGCAAGGCAGTTTAGAGTTCATATTAACATTGTAAATACTTTATGGAGACAATATCAGTAAACTAGAACCGTTTGGGACTGCCCACAATCAGGACGGCCGCATGTGATGTCACGTAAGCAAGATACGTATATACGGACATCCCTGGGCATCGACGAATAAGTCCTCATACTGTAAGGAACAGATTGCAAGAGGCAAACATCCGTTCTCAACGTCCTGCTAACCGTCCTGTTCTGCTCTGGTGTCACAGAGTTGCGAGGTTAGCTTGGTGTAGGAGGCATCATCGTTTCAATAGCAGAGATTGAGTGGAAGTTCTGTTTACGGAATGACATCTACACCAGATTGGATGCTTTGCATCGTTCTTTATTCCGCATATCGTGGAACATTCCCCAGGCATTTCTGCATAACCTGATTCGTTCAATGCGTCATAGGTGTGAAGAATGCATAGGTGCAAATGGCAGTCATACATGTTATTAAACTTGTGGAACTTTTTTGCACCCCCTTATTTTCAGTGGCTGTTGTATCAACTACAATGGACATAATCCATGATTTGATGTTTGATTTGAAAGGCAATTCATTATATCAAATAATGATATACATAATGCAACCTAATATTTTGTATATGAATCTATAAATGAAATTACTAAACTACACAGCTTCTTTTTTCCGCTAGCATATATCTGATAATATGTGCATAAATACAAACATACCGGGCAGTCATTGATGAGATATTATATACCGAAATTCGATAATTAAAAAATATTGTTATATTGATAAATCAAATAATTTGGTACTTCTATAAAATGCATTCAAAATATATAGATTCATTATAATATTAAGTGTTTTATTGTGTACTTTACTATCTGAAGAATAGAAAAAATGATTGCAAGGAAAACATTGTTTATTTGAACAAATTGAACAATTAGATTAAAATATAATATAGTACAAGACCATGAAGTAAAATAAATGGACAATTTTGGAAATTGTAAAAGAAAATACATCCTGTCAGTATGAAATGCATTATGAAATGTATCGATTATCATTATTTATATCTAATCATTTTGTATATCAAATACATGTATAATGTACATCAATTTCGAGTCTATCAATGACAGTCCTATAATTGTATGAAGTAAATTTAGACTAAAGGACATATTTATATATGTATATATATATACATAGGTGTCATAATCAGGGGGGCTTAGCCCCCCCCCCCCTTTTTTTTGCAAAGATAGACATAGGTGTTGAAAATTGGGGCTTAGCCCCCAAACGTTTCTGGCGTGTGTGTGTTTTTTAAGTTGGTTTAGCCCCCCCCCCCACTTTCAATTTGCTTCCGACGCCTATGTATATATAATTATGTCCTTCAGTATATATATATATATATATATATATATATATATATATATATATATGTATGTAAACATTTATTGATTTTTTTTAGGTTGAATTCACAGCTGTTTAAAAGCTATTTCCTCAAACAATATAAGTGTTATTTTCCCCAAACTGACATCTAAAATCTGTTTTTTTACCTAATTTTGAGCCAAAATTTCCCAATTTGTTCACCATGTCGTTCACATTCGGTATTAAACAATGAAAAGGAGAATTTATATTACATGTGAATGTAGTACGTACAAGTATGAACTGCACTTTGAAGTCTTCAGATGAAAACCATGTTGTCAGTTAAATACATGTAAGAGAAGTTAAGAGGATGACCATTCGATTCTGAGGTGGGGGGGGGGGGTCTGGCAAATTTTGTCGAGTCAGATTGTTTATTTTTATGTAGTCACAAGACAGAATATATATTTTCAAGCAGACCAGGGACAGATTATTTATTTTCTTCATTTTTTTTTTTTTTTGCTATTGTCCTATGGTCAGAATTGCAATATATTGCAGTGGTGGATCTTAAAAAATTTCAAAGGGGGAGTTCAGGGGTAACATAAGTATATACCTTTCAAAAGTGTTATAAGATACAAACCTCACTGCACATTAGATTATTGTGAGGCAATATTATGATTAGGAACCCTTAGGAAGGTGACACGCTATCTCATTTCAATAATTTGGAAGCCTTAAATAGTATTTGTATGGCCTCTGTGACTGAGTTGTTGAACCATGATTGAGGTCTCTCACTTGTCAGCGTGGGTTCGAGCGCTGCTTGACTCGAAGCTGATATTTGTGAGAATGTTTGCCAGTTTACTTAAAGAAGTCAAGTGGTCTCTTCCCAGTACATTGTTACCGAGTTCTGTCCTCCACTAATAAAAACTGGTGGCCACCATATAACTGAACAAGAAACCACTAAAGGCAGTATGGCCTGATTGACAGAAATTAAAAACAAGTTTGAAGTCTGTACCCCCTCCCATTGCTAAGAAATTACTTTAACCTGAAACTTTAACCAAAATGTTGATCCGCATCCCATTACTACTTTGATCCACCCCCAAAATTCAAACCCACATAATTCAGCTGCACATGTCATAGGTAAATTACCGGCCAAGTCTTTACATCTATCAGTTGCTGAGAATTTGCTTCAACCAAAACTTTAACCAAAATGTTGATCCCAACCTCAATTACTACAATGATTCCCCCCAATTCAATTGCACTTTTCACAAATAACCTACGGGCAGTATATGAGGTCTGTATCTTTATCCATTGCCAAAAATTTGCTTCAACCAAAACTTTAACCAAAATGGTGATCCACTCACCAAAATTAAAAAAGAAAGGTTGTGATGAATAGTCCTCATCAAGGTCAATTTACATGTGATGTTTCAAAGAGATATCATCTATGGTCTTTCCACAATGGACCTAAACACAAGAGTTAAAAACAAAATTACTTTGATCCCAATCGGCAATCCAAAATTAAAAAACAAAGGTTATGATGGATAATTATTATCAAGATCTATCTACATGTGAAGTTTCAAAGATATATCATCTATAGTCTTCCCACAATGGATCTAAACACAAGAGCTAAACCAAATTGTTGACACAGACAGATGGACTACACCATTTCATAACCCGGATTTTGTTTCACAATCGGATAAAAATTGTTGAGTTTGGCTGTAAAACACTATTCAAAATTCAAATTCTAGTCTTTGGTAAGTGTCCAGACACACACAAATGGATGAAGACAGTCATTGTACTAGGTCTTCAAGTAGAAGTCTTCAACCTTCAACCAGAAATTTTCAATCGGGGGTGTAAAGCTTTTTGCTTTTTTTTTTTGCTTTTTTTTAAGGGGGGTGGGAGGGTGACAAGATGCCTTACACATGAAAATGGTGCATTCATTCAGTGTAAAGAATTGAATATCATGGATGATTAAAGTTTTATAACTTTAGCTGATAATAACACAAAAGAAAAATCATGAACATTTTGATATAATGCTAATTTTGTTTACATTTACGCAAACGAAAATTTATTTACTGATATTTAGGGCAAACACTTTAGAGAGAAACTGAAATAAAACAAAGCTCAATCAAATGCCATGAAATTCAAAATATATAGACAAGTTTTCAGTCTTGATAAATATTTGATAGGCACAGAACCTCACTTAGGAACCCATCTCAATGACCACTATGATACAGTCAGTTAGATGGTCCTAATAGTGAGGTTCCACTGTGTATGTAATTGCTTTTACCCGAGTATCATGTTAATACATCACATCATCTAAACAGTTTAGATGATAATTTTTAAAACCAACCAATCAGGGACTATCTAATCAATCGTTTTATTGCTGAAGAAAATGTTTTCACAGAATAGACGGCAGTGTGTGGTGTGTAAATGTGAATGACTAATTCCATGCTGTCTAAGCTGGTTAGGTGTCATTAGGTACACAAATAAAATAAAATTTATTTATTAGTCATACTTCGGAACATATTACCCTTGCGAGAATATACCTGTATCTACCTAGGTAGGAGTAAGAAATCATTTTTCTAGACTTCATTCACAAAACTTCATTATATCCCACACTGACTATAATAATTTCGTGTTTAATATACATGTGTGTAATTACAAATGATACAGAAATCACCTCTTTGTACTCTGATATAAGGAAGTGTGGATCAATTTAATTAAAAGCCAATCTCTAATTATCACTCTGATATTAGAAAATGGGAGTGACGAGAAATCAAATTTTAATTAACTTGTGTGTGAATTGAAGAAATTGTAAATTACCCTCCCACCTTCGTGCACAGGAACATAAAATTAGTGACCATGTTTTGCTTATTAAAAGTACACCTTCTATGGGGAAGGTAATTTTAATATATAATTAAACAAGCATACATGTACATGTAAATAAAATTTTGTGACACTTATGTTGGAATGTTCATCAATATTTTCTGCATGTATTTATTATTATAAACTATTTTTGTCACATTTTGTAATCCATTGATCTGATATTTCAGGAACCATGCCACTCAAAGCGGCCCCATGTTGTCACAGAAAAGATGCAAGAATTTATTCGAACCCATGGTGACATTTCCCCAAACAAGCAAAGATGTTGCCCTGTCGAAGGTTGTAAAAAGGTACTGTCGAGTGCTCCAGGACTAAGATATCACATCCAAACCAATCACAAGGATCACAGAGACTATGTTTGTAAGACATGCAATAGAGTCTTTAAAAGGTGTGTGTATAACTTTACATATATTTACTGTGAATACCGAAGTTTATGTGGGACTTTAATTTCACAAAACACCAGATGTAAATTTATTTGTGAGATGATATTTTCTTGATTTCGAATTCACATTTTGCCATACTATTGTTGTACTTCATTATAAAAATTGTACTTAATATACTCATGTTCTGATGAGGACTCACATTAGTCGTAATAAATATCAACCGTTCTTTAAACGTGTCTTTTTCTTTTATTTCTGTTTGGTAATATCAAACCAAAGAATAATGCATTGTGACTTCAGTTTCACTTTTAATATCAGGTTAAAAAATTAAGCTAGAATTTTATTTCTCTTGAAATTTACCGTAGCATAAAAAAAAAATTCTCACAAATAAAAGCGAATTTATGGTATTACGTTTTCTTGCCTTGTTTAATACACCATATGCTTACTGATATGTCCAAGATAGAATTTAACACATGTACACAGATGAGACAGTAAAAACCAAGGTCCCGCATCACAGTAGGTGATGGCACGTTAAAAAATTCTCATTGCTCAATGCATTATGACCACTTACCGTAATCGGCTGTGTATAATCCGCACTCTTTTCACTCTAAAATTTATCTCAGGGACAGGGTGCATATAATACAGTACAACATGATCCTCAGACATTTTTTTCCATGGGACTATAGTAAAAAAAATAGTGCAGAAGAATTGATGTTGGATGGTAAACTTGCCTTTACTTGGCCAAGTTTTTTCGTATCATAATGATGATGATCGAGTCAGTTTATTTCTTCATTGCTTTCTGTATATGTGTAGTGTGTTTATTGTCTATAGTGATGGTGAATAAATGTTTGATAAATGAATCTTGTCTTCAGTGTGTTTGCGTGTGTATTTCAGTTTACAAATCACCTATAAATACTAGCTCAGTGCAAAGTTGGTCAGCGAGTGACACTCAGACTGTCACACGCTCCGATTGCAGATTGGTAACCAGGCATGGCTTTAATCATAAAATCTCCATGGGAAACAGAATAGTACAGTACCTGTGTGTGCTGTTAACCTTTCTCATAGAGTTTTATGCTATTATTGAAAATATGAAGAATCTCAACTCGAATTCTAGTGATCATTTCGTGCTTGTATATGACAAAGTGAACCTGTAACTGTAACTGTAAATGGGGGATTCCAAAAGCTCTACGTAAATACAATTTATTCAACCTTACGGAGTTTTTATTGTGTTGTACACAAACCACTTTTTGGAATTCTTTGTATCTATTATTTTGTGGACTCTGTATACCTTCGGTATCCACGGTGAAGACTCCTACCGGATTATTTATACTGTCTACCTTCAGGGACGTTGTTACCTCCACCCCCTTTCTTTATTGTAAATGGGGGAGTTACACAGAACAGCATATGTAGTATCTTGTAGTTTCCTATTTCAGATTCCTATTTTGTAGTTTTACATTTATTTCAAATCTCATAGTATCATATTTTTTTTTTATTTAATAAATATTTATCTATTTCTGTAAAATAACAATCTAAGGATTGATATTTAAAATTAGTCCGATTTTCAGTCATACCAGTGCCCCAGTAATGGCCATGTAAAATAAAACCAGATGTTGGTTAGGTCTAAAAGCACGAACATCTTTTTTTCTCCGAGATCTGATGCTGAAATGGGGAGTGCGTATAATACATAAATGCAGATTATACACAGCTGATTACTTTAGTACATGTACTTCAGAAGGACAGTCAGTTAAATCCATTACAACTGGCATATAAGTAGCTATCCAGTCGAAATTTAAACCATAAAATCAGGTACAGAAATATATAGTAATTGATGATGAAATTGAATTAATCAACTTTATAAATGAATAAAATTTCATTTAACGTAGAAGGAGTATCATTTGAAATTCTTAAAAACTAAAGAAAACAAATGTTTACTTTCAGTCTTTCTTAGTTGATATCTTTTCATATACATGTATTTACAGTTCAAATGGTTTGAAGTATCACAACAATAAATGTAGAGCAACAGGTTCCATGGCAACAGAAGACAACAATAATCACCTTTCTATACAGATATCTACCCATAGCAACAATATGGATGGAGAAAACGGTGGTGCTTCCATAGTGATGGAACACATGTATAGCTCAAGTGGGGCCGCTAATAGTAGCAAACTGGAAGGAGTTAGAAAAAGACTTGATGGTAAGTCTTGTAAAGGGAGATAATTGCTGATAGTTGTCTTCTAAACCCATAATTATCTATAATTCACTCTGGAACATTCAACTTGTCTTTATTCATTTTTGAACTACACAAAATAGGCACTAATAAACTTAACTTAAGAAAATTAACTATAAGCAGTATACATGTTGAGATTAATTAACTGTATTTAAACAAAAGAAATGACCTAGGTTATTTACATAAGTTTTACAACATTCTGAATATTCTTTTATAATTGTATTATTTGTAGCGGCATTATCACAACCAGTGAAGAAAATACCGCCACCTTTGAAATTGGTAATGTCATCTAGTGCTAAACAATCTGATGTACAGATGTATGATCTGCAACAAACTAAAGATGTTGCACCAAGTAGCAACAATATTGGGACAACAGTTCTAGTCACACATACGCCATCTAGTGGATCAGAAGAGAAACATACAAATGAAAGAGTGGGAGGCAGCAGACTTATAGAGTTTGCAGAGTTTGCAACTAGTCCACAAAGCCCTCTGATGCAGCACAACCCCAAAAAACCATGGGATAAACCAGGGTTTGTATAGTCTTGGTTTTTGACTGGCTTGTGAAGCAAATACTGGTCAGTGAATTGACAATTTCTGCGTCAACAGTTTGATTAACCATTACATTTAATTCTGTTGTGAGAAAAACATTTAGAGTAACGCACTGTAACTTCACATAATGATAGAACATGGTATCATTAGTTGACTATGAATCTCATATTTTACCATGATGTTTGAAATACAATGCTTCACAATTTGGCTAAACTACCTTTAGCAGTTTTTTGTAAGCATCATCGGTCTCCAGAAAATAATGACTTTACACGGTTTGTCTCAGTAGTTCAGACGTTTGCCTTGCTATTTCATTTAAACCATCTAATAATTGAGTTGTAATGGGAAGATGCCTATATATAGACATATTTTCATTTTATATGGACCACTTGTGCTCCGAATGGGTAACTGGTCATACCAAATACCGGTACTTTAAAAAGGTAGTGATGTTCATTCTCAAAAAAAAGTGTGGGGAGGTGGGAGACTGCCGTGGCCGACTGATAAGAGTATAGTACTTTCATCCATGAAGTTTCTTATTTCTGATCAACATGGGTTAGAGCCCTGCTGGAACCAAAGCTGACTTTGTGAGAAAGTGTGCAAGTTTACTTGCGGAAGGCTGGAGGATTCTTCCTGGGAACACTGGTCACCACCACATAACTAAGAAATTGTTGAGTGTGACGCAAAACACCAATAAAACAAACAAATCCTTGGCCAAGCACTTGTCATCAGAAGTGAAAGTCACATGGTCTGTTGAATGACCCTTTAAACCAAGGTCCTGTGACATAGCATGTGGTATAACCTTCATTACAATGTTGTCAGTCCATAGCACATGTTAAAATTTGTGGCACTTCACCTGGAGCTGGTGACATCTCTTTTGAAGTTTAAAAATTCTTGGCAGAATGTAAAACCACAAAAAAAAAACCAAACAAACATTTCATGTGATCTTAGGAAAAAGTAATGACTAACCGTATCTCATACTTTTGATTGATAGATTCTTAAGAATGAAAACCATTATATACATCATGTATCATTGTATTTTACAAAAATTTGAATTGATTTAAAACCCTTTACATTTAAAGGTCGTCATTTACCACAATGAAGAACTGCACAAAAATGGACTTTACAGAGTACAAAATGACTCCAGACAAGACAAGTGAAAATCTGAATAGCGTTGCCAATCAGACAGACGAGGACAAGGATTCTAATGGGTATTATTACATGTACAATACACTCAAAGATACTCTTTTACATGTTATCAGGATTCTAATGGGTATTATTACATGTACAATACACTCAAAGATACTCTTTTACATGTTATCAGGAACCAAGTTCATATATTATTTTTGTGACAAGTATGACATTATCTAAAGGTTAGCTCTCTCATCTCTAATCTGCCCTATGAAATTTGTGAGAAAGTTTGCCAGTTTACTTGCAGGAGGACGGTGGTCTCTCTCCTCACATTGTAACTGGATTCTATCCTCCACCACTAAAAACTGGTCACCACCATATGACTGAAAAATTGTTGAGTGTGGCGTAAAACGAGGAACTTACTGGGATTGCATTTTCTAAAGAAATGCATTGAATGATGATTTTATTCTTCAGTTAAAGAACGATTTTATGCTGAAATAATAAAAAATGAAATTCTGTAGAAGACCCTGCTGAAAGAGTTTTACAATTTTATTACATCAAAGGAAATATACGTATTTGAAATATTTTTCTTAAAATTCACATTTTCATCAACATTAGAACAATAATGCTCATCAGTCATGTTCCATCACTGCCATAGCCCAATTTGTAGGGGCGTCTCATGGCCTAATCACAAGGTGACCATATTATTCTGCAAAATGTATATTTATTGTTTAACTCATCAACCCCTGAAAAACATTGGACTCTTCTGTAAATCTTGAACAGTCCAAATGTGTCTTTAGGGATGAATGTGTTAATGAATACTAAGCTTTTTTTGAGTATTTATATTATTTGCTATGTGAATGTCATAATAAAAAATCTGTACTACCATACTCCCCACAAGCCAATTAAAGTCATATGTATGCCTGGGGTTTCACATAAGTAAAATTCAATGTTTTGTTTGTATGTTACATTTATTTATTTCTCTCTTTCTGTTGAAAGAGTGAAATTAAAATTAAGTTCATGGAACAACTAGACATATTCCTATGGACAGTCAGCAACAACCCTAATAGCCAAAAATATTTGGTTATTATTTTATTCTGGCATAGAATTTTATCTGTGAAAGGATTTCAAAGTGATTATAAAAAGAAAACCAGTTCATACAAATAATATATATTACTTGTCATTTTTATACTTGTAGTAACTATTTCTCGGTTCACAATGATGGGAGTGATCCTCGTGTGACATCTTCATCACCCTTCCCATCATCCCCCAAGGACACATCAAATGCCAGTGGAACCTGGTCTCACAATTGGCCAACAGCGATTTGGCAATGCTTCATCAAAGGTTAGTAAATACACAGATAATACAATTTTAGCTGCAAGTTCAACCTCTTTGACATCGCCTCAGTCTATCCAAATGTCAAAGAAATAATTTGAAACAACCCATGTTTTTTAAAATAGCTTATTAATTGTAAAACATACTGTCTGTTGTAGATACATGTAAAATATCTTATGGCCTATGAGTTTATGTGATGGATAGGTCAAAATGATTAAAAATATGGCAAAGTTTCACATTAATATATTAGATAGGTCCACGTGCAAGATAGGTTGATGCCAGCAGAAATGAAAACAGGGATTGGTCATCCCAAGAATGCTTTGTTTATGTATAATAACTGGTGCTAAAGGATCTTAGTTCATGATACAATTATTCTATTGCACATTATTAGATTAACCTGAATAATCCATTCGTTATATTTCGCTCACTTTGATCCCTACATTAACGCCAGAATCCATACACAATCAGAATGCTTCAACCGGAAGAAATTTTTACTTTGCCAGACTGTGACGTCATAGTAATTTACGTCAGAATTCTGTGACGTTGCCTTGACTAGTTCGCAGCACTCAAGTTTTTTTTTTCAAATTATGGTATAAGAAAGTTGTGATTTATCGTAAAATTACAACTGTAAACCTATAATTCATTTGCAGTATACGTTCAATATATTTTCTTTGTTTTTTCGAACATTTTATTTATCCTCGATTTGTAGTCAAATTTGAAACGGAAATCCAAACTCCGCAGAAACATATATTGAACACCTCTGATTGGGTTCTCGTTTTTTCAAGAACAGAGAGAAACATTTTAACTGGTTAGCTTTCACGCCCTATCAGATCTGAAGTGTTCCGATCAAGGGCGTTAATCATTCACATTAATTATTAGATATGAATTTGTTTCGAAAAGCTTTTAAATCCCGTGGGTTACTTGTGTCTCATATTTCATCTTTCCATTATGTCATGTTTATATGTCACCTTTAGGGCATAAAATACAGAAAATGCACCATATCTCTATAGGTGCCTTGAAATTTATATCAAAATCAATGTAAATGGACTTTTGTAAAAAGTGATACATACAAGAAAAATGAATACAACATGTATAATGGATGTTTACAAGGTTGTCAATGTGTTTGTACCTATGAATGTTATAGTCACGTTGAAATGCAAGTGTATTCACTCTATTTCACAATATAAACAAAAACAAAAAACACTAACAGCTAATTTGCAGCTACAATGACATGAAGTTCAAAATACTACTCTGCCCTGCCAAGTTATCCAGTACTGTAAATCCGGCTTTATTCATGAGAATTTTATTTATGTGTAATTTTGTGAGAGCTGTCGTTCGCAAATAAAATTATCGCGTAATGAAGTATGATAATAGTGTGACGAAATGGGCATTCGAAATTGGGAAAATATCATCTTGTGAATAAATTTAGAACTCATGTATTGCGAAAATAAAGTCCCACGAAATTTTCCCACATTTACAGTATATAAATTAGACAATATCAGTGCCGGATTTGAGGATTTCATACTTAACTGACCTATCGCCATATGACTGACATGTGGCTTTAAATGTGCATTTTTTATGTAATTTGATTGTGACGTCATAATCACACAAATGTTTGACAGGCCATTTAATTGTGGCGTCATGATGGAAAAGTCTGTGTCGTGTCGAGCCTTTCATGATAATCAGTTGTCATTTAATTGTTGTTGATTTCACTGGGATCTCGTTTAACAGACATGATCTCAGTAATTCACAAATGTCTGTTTTATTTTGTAAGAGAACAGTTCTATTCTTGCATCAACGTCATATTTCAATACAATTTTAGTTTTCATATCTTTTACAGAAACAAAAATATGTTTTGTGACAGAAGAGGGACAAGGACCAGTGTGGCAGAAAGTGGAGAATCTAGCACGCCAGGAAACCCTGGCAGCCAAGGCAGCTGGTCCTGATAGAATGAAAAACCAAAAGTAAGAGTATACAGTGAAACTTGTATATAACAACCCTCTTAGGGACACAACAAAGCCAGTCTTTATAGGGAGGTGGTCTTTATATAGAGGCTGATTTGTACACAAATAGTACTACCGGGGGCAGCAAAAAATGGTCTTTATGACCAGGTGGTCTTTATACACAGCTAAAGCAGGTTTTACTGTACAGTGGACTTTATTTATAATGACTATGTTCATTCCTTGGAAACTTTATCATTGTGTTGAATTTGGTCTTATAAAGAAACACACTGCAACTGTTTTTTAACAGACTTAAATCTTAATTACGCTACCATTTACCAATTCTTTTGAAAACACATTCTTTGAATACAAACAACCATTGAAGTTTACCATGGTATATGTATATGTTTGTGATCTTGTATTGCTGGAGTTTTCAATTAAAAATGCATGTCTGTTCAGAAATTTGCTGTCAATGTCAGAAGCTGTGAATTCTGTCGTATCAACGTTAAATTACCTTATATACATTTGTTCTCGCAAAATCTTGTCAGAATGTGAAATTGTTGGAATAACGACACTCCTTATATTACTGTGGTTGATAACTTGGTCTGACTACCAGTATATCGATTTAATGTTTTTGTTTTGGTTTTTTTTTAGCTCTTGGTTTTATTAGTCCTCTACCATTGAAACTTTGGAGGGGGGACTATAGGTTTTGTATGCATCCGTCTGGCAATCACTCCATCAGTCCGAAACCTTTGGTTTAGGTTTTGGTTAAATTTTTTCAGTGGTTCACCATTCATTTAATGATAGTATTAGGATGCTGATACTTTGCATAGAGGTTCTTTAGGGGTCAAACATTAATGTTGTAGAGTAAAACTGGAAAAATATTGTAATTATTTTCTTCCTTTTTGGCCCAAATCTGCAGGTTAAGGTTTCCGTTTAATTTTTTCAATGGTTCGCAAATTCATTTAATAATAGTATTAGGATGCTGATACTTTGCATATAGGTTCTTTAGGGATGGAACATTAATGTTGTAGAGAAAAACTGGATAAATATTTTATTTATTTCCTTCTTTTTGACATGTTTTGGACATGATGATGACTTGAAATTTCAGACATGGTTTCACATTATAATGGACTGTCATATATGTAACAGAGTTTTCGTCGTTTGAATTTGGTCATTATTGACCATCCAGTCCATTAGTGTTACACAAAACCTACGAATTTCCTTTGCCATCACCAATCAAGCCAAGGCTGGTGTTAACATAGGGAGATGGTAGGGGACATGTATTTATTCATCAATACTCTCAGAATCTTATTGATTTTGTTGTTTCTTGTAGTGCATTACTTCTAATACAGATTTTTTCACATATGATTTTCAATTCTTCTGCCAAACACAAAGAAACAGTCAAAACCATTGTTTAAAAGTAACACTTGATCCAGATCCAAATTTGCATCCATTTCTTTGAAATTAAACTATACCAGACTACAGCGTGAAGTACAGGTATATGTGTTTTATCTCATTAGACTTGGTATGTCCGTCTTTCATTGTTAAGACGATCCTCTTTGGTCAAGTGGTTAGAGCATCACATTTAAAGTACAGAGTATCTCAAATTTAGTCAGCACAGTTTTGAGGAACACTGCATCCTAAGCAGATTATATGTCAGCAGTGTGGAAGTTTGCCAGTCTACTCACAAAAAAAAAGAAAAGAAAAATGACTACCATCAAATAACTGAAACTGGGTGTGGCTTAAAACAGCATTAAAACATACAAATCAATGTTAAGATGCTCACTGACCTTTCTGACATTGAAATTCTTAGTAAAATGAGGTTTATATAACATATTTTTTCATTTATAGATATGCTCCGAATGGGTTGAAACTCCTGGAAATAGTCAAACACACTAACGTTGACAATGCAGATGACTTGAGCATTCACTTACATTTCTCACCTGATGTCCCAGGACAAGAACATCTCTGGGCACAGTGTACAGATTGTCATCCATTTTTTGTGAAAGATAAAGGTGCGTTTCCATGTTTTTCCTGTCCAATAGGAAATTTTTGAGTTATCAAATTGTTCATTATTATTCTAGATTTTTCATGCTGCTATCACATGACTTTTGCTTTTTGTTAGTCCTCGCTACTTCCGCTTTATGCTGTTTACATAGGTCACCAGAGAAGATGCTCGATTTCTTTAAATAAATCAAAATGTCACAATATTCCATGTCTGGTATATTGCTCAGACATTAATGTCAATTTGTTTTTTACATAAAAGGACTAGGGACAATAATCTGGCGTTCAGATATAACTGCATTTTATTTATTGATCAACACAAAGACACATAATAGATATCTCTAGGGCTAATTGAAGAAGCAATTGAAAAAGTTGGATCCAAAGTGGATTACGTATGAACTTGCAAATGGTCAACTTTCACACCTTTTCAAACTAAAACAGTGACACTTAGTGACAACATTGATTTTGAATGGACCCTTGTCTTTTCAGTTGTTCAAAACATTGAAATACATAGCTCTTAATTACTCAATAATCAGGTTTGTCCAGTTATCCAGAACAAGATAATTTTGTGGTCGGACAAGTAAATGTTACTTCTCACATTTTGAAGACAAAAAGTAATTCCATGAAAATTTTACTTGTTTAAACACATAGCAATTTCTTTAAATGTTACGCTTGATTTTCGGACATGAAGTCATTTTTGGATCCAGAAAAGTTAGATGCAAAAATGACTAGTCAGAAAATCAAGCGTAAGGTTTAAAGAAATTTTAATGATTGTTGCCCCCTGCTATTTAACTAATCACTCTGATAATGTTCTATTTCACAGGCTGGTCATCTTACAATCCTGATATGACAGCAGAGCATTATGGGATACCTTGTAACAGACTGAAGGAGAATGATTTGTGTCTTCCACCTTCTCACCCAGACGCCTCATTCAGTGTGCTAGAAAGCTTCAGATGGTGAGAAAATATTGTATCTGCTGTCATAGTCTTAATATTGCACATAGCAGACTGACTCTTTTAAATATGGTATATTGCAGACACTAGACATTGTAAAAAAAATTCTCTTATAGTCTCATTCAAGAGAGTAGTATTCATAAATTAATTTTTTTGTATGCACTTAATGTTTATTTCCATTGTTCTGTCTTCATTTATTACTTTGAATGTATGTCCAGTTTGTTTCTTGGTGTTATATTGACTTTTTCAGAGAAACCATACAGGTTTGTGGAAACAAGACTGCTCTGTATTTCTGTCACAGCAGCCAAATTACAGTTTATTTTACCAATTTTATATATAACGATGTACACATAGAATATAATACAAATTCAAAAAATCATTAAACTACGGTTAGCTATCTGCATTCTTATGGGACAGCACATGTACTTTCGTTTTATTCTTAAAGTTCTATACTAATCATTTAGTTAATTAATTGTAGGAACACCAAGTGCACAAATGTGATTTTAAACTCTTAAAAAACAAGACTGCCTATGAACCAAAACAAACTGTTTGTAATAAATAACCGAAAACCAGCACATCATGTACAAGCCTACATAAATCTTACATTAGACTATGTTGCTTTGATTAAATTTTGTGGAACAGTACAAACCTGTTACAATAAAATCAACTAAAAGTTATATTACTTGCTATCTGTCAGAATAAACTACGATTTACTATCCAAGATGTTGATGACAATGTGACAGCAACAATGATGTGTATGCACTTATCAGTGTTTGAGCATAATCGTTGCCAATTTCTCATCCAATTTCAATTTCAGCCCAGAGCTCAAATTCTCCATTGGCTGTGTTCCATCTCAAGGGTCATCATCTTATGTATCTTAGCTTTCTACTGCTTCCTGCATTTCACTCAATTGTTTTCTTTTAAAAAGCTTGGTTGTTTTTGTTTTGCATGCCATATTACTTCTTAATCGCAGGTCACCAATAGGTGGAGCTCTACATCACATTTACATATCTAATTAGTATGCAGACACTAAGTAAGGCAGATAAGGTCTCATTGTTTCTTGGCAACTCGAGGTCATGACAAAATATCATTGACATATCATAAATAATGATACAGATGTCTTTTTCATATGACTGTCTTCACAGATGTCTGTCTCTTACATATAACTGTCTTTTCAGATGTGTCTTTTACATATGACAGTCTTTACAGGTGTCTCTTTTACATATGGCTGTCTTTACAGATGTCTCTTTTACATATGACGGTCTTTACAGATGTCTCTTTTACATATGACTGTCTTTACAGATGTGTCTTTTACATATGACTGTCTTTACAGATGTGTCTTTTACATATGACTGTCTTTACAGATGTGTGCTTTTACACATGACTGTCATTACAGATGTGTGTCTTTTACATATGACTGTCTTTGACATGCTATGTATAACTCACATAATTTTTTTTCAATCTTTTCAGCTATGACTTTACACCACAAGATTCCTCAGCAGTAATTGCCCTCAGTAACATGGCTAAGGTATGATTTTACTGGATCTTTACATCTATAGCTCACCATAACACAGTTGAGGAGAGCCTATGCTATTGTCCTGGTGTTTTGTGTCCAGTTCAGGACATTGGTTGAGGTCAGGTTTACCTGCTTCTACTGTTCAAACTGTTCAACTAGACTTGCATGGCATTAACATTTCATGCCTAAGACGCTGGATTGGTCCTGTATTTTTCCAAAAAGATGCTGCTTTGGTCTATTTTATTGCTGTGCTTGAGAATTCAGTCTATCTTTAGTCTATTTTAATGCTGTGGTTAATAATTTAATCTTTTAATGCTGTGGTCTGTTTTTATTGCTGTGGTTGATAACTTAGTCTATTTGAATGCTATGGTAGACAATTTAGTCTATTTAATCTATTTTAATGCTGTGGTTGATAACTTAGTTATTCTGATTTTAAACTTAGTCTGTGGTTGGTTGATAACAGTCTTTATTTTGTGGTTGATAACTTGCTGTGGTTTGATAACAGCTTTTTATTGCAGTGGTTCTGTTTTATTGCAGTGGTTGATAACAGTCTGTTTATTTTGGTTGATAACAGTTATTTTATTGCTGTGGTTGATAACTTGGTCTGTTTTATTGCTGTGGTTGATAACAGTCATTTCTGTGGTTGATTTTATTGCTGTGGTTGATATAACAGTCTATTTTATTGCTGTGGTTGATAACAGTTGGTTATGTTTTAACTTGGTCAGTGGTTATTGATGGTTGATAACAGTCTATTTTATTGCTGTGGTTGATAAATTTTATTGCTTGGTGATAACAGTCTTTTTATTGCAGTGGTTGATAACATGGTCTATTTTATTGCTGTGGTTGATACAGTCTATTTTATTGCTATTTTATAACTTGGTTGCTTTTTATTGCAGTGGTTGATAACAGGCTATTTTATTGCCGTGGTTGAACAGTATTTCATTGGTCTTGGTTTTTTATTGCAGTGGTTGATAACAGTCAGTCTATTTTTGATTGCTTGCTGTGGTTGATAACAGTCTGTTTTATTGCAGTGGTTGATAACAGTCTGTTTTATTGCTGTGGTTGATGATATTTTATTGCAGGCTATTTTGTTGCCGTGGTTGATATAATTGCTGTGGATAACAGTCTATTTTATTGCAGTGGTTGATAACAGTCTATTTTATTGCTGTGGTTGATAACAGTCTATTTTATTGCTGTGGTTGATAACTTGGTCTGTTTTATTGCAGTGGTTGATAACAGTCTATTTTATTGCTGTGGTTGATAACAGTCTATTTTATTGCTGTGGTTGATAACAGTCTATTTTATTGCAGTGGTTGATAACAGTCTATTTTATTGCTGTGGTTGATAACAGTCTATTTTATTGCTGTGGTTGATAACAGGCTATTTTATTGCTGTGGTTGATAACAGTCTATTTTATTGCTGTGGTTGATAACAGTCTATTTTATTGCAGTGGTTGATTTTACTGTGGTTAATAACAAGTCTATTTTATTGCTGTGATTTATTGCTTGGTTGATAACAGTCTATTTTATTGCAGTGGTTGATAACAGTCTATTTTATTGCTGTGGTTGATAAGAGTCTATAACAGTTTTTTATTGCTGTGGTTGATAACTTGGTCTGTTTTATTGCAGTGGTTGATAACAGTCTATTTTATTGCTGTGGCTGATAACAGTCTATTTTATTGCTGTGGTTGATAACAGTCTATTTTATTGCTGTGGTTGATAACTTGGTCTGTTTTATTGCAGTGGTTGATAACTTGGTCTGTTGTAATGTTGTAGTTGGTAAGATTGGTTGAGGTTAAATTAATTGGGGAATGTAAAATATGCTGGCCTAAGATGAGCCTTGTAATTTCTCTTTACTCTGTTTTACCTTGTACAGATGCCAAGCGAAATGTGTCTTAGTTTATACATTGACTTGATTTAGATCTGTATAAACATTATCGTTTGAAGGTTTTCTTTTATACAAAATAATTGAGATCTTTACTCATTGACCTGTATCAATTTGATTTAATGTCATTTGTTAACCCCTTGATATTTTTTCAATTTAAAGAAGACATTGCTACAGATGAAATGACATAAATTTAGCTATGTAGTACTGATTACCAGGAAATTTTCGCCTCTGTTTAATTTTTGCCCTTAGATGAGAGGGCAACTTTAAAATGAACGGTAAATTTTCCAGCTAAAAAATTTAAGCATAGACATACATGCCACCCATGAGACTGTCTATGGTGATTTAGGACAGATTCAAGATGGTCAAATATATTTTCTGATGTAAAAAGGTGAGAATAACTAAGGGCAAAAAATTCCAGGTATGCATTATGTGCAGTGGAATCTTGCCATTAAGACCACCTGACTAACTCAACTGAGTGGTCTGATTAGTGAGGTGGTCTCTTGAGTGAGGTTATTTATTTATTAGATATTTATAAAGAGACTGAAAACTTGTGGTCTTAAATGTGATGTGGTCTCTTAAGCAATATTGTCTTTAGGCTAGGTTCCACTATACTGTAAAGTATAGGTAGTGTTGTAAATTTTCATGTAATCTTATGACTATTGTGAAATGCTACCTTAGTTTAAGTCTCAGCCAAAAGATATACAACTTTAACTTGTAATGCCAAGCCATAGGTGGATAAAAATCACCTGCATTAAACCAGGAAACATATTTTCAAAAGCTTTTTTTCAATTTTTCAGCAGAAAAGAGATAGTGAATTGAGCCCAAAACCAGGCACTGGTTCTCCAACCAAAAAGAGGCAGATAAAGTCTGACCCATTCAAAGCAAAGAGGCCAATGAATGCTTTCATGCTCTTTGCAAAAGAGCATAGACTACCGTTAACGCATGACTTCCCAGGCAAAGACAATCGGTAAGTTAATGGAGACTCTGTTTCACAATTTATAGAATGTTTTTTTAATTTAACACAACTCTTATCCTCTGGAAACTGTTTGACAACTGTATACTTGATGAGTACTTACCAGCTCTTATTGAACATGTTTCAGACTGTCTCACTAAGTGCTGTCATATTTTTTTTAAATGCGATTCATTAAGAAATATGTTAAGTCAGTTCTAAAATTTGCTTTATTATAACTCACCTGTCTATCATATTTTTGTTGGCAACCAGGTGTCCGGATAGTGCAGTGGGTGTCTGGGTAGCACAGTGGTTAGCACACTCGCTTCTCAACAATTTGGCCCAGGTTCAATCATTGGATTGGACAGGGGAGTATGTGAAATGGTGAGGGCGGTCGCCAAGTCAGACATGTGGGTTTTCTCCAGGCACTGCAGTTTCCTCCCACACACCAACATCAGAGCCAACACGAGGCATTAATATAAGTTGACATGACTTGTTTTTCAATCGTGGTAAATAGATAAAGTTTTAACTAAGCCAAACCTGTGGTGCCTGTATGTACCTCCAATGATTAAAGAGTTACAACTTGAAATTATAGGGTTGACGGTTGAAACCATATGAGAATAGATATTTTCCTTGTGCAAGTTGTAAACAAGTTTTTTTATATTTACAATTTTTGTCATTGATCTTTCAAAGGGATTTGACCCAGATATAATAAACAGTGTGAGTACTGTTTTGTAAATTGATTGAGGATGGAAAAAGATAGAGATTTGACACAGAATGAAGCCTTAAAATAAATTTTCTAATTTTTATCACCTAAATGACTTTTAAACAGATTTGAGGGTCTCTATGGAAAAGGCAAAGGTCAAAATTCCATCTGTACTTGGAAAATTCAAGTATACCCCCACCCTCTCCTACAAACATGCACTAGCATAGTGACTAATTTTAGCATCAACTCAGAGAAAAATTCATCATGCCATATACACTGTAAACAGTATAAAAAATTAATTTAAATACCCCCCCCCCCCCCCCTTATGCTGATCTGTACACCATATTGTGGTTAGGTTATATTGTGTTAAATTTGGGTAATAGATAATTAGTATATTAAAACATTCTTTGCTGGAAAAGATTTCTTAAATCCAGAGAATTTTTTATCATATTTTCTAAATTTTCTTTTTTAATGTCACTTAAATTATGTAAGTTTTTCAACAAATAATTAACACTACAGTATTGTTTCAAAAATTGTATTGCAAATATATAAGCATGAATCTCTATCAAGGCTGAACAATAATGATTGTGAAAATTCAGTTCATTTTGTGGTCAGGCAGGCAAAAATTACTTAAATCTAATGTGAAATCATTCACAAAATGAAAATCATGAAAGAAAAACAGGTGGGAAAATAATCAGACCAGAAATAGGTTGGGCATTCTCCCAAAAAATATTCTGGATAAATCTATCAATAGAGACACCCAAAAATATGAGCCCTCAGTGAAAAAAGCCATTAATTGAAATAAACACAAATTGGAAAATTTTCAAATAGATATGAGAATGAAAAATAAATAAAAAGGTTAGATCCTATATGACTTCAAAAAAAACAACAGGGATTTGACCCAGATATAATAAACATGACACCTCTAGGCATTTGGTGGTGTCTGTCCGTATGTACCACAGGTTCTTGAAAAGTCCCACTGGAACCTGAGCTGATTTTGAGAAGTTGCCAATTAACATGGGAAGGCCAGTGGTCTCAGGGACAAATAGGTGAAAATAATGTAATTGGGTCTCTCCTCCACTTTGATGTTATACTTGAAGCACTTTTTGACTGTGGCTAGTGGTCTCAACAAAACACCATTCAACTGTGGCAAAAAACACCATTCAAACAAAAAAAGAAAAAGAAAACCGTTGTTGTTTCTGTGACCATCATCATTTGAAATAGATTTTAAAACAAATAGTCATCAGTTCCCAGTCTTTGGAAATTGATTACAAATCTTAAAAATGAAATTTATACATTATTTTCAGATTATTTCATTTGTTGTTTAACAGTATTTTACATATTTTTAGATTATTTTATCTGTTGTAGAACATTATCATATTATTTTTTTCCAGATTTTTACAATGATCTCAAGCTACACAGTCTGCCAAACGTTATAAAGACAACAAGTTTCCAAACTGAGGCTCTTCAAAGAAATTAAAATCCAATCAAATACATGGAGATTCCAGGCATGAATCCCACCATTGTATGCCATGTGAAACAGTCTCAAATATAAAAAGTCTTTATATGTGTTTTGTAAAATTAGGACTTCCCCACCACAAACACACACAGCACACACACACACACACAAACCAATGAAATTATACATTTCAAGCACATTAGATTCTACTTTCTGTTATTTTGTTCTTATGCTGCATACCTTATGTTCTTATAGATTTAACTCATTTCCAAATCTATCAGTATTTTCCATCTTCCTGGTGGCAGTATGATGAAACACTGGATATTGACTTCAATTCATAATGATAAAACAACTATTTTAATTCAGTGAGAGATGAGCAACATAATGGATATTTTATTTTGGTTATAAACAAAAAATAACTTGCAGATGCTCAATATTAATGACTGTTGAAGCATTTTAATGTACTTTGTAGTTTGAGGCCCTGCCTGTCTATTTAATTCAGTAGTAGGATTACGGCCCTTTAAACTACTAAGCAAGAGATTTAAGCCCTGCCATTGTGCTTAAAAAGAGTAGATGGCATATAATTGTATTTTCAGTCTATTAGAAATTCCACACTTAAATTCTGTATCAGGTTTTTTTCTTTAGATCCTACTTATTTTATTGGCTGATTTTATTAAATCGAAATCTGCAACGACAATTTCTGATTACATTGATACATATAATACTAAAATCTGCTGGGAAATTTTCTATAAATTCGATCCTATATTTGAGACTGTTTCTTGTATTTTTTGCTCAGTATTTGGTACTGCCAAGAACATTCCGCCGATTTTATTGATAGATTTTGATACATTTTAATATATATATAATATATATAAACCATTTTATATCATGGTATTTTTTTATGATGTATTGAATTATTATTTTTTTTTTTTTTATCACAAATCATTTATCATCCAGATGGATGCAAATTGTAGTTGAAGTGTACTTAGAAGATTATGATACTATTTATTGAATGTTAGGAGAGTGAAGGTCATAGGTCACATTTATAATTTTATTCATTTGACACCATTATTCAAGACGAAAGTCACATGTGAGTGTGACACGCCCCCCATACTACATACATATTGTTCCTGTATTGGCATCTGACAATATCTGTACAATTGATTTTAGTAATAACTTATAAGTTCAGTTTTGTTTTACTTCAAGATTTCAAACAACTCCCAAAGCTACCAAATGATAGTCAAAATGAAGTCCATTGGTTCTAGGAAGGTAATTTAGCATCATTTACATTCATACAACAGAATATGTCATGGAACATGGTTACTTGATGCAACATTTTGGTCAGTATTTCATCTGTTCATGAAACAAAGGTGTAGAACAACATTGTAGCCATGTTGTTTTGTCCATCCGTCCCTGGCCAGTTTTGGCTATATCAACACTATATCTACTCAAGAATCAATATTTTGTCATTGGACACATCTAAAATGAAAGACAAAAACAAAAGTTTGGTCATCTTGACTTATAGTTTATATCTGAATGCATATAAGCAGTAATTTCTGGAAAATACAGAATAATTAATTAAGACGTCATTTGTGAGAGTTTAGAAGATGTCACACATACCAGTAATTGTTCATTTAGCTGCCCATGACCTTTGCTGTGATTTTATGTTTCATGGTTGTCGAGTTTGTATTATGGTTGTTATTAATCATTATGATGTTATCTAGTCTCTTGGATTCTCCTGCTAAAGAGAAAGTGCCATTCTCTTGTACTGTAATTAGCTTCTGTAATTGTTAACTGTTTTGTATATATCTCCATAAATGGTCAGCTGTGCCATATATAACGATGTTTAGTTCTTCAACTATGTTATACTAAAATATAACTATAGATATAGGATGGGTGTGGTTACACATCCATTTCTTTTGAAAACTTAGGCACCATTTGATTTTCTCCCTGGTCAAAGATATAATTTCATTCAAGTTTACGTCTGATGATCAAAAGTGGGCGTTCATTTTGAGGAACCTATTGGTTAGTATTGTATTGTTTTTACAGTATGTATGTTGATGGTTCTGATAGTCACAGCAATTATTCATTTACCTCCATATGGAGGCTGGTGTTTTACATTGGTTAATTATTCTGACAATATTTCAAGTCACAATTTCTAAGTATAAACCACAGGATAGTTTGGAGTTGTATATTTCATAGTCATGAAATATTTGTTAGCAAGAGTAAAATTGACCCACAAAGTAATTTGATTTACCACATATATTTTATATGTAAGTTGCCTGTCTTGAAACAAGCATAATAATGACTTTGACGAGGATTTTTTTAATAATCCATACCAGTTGTTCATATACAGATAAGAATATCTGGATCTTCTCCATTTTAAGATTTTTTTTAACTAAAACAAAGGGAAAAAATTATTTGGGTATTTGGACACTATCTATCATTTTTATATGAAATGTAAGGTGATAAAAATGATTTATTTTATGTAAAGATGATGTTTTATTTAGTTTTGTTAGCTTTGGAATTTTCTGTCATGTCTAATTTGTCTTAGTCTCCAGGTAAATTTAATGTTATAAATTAGGAACCAATAAAAGATCTAATTTATTCTATTATTTAAAATACATTTTTCAAGTCGCAAAACTATGCATGGTAATATTTTAACAATGATTTCTGTCTGTGAATGGAAACATGTTAACGATGATTTCTGTCTGCTACTGGTCAGCAACCTTTTCTTGCCAAGTACCAATTCTCGCCAATGCACAAATTTTTGGTAGATTGTGATATTTCTGCACGTGAATCTTTCAAGATGATACTTCATTTTGAACATTTCTGGAAAATTCTAGTAAGATATGTACAATATAACGAATAAAATACTTGAATTCATAAGTGACCAGTTCCATATATCCAAGACACATAATACAGAATAGTTTTGTGTATGAGAGTACTGTATCATGTCAACATCTAAAGGTATGAATATATATGTATATATATCTGTTTGTCAACATTATTTCCAAATTCATCATTTAATATAATATCATATCTTTGAGGCAGCAGTGTAATTTTTAACTATTTTTGTAAGATGTGCAAAGAAATTTACATATTTGGCAGCAACAGATATTGTGTGCGTCATTCTCATGGAGTTCATATCGTGTTTTAAGTATTGCATGTGCACTGATTATTATTTGACCCAGAACCATCATTTTTCTCTTTTGTAAAACCACATTTCAATACAGTGTCAGTTTACATACAATATTGCATTATAATCAGAAAAGTAAGCCATATTAATTGCAAATCTAGATGTATGAAAAATTTTGAAATCATCATGGTCATGAAATATAGAAATCATTCCTAAATAATTTACTGGAACATCATCTGAAAAAGAACATATTTTGAGAATATATATTAATCTTTTTTTATCACTTAAATGCTCTTGTTACTGAGCTGAATAATTCATTTCAAAAACTTAGCAAAGAAAGTCATTTATGTTATCATGATGAACTTTCACCCCTTAATATCTAAATGGTATGCTCTCTCATAATAAAGAAATTTTTGATTGTTTTTAAATTTAAGTATGGAAAATGTATGATAAAACAACGATAAACAAATAAACTTACTCCACATCTACTCCAAGCAAAAAGGCGACAATATGATGGTTTTATCGAATTATAATGAAATGAAAAAGAATTATTTCAACTTTTTTTTACAAGTTTAGTCTTCTATGAGGTTTTAGTAATGCATAATTAGTATACAAGAAGAAGCATGAAAAAACATGATCAAGTGTTTCCCCAACAGTGGATAATGAACCCTCCCAACCTATGCTACTGAGTAATCTAAATCCAAATATAGATAATGAACCCTCCCAATCATTGTTAGAGTAATTTAAATTCCAATATGGATAATAAACCCTCCCAACCTATACTAGAGTAATTTAAATCCCAATACGGATAATGAATTCTCCAAACCTATGCTGCAAAGTAACTTAAATCCCAGATTGGACAATGAACCCTCCCAACCTATGCTGCAGAGTAATTTAAATGTTACTTTTTAAGGTGCTCTAGATTTTCATATAATGTTTCTCTTTACTGACATAACCCAGAACATTGAACTTTGAAATATTATTAAGATACACAGAGATGTGAAAGATCTACAGCAGAATCTTGTTATGTCTAAATTCCAGCTCTATTAAAGTTGAACGGTTGGTTCCGATTTTGATTGATAGATAAATATATGCTCATTCAAATTTCAGTTACTGGTCTGTTAAATGAACGAACTTAGTACAATAGATTTGTATGTAGGCCAATTACAGAAGATTTGAATTTATTCTCACAACTCATTCTAATTCCAGTACTATGTATTTACTGGAGAGGAGTCCCATTTATTTGGTTTTTTTTGTTTGTTTGTTTTTCAAGTTTCTTCATTTTGTATTATGGTAGCTTTGAAGTATTTCACCATATGTAGATAATATTTATAGTATTATGTAAATATATTAAGTGCTTCCAGTCATTTGATATTGTTAATATGTTGTTAAGTTGTGTATATGTGTGTACCAAAGTGCGATTTAATTTGGCTGTCTGATTGCCTCCCCTTGCAGTTATTTGTTTTTATTTGTGAAAAATAACACCTGTTCCTAGTACTTTTGCTATTATTCTGACATATTAACCTGACAGTGTGTCAGTTTCACTCAGAACTATAGCAAAGTCTAAAGAATGATGTATCCATCCTAACTTATGATTTCATTTCATTTTGTAAACCCATTTTTAAGTTACATTGTGAATGTTGTGTGATTAACATGTATCCATCAATACCGGTCAGCATCACATTATCAGGGGAGGTAATCAGTCACCCGTCTTTTATTATTATTGACTAAGTCATGTGATGAGTAAATAGATCTTGTGTTCTTCAGAAGAGTTACAACATCGATTGAATGTGCTCATGTGACCTATAAGGCAGCAGTTTTATAACTTAATACTTGTGCTAAGGTATAGCTAGTTATTACAGTTGTTTTTCATTGTTTTTGTCTTTTGTTAAAAATTAAAAGTGCTGAATGTTTTTATGTATTTACCATCATATAAATGTGTTGAAGTACACCAAATTAAATTTGATGCAAGTACAGAGACTCTTATAAAGAGAAACATTCCAGACTGTTATACAATGTAAAATGATGTATGAAGAATTAGGATATTCAGCTACCGTATCCAGTTTTTTTATTTCATCTGCAAAATGAGTGATTTTGACACACACACACACACACACATTTTTGTTATACTGTAGGCAGAAAGATCTGATGCTGGACAGTTGGTTTAAGATAATCAGAGGTTTATAATATGTATTCTGACTCTCATCCTCTTTACTTTCTGAAGTAATTTGATAAAAATATTGCTTGATGGTCAGGATATGTCTATTTTTCCTACAATTATGAATTTTATTGTAACTTTTTGAGCAAAATTACTGGTTTATCGATCACTCTTTTGAATCTGCCTACTGTATTCCTTGTCTAATCTTTACAGCACTGTTGCCTGGCTGTACAATCTTAACTCATCAACCCCTGAAAAACAATGGAATCTTCTATAAATCAATGATTTAGACCAGTCTACATGTGTCTTAGGGGTGAATGAGTTAAGTATCCTTATTATGCTTTTGTTTAAGAGTTACCTCCCCTTTTTATTCTAGTTTAGTACTTTGTAACATCAAAATTTGTAATGACTTGGAAGTTCTAATCACTGTAATAGTTATTTGGAATTTGACTTTCAAAATCAGGACCTACTTGCACAATAGGTTGTTAAATTTTATGTGACGTTAACCAATGTTAAACCAATGGACTAACTGTAGGTTAAATTTAACAATGTGCTGTGTAACTGGGTCCTGTCCATTGGCCATGTTTCTGTAACTTTGGAGGAGAGTGATACATTTTACTGAGTTTTCCATACTGTGAATCAGTGATTGTCACAGAGTTGACCATTGGCTATCACTATTGGACTGTATTGATTGGATAAATTACATGATTCCAGTTGTTTATGAGTGGAACTTGACCATTGGCTATAATTATTGCACTGTATTAGTTTGATAAAATTACATGGTCCCATTTGTTTGGGACTTGTCTATTTACTTGGTTTTAGGGGATTTAACCCAATCATGTGAATTAAGAATGATGTTCCACTTTACTCATTTTAACAAAGACATGTATATTACTTTGTCACTAGATCTTGGTAACTCTTTGATAGCACACAGTATGCTTAATACTTTCTCTTTGATGTTATAACCAATATTTGTATTATACAAAGTATTATTATTTTCAAGAATTATCTCCCCTTTAAATTGAAGTGTTTATTTCTCCTTCATGGTGCTTGCTGCAATTACTTGCATAAATGTTCAGGGGATTATCTTGAACATATTTATCTTGTATTTCTTGTAAGTTATGGTGTTCTTAAACATCATTTTAATTATAATTTATTCAACATTTTTATGGTGCAATTCATTCTCCTTGTTGATAACAATTATTTACTTATGACTTGCATCCAGTTTTAGCACTAAACTTTTATATGCACATCGTTTAAGATATTTTATTTTACTGCATTTCCTTGTTTGCGGCTTTCAGCAGACACTGCTTTTTACTGCTTGACTTTTTCCTTCTTATTATTATGCCTTTTTAAAGCATTTTTCCATTTATCTGTATAAGGAAACTTAGTTTACTGCACTAGAAGAGACTTATTACTTGTAATATCTTTTGCCAAAATTTGTTAACCGTTTGTTAAGGGAGAAAATGTATGTTTTCAGTTTATTTGCTTTTTACAATACATATGGAATATTTTAAATGTATTTTAAACAACATAAGTTTAATCTGAAATACTAAAATTTTCTGTGGTGATTCTGTGGGTATCATTACATGGTTATGTCATATCTATAAAAGCATCAACTACAACAGCGAAATAGTTTAAAGTTATACATAAAGTTACAGATAATTGTGAAACAACCTCTTCAGTTCCATTTAACTACTAACATGTGTTTAAACTCATACAACATTCCAACTCAGACTAGTAAATTACACACACAGACACCTAGACACACAAACAGACACACACAGACACTTAGACACACACAGACACTTAGACACACACAGACAGACATCTAGAAACACGGACACGTAGACACACACACAGACACTTAGACACACAGAATGACAAATGAGCCGCTATTTTATCATATCCCAAAACTGATTAGTTTCATCACTACACTTGGTTACATGTGTACACAAACAAATTTACTATTTCCTTTGGATCTCTGTGGCAGAGTGATTAGTTTCATCACTACACTTGGTTACAGTGTACACAAACAAATTTACTATTTCCTTTGGATCTCTGTGGCAGAGTGATTAGTTTCATCACTACACTTGGTTACATGTGTACACAAACAAATTTACTATTTCCTTTGGATCTCTGTGGCAGAGTGATTAGTTTATCACTACATTGGTTACCGTGTTGGGTAAACAAATTTACTATTTCCTTTGGATCTCTGTGGCAGAGTGATTAGTTTCATCACTACACTTGGTTACAAATTTACTATTTCCTTTGGATCTCTGTGGCAGAGTGACTAGTTTCATCACTACACTTGGTTACAAATTTACTATTTCCTTTGGATCTCTGTGGCAGAGTGATTAGTTTCATCACTACACTTGGTTACATGTGTACACAAACAAATTTACTTTGGATCTCTGTGGCAGAGTGATTAGTTTCATCACTACACTTGGTTACATGTGTACACAAACAAATTTACTATTTCCTTTGGATCTCTGTGGCAGAGTGATTAGTTTCATCACAACACTTGGTTACATGTGTACACAAACAAATTTACTATTTCCTTTGGATCTCTGTGGCAGAGTGATTAGTTTCATCACTACACTTGGTTACATGTGTACACAAACAAATTTACTATTTCCTTTGGATCTCTGTGGCAGAGTGATTAGTTTCATCACTACATTTGGTTACACGTGTACACAAACAAATTTACTATTTCCTTTGGATCTCTGTGGCAGAGTACATCACTACATTTGGTTACACAACACAAACAAATTTACTATTTCCTTTGGATCTCTGTGGCAGAGTGATTAGTTTCATCACTACACTTGGTTACATGTGTACACAAACAAATTTACTATTTCCTTTGTCTCTGTGGCAGAGTGATTAGTTTCATCACTACTTGGTTACACGTGTACACAAACAAATTTACTATTTCCTTTGGATCTCTGTGGCAGAGTGATTAGTTTCATCACTACACTTGGTTACATGTGTACACAAACAAATTTACTATTTCCTTTGGATCTCTGTGGCAGAGTGATTAGTTTCATCACTACACTTGGTTACATGTGTACACAAACAAATTTACTATTTCCTTTGGGTCTCTGTGGCAGAGTGATTAGTTTCATCACTACACTTGGTTACATGTGTACACAAACAAATTTACTATTTCCTGTGGATCTCTGTGGCACAAAGTTTATCACTACACTTTTACTTGTGTACACAAACAAATTTACTATTTCTGTGGCAGAGTGATTAGTTTCATCACTACACTTGGTTACATGTGTACACAAACAAATTTACTATTTCCTTTGGGTCTCTGTGGCAGAGTGATTAGTTTCATCACTACACTTGGTTACATGTGTACACAAACAAATTTACTATTTCCTTTGGGTCTCAGAGTGGTTAGAACATCACACTTTGAATCCTGAAATCTCTCTCTTCTGGTCAATGCAGATTCAATCCTCCCGCTTTGTCCTAAGCTAATATTTTGAGAATGTTTGCCAGTTTACTGATTGTAACCATGTTCTCTTCTCCTCCATTAAAAACTGGATGCCACCATATAACTGAAAAATTGTTGAGTGCGGTGTAAAATACCATTCAAGACAAAAACACGAAAAACTCTTCCATACTGATACATGTACATCACCATTAGCTTCTAATGTACACAAAATTACACTACTACCACCCACCCACAGAAGGCGCATTGTCATTTGTATCAGGTAATTATCTGTTACTTGATATATATATGTTTACATCACATCTTTTATACATCTTTTAAACTGTTAAAAGGTTAACAGCATACAAGAAAAACATACATTGCCTACATCACTCTGCTTTCATACCATCAAGATTTTAAACACCATACCTTCATATTTATAAATCCAGTAATCACAACCCTTAATACTCGCACAGGAAATTAATCTCCAACCATTCATGCTTGCATACAATGTTCACATAATAAATTAATCAGCTTTTTAATCAACTTTTCATACTCACATAGGGAATTCACTCAGAAGTTAAACAGCAACCCTTCATACTCGGACAGGAACTGTTCAAACTTACAGGAAGTTAATATCCATACATTAGCTGCATCACCATCCTGCATATATCCATAGATTAGCTACATCACCATCCTACATATACCCTTACATTAGCTACATCACCATCCTACATATACCCTTACATTAGCTACATCACCATCCTACATATACCCTTACATTAGCTACATCACCATCCTACATTAGCTACATCACCATCCTACATATACCCTTACATTAGCTACATCACCATCCTACATATACCCTTACATTAGCTACATCACCATCCTACCATCCTACATATACCCTTACATTAGCTACATCACCATCTTACATTAGCTACATCACCATCCTACATATACCCTTACATTAGCTACATCACCATCCTACATATACCCTTACATTAGCTACATCACCATCCTACATTAGCTACATCACCATCCTACATATACCCTTACATTAGCTACATTAGCTACACCCATCCTATACATATACCCTTACATTAGCTACATCAGTATCCTACATATACCCTTACATTAGCTACATCACCAACCTACATTAGCTACATCACCATCCTACATATACCCTATCACTATCCTACATATATCCATACATTAGCTACATCACAGACATGAATCATTACAATATTACACCATCATACTATTGCCGACCATAGAACCCTCTGATCTAGATATTGTACAAAAATGGTGCCATTAACTCATCAAAATTTATGACTCTATAGTACTTTATCAACATGTACCCCATACAAAAACCACAATATGTACCCATACATGACCAGTCTTTCATTAATCAATTACATTAGTTACAAAACTTACTGGTCACAAAAACTTGGACTAAATACTACTTAACCTGACCCAGGTACGATGCAATCATGCTCTCTCCTGCACCATTATATCTGGCCATCACCTTATAACTGAAAAATTGTTGAATGTAGCTAAAATGCCATTTAAATTCAAACTTAACCTGAAATGATATCCACATGATCACCTCCATGGCCATATATGAACAATTTTGTTATCAACAGAATTGTCGTTTGATGCCTTGAAGGGTCCAGGAAAGAATGTATATCAATTGATGTACATGTACCTGCCCTAAGAAATTAATGAAGACCTTCAAATTTAA
This sequence comes from Atrina japonica, assembly GCA_030159075.1. Taxonomy (NCBI): domain Eukaryota; kingdom Metazoa; phylum Mollusca; class Bivalvia; order Pterioida; family Pinnidae; genus Atrina; species Atrina japonica. The sequence goes on from BROG01000051.1 coordinate 957,624, forward strand.
GTTTAAATTTTATTTTTTGTTATTTTCATAAATAATGATATATATTCCTTTGTAGTATTGTCACTTGCTGGAGAATGTATGCGAAAGTGAGAGCAGATGATGTCAACATTTCATAATTTGTTTTTTTTTTCTAATTTTTGAAACTTGTTGATTTACAATAACAAGAATCAGACAGATCCAGGGTAACTTCGTGTGGCAATACAAAGAGAAAAGTCGTTATAATATTGAAAATGATTAAATTTGTTACAATATTCTACATACTGTTCTCTGTGTTTTATCAGTTATCATTTAGGTATACACATACCACTACTTTGGAATTATAATGAAATAATTTTTTTTCGAATTTTCTACATTTAAAATCTTCCCGACTTGCACACTATACAGTTATTGTCCTTGTACGAGAGAAATATAAAGATTTATTCACCATAAGCCAATCAGTTTGTCCTTGTTTGAGGGAAATATCAAGATTTGTTCACAATAAGCCAATCAATTTGTCCTTGTTTGAGGAAAATATGAAGATTTGTTCACTATAAGCCAATCAGTTTGTCCTTGTTTGAGGGAGATATGACGATTTGTTCACCATAAGCCAATCAAATTGAATAGAGTGACCCTATCTCCGTCATATAAGGGCAATCAATTGTTTATTATTCTGATATGGAAAACTCAAAAAGTTAACAACTACCATTAAAGTTTTAAGAATATTCAAAACAACATTTTCCAGGAAATTTATGAAAAAACTTCACTTTGATGATCCATATTCGTTTCATATCAAGAACGATAACCCTTTTTGGGGGTTGTGAATGGGAGGAAATAGGACAGGGAAAATGGAACGCGTGAGGGAGACTGGACGTTTCCCTGGTCATGTGAATGGGTTTGTCCAGTGAGGATTAAGAATCTAACGTAGAGGTATAATAATGCATATTTTCAATGATAAAGCACTTACGTCAATGTTGTGAGGATTATTGCAGACAATGTCATATTTCTCTAACTTGGATATTGGGTGGTATAAAATATATTAATCCATCAAATCCTGTCACAACAAGGAAATACCTGGAAATTTTCGTCTTGGGTTATTTTTGCCCTTTTACGTCAGAAAACATATTCATCCCATCTTAGAGTCGTCCCAAATCACCATAGTCTCATAGAAGGCAGGACTTTCCATGCTTCATTTCTTTATCTTGAAAATTTTGCTTACATTTTAAATTTGCCCTCTCGCCTAAGGGCATAAATTTAACAGGAGTGAAGATTTCAGATATACAGTATAACTTTTTGAACCAAACACTGTTTATATACAGATGTATGTAAAAAATGAAGATGACAATTTTTTTTTACTTTTCATCTTTTATTTTTTTAATTAACATATTGCGTAACAAGCAGATACAAATAAGCAGTAACAAAAATTTTAACATGATTAATGAGAGCATACGGAATTACTGGTAAATATTTTACAAAATCATCATATTTATCAAATAAAACAAGGAAAATAGTTTTTAAAAAAGAGGACAATTCCCAAATGAGGAAATCTAACAAAAATTCTGTAAAAAGTTAAAAACTATGAAAACAGTAATTAATCATTATAATAGCTTAATTACAATAAAACAGTCAACAATAAGATCTCGTGTGAGACAGCAGAAAATGAAAACATTACATCTACATGTTACAGATATATTGTTTTCAACTTAAAAAAAAACTTCATCCTGAAAGCGAAAACATCATCCTGAAAGCTAAAATATTAACAGGGATTTCAAGAGGAAAATTTCAGAAACAGTAAGTTTTCATAACATTTACATGAAATAACAAAACATAATTCCTCAACCCCTGAAAAACAATGAACTCATCTGTAAATCAATAACTTTGAGCAGTCTAAATGTGTCTTTAGGGGGTGAATGAGTTAAGAAACACGATGCCCCATGAGCTTAATGTAGTCATTTATGACGATCTGCCAAAGTCCCATAACTCTGGCAAATATTGATGGATGTTGGATATACTTCGAAATTTTGCCTGTTTTTAGGCAGAAAACATATTTACCCCGTCTTTAATTCACCCTAATCAACCCTAGTCTCAAAGGACCACATGTCTGTCCATGCTTCAATTATTAAGCTTGAAATTGTTCACTTCCCTTTTTAATCCTACCTACATCTATCTTCTAAGGGTGGAAATTAAAAGGGAGCCAAAAATTTCAGAGATACAGTAATTACTTATCTGAGATTTCACTGATATAAGAAACATGCTAAATATAGTTAAATTTTTAGGAAAGAAATACATTTGACAGAAAACTTAATGTTGGAAAATAGACAAACCAGTTCTTAGTTCCAAGAGGCATAAATCTCTATTTTTGTACCAAATCTCTATTTCAACCATTCAGTAACTTCACAGTGTAATAAAGATTTTAACCTCACTAGATTAGAAGTCGTGATTTACCATATTTGGCTATTTACAGCTAACACTCGTCTAAGCTAACCTGAATATTTACAATTTAGCCTACATGCCTTCACCTTATTGGTGCCGATAAATATATTTGGACACTCGATCAAACAGTCATGCCAGGTGTGGTTGCCAATAGCAACCATTTTACCAATATTTTAGTGCAGGGCCATAGTATTTTGGCTTAGATTCTGTATCTAGACCATGAAGCAACTTCAATGCTTATATTTACATTCTCACATTTATCACATTCATTAAAAAGTTAAAAACAGTAACATGCACATTCCTAGAACAGCTAAACCACTAACCGCCAGTGAGGACATTCAAAATAGTGATGCCAATTCAATGACTTGGCACTGACTTCAGTGAAATATTTGTCTTTGGATATTTTTGCCCTTTTTGGCCAAAAACATTTTTATATTCGCCCTAAATCACTACAGTCTGATGGATGGCCTATGTTTCTGTGCTTCATATCTTTAGCTTTTATTTCAAAATCGCCCTCTCATCTATTGGTGAAAAACGTCCAACTATACAGTAAAAGCGTTTTAATACAATGGTAAATATTACATGGTACATGACTAAGATTAAAACTGACAATAATGTAGGTAGAAGATACAAAAGAGTCAAAATAATAACTGTTCCTGAGATACAATAACGTGGTATGTAAATTAGAATTTGAACACAGGTAAAATTACAGCTTCTTCAAGTGAAAAGCAAAGTGAAAACAACTATGTAGTAAGAAAAAACTTTTAAAATTTTTAAACTACTCTAAACGTGGAAATGTATGTGTGACGGTAATTTACTGGTACACTAAATATGCGATGAAGAGTTTTTCTATAAATTACCCCCACTTACCACATGTACCAGTCCACAGCTTTGCTAAAAATTATTGTATAATATAGGACTGCTCACAGTATGTCATGACATCGCATAAATAAAACCCTCGCATATGGTTTGAATAATGAAATTGTGTAATTAACAACACGCAGAAACATCCACATTTACAGTAACTGGTTGCATTAAAAATGAGGATGTGAACAGTGTTGGAGATACATGAATATAGATCATTGTTACTGTAGAAATACTATGGGATTGTCTTAATAATGAGAATCATTACCATGGGTAGGGTATATTGCACTGCCCCTAGATACAAAGGGCTCAGCTATTCAATACTCAATCCTTGAAATAATTGTAGCATCAACACTGGTCCATTTTGGGTTTTTATTTTTTTTTTTTTTTTTACATAACATTGAAAATTTTTTAAGTTATATGGTGGCAACAAGTTTTTAATGGTAGAAGAGAGAACTCGGGTACAATAGACCCTTTCACAATAACTGCAGTCCTGTAACTTTGAGAGAATAAATGATACAGATTCCTGGAAAATGACGTCAAGATACAATCAGTTACTATATCTACATCTATATGTTTGTGGGTATCTGTATCATTTATTCCCTCAAAGTTACAGGACCGCATTTATCGTGAAAGGGTCAATGTATATGAGAAGAGACCACAGGCCGTCCACAAGCAAACTGGCAAAATTTCTTACAAAATCAGCATAGACATGTTCCAGCATGACTCAATCTTACACTGATTAGAGGTGAGATCCAGAGACTTCATGTTTTAAAGTGTGATGTTCTAACCACTCGGGCACAAAGACACCCGACCACAGTAATCAAGTCTGTGTATGAACACAGTGAAAAAAAGTTGACATTTTACTGTACTAGCTGGGTATCTACCAAAGTGAACACAGGTTTGCGTCATTAAATATACAATGTATAAAAAATCATTTCATACTACACATATTAAAGTCTATAATACATCTGATGTACAGTGTCAGTACATTAATTTGCATAACAAACAACATGAACACTGAAAACTCTAAATTTATAACAGAAACAATAATATTAACAACAATATATCACCCATAACACCAATATATGCTGAAGTAGGGATATTATACCGGGAAGCACCAAAATAAATCACAGATAACTTGCTTGAACCATATACTATGCTGGTCTCTGTTAGGATGCAAGATATCCATCTCTAGGGAAACATATTCTTCAGCAAAATTTAATATCTACAAAGTCTGTTTGTAACATGTGAAACGGATCTGCTATGAAGTCCCCATGACAATGGATCAGATACATGTATTAAATAGCAAAGACAATATTTTTCCTATAAGTTACATAAGGATCAGGCTTGTCAGTTCTGAGAAACATTGTTGGATAACTTTTAACCAATCAAAGGGCAGCAATATAGGTTGTGCCCAAATGGCATATCTACATTTGCCAACTATCACTGGTATAAAGATTTATAAGAGAAATGTGTCAGACAGTAAGATCAATGATCAAATATGAGACAAGTCCACATTGCAACATGTTTGTAGCACATAGCAATTTTAATGGAAATGAAATGGACACCCAGGTTTTGTTTACAATTTATCATTGACTGCAACTTATTACAAGATGTTGCAATATATACCTACTGTACATGTTCATGTATGCTGTAGATAAGTTTGATAGATGTTACAATGGAGAAATTGTATCACCTGACCATCAATTTTCCCGTACCTCAATAATCAAGCATATCGATTTCCTGTACCCTGTATTTCTGTATTTTTGCTATCTCCAGGTGATTATTAAACTAACCAGATTTTACGACCTTAAACCTGTTTAATTGATATATGTACCTTGATAATCATAAGTTTGTTTTGTTTACATATATATTTTCAAAATATGCAAAGAACTCTTTAGAGCATGAAAAATGGTGTCTCGAGGATCATTACTGTGTGCATCTAGTAACTGAATGTAGTATTATATACACATATGCTGTAATTTAGTTTGCTAAATATGTTGCAATGCAGAAAAAGTAATTGACGTTATGTACAGGTAACCTTTATAATCAGATGACCTTGATAATGACGCGACCTTTACAATCAGATGACCTTAATCATGAGTTGACCTTTATGATTAGTTGACCTTTATGAGAGCAATCTTTACAATTAGATGACCTTAATAATGAGGTGACCTTTATAAGAGTTTATAAAGGAATTGGTTAGATACGACCTCTGTAAACACCTGCTATTAATACTATAAAATGACATGAAATATTAACATAAACAATTAACTGTCCTTTCTGAAAAGGTGACCTTTACAACTTGTTGAAAAGTCCTTTACATAAGTAACCTTAATAAATAGATAATATTTACAAATTAAATGCTGTACATAAATAATTAATGCTTAAAGCTTTTGACCTCATTTGTTAATAAGCAGGCAGAATTTAAAAAAAAAATGATATGAGAATTCAAGGATGACTTTGATGTATGTATGTACATGTAAAATATGATATAAAATATCATTAATGGTAATTCTATGTCATGTAGGACTACATTATGAAATTATCAGATTTTGTGGCTACAACTTACAGCATAATTTCAACTTTTTCTCTAAATTTTGCTGAAATTGTAAACATCTTGCACAATGAAAAATTCTAGTTTCAGCAGAAAGGCCTTGCACATGAAAAAAAAAATTATTTCAACAGAAAGGCCTGAAAGGGGTAACTAAAGAATGTTTCCCCATGAGAATGTCTCATTTTTTCTAAATTTAGTCCAAAAAATTATCCGAAATCATACAAATGTACATGTAATTTCTTAGGGATATTTACCAAATTTGTGATCTTGGAATATGAAAATAAAAAATACAGTCAAACTTGTATTAAAGGCCATCTCTGTATAAAAGACACCTGCCTATAAAGGCCATTCAAACATAGCTCTCGTTAACTTTATAATGAATAAACTTCTTTATAAAGGCAACCTGTCTATAACGGCTATTTTTGCCTGTACCCTTGAGTAACCTTTATAGATGAGTTTGACTGTAACATTCAGGATTCAATACCTGTTTGATATATTGCACTCTTTTAATTTTTCTATCTTACATGAAACTCCTACTAAATCTTACTTAAAGTTTAGAACAAAAATGATTTGTAAATCATTTCACAAAATATCCTATTAAGGACAGGTCATCCGAACATGCATTAAAAACCTAAACTTAAAACAAGTGAGCAAAACTGTCTAAAAATGTTGGAGTTTGAGCTTTTTAGATGGGTTTGTTGGGTCATATAAAAAAATATTTTTTCATTATTGGCTTCACCCAAAATTTGTAGAACCAAAAGCTTTGAAGAGGTTTGGTATACCTAAAATAAACAGAAAAATAATGACAAAATATTGGTCATCAAATAGCAAGAAAACTTAAGTGATATTAGAAGATTTCTTGATAAAAAAGATATTCTCCTGATACTCTGGCATGGAATGCCATCATTATGCTATATACACACTGAAGTATAAATTAGGCCACAATCACTTGTGTTTCTGTAAAGTACGTTGAGGTCATTACAGTGTGTTTCTGTAAAGTAGGTTGAGGTCATTACAGTGTGTTTCTGTAAAGTAGGTTGAGGTCATTACAGTGTCTTAACTACTCTACCGGCTTGATTTCAAAGACAAACTGACACAATTCCTGTATTTCTGGAATGTCCTTCTGCAGCATGTTAGATAACTTGTACAAAATACCACTCACTTCCTTCAAATATTTTTTTTCTGTAAAAGATAAAATAAAGATAAAACTCCACATCTGACAAGTGTGTCAAAGAAATATGGATTCTGATCGGCCAATAAGATGTGGACTTTGACATTGTATGACCCATCTGGATATATAAATAAGAAGAGATATACTTGACATAATTACTATGCTGACTAAAGTATGAGTATGGTGCTGATCGTTAATTGTTAAGCATCGAAATAAAACAGGAACTAGATAAAATATGAAAGTACCCAAACATGAGAAAGGGCAAGCTAAAGCCAGATCTACCCATGTGACTAAACTGTTACTTAAAGCCAGATCTACCCATGTGACTAAACTTTTACTTAAAGCTACATCTACCCATGTAAATAAACTATTACTAAAGGCCATATCTACCCATGTGAGTCAACTGTTACCTAAAGCTAGATCTACCCATGTAACTAAACTATTACTGAAGGCCATATCTTCTTATGTGAGTCAACTGTTACTTAAAGCTAGATTTACCCATGTGACTAAACTGTTACTTAAAGCCATATCTACCCATGTGAATAAACTGTTACTTAAATCCACATCAACTCATGTGATTCAACTGTTACTTAAAGCTAGATCTGACCATGTGACTAAATTGTCACGTAAAGCCAAATCTACCCATGGGACTAAACTGTTACTTAAAGCCAGATCTACCCATGTGACTAAATTGTTACTTAAAGCCAAATCTACTTATGCGACTAAATTGTTACTTAAATCCAGATCTACTTATGCAACTAAACTGTTACTTAAAGCAAGATCTACCCATGTGATAAAATGGTACTTAAACAGGCAAAGCTACACATGTTTCTATCTGTCTCATCAGACTGTATGCAATCATTGTAGACAATGGATTCAACGAGAGCGTAGCTCCTTATTTATGTGCATATGTGTCCACAAATTTAAAATTCATTCCGCTTTTAACAACGCTATCAAATATTTGTATTGAACTTTGTATCTTACCTGTATGTAATAAAAGCCAGAACTACCCATTTGATTCAACTGTTACTTAAAGCCAGATCTACCCATGCAATCCACATGTTACATCTAACATATGTGATATAGTTTACCTATGCCTGCCAAGGATCAGGAAACATCACACGATCACAAACCTATAGGGTATCCTTAACAGGAAAGTGGGAGAAAAAGTAGAATCTCACAGCCATATACAATTATTGCACTACTTTTAGTTTGATAGGCTGAGGTTGATAATGCTTTTGTACTCCATAAATTCTCAAATCAAACAAAAAGTAGTGCAATAATCATTTTATTACACTTTATTTCAACAAACTATCGACCATTGAAAGAGATATGGCAAGTTCTATCAATCCCTCTAGTTTGTCTCACTTTTCTGTGTGCTAAATGAAATTTGGCTAACACCTCTGGACAAATGAAAATGCAGAACAAAAACAAAAATGTTAAAATGCTTATTACTGGTTTCTTTTTTGTATCCACATCTTACATTTTATCAGAAATTCACATCATAATATTTGGTGGGAGAGAGTTTAACTTGCAAGTGATGAGGTGGGTGTTCAGGTTTGGAACTACATGTAATATGATCTAGGACACTACTGCACAATATGTGAGTTACAATCTCTCACATAAAACTGAGGTGCTGTGACACAGTTCGCAGGGTATGTTTGTAAATTTTGACTGTTTTGGAATCAGTCCATAACACAGGTCAAACTTTGTGGCAAATCAACAACAGCTAGTAATAAATATATATCAGTGAAAAAATCAAGATGCAACATAATATTTCAGGAACTTACCTGCCAGCAAAGATAATAATTTGGCATCTTTGAAAACGGACCTGAGACACACGACAGCTATACTTAATGTCTCGACACTGTATCGACCATACATGCAATTAATGACCTCAAGTATCAGTTTCTGAAGCTGGTCATGAAACAAAGACCTGAAACAAAGAAATATTTCATAAACCTCTTTATTATATAATGACACACAAATGGTGTCAATATTGTCAACAGCATTACTGCAACATACAGTGGAATCTCGTTATCTCGAAACTCACAGGAACACCCCTATTACTTCGAGATATCTGGAATTCGAGATAACCAAAATTTTAATTGATATATTATTATAACCATAAAAATCGGGACCAGACTTTCAACTTTGACATATCCGGAATTTCAACTAAACTGATTTGGACATAGCGAGATTCCATTGTAGCCTATATTTATTGTCCTTTCTCATTTTTATGAGTTACCTGTACATGTACAGTCTAACGCCGATTATCCGGACTGAATGGGAGACACATAAAAAGTCCGGAAAATCGGTCATCCGGATGATCAATCATATTGTTGAAGTACGTACATCCCAAATTTAGATAGTGTTAAGTTGGTCATTCTCTGTGATCATGTCACTGAAGAAACATCGATGTTTTCACGGGCATGTTGTTATTTTAATTAGTTGATGAGTAAAAGTAAAAGCAGCGATTTATAAAGCCTCTGCTGGTAAAATATAGACCTAAAATACATTTGTATATGTATAAAAAAAACATGATTTCACTTCATATTAAATTGCATGACTGAAATCACGTGTAGATCTAGATCCTTATGTAGCCTACTTCATGTCATTAATTTTACACCTACAGATGTTCTTTCGTTAATAGGAATGGGAAAATCACGTAAGTGCTAGCTGACTGACATTATATTTAGTCCTAAAAGTCACTGTGATTTTAAGAAATCTGACACTTAGGTCTGTTGCAAACTCCTTCAAGTCTTGACCTAGATGACCATAGCATGAGGCCTGATATGTGGTGCCTGTACCACATTGATTTAATCATAATCAAATTCCTTGTTAAAGCTATTATATTTTCTAGCCATCAATGTCTTAATTTTGTACTTGACATATCAATTTTGAACAAGTTACACAGGTGAAAAAATGTAATTTTACATGACTTGGTAGTGTCATTATTGTGAAATAATTTTAACATGTCCTCCCGTATCTCATCCCCGATGTTTGCCAACTTGTGGACAGTCTGTAACACATGCTTCGCTTGTGTTTACCCATAGGACTAATAAACTTTAAAACAAAATAAAGAGTGAAACTGATATTGTATATCAGAAAGAAATATTTATTTATTTGAAATGTTATTGAAGTTGTAGTTTTAATGATTGAATCTTCTAAAAGGACGCTTGTTGCGACACTTGCGACCATCAATGTTGAAGTAGCCTATTAATATGTCGGCTGTTTTTGAAGGTCTCAGTTTTATCTCAGATCCCCTACAAAGGCTAAAACAACTCTATTATTTAAAATAATAAACAGAATGACTGGTTTTCTGATGCTATTTCAATACTTACAAGACATTTTGTGAAAATTTAATCAGTGAATTTACAGAATGTACGTTACGATTTTTACCTTGGTAAAAATACTGGAGGACATGGCATTTGTCCATACGAGCGAAAAATCCAGATAATCGGAGTCCGGATAATCGGTGTTAGACTGTATTTGTTTTTGATTTGTTCAAATGGTGTTTTATGTCACAATCAATAATTTTTCAATTATCTGATCGCAGATAGTATGGTAGGTGCATCTGTTTTCGATTGTCATCATGTGTTCTGTATCACCACACAACTAGAATTCCTGTGTAGCACCAGCTACAGACTTCCGGTAATTTGCATAAGTCAACAAACACGCAGTGACAGCCAACAAGTTTCAGCGAGTGATCATCATAACGATGCAAATAAAACATGCAAGATTATATATTTCTTTAGAAATATGCTATCTACCCCAAATTTTGTTACCTCCGTTTTGTGATTACAATTTACCGCCCCGAAAAAAAAATGTTTCATACATTATCTGTTGATGAAACTTACTTGTCTGCAAAGCCGGGCATACAATGCAACAGTAAGTCACGTGACTAAACTGTCAAATGAAAATAATGGATTTTCCATTGAGGGTCTAAAGGAGTGAGATCTTATGAATAAAATAAGACAAAAATGTGGTATGCAAGATTCAAACAAAGTTTTCATAATACAATGTCTTTTTTTAAAAAAAAAACAAGTGTCATCATTTTGAAAAAGTTTTCATAATCCAGTGTCTTTTTATAAAAAAGAAGTCTGTCATCATTTTGAAAAAAAGTATACATCTTGTCATAATTGAGTATTTTAGAAATATGAATTAGATATATATGAAAAAAAAGAAAGAAATATTTAGACAACTGTAAGAAATGCTTTTGATACAATAATTTTAGATAAGCCATTTTTTTTTTTATATCAAACTACATGTATTTCCATTATTAATAAAATCAAAGAAAACATACCACAATAAATCAGCTTTTTGGTATAAAATATACATTTAAATTGAGTATTTTTAGCAGTATTAATATGAAATATATGGTAACAATTTTAATAGATTTACTGTCAGAAATGCTTTGATACTCCTGTTAAGTTTTTGAAAGGCCATGTAAGATTTATTTTGTTTAATATCAAATTACTTCCATTATTAATCAAAATAAAGAAACATATCATAATAAATTAATTATATGTTAATTAATTAGTTACATGTTATCAGTTTAAATAATGTTTTATATCTATTTTTGTTTTCAGTAAACCCTAAGTCTCTGCATAATAAGTACAGCCATTACTCACCATCAAAGCTAACTAATGACTACAAGGCTGTAAAAGAGCGAGGAATGACAGTTAGAGCTGCTGAAGGCTGTATAGTATTCCTTTGTCTACATTGAGGGACAAGGTTGATAGCTGGATATCAATTGATGTTACTAAGTCTGGTCCTGACCCACTGCTGAGTCAGTTAGAAGAAGCAAAATTGGTGTAACATTTAAAGTACATGTCAGATCTTGGTTACGGATATACAAGGTCACAAGTGATGGAGTTGGGAACAGACCTGGCATTGCATCTTGGGAAAAGAGAGATAAGTGAGCCACAATTGAGTAGATTTTGGTTCATAAACTTCATGAAAAGATGGCCAGAGTTACATGTCATAAAACCATGGGCATCCAGTGCAATAATGGACATCAGTTCACTACAGAACAACTAAGCTTTCAATATTACTTCCAGACACTTTGCAAATTTATATTTCCAGAAATACCAGTATTCTTCCTTTAACAAGGTCACGAGCTCTATACATTACCTTTCGACAATTCTGTCTTGACAGATCACTATCATGTGAAACCACATTCTGCAAACAATATGGTTAAATAATTCCTCAAATAAAACCTCTTTTAAGAGATAACATGTCTTGAAGAGACCACATTACAGTGACAGATTAGGTGGTCTCCTAATCCTTTAAACCCTACAGGTCATAATAGACTTGTCTAAACAACAAAAAAGAGCATACCATCTAGAAACTTAGGGTTGGAAGGGTTAAGACAGGTTCCACTGTATGTGTATACACCACATACCTGTATCTAATAGCGTCAATAATACTAATGAGATATGACGTATCTATGTCCATCAGTGTCTTCTCCTTCTCATACTGGACTTCTACATATTTTATCAAACCGGGTGGAGCATTTGCATCTGTTAAGAGTTTGATGACAGGCTGATCTATTTCAGATAATGCAGTGGCATCATCTCCTCCAAACACTAGAAAGCTCACAAACTGGCATACCTGTGAAATAAAGATGAAATGATCATTTATATCATTAGATAAATATCATTTGTAAAGGTGTTCTTTCACAAACTTTCATAAAGTTCTATTTATTATTTCTTTGGATCAATCAATATTCTAAAATAATAAGACATATGTAATACCTATCTCTATGGAGAGATCAAAGGCAAAATTCAGATGTTTTACTTGTTGTTTCTAACATGTAGACCCTTTCACGTTAACTGTGGTCCTGTGACTATGAGGGGCAAAATGATACAGATACCCACAAAAACAGAGACGTCGTTATAGTAATTGATTGTTTCTTGACATCATTTTCCAGGAATCTGTATCATTTTGCCACTCAAAGTTACAGGACCGCAGTTATCGTAAAAGGGTCTATTGCTTAAAATTAAATAAAAATGTGATATACAGCAGTGCTTTGAAAGCAAATGCAGTTCCTGTTTTAAAATGCAGACAAAAGCAGTCTTTTGGAGTCTATCCAATCTCACAAGGGCGACACCTTTCCCGCAAAATGACGACAAAGTTTAGCAGTGACATCAAATAATTAGTACACTAGTACTTCCAGAAAATATTTGACCAGAAAAAATGTCTTTAAAACATACGATTTGAATATGTTCATGATAAGCTAACAAACTCAATGACTTTTCAGTTATATAGTGACGGTCAGTTTGAACAGTGGAGGAGAGAACCCAGTTACAATGTACCCTGGGAAGAGACCAATGGCCTTCTGCTGGTAAACTTGCCAACTTCCTCACAAAATCAGCTTATACTCCAGTGACATGAGTGAGGTTCATACCCATGCTGACCAGAAATGAAAGACTCCAAGCTTTAATGCTTGATGCTCTGATGACCACACGGCCACGGAAGCCATCACTTGAGTTGTAAAAGAGCTAGAAAAGATCAGACGCTTTGGTAGTTTTTTATATAAACTAATCATAAAAACCATGCACAGGCCTCAAAGTAACAGAAATCATCTAAAACCATTTAGAGGTTACACCAAAGGGAATGACCATAACCTACAGGTTACAATAGAAATTGTACATACCTGTATAAAGATCCAAAACATATCATTCTATTAATTACATTATATTGTAATTTTGACAATAACTTCAATTTAACATTGATAACAATAAATGACGACATAACTGTGTTTGTCCTTTGTTAAAAAAAAAGAAAAATAGTCAACTCTACCCTTGTGTAATGTAATTTAAGCACAGGCTTAAATTTTATTATACTGTATTTTTGACAAATATCATTGAAAACAAAAAGGGGGTTACGTGAATTGAATTTGTCGTAACCTCCACATAACCTGAACAATCGCTTCTGTGTTATTTTGTGGTCTGCATGCAGTAAAGTGTTGATTTACAGTCTTTTTAGTTGTTTTTACTGATTTAAGTCTAGTTAGTTCATCAAGAAATCACCAAAATCATAAGATTAAACAAAGAGCACCTTTAAAACAACATGACGAAATAATCCTAATTTTCTGAAAAATTTGGAATTCACAACTCACCTGTAGTCTGATTATTTTAGTGAATATTGCAACATCAGAAACAGTGTAGGAATGCTGACGACAATATGACTGACTTCCTGTCACCTGTTCACCATCAACAGCATCCTCAGTCATGCCATCAATTTCACTTGTATCAGTGGGACTATTCATAGACACTTGAGATGAATCTAAACTCATTTCTACATATTCCTCTCCACTATCTTCTAGTTCATTTACTTGTTCATTATTTACATCATTCACATTATTTGATAGCTGATTAATGCTTAACAAAGTAACTGTATCTGTCTCTGAACTATGTCCTTCACAAGTAGAGTCACACATGTTTTGTTTGTCACTGGGATCATTCTGATCTCCTGTAACAAGGGAGTTACTTAAGTCTGTGGTTTTATTTTGATCTTCTGTCACATATAAGTTAAGCAAGTTTTTAGAATCATTCTGACCTCCTGTGACAGGAGAGCTACTTGTGTCTTCTGATTCATTCTGATCTCCTGCACTAGGACAGTTATATATGTCTTTGGTGTTATTCTGATCTCCTGTGACAGGAGACCCACATAAATCTTGTGAACTATTTTTATCTTCTTCAGGGGAGTTGCACAAATTTTTGATATGATTATGATTTTCTTCAACCAATGAGTTACAGGAAAGAAATTCAGGACTTTGTGGACTGTCAATATCACTGCTGGAGTTCATTTTCTCATAATCACTATCGATACTACGTTCAAGCTCTGACTCATGATCACCTCTTTTCAAAGCTTCTGCATCTTCTTTACTTAGAATTTTGGTTTCCTTGACAACAAGTAATGGTCCATTTTCTAAACTGCTTGTCAGATCAAACTCTGATTCTGTATCACTACTAGTAAGAGAATCTAAAGGGTCGTCCTCATCTGCAAAATGAACTTTTCTGTCTAGAGTAGATGAAAACGGAGTAAACTCTGATTTTTTCAAGATTCCTGGAGGTTCATTGTTTTCTGGAAGTTTGCGAAACATACCAGGCGTAGTTAATGTTTCTGTCATGTCAGTTTCTTTTATTGATGGGCCAATAGCCACCTCAGCTCGTAACTTTTTCTTTTGTCTACAAAAAAGTTTTTAAAAACCATTACAATCTTTATATATTTGTGAAACAAAAATACCCCCGGTACCAAAAACTTTCTATGCTAGCAAATAATATGTATACTATAAATATTGCAATGTCCTACATTTTGATCCCATCTCACCTCCGGGGGCATGTGAATTGTGAGCAACCCTTAGATGAACTTACAGTCTAATTCTGGTTGCTGTATCACAATTCAAACTTAAAAAATTGCTCTTTAAATGTAAGCGGGAAGGAATTACGGACAAACAGACACACAGACACACACCCAAACAGACAGACAGATGGACAATCCAAACACTAGATGCCCCCGACAAACCTTTCAGGCTGGGAGCATAAAAATACATGTACATAATGTACTTGATATGCACGACACATTTTTATACAGCGGAACTTCCCAAAACTGAACTTCACTCAGACCAAGTATTTTGTTCGGTTTTTGGAGGGTTCAGTTCTTAGAAGTTGACCGTAAGTTAAACTGATAAATTTACAATAACACAGACGATGGCAACCCAAAATATATCATAATTACATGTATATGTATAATTTTATTATTCACTACTTCTTTAATTTACAGATTAATCAACACTGTCAATATAGTAAATTACACAGAGTTATTTCCCCTTATAAAGTAGTACTGCATTGGCTTAAATGTCAGTTGTGCTATTATATATATCACAACAAGGCATACTGATCTTACCAGTCACCTAGGTTCTTGCCATATCTCCTTAAAGTCTGACCAAGTGGGCCATGATTTTCACTATGTTCATGACCTTTAAACTATAGATACTAATAGCAACTGTAAATGAAACTGACCACCTTAATAAGTAAAATCAAAACTTGACACCTGATGGAAATTTGGACAAAACCTGACACAACTAATCACAACAGCACCTGAGCATCTCACATGACCTAAAACAGTGACCTCTGAACTTACAAAAACTGGGTCATTTTTGAGTAGGAAAACAAAAACATTCTTCCTTCTGTCTTGACATCCAGACTGTTGGGAAACTCCTCCATCGTGTTCTGTACAATAGGTATAGAAAGTTCAAATATATGTCGTAATAACGCCTCATATCTCTCTATTGCCCCTTCTACCTCAGGTGAAAACTGGTACTCTGCAACATAACAAAATAACACCTCAAAAACACAATGCATACATCACAAATACAAAATATTAAACAGGCGTTAGCTGTGTTTACCAAAAGAAATTATTTTGATTTTCTCAACTTCTACTTCTTGTACACTAACAGATTAAGAGCAATACACAAGCATAAAAAAATCTTATATTCCTATATTTTTTGTGAAAATAAGGTCAGGTCCAATGTGGTATTCGAGTTAATCAATTGCTATTGAAACAGTGCCACACCTTGGGTTCTCAAGCAGTTTTCACAAAATATATAAGAATTCAAGAATTTTTATGCCTGTGTTTATCTCCTTTTTGTTGTTATACATCAAAGTTGTTAAACAGGAAAAAAAAAAGAAATTTTTAAATAAACACAGCTAATGCCCCCTTATGGTATACATTTATAGTGTGTACTATACTACAATTACAAACACAAACACTGGCATACACAATGTATCATATGATCTTTTATTTGAATTTTGTTTTACATCCTGCCAAGAATTTTTCAATTATATTGAGTTGTCAACAGCTTAATGTGAAGTGCTACAAATTCTGACCTGTGTATGGACTGACGCCAATGCAGTGAGAGTTCTTATACATGCCACGCCTTACGTGACATTGGACCTCAGTTTTCAGTCTCGTCTGAATGACTTGTGACTTTCAATTGATATGTCAAGCGCTTGGCGAATATATAGTGTTACATCAATCATTGCATCAGAACATGACATACTATAGTACATGTACATGTGTATACTTATATACCAGGTATATGCATTCTAGGGATACGTTTTTAAACATATGACCACCGTATAACTGACAATAAGGCATGTTTTGATTTAATGCAATCAGTGTTTGATATCATCAACAAGATCAAATCATGTCACCCAATCCAAAAGTCTTATAGAACCTGCCAATGCTAGCAAGACTTTTGTGTTGTTTGAGGTCTGACATTTTGATTACGGTATGTAGAGATGACAGCAAAAGGTAGATGAAATCCAGTTACATATAATCTGTGCTATAACATTATATTTCCTTCAAGTTACTTCAGACCTACTTTGAAATAAGTCTCAACATTTTCTCTCATATAGCTCATATTCACATGCACTAATGCAGAGAGCCTTTTAAAGAATGTGTTGCACCTGTTCATGTGTAGAAAAGGATTTCTCCCATGGTTCACATATTTTTCATTCTTCTTTTATGTGGAATTATTTCCTTGTCAACTCCTAGGGTATTGACAAGCTACACAAATTTACTGGTTTACAGTATTTACGACAATAAATCATTCATATATATAAAGTCCAGAATTACTTTACCTGTATTTAAAAGATTATCCAAGATGTCCTGCAAAGTGCCGGTCAAGTTTGTAAGTGTCCGACATCCTGGTTGCACAATATGCATGTTCTTACAATGATGTTTCATAGCTCGTAAAATCATTTCTAGAGCTGTCTCCCTCAATGGTAACTGTAAATAGAAAATTATATCTTGCTCTAAATTCATCACTTCCTCCATATAATCAATAGGAAAATAAAAAATAACATATTTATCCATATCTTAAACTGAAAAATAGAACATAACATCCTCATGCATATTTACAGCCAATGAAAATTGCTAGCCGAAGCCTCTCAAGTAAAATTGTACCTTTTTGTCAATTAGATAATCAGATAGTCAATAACATTGACTTTTCATAGCCATGTTCATGATATTAAGATAAAACATTTTTAGCAAAATTGTAAAATCACAACTCAAATGCCTGTAAGTTCTACCATAGAGTCACTGAATTAGACCTTGTTCAGGGCTTGAAACCAACTTTTTCAAGCATTAGTCTTGCAGACTAACAGATTATAAGATCTATTTTTCTGCAAGAAATGCATTAGTCCATAGAATTATTGAAAGCTATTCTTCATTTTTTTTACAATATTATTTTTATTTTTCAATTAGTCCAATGATTTAAAAGATGATCGATGGGCATGTAAGGACCTCCTTCATCCTCATCCATAAATGTGGCCTCCTTCGATATATACTACAACTGTTCCACAAAGAAGTTATAAGAAGTGTGTTGAATGTCAACCTACTGCAAACTTACATACAACTTAGACTACATGGCCATGTAAATCCACGACCATTCTCCATAATATTACTAAAAAATAGCGAAGGATTTCCGAAAAACGCTGTAATGGCTTAAGTTTTATTTTGTTTCCATTGTTTTAATTTTTTGTTTATATTGTTCAATAGTCTGGTGGACTAATACTTAAGAACTTCTTTAAGTCTGTGGACAGACTTACGGACATATGTTTATCTTGAGCCTGATGTTTGTCTGTGGACAGACTTGCAGACATATGTTTATCTTGAGCCTGATGTTTGTCTGTGGACAGACTTACAGACATATGTTTATCTTGAGCCTGATGTTTGTCTGTGGACAGACTTACAGACATATGTTTATCTTGAGCCTGATGTTTGTCTGTGGACAGACTTACAGACATATGTTTATCTTGAGCCTGATGTTTGTCTGTGGACAGACTTATGGACATATGTTTATCTTGTTTGTCTGTGGACAGACTTACAGATACGTGTTTATCTTGAGCCTGATGTTTGTCTGTGGACAGACTTACGGACATATGTTTATCTTGAGCCTGATGTTTGTCTGTTTACTATCTGTACATCTGTACATATTGAAGCCATACACATCTTGTAAATGATATACCTTTTCTTCAATTTTGGGTTTGTATGTTGCAATCTTTGCCAGGATGTCCAGTCCATATTGCTGAATCTCCGTGACATCCAGGTACACGGACATACACCCCAGTATGGCTGGTGTAGCCTGACACTGGACCATAATATCCAGATTCTGTGGGAAATGGCTGAATGTTCTTAGCAACTGCAGGTTTAGCACCACATGTGAGAGTGGGTCCTACAGAACATGTAAAAATAACTCAGTAAATGTTAGGAATTTTAAATAATATCTGAAATTTGTGTACCTGTCATAATAGATGTATACACTAGCTTGAACTCTTACAGGAAATCAAGAAAATTATCTAATATGGTTTTAAATGTAATATACTTTAATATAGACATATAATTGCTAGTCATACAGATAGTAAATTATTTTGAAATATTGCACAGGTGGAAAATCTTTCTGGAAATAGATGATTGTAAAAGGAAAGGTTACAGATACACAATGTCCAGAAACTCTAGCCGATTACAAATGAAGCAAGATTAACACATGATAAAATATATGATAAGTATATAGATTCATACTGACCATTATCTGTCTTAGTAATTCTATAAGTAATTTAACAGAAGGTCGGTGCATTGGCCGATCTCGTTCTGACTCTGGCATTTCCTCTAATGACTGTGATATCTCGGTGACGTATGTTACTATGATACTCCTCTGATAAGCTACCACTTCCTGAATTCAAAGTTAACATCGGGTGGTATATATTTAAGTATCACCAATATCCCAGGTATCTATGACATAGGGCCTACTTTAACATATCAAAAGTCATAAAGATAATACTGATCTTAAGGACAGTACTCTGACAATTCTTTTCTTATAAACATTATTAGCGTTATTATTATCATTATTATCAATACTACATGGTTCATTATTACAATTATTATTACCAACATTATTATTACAATTTTTATTATTATATTATTATTATTATCATCATCATCATTTTTATTATTATTTTTTTTAAATTGTTTTACAATCCATCAAGAATTTTTCACTTTTGAAAAACTTTAACAGACTGTAAGTATTAAATTAAAGTCAACTTCTGAGAACCAAACCCTCCTAAAACTGAACAAAATTACAGGTCTGAACGAGGTTCTGTTTTAGGAAGTTACATTGTATATATGTTCTACAAACCTGCAGAAGGGAAAATATTTGATCTGTAATAACTGTCGATAATTTAGAGTCTGTATACTGGTTTATCTGCTTTGTGAGATAGCTTGCAGCAAGATCAGCTAACTGAAAAAGCAATCAATTGGTTCCAATCAGATTTAAACTTTTATTTCCTAAAAACATTTGTTTATTGATGGGTGCTGTGACCTGGATATATGATTTAGGACCTCATGACCAATAAGTGTCTTCCTCTAACTCATCTTAAACCAGACACATTTACTTAGTCTCAATAAAATGTAGTGTTTCATTTAGTGTCCAAAACCTATTGTTGACAACAGAAAATTCTGTTTTAAATAATGAAGTGCATTACATGTACAATGTATTTGTAATTTGACAAGCTTTTATATCTTAAAATATGTAAGTAGCAACTCCTGTATGGTAAATGTTGCTGAAAAATGTAACATATCAAAATCCCAAGTATCACAACACCTTGTATATGAAATTTAATGATCAAAAAAAGGTGTTCTGTATTTTGACAACAAGGTCCTAAAGAGTGGAATTTGAAAGAATTTCTGTTGATTTTTTCCAGTTTTAAGAGATTAAAGCTGACCAACATAATTACCTGTGTGTTGAGTAATGCTTGACATAGTATTGGAGGGCATCTAAATAATTACCTTTCCACAGTATAAGTAATAAGACTGGTAATCAATCGCAATATGTATGTGTCTATGATTAATAAGACAGGTAACTTGTATTCAATAATTATGTGTCTAATGATTAATTAACCTGTATTCAACAAGTATGTGTCTGTGATTAATAAGCCTGGTAACCTGCATTCAACAAGTATGTGTCTATGAATAATAAACCTGGTAACCTGTATTCAACCTGTTCAATCGGTATTTGTCTAATGATTAATAAGCCTGGTAACCTGTATTCAACAAGTATGTGTCTGTGATTAATAAGCCTGGTAACTTGTATTCAACATGTTCAACAAGTATGTGTCTATGAATAATAAGCCTGGTAACCTGTATTCACCAAGTATGTGTCTGTGATTAATTGATTTTTTAAAGACATTTTGCTGAAAACTCTTTTTTATTACTGGATGCCATCCTGGCATGTGGTTGGTAACACCACAATAAAGAGAATAACTTTGAGATAGTCCCCTCAATGTTTATCATTTTGTATACAATTACTGATCATCTTTATACGATGACATATATACCTGTCCTGTAGATTCTAAATTGGATAAGATTGCTGGATCAAAAACAGGCGGGGGCGGACTTGAGTTTTGATCTTCTTTGTCAGTTTTTTCTTTCACCTGTAAAACAAGGGAGATAATTTTAGTGTATTCAAAAACCTGGTGGTACTTTGGTGCCAGTTTGGGATTTTTATGAGATCAACCCCTGACAAAATGTACTCATACCCTTGATCACCTTCTGGTTACCTTGATCTCCAAAGTGTGTTCTTTCACTGAAATTTGTAAAATTTTATTGATGAAATTTTGAGTACATCTGTATTCAATGTACTCTTGACACCGAGGTGTATCATCTTTTTCCTGATTTGTGTTGATATATTTTCCATTCAATAAGAAAAACAGGGACATTTATAACTATTAGGCACAGTACAATACAATCGTAAAAAAGTATGGGATGTTTGTAACACTAGTTTGTAATGGAGGCTAATACTATTACCGATATTAGGTGCAATTTCTGTAAACTTTGTCACAGGTTTAATTTCTTTGATAAGTGAAACAGACAAATCCCACAAATATTTTCTAATAGGGAACTTTCGAGTTAGCACAGATTACCGTTATAATCCTACATTTATTATCGCCAGTTGTGCGTTTCCAGAAAAATGTTCCTCAATGCTACTTCTGGTTTTGATAATATATAGATAGCCCCCAAAGCACAATTGGTAAAACCGTCCTGCAAGTGTTCAAAAGGTCCTGGGTTCGATTTCCGGTCTATCTGTACATTTTTCTCTGTCTGATATATTTAAGTAATTTGTTGTTCAACTATATAACTCACTGTGGTATGTTTTAAGAGTCTCTAGGGTTTCTTTATACAAAATAAATTTAATGCGCTACAAAGTATAATATTTCCATTTACTTTACATACGCTGTGAAGGTAAATATGAAAACCGGAAAAACATATGAGGAACAAAATCCAGTAAACTGTAACTTGAAAGTCCCCTATTCTACTGTAATATAAGCATAATCACCTCCTCATCCTCTGTACCTCTCCTTGGTTTTGGTGGAGGACTGGATTTAATTGCAGTTCCTGGTGTGGTGGGAAGCTGCCGTCTATTTAATGCCTTTGGAACATTACCTTGATAGATTTTGATAGTTCTATCTGCTACATCTATTGGTACACCTGGAAAAAATTAACCAGAGTTGCATATTATCAGCAATCTAATACATAACCTTTTAATTGTCATTTCATATGTCATTTCTTTCCTGTAGCATGCTTTTCAAATCTGGCATCTTCTACTGCATGGAATACATATTCCGGGTCAAACATATCAATACAGTGGGATCTCGTTATCTCAAAATTCAAAAGACATTTATTTCACTTTCAGATATCCAAAATTCGAGAGGACCGAAATTTTTAATTAAGATATTTTTCTATCCAATTAAATCAGGAACAACTGTTCAACTTTGACATATCATGAATTTTGACTCCTCCAATTTCAACATAAAGAGATTCCATTGTATGTGTAGATATTTACGTGGAAGTGATGCACGCCACATTTCTCTTTGAATTTGCATACTAATATGACTAACGGTGATGGAGCGGAACAACTTGAAAAAGGTTTATTTTTACATTTATTTTTACTTACAAATAGACATATTGTACAATACACTTTAAATGTACATAAATGCAGTAAGATGTGTGTAGCAAATACATGTATAGACAATTACATTCTAAAACGTGTAAAAAGATAATTTAAGGTTCATGTGAAATGATAAAAAGACAGTTGTGAACATGTGCTTCTACTATGTAATAAACACTATGTTAAAAAAATAATTTTTATTATGAATTTGACAAAGGTACAGTAAAACCTTCTTTAGTGGCCACCTCTATATAAGTTTATAAAAGCCAGTTTTTTTATGTCCCTTGACTGCATACTTCAACTAAATTGAACCTGTGTATAAGGGTCACCTGCACATACAGGTCAATATTTTCTGGTCCCTTGGGTGGCCCCCATTATACAGGTTTCACTGTATATGGGATCAATATTTTTCTTTAAATGCTACTTTATGCCACACTCAACAATGTTGCAGTTACATTCACACACTTACACAGTCAGCTTTTAATAGATGAGGAGAAAACCCAGGTATAATGTACCTGGGGAAAGACCAACTGCCTTCCATAAATAAACTTCCTCAAATAATTAGCTTAGGCTCCAACAGACTTGAAGCCAAAATGACCTAGAGACAGACACTTTGTGATTAAAAATATGATGAGGTAATAACAGCCACAGAGGTCCCAAGTGGTAAATATAATCAAACAAACTTATAAAGGCTAATTAGGATACACAGAAATTGGCAAAATAAACAATGATGATGTGTGCTGCCTTTAATTTTACAGGTGGTGGTAAATTGTGCTTTAAATTTACAGGTAGTGGTGTGTGCTTTTACAGATTTTAGTGATGTGTGCTTTAATTTCACAGGTGGTGGTGTTGCATCCTTTTAATTTACAGGTGGTGGCAGGGCTCTACAACAATAAAAAATTCACTCTTCATTTGGCCAGTGAAAAAGAAATTTTACTAGCCAACCAGCAACTTTTACTTGCCAATATATATATATATATATATATATATATATATATATATATATGTATGTGTGTGTGTGTGTGTGTGTGTGTGCGTGCGTGCATGTGTGCGTGTGTGTGTGTGTGTGTGCGTGTGTGTGTTCTTGTTAAATTCCATTTTTGAATTTTTAATGCCGATTTCTTTTCAACAGAATTTACACAACAGAGTGTCTGCCCACAAGAACTGGAAATTTTATCTGTAAGTTAAAATCTAGAGTCAAACACCCAATCGTCAGACAAACACCTATAGAGTAAAGTTCTTTATAGGTGTTTGTCCAACAATCGGGTGTTTGACTCTCAATTTAAATTTACAGATAAAATTTCCAATTCTTGTGGGCATTTACAGGTGGCAGTATTGCATGCTTTAATTTTACCGGTGGTTGTAATGCATGCTTTAGTTTTACAGATGGTGGTGTTGCATGCTTTAATTCTACAGATGGTGGTGTTGCATGCTTTAATTTTACAGGTGGTGGTGTTGCATGCTTTAATTTTACAGGTGGTGGTGTTGCATGCTTTAATTTTACAGGTGGTGGTGTTGCATGCTTTAATTTTACAGGTGGTGGTGTTGCATCCTTTAATTTTACAGATGGTGGTGTTGCATGCTTTAATTTTACAGGTGGTGGTGATGCATGCTTTAATCTTATGGGTGTTGGTGATATATGAGATATAATTTTACAGGTAGTGGTAATGTATGCTTTAATTTTACAGGTGGTGATGATATGTGCTTTAATTTTTATCAGTGGTGGTGATATGTGCTTCAAATTTACTGGTGGTGGTGGTGATGTATGCTTTAATTTTTACATTTGATGTGTGCTTTAAATCTACAGATGGTGTTCATGTGTGCTTTGACAGTTGGTGGTAATGTGTGCTTTAATTTCACAGTTGATGGTGATGTGTGCTTTAATTTTACAAAAAATCTTCAAACCATAAAATCTGATTTTATGAAATTCTGAGGACAAACACCTTAAAAAGTTGGTCCAATGTCTATGGGAGCAGATTCTAGATTTAACTGTTACATGTATATACATCTTGTTCCTAGATATAACAGATTCTTACCACTTAGTAAATTAATCTCTGACGTCAGTTCATTTCCATTTATAGAGCAGCCAATATCTCGGTTAATAGGTACTAAAATCATTCCACCAGTTTTACAGATTTTAAGCTGTACAAGTGAGACACATATGCCCTGGGCACTGCATTCTTCAGTTTCAACAACCTTAATTCCACCATCTTGTGCCAACCCTATAACATATGTAAAGACATGAATACATGTACAGTGCAAAATGAGTCTGCCTGAACTATGTATACAGTAAAACTCTGATTAGCGAATTTCTGTAGACATTCTATAAAAATTTGGTATACGCATAAATTTAAATGTGTTAAAATTATACATACAGCAATAGCATTAAAAACATCAAAATATCATTATGTTTAAAAACAGCATCAATATGATATATTACAAACCATGTTATCTACTGAGGAAAAAATTCCAAAAGCTTGGTTTAGGTTAAAATGGTGGCCATATTGGATTTTAAAAAGACACTTATTAATGATGCTAAACTAAATATAAAGTTTTAAATATACTTCAGAACTGACAGAAATGTTTATAATTGTGAACACAAGGTAATGGGTGCTACTTCCACTGGAAAAAAAAAACTGTGTCCATATTTCTCAATATTTCATTAATGGCAGCCATTTTGGAGGCCATGTTGTCCGCCATCTTGAAATTTTTCGAAACCATGACAACAGTCCATTTTCTTGGGGCCTATGAAAACAGAAAATGTATAATTTCATATGCATGAAACTAAAAATAAATGCGATGTAGTTAAAAATATGTATATAAATGTATACAGCCTGTTGTCGAGAGATCTATTAACAAAAATTGTAAGAAGGAACGCAATCTTCAATTGTCAGTGGTAGACTAGTTTTTGTTGTTGACACATCAGAACAAATAAAGAGTATGTATGTTACATTAGAGTTTTAGAATCCAGAAATATCATTAATCTCAGAATTGTACCAAGTATAGGATAAAATAAATATAACATTCAAATTGTTATCATTCTGAATCAATTGTAAACAAGAGATCCCAGAGGGATCTTGACGCCCACCATGGAATGTTCTATGTCTGATCTATGAAAGACTGTTCTTTTCACTTCTTCTCTCTTATTTTGTGTCTCAACATTGAATTTGAACTTAAATCCATATTCTATGAAATACTTTTTCCACAAGATTATAGCAAAAATGAACTTGAACTGAACATATTACAATTTCAGAGAGATTGGAATTCAACATGGCCGTCTGCCAGCATTGTCGGATTCTGTTCCTTCTGAAAATGTAAAATGCACAACTAGACCTCAAACTTCAAAGGCAACCCTCATGTCAAATTTCAATGAGATCCCTACAGAACTTTTTGAGAAATATAAATGGTAACAAACTTCCATTGGTGAAAATCCAAAATGGCAGCCTGTTGGATTCTGATCTCTCTGAAAATGTAAATTGCACAACTAGACCTCAAGGGAAACTTCATGCCAAATTTCAAGGAGATCCCTTCAGTCCTTTTTGAGAAGTAGTGGTAACAAACTTCCTTTGGTCAAAATCAAAGATGGCCACTTGTCGGCCATGTTGGATTCTGATCTTTCTGAAAATGTAATACATTTGTATGCACAACTAGACCTCAAGGGGAACCTTCATGTAAAATTTCAAGGAGATCCCTTCTGTCCTGTCTGAGAAGTAGAGGTAACAAACTTCCTTTGGTCAAAATCAAAGATGGCCACCTGTCGGCCATGTTGGATTCTGATCTCTCTGAAAATGTAATATGCACAACTAGACCTCAAGGGGAACCTTGTTGTCAAAGTTGATGGTGGGCTAAAATTATGGTTAGAGATCGATTAAAATACATATGAATTTTATGAAAAAAATGTTGCTATAAAAGCTGATTTTACACTATTTTAGGTCAAGGGGAACAGAAATTACTTTATTATAAATGTAAATTTGTATAGACACATAATTAATGTTTGTATTCACTATATTCAAGTTTTAGTACATTATACATATTATTTTTTTGGCTAAAAGGTGTTGATTACTTTTATACTTTTGCTACAATTCCTGTCATGAATTTTTAAATTTTAGGTGAACTGCCACAATTTTTTACCAATGCTATGGACTGATGGAGAAATGCAATGAGGGTTCTTTTACATATGGTTACCAAACCCGCTAAGACAAATGACCTTTGTCTCTTCTCAAAGACCCATGACTTTTGCGGCAATGGAACTGACACCTGTGACCTCCTGCTTGCAACCAAATATTTTTGAAGATATACATGTATCACCATGAATTTTCATTATAAATTGGTTTTATTGATTCTTGAAGTAATTACATATGTTAGAGCCTTTCAGGAGCAATGAATACATCTTGACAGATATATATCTCAAACAGATTTTAACATACTTGCTTATAGGAGGAATTCATAACTCATGCAAACACATGCAAGTCTTACTTTTCCAAATATTTAAGTATATTTTCACCATTTTGTTGAAAATACATATATATCTGATTTGTACTGAAATTTTTACAATTAAGAAGGCAGGTGCTCTTGTTTATACGTGTATATACAAGTAATACTCTATGGACAAGAAAAATCACAAATATTTTTTTCACCTCCATACATGATGAAGTGTCCCACATTTAACACCAACTGATACTTGAACTTAAAGCTAATCTATCTAAATTAGATCATAAAACTGATTGTTTCATCATCTGCATGTAGCATCATCATTTTGGACTAATGAACTTCCTCAAATGATAACAAATAAGCCAAGGCCATAAACATTATCAGTTTGATGTGCCCTACCATGGCTTTTAGAAGTGTGTCAGTGAAAAGACACATTGTTTTTAGTGGGTTTTTTTAAGTTTTATACAGTAAAACCTCATTATACTGCCATCCTTTGCTTTTTGCCCAAATTTGGCATTATAAAAGGGTTTGGTAATGGGTTAAGGGGAACCTTAAATGAAATTATAGGGAAAATTGGAAAAATGGACTTTCAAAAACTGTGGCATAAAATGAAATGAGGGGCACCACAAAGAGGTTTAGCTATCACCGGTATATACATGAATTTGACAAAATTTCTGCTTTATTACAGCACATGAAACATTCTTTTATTAGTTTTATCTGAGAACTGATGTGAAAAGTGGTGAAATTACTGTTATGCTCTATCAGCCTCTGATCATCCTTATTCTGTATTTTGAACTTCACAACTGGGAATATTTGCATACTCTGGAAGAAAATACAAGCCATTTTCATGTTGGGAATATGTCTTGTAACTGGACCCCCAAAACAGTTTAGAAAATCCTTTTCTAATGTGAAGAGCACTATCAACAAAATGTTTATTTTATTTACAGTGTTACAAAATTACCGTACACACATTTTTATATACTTTTGTATTTATGAATGTAAGTGCTGTACATAAAATATGCAGATGACTCATTCTGCATGCTTTTACACAAGTCATGTAAACGTATACACAATTATTCATAGTACTGTATGCTGTTTATGTATCACACTGGTATGTTATGACCAGACAAACACATTGTATAATGTGCATTGTGTTACAGATATTTTAATGGCTCTACCTAGGATTTTGTAAAAAAAAAAATACATTTACAAAGTGTACACTGTAACATTTCTTTCTTGAACCAGAAATCAGGAAGTTAGATGAATAATACATATTGGTTTATTTATAGATGTGTTTCAGGTCGTGATCGAGTTACATAATACAGGTACATTGTGTTTATCATATATTAATACTAAAAGAATAGAAATTCCATGATAAAAAGATGTAATAAGCAATATTGATTGCATAACAAAAACATTTGTCTTTACATTCATTGGCCTTTACATAGCACCTTATTTTAAGGTGAAAAAATAAGTATTTATAGAAATCACCACTCTAAGAAAAACATTGAAAACTTGAACAAAATTGGTACACACATTCTTCACTTACTATCAAGGGACTAAAAAAAATTCACCTTAAAACATATAATGGTATTGCTCTAGTACTTGCCAAGTAGTCTGTCTGTCACTCTCTGTGTCTCTCTCTGTCTTTGTCTCTGTCTGTCTCTGTGTCTCTGTCTGTTGTCTCTCTCTGTGTCGCTGTCTGTCTGTCTGTCTGTCTGTCTGTCTGTCTGTCTCTCTCTCTCTCTCTCTCTCTCTCTCTCTCTCTCTCTCTCTCTCTCTCTCTCTCTCTCTCTCTCTCTCTCAAATTTCAAAATAAAACATGACAATGTCAATGTGACTAGATAACTTTTATCAGCATATCTGTAAGTTGATATGTACATTTAGATCTACACTACTACAGTTAGAGAGAGAGAGAGAGAGAGAGAGAGAGAGAGAGAGAGAGAGAGAGAGAGAGAGAGAGAGAGAGAGAGAGAGAGAGAGAGAGAGAGAGAGAGTACAAATAATTGCAACAATACAATATTAAAATTTCAATGTAGTCAAATTTCACAAAACATTTGCAGATCGATCGCCTGGCTCTTGCTAATTGCTGAACTACTTATGCTCATGATATGCGCATACTGTATTTGTAACAGATAACAGACGACACGACAATTTCTGTTTTGTAAATAAAACTTGTAAACCGTTACCTATCAGGTGCACCGAGTTTTTCCCCTGGACAATGATTGATTTGTCTTCTGTAACATCTTTGATTGTATAAATTCTATCCCGATTTCCTGGTTCCATCTTTCCGCATCATTAACATTTATACTTTCCACTTCGGATCCGTTTTGATTACGAGTCACATGTCACGGAAGTAAACAGGAAAAGTAATAAATGAATTTTTCACACAAAAGAGCTCTTCACAATCAACCACTTTCGCCACTTTCAGTTTCACTTTATCCCTAGGAATGTAAAATATATGCCAATCTATCTAAAACTTTAAAGTAGCTATAGACCATAGGTAAATTAATAAATATATCGTCAACTGCTATAAAGGAAAACATTTTAAACTTGTCTTCCTGTATTTTTTCCCGGATTTTATCTTGTTTACGTCACTCATATGGAAGGATGGAGCTGCTGACGACATACAAAATAAAAGAAACAATGAACAAGTAATCCATATAAACACACGTTACTTTGTAGTATCATTAAATGACAAATCTCAACAGATCTTACATGAAAACAATTGATTCCTTGTTCTTTCTTAATTATTTGATGTTGGGTCAACATAATAAGTCGACTGATAATGTACAGTACGTCAGCTAACTCTTGGACCGAATTTTCTGCCGATTTTAAGCGACTTTTCCCCGATTTTACCACCAAAATATCGCTTAAAATAGGGCAGAAAGTTCGGCCTATCTAGCTGTAGGCCTTACTTAGGCCAAACTTTCAGCCCGATTTTAAGCGATAAAATCACTTAAAATCGGGGCAGAAAATTCGAAAAGCCTTACTTAGCCGAACTTTCTGCCCCGATTTTAAGCAATTTGCTGGGGGTGTTAAAGCCTGATTTTAACACACACACCCCAAAAAAATCGCTAAAAATTGGGGCATAAAGTTCGGCGTACAATTTAATATGGAAAAAAATAATAAGATTGGAGAGACAGAAAGGAAAGTGACAGTGAGAAATTAAATTTGAATGGGAGAAATTGAACACTTTCCTGCACCATTCAAACAAAGAACATACAAAGTTAAAAAATAAAAAAAAGATTCCTAAATAATCCCAAGGAAGGCCATATAACAAAAATACCAGAAATGGTAGATAATAATTGTAAATCAATGTGTTAGTAATTTGGGGTGGGGGCGTAGTAATATTGATTCTGACAGCCCGTTATTCTGACGGTTCAATATAAGATATTTCATGCCCGTCATGCACAGGATAAAATGATGGAGAAAATTGACCCATACCTGTAGAAAAATGCGGTTCAGTTTTCTACGGATTTAGGAAAGTCCTGAGTATACGTCCTACAATATAACGATAGCTCTTTTTATCGTCTAAAGAAAAAATAAACATTCATCAGTTAATTATGACCATCTTCATCTTCACGCGCATTTGCAAACAATGTTTCCGATAGCATAGCCAGATGTTTTTGCTCTACACAATTCAAGTCACGATCGACAAATTTTTATGTCAGAGCACAATAATTATAATGGAAGGACTACTTCCTAAATCCTGTAAGATGGTTTTCCACGCGTAATGGCAATTTTACTTATAATATCTTTAAAACAACTATACGGAAATTTTCTGACTTGTCATATAAACAACTGGAGAAGGGACATATTGATTCCTAAATTTACCATGAAATGTAAAAAAAATAGCACAGGGTGCCCATCTTTATAAACATTTCTGCAAATTCGAGGGGTTCTATTTTTTTTTATTTTCGACACCAAAATCAAAATTGCCAATTAAGCTCGGAAAAATATCACTGATTCCCTGTTATATGCTTTCCCATGTAACTTTTATTTGAGGAAATATAAGTCCCGCTAAGATACAACAGAATCAAGTACACACGCTTCATACTTAGACATTTTACTTAATATAAACACAGACGGGAAATTAGCAACTAAGCTATACGATAAACGCGACGATTTCGGCTTTCCCATCGTAAATTTTCCACATTTAAGTAGTAATATCCCTCAGTCACCTGCATATGGAGTTTATATTTCACAAATGATCCGATATGCCTGGGCGTGCACAACATATGAAGATTTCATATACAGAGATAAACTACTCACTGACAAATTATTGACACAGAGATATCGAAAACCGCGTTTAATGTCAACGTTCCGCAAATTTTATGGTTGGTATAATAGTCTTGTTTGCGACTACTCTGTTTCACTAAGTGAAATGTTGAGTTGCCTTTTCGTTGGCGGTTGTTGAGACGTCTGTACCAATTGTGACGAGGATACCATCCTCACGTGTTTCATTGGACTTGACTGTGGACTCGGGTGTGACCGGTCGACAGGGGATGCTTACTCCTCCATGGCACCTGATCCCACCTCTTGGTTTCCAGAGGTCCGTGTTTGTCCATTTTTACCGGATTTGTATCTATGTCCTGGACATCCTATTGATTTATACTTTGGTATCTGAGATTTTTATATTGTCAGAATAATGGGTTGTTGGGGAATTCGACTGTCGGAAAAATGTGGTGTCGGAATAATGATCTGATCCCATTTAGTCGAATTTATACATATAACAGGCAAATTTAGAAATGTGTGGTTCCTGTATTGGCAGCTACTTTTCTTAACAGAGAGCGTGACATCAGAGTTGAAATATGACCTTAAATCAAGGTCATGTTACTCCTACTTCTCATAAAAACAGTCCCAAAGACATTGACTTAGGCAGCATGATCCTGTGTCAAGGTCATGACAAAATGTCTTTCTATACAAAATGTGTATCAAGATTGAGGAAGTCATAACAAGAAAATTTCATTTTAGTGCACTAGGACTTTCATATTAGATATTAATGACCTTGACATACCTTCCCATAAAATACCTGTTTGATGGTGGTTGTTGAGATGTCTGTACCAATTGTGATGAGGATTGTTCCTCACATATTTCATTTTTATTTGACTGTGGACTCACTGCAGCCTGTGTGACCGGTCGACAAGGGATGCTTGCTCCACCATTGCACCTGGTCTTTAAGCTATCAATTTTTATACCTTGTAAGCCACTGTCAGCAACATGTTTTCACGGCTCAGTGGCAGTCCTCAAAATACTGCTAAGAGTTCCAGCAGCACTGCATCACCAAAACATGCACTCTTCTCAAATGCAATAATAGGTTAAGTGTCTATATGATCGAGTTAATATTTCATTTTTACAATATTTAATTTATTTTCAGTGATGAAGAAACATGAAAAAGGAAAAGTCATGTATTATGGGGGGGAAAAATCAGCATTTCTTTCCAAAGTCTGTGCATAGCATATTATCATTGTCCTTGATTTAAGATCATTAGCCTACACATCATCTCCCAATATTGAAGATTTTTACAAAGTAGCCTATGAGGATATTATGAAGAAGCATGTATAGATTATAGACAGGACAGAGCTTTACAGATGGCCACTGCTGTACCATCAAAAGACAGATGTACATGAACTAGAGAATTATTACTCACCCATTTAGCTAACATCTGTAAAACCCTAGTTCTAGTAAGTAATGCTAATTCCTTCTGAAAAGGAGTTATGTTTATCTAGCTTTAGAGACATATACCTTTACCCATTGGCTTCAATACTTGGAAGATTCTCCGTTTCCTTAGCTAACATCTGAGTAAGATTAATAACAAGAATTGTGAGGAGACAATAAAGCTCACCGGAAATGGATGAAATTTTTAAAAATAGGTATTTGACCCACAGCTGTCAGGTTTTAGGGTCAAGGTACAGTAAATATTTTTATTCTTTCAGCTCAGGTTAACGTTTTTGAAAAGTAGGTCAAAGTCCAAGGTCACTTGGTAAAAACGTCAAGGTACGGGGGTATGGCATTTGCTCTCCAGACTTTCGTCTTGGCAAGCTAAATATTGGCTGGGTTTTTAATTATAATTACATAAATTTGATAGGGTATAAGTGGTCAATATTTTTCTTTAAATGTTACTTTATGCCACACTCAACAATTTTCCATTTACAGTCACACAGTTAGCTTTTAATAGTTGAGCAGAATACCCAGTTACAATGTACCAGAGAAAATATCAACTGCCTTTCATAAATAAAGTGGCAAACCTCCTCAACTAATCAGCATTGGCTCCAAAATGACCTAGAGGTAAATACTTTGTGATTTAAAACATGATGAGGTAACAAATCAGCCACAGGAGTCCCAAGTGGTAAATATAATCAAACATAAAGGCTAATAAGGATACATGGAAATTGACAAAAAATAATTGTGCTGATGATGTTAATTTCAAAGGTGGTGGAGTTGTGTGATTTAATTTTACAGGTGGTGATGGCATGTGCTTTGGCATTTGGTGGTGATGTGTGCTTTGATTTTACCTGTGATGGTGACTGTGTGCTATTAATTTTATAGGTTATGTGCGCTTTAACAGGTGGTGATGATGTGTGCTTTAATAGGTGGTGATGATGTGTGCTTTAATAGGTGGTGGTGATGTGTGCTTTAATTTTACAGGTGATGGTGATGTGTGCTTTAATTTTACAGGTGATGGTGATGTGCTTTAATTTTGCAGGTGATGATGATTTGTTCTTTAATTTTACAGGTGATGGTGATGGTGATGTGTGCTTTATATGTACTCTATTTAGTTTAAAAATATAGCCAGGTGATGGTGATAGTGTGCTTGAAATCTCTTTTACATGTGGTGATATGTGTCCCTTTAATTTTTTACAGTGATGGTGATAGATCTTTGTTCTTTTAAGGTTAAAGGCAGATGGTGATGTGTGCTTTAATTTTGGAAGATAATGGCAGATGGTATGCTTTACTCTATGGTGATATGTACTCTATCCCTCATAGTTGAAAAATATAGCCAAGGTTAAAGTTTTTGAAAAGAGGTCAAAGTCACTAGTCAAAGTACCAAATGAAATCTCTTGTCATAAGAAATCTATATGTGAAATATCAAAGTCCTGTCCCTCTTAATTTAAAATATATAGCCAAGGTTATTTTTTTATAGTAGATCTAAGTCCAAGATCAAGGTCACTAGATCTTTATGTGAAGAATCAAACCCCTATCCCTTACAGTTAAAAAGATACAGGCCAGGTTAAAGTTTTGATACACTGACTAAAAATAAATGTTTTCTTTTTCTTCAGGGAATAAGCTGCAGAGAGAAAATGTGGAATGACAGAGGGGGGACTAAAATGTTTATTTCATTTTCCAATAACCAGGTCTTACTATTCTAGTATTTCTGCCTGGCAGTGATCTCTACAACCAATTAGTCACTTTATTGACCATAATCGTATCTATCGAGATAACTAACACTTTGAAATGGACATTTGTTATAAAAGTAGAGTAGCGGATGGTAATAATGAGTTAATTGTATCCAAGGTCTGAAAAATTGGGAAAACATGTACTTTTGAACTAAAACAGAAAAACTTAATTTTAGACAATTTTGTTTGAAAATACAATTTCGAAACCCCAAATTGGGAATTTTGCATGTTTTAGGAAAATTACAAGCAATTTTTGCATTGGGAATTGGTTCTGCAAATTGGTTTTGTAAAAAGGCTTAGGAAAATATCTGTTCTAGCTTATTTATTTATGGCATAAGATTGTGCAGTGTGCACATTCACAGAAAGGTTGCATGCTGAGACAAGACAAATTAGGCAATGGCCATCATAGTTTCAAAACAGAAAATGACATTGAACAACATACATAGCTGATTTCCAATAGAAAATGTAAAAGCTATAACAAAACTATCAGATTTCTTTGATAAAAAAAGTACATTAAAACATTGATAAAACTTAATATCTTTATTGGAGCAATCACCAACACAATAGCTTTAATTCTTAAAAATGGTAATGAAATTCATCCTTGTCTACCTTTATAGATGTAAAACTGTATGCCGTACAATGTATGTGATCTGCAGATTTCACAGCAGCTACATGAAATGTTGTATTCCCAAACACATATGAGGCAAACACATATATGGTACATGAATGTCTTAACTTCATAATCATAGAAATGAGCTGTGTTTGTCAAAGTTTGCTACACATGTAAAGGGGTCAACAAAAATATGATAATTAAAAAATGTTTTCTTCCATTATGGAGAAGAATTAAGATTCCAAAGAACATGTCGTCAAACAAAATGAGGTATGTTATTTGACAATGTTAAACTCTGCTACACTGCTTCAGTATCAAAACTATCATGTCAGCGATGATCTACACTCAATTCACAGAACTTCTAGTTAAAGTCACAGTATTAAAGTTTTTATCATATCATAAATGCTGATCAGTTTTTTGTTTTTTAAACATATAACCAGATGTCAAGTTGTTCTATTATACAGCAAATTGCATGGTGTTTCAAACTGGTTATTCGTATTTTCTATAAATATTGAACACAAATCATATGCTCATGGTAAGCAATATGTTTTTTCTGTAGTTGCCATATTTTATAATCTGAAAAAGAGAAGTACAAAGAAATGATTAAAATGATAAATACATAGCATGCAAAATGCTATTTTCACTGACTAATATTCAAATGCACACATAAACCCATACTGTTTTCCAGTATTCTAAATCAATCACGCTGATTAAAATTTTTCAAAAATTTTTTAATGTGCATTTAACTGGGGATGCTTACCACTGATACTAGAAATACAAGCACTCACCTGGTTGTTTCCATGGGACAGAAGTTGAACATAGATGTGACTGACGAGTTGAAAAATATTTTCATATTTAATAAAAAACAAGTTGAAAAATATTTTCATATCTAATCAAAAACAAGTTGAAAAATATTTTCGTATTATATATAAAATGCATTATTTATTTTGAAAATTTATTATTATTTTTTTTCTGATCAGTTTTAGAGCA
Source organism: Atrina japonica (assembly GCA_030159075.1). Classification (NCBI taxonomy): domain Eukaryota; kingdom Metazoa; phylum Mollusca; class Bivalvia; order Pterioida; family Pinnidae; genus Atrina; species Atrina japonica. The sequence continues at coordinate 994,077 of BROG01000051.1, forward strand.
ATCATTTCAAAACATAGTTTCTTCAGGAAAATCAAAGTCTTAAATTCAGTTTTTGGCAGTGTCTGCAACGATATTAGTGTTAATTCATGGGAAAACTCCTACTCAGTGCAGGTTCCAGTCTGTCTGCCAATGATATTAAGAGCCCTCATTTTAAACTCTGCACCAGTGATGCATAAGTGGTTACCCAAGCAAGAACAGAAATTAACTCATCTTGGCCACTAAATTCTTTACAAGCAAAATTTGCATATCCCATTTCTGATTAATCAAACAGCCTACAAATATATATATACCTGATGTACAGGATCAAGACTTGGGTTTCTCATAATCAACGCTGAATGATGGATCTGTTGGAAACACAACTTGACATTTTGTCATGAGTCTCTTAAGGGCCTGCAAGAATATAAACAGGACAGTGTAATTTCATTTAGCATTAACATTTAGTTTAATTTAATGAACACACATAACAAAAAAATTGTATATCATATAAACCAGCGGTTCCTACATGTCCTAGGAGCTTGAATGGCTCTCCTGAATATTTGAGGACAGATTAAGAGCACACATACATACCTGTACTTTCATTCTATCTAACATAGTTTTCAAGATAATTACAAAAAGCCTATAACATGAAAAATCCACTTAAAATGGGAAACAACTCCCATCAGGAACCACCTGACAAATTTAGCAATGTTTTTGTATATTTTAGTATGCTGAAGATGCATTGTTTCTGAATTTTCTTTCTGTCTACTGCATTTTATTGAAATAATGTAAATTGTCTTAAAATGGGAAATAACTCGGACAATTTGGCCATATTGACTTTTACATAATCTTTCATGTCATTGCATGCTGAAAATTTTTCTATCTAATATAGATTTCAAGGTAACAGCCAATTTAGGAATTAAAGGATAGTAACTTTTACGATTACACTCTAACAATTCCTTTAAAAGAATGAAATTTTTTACGGTTGATCATTTTAAAGGGACATTAGCTGTGCTCTTCTCAAAAATTTTGTTTTTCCTTTTTACAACTTAGATTGATATAAAATAACAAAAAAAGATATATACATAGACATGAAAATTATTAAATCCCTATACATTTCATGAAAACTGCTTGAGATATCCAGGTTTGACACTTTTTCACTTGCAATTGATTAAGTCAACCCCAATATTTGTTTATGAATACCAAACTGGCCTTGCCCTCGTTTTCACAAAATATATAAAAGTATTTGATTTCTTATGCATTTAGCTCTTATTTTTAAAAAGTTAACCCCCGGCAGACAACTTGCGACAGACACTAAGTGATGGTAATAGCTCACATGGACCTTTGGTGAGCTAATAATTTTCAAAATAAGGTCATCCATAAGCTCAAACTCAATGCACTCAATTTCAAAATATTGATAAAAGGTGATTTTTATTTGTAAACAAAACCTAAAAATTTTAAGTCCTATTATAACATACCTGAATATATTTCCTTTGTGTTTCGTCATTCAACACATGGGCAATATGTCTTGATGAAATCTTTTCACGTCCTGTACGAGCATGAATACCAACCATAGTCACACCGATTGGCCAAGGTGCATTTCCTATTGCCATCTCTAAGTAGGCGTCATTGGCCTGTAAAGATATTACATACAGGTGTGTGATATCATACATTTATTGCCTTGGTTGACATGAAGATTTGTTTACTAAGGGCAAGTTATATATACCTCATGTCTCCCTACAACCAGGACAATAAACTGTTTATTATACCAAAATACAGAATCAATAAAGACTGTCGAGTAAGATGCAAGGGTTTTCGCATGAGGGAGACATGACTGAAGTCTCCATGACATGTGACACCTCTCAACCAATCCCTGACTGTGTTTTATTAATGAGGTATAATAAGATCTGTTGTGGTATTAACTACAAGAGAGTAATGTTAGTATTGAAATATCACCAGTGATACAGTGGAACATGTCTTGAGAGACCTCCCTTATGAAAGACCACCTGTCTTTTTAGATCACATTCTGAAATCCACTTGGATAAATAATACTTTAAATAAAATCTCTTTTGAGAGACCATCTGTCTTGAGAGACCACATTTCAGTGGCAGATGGGGTGGTTTTTCAAGGTTCCACTTTATTGATGTGTGATATTATTTATCTGATTAGAGATACATTTGTCATAAATCCATCAGATATATCTTTCTTATTATTTTTTAAAATTTTTGGAGGGGTGTTATTTTTGGGCTAGATATATCACATGATGGGATTCAAGCAAAAATTGCAGTTCACACATAGTACACTGTCATGTCAGTCCACAAAATATTTGCCCCAACAGTAGATAACGTTAATCAGAAAATCATATGCAGTTAACCCCAATATACCCCACCTTTCGATTTCCTTAATTTTGGCGATATAATGGGTTTGGCAATATATCAAGGTTAACTTTTTTCAAAGTTTAATTTTTTCGAGGTGTTGTCGTTATCATGTCTTTAATCCCTGCTGTATATCATATCTTATTTACATCTCACTACCATAAATTCAGATAGTTTGTCTACTGATTGAGTTTGGACAATCTGGCCACCATATTAAAATGCCAAAATTAAACCGTCCAAAATTTGTACATATTTGATGGCCTAAATGTTTCCAACATTAACCCAGAAACATTTCTATCATTAACTTTCATCGTATTTTGTTTAAAATAACTCTTTGAGAGACTGGTAATACAAAATCTTTATTTTAGCTTTATTAATCCCATCTACTCATAACTATTTCTTGAGGTGTGATAATTGCAATGAGTTGATTTTTTCCAACTTTCACGGAAGCGAGATTTCACTTGTAAGCTGGTCCCTGTCTGGCTACTACACTTTGTTCATACAACTGGATACCAGTTTATGATACTTGATGTTCGAGCTATATCCCTTTGCAGTCATAGTATGAAGTAAATGAGGGAATTATATGGTAGGAAATCTGTTCTTCAAGAAATAGTTGTGCTATGCAGGTTTGGTGTTATAACGGGGGCAAACTGTACATGTATCTGTGGGCAAACTATCTTGTCATGTATCGTATCATATGTCTATCAAAAGCATCAATCTGTTTAATCTTCTTTAAACATTTTACACCGAACAAATCAATCTTCATATTTGGCAATGGTAGAGAGAGCAAGGAGATTTACAACCTTCAATAAAGGTCAAACTTGTATATCTTGGGAATTTGTGATTTTTTTATTATCAAAAGGGTCAACATACCTTGATATAATCCCTCTTCATCAAATGACTGACAATGATAACCAAAGAATCTAAAATATCTTCATCTACTTTCTGAAATATGAAATACAGCCATTAAATCCAAACAGTTTACAGATGATGATAGGTATAACTCTGTTTAACACATCTTACTGACACTGTGATATAAAGGTGAACCATAGGAATATGAAATAGATAAAACGGCGAGAAACAAAGATACAGTGGAACCTCAATATTAAGATAACCTGACAGTGATATAGAAGTGAAACAGACAAAAATGAAAATGAGAGAATGATAATAAGAAACAAAGATACAGAAAGAGTTTAAACATGCAATCTACATGAAAGAAATATAAATGATGTCAGATGTAAGACTTTGTCAAACCAAAAACAACAACATATCCTAAAATTTCATTTCTAGGTGTATTTACAAAAGACAACTTTATTTTGTAAACATTAGCACATAAGAAACTGGATAATACTTAACAAATGCTAGTACTTTAGTTTTCAACATGACAAATGTAATCCTAAGTGGCCCACAGGGCCAGTAGCATAACAAATCTATGAGACCCATCAAAATTCTATATTGACTCAAAAGAAATAAATTTATGATACATCTATAACATGTGAGGTAAAGACAGGATATTTTCAGTTTGTATTGAAGATGAGAGGTTATTTGTAAGATTTACATACATGTAACAATTATTGATAAGAGCGCTCTTTCTCTATTTCCTTTACTGGACAATGGGGCTAGTACAGATGAAAAATCTACTGGCCAATCCAAATATTTACTGGCCATAGGTCAACGGAACAGTGCTAATTTCAAGCCCTGAACATATACGTACATTATTTTTCAGATTTCTAAAGAGAGGTTTGAGATATTCCACTGTCTGTCTGTGGATTGCACATGCTTCTTTACCCTTCATAGCTCTCTTCTCATCCTCTGATCGTCTGTTGAGGTCATGACCCCAAGATTTCAAAATGTACTGCAATATCAAATATATCAAACATATAAAACAGTGACATAATGAAAACATTGCTGAGCAAGATCAACAAAACTGGTGACAAATCAGTATACAGTGGTACCTCTCTGGAGAGACCACATGTGCCAACACAGAAATGTGGTCTTACAAGACAGGTGGTCTCTCAAAGGAGGTTTTGATTAAAGAGTTTTTCAACTGAGTGATTTTCAAAATATGGTCTTAAAAGACAGGTGGTCTTTCAAGACAGTGGTCTCTCCAGGCAGGTTCCTCTTTACATATAATAAATAAAATTATAATAATTCAAATATTATCACATCAAATAAATGCGACACTGGTATGCCACATCAATATGGCTACTTTATATCACATTATCTCTGTACCATCAACATGACTGGTGCCATATCATGATGACTGTGGCATGCAACACCATCAGTGCCACACCAACATCACATGCCACCAATACCAATCACTTGTATGCCACCATACAATCATAAGTCCCACATGCAACATCAGTGGCAATATCACTTGTATTTAATACAACATGGCTACTTTATACCAACTTCATCTCTGTACATTCAACAGGACTGGCAGACCATACAATGTCATATAGTCATGGCTGTGGCATGCAACACTATCAGTGCCACACCAATATCACTTGTATGCCACATCATAAGTGCCACATCAACATGGCTACTTTATACCAACTTCATCTCTGTACATTCAACATGACTGGCAGACCATACAATGTCATATAGTCATGGCTGTGGCATGCAACACTATCAGTGCCACACCAATATCACTTGTATGCCACATCATTCAAAGTGGCCACATCAATGTCATATAGGCATACTTTATACCACACTTCATCACATGTACATTCAACATGGACTGGCACTTCATCTCTGTACATACAATGTCAGACCATACAATGTCATATAGTCATGGCTGTGGCATGCAACACCATCAGTGTCACACCAATATCACTTGTATGCCACATCATAAGTGCCACATCAACATGGCTACTTTATACCATCTTCATCTCTGTACATTCAACATGACTGGCAGACCATACAATGTCATATAGTCATGGCTGTGGCATGCAACACCATCAGTGCCACACCAATATCACTTGTATGCCACATCATAAGTGCCACATCAACATGGCTACTTTATACCATCTTCATCTCTGTACATTCAACATGACTGGCAGACCATACAATGTCATATGGTCATGGCTGTGACATGCAACACCATCAGTGCCACACCAATATCACTTGTATGCCACATCATAAGTGTCACATCAACATGGCTAGTGAATGCTAGACAACAGATGCTAGATGATCATTGCTATCAACATGTCTGTTATGCCACATCATAAGTGTGACATTTCTATTTAAAAACAAAAGTAAAGTACACATTCAGTTTTGCAGCTCACCTTCAAAAATCTAAGTATAATATCACAGTCTTTCTCTGAATTTCCAGATCCAATTTCTTCTTTCATTTTCTGAAAAATAAATGTTATTTTCTGAATAGGAGTAAAAAATATAGCAAAAGATGTAATTCATCCAAATGTAAAGTTTAAAGGGGCATTAGATGTGCTTTTTTTAAAAAATATTTTCTTTCTTTTTTACTACTTACATTGATGTACAATAACAAATACGGTAAGAGATTACACAGACAAAGAAATTCTTAAATTCCTATATATTTTGTGAAAATTGCTTGAGAAACCCACTTTGGCAATTATTTTTATTTATTCATTTTTTCTTTTTTTTGGCAAATGATTAATTTGACCTTACTATTTGTATATGTATATGACATTGGACCTGACCTTATTCTCACAAAACATATAGGAATATAAGAATTTTTATGCTTGAATATATCTTTTGTTTGTTTGTTAATGTACATCATGCTTAATAGTGAAAATGATTTTTTTTTTCAAAAAAACACAGCTAATGTCCCTTTAGCATATATAATGGACAAACATATCATGTTCACACACCATACATACACACACAATAGTGTAAACTTGTGGTTTCAATACCTGAATATCTTCCAGTGTGGTGCCATCATCTTTTACAGAGACATCATTTGATTTATCTTTTCCATCCCCTGATGTTGCAGCTTGTACTATCTCATTGAAATAATCTTGATCAACTTGATCCATAGCAGCCTTGAAGTCATTTTTGAAGCCTTCATCCTACAAAACAATACAGCCAGAAGATTTTTCAATTGGTTGACATTAAAAAGGAAGACACGACAGCTAGACTTGCTGATAGGTCACCAGCTTATATGAAGTCTCTAAACATTTGACCTATGCTATTGTTGCAGACCTAGATAAATGTATGTGGTTTGATAATAAATATCATCATTCCTCTGTGAAGTACAACTACCTAAGTGTAGGAAATTCTTTGTCTGAAATGGATAATGTCATTTGACTGATGAAATACCAGATCTTTTCTGTATCTGCCAGTATAATTAAGCAATTTATACACTGATGTCACCATTATCCAGAAAATTGTTAACAACCTATAATGAATATTTCTAAATTAATATACTGATACTTCACACAAAATTTCTCTCTGTTACTGATATTTTACACAAATTTGAGCTAACATACTGAGTATTATATTGTCTCTCTTGTCTTACAGACAAATTAAAACTAAGAAAGCCACTAGCAGACAAATTAAAACTAAGAAAGCCACTAGCAGACAAAATTTCTAGACCTCTTTGATGTCTGGCTCGAGGGTCTCTAATTTTTTCAGTCGAAGAAAAGATTCGTAGTCACTTTCACCAAATAGTCTCACTGGTTCTGATCTTTCTCTTAACCTCCTGATGACCTGAAAAATGTGGAAATTCACTCGTTAATAATCTAATGACAAAAAATAAATAAAAAATAAATAAATACCTCCAACAATCAAAAAAGAATTTATCTTATATTCCCTGGGAAGAGAATCAATAATAAATATACAACTTTATCTAATTTTATGATATGCGGCATTAGATTAAAATTCATATTAAGATAAATTTTAAAGAAACTCTTTCATCAAATTGACTTGGCTGACCACTGTTAGCACTGAAAAATTATACTGCGTCTAATAAAACAAATGGATGAAATTAATTATGGTATGGCGAAAAAATCACAAAGGAAGTTTGTGTTACAATATACAAAGGATGACAATGTAGTTCACCAGCATGCTTTACCTTTAAGTTAACATCTTACCTCTTTCCTAGGTAATTGTGGATTCTTTTCACCCTCTTCCTCATTTTTCTGTTCTTCTGATTTACTTTGACACTGAAATATTTGTGCAATTCATAAAAGATGACAAACAATAATTTTAAAATAAAACAAATATTATAAATCGTATTGTTGTTTAACTTCCCACTCAAGAATATTTCACTCATATGGAGACGTCACCAAATGCCAGTGAAGGGCTTCAAATTTTGGCCTACATGTATGCTCGGCACTTACGGCCATTGAGCAGTGAGGGTTCTTTAACATGCAACACCTACTGCGACACGGGACCTCGAGTTTTACTGTCTCATCAGAAGGACAGGAAACCAACCTGCCATCAGCTGGACTCAAACCCACGACCTCACGATCAAGAGTCGAGCTCGCTACCGACTGAGCCAGGCCGGCTCAGATTAATCTAAAAGCCAGCTATGTTATCAAAAAAGATATTGTAATTGGACCCAGATGTTAAAGAGTAACCAGACCCAGGTAAAATTTAACCAAAAAGTCCTGGACCCAAGAAGCTGAAAGAAAACTTTCAGTCTCTGCATGAATTATCAAGACCTTACCGGTATTTGAAGATGTGTAAATATGCCTAAACACTTGAGTTAGGGTATGAAAGGTTGATAATATGGTCCTTAATTTTGTATTAAGGCCAATTAACCTCAAGATGACTTATGACTTCTTGATAAAGTGCACACCAGGAAGTATGCATGTTTCATGATAGAAGAGAATGTACACACCCAAATAGTAACACTTCAAATGTAATAGATTGAGAACTAAAAATACTGGTACTTACCTTCCCTGAATTCTCCAGCTCTTCCTTATTTACAAATCGCTGATGTTTTTTCCAGTACTCTTCCTCTTGTTTGGCAGCCAAATCTCCTCTCTTAAAATACTTCTTGTTTGGTGCCTTTAGAAAATAAAAAAAACAGCAAATTTATTGTTTTATTGGTGATTTACAATTTTTCATTATCAAAAACGTAAACAATTTTTATGGTGAAGAAGAAATCACTGATATAATGTTATCAGGACAAGACTGTCAGAAATTGGCAAGAAGACATAAACACATCCTCACATAATCATTGGGTAATAATTGGGTGGGTTAGCCGTTTGATTAAGAGTCATATGTGTATATATTCTATAGAATATAGTGTATATAGCTAAAATAAAATGAAATTACACAACCATAGTGTTATTACATAGCCATTACATTATCAAACTCTACAAGTCACTCATTAGACACCACTTAGAATATTGCATCAGTAATGTGGTCACCTCTCTTTATAAATGATAAAAAAAATAATAGAAAGCATTCAAGGCAGAGGAACTAAAAGAGAACCACTACAAGCCCTGAAGAACAAATCATACCCAGAAAGATTAAAAACTTTAGGCCTACCAACATTAGAATTTTGGCGTGATAGGGCTGACATCATCCAAATTTACAAAATTTAAAATAATATTGACAACCTAGATAAGGAGAATCTTTTTGCCTTATGTCAATACAGATCAACTATAGTAACAGAATAAAATCAGAAATAATGCCCTGGAATGCTCTGCCTGAATATGTGATTTCTGGACCTAGTGTGAACAGCTTCAAAAATAGGCTAAACTGCCACTGGAAAGAACATCCGTAGAAATTTAATCCCTCATTTACGTAGTCGTTAAATAGAGATTATGTTTTTGACAATAATTTTTTTATAAGAAGAGAACAAAAACTGTACAATTTATGTGTATTAAATAATAGACTATGCGTTCAAGTGAACTTAACAATTACGATACATTTACAAGTCAAATAGTGAGAAGCCAAAATTATAAATAGTTTTATATAAGTGTATATAAATGTAATAGTATTGTGCAGATATTCATAAAGCGTTAAAGATATTTATGTATTGCAATTTGCATAAGCAACCAGAAGCAAACAAGTAGTGAACTGCGTATGTGTTTTTGGCACTGAAAGATACATCACAGAAGCCAAAAGACTTAGATCGATGTAGAACAAGTGATTACATAGGTTACACTTATGCATACCTCTTACTTTTGTACACATTTTATCCAAGAATTCAATGGTATGCCATTTAGTACTATTACAACTACAAGACAAATGTGTCAATAAGTACAATGTAAATGTTGAGCACTGTATGAAGGTAGGACAAACTTTCTACCCCAATTTAAGCGATTTTCTTTTTTTGTGGAAAATAATTTTACCACAAAAAAAATCGCTTAAAATCGGGGCAGAAAATTCGGCCAATGTACGAGCGCAAGCATTGATCGATAAGTTTTGAGCCTTGCATTGAAGAAGTTAAGCAAGGTTGCCCATTTTCAGCCCTATTGTTCTCCGACTATTAAAGGCTGTGTAACCCACAGGCACACGTAACTCTTCATATATGCATCAGTAAGGAGGAGCTACATAACATGCTACATGACATGCCTGTGGAGTAACCAATGAATCATTGAATGCTTACAGTATTTGTCATTTCCCATGATTTGGTCATACATTGTCGAAGAGGTAACACTCTAAAGTAAACAGGGCAAGTGACTTTATCAAAATGGACAAAGTTGCCGAGAGAGCAGTGATCAGTATTCATTCTACTCGTGGCCCGCTGCAGTTGCATATGAAAGGCTGTTTGGGTCACATACGGGATGAACTTACGCGATGACAACTTTCACGTAAAAAATCACCCAAACGGCCTTTCATAGATGCACTGCGTATTCAACAAGATAAGTCAAATGAAATGAAACGCCAAATGAAATTACCTAAATACGGGGTGGTAAATTTTCTCTCGTGAAGTTATTTTGAATGCGGGCATATGGGGAAAAGTCAATTTTAACATACCATTACATCTTTATCTTGTTCTAACTTCTTCCTTTTCCGATCGATTTCAGCCTGGATTAAAGCTTTAAAGTCCATCGGTGCTTGTTTTATGGCGAATGTTTACGTTTTCGATGAAGAGAACTCTTCAGTGTCAATTCTAAAGGTTTTTAATACACGGTATTTCATTGGTCAACATACTCAACGGGTCCAATCAAATGATGTATGACAAATCGCATTCGGAAACATTACATTGCAGGTGCCCGGATATTCGTTAACATGGCAAACTTTATACTCATTCTTGTTATTTGTTTTATAAATGCTTCATTTGCAGATGTATCAGTTGCAACTTATAATATATGGAACGTCATGTTTAACTGGAACGTTAGAAAGTACAGAATTGCTAGAATGGTAATTTTGTAGTACATTTTTTGTAATAGATTTATCAACAACTTACAAATGAAAGGACAAACTGAAAGTGAAACTGATTTGATGATTGCATTTAGTGATGGACATTGGCAGGCAATTAATATAAGTGCTGGATACCTTTTAGTTGCACTTCTGAAATTAATGTTGGTTCCCATTTAAATATGCTATGAAACTTACACATACAGGTCAATGATTCAATTAATTGCTATCGATAGATACCAATACACCACAGAAACATGAGCTTCATCACTGTATGCAAAAAAAATATATATAAAAGAAAACTAATAATATTTCCATAAAGCAATTAAAGTTGAGATAAACCAGCTGATTGAGCTATCAATAAAAAAATTACAGATCAAACAAAACAATATAGAGTTCTATCTATTTGTAAGTATCTTTATTCAGCTGTATTACACAATGATCAAGATCTGAAAATAATAGACACAGAAACTATAATAAACTGATAAACTATAATAAACTATAACCAATGGGACTGTTTAACAAAAACCGACGTCAGACTAAGAGTATCAAAAGTTCCCCTGCCAGAACTGAAGTGTCACCATGGGCACATAACATGCAAATGCATAAGTGTATGCATATAATACATTTCTATGACCTGTTGGATATTTCGGAGAGACTGACACTACAGTTACTTTCAGTTGTGCATATTTTGTTTTCCTCTCATTGTTTTGCAGATCAAAGAACAGCAGATTGATGTGATTGGTTTTCAGGAAGTGCGCTCTGATGAAAATACAGAAAATAATCAAATCAAAGAGCTTAAAAATCTTATGTCACAGTACAAGTGGTCATATTATCACACAGCAAATACTGTCAGCAAGCATGAAAGGTCCATTTCCAAAAGTTGGCAAAAGGAAGGTAGGCTATTAGGTATTTTCGTTAGTCAGAGTTATCTCCCATGTCAGCAGATATTGATTGTGATGTCATTTGTTTGTGCATAATATGAGAAAAAAAATCATCAATTGTGATGTCGTATGTTTGAAAATGACATTTTATTCTCACGAAAAAAATATTATGATGTCACAATTGATACCTGCTGACATGGGAGATAACTCTGACTAATGAAAAGACAGAATACATGCTTTATGTATATACATGTACAGTTGGGTATTCAGATTTGCATCCTCAATGAACCTAGTGTTCTCTTTTCAAACAATTGTTTATGGTATTAAAATTATCTTGCAAATACAATATTAGTGGCAAAATATATATAGAAAATTGATCATTGCATGTGGAAATGACCCATTTTCTGGGTCAATTTTCTACAGATTTACAAAAGCCTGGGTATATTTTCTGTCATAGACAAAATGACCTGGGTATACAAGAGTCAACAACAATAATAATTAAAAAAAAAACAACAAAAAAAACAGGAATTTTCCATACACTTTTGGGAATGGGCCCTGAGCCTTTTGAATTTGGAATTTTAGCAACATTTTATTAAAACAGGGAAATCTAGAAATACACAAAACTATTTGAAAATACAAGAATCTCGTTAAATTCATTGCCATATGACTTCAGTTGGGAAATTTTAACTGCAAATTTTGAAAAAATGTATTGTTTTGTTTATTTAGGAATGGAACCTTATTTCAGCTGCATGATAGGGTGGAAATTGTCTGGAAAAAATCCAATTGTTGTGTAGGACAAGGAATATTGAAATCTTCTTGTCTGCATGCAAATATGACTTGTCCGAAAATCAAGTGTACACATTTAAAGATATTATTTTGTGTCTAAGCAAATATAATCTTTATTAAATTAACTCTTGTATTCAACAATTTCACTTGTCCTTTTGGACAAGTGAGAAGTAACATATACTTGTCCTACCACAAAATGGACTTGGCCTGGACAACAGACAAATCTGATTGTTGAGCCCAGGACCCGGGTGCACAACACATTGTTAAATTTAACATACTTTTAGCCCATTGGTTTAACATTGGTTAGCTTCACGTTACATTTAACAACCTGTTGTGCAACTGGGTCCTGGACTACATTTACACCATAGAAAAATGATCTGGTTTAGTTTTTACCATAGAAAAAAAAATAAACATTTAGCATTTTTCCCAAGATACAATGGTAACTACATGTATATGCCTACAGTTACATGTATATGGTTGCTTATAATGACACTCCTAAAATAACCCAGGCTACATTCAAGATCTTTAATTCCATGAAGTTTTTTAATAGATTTTTAACATTGGCACTACGTAAATAAAATTAAATATGTACATTGATATATGTAGAAACTATGATCTTGAATACAACACAGACCATAATAAGGCCATGTGTATGCATGTTGATGTTTCTTTTCCTGAAAATGTATGAGGTCACTTTTCTTTTTTTGTGTTTAACAATAACTCTACAACAAATTTTTAACTTGTTTCAGGAATTGGAATTCTGAGTAGATATCCGATCATATCAACTGCAGTGAAAGTTCTGCCATATACCATCGGACCTGACACAAACAGAAGGATTTTAGTACACACTAAGATCAAAATTAAGGAAGGAAGCATCTTGGATGTAATTGTTGTTCACTTCTCATATGTACGACAACAACAATGTGAGAATGTCGCAGCACTGTTAGAATATGCTCAAGGTATTTCATCCCTTTTCTCCATTGTAATGCTGTAGAAATTCATTGTCACATGACATGATGAAAGATATCAAATTATTTCCCAATGAAATTATTTATGAACTCATTTCATTTCATTCACAAAGGAATAAATTGTTAACTCTGTTTCAGATTATTGAAGTACAATGTATAATGTAGAGATGACAGCTCCTAAAATGTAAGATTGAGATAATTATCTAAAAACCCAGTTGTGCTAATGTACATGCATATACATGAATGGCCCCATCTTGTTATATTGACCTCTTAGAAGTTCTTTATAGAAAGCAATTTCCAGTATTCTTGACTAATGTATAATTTAAATTTGTTTTGTATACATGAAATAATAACCAATATATCTTACTAACTCAAGATCATAAGTGTTTTAGTATCAAATTAAAAAAAAATAGAAAATCAACCTTACAACTCAACATTTGGAAGGCTTATTTTAGCTCTGTATCTAAAATCACTATTTCTACATCTTGTACATTTAAGTATTCATTCACATCAAATGCAGAATGTATGATTTTTTTACTGAGGTCAAAGTCATATCTTCTGGAACAAGCTTGTCAGTTCGTCTGTAGACAGAATTTGTCTGATTATGAATTAACTCATTTTTCATAAAAAAAAATTAAAATGTTTATAAGGAGTTCCACCCCTAAAATGATTTCGTTTAGTGTTATACCCCATATGTGAAAAAGTGAACATAAATTTGACCCAGCTAATTGCTTATTTTTCTAAATTTGTGTGAAGTGGCATTACCCAATGAAGTTGTGACCTGTGAAATTATTTTGCATTTGGACCATTTTTATATATTTATGCCCCTTTGTGTGAAAAAAGTGAACAAGGTTTTGTCTGGCTATGCATTTGCTAATTTTTAATTTAATTTTCTGAAGACTTTGTGTAAAGTGATAGTACTATAGAAGTTGTTCCCCCTTTGATTTGCATAAGGACCCTTTACAATCTTGTTGTGAACAGGGGAAGAATTACATTGTCACACACTCACACCCCTCAGTGAAAGTTGTAGTTAAATATAAATTACTGCTGCACTGGTACTTGAGATTTGCCTATTACTCGATAACATCAACAACAAGCATTAATACACATGAGACCCATGTCTAATAATATGGGAGGAACCGGCCTGGTTCAGTTGGTAGTGCACTCGATTCTTGATCATGAGTTTTGAGTCCAGGTGGTGATAGGTCGGATTCCTGTCCTTTTGATGAGACAGTAAAAACTGAGGTCCCGTGTCACAGTAGGTGTCAGCACTTAATGAACCCCCACTGCTCAATGGCCGTTGCTGAAGTCCTTCACTGGCATATGTGTGAAAGATTCTTGAATGGGACATTAAGCAAAAATACAACTACATAATCTAATACGGGAGTGTGCAGTTTTTATTAAATACTTAGAATTGTACTTGTAGGCCTTCTATAGTTAGAATGAAAATATAGGCAATTAACAAGTACCGGTAATTATAAATGTAGTTCATATCATTAATCAGTATGTAACATGTATGGATAAAATGCATTTTTTTTTTTTACTCTCTTGGAAAAAAAAAAATATCATTTAAGAAATGCACATAATATTGATGACATTTGATTTACCTGTATAAAAATATTATGCCACAACTTGTTGTTCTTTCATAGAAAAAAAATTGAAGAATGTAGTTGCATTAGGAGACTTCAATGTATACACTGACTTTGAGGGTCCAGTAAAGTTACTAACAGCTGATAAGGGATCCTCTATTGGAAAATCTTGTAAATCTCATGTCAAGCAGCTTCATCATAGAGAAATTCACTTTGTAGACACATGGACAATGACCGACAGAAAACAAAACACTGGATATACCTTCAGTAATATGGCAAGTATAGTAAATCCATAATATAACCTGGCAGGGTGGAGTCTCGTGAACCAAGAAAGTGGAGTCTCGTGAACCCTTTCTTGACCTGAACAAGTTTAATTTTTAGTTTATAAAGAATAACGACATTAAAATTACACTGGCAAGAGTAAGCATTCCTATAGGTCTACCAAGGTATATTGGCAGATGTTTACAAACACTACAAGTCTAATTCAGGGGTGATAGGCTTCTTGTTCACACAAAAATATTGCAGCTTCAATAATGCATGGAATCCGTTCAAGGCAATATATTTTATGTGTACAACCTATTTTTGGAAAATATACCATATTGTTTTGGTTTTTGACAGAACCCGGATGTGCCACTTTACCTGTCTTTGTCATTTAAACGGTTTTCCAGTGAAGCTTGTCATAACCAAATATTATGATAAAGAAAAGGTTACACTGCCCCGCCATGTTATGTGAATGGGACAATACATCAAGCTGATGCAATGTTTTGTTTCAGTTTTTTTTATTCACAGATTTAGGTACATACTCCAATCAAAATTATATCTGTCCAAGTACAATGTACATATATTTATTTTGATTTTGAATTGTGTTTTATGCCACATTCAACAATTTATATGGTGGTAGCCAGATTTTCATGGTGTTGGAGAGAACCCAGATACAATAAACCCTGGAATAGAGCACTGGCCTTCAGCAAGTAAACTGGCATACTTTCTCTAAAAAAATAGCCTAAGTTCCAGCGTGGCTCAAACCTGCACTGATCAGAAGTGAGATACTTCATGGTCCAAAGTGTGATGCTCAAAACACTTGGCCAAGGAGGCCCTCCGAGTATTTATAACTCATGGCAATCACTACACTATCAAAATATCTTGAAATAAATATGATATGGAGGTGGAATAATGCGAGTATTTTACTCCAAGAACAACATGTTAAGTTTTAGAACCAGTTGTGTTTTATTAGAAATGAAGATATTTATGAATTATCATACAGATACTTCCATATAGTAAATCTCATAATCTCTCTCTAATTAACTGTGACTTGGCAGTCATTGAATCAGATTTCCATAGAAGTTATCATTTCCACTCTAAAGAGTTTAAATGAAGCTGACCATTTTCTAAAGAGTTTAAATGAAGCTGACCATTTTCTAAAGAGTTTAAATGAAGCTGACCATTTTCTAAAGAGTTTAAATGAAGCTGACCATTTTTACACCCTTAAATAAGCAGACTGGGCTACTTACCATTTAGTGGAATAGGCCAGTTAGACCAGCCTATCCACCAGTGGTAACGTGTCCGACTGCGGTCACACTGGCACCTGCTCTGAGTTGGCTTCCTTCCCATGATTCAACAGTACTAACGTTACAGACACTGCCTAAAACTGAATTTACGACTTTGATTTTCCAAAGAAACGATGTTTTCATATGTTGGCTCTAAAATTGACCAGAAACAAAAAGTAACAAATTGTCAAGATAAAAAATGAATATTTTATTAATTATGAAAATATTTTGCAACTTGTCAGTCACGTTTATGTTCGACTTCTGTACCATTGGCAAAACATGGTTAGTATCAGCCAGGTCCTTGTAAATGGTAAGCACCCCTGATAACCTCAGTGAGTCAACATTGAAATATGATACTTTCAGATTTAAACCCTCTTTTGTGGGTATATTTATACTATCCAGAACACAAAGTTTGGTTTTCCATCATTATATAGACTATGTATGTTGTGTATACATGTACAAAATTCTGTGCTAATGTTGACTGTATGCCCCAATGCAAATGTTCTGCTCCCCAGCACAGATATTTGGGTCCCACTGATGTACATTCTCTCTCTTATTATCATTCATAATTACCTTTGTATTTTTATTTGTTACAGCCCAAACCAGGACTGGTCAGTCGCCCTGACAGGATTCTTGCAAGTAAAAACCTACAGATATCCTCAGCTTCAGTGTTTGGTGATGGCAGACATTACAAAGCTTATTATACCAACAGCATTACATATCAAAGATTCAAAAGTCTGCTTTATTTTGCATATTTATCAAGTACTGGTACACAAGGATACTCCTGTTTACAAGACTGTGGTCCAGAAGGATCTTGCCGCTGTGGTGTCTGTGTAAGGGGAGGTAATAACAACACATGTATCCTCCCCAAATGTTCAGAATGCAATGGGGAAATTTACTATACATTTTGTATATTTGTGTTTTTTGCAGGAGTGTTTCTAGTACATCTATTTTATTCTGTTCTAAACATTTTAACTACTGGTTCAAATTACAGAAGAGAAACTGTGTTTTCAATTCTTGGATGTAACTGTTGTTTATGTAATCAAAATTTGTTCCGACGGCCTAATTTAGTTGGTCGGAGAAATAAACTGTTTGTTACATGTCAAAAGTGGCCTCCCTTCCAACTGCCTCCCTATATGCTTTTATTCGCTTCAAGTATATCTTTGTTGCTGACTGTTTTGATTGCACAGGACTTATTGTCAGAATCTTTAAGCACAATACACTCTATAATGGATGAAGAACTATTTCCATCTGATCATTTAATGTTGAAAGTCAATTTAAGAATTCCTTAGTTACTAAAATAAACTTCATTGATGTTAAACTGTTTGAAGTGATTTATTTAACCTACATGTATTTTGGAGTTGTTTTATTTTTTTATTTATTTATTTATTTTTGTTGTTTTGTTTTGTTTTTTGGGTTTTTTTTGGTCTTTTTTTCATTATGCACCCAAGATCAAATTTCCTGGGGCAAATTTTTAATTGGTACTTCCTGTTTTGATATACCACTAGGATGAGTATCATTATGAACAGTCAGCAATATTTGGCAGAGTTATGGGACATTTAAATCTTTAAAACTAGCTTATTGCTTGAGGGCTGTATTCCTCAAACACATGTTGTTTTAACCAGTCTTAATATTTTATAATTTTTTCTTTTCTTTATTTGGCAGTGTTAAAAAGTGAAACCTTGCTCTGAAAACAAAATTTAGTTTATCATTAAGAATATGTGGTCTTTTCCTGGGGATAATTTATTTGACTCAAGATTGGGACAAGTTCAACAAGTTCATACATATATCTTCAATTATGGTCAAAACATTAAAATGTTTAGGATTAAATTTTTAGCTCAACGGAACAAAATGTCTTTTAATAGATGTCAAACCTCCGCATCAGAGGACAAAACTTTAACCTGGGCTATATGTACGGCATATCTTCTGAAATATATAGGATAGAGATTTGATGTTTCAAAGTATATGTAGATTCCTTGTGATGAGGGGTATGAAATGGTATCTTGACATTTGACCAAATGACCTTCAAATCTGAATTACTTTTCAAAAACTTTAACCTGGACTATATCATTAACAAGAGTACCACATCATGAATATTTTCTATGATGGAAATGTAGGTACATGTATGTGTTACAAAATATGAAGATGGTGGACATTCAAAAATTGTCAGTACTAGTTAATGGCTCAGTTACTTTAATTGTGTCATGATTATTGGTACACATAGCTGCTAAAAATAATTATAAAATCAGGCCAACTAAAAAGATTATATTCTCCAGACAAAAATAAATAAAAACAAAAACAATGATAGAATAGTTACAAAAAGGTGAAAATAAAATATTCACCTTTGATAATATCTAGAACTTGCCATTTTTAGGTCACCTGAGACAAAATCTCAAGTAACCTATTCTAATCACCTTTTGTCCGTCATCCATCGTGCATCTGTAAACAATTTACATTTTCAACTTCTCCTCTGAAACCACTGAAGGGATTTTGACAAAACTTCACAGAGATCAAGTACCTAAGATCCTTTACCAAGCTTGTAGTTTTCAAGCCAATCGGCCCAGAGATGGATCCAGGGTGAAGCAAAAGAAGCCTCAGGGGGTACCCCTCTTTAAAACTTTTATCCAGAACTGCTGCATGAATTGAAAAATTGATTGTTTCTGAGTGATCTACATGGATGTATGATTCAAGTTTGTAATTTTCATAGAAATCAGAATATTATTTTTTGACACATTTTTGAGGTCATTTTCATTCATCTTTGTATTATTTCTTTGATTACCGCCCCTTGTAATCACTATGACACTATCATTTTATGCATTTTACCAGTAATTTGGTGAAGGAATGTTTTTGTGCAAGAATTTTGTGAAAATTCAAATTTTTAATCCTGTATTCTTTAAAATAATGTCTTTCTTTTCATGACACTAAAAACTACTTCCCCTGATAACCCATGTATACCAAATTGCTTACCTCAGGTGACCGTCAAGGCCCATAGACCTCTTGTTCAAATTACATTGTGAAACAAATCCATGTATTTGGAAGCATGATCTTGGGTTAATTGAATTGTTTGATTCACTACAAAATATTTTGAACCTGCTCTCAATTTAAACTGGTCTTTTATTACTTTCCACTCAGTTTTCAGAATTACCAGTATTTTGTTTATAATTTCTTTTCATCAGTTTTAAACCAATTAGGCTTACCAGTATTTGTCAACCGCATAATTACGATTACAGGTCAAATCTGTAAATTACATCAGTGTAACTGCAGCTTCAAAAGCTATTGATTTCTCATAGGTGATAAGCGGTTTTATGATTATATTTTGGAAGACCTCACGATTTGTCATTTAAACCTGTTGTATTATAATTTTGTCAGAAGCCAAGGTCTATCTATGTTTATGCAATGAAAGATAAATCTATGATGATGTTTCTGAGTAAATCAAGCTCCTCTTTTGAATTAGACATTATTGCACACACTATAATTTAGCAGAGGTTTGAAATCACATAATAAGTATTGCTGATTGGTATTATAATTTGCCCATTCTGACAAGTGCTTAGGAAAATTTATTGGTGCATTCTTTTCTTACCAGGACATGGACAATCAGACAACTGTCGAACCTATAATCATCTCGTCTACTTTTTACCGTTGATTGTTGAATAAAACAACAAAAGCAAAAATTCCTTGTTTATCTTTTCATTTAACAGAACAAGTCATTCTGAACAACCAAATATAATTCTAAGAAGTCAATAAAGTATATATTCATAATCAATAAAAATTGACACTATGGTTCTGACTGGGACAGTCGATTATGGAATTTTGTAATCCATGATCAGAATCGGAAAGGATAGGTAAACCAATTGATTTTTTATTATAATCAATCATTGTTCCATCACCTGTCAGTATATCTAACAAACACTGATATTTCAACAATTTTCATTGTTAATGTCACACAATTGAAACAAGCAGACAGATATACATCGCCATACCATAATACGTAGAGGTATGACCTTGAGTCAAGGTCATGACAAGGTAGACTGTCCTTGACCTTTGAGATATCACCTTGAATAAAGGTCATAACACACTGCCTTACTGAAAGCAACTGTTGTGTGAAGTTTGAAAACATTCCCATCTTGTGGTGTGAGAGACGTGCAGTATAGCATTGACTTTTCGTATGTGCTATCTTTATGATAAGGATTATGTAAATTGTCACGTCTGGCACATGTATATAAAGCCTATTTTACAACTGCCAACATGATTCTGATAACAGTATATACCTTTTCACACAGAATCAATGGAAACTAGTTCCAGTGATGATGTGCTTGATTATGGTTTTACAGATTCCTTTAAAAATTCTCCTTGCCAGTCAAGTACCACCATAGTCACTGGTGTCCAAGTGCCTCTGTGATATCCTGATATGAACTATTTAAACCAGACAGATTTACTGAATTATAGGCTTTCCAGTGACTGTACACCTGGAAATTTTCACTTTCACAACAGAAAACATGTTCCCCTAAATCACCATTGTCACATGGATGTCAATGCTTCAATAATTTATTTTGAAAGTTTTGCCTTCATTTTAAATTTGCACAGTAATCTCCAGGCAAAATTAAACTGGAGTAACAATATCCAGGTGTATAGTATTTCATTTTGTTTTAAGTCTCGGCATCTTTATTCAACTCATCAAGTAATGTAATTCCCAATGACATAAGTAATGGTACCTGATGATCTGTAAAAGAGCACCTGTTATACAGTATTATGTTGTTAACTTTGTATAACTAAGTATAGAACTTCCACAGGACGCAAAGCTTAGACACACTGCCAAAGTAAACTTGCATTAAACGTTACCTTTGTATGAAGGACACCTGCCTATAAAGGCCATTCAAACATAACCATTAATTTTTTTTGTAATGAAAAAACCTCTGTAAATGCCATCTGTCTATAATGCCTGTGACCTTTGCAGACAAGTTGGACTGTATTATTTCACTTGTTTGCTCATACAAAAGTATAAAACAAGTTTTTGTTACTTAAAGATTTAATTTGCAGGATATCTGCATAGCTATTTCATCTCACTAAAAAATGTACAATTTCTAATAAGACTAATTTCACAATATCATCATGAATTTATCTAATATTCACAAACACTTCTTTTGAATGAACAAAACTAACTTCAAATCTAAACTGCCATTTACATGTAATATGTACATCTGAATAAGAAGTATTTATAAAACAATATATGTTCAATATAAAATTTAAGATTATTACAGTAAAAACACCAACACTGTATAAAAATGTAATTTGTACAAATTACAAGAGATCTCTGAATTAAAAAGTCTGAAGATAGATTGTTATATAAAATTTTATAACTCTCCATGGATATTTGACATCTGAACCTAGCAATATGAAATACAGAAAATATTCAAGCTCAACTCTCATCACTTCTACTACAGGTGACTCTCGATACCTCAAAGTTCATAGGACCACTAAACATTTTATCTAGTGTTTGAGATTTTAAGAGTTCTGGAAATTGACACTTTGACCAAATGTAGGTTATTAACATTCAACATTCTCAGGAATTTTTGTTTTACATTTAAAAATCTAATGCAGACTATAGCTAACATTTTAAAAATAAAAAACTGCAGATCTATTATTTTAATTATGTATTTGAATCAAATAATACTTTAGGTGTCATCGACATAAGAAAAATACTTTATAACAATGAAGCCCTGCTTGATCTACTGACTTTGAATTTTTTTTTAGAAGTTTGAGGTTTTGAAGATCAAGAGATAGAGAGTCAATTTACTTGTTTTAATTTTTATGAAGGAAAATAATTGGATATGTATGATAAAGAAACCTGAGAGAACAAGAACTTTGTGGCTTTGATGTTCGAACTATCAAGGGTCACCTGTATATCGTACTTTGTACTGGTATAACTGTAGGTGTAATTGTGGACCATATACAATCATCCAAATAAAAAGTTGATGTATATTTATTGTTTTCCCATACAAAATTAAAAATACCAAGTACATGTAAGGTCCTAAATATTTTTGGATATTTCTGAAATTTCTTTGGATGAACAATAATTTTCATGACTGTTTATAACAGTATGTAAAAAACTAATAAATATACAAACACAGAGTACATGTAATCAAATATTACAAAACTCCAATTAATCTAATCTTAACCCATCTTCTTAACTACAGTGTTGAATATATAGACTTCAAATCTACATATAAATCCAAAACATGGCCATTTTGTAAAAAATACATGACCAGTTGGAGTGTGAAGAAATGCATGTGCTAAGAATAAGAAGCATTAGAGATATATGCCATGCAAGTTTAATTGATGAGAGGTATATAAGATGTAGGTAAACCATTCATATTAATTCATCAACCTCTTAAAAACAATGAACATGTCTGTAAATCAATGACTTGGACCAATCCAAATGTGTCTTTAGGGGTGAATGAGTTTACCAGATGCCCAGGCAATAGCATAAGCCTTCCTCAACATAGTAGAGGTTGGCCTAAAATGTCCAATTGCAATAGCAACATAAATTTGGTAGGTTTTCATCGGAAATTATACAAAGAGTTGAACTTGAATATTTCCTGATTTGTTGGGTCTAGGCACACATTGCAAATAAAACTGATCAAATTTTAACAGCTGTACCAACTCAAATTTCTTATTTAAGTTATTCATTTATACCCCAACAAAGAGGATTTTTTACATTTTCAAGAAGCAAAACTCCTGGTAGATGTCAGCAAAGTGGTTAAGTTGGTAGCTTTTCCTATAACATGTTTAACTGCCCCAGACAATTGTATAAATAATTCATAACTTTGAAGATGGTACATGTATTTTTTAGTCATCCACTCTTCACTGATCAGACTAACAACTCTCTAGTTTAATTTATGAGACTTGAAATTTTCAATTAAAACCTATATAAGGGAGATAACCAGGCAGTCACTTATACTATTATTTTGTAACTGAATCATTTAGAATTTTTATATACATGTAATTGTTTTTCCTTTTAATTTTTAATGAGATTTTTTTATCTTTTTTTATTTGACAGTTTATTAAAATTCATTCCTGAAACAATATATTCAGTAATATGTTTGTATCACCTTAAACATAGATATAATTTATTTTCTTTTGAAAATTATGAATTTTAGCTTTATATAAGGGAAGATTTTCAACTTATTTTCGAAAACTTATCAAATACCAATATCAAACAAGATATTGAGTAATTCATATGTATATGGTAGTCTATTTATTCTCACAACTACATGTAATTTTGTTGATTCATAAGTACATAAAGAGCAAACAAGGTCATAATTCAGGGATTTTCCACCCTAAATAAGGCCCATTCCCAATCCGAAAAATGCATTCCCCCCAATGACAGTGAATTTGGAGAGATTAATGTATTTTCCAATTGTTTTGTGTATTTTTTAATTTCCCATTTCAATAAAATGTTGCTTAAGAATTCCTGATTCAAAAGGCCCAAGCACCATTCCCAAAAGGTTGGAAAATCCCTGTCATAAATTTTACAAACAAGGACTATTTTCTTGGGCTTACATATTTACAGTTATTGAACTCTTACTATAAACAGGTTAAAAATACTCTCAAGCCGAGTCAAGGTCAAACAGATTCGCAGATTTTTTACAATTTTTCATTTGAAACAGAACTAGAATTAATATTCAATGGCTTTTCACTTTTGGAAAACAACATACACAATGTAGTAAATTGAGAGTAAAGTTCTTGACTGTAAATTTTCCTAGCACATGTACATGTAGTAAACATATAATTTTGGTTTCAGCAAATATTTCTAGAGCCGATAATTTTGTATCACACATGAAAATTTAGTTCACATTACTTTCACAGATCATTTGCCATACTGATAACCTGAAACATTGGAACTCCCTTCATATGTTAGCAACCGACAGAAGTTTACTTTACATAAATCCCCTGTAAGGCTATCTAGACTTTGAGATGATAATCTTCCTGATTTCCATTTTAAATTTGCTTCTTTAAATTAATAAAATTAAATTTATCAAATCATATATTTCTGGTTTCAAAGTCAGCAATAATAATTATATTAAATATTAATCATGTATGAAACTTGATGACACAAGACATGACACAGAAAAGGCTTATATAAAAAGCATCACAAAGCTGCCATATTAAATAGCAACATTCCCCTGATGCAAAATTTATTCTATATCAGAATATACATACTTTGGATCACTTTCAAGACCATGTGATATAAATCTATACAATGTTACATACCATTCCCTGAGAATTTTATCAGAATTTTTAACTTTTGGGGACTAGCAAATCAAATAAATTGAACAGTAGATATATATATATATATATATATATATATATATATAAATGTCTGGTTTAATTTCCTATTTCAGTATAAGAGGATCGAATGTCATAATTTAAGACATGCACATGAAATTTTTAACAAAAATATGAATGATTTTAATTCTTTACTGCTAATTTGTATTTCTAACAGTTAAAGGTACATGTACCTAGACTTTAGTAAACGTCGACATGTAATATATGAACTACTTGGAATTATTTTTTGGACTTTTTAGTTTTCTTGTAAAATAGGATGTATGCATTTCTTCTTACTTCATTACTAGTTAATTCATATTCCATATTAACTTCTGTAACAGTTTCATCGTCAAATTTGAACCACTTGTCATCCTCCTGCAGTGCATAATTAATGTAGTGTCCACAGTTTGTATTCTCGGCACCAAGGTGACAGCACACACCGTACAAATCGTACGTGTATGAGACTTCCTTGTCAGACAAATCCTCTCGTTGTGTAATTGTGTCAAACATTATCTGAGTTAGATCAAGGGACTTCAACGGTATACGAACAGGTGCTGTTAATTTTCCAGTCTGTCGAGTAAATACATTATATGAAAAACGCATTAGCTGAATCACAAGGCACTCGGGCAGTTGTCTCAAAAGGCAACGCCTCTGCGCATCATGCAGTCTTTGAGGTCTGGCTGTGTGATTGGACATTTCACTAATTGGTGTTGATGTTTTAAATACATGATCGTGAAAACCACTATCACTAAATACATCTATATTTCCTGGGATGGGGGACATAAGATTTGATGGCAAAGGTGAATTTACGCCAGATATAGCTGAATCTGCACTTGATAATGTATTCTGTCGTCCATTTGTTTTTGGAGTACCTGATGTAAATGGATAAGCATTAGTTGACAGTCTATCAACCTTCCCAACCGATTGATATGGTCTTGATCTACTTCCATTACAGAATGAACACTCAAGACCATCTTGTCCTATTAAATGTTCTATATTACAAAATTTTTCAAAGCAGTCACTTAAATTGACTAGTCCATTTACCTCCCTTGGTGAGACAATGGGGACAGGAAGTATATTAAAAGTCTGCATGTTGACAGAAATGTGGTTGTCTGTTAAGCAGTGATACGCTATAACTAATTGTCCAGTGAAGGTATTGTCAATAACGGAATCATTTGCTACTTTATACGACATCCATTCCAGATCAGAAAGACGCTGCACAGGTTCAGCATAGGAATCGTTCATCAATCCATGAGCGGCATCAATCTATAATACATGAGAAATTATATGCAAAGTAACTACAATGTTATTTTAACTTAACAACACACACACATACACACACCACCGTAACTGCTACTACTCTGACAGTTACAGTAATCAAATTTTTGCTTTTATTTAAGTTTTACAGAATCTCAAAAAAATATTATTTATACTATTATGTTCTATAAATTAATTACTTTATTCATCTTTATAATATCAGTTCTGTGCACGATTTGTATGTAAATACTAGCACTGTCCTATAAAAACAGGATGTCCAAAGAAATAAAACCTGTTCAGGCAAGTTTGTTACGTACAGAAAATTTTTATCGCATAATGAAGTGTGAAGTCAATCACTTAGAGAGATAATCCTTTACACTATTTTTTACGAAGTGATACCGTTTTTTCTAGTATTGCAAACTAAATATCAACAAGTTTCACCATACGATACTGTGTTTCATTCAAGACCAAGTGTTGTTTGACAGAATGAACACAACATTTGTACTGTAAGATGTTATTGTCAAAATATGTTGATTGTTTCCCACTATTTAGTATTTACGTTTCTTTTGGATAAAATGTGGCTCTGCTATTACATGTAAATTGAGTATAAAAACTGATTTTCACATACAGAACCTGCTTTAGCAACCACCTGTGTATAAAGACCACCTGGTCACAAGGACCAGTTTTTGCTGTCTTCAAGAGTACCATTTGTGTACAAATCAACCTCTACATAAATAACACCTCCCTATAAAGACCAGTTTTCTTGTGTCCCTAAGGAGGTCGTTATACATAAGTTTCACTGTATATTTCTGACAAGTCAGTTTATTTTTATTTTGGGGGAATACTAGAGTCAATCAAAGGAAAAAATCCAGAAATTGGTAACTTGACACGAGAATGATTTTTTTGATGTTTGTTTGTTTATTGTTGTTTAACGTTCCACTCAAGAATCTTTCACTCATATGGAGAAGTCACTAAATGCCGGTGAAGGGCTTCAAATTTTGGCCTATGCTCGGCACTTACGGCCATTGAGCAGTGAGGGGTCTTTAACGTGCTGACACCTAATGTGACATGGGACCTCGGTTTTTACTGTCTCATACGAAAGACAGGAAACCAACCTGTCGTTGGCTGGACTCGAACTCACAACCTCACGATCAAGAGTCGAGCATGCTACCGACTGAGCCAGGTCGGCTCAAGTATGTTTTAATACACTGTTACAGTTTGTACATGATTTGATACTGTTGATATCTATTTTGATACTTTTAGTTCGGGTTCTGATTACCTCTTGCTGACAGGCCTTTTTAAGGTCTTCAACCTTGGCAGGATTTAGATCCCCATATATAAACTTGAGTACTTGCATTCTTGGTGACTCTTTTTTGTTGTTAGCTAGAAACATAAACAGAATGACACAAACATACATGCATTATAGTTTTTATACACAAATCATTTACCAAAACTATTATATTACAGTGACAACTATCTTGAGAATGAGCTGTAATAATATTTCAAGATCCCTTTATCTGAACTCATTGAATTTTTTCTTTCTCTGAGAAACATATAAAATATGCAACTTTTAAACAATTTTTAATTTTTACAAAAAAAAAAATGCTTCTGAAATTTAATACAACTGGAATTGCTACATAATGTACAATTAAGTTTGTCAGTTATAGACTAGTGCAAGAACATATGCAAATGTCCACATAAAATGACTTTTGAAATGGAGTGAATAAAGCAAAAAAATATAAAGTTTATTCCCACTACTGTTGGGGATGAATTTACCAAATATATTTGCTCACAGATTGATCTAAATATTTACACAAAATGATACTTACTCGCAGGATTATCTTTTTTGTTTTTGCTGATAATTGTGTGCATTGTATCCAACAGCCACATGAAAAATTCGCTTGAATCTTGCTGCATTTGTCGCTGTGAAGGAGGTGCCACTAAAACTGAATGTAACTCAGATGCTGCTTGCCTGAATGCTGTTGGATCTAGCACATTAACTGCAGGCGTTCGTTTGCTACATTCAGTCAATAATTCTACAATAGAACATAGGAATGCTGATTCTGCCATACTGCTATCCGACTCTTTCAAATTTTCTGTTGTTAACTCGGAAACTAAACCTGGTGTTCTTGCCAGGCATTGAATTATACTGTTCATAAAACACAAATTCTGCCCCTCATTTCTTAAGCCTGATGGAACATCACCATTGCTGGACATCCCAAATACGGACATGACACGAGATCTAATAGAAAAAGTGTCGATACTTGGAGAGGAAGGATAGATGTTTTTTTGAGATTGTCGTAATGGTCTACGCAACAAACTTTCCCCAGACCAAAATGGCTTTTTAGGAGGGGAGTTTTCTAGATTTGTACCTAACTTTTTGTACCCGCTTTCTGGCATAAAACTATACTCTTGACGCATTTTTGGTGGCTGAATTGAAGACTGCTGGTTAGCAGAAAAACTCTCATTTTCTGCTTTTTTGAACACAGAACTGAGTCTCATTCTAGGAAATTTGTTCCATACTGATGTATTTTTCTCTTCTTTTCCTAAGTGATACAATTGTGGCGATGGCAAGCTAACATTTGCTTGTTGTGTGTTAACGTTCTGAGCTTGTTGCATGTTGAAGTCCATAGGTTGTCTGCGAGCAAAATTTAACCTCTGAACTTCATTTATTTCTTGCTGCTGTTTCTGTCGAGTTATCTGCTCTTGCATACGAATCATACTGTCTTGATGTTGCTGCCATTCTTCCCATCTAAAATGATAAAAAGTTTGAAGTAAAAAGGCTCAAAATTGTAAATTACTTTCAAATGACAAATCTTCAAGTTCTATACTATTTCAGTATACAAACTTTCACATGTGTATTAGGGCTATTCCAGAAAAAAGTGTCTCCAGGGGGCAAAATGCCATTGATAAAAAAATGTATTGATGGGGGTTAAAATTGCATTTAAAATGTTTTGGTTGGGGTATGAATATAGAAAAAAAATGCATTGTTGGTGGGGTTAATACTGATTTTGAAATTAACAATCGGCCCTGCACTGCCCTATAATCGGTGATTCGTGCCTCATTGTGTTTTTATCAGTCCCAAGTCACATATTTGTAAAATTTTCCTCTTTCATATTTTCCGGTCAGTAATTTTACAGATTGCTTTGTTTGAAAAATTTATACCTATTATAACGTTATTTTACAGTTACATTTTTATACAAAATTGCTTTATCGATTAAACACCGGCATCTTAAAAATTATAGAGTGATAAACCATATGTTTTAGTGAACTTAAATCATTAAGATAAGATTTTCATTTTGTACAGATTTGATTCGTAAAAATGGCGCCCTCCTGGATGGAGGCTGATGTTGTATGTTCCTGGCCAGAATTGGCCTGGAAAAGTTTACAGATAAATTCTTTGGTACATTGCAATATAAATTTGATATTCAGGAAAAAGTATAAAGTTCACTGTGTCAATGTATTCTGCAATTGTTGTTTGGTTTTACTTTTTTTACCGCCTGTGTGTTGGTAGTCTTCAAAGTGAAAGTGAAACCAAAATCAGAAAATGGCCTCGGAAAAACGAAAGGTAATAAGGATATCTTATTGTCAGAAAAATCGCAATATGTTGTTGTATCAGGGGTTGCGCTGGGCTTCACCAATGTCACAAATTGCTTCCCGCAATTTTTCTGGTGCCATCATTTTATGGATGTTTAAAGCCACCAAGATTACACAAGTCATTTATATCGTCCAAATGGTCATATTACGATTACTATTGATTTTACTATAAAAGTTTGGTTGCTAAATTACCATTAATTAATCTGTATTTAACTGTCTGTACAATGTAAGTCCACGATATAAAACATCTGGGTTTGGGTCAGCTTATCACTACAGAGCTTTAACACACATTATGACCAAAATCCAATCAGGACAAGTGAAATCAATATTTTATCTCTCAGCAGGTTTTAGATCCAATGTGTTTAATTTTACTCTTCAGTTTTGATTTGCATTTGGTACCTTACACATGGATTTTAATTGCTTGCATATCCATTTATTTTTTAAGCGCAAAATACGCAAATACGCAGCTTATCTGGAACACAGATAACCCTGTTTATTAATTAATGTCAATAAACCAAACAAAAGTGTAATTATCAGACGAGTGCTGGGGGTAATTACACAACGATCTGTAGTGGTCAGGTACATGATTGTAAAGACAAAGTGATTAGATCTAACCTGTATATTTGAATTTCCACACCTATAATCACTATCTGTATGTTCTGTCCCCTAAGCAGACTTAAAATATCAACATCATTAATGCAATGTTAAATTCATGCAGCTTGTATATCAATCCTAAATGATTTTAATTAAAATGTTTAACTGAGAAACATCGAAGCGAGATCGAGGTGTCTTCTACAACGTCTGCATATTACACCATTAACGTATACAGTGTTATGGATACATATTAAATATAATGATGAATTCAATACAAAGACAATGTTTTATTTCAATTAAATAATATTTTAAACACAGACAATAATGTCTTTATGTAACTCATTGAATTGAATTAAATAAGCTGACAGTAATGGCAGTTAACACATTTATAAAACCTCAATAATCTTTTTTAATGACTTTGAATCTGGTTCCAAAAATTGGAAACTGGTGACAGATTTGGTCAATTGGCGATTTTTTTGGTGACACAAATTGTTCAACCAGTGAAACCCCAGCAACTACTTTATATTTTCAAACAGCACAACCCCTGGTTGTATCGATGTATTGCTGCACCACTAACATGCATTGTCTTCACCACTGTATTGCAATAAAAGGCTAAATTTTATTTATCATAATATATGGAAAAACGACTTAATTTTAATTCAAATTTGTTGGTGGGGGTTTTACCCAAAATATAAAGTAGTTGGTGAGGGGTACTTTTTAATAAAAATTCATTGGTGGTACCCCTAAATTTCATGGGCGTTCTGCCCTCAGGAGACACTTTTTTCTGGAATAGCCCTTAGAAAGATACTTTCTTGAAAGCATTTATTTTATGAATGTACTTTTTGGTCTGGCCAATTTACAGTAATTTGTCCCATTGGATGTGCTACGCAATGTTTATTTGCCTGACTACAAAATGGAGGGAGGGCAAATTTGATTGAGCCCTTTATTAGTCACTGACTGCAAAATAAAGGAAGGGCAAATTTGAGTGTTGCGTCCTTTATTAGTGACTGGCAAATTTGACTGTTGAAACATATGTATGGAAAAAGGGCAGGTTTGATTGTTGAACCCTTTATTAGTCCTGCAGCAGTGAAACTGGGGGATGGAACCATAAGTTTTGTCTATTCATCAGTCCATCATGTTAATATTTTGGTTTGCAGTTACTCACCAATTACAAACTTGACAACTGTAATGCAATTTTTTGAATAGTTAGTAACTTGTTGGGTTTGTAAGCAGTAAAAACTTTGACGTACATCAAAAATGCAAAATTTGCTTGACTTAAATACCTATACACATTAATACCTTGTTTTCAAGACCATCCACCAATGGTATAGGTTGAATGTCCCATCAAGTTGTGTGTATACAAAGGTCATGATAGTTAGCCCTATAAGAAGGTATGGTACATGGTCGCAAAAATATATCAGCACACAGATGCATGCCAACACCACTGATTCCCAGAACCATATTACTTTCTTTTCTTGTCGTGACCTGAAATGAAAACCACAGCATAATGACTTTTAGTAAAAAACAGATTAAAGTACATGTAATACCAGGGCTGGAATTAAAAAGCAAACAAACATTTGGGTTACTGGTTGTCATCTTAGGACAAAGGGTACTCCTGGGAAAGAAATAATGGTAATTGACTAAAGTAATCTAGGTGGGTTAATATTTGAAAACAATGGATGTGCTACAAACTTCACCAACAGCTGTTCTTTGTCACCAGTTAAAACAAAGAATTGCATTTTGCAAAGCCTAGTGCAACTGTCTGCTGCATAACATATGTACCCAAAGGGGCGGATCCAGGATTTTATAAAAGGGGAGGGTTGAGTATTAACTTCTACAATAGCAGAAAATTACATATAATACGTACAGTAATACACGAAACTGTGCATGCGATCTGCTTTCATTGTTATCATATGCCTTTTGATTATGCAATAAATATTTACAACAGTGGGGGATACTTATTGTGATGCAAGCATCATAAGCCGACTGAAGATTGAAAGTTTGAGTGGATGTAAATTAAAAAATTATTCACCGAGTGGTGCGAGGTGCGAAAATTTTAGGAAAAGTGTTTTTTAATTTTCAGACCTTTTATAGAAAAATTAAAGGTTTCACACTTATTTTATGAACTTTAGGGGCACGCTCACTCTGGTCACTGCACATAATTTTAAGTATCTGATTAATTGTGAAGCAATATTTCATTAGGGTCATGTTTTATGCATCAAATAAAAAAATAATTTTTGAAATTTGGAAACCCGTAGAAGCATTTTTCTGCATCAACATGCAAAAATACGCTCAGTAATCTGCTAGTAAATCACATTGATTACCGTTCTCAAAAGAAGTTTGGATAAAAATTTTCAGATCTTTAACTGATAATAATACAGGGGAATATCATATACATTTTGATCCATTGCAAATTTTGTTTATAAATAAATTGTCATATTCATACATACTAAAAAAAAACGCAAACATCTTTACCGATATGTAGGGCAAACACAACCCATAATACATTTGTACAAAGCCGGTAGTCCAAATCCATAAAATCTACGATGGATCCAAGATTTCGAGTTAGAGGGAAGAGTATAATTTAGTTATTTTTGCCGAGCGTAGGCTAGCAAGGGGCGAAAATTTTCATAGGCCTAATTTAAAAGCTCTGGGAAGCCCTTTTCTGGATTCCAAACATGATAATATTAATATAAAAAAATCAATTTTTGAAAGGGGGTTGCAACCCCAGCAACTCCCCCTTGAACCCACCAATATACCCATATACAACGTATTGTTATTAGTAGGTCAAACAGCTGAGAGCCAACAAATTATCTGAACACCAAACCGGACATATGAGATATTGGTGTCAAATATGCTATACACCAAGTTCTTTGACACCAGTTTGCTGGCTACTTTTCATAATTTGTCGCCAACTCCAAAAATCTATTGACAGCCCTGTTGAGGTCAAAGAAATCATTGATTAATTAAACTGAATTGTTATTTTATTCAAAGAAAATCATTGTCATAACCAATTCTGCATTTCAATCAAAGGAGTCCATCTAATTCTTGAGATCCTAGTTATTAAAATTCTTAATTTTCTTAACTTGTTCACAAGCAATACCTGTGAAATGCGAAATATGTAACAGCATCTTACCGTACTATGAAAAAAGTATATTGGAGGGCTTTTGCCCCTGATTTTCCAAAACAATCTAGGCAGAATTTGTGCCCACTGTAAATGAAGGTTGGAACGTAATACATAAAGCACTTTTCCGGGTTCATATCTCTTATTAATCTAGATTTTTTTGTTTTCATACTATGTAACTATCATTTTACTTTAGGCATCTATACTTCCTGTTACCGAGTGTTAGGTAATTTACATATCAGATGCTTGATTTCATAAATAAATCAAAAATGTAACAAGATTTCACATCTGCTTAATAGGGGTATAACAATATATCAATACAACGATGTATTGTTATATTATTTCTGCCGAAACAATATATCAATATGACAAAAAAATATATTGATATTTTACGTAAAAAAAAATAGGTATGGGATTATTTTGGTTCCTTTATTAGCATATATCAGTGTCTGTTGGTGTCACCTAAGTGCTATACATAATACGTGTATTAAAAAATTATCTCTTTTGTCTAAAATAAGTTACCAATATACAAGATGTATCGGTAATGAATAATTGGTAGTCCTACCTGTAAATTCACTATTTCTGTTTCACACTATTATTTCTAATGTTACATTGAAAAGTCCTAACAATATGACATCATATATTGTGATATATGGTGATATGCTTTTATTTAATTATCGTGATTTGTATCATGATACACTTTCGAGTCATGATACACAGCCCTACAACTTAATTGTTCAGACATGCTAATTATTTAATGACATAACATGATTTTAAAATAACAATCATCCGACTTTCAGATATAACTGACTTTTTTGCATATCCATGCCATCATAATCAGCATGTGTGTCAATGACTTCTAAATCAAGGTCTGTTACCAGTTAACACAAGTGAATTAACTAATGCTTACAATGAGGTCAGCAAGGTTTACCTTAAAGAAAAGACACCAAATCTGACACTTTCCACCCTATGAAAATGTTGTCTACATGTACCTACATTTTATTTCTTCACCAATATGAAGAAACAAAAACCAGAAATCACATTGCCTAAACAAAGTTGAAGCAGTGCATGAAAAATCTGGAACAACAATGGATTACATAGAATTCTGGTAATTTTGGCATCAAGTAATATTGGCACTGAGTAATTTTGGCACTTGTATAACTATAAGTAACTTTGACACTTGTACAAGTCACTTCAGCACTTATCTTTTCAGCTTCAGGTACACAGATATTTTCGGCACTTGGAATGGGTAATATCAGAAGCTAATATTGGTTAAGATTAATCAATTAATATCTCATGATGAATTTAATTTTTAATTTTATAAAAATCAAGTTTTAACACGTTTTTCGAAATACTTGTTTGCAAGTTCCGAAATTACCTGATGCCATCACGTACAACCTCAAAACATTGACAGTGGTACATACATGTATTGATGAGTTTATGACTCTGGTTATATTTGAAAGAATGCATGAACATTGTTCTTATATGACAACTCTGCATAACTACTTTCCAAACTTTGCTGGGGCAGACAGTACAAATGTACTGTTAATGTCAGTATTATAGTAGGGCGAATTAAAGTATCCACTCGGTCTCCCCTTTGCCATTTTGGCCGGTAACCTGCATTACCAAAAAGACCATTATTTACCGAAAAGACTAAGCAATTACCAAAAAGATCAAAATAGTTATTGAAAAGACAATTAAAAGTGACAATACTTAGTCAGATATGAAAGATAAGGCCTAAATATACTCAAATATATACACAATATTTCAGCATTATTTTGTTGTTTAATTTCTAGATCAAATTTCTTCTGACAAATAACGTTGAGACTTGTGTTTTGGAAAATTATATTCATGTGAGTTCAGTACTTGATAGTTTTATTGAACAGATATCTTATTCTTAATGAACAATTAAGTTCTAGGTAATTAGGGCTGTAACAATACATAGAACTAACCATGCATTGCAATAGCGCACCTTTAAATAGTACAATTGCAATAGTCAATTGGCAGTGCAATAGACAATTGCAATAATGAGATAGACTATATATAATTTCAATAGTTTTAATTTGCTACATAAAAGTTAAGGTAAATGCTAAATTATTAAGAAATTTAAACCATTTGCATGATATATATAAAATTTTATCATTGAAGATTACCACTAGGGTACAGGGCTCGACATTAACGCTTGTCCCTGTCCAGGTGAAAATTAGCTTGAACAATTAAATCTTCCTAAGCACTTGTCCTAGGGGACAAGTTAAAATAATCAGCAATACATGTATTTATAAATTGTTATTTCAAACCTTAACTAAATTCATTTGTATCCATTTAATGTATAATTTAAAAGTGAAGCTTGAATTACTCAGATAAACATCGTGGTAGTTTTATCTTTCTATGCATAAACATAGATAGACGTTGACTTCGATAAAATCATAATAATGTATATGTATATGCAAATGTAGAGTCATGAGGTTTTTCCGAGAAATAATCACTTAAACGCTTGTCGCCTATGAGAAATTAATAGCTTTTGAGGCTGCAGTGACCCTGATTTGATTACATATTTTACATGAAACATGGGTTTGACAACTAATTGGTTTACGACTGATAAACAAAATAATACTGAAAACTACGTTCAAAAAAACAAAAGAAATAAAGAAAGACAAGTTGAAATTGAGAGCAGTTTCAAAACATTCTGCAATCAATCAATCTCCCAAGATCACGCTTCCAATGATAAGGGTTTGTTTATTATAACAGTGTGGATCTAATTATTTTGAAAAGTGACAAGTATCAGTGTTTCAGATTGAAATGGAACATTATAGGACATACGACCTATTTCATAAAAAAAGTCTAGGCCATTTTGTCCTAAACATCAAAATATTTTAGGCCATATTTTTTTTTAGCAAAAACAATGAAAAAGGTAAGTCAATGCACAAAAGGTCATTTAATATTCATTTTTTTGCAGCAACAATACTGAACAGTTTTCTGTTGGTTTTGTTTTTCCATGTAGATAATGCTTCATAAAAATAAAAAATTTCCAATTTTTCACCGTTTATCCTTATTCTCATTAACTTATCTTGAGTCTCAGTATGAAGTCGATTGCGCAGTGGAGTCAATGTCTGATTTTGTACCGAAAATCCACGCTCACATCCAGCTGTATTAGCTGGACATGTCAATGCAAGTTGTGCTAACCGCATGATGTTTGGAAAATCATCTTTGTGATAGGAGGAGATGAGACCCCATAGTGATGCCATTGAGGCTGTTGGGTTCGCTGACCCTCTGCCAAATGAATTTTCTTTGGTGGCATGTTTCACCGCTCTTGCTCTTACTCTTAGGGTAACTCTTGAAACATTGCGGCACGTCTAATTACCGCAAAGTGCCATAACATACTGCTAAGCCCAACAAGACACAAGGTTCTTTAGAAGTCACTATTCTACCACATTTGGATATTATGAACATGTTTTCCAGTTGATTTTACTGATTTCTAATACAAAAAATGAATTGTCATTTACCGATGGGGGGGGGGGGGGGGGGGGCTTTGACAGAGGCCGTTTTCACAATCACTCGTAAATCTAAGTGAAATATTGTGAAGATGGTTTCTGGAAATTATCCTCTTTGTGGTAATAATATTTATTATTTATATCAAATTTACACAATCAAGTGGGAAACAATTTAAAATTATAAAAAGTTAGAATGGTGACTTCTGAAGAACCAAGTGTCTTCCTTATAGTAACCCCCCCTTGCAGTACCTTGTGGCAATTGGCTACACCCATTAATTTGACGCTTGAATTTGAGACAAATGGTGATACCTCTTATTACACCAAGCGCTTGAAGGACCAAGAAGTATACTGTATTTTTAGCTGGAACTCCTCGTGTGTTTAGACTGAGAATATATGTATATTTATAAATTCCGAATGAAATATTAGGGTGCGAAAATTGCTGGTAGATCATGAACTATCGCTGGAAAATGACTGTCCGTTTCAAGCAGAAATTTATCGGCCATCCTGTCTGCTTGACAGAGAAGTAGTCGGCCATTTTGGCAGATACAAGGTACATTTTTCGGCCATTTGGAATTTTAATCGGCAAATTGCCGATGGCCGACGCCAATCTGAAACACTGAAGTATTAGACATTATCATAGTGTGTGAATACACATTTGTTTTGTTTTCTTTCTTTTTTTTCAGTGGTAACATATATATAAACATCTCTATCTTTGTTGTTGCTTTTATTTTTCGTCGATGATGAATATTCCCTTACCTACATTTGTAGTAGACCAGATGTTTTTTTTATTAATTTTTTCTTTTTGTAATCCTATGATCTTTTTTTGTTTGTAAATTACGGACAAGTGGATTTGTGATTCGGACAAGCTACCTTTGACATTACTTGTCCAACTGGACATGTGAAAAAAATCCTAAAATCCTTAATGTAGAGCCCTGGGGTATTAGGTCCTCTCACATGAATATACATTCATGAAAAACAATTTAAATCATTGAAAAACTGTACAAGTCAATACTCACAAGGTATTTCTATCACTCAAGTTTTTTCATTAGGTTTTATCTTATAGTTGTTAAAAACTCAATAACTATCACAATAGTATTGCAATAGTATGTGTCAATAGTAAGAGTATTGGAATAGTCACTTCCTCAATGGAAATACTATTGCAATAGTTAAAATCAACATCAATAGTCAGCACTATAGGTAATTATATTTAAATAAGATGCAATTATGGACATTTGTAGTAAATGAAACATGGCTATCAAATAATCATAAGTAATGATCAGAGTAATTCCAAAAGTGTAAAAGGGAATTTCCATATTCTATTTTTAGAAATGATATTCCCTGTTTTTCCATAGAATATAAAGATATATTTTACAGGGATGAAAGTGAGTAGCTACTGAAAAGACTGAAACATATGTCAGCCCATGGTCTGTCAAACAATTATATTGTTTTTAATCATATCAATCACAATTAAGGGCATTTAGTTTTTGACAATTCTGATTAAAAAAGGCTCAAATTAGCTGAAAGACTAAAGATTTTCATCCCTGATTTTGAGAGGCAAAATACCAGCTTATCCAATCAGAAACTGTTTATTTTTAATTTATATAAAAATTTTATTGTCATTCAGTGTCATCCGTAATATAGCGGAGCATCCCCATTATAACGGAGAAATATCTAATCTCAGGGTTCAAAATTAGCAGTAGTCCGCTAGTCCGAGACTAGTAAATTTTACATCGGACTAGTGAAGGTCGTGCTTCAGCAAGCCCGGTTGACTAGTAGAAAATAAGTTGAGTAATCACAGTATTATATGAGAAAAATCACCAAATGTTTAATGAAAGCAAGTGTACATTGAGAAAAACATGACAATCTATTTATATCCAAAAAATTTCCCCCTGTCAATAAGCTTTAGAGGGATACAACAAATGCGTTCTCGCTCTAAATCATGTAAACGCATATACAGAATGTTAAGACCTATGATTTTAGAAAGTGTCTTTGTGATGTAGATTCACAAAGCTTGTTTACTGGTATGGCGAATTACCGAATCAACATCAGATATACCGCATTAATGGTAAAAGTATCAAATCGGCACTTTTAGCATAACAATTGTGTACATTGAATACCACATTAGAAAAACATATGAATAGATATATATGTAACTGATATTTTGCGAATTTTGTTGTTTGTTTGATCGGTTGTCTCAAGACTGAGATAGTGATGTTTGTTACTGGCAAGCCTGCACGCAGAAGACGACAGTAAAATTTGGCATATTAGTGATCACACAAACGAAGTTGGACCGTGATTGAAATCAACTTTATTTTTTGTCGATGGTGGACCAATTGAGCAATAAGCACTGTACTGTGGTATATTAAAATGGAATTAAGAGCCGAAAACTGAGATTTGAAGTAGACTAGCTATACACATGTTTTGTCCACCATCAGTTAAAGTAAATTACATCAGACAGAGATAATCCATCAACAAATTAATTCTTTATTTTTCGTGTGAACGGATCAGTTTGGATTATTTATTCCAGGAATACAAACAGAGTGTATCTTTTGAGAAAACTATTGAAATTGTGCCGTAAACGTTCATTTCATGTTGTATCGGAGGTTATCTATTTGGAGTAAGCCATCTTCCAGTTGCTTTGCATATTACGTCAGCAATCTGTGTGCATTCACAAACTGCTCCCGGACATCGCCAACATTTCAAAACCACCAACTTTGTTTTTAACGTTAAATTGCCTTACAGTGTATTCATCTGCCAATTACAAAATGGTAATGAACGTCCGACTGATTTTGAGGCGACAGACAGTTTGGACAATTTTCATCTTGACATAGTAATTTTATACAGGCATTTACAGAGGGCGAAGCCATGATATATGTAGAGAACCTCACATTTATTATTCTTTTTACATCCAGGGACCCGTACTACTAATTGTAAATATTCTGCTGACAACAGGAATTTGCGCGAAGCATAAACAAAATGTTGGAATTGCTAAGTCAATACTTAATAGCGCATTGTAAACGAGGTAATAAACTACCATTCTAGCAAATGTTTTGCAGACTGAGACTAGGCCGTAACGACTAGTGTTGTACACTGAATCGGATCACGAAGCGGGTAAGTTATTCGGGTAATGTGAATTTCACGAAATGATGGATACGCTGGGATAGAGTAAAATATATAGCATAAATAAATAATGTTGCATTTAATTCATGACTAATGAATAGCACATAGATTCTATTTAATTTAAACACCAAGGAAACAGTCACCCACTCAATATTTTATTTAAAACAATGACTGAATGAGTGAAAGACCAGGACATATTACGTGATAAACAAACTGAATATTAATCCCACTGGGAATTGTCATGTTGCCTCTGGCAGGGAGGAGGCAGTTTTTTGGGGGGGGCAACACGACAAAATCCCCAAAATGGATTAACAGAACATTTAAAACTGTTGATGAATACTTTCGCCTTCTCCATAGGTTTACCTATGTATTATTATTTAATTTCAAATCAAGTTTATTCAAAACAGTTTTAGGTTGAACTGTACATCTATACATTTGTATCTGGTCAACAGTGAAAGCACCGATATTTTATCGAGCATATTTACAAACTGATTACATACACTGATGGGAAAATGAACCTAGCATGTTTAAACACTCAGTTTTATTGCCTTGATCTTAGTCACTTACTTCGTTGCTGCGTCTCCTATCGTTAACTTGGCAAACGCGTCAACAACAACAAAAAATACAAAGTCTAAGAGAAAACTATACAAAAGGGATGTAGCGGATTGGATGATCCACAACATTTTGTAACTCTGGAATATACTGTCAGACAAATCTCATTGTGAATGCAGCTGTCATACTCTGCAAATTGCCAAGAACACGACTTTCGTGTTGATATTTAAATTTTGTTGTCAAAATGGCGCTTGTTTCATTACGAATGCGCAGAAAAGAACTTCCGTTTTTGAAATATTTTAGCTCGAAATCCATTTTACAAACTACCATTTATACAAAACGAATATTGAAGGGGGTGGGGCGCTTACATGACACCATTAATACTGTGACCTGATTGGGAACCACTTCTACTTTGGGGTGGCACGATTTATCCAAAACCATAAAAAAAAAAATCATTTTGAATTATATTTTTGTATAAAATGATAGTTTAACGGGTATGTGTAAAAACCAGGCTATATCTAAAAATGTAGGCCCTAGAATACACATGCCTGATTTATGGTTGAGGGGTGACGTATTAAACGTATTCATAATTGTACGGTGTAATCTGACTACGTGTATTTCAGGATTTATCTCCCATTCGCTGGGTTATTTCCTCTTTATAGCGGCAACGATATATAAAGTTAATATTAGCTTTATATATCGCTGATAGCGGGTATCTCATAAAGACGTATGTGGGCAATTCTTTGTTTTTCTCTTAAAAAATCCTTATAGGCTACTCCTTACAGACCTAGGTAAAATTTATTTACTTCATATGGTAATTGTTCATGTTTTTTTATTTAAACTGTACTGATTTCATCAGGCGGTTCAATTTTTAAAGCAAAGATGAAAACTACTTTTGCAAATGGGAGGTAACTCTGTATTCTGCAAATCAAGAATAGTCAGGTCGGCGAGACAAATCAGGTAGAGGATTAGGGCCCGAAGTCACCAGATTTACTCAATACTCAAGCTCAACTTATATTTCATTATTTTGACTATATAATTGGTGTAAATCTTTGGGGGTTGAGTGATTAGGAAACATATGAATATTTTCCATCATTCTTTTATAAATTGTTACAATTATGAATATAATTTTCCTGTAAATATTGAATAAAAATGTTGTGTATAAAAACCTCAGATACCAAAGTGTAAATCAATAGAATGTCCAGGACATAGATACAAATCGGATAAAAAATGGACAAACACGGACCTCTGGAAACCAAGAGGTGGGATCAGGTGCCATGGAGGAGTAAGCATGGTGCTCCATTGAGTACGTACTCAAACATTTTTCTAATTTTTACTGAAGTTTCCTTCAAATGAGTATTAGTTTTGACCATTATTTACAACTGTATGCCAACATTATACAATCATATCCAGTTACAGAATGAAGTTAACTTGATTTAACCTTAAAATCATGAAAAGTTAGTTAAGATTGAGTACTGAGGGTGACTTCGGGCCCAGAAGATTCCTCTCAGAATGTTGCCTGTGAACTTTCGAAACCCGAAAAGGCATTTTTCGTCTTGTGTTCTAGCTGACCTTTTTATTTATTTATTTATTTTTTTTTTTTATTTTTTTTTTTTTTTTTTTTTTATTATTATTTGTTTTTTGTTTTTTTTATTTATATATAACACTGACACTAATGGTTTCCGACAATGAAGGGAATTTCAGAATAATATCTATGATAAATCAGTTCTTATTAGAAGATACATGTATGCTCTCTTTGATTTAAAAAAAAAAACCGAGAGGTCATTTTGTAGCATTTTAGACAAATAATTGTGTTCTGATTTTCTGTCACAAATGTCATAATGGTAGACTTATTGTATCTTCTCCAATAAAGGTAAAATCAGTGAGCTGGCGGACATAAATCATAGAGGAGTTTAATCAGTGATAAGAGGTGCCGGTGCGAGAACATGCATCCATGGTAGGCCCTAAATGTTGGTATGTTTGTGAGACCATATTCCATTTTGCAGTTACAGAATAAAGTCATGATTTTCCTCTCAAATTAAATATACCGCATTCATAGGTAGAATGATTATTCCCCATTTGAATCAGTGAAGAAATTAAATTTCATTTTCAGTTTATTTCTGTTTCTCTCGGACAGTGCTGACTAAAGCTGTATAAATCACCGGCGGCGACCTGGCTCATGGACTATTCCCTAAGTGCGTTAAAAAGACGGACAGCGTGTAATAGCTTTACCTTAGATCCGGCCGCTAGATCTATATGTACATTGACCCGCATGTCAATCAAGTGCGGATGATCTACTCAGTACTTGGTGTCATGATAAAAATGTGTCTTACAAATGCCAGTGACGTTAATTTCTCTTGTATATATTATTTGATAATATGCCGTACATGTATATATAAAACAAAGAGTCACTTCTTCAAGTTCTGAAGGCACGAAACTTTCAAAGACCTAACGCATATTGAATCCCGATTTGAGCACCTGACCCACATCGGAGAGTCAATATTAAGATGCACCAGAACGTTCAAGAACTAAGCCTACCGTACTTGTCGATTTGTTCATTTATTTGTTGATAAATATTTTTGAACAAATGATAGAGATGTATAATTATGCTAATGTTTTTTTATGTCTCTGATTTTCAGTATCAACATTTAGTCTTTCGTTTTGTTAAATGCATTTCGTAATTTATATGTTTTATTCCACCTCAGGACTCCCAAGATGGCAAC
The DNA here is from genome assembly GCA_030159075.1 of Atrina japonica. Lineage (NCBI taxonomy): Eukaryota > Metazoa > Mollusca > Bivalvia > Pterioida > Pinnidae > Atrina > Atrina japonica. Next base: position 1,037,286 of record BROG01000051.1, read on the forward strand.
TTTCGTCTGAAAACAAACGCAAGTTTCTTGCAAAGTTGTGAACTTGCAAGGTATGTAATTTCATTCCATAATGCATGATTTCTGTCTTGAATCATATACAAATAAGATTTTTAGAAATCAAATCGTTTACGTTTTAGTTTGAATTAAAGATCTAGAAATCTATGTAGTTACAATTTGCACTGTGAAAATCCATATAAGGCAAATACAGAACACAAAAACGTAAACGTAATGACGTTTATAATACCTTTCCGGCAAAGTAACCTGTTACCAATATAGAGTTAAAGTATTGTAGGTATAATTCATTGTTTAGAGTCTAGGTGGGAAATTATGTTATGATTCCTGTAATGAAGTGATGTGTATGACGTCAAAACAAACATTGGCACTCCTGTAGAAGGATGAGTGACTGAGTGTGAATATCACACTATATGTCGCTATTGTGGTGCATTTGTATTTCTTGGCGAGTTCACTTGCACTCTGTGTGTCTATGTATTTATCAGTATTCAACTATAACCATGCAAACTACAGTAACTGGAGCTGAAATCAATCATTACAGAACTCCTGCTGTGCATATAATTATAAATACCTAAATTACTACTAATTACCAAAATTACCAAATAAATTGCTGAAATTACCAATAATGTTACCAAAATTACCACAATAATGATATATAATGCTGTTATTTTCAGAAAAATGATTATCTATTTTATATTATTTTACTTTTAATGTCATTATTAAACAGTCATGATAATTTAATCTTATTAGTAATATTAGTTGGCTTTCTCATTTGATGAGTTTGCAAAGAGATCAATTATTTTTTACAAGTTGATGTTCCATCAACTGGGCAATGTTATGGTAAGTTGTTTATTGGGATCAAGTCAAAGACATCTTGCAGTATGGGATTATTAACACATTATATTGATGGGAAATTACACATTGCATTTCAGCAAAATAAACTCAACTTCAAAACTTAAATTTCCAATTGGGCAAATCACACTTTCATTTGTAAATTTTTGCTTTTTAAATTGACGAAAATAAAGTAACAATTCACTGAAAAATATAGATCTAGAAGACGTATAAAAATATATGCTATTAAAAGTTAATTCAGCATCCTTTATTAGTTTCAAGATATAATAAATTCACTTTAGAGTGTTACTTTTCAATTATTTTTAACATTATACACTTGTGATAGAATTGACTTTAAAAGTGATTGACTGGACTGTTTACAATTCTTGCGCATGATTAATATGCAAATGAGTTTTTGGTCGAGTTTCATATCATTTCCTTATTGTGTATTGACAAGATCTGGCTGTGAGGTTGGACATATGATTTTCGTCATTCACATGACATTAACTGATGAGAAACTTGCGACAATCTTTGAAGTTGGGAAAATGTTTTAAGTGCACATGACCTAGATATTTAAGGCTACAGATGGGAAGTATAGTGTAAGGGTAAAATACTGTCCTATCGCATAGAAATTTGATATAAGTAAAACGATGTGTATATTAACCAGAACGTTTTATAATCATTTATCGCTGATCTTTGTAGTTTGTTGCATAATAAACTAGCCATTGGTACTGACATTAGGGCAAATGGCTGCCCTAATTTTAAGTTACTTTTTTTGTAAAACCTAATTTTACCAAAATAAAAGGCAATTTTAAATTGTAGTGGAAATTCCACCTCTACTCACGTGTGATATAAATGGTAAATAATTTGAAAAAAAGTTGTGATGTCTTCATTGTCATTATTGTTATTACTGGTAATATTATTTGAAATAAATTTGGGTGATTCAACACAGGTGTTTGTTAATTTGGTAAGTCTGGAAATAACTACTCCAATAATATTAGAGCTCGCTTTACTTTGGATATGGCATGCAAGTCAAAAGTGTATTGCCGTTTAAACCTCTAACATTGTTGGAGTAGGAAATAACATGCATTTTCTCAGTAAAAAGGCTGATGTCATATTGTGACACTTAATTCAAAATTTACGCCATGACAGTGGTATCTTTTATTGAAATTAACCTGCAATATATTTCTAACATGTGCACACTATGTACATTGTATATTTTTTCAGTATACTGAGTGTATTATACCTCATTAAAACTTATCAACTTGTATCAGTACTTTCAGTACTTTGATTTAAAATTGGAAAGCTGTTTTTTTTTTATTCAAGCTAATAATATATATGAATTTAATCATTTGTGCATCTTTTTGTTTTAACTTTCTTGTTCAGTTTTATATGTAAATCTTCGAAATTTGATAAATATATGAGATCCAGGTTTGTTCATCACTACATTGTGTAATCCATGAATATCATTACTTAAGAATAATGACATTAAAAGTAAAATATTATAAATAAACATTGTTTTTCTGATAAATAACATCATTATCTATCATTTCAACAACTTATCTGGTAATTTAGGCATAGTTGTAATTTCAGTATTTATATGCACCCAAATTCCTGCAAGTCCTGGTGATGATGAGTCACAAGATACATGTATAAGCTATATTTATTTAATTTAACTTTTATAGTGAAGACATAGCCATGATAGGTTCTACAAAAAATACTAACCATAATACCATGGAAGAGAAACCTTGTGAACTCCATAGAACTTTGTAGTTTGATAAACTAAACAAAAAATGGATAAATTTTGAACTCCATATACTGTACTATTCTTCATTTTATTTTTGTTTATTGAAATTGTGTTTTATGCTATGTTTGATTCAAATTTTGAGTTAAATGATAAATCAATGTACATATATACATGTACATTGTATGTATATTATACACAACATATTTCACCTGACTGAGCAGTGCTGCTAAGGCATTGATTAAACAACATAAGCATTTTATTATAACGGTACTTCATCATGAGTTCATGATTCTGTAAATTGTAAAAAAAAATCCATAAACAAAATGAATACCATTAAGGTATAAATTGGTATGATTAGCTACCGTACTCGGGCTACTACTAGTTCAAATGTAACAGGACCTGAATCAACCTAGTGCATAAATTAATTCTGTGTATATTTCAAGTGTTGAGATTAAGGTATTACCTTGCTTTTTATTGCTACATGTAGATCTATTAAGCAATGGACTTACAGGGGGCATGTATATTGTAATAATGGTTTCACAGGTAGTTTACAGGGGGCATGCATTGTAATAATGGTTTCACAGGTAGCTTACACTGTTACAGGGAGCATGTATTGTAATAATGGTTTTACAGGTAGCTTACACCGGGCAGGTATTGTATTTTTAGTCCCCTACCGGCATCGCCGAAGGGGACTATAGGTTTGCACTCCGTCCGTCTGTCCGTCCGTCCGTCCGTCCGTCCGTCAGTCCGTCTGTCTGTCTGTCCGTCAGTCACACACACATTTTCCGGACTTTTTTTCTTAACGCTTGTAGATATTCATCCAATTTTTGGTGTGTGGGTCTACCACCATGAGTTACAGATCAAGTTCGAGTATTGTTACGGGTCCACATTTTTGACAGAATTACGGCCCTTGGAATTCGAAAATTTTCCTTAAAATAGCAGTTTTTCCGGACTTTTTTTCTAAACGCTTGTAGATATTCATCCAATTTTTGGTGTGTGGGCTTACCACCATGAGTTACAGATCAAGTTCATGTATCGTTACGGTCCACTGATTTTTGACAGAATTACGGTTCGAAAATTTCTTTAAAATAGCAGGTACTTTTTTTCTTACGCTTGTAGATATTCATCCAATTTGTGGTGTGTGGGGTCTACCACCATGAGTTACAGATCAAGTTCGAGTATTGTTACGGTCCACTGATTTTTGACAGAATTACGGCCCTTAAATTTCTTTAAAATAGCAGTTTCCCGGACTTTTTTTCTAAACGCTTGTAAGATATTCATCCAATGTTTGGTGTTTGACCCTGATTTTATTATGAAGGTAACTGAATACTACTATTTCTCATATTGTCACCTGTCGTAAGCAGAGCAACACTTAGAGGTCACTTTTTTTTGTCACCTGTCTGTCTATCTGTTTGTCCAGGGTCATAAGAGAGTTTCATGTGAGAAAGCCATCTAGATGGCTTGTTTTTTACAAATTTACAGTCGGATATAATTTCATATTTACAAAATATTTGTATTTTTATATCATCGTGTTTATTTACATAAATTACAGTAGCCTATTTTTCTCCTGTAGTAATTTTGTATTTCTTCTTTAAATCTAATGAAATTTATCAAACTTTGCCTAAAATAGATTTATCCTCCACAAAATCATTATTACCTCAAAATAAACAAAGAGTATATATATAAATTTCAAAAAGGTTTAAAATGTGAAATAAATTTCCTTTATGTGAAAACAATTTCCTTTATGTGAAAACAAAATATTTGAAATTCTGCTTAAGTTAGTGGATTCTTTAAGGGGGTTATATATTGTTGATTTTATTTAAAACAACCCATATAAGCGATGAATATTTATGTCCCATGATTGTAGAATTACCGTAATGCCTGTGATTTACTGAAATGCCCATTGAAATTACAGAAATGCGCTTCATAAATACCGAAATGCCCCATGTATGAATGAATTACAGTATTGACATATTTGAATGAATTGGAACATATATATCATATACATGTATATGGAATGCCGTTGGGGAATTTATTCCCTATTTTATAATAAAATTATCTGAATAATATTTTGTGTAGAGGTTACCCCGGTAGGGGACTGTTAATTCCTTGAATTTGCCTTGTTAATATTGGTTTCACAGGTAGCTTACAGGGGGCATGTATTATAATAATGGTTTCACAGGTAGCTTACATGGGACATGTATATTGTAATAATGGTTTCACAGGTAGCTTACAGGGTGCATGTATTATAATAATGGTTTCACAGGTAACTAACAGGGGGCATTTATTGATACATCAGCAGTCCCTTTCAGTAAGTTTTAGAGAAGGAGACAAAGTTGCCAGCAACGAGCTACACTTGCCTGCCAAAAATACATGTATACATGTATATGTGACAGTCAACTTTTTTTCATTTTCCCATAACTTTTTATGTTAAATTAACTTTTTCCCAATCACTGTCACAGATTAATGGTTTCATCAATGCATGTGAAATTTCACATGATCAGAAGAAAGTATTTTTATTTTCTTCTTGTTTTGGGTCAACATTTTTTTGAAGCTTTATTTCTGAGAAGCAAAATTTTTCATATGTAATAAGTATTTTTTTGAGGCCACTAAATAAGAACAAAGAAGGAAATGGTGCTACAAATTTCACTTGTCACTTATAAATACTGGAAAAATTGTTTGTACACATGGAAATCTAAGTGTAATGGAATCTCATTTTTAAATGCAATTTCCCTTACATTAATTTATTTTTCCATATGATCATGGCCTCAACACCAATTGGGAATTGTTGTCATGAAATTGAGGTAAAAACACATATTTTGCATTGGGAATGGAGCCAGATTTCGGCCCCATGGAAACTATAGAAACAGGCCTGCTTCCAAAGATTGTTCAAAAGTTTACAAGATTTCATTGAATATACATGTATGAGTGAGCCAATTATTTCTAAAAAATTGGTTTAACATATAGAAAGCAATGGGAATATTAAAAAAGTTGACATTCTTTTGGCATGTGAAGTCAATTTTTAAATAGAAATCCGTAATATTTTTTTTAAAAGAAAAAGCCAACAACTTACATGGCTGATCATCATGAAAATAAAAGACAGAATCCCTAGGCTGTTGGCTTCTATTGAAAGGACAGCAACAGTAATCTCAGAATGCTTAACTAACTTTTAACTGTGATGGCAAAATGTATGTGTTATTGTACATGTATCTTTAAGTTCTTAACTCATTGTCTTTTGAAGATACATGTTGTCTAGATCTTCTTCTGATAACATCTACTGGCCACCCCTTGTAAATTATCGCCTTTAAACTTAACTTTTTCAATCAATGGTTAAGTCCAGTATTACTTGTATCTGTTATCATAATTAATTTAATCTATCACAAATCATGATCTTATCTACAGTCAGTATTCGTTATGTATTCATCTAGTTCATGGAAATGGGAAGAACAACTGTTTTTCCCATATTTTTGGTCATACATTAGTAGAGTGCTCAATTCGCAGCCAGAGGGTCGCAGGTTCAAGCCTCAGTGGAAATGGCTGACTTTTCCTGACCTTCGAATGAGAGAATAAAAAACAGTGGTCCCATGTCACACTACATTGTAGACGTTGGCATGTTAAAGAACCCTCACAGCTCAATGGCCGTAAGTGCTGAGCATAGGTCATAATTTGAAGCCCTTCACTGGCATTTGGTGACATCTCAATATGAGTGAAAGATTCCTGAGTGGGATGTTAAACAACAATACAATACAATTCCAATACTTTTAATTTTGTATTTAATTTTAACTCTATGCTGCTTTTTCTTCAAGATTCAGGCACAGAAGCTGAAGAACATCAAAAGGAAAGGCTTCAGAGTCCAGTTTCGATACACTTTTCGTAACAACTTCAGAACCAACTTCATTAATCAAAATGGCAGACGATCCAGGCCATAAGGCTATGCTTTACTTCCTGGAAATTTTGATGAATAGCACGTCTCCACTTACAATAAGTCAGCTAGCAGGGCGTTTTGGTAGTCGTAGCTTTACATCCGAAATGAGACAATCTGCTGGTGGAAATGAAACTGGACTGAAGAAGTTTCTTTTGAAGTATCCATCTCTTTTTACCGTGAATGGAAATTTGGTAGGTACAAATAAAAATGTTGTATTCTTAAATTAAACATAGAGATGTCAGTTTGATAAGATTCCATGGCTCACCCTGGACACAGAAAACCATGAGCCTAAAAATTAGCCAACCAAGATATTTTTAGCCAATTGAAATTTTGATTAGCCAGATCATTGAATATTGATACCAAATATGTTTGTAATCTTACTTAAGATGGTGACAAGTGCAAACTATACATGCACACGTATATACATTTGGCAAACTATTCACAAGTCTGGAGGTTTACTGGATTGGGAAAATCTTAAGGACAATTCTGTTGTTACCAGTCAAACATGCCTTTACTCAAGCTGTGCATATTATCAAACATAGTGTTCTGTGATCGTGGTATTTTTTTTTCTTTTGAATGATAGTATGATTCATTATTATGTACTTGACTACCTACAGATGAATAAAGCAATCATTGCACGGCAAACATTGTTTATTTGAACAAATTGAACAATTACATGTAAGATAAAATTTCACCCTTTCAACCCTACAAGCCACAATGGACTGGTCTAAACAATAGAAAAGAGCATTCCATTTAGATATTTAGGGGTGAAAAGGTTGACATATTTCAAGTGCATGAAGTAAAACCAGAGAAGAAAATGGAAGTGATAATTTCTGAAATTGAAAGAGAAAAAACATCTTGTAAAATGCATGAGAAATGTATCAATTCTAAAAAAAAAGTTATTGATATCATATCAGATTAATTTGTATCAATGATATAACAACATCAAGTCTCTATCAATGAAAGTCCTATTCTGTACTAAATTTTATTGTTAAAGAATTGAACCAAGTTGAGATATAGCACTTTTAAAAAGATCCTGTCAAACCTAAGGGTATAGAGTCACTACGATGATTCCTTGCTCCACTAGTCAGGTTGAAAAAGATAATATGCTGCATCAAAAATTAAATGATTATAGTGCAAATATTCTTTAATAATATACAGTCAAACTTGTATATAAAGACCGCTCAGGGGGAATTACAAAAACGGTCTTTATAGACAGGTGGTCTTTATATAAAGGGTCACATGAGATATGAAATCCAAGGTATTGGAGATGGCTTTTTATTATTTCCAACTACATATTTCTTCCATGATTAGATATTTCATTTAGTGATTAAATGGATATTGTATTTAAATACTAAAGGGATTTTCCTAACTCCAGGATCTGGAAAATTGGAAAATATTCATTTTTTTTTTTTAAAAATCCAAATTTGGAATATTTGCATCTTTTTGGGAAAATACAAGCCATTTTTGCATTGGGAAGGGTCCTGAAACCATACCAAAAAAGTCATAGAAAATCCCTGTAGCTAATACATGCATAACATGTAAATAATGAAAAAAAATTATAACAATGAAATAATTCAATGTTTTAATAATTTAAATTAATATATGTTGTAATTGAATTATACATGTACATCTAGGATACGGCACATTATTAAAACTGAAACAAATATCTAAACTGTGCTCAAAGTCGGTGATCTGTGTTGTTAAGTCACACGAGTCAGAAGTGTAAGAATATACAGAAAGATGTAGATAGTTGAATTTTATTTAATTATCATTTTATTAGACGTAATCCAATGCTACGAGCGCCGGCGATTTTACTCTTTGGATTGAGATGTTGACTTGCTAATCAAGTGATGTTCGATTAGTTACAGCATTCCACAATACGAGAAAACAAATCATCAATCATTTAGCGGTGATATTCAAATGCTCCTGTTCGTAAAAACACCTTGTCACAAGCGTGTCCTTTCTGAATTTTTTTCTTAGTCTTTCGCCGATTAAGTAATCATCACCGGAAACTTTGGTCATAAATTGATGATCGAAAACAAAACATCAATCAGTCAGCGATGATTGATAGTTCCTGGTTGTAAAAAAAAACCCTGTCATAAAGCACGTATGAGTGCCTAATTACTACCCGGGTCGTTAATTGACACCTCCAGGTGTGTTGTGACTGTCGAAGCCTGGTGTATTTCGCCATGTTGTTGATAAAGTCTCGAATTGTCCCGCGAGAATTATGTACGAGTTATCTCCCTTCCAAGAGTAGTAAGTGTATAAGCAGTCGCTATACGGAAGTAGGACAACCACCGGCGGACAAAATACAGCGGTCGCGTAAGGCAGATGGTCGTTATATAGGGGGCAAATATATAGTAATTTTCAAGGGGCAGTCCAAATACGGTCGTTATGGACAGGAAGTCGTTATATGAGGGGGGTCGCTAAGGCAAGTTTGACTGTAGTTTCTTGCATAAATCATAAAATTTTCTTTGTTTCTAGGTAAGCTTAAATGATGGAACAGCACCTTTTGGGAGTAATTTTCGTGAAAGCAGTCCTGCTTCGTCCACAGGTCTTCCAGAAGTTTCAGTCGAAACAGAAGCAGTTCAGTACTTTCGTGCCAAAATGTTGAAAAAGGGAGAACAGTGGATGCCAATTAACAGTTTAGCAGGTCATTTGTCACAGGCATCTCTCGAGATAAGAGAATGTGTAGGACCACAGAATGAGTTTAAAGATTGGCTTCTTAGGCATCCTCTTATATTTGAGATTGTGGGGGACAATGTTGGATTGAAAGATAATATAACCTATAGTGCTATCAATCCCAATTCTGAGGCCATTGAAGATGCTGAATTAAAATCAAGATTTATAAACAAAATAGACAAAGAACAGTTTATACCACCCGTAACTCCTAAAAGTAAAAGACGACCAAAATCTCTCGACATGATAGAACCGAGATCTCCACTTATGTCACCTAGGTCCCCTGCCATGAACAAAAATGTTTTATCACCAAGCCCAAATCCTAAATCTGGACCCACAACAATGACTGCAAATGAATACAAAGCAGTTATGTTTATTAAAAGTATTATAGAAAAGAAAGGGGATATGAAACTAAGTGGCTTGACAGGGCATTTCAGTCAAGCCCCAGAGAGTCTCCGGAATACCATAGGGTGGAGTAAAAGTGATTTGGAAAAATTTCTTAGAAACCATGCAAACATTTTCATATTAAACCATGATGAAACAGTATCTGTTGTAAAAAATGCTCGATTAAATGTAATCATAACCGGCAGTAGGCCACAAGTTAGTCCAAAACCTACAGTAACAGCCCGGAAAGGACGTATATACCATGTGGCCAAATTGTGGGGAATCATTGATCTCGGAAGACATGAACATGTTTTTATTGACAGAAACATATTTGGGAAGCACATCGATGATTTAAATAAATTGCTGAATGTAGGTGAAATGGTTTGTTTTGATGCTATACCAGCGCCAAAAGGAAGTAGAGCAAGATGGAGAGCAACAAAAGTATGGAAAGAAGATGAGTCTATCGAAGATCTTATAGAAAAAGTGGCCACAAAATTGCAACTTCCTATTGATGGAGTTCCATACAAAGAACCACCAAGTCCAATTGCAAATATTGATGAAGAAATGAGGAAAATAATCCCAGAGTTGAATGACAGTAGCATTGTGGCAACACCTGTTAGCGTTGGTGGTGTGAAGTATGCTTTTACAGATGCAGCACCAAGTGGAGCTGGTGTGGTACCAGTTTGGAACTTCAAACATGCTGAACTTGAAGACATGAAAGATGTAGATGACTTAGACTTGAGTGATGATAATGATACCACTAATCTATCCATGGTTGCCGAACGCTATTATATGAATAGATCTGTTCTAGATGATAGTCCAAGAGATGGTGGTGGGGATGGTAAGAAGTTGCAAAGGAGCATGAATGGCCAAATTGATCAGTCAGTTTTAATGGTGGGCTCTTTGACCCCACAAGGAGACCAAAGTGACACAAGTGTGTCTAAACCTCAGAAGAAAATGGTTGATGCTGGCTGCCAGACAATTGTTACTGGTGAAGTTTTAGCAACACAACTGTTTCATGAGGAATTTTGATCCCCGTCTTGATTTTGTCTTTTTTTACTCAAGTGCATTCTGATACATTATAGCATTAAAAACTGTGCTAACACAGAGCGTTTTTTGAGATTTAATTTTTTAAAGGATTGAAATTTCAACTTGCTTAAGCTTGTTAAGCAGACTGTTTTCCCAATGGATTTGCTTATGAAAAGCATCTATATAAAGTTGAATGTTTGAGTTAGCATTCAAGTAAAAGGGTCAAAATAGTAACTATTAATGGTTGTGTAAACAGGAGATTTTTGTTCAAGAATTTTTGTGTGTGAGTGTTTTAATGATGCTGAAGATGATAGTATCATACATTTTGTGTGTGCATGTGAATTAGGCACATTTTCGTTGTGTAACTGTTTGCATTTGTTGACTTCATTGTACTATTCCTCAAATTCATCCTTGTCATAAATTTTTGCACGTCAAGTTGCCAGTATTTTTGGATTAGAATACCGTATTAAATTTGTGGAGCTCAGGCATTTATTATAAGTTGAATGCTGTTGCAGAATGGTTAATGCACAACATTTTAAAGCACAAGGTTTCTCACCTACCTTAAGTAAGTCCAGATTCAAGCCCATTTGGAACCTGATGTGATTAAGTTTGTCAGTTAACTTGAAGAAAGTGGGTAGTCCTTTAGTGAGTGCGTTTTAACATACTTTCCCACCATTAAAAGCTGGTCATCACTGTGTTATTGAAAAATTGTTGAGTGTGGTGTAAAAAACCATAAAATATGTAGTAGTATTCAGAACTATCATTTTATATTCTGATAACTTTCGTTTCTAAATAGCAAGTTCCCGACACTTTGTTTCTACTTTAAACACCTTGATTTGTAAATGACAAGTTTTGAACACTACTGTGAGTGAATGGTTTAAGTGGAACTTTGCAAACAGTCTTTCTGTGTTACACAAGGTATTAAATAATTTTACCCTTTTTGATCATCACATCATTTGCGTGAGTTTGTTTGCATCAAGTTGAATATATGCAAATAATCTGATGCGCTTTATTTTTCAATACTTACACTGAATGAAACAATACATTTTTCATTCAGACACTAAGTGATTACTTATTATTTATTATTGAGGTTTGCAGATATGAAAAATTCTAAGCATGCTTTCTTCATTGTCTTGTTGATGTTTATACCTAAAATTGGCTGTGGAAATATTCACTTTTTTATGACATTCTTTTTTTAAGGGATGTTTGAATGAATTGACACTTTATGAACTTGTTTGTGCCTTGCATTTCTGTGCAATTGATTGATCTAATATATACATATATATTTTAACAGTATAGTGATTATTATGCATGAAACACCAGTGTAATTATATGAATCTCTTCAAGATTTTTTTATGTATTTCGCCTGCCTAGGAATCTATGGATTCAATATTTTTGTGCACTACAAGAAGCATTTGATGAGGAGCTTCTTATTTTTTCTATTGTGTATTTAATCATGACATTGTATTTGTAAGTATATTATTTAGGATGTATTATATTATTTTTTGCTTAAAATATCTTACATTGTAAGGTCAATAATTGGAAGATAATATATTTATTGTCATTATATAATGTAACTCGTTTCTTGCCCTTTTTCATATCTCTTAATCCAGTGCATGTCATGATTTGCATAAATCAGTTTTAACATGGATTGAAATTTACCCCTTGATATTTTTGTTACTGTTTTATATTCTCCTGAAAGTGTTCAGCATTTTATCCAAATACATGTATTGTGAAAACCTATGAAAAGATTAATGTGCTTATATATATGAAATAACATTAGCATTTGTACAAATGCTGGTTGAAGGTTTTGTATTTTTTATATTTCATTGTTTTCAAATACATTCATAAGGGCTCATTGGTGGCTGTCTGATTTGATTATTTTTTATTTTAGAGTATTGATGTGATATTGATATTAATTTCAATATTTTTTTCTTGTACTTTTTTTATACTCTATTCCTTTTATGACAGCTCTGCAGTGGCTTTTATCATTTTAATTGTGTTCTAGTCAAAAATAAAAATAAATTATGGGCCAGGTTTTTGATAGATCATTTTAAGATATAGAATGTTGGAGCCATTATTGTACCATTTTTATTAATTTCTATTAATTTATTTATTTTCTTTTTATTGTATGTGCTTTCATAAACCAAATATATGCAAAACCTTTGCATCATGAGTTCTATTTCTCAACCATAATAATGTACGTTGATATAAAACATAAAAAAGCCATTAAAGCACAAGGTATAAAATATACTCTTGAAAAGTTTAAACGATAGTACTTAACCAGTTTTGTAACAATATATACAATGCCATGCAAGGTTTGACTCACAATAGTATTATTTCTTCATGCATTAATACAATAATCAATAATGTATAAATAACCATGTCTTCTTACACAAAATATTTTTAAAGATGTATTAATTACTTTTGTTTCAAATTGGAATTATTGTTATAAAGAGTGTTGGAAGTCCTGCAGCTGATATAATAATGAAATGTTCCACCAAATTACAAACCAATATTACAGCGGTGAATTAATGCTATTTTGACTCTTATTAGTTTGGCTACTGCATATATGTGGGTGTTTATGGTGTATAAATGGAGAGAAGACAATTTAGATTTTGTCGTACTATAAAATAGTATCCGTGTAGTTAACATCCAATACAGTGGAAAAGGGTTTACAAGTATTTTTTATATTTTTTGTATCTACCTCATACTATTGTAATCCATACTAACTGCCTAGCAATCATTCTCATGTGTACATCCAAGAACAAAAGTCAGAACGAGCATCCAAATTACAGTGTAAAATGACCAAAGAGAATGTGTTTTAGACTTGATGTGGTAATGTGTGTTAAGTCTGACCATTTCTTAGTATAGGTAATAAAAGGAATGACTGTAAAATGTACTACACTGGAACCTCACTATCAAGACCATCTAACTGACTGAATCAGTATTGTGATCAGAGAGATCGTCTCTTAAGTGAAGGTCTTATTTAATATTTATTAAGACACTTTCAAGAGACTTACAGGGGCATTATTTATTAAGACACTTTCAAGAGACTTACAGGGACATTTTTTTTTTTTTAAACACAGTTAATGCTCTTTTAATATTTATTGTTTTAAATGCGAGGTGGTCTATTTAGTGCAGGTTTAATTAAATATTTGTGAAGAAATTTTTGAGAGATGAATATTTATTGTTTTAAATTTGGGTGGTCTGTAGGCGAGGTTACACTGTATACAATGTAGTCCAGGCTGCACATTGTAAGTTCTAGTGAAACATTTACCCCACAGAGTTGCTCAATCTCTCTTGTCTGTTCTCATTTGTACATTTTGTCGTGATTGATGCTGTAAGCACAAGTGATTCACAAGTTCCCTATTAAAATCAGTGTACTATGAGTTGGATGAAGCAAAGATATTAATTACACCAATAAAATATGAAAAATTTACAGTCTTTGTATATCTCTTACATTTTTTCGTTTAATCCCAGTAATTATAATTTTACTTTAGTTTCAGGATGTGCCAATGACAAGTGGGGCCTTCGTGGTCAAGTTGTTAAAGCAACGCCCTTTATATCATGAAGTCTTGCCTCTAATCAGCACTGGTTTGAGTCCCAAGGGAACCTAAGCTGATTTTGGGAGGAAGTTAGCCAGTTTATTTGTGGAAAACCAGTGGTCTTTCCCGGGTACTTTGTAACCAGGTTCTCTCCTTTCACCAGTAAAAACTGGTCGTTACCTATATGACTAACAATGTTGAGTGGCATAAAACAAAATTAAAAAAACTCCAATGAAAAATAATTTAAAAGGGTAATTCGTTCTACAGTGGTAACCTCATGGAGAGATTTCGTTTTCAGTCATCTAATCATTGGTTCACTAGAAGTGTTTTAAAGATGTACCCCATGTCACGATTTAAAACCAAATGTGCTTCAATCTAAATCTACAGCACATGGTGGAATCTAAATCACCGCATCTTTAGACGTGTGGGTATGATCGATTTTCCCAATGTATTTACATTTTGTTTCATAGTCGTTTTATGGTTTTCCGTCCCGGATTTTCGACTTACCAAGGTCTAACCTGAATATTTTGACATGCACTGTTGCATTACTCCAGTGCAACGATGGTGTTTAGTCGTCTGACCTAAAGGCTGTTACTAGTTGTGATTGTCATTTTTTTGTCATCGTGAGTCATGTGTCCTCCATTAAGTAATTTTTACTTCTCGTCGAGAACATAGTTGGCGAATTTTAACCACACTTGACAGGAAGTTTCCCCATGTCCAGCAGCATATAGTTTGCGAATGAAAAGGGGCTAGGACAAATAGGTTTCCCAAAGGGACAAAAACTTGGAACATTTACATCTTTAGAAATCTTCTCGTGAACTGATGATCAGACGACTTTCACCTTTGTATGCATGATTCTTAAGTCAATATCTACTAAGTTTGCGAATGGACACGAAGTCTGCCCAAAAAGTCTCACAGAAGTTTCCCCTACAAAGTGAGTCATTTTTCGAATGACGTTATCACGAAGTTGTATTTAAATGACTGGGTGTATTCAGATAAGGGAATATATCTTATTTCATGTCTATCACTCGACAACATATGGAATAAACGACATGAATCTAGTACATACGTACAGTTTTCTTTATTAATTTCTTATATACAAAGTAAAAAGGTAGGCCTATAATTTTAAAATGCGAACAAGGACATACATATGTACATCAAAGATATAAAATTTATAAATTTTCTTCCGGTCATCTCTGATGGAAAATAATTTTATAAGCTCACAGATACTTTGATGTCTTGGTAAAAGACATTTTAGAAACTCCCGTGATATGAAAGTTATCATACAGATTGTCAAGAGGAATTCAACAGTGGTTATACCGTGTATATCGCTTCACAATTTCTCGACATAATGGAAAGACAGTAAAATGATAATTTTAAGCATTTCTAATTGTGATGAAGATTGACATTATTACAGCTAAAATAGACAATAAAATTACAGCTCCACTATTGCTTTGTGGCGGTGTAACAGTGGTTTTAGGTACAATAAAAGGCGGTGTCACGTAATCGGCAAAGGTTTTAAAAGTACTTGTAAAGTTCGAATTTTTGCGATAAAATACAGGTGGTGATCCTATGGGAGCATTGACTGTTATACTTCCAGAAGGAACAGCAGTATTATTCCATAAGTATACCCAATGATCATTTGGAAGGTATACGTTCCATTGCTCGACATTTGGAAGTAAAACCGGTGCGACAAGTAGATCAGGACCATACATGTATTGATATTTCATACCAACTAATTTGATATCATCGTACATAAGAAAAAGGGGGCGTTGCATAGGAATTCCTTGATTTACATACTGCTGCATTGTCTTTAATGTGTAATTAGCTAAATCTCGGTGGATATCAACAAGTCGTTTAAAATGTGGTAACATATTCGGGTCATACATCTGTACATTGTACTGTGGCTGATTGCCTGAAAATAAAAGTAATACTGAATGTTATGATGACGACAACGATGTATTCTAGGCATCATCGATTTCCCAAATACATAAAACAGAGTTCAGTTTTATGTTGAACCATTACGAAAATTAGAAATCGTGACAGAAATAATATTGAACAGATCCAATCAACATTAGCTGTGGAAGCGTTAAGAGTAATAACGAATACAAAGCAGTAAGAGCGATAACAAAGTAATAATGTGAATATATAATAAATAAGCAATACATGGAACTTTTATTTTGTAACTATATATATATATATATATATATATATATATATATATATATATATATATATATATATACAGTCGATTCCACTTATTTGCATACTTGATTATTGAATATTCCTGTTAATTGCATTAGACCTAACACCTGGTTAAAATAAGAATTTTTGTTAATTGCATAAAATCCTCAAAATTGTGAGGATATGTATTAATTACGCATAAAGGTTTAAGTATTGCTCCGCCTAGGAATCGAGCAATACGGAAAAAAAGTAATATACTCTAATGAAATTCTTTCATATTTCACTTATATGTGCATCTTAGATTCCAATAAAGATATGATTAATATAAACTTTATTGATATAGTCGTTGTACTAATATGGGGCCCACAAAATTGTAATTCTGTATTTATATGGAAGTTTGCTTTTAAGACATTATTTTCTCGTACCGTTTTATGAGGATTCAATATCAATGTACCTAGGATGTTTATAATAGTAATGTGCATGTATATACAAAAGACAGGATCGTCAGTGTGGCTATGCAATTAAGAGGTATCCAACACACACCTATATATATATATATATATATATATATATATATATATATATATATATATATATATATATATATATATATATATATATATATATTGCAATTTGAAGTACTATTACCCTCATGCGTTCGCATAACAGGAGAAAACACCGCCATTTCAGCGGATCTAATTAGTAGCTCCGCTGATCGTTTCAGTCCCAGTTGTCCGAATGTTGTATAACACCCAGTGTCGAAGTGCGTTATACCAGATCCACACATACCCATAGACAAGGCAGCAGGAATTGTAGATGGTAATCCATCTCCTTTTGTGAAATCAACATTCTGATCTCCGGCCCACATTAGTGTTGTATAATTTGATGTTCCTGTGCAATAAATATCAACTTGTGTTAGAAACAGTATGCGCTTGTTATGTATAAAGTCCCATAACCTTAGTAAATATTGGCTAATATTGATTTCAATCGATATTTCTTGAACATAAAGCTACGTATCAAAAAATTGAAGGAAGAATCTCGAGTTATAATAATAATAATAAAAACAGATATAGACAGACCAAAAATTTTCCAATATCTTCGATTTTAATGATATAAAGAGTGGGTTTAGCGATTTTCTGAAACAAATTGGCTAAATACAAAACAGGTAAAAGTGTGGATTTATAACTCAAATACATACACGTTTATTTTATATAAATCATATTATTTTTATATAGATTACATAAATTTCTAGCAGTCATGAGATTTGTATTCAATGGAAGTAATGATAAATATAAGATTTAAATTTTGAAATTGGCTGAAATATTATATACACCACGAACTAAATATAACCTACTTTATTATATTATGTTGATATGTTTTCTTTTACATGACTGATATAATCACCTGTATATCCCGCTCGCATCCAGAAAACAATTTCTCCCAATTTATTAGTTTCCTGTAGAGCCTCCCTGTTAAGTCTCGCCCATAGAACTGGCCAAATGTTATGTAGATGTTCTCCTGTTTTACCATCGCTAAACTTTGCGTCTGTTGGAAGATATTCCCCGAAGTCGGCCATCCATCCACCCAATCCGAACTTAATCAAATTTGTCTTGATTTTTTCTGTATCAACACAGCAATCATGTTAATATCAATTGCTATGCTATATAAAAAATTACACGAATCAGTTTGTAAAGTAAATGAAGTGTAAACTAGAGTGTAAATAAAGTTTCAATTAACAAGTGATTAAATATGATGGATTGTTAATATATATGATTACATAACCCATTCAGTTAAATGCAAAGACATAAAATGAAAATTTGTTGAAAATTAACGCAAAGAGTTGCCAGACGTGTGAATACAAATAACATGATATTTTACATAATCGAGGGTAGTGAACTGTGGTTTTTATACCTCACATAATGGACTTGATAAATGAAGGAATATGTATGAATGGTCGAGAGAAATCACGTGGGCGGGCGACAAATCTTCATGTCTCATGAACATGTGTACCCCACTCGGAACCCCGAGCTATCAATCGTGTGATGAATGTGGCGTAATATGCAGACATATATGACGTAATATGCAGATGTATGCATCCAGCATGTTTGCAGGCGTCACAGACGACCAACTCCCAATTTCATGTCTGCTAGGTAACACTTTATCCAGTTTCTGTCTTCAGTCTATTAGAAGTCAAATCTTATAATATCGTAGTTTCTGCGGGCAACATGTGCTCTTTGGACATTGGTATTTTTAGCTTTTGTTAAACAAACAATTGTTCAACCCAGAAAAATGAGGTCTTCATTGGGCCTCATGGTATTTCTGAGTTGGATAAATCTTCCCAACTTGGCAATTCATTTATAATGACAATAGTCTCATTCTGATGTAATAAACAAATCATGAGAGTTGACACGTTTAATGGTCAATGAATTTATTCGAATATAATGCAAATATATTGACACGTGTGTATGTCGATGTTCTCATGCTGAAGTTAGGTACATATTATGAGTATTGACAAGTGTGTTTGTCAATGTTCTCATTCTGACTTAATGTACATGTAAGTGTTGACACATGTGCATGTCAATGTTCTCATTCTGACGTAATGTACATATCATTAGTGTTGACACGTGTGTATGTCAATGTTCTCATTCTGACGTAATGTACATATGAGTGTTGACACGTGTGTATGTCAATGTTCTCATTCTGACGTAATGTACATATGAGTGTTGACACATGTGTATGTCAATGTTCTCATTTTGACGTAATGCATATATCATTAGTGTTGACACGTGTGTATGTCAATGTTCTCATTCTGACGTAATGTACATATCATTAGTGTTGACACGTGTGTATGTCAATGTTCTCATTCTGTCTTGATGTACACATCATGTGTTGATACGTGTGTATTTCAATGTTTTCATTTTGACGCGATGTACTCATTATAAGGGTCGACACGTGTGTCTGTCAATGTTCTCAATCTGACGTAATGTACATATGAGTGTTGATACGTGTGCATGCCAATGTGTTATATACTGACAAGACATACACATCATGAATATTGACACGTGTGCATGTCAATGTCTTCATTCTGTCTTGATGTACACATCATGAGGATCGACACGTGTGCATGTAAATGTTCTCATTCTGATGTAATGTACAAATGATTAGTGTTGACACGTGTGTATATCGATGTTCTTATTCTGATGTGATGTACACGCCATGAAGATCAACAAGTGTGCATGAAAGTATTATAAACATAATACCAAAGTTATATTGCTCAAGACGATCGTTTCTGTCAATTAGATTTCCTCAGTTGAGCTCCAATTTAAAATATTTTCCATAGAGAAAGTGATATCATACAAGGACAAACAAAAAATCTAAACGCATAACCAAATCCGTCTAAGATTGACCACTGTAAAAAGATGACTATCTTAGCTTGGTGCGAAATATTACTTTAGTACAAGATTATCACCTGGTACCGAAATACCAGGTACTAGGTTTAAGTATAACCTCGGGGACTCAAACGGTCCACCAGCAGTGGTAACGACCTAGTGGTTGTAAATATTATAAACATAATACCAAAGTTATAAATATTCTCATTCTGATGAAATGCACACATCAAAAGTCTTGACACATGACAGTGTATATGTCAATGCTCTCATCCTGGCATAATGTACACATACTGAGTTTTGACACATGTGGTTTTCAACATTCCCACCCTAAAATTCTGAACACAGCTTGGTTGTTAATACGGTGATACATTTGAATGTTAATATTCATAAATATTAAAAACATAATACCAAAATTGCAGTTTTGCAAAAAATAAGGTCCAAAACAAAAATCAATGACGATCTTTTTTTTCAGCGACATCATTTAAGGTCGAATTGTAATAGATGTATAGTTCCGAAAGATAATAGGGCACCATTCAAGTCCGAATACTACACCTAAATGTTATGCTGGATCCGTCTTAGAAATACTATTGTGAACTGACAATAGAACATATTATGTTGTGTGAAAGGAACATCAGCTGTGTGGTGTTTTTTTTTCAAATCATGTCCTTTCATTTCCTTTTATTACTAAGATTGATATTTATGAAAAAGCATAAAAATTCTTAGATTCCTATATATTTTGTGAAAATTGCCTGAGAAACCCAGTCAACTTGCAACTGATAGTCATCTTTACTGTTTGTATATGCATACGAGACTGTACCTGACCTTGTTTTCATAAAATATATAGGAATATAAGATTTGTTATGCCTGTGCTATTTGTTATTGTAAATCAAGTACAAGTATTAAACAGAAAAAATCGTATTAATTGTTGTTGTTTTTTTTAGTAAACGCAGTTAATGTCCCTTTAATAGGACGCATTGATTTACCTTTATACCAATTGTAAGCATCGGGATTTGTAAGGTCCACAATACCACAGTCAAATTCCCCGAAATCAACAAGGTAGGTCTGATCTGTGCTGTTCTTCACGAGATATCCATGACCATGGGCCTCTTCAAACATGTCTCCTTTATTGTTCAAATTAGGGTTCATATACACAGTGACGCGAACACCCTCCTTCTTTAGTTCTTGAATTCTCTTGTCCAAATCTGAAAAAAATTGGCAACAATTATCTGTATAGTACTTTCAAATTATATATATATATATATATATATATATATATATATATATATAGAATATATATATATAATATATATATATATATATATATATATATATATATCCCTTAATTCTAATCAGATAAGTCAAAACAATAAGGCCTTCTTTCTAACAGTAGGAATGCACAGGTAAAACGTGACTTCATGAATTACTGTAGCTTTGATATTTGTTTCACCGAAACCAAGTCTGTCACTCATGTTCTGATTCAATTTAAACTCGTTGTGTTTGTAAACATGTGCCAATTTACCTTGGTAGACCTATACTATATTTCGCCTAAAATAAAATATAGTTTTTTGTTTAACAATAATATAAAACAACATGTAGATACAAGTTTTATGATGATCAAATTCTATCCGATGTAAATGTAGATTTCTATTTCTATACATATTGACTAATTTAAGTTTTCATTTGAATAAAATTTATTTGTTCTAGACTACTGTAAATGAATATAGAACAATTTGTCACGAAATTCAAATACCACATCCTATCCGAGTAAACAAAGTAATTTTTGTGAATGTTTACCTGGATAACGTTCCTTATTCCATCTCCAATTCCAAAATACTCTTTGACCAAATGATGTATTTATTGTGCCTGACCAA
The DNA here is from genome assembly GCA_030159075.1 of Atrina japonica. Lineage (NCBI taxonomy): Eukaryota > Metazoa > Mollusca > Bivalvia > Pterioida > Pinnidae > Atrina > Atrina japonica. Next base: position 1,058,888 of record BROG01000051.1, read on the forward strand.
TCCTGAATCCAAAGTCCCCGGATGTTGACTCCTGCATCCTTTGCAGCATTATACTTTTCCATCATCTAAAACAGAATCAACGTTATTAGGTAACGAGTATAAATAAATAACTAATGATTCCGCACTATTCCACACAGGTGTTTGAAAAGAAAAACATTATTTTGTTTAATAGAAATGTTTGATGATCAATAATCAATAGATTTGCATGAAATTCCACGATGCTGCCCACAGAAACATATATGATAGTCAATCTTAATCTACTGTTTGAAGGTACCAGCACCGTAAATGTGGGTATTTTCACGTGTTGTTACACGATTTTGTTTATGCAAACCATACCATATCCGGTATTTTACGCGATTTCACTTCTTACTAGTCCTGTGTTAAACGGTGATTTTAGCATAACTGTTGGACTCTTCATCGCGTATTTAGTATAAATTACCCCCACACGTAACATTTTACGTTTACAGTAATACTTGCATACCGTCTCTGTCCCTCCTTGTACAGCCATTATTATCCCATCGTATGACCATGATGGCAATTCTGGCATTCTTACAAGCACATTAGATAAATCCTTTACTACACCCATCAATGTCGTGGATGATTTGAAAAAGATTAATCCTATATCTCCTTTCACAAATACTTCATGAAAAGTGGGTACACTAAAATCTGCTACCATGTAATTGATCGATGTGAAATGAAAGTAGTACTTTCTGGAACTGATAAACGATGGCTGTGGAAAATACGTGGTTGAAAAGTCACCTCCACCGCCGGTCTGAAGGTCAGCAAAGAATGTAGTATTGGTGCTTTTATCTCTACCTACCCCTAAAATGAATGTCGAAAATATAACTGAACATTATTTACCAACCAATTAAGCTCTCTCTCTCTCTCTCTCTCTCTCTCTCTCTCTCTCTCTCTCTCTCTCTCTCTCTCTCTCTCTCTCTCTCTCTCTCTCTCTCTCTCTCTCTCAGAGAGAGAATTATTACAATAATTTTCAATGCCATGTCCACTGCCATGACACAAATTTATGCAGAAAAGCATTGAAATTAAATCAATTTGGCGCAAAAGGTATCTTTATTTCTATCACATCACATTTTATGATTCTTTATGTATCAGAACTTGGATTGGCTTTATTTGATCTGTCGATGGCATTATCATCATAATACTACCTTTACAATGTGTACAACTACTTTATGTACAAAGTTAGCAAAATGTAATTCATAGATACCAGAGTGTTGACACAGAGAAATGATACACAGTGAGTATTTGACAAACAAGGAGCTCTTGAATAGACAGAAGTGGGATTAAGTGCCAAAGAAGAGTAAGCATCCTATATTCGCCGTGATTCCGCGGTCGAATCTAGATTAAAACAAGGGACACAACTCTATACATAATCGGTATATACGACTGCCAATATAATTGAAATTGAATTCAAAACAAACAACGTTCCACTATAACCTTGTTCTCGTGTCCACATAGGATATGTTTGATCGTCAGAGCGCAAGACAGAGAAGTACTCCAATGTTGTGTACGTTCTTTCCCTCAGATTTACATGTGTATACTGCTCTCCGCCTCCATATACTTGTTCAGAGGGATCAGCTGCCAGTCGTATCCAACTGTATGAATAATTTAAACCAATATTTTGTACAGACACTACCAGATCTTGGTTCATTGAGGTTTCCAATGTTATGTTTACCTGGAATATCAATTACGTCATAACGGTTAAACTATCCAAATTTTGTATGGCACTGTAAAAATATTTATAATTTTCTTTTTTATTTCTGTAATATTAGAATATTTGTGGTTATTAGTATCAACTCTTTACGTAAATAGTACAAATTCATTTATATATATATATATATATATAGAGAGAGAGAGAGAGAGAGAGAGAGAGAGAGAGAGAGAGAGAGAGAGAGAAAGAGAGAGAGATAGTAAAACCTGTAATAGCGGCCACCTCTTAAAAAGGCCCATTTTTTTTTCAAGTCCCATGTCTGCATACTTCAACTAAATTGAAACTGTGTATAAAGGTCACCTGCAAATAAAGGTCAATAATTTCTGGTCCCTTGGGTGGCCACTATATGCAGGTTTCACTATATATATATATATATATATATATATATATATATATATATATATATATATATATATATATATATATATATATATATATATATTCATATTTCAGATTCACTACGTCATTAAAATTATTTTCATTTTTTGCGATTTATTATGCACATATTAACAATGTGAAAGAATGAGAAAAGAAACAATTTGAACGAATATAAGACATTTAGCGAATACCTTATAGAGGCCATTGCTTAAAGTTATTGTATCTACGTTCCCAGTGCCTGGTTTGTACGCATATGTATGGAGACCTATCCGTTCTTGTATGTAATTTCGTATACGAAAGTTTCCCAGAGCTTCTTTGAACACTGTTTGTCCTTGACCCACATACAAAAATGGTGACATGACTGAATGGGAAATGACCTTGAAAAAAAAACCGAAAAAAGTAAGTACACACTGCAAAATACCTTACATCACTGTAGATTGTCGATAATACTTCATGCTTTTTATGTCTAAATTTCTTTTTTTCTCTTTACTATAATTTGCCAAATGTTCAAAACAGGGAGTATTTCGGACACAAATGTCCCTGACTTGGTTATATAACCCGGCTCTTTTATAACGAGTTTGAACTATTCAATGTTATTTTCTGCGCATGTCGGAAATGTTGCAAAATATTTAATATTTGCTGATTTACAGTCCATGTTTGTATTTGCCCATTATTATTCACACGTTTTGAGTTTTATATTTTCCCATTTCATCACATGTCCTACATCCAGGATCTCCACACATTTACCTCTGAATTGAATTTTAATCTAGTTAATAGTTTCTGCAGATTGTCTGGCTGTCGTCGGCTGTTAGTTATTAATGATTCGTTAATTACTTTGTTTACATTTTTGTATAAAATGATATTTTATTCTAAAGTAATATTTTAAGTGGGTAGCACCGTTTAAATTCTAAACTCAGTCATCTATCTTTTACAGTGGTTATTCTTAGACGGATTTAGGAATACATTTAGGTTGAGCATTTTATCTGACCGTTTTTTGCAAAACAATAACTTTGGTAGATTCTGCAATGTTTATATATAATATTGTGACGCAAATGGGTATGTCCGTTTGAAGCTGATGTGATTATTATTACCGTCTTTTACCGATATGTATTTGGTTATGGCACAAAGGAATACAACGTAAATAACACTCTTCTTCTTCTTCTTCTTCTTCTGGAAAACGTGTGATCTTGCCCAAAAGAAGAGAAGTCCGTAGATATTAGTTTATACGTATACATAACCATGACTAATGACCCCGATTTTGTCTGTTTTGATTAAAATTGACGTCAAATGTTTTTAATTTATCTTATCCTAATGTTTATCAACAAATTTCGAATTCATTTGACACATAACTCAATGACCCCAATTCGTCCAGTTCCCCCTACAGTTGTAGTGCAGCACATAATGAAACATGTTGAGCTCTGCATTAGACTTATGCAAATCATGTTAAGCAGAATGCTTATAAAAGTAGTAGGCACCAACAGTTAAAAATCGATCTCAGGATGACACAGACCAGACACTGAACCCGGATCTTCTGCTTGCTAAAATAATAATCTGTCCATTTAGATCATTGTAACTAGGATGGCTGCTAAACTAACACTCTACTGAGCCATTGACATTGTGTGGCTAAGAAGTTTGCTAGACGAACTCTCTACCAATTAAGTAATGAGGTAATTGTGACTTTGTAGTCTGCTAAACTATACTCTACACATTGGGATCGAAACTCTCTACCCACCAAGCAATGGATAATTGCTACTCATTAGTCTCTTAAACTAATATTCTACCCAAAGAACCATTGGGATCGATATGACTAGGAAGTCTGCTTAACACACACTCTACTTACTTAGCCACCAGAATCATTGTGAACATTGAAGTCTGATCAATGAACACTCTACTTATTTAGTCATCGGAATCACTGTGAACTTTGAAATCTGCTAAACGAGCACTATATCCCCACACAAACGCACACTATAAGGCAATGTAATATGAAAATCGAAACCAAGTACACGTATAAGAAAAAAGTGGCATACAATATTTCACAAAATTGTATGTTAAGTTTTGTTTGTAGTAAAACAAGCTTCTAGGATAATCAGAAAAAAATTAATTGAACTCGTTCTCAAACATTACACTAAGAAAAGCAACAATGGAGAATATAAAAAACATAATACCAAAGTTATATTGCTTAAGACGATCGTATCTGTCAATTAGACGTCATCAGTTGAGCTCCCATTTTGGATAGATTTTCGAAAGGGAAAGTGGTATCATATATGGCCAAATAATAAATCTAAATGCATAGCAAATCCGTCTAAGAGTAACCACTGTAAAAAGATCGGACAAAGCCGTAATATACTATGATTTGACCGTATAGATAAGCGGTTGAATATCAAAATGATAAAACTCCTGTATTAAAATTAAATGAACATTAGTTTAAATAGTTGTCGTCAGTATGTAAACCAGTCTATGCGTTATATGGTGATTCACTTTTGTATGATGGTAGTTTATCACAAACATCTAACGTGAGTTGATTTCAAATATTAAATAGCTACAATAAAACCAGTATTTGAATTTTAACAAATAAAGGCAGATAATAATGCTATGGAATTTAGAGCGGGAACCTGTTTGAGGGACAGAGTTACCTTTTGGTTATCATACGAATAATTGTACTCACACTTTTTGCTTATTACAAACATGAAAAGAGGGATTCTACAATGAGTGTTAGTTAATTATCATGTTTATCTAATTCGAGTAAGTTAATTTTCAAAAATCTGAAAAGACACGAGGATTACCAAGTGTCTTTGCTAATTTTTAGAATTAACTAACGACAGTTAGATAAACATGATAATCAGCTACACGAGTTGTTGAATCTGTTTCTACCATAACTGAAAACATGCGTAGTATGGAACATTAGCCTACATCACATCTAGACACCACCAGGCTCGGATTATCATGATCGCGTCAAACCTATATCTCGCTTCAATCACAATTTCTCCAAATTCCATCAATATGTGAGATCAAAATCTTTAATAACGGACTACCTTTCCCAATTTACTCTTATCGCCAACTTTGGCTACCAACACCTGACCTGATTTCATGTAAATATTGTCATTACAGTACTAGTGCGGGCTCAGTCATTGAGATTTATTCAGCCCTGTTGGTTATTGAGGATTCACTCCTCACGTATTTCATTGGACTTTGACTGTGGACTCACGGTGAGTGTGACCGGTCGACAGGGGATGCTTACGCCTCCATGGCACCTGACTCAACTCTTGGTCCGTGTTTGTCCATTTTTACCAGATTTGTATCCATGTCCTGGACATTCTATTGATTTATACTTTGGTATAAATATAAAAATCTCAGATACCAAAGTATAAATCAATAGGATGTCCAGGACATAGATACAAATCCGGTAAAAATGGACAAACACGGACCTCTGGAAACCAAGAGGTGGGATCAGGTGCCATGGAGGAGTAAGCATCCCCTGTCGACCGGTCACACCCGCCGTGAGTCCACAGTCAAGTCCAATGAAACACACGAGGAGTGTATCCTCGTCACAATTGGTACAGACGTCTCAACAACCGCCAACGAAAAGGCAACTCAACATTTTACTTAGTGAAACAGAGTAGTCGCAAACAAGACTACCATACCGACCATAAAATTTGCGGAACGTTGACATTAAACGCGGTTTTCGATCTGAGATTGTTTATTTTGTATATGTTCAACTAACTGTTTATACAACCACTTGAGAGTGGTATTAAAACAAAGTTATGGTAGAAAACGTTTTATTCCTCACTTGGTACTCGTAGGTACGGTGACATGTAAGAGCGATAACTCTTGCCTGTGTTACCTAAAAAATCGTCCAGGTAAAAAAATGGTTCACGAACCCACCCCCCTCGCCAGGTTATATGGATTTTACGATCTCGATTCTCTCTTTCAGGAACAATTTCCATTTATCTAGTATGGAGTTTATAAAAACACAGGCGACAGACAATTAACCAATTTAACATGTACATTGTATATAGCATTAGAACTCTATATTTCTTAAGTTTATAATTGCATGCACTTTCTAACTGAAGCCATTGGAAATGTAGAAACCTATAGGTCTACAGAGATAATTTTAATGTTGTAACTAATCTGTAATTTTTGTTTGTTTATTGTTGTTTAACGTCCCACTCAAGAATCTTTCACTCATTTGGAGATGTCAACAAATGCCGCTGGAAAACTTCAAATTTGTCCTATGCTCGGCACTGATGGCCATTGAGCATTTATGTTTATTTAAGCAGCCGACACGGGACCTCAGTTTTTACTTAGTATCATTCCGAAGGACAGGAGAAACCAACCTGCCGTTGGCTGGACTCAAACTCACGACCTAACGACCTCACGAGCATGAGTCGAATGCGCTACCGACTAAGCCAGGCCGGCTCTAAGTAATCTGTAAAAAATCGACATAAAAATTATGTTTTTGTCTGAAGACAATATAAGTAGAAACTTTAGTGAACACTTTAAACAATTACATAACCTGTCTGAAAGCTGCTCAGATCAATTTACCTATCTTTCCTTGCTCCCTCCTTCCTGACAACCGAGTAGATTTCAGGTTTTTATAGTGATATACACAATTCCATGTTTACTTAAGTGACATTCATCCTAATAATCACAATTCAGTTTATCGTGCAGCTAAAATATACCGTCTAACCCGCCTTATCGACACATATTAATCAACCTTTCACGATATCCACAAAGTATTTCCTTGATACAATGAGCTGATATACAATGTATACACATGTATGCATAATATCTCTGTAGAATTCTGCTAAATTTTAACACAGTTACATGCATGCATTCCTCGATACTAGTTAAAGCAACCTTTTACATAATTTCATAAAACTTTATTGTTTACAATTTTGTATTCCTTAAATGTGCCTACAGGTTGGATATCATTCACGGCATTTTAAAAAATACCTCTGCAATGAACACACTAAATTAGAAAAAAAAGTTATAACGTCTACAACGGTCTTTGTGTTTGCAACATCAGCTATATTAAACCCATGCAGAAAATGTTTAATATGTATCTACATTATTTTAGTTTTAGCAATGCTCCAAGCCATCAAAAACCGTCAGCTCATATGATAATAACACGATGACCCTACTACAAATATATATATATATATATATATATATATATATATATATATATATATATATATTATATATATATATATATATATATATAATATATAATATATATATTATAAACTTACAAGCTTCCCGGATATAGATACGTTGAATCCATTGGTAGTATTTGTAACAACAAACTGTTTCTGGGCATTAACTGTTAACAGAATACAATGGACAAAGACTACAATCAACGTAAACCGTTTCAGCTCCATCTCTGTAAGATAATGTGCATAGTCATGCTGTAATAAATCACTGCTGTGATAAAAATAAAAAGCATATGAAAAGTAATGAAGATGTTAATGCAATGTTTAATGTTTAATTCATCACATACGTTGTTTAACATCGTTTAACAGTTATGACACTGAAAAATTATTTTTTCTGCTGTTAGCTATTTTAAATTAATTAACATAAATATTGTGAAATTTTGCCTTATGTAAATTTCTTTTTAAAGTGTCAGTTTTAACCACTCGTCTTACTACGAGTAGTAATGTCGGCCGTAGAGATATCTACTTCAACTGGACCTAAGATACGATTCATTTATTTATGATATCTAAAACAAATACTATCAAATGTCCACAACTTGTACTAGGAATTTCTCGTATCCTTTTCAGATCGGTAGATAAGAAATGAGGAATCACTTTGTATGTTTTCTTTAAAAACTGACCTCCTAAAATAGAGTAGATCATCGATCAATTATTTCTTACATGACATCTGAACGCCTTGAAAACGATATCAAGTGAGATGAGATGATTTGAATTTCAAATTTTTGAAAGTTTCGTTCTGAAATGTAAATATTCAAACACCACCTGTACTTGTCTCAGTTGATAAAATGACCTGTAGTAATATTTCATGATTTTCTTGCTCTTGCCTTTTGAGAACTTTGTTTTAAAATTACAGATACCAAAGTATAAATCTTCAGGATGTGCAGGATACACTATAAATCTGATGAAATTAGCTAAACACGGACCTCTGGGGATTCAGAGGTGAGATCAGGTGCCATGGAGGAGTAAGCATCCCCTGTGGACCGGTCACATCCGTTGCCAGTCCACAGTCATATTCAAATGAAATAAGTGAAGAATACATCCTTGTCACAATCGGTACAGATGGCTTGACAACCGCTATCGAACAGGCAAATCAAAAATGAAACATGAAAATTATCATTATACCAACGGTATACTGATTATTCCTAATCAATTTTTTGTTAAAATAAGATGTATGTTTTAGAATATACAGGGACTTTGTAGATATTATAAACATAATAACGATCTTCCTAAAGACAAACATTTCTGTTTTGGTCAATAATTCAAAAAACGAAAGGGGTATCAGACAAAGCCAAAATGGTAAACCCTAATGTAACGCTGTGTTTGTTGATAATTATGGGATATTTTGTATTACAGTTTATACTAAATACATTTCTTTGGACGCGACAATTATCTTCTCAATTTTCGCTTTTATCACTCTATGGCTGATTCAGAGTTTTGATTCAAAGGCAATGCATATCAAGTGTCTTCCGACAAAAGTGCAATATCACTTCCATGTTCACATGGTATTAGGTGATTGAATGGCGTGATGGCTAACGTTGAAAAACCATTCCAAAAGTTTCTATTTCATTCTAGGATATATAATAATATAGATAAAGATGTAAATGCATCTGTGTGTATGTATGTAGGTATGTATGTATGTAAGCTAGTAGGTATGATATGTATAGTTATGTATGTCTTCGTAAATTAGTGACACAGTAACTGTACCTTGGGTTTTCAGAACATCTACAAATATGATACTGGACAAGATACATTCTTGTCTTAATCACCCTTCGATCACCATACAAATCACTGTTGAACTGCCTTGTTTGACAGTGTTTGAATGGTATGGTGGCGACCAGTTTTAATGTCGAAAGAAAGAATCCGGTTACAATGTACCCGGGAAGATACCGCCACTCATCCACAAGGAAACTCACAAACTTTTTTTTACAAAATCAACTTAGGTTCCAGCAGGATTCGAACTTGTGGTAACCAGATGTGAGTTTAAAACAGTGGTAACGAGTAGTTTAAAGCGCGATGCTCAAACCACTCCGGCCACAGATGCCTCAAAATCACTGTCCAATAAGAATATTTATATTATCATTTACTCATTTCATAGATTTAAAAAAAATACTATTATTATTCTAAAATTTTATTAATTTAAATCAAGATGTGCAAAATTTGGTTTCAATAATTACATCACCATTATAACTTTGGTATTATGTTATAACACCAAACACTTTTAAATCAAAATGGCAAGCACTTGATTTAAATGAATGTTGCATGTTGTATGATCAGCATATACATTATTTACTATGTATCGTTGCAGTACTATATCTGTTATATATCTATTTACAAGTCATTGAAATCATGTTCTGATTGATATCAATACGACCAAGATTATCACGTAAGTGAGGTCACTCAACATGTGAAATAATTTCAGAATTATAGCCGAAGAAAAGAATAACAAAATGATTATCGTGAATCGTACAAATGTAAAATAATAAGAGAAACTGTTTGAAAAATAATTCTGTACTACAAAAACTAAGATCAGATCAGCAATTATGTGTTATATATACGCTATTATCAGTGAGCATTTTGAAATATATACCACAACATGGTGTTAGTGAAATGGTGAAAACAAAGTAAAAGCAAAATGCAGTTTCCCATGTATTTGAAAAATAGGAAAAATACTTACTGTGAGCACAAGCGGCAGTCTGCGTTTGAATTATGATAACAGTACCTGTAAATTTAACTGGCGGGGCAGTTTATTTGACTTTGTAATCTTAACTGTTATCAATGTTTTAAATAGGACGGATATTTTAAAGTATATATCAGTTTGAACAGATATTAACAGACAGGAGTCGTCTATGAGGTACCCCAACATTTTCCATAGGTAAAAGAAAAAGAGAGATATTTTACTATTTTATATCCTTTTTTATATTTTTTATATTGCTTCTTTACATCCGAAAATGTTCACGAGACTCCATCTAGCAGGTAAGTTGTTTGCCGGTTTCGTTAACTCGGTTTCTCGTTGATGGAGCAATCGGAGATCGGCGGAATGTATCGACTGCTTTCATTCGGGTTACGGTTTGCTGGGCATGATTCTACAGGTAATCCTGCATTAACTGTAAATTGGGTACTTGATTATATATATATATATATATATATATATATATATATATATATATATATATATATATATATATATATATATATATATATATATATATATATATATATATATATATATATATATATATACAGTATGTCCTGGATACATGTATACATATATGTTACATCTTTATCTAAAAGTTTCAAAGCAGCTAAGTCAGAAAATGGAAAATGTATATATCAGACTCCATGTACATCAACATTGTCGATCAAGCACAAGGAAATAAGCATTTTAATACCAGATCCCAACAATCTTAGAATTCAGTACAAATGTTTTAAGTCTGTGTTACAATTTTCTTTGTCAACTTCTACAAAATCAAACATTTTACTAGTGTTGAATATAAAACATTGTACATGGCTTTTTTACTGAACATAGCCTTTTTAATTGCGTCTGAGACTGTATCCCTGTATACTGATCATTTTGTCATTACTATAACCTTATATGTTATCACTGGACATCTTGGGAAAGCTAAAACCTTATTTTTCCTTTGCCAAAAATATACAGAATCTGTTACATATAAGTGCACTCAGTAGTCACACTTACTATTGCAGTTCGTTTTACAAAATTTTGTCACATGAACATTTGATGAATTATATATGTTAAGCTCATATAGGTAAAAAAAAACAATCAATTATCAATTCACATATAAATTTCAATAAACACCTATGTACAAGCTTTGAACTTCTCTCTTGTGAGCCGCAACAGAGAAAATTGATAAAAGCTGATGATCGAAACCATTGCAATCTCTTTTTATCCATAAAATCCATGCTCGACCCTTATACTAGACATGAAGTGTAAATTACGGCATGGCGTTCGAATACGGCATGGAATTCTGGTACACGTGGATAACTTTTTCTGGTAATCCGTTTACTTCCCACAGACAGCAACTGCTCATGTAAATAGTAAGAATTTATGAAATAGCTCTGGTTTCGGTAGAGTATCTAAAACATATTTATATATTATAGCCATACTTATACAAAGCAAATAAATTATTATTCTAATTTCTAATTACTAATATCTAACAATAACTACCAATAAATTACTAATCAAACAAAATATAAGCTACGTGTCTGAGCACCAAAGAAAAAAAATGATTTATCCTATATGTCTTTTTATATATATAAAAACAAATATTTGTATTGAGAAGAAAGTAATATACATAATTTTATCTGATGAACTCACTGGATGTCATAAGAACCAGCCCAAGTCCAAGAACAATTTACCATTTTTCTTGATTTGAAATTGTAAATTAAAGAAACTGATTTATCCAACTATTAATAGGAGAAATACAATTTTCTGAATATAAGTACAATGTAATAAATGAAAATAGAATTAAAGATTAAAAAAATATGAAACTTTTAAATGACAAAATTCATGACATGAAAGTTAAAAAGATATTTTAAAAAATCAGATGTTTTATTCTATCGAAAAGAAAGCGACATTGCTATACTATATACCAGGAAATGTTCGCTTCCGTTTAAATTTCACTAAATCATTGAAACTGACATTCATGTCATCTATGAGACTAAGATTATTAGGGCGAATTTAAGAAGAGATGAAAACGCTTGCTGTCGTAAAATGGCGAAAATAACCCGGGGCGAAAATCCCCAGGTACACAGTATACCTACGAATGTTAATAAGAAATAAAAATGAAGAAGTACCAATTAATAATCGAAACTCAAGTCCATTAGAAATAGAACATGACAAATTAGATGTGTTAATGCTTCCACATGAAGATCCTATTGCGAATCACAAACGGGATGGACCAGGTGTCCGGAAAGCGTCCATGCTGGCATGACACACACGTCACATATGTTGCAATGGAACCTTTTAGTTCGATGAATGTCAAATTCGCGTGAAAAAGAAGTACCAATTAATAATCGAAACTCAAGTCCATTAGAAATAGAACATGACAAATTAGATGTGTTAATGCTCTCAACATGAAGAACTATTGCGAATCACAAACGGGATAGGACCAGGTGTCCGGAAAGAGTCCCATGCTGGCATGCCACACCCGTCACAAATGTTGCATGGAAACCTTTCTAGTTCGATGAAAATGTCAAATTCGGTGAAAATGTCAAGAATGGTGAAAAGGTCAAGTTCGGTAAAATAATGTACTGGCACATGACAATGATAGAGTATTTTATTTGTATTTATAATTGTCTCCTACGGTTTAATGAATTAACATAGGTGCTATTCCTCACCGAAATCTTATTATCAATGATAATTGAAACGCGATGTATAACCATATTTGAACTATGTTACATACATTAGTCTAGATCTCCATGTTTATTTCCATTTCAGTTAATTAATTAACTGTTGTAAAAGTCAAATATGACCAATACCATGTTGATTTGTTTGAAATCACTTCAGATCTTCCATTAAATGTTTATATATTATCACATGATTATAAACTGAACAAAGATGTACAAATATAGCTTTGATTTTGTTTATCATTCTGGTATATCATTTCGTATTTGAACTAGCGATATCGTCTCAAACAGAATAAATTATGTTGAAGTATAAAGTTCGCGTATGTGGAATTTCCATACAAATTTGCAATTAAAGTACGAAACATATTTAAATAAGCCAACATTTATATTGAATAACAACTAAAGTTTGTTCTGGCTCATAGAGTATATTTAAGTGCATATTTCGCAAATAGGGGTTATCTCCCCTTTACCAAGGCGTTTCATTTTTGGAATATATGAAATTACAGCTATCACAGAAGTAATCTCCAGAATTTCATCTTTCGTACGATGTCTTTTTAACTTCTGAACGGGAAAGTGTTTCGTTTATTACCAATGTATTTTACAGAGGGTGAATATTACAAAAATGAATGTTGGGTCCTATTTCACACATATTCATAAATATCAGATTGTTTTCTGTAAAGAAATACATGCATTACTGATTAATGAAAATGTCGTCCAGTACATTTACAAGAAAATATAAATTTGTAAATTGCAATTATTCGAGGTAGTTGCGAGGTCGATGCAAACAAAAAGTGTCATACGACACTTCGTTAACAAAAAAAACCACATATTTAATTTACTCTCATGCGATCGAAAAGATTTATAGCCTCTAAACTAATGCCAAAAATGGCGATATAAAGGTTTTTGAGTTATTCATAAAAATGGTTTTAGTCTATGTAATTGTATCAATTTCAATAAACAATTAATGGAGATTAAGATGCAGATCTCACACTACTATGTGACAATTTGTGACAAGCACATATAAAGTAAAATTGCTTAGTTTTAAAATAGACACGACAAACATTATTTTCGGTTCTCCAATCGTCAGATATTCGCATCTGTTATATCATTTATGTGAATTTTGGCTCAACAATCGTCAACTTTTCACACTTGGTTTCCAGAGGTCCGTGTTTGTCCATTTTTTCCGGATTTGTATCTGTGTCCTGGACATCCTAAAGATTTATACTTTGGTATCTGAGATGTTTTATAAGATAAGATAAGATAAGATAAGATAAGATATGTTTATTGTACTATAAAGGCCTCCAGCCCACGGTACCAATTACAATAAGTAATTTATAATTTATACCACTACATCATTTGAACAATATTTAACACAACATATTATACAATAGCTTTATAAGCTCATACAGACATTACACATAACAATATTTATTTTTGCAAAAATAAAACGCATAATACAAAATATCAAATTGGCAAGTATTTTCAAATTGACAGCATTTCTTCTCGAACTAACAATGCCTTTTTTATATAAATTGCAAGGTTTCTTAAAATATTCACATCTTTTGACTTGAACAAAGTTACAAGTTTCTCTCTACAGACATGGTTTTGACACCAAGAAGGTAAAAAACATTTTCGAATATCAGCTAGCATTGGACATATTAAAACAAAATGATATTCATCTTCTACCACTTGATAATTACATAATTGAGATGTTTTATATGATTATCTGATGTTTCGGCTATCCAATCGTCAACTTTTAACTTTTATGATATGATGTTTCGGCTCTCCAGTCTTCAATTTTTCACATCTAGCTTATGATATCATTTATATGATATATCGGCTTTCCAATTGTCAACTTTCCAAATCTAATTATCCTATATATGTTCTGAATGTCTCCGATATTCTAGGGCCTGTCCAACGTTCGGTCATATCATACACAGGAGAAGCCTATTCTTTGGAATAAAGTTATGAAGAGCCATTCGTCTATACCATGTTTCACACGCTGGGGTATTGTATGAAAGTGTTAGTTTCATCGTCTGTACCAACTGTAAGTGATTTACTCCTTGCCTCTTGATATTGATTTGACTGCGGAACTCCGGGGGAGAGACATGTAGGTACCGGATGTTCAATCACCAGTGGCCCCTGATCCTACACTTGGAATCTTCCAGATGACCGAGTTTGTCTATCATGGCTTTGTTTTGTGTGATAATTATATTGTACACTGAATTTACACCGAGTCATCTATCGCCATTTCCCCATAGCTTTCTATGTTAAATCAAGGCTTTTTAAATACCTGCCACAAAGTAATGCTTACATCAATTCTTGTCAAAGTTCACATATTTATAAAAGGTTCTATCCATCATCATCTGATATTAGTTTTAAACTCCTTTCTTTTTTTGAGAAGCAGTAAGTATTAAAAACTGCTTTACTGGCAACACTTACTATGATCAAAGAGGAAATGACATCTCTCTCACCATCAGTTAAACACCTTGCATGCACACTCTCAAAATTTTCACAAAACATTTATTTCATACATTGTACATATAATGAGGTTGAAAAGAGTTAAAGACAACTTTTCACTAAATCCCTGACCAAAATATTCAGGCTCCGTGATGAAATTTAACTGAAATAACTATTTAGGTTATATTATATAACAAATTATATATATATTTAAAAGGGAGAGTACTGATTATTCTGTATCTACAAGTGTACTACATGTATAACAGTAAATATGAAATACTTAAATGTGAATCACATGTATATGTATCAATTAATATATCACAAAATACACATGTACAATGTACATGTCGTAGTCAGTACAGACGTGCATCTCAATATCATGTTATGGTCTGGAAATTAATTAGTACACTTATTTATAGATACAATAGATACAAATATTTAGACATTTTAAATAAAAGTATTATATCTGTGTTTTAAATTCCCTCATGGCTTGTCCAATTCTTTTGGAATTGTGTTAGTAATGAATTTCTCCTTGCAACTTCTCCAGGCACACGTAGTTTCTAAAAAACGTTTCTACAAATATCAAAGTTTCGGATAGAATCTTTGACACGACATACATATATATGATTTTTTATTAAAACTAAGAAATGATTTAACATTGGCCCTTATTTTGGATTTCCAAATAAAATGTCAGAGACTGTAAAATTAATGAAGTCCCTATTCATGATTTCTGTATACCAAACTGTGAAATCTTCAAATATTTTAACTGCATAATAACATTGTGTAAAGATATGTTCCAAAGTTCCTTGTTCTCGTTTACAAAATGTACAAAAGTCATCTGTTGATAATTTCATTTTAACTAAAATGCTCTTTGTCGGTAGAATTCTGTGACAAATCAAGAATTGAAAGTTTGGAGTTTTGTTTCTTTAGAACAGTTGTATATATTCTGATATTCAGCTTGCCAACAGAAATCTTCATCTATATGAATAACAGATGTCCACTTTTCTTGACATTTAGTAGGTTTTATTGAGTGGCAATCCACACATTTTATATACAAATTTTAAATCTTTTTTTGAAATAATTTCAGATGTAATATCTTCTTTCTTGATAGGAGTTATCAATATGTTATTTTCCGTTTGTGAATAGTAAACTTGTTTCCAATTTCTATCTATCTTTTTGATTAGTGAAAAGTAACAAATTAAATCCAAGAAAGGAATATCATTAAACTCATTATACTGCTTAATCCTCCATTGTTAAACAAATCTCCTACGACACTAAGACCACTATGTTTCCAGTGTTTAAAACATCTAAAAAAAACTTCAGTGACACAAAAATTATCAAACATTTTCCTAGGTATTCTTCTATTGTTTCAGGTTCATTTTGAATATATGAAAGTGCAATAAATGTATCTTTCCAGAATTGATGTTTTATGTTATTCCCAATCTCTTGTAAGTTTTACCTATCAAAATCAAAACTATCATCAAAATATATTGGTATTGTACTTTTCTAAAGTGTTTTCCATATATTGATATTCTCTTCAAATATTCTTTTTATCCATTTGACTTTTATTTGATATTTGATAAAAGGATGGTATGTGTGTCATATTAAGCTCCCCCAATCATTGGTACCTAAAATAAGAACATCTCTTATATTTTTTTTGTTTTATAATTCCAGATAAAATTATATAGAATTTTATTACGTTTATCTATATATATTTTTTAGGGATTTGGGAGACATGTAAATAAATGGACCAATGGTAAAACAAGACTTTTTAAAACAGTAATACGTCACATTAGAGAAAGATCTCGATTTGTCCAAAACTTCAAACACTTACTTATTCGTTGTAATCTTCGAGATTTAGAGATAAAAAAGATTCCCAATATTTTGAAGTTTGAAACTGACCAATTTAAATGCAGATCTGTAGAAATTCTATCTGCAGAAAATTGTTTACTTCAGACTGGATATATTAAGATTTACTTTTAAACCAGAAACAATCGCAAAATCATGAAGAATTTTAAATGCAGTATAGAGGGATTTACTATCTCCATCAAGTAAAAGATATGCATCATCTGCATATTGACTAAGTAGATATTTATTATCTACACATATGATAAAGATATATGGTGACAGGAGATCCCCCTGACAGCAGCCGCGACTGAACTCGAAGAATGGCGATAAATGTCCATTATTAATAATACTACTCTTTGAATTACAATACCATTTACACAGTGATTCCCCAAAATTAAAAGACAGTAAAGCTTTATTTATAAAATTCCACTCCATAGAGTCAAAAGCTTTTTCAAAATCCAGAATATATAATTGACCCGATTTATTTCAAGAATTTCCATAATGTCATAAAGTAATCTAGTGTTGTCCCCTAAAAACCTACCCTTCATAAATCCTGTTTGTGTTTCACTTTTAATATTTGGGAGAACCTCTTTAACCCCGTTAGCTATTGCTGCAGATGCAATTTTGTAATCAACATTCAATAATGAAATTGGTATCCAATGTTTTAAGTATCTTCTATCTTTACCATCCTTAGGTATACAGGTAATAACATCTTGTTTCTGTAAATCTGACAATTGACCCATATTATATGAATAGTTAATGGATCGACAGAGAAAAATCCCTAATTCCTTCCAAAACAATTATAAAATCCTACACTAAATCCATTTGATCCAGGGCTTTTCCCATTACCCATATTTTTCAATACTTTTGTCAATTCACCCATTTTTAGTATACCCTCACAACAATTTTTATTATTTTCATTAAGTTGAACCTGGTGTTTTTGTACATGTGTGTCTTCTTGTTTAGATGTATGTAAAATTTTAAAGAAATTGGCTTCTTCTTTTATTATATCCATTTGATTTTCAATAATTTCTCCCTTCTCAGATACATGTTCTGTTATTGATTTGTTCACAAAGTGTCTTTTCTCTAGATTACAGAAATATTTTGTTGATTTCTCTCCATTTTCATATCAATTTGCTTTGGACCTTAACATAAGACCTTCAACTTTTCTTTTTCTAATGTTTTCTAGATCCTGTTTTTTATTTTCTAAAATTATATGCAAATTATCACTAGGGTTTATGTTAAATTGATGTTCTAAAGACTGTATTTCTGTTATTAAATTATTTTCAATCTCCCTTCTATTTTTACCTTTTATTATTGAATAAGAAGTAGAGAGTGATCTAATTTTAACTTTCAAAATTTCAAAAAATACCTGATCATTTATCCGTAGAACTATATTCTCTGGCTCCTGTATGTTACTTTCAGTGATATATATTCATGAATAGTTTTTTTAATATAATCCCTAACTTTTTCTTTATAGTCTATATCCCCTAGAAGTGTTGCATTAAATTTCCAATAACCCCTACCCCTCTCTATATTATCAAAATTTATATCTAACTATACAAGAGTGGTCTGTCTTATATCCAGGTATGATTTTGGAATCGTTTGTTTTGCTATATATATATATATATATATATATATATATATATATATATATATATATATATATATATATATATATATATATATATATATATATATATATATCATGTGAAACTAAGAAATAATCTAATCTGTCGAATTGGATTTTTTGTCTGCAGGTAAAATATTTCAAATCGGGGTAAAATTGCCTCCAAGGGTCAACTAAATCATATGTTTGTATAATATTTTGTATTGCTTCACGAGCCTTTGGGTTATTATTATGAATGATATTATGATTATCCAAATTTTTGTCCTTTACAGTATCCCAATCCCTACATAAAACCATAGATGAGATATTAAAAACCTGAAGAGTAGATAAGATGTTTGAAAAGAATAAAGTAAAGTCTTGGTTGGTCTATAAATACATGCTAATGTTAATCTATTTTTATTAATTGTAATTTAAATAATTATAAATCTGCCTGTACTATCAACTCTTCTACCATGTAGAGTATATTTAAATGTATTTCTAAAAAGTATGGCCACATCTGCTGATCTTCAGGTAAAATGATTTTAGCTGACTCACTTTTGGCATGGGGCTGTAATTTACCTTGGAAAAGACCACCGGCCTTCCGCAGATGATCTGTCAAGCTTCCTTACATAATCGACCTTGGTTCCAGTGGTACTGGATCAAATACTGGCTAGAGGTCATAGACTTCGTGATTTTTGTTCTAACCACTCGGTGACCGAGATATTGATTAACTTAGAAATAATTGGTCACATTACATACAATTTTATACTGATTATAACGCCCGAAAATATAGTGCGTACTCGTTATAACAATGAGTCTCTGTATTAAAGCTAGGTCTACTTATGACACGGCAATACATCTGTATGTTAAAATGAGGCGTGGTTTATCGTGAAGGATGTTTATGCCTCCAAACTATATCATTCTCACTGATTATGGTACATGAATATAATTATCTTATCTCTTTTTCGGCTTCATTACTCTTGACTACACTACTACGGAAAACTCTATGTTTGATCCATATGTTCTTTTTATTTTCTTTGTTTATATCCGGTAACACATCGGCATATATGCAATTCATTTTAATATAATTTTAAGTACGTAAATCTTCAGTATTTATTTTGTACGAATCAGTGACATCACTATTATAGAAGTATATTTTACTTCAGTGAAGGTCCTCCAGCTATGAAATACCGAGGGACTGGATTGTACTTGTTTTAGATTCTTTTTAGATTCAAACTAATGTGTTTTCACTCCGATCAAAATGAACCAGGCTTAAAATGTAGATATAGAGGTATACGACAAGATGATAATACTATAGGAATTTTTGTTTGAGAAGTGTTTAAAATGTGTTGGAAAAATAAAGTCATGACAAAATTGTCAAAGGATCATAATACAAGTATATGTTTTAGAGAGCAAAGTTAGATTGATTCTTCATCTAATAATAATTCTTTGTTGAGTGCTTCACCCGAATTCGTGTATTGTCGAGTATTAAAAGGCCATATGTGGCACATAGGACAAAAAGTATGTACAGTTATAATGTTTTAAATCTGCAGCTGGTTTACAGGGGTGAGATGGATTACAAGCTCTCAACAAAGCTAATCCCAACCGCTGACGTTGATCGGATATTCCTTAATTTGGTGGCGCTCAGTAAGAACGAGGACTGATAAGCTTTTATCATGGCTTGAGGATGGAGGAACTACATGGAGTGACCTCGAGTGTTGCTGCCGGTTGGTATCAAGTGATGTTCTGGTGGTATGCAACTACGTTGTTGACAATCCTATGGAGAATGATGGTTCTGGGTCTGTATTGTCGGAGGCTGTCCCATGATAAAGCATTCAGCATGGTTGATACGGTGGTACGGTGGTAGTTCCCGATTGTACATCTTTCAGCACGTCGTTTGAACCATTACTAATGCCATGTTGTTCCGAGCAGTTTGGGTGTCCCAGATTGAAGATGGATTTCTTGAAAGTACAACCTAATACACACCATGTAATGATGAAATGATTGTTCTGTCCGTGTGTTTCACCAGTTAGTGGAGAACGATATATAGTCGTACCCACTTATATTAAACCTGTGACATTGATATCCTGCTTTATTTGAAATAATTTTGAATGCAGATATTACTGGTACTCTTTTACCATTATAACTAAGTTATTTTTTAAACATTGCTTATTTGAAAGAAAACTTTATTCCCACTCAATTTTCTATGACTTGTATCACGTTGTTTTATTTCTGTGATTTGTATTGTTGTAATTTTTGTGTTTTATATCACATTGTTGTATTTCTGTGACTTGTATTGTTGTAATGATGTGACTTGCATCACGTTGTAATTCCTTTACTTGTTTTTGTTGTATTGATGTGACTTATATAACATTGTATTCCTGTGACTGCAATACATTTTTGTACTTCTGTGACTTATATTGCTGTATTTCTGTGACTTGTATCACATTGTTATTTGCAGTGACTGATATCGATTTGTTGTATCTCTGTGGCTTATATCACATTGCTTTAATACTGTTACTTGCATTGTTGTATTTCTGTGACTTGTATTGTATTGATGTATTTCTGTGACTTATATTACATTGATGTATGTCTGTGACTTATATTGTTGTATTTCTGTGACTTGTATCACATTATATTTTGTATTGTTACTTGTATCAAGACGCTCTATTGGTGTGATCGTCAGTAGAATGTATATATCATTGCTGTATCGCTGTTACTGGAAACGTCGTAGTCCAGTGTGGGTGCCACTCTGACCACTAGTATCAATAAAATCACACTGGTCAGCCGCATTACTAAAATCACTGACCACCAAATATTTCTGATATCTAATTTAACTCAAATATAATTAATATCAAAATTATCTAAATATAATTTTCTCAGCTTGACCATCAAATTAGCTTGTTTCATCCTGACGTTTTGTCGATCACTAAGGGCGTGGACCATTTGACTATAATCGTACTTGAATTCTGTCATAATTCACACTCAATTTGTGACGTCTGTGAAGACGTTCATTTTTATTTTGAATCATTTTATATTTTGATATGATATATTTGGATGCCAATACTTTCTTGTTATCTAGTTCGACGCCCACAGACAATTGCAATATATTTGTTTTATCATAATATTACGTACAAATACTGATTGTGTAAATGGCACCTTAATGAAGTCATTAGCAACAAAATGGTCATACTGAAATTTAGGTGCTACGTGATGCTGTGTTATTATACATGGGGATTTAAGAAAGGCAAAAACGTACAGCGGTACTAGTATGATGTATACGGGTTCTCTGATATTAAAAATTAATGTGTTCACGATTACATTATTATAGGTAATTTTCCAATATTGGAAATGAGTAAACGACAGTATGATATGAATTAAAAACCATAACTGATTAAATGTTCAGGATAGGAAATATAACTGAGATGGTTGCTTTTATTATTGTGCTAGGTAACAACCTGCATTCAGATAAACAATGTGATACAAGTCACATGAATACATCAATGTGATAAAGGTCACCTAAATACAACAATGTGATACAAGTCACATGAATACATTGATGTGATAAAAGTCGCCTAAATACAACAATGTGATACAAGTCACATGAATACATTGATGTGATACAAGTCATAGAAGTACGACAATATGATACAGGTCACTGGAATACAACATTGTGATACATGTCAAAAAATACAACAATGTGACACAAGTCACATATATAACAACAAAGTGATACATGTCAATGGAAGGCAACATTGTGACACTGGCCATGGAAATACAACAATCCGATACAAGTTACTAGATTACAACAATGTGATACAAGTTACTATAATACAACAATGTGATACAAGTAACAGAAATACAACAATATAATACAATTCATAGAAATACAACAATGTGATATTACTCACAGCAATAAAATATTACAGCAATAAAACTATGTAATACAAATCACAGCAATGCTATAATGTGATACAAGTAACAGGAATACAACAACAAGTTACAAGTAACAGGAATACAGCAATGTGAAACAAGTCATACAATTACAACAATACAAGTCACAGAAATACAGCAATGTGAAACAAGTCATACAATTACAACAATACAAGTCACAGAAATACAACAATGTGATGCATGTATCGGTGATATATCAATGTGATAAATGTCACGTAATGTGATTCAGGTCCCTGGAATACAACTATGTGATTCAGGTCTCAAGAGTAAAACAGTGTGATATAAGTCACAAAAATACAATAATATGATTAACGTCATGGGAATACAATAATATGATATAAGTCACAGGAATACAACAATATGATAGATGTCACTGGAATACAACAATGTAATACAAGTCATAGAAATACAATAATGTAATACAAGTCATAGAACTACAACAATGTAATACAAGTCACTGCATTGGAATACAACAATGTGATACAAGTCCTAGAAATACATTGGTTTGATACAAGCCATAGGATTACGACAATGTGATACAGGTTACTGGAATACAACATTGTGATACATGTCAAAAATACAACAATATGACACAAGTCACATATATACAACAATGTGATACATGTCAATGGAAGGCAACAATGTGACACAAGTCACGGTAATACAACAATATTGCTATATTTTCACCTGTGCACGGGATACACTGTATTAAATATTGCTATATTTGCACCTGTGGACGGGAGGTACTGTATGAAATATTGCTATATTTTCACCTGTGGACGGGGGGTACTGTATGAAATATTGCTATATTTGCACGTGTAGTCAGGAGATACTGTATGGAATATAACTAATATTATATTTTTACCGGAGGACGGGAGGTACTGTATGAAATATTGCTATATTTTCACTGGTGGACAGGAGATACTATATGAAATATTGCTATATTATCACGTTTGGACGGGAGATACTGTATGAAATATTGCTATATTTTCACCTGCGGACGGGATAAACTGTATGAAATATTGCTATATTTGCACTTGTGGACGGGAGATACTGTATAGAATATTGCTATATTTGCACTTGTGGACGGGAGATACTGTATGAAATATTACTATATTTTCATCGGTGGACAGGAGAAACTATACGAAATATTGCTATATTTTCACCTGCGGACGGGACAAACTGTATGAAATATTGCTATATTTTCACCTGTAGACGGGAGGTACTGTATGAAATATTGCTATATTTGCACGTGTAGCCAGGAAATACTGTATGAAATATAACTAATAGTATATTTTTACCGGAGGACGGGAGATACTGTGTGAAATATTGCTATATTATCACATTGGATGGGAGGTACTTTATGAAATATTACTATATTTTCACTTCCGGACGAGAATTACTGTATGAAATATTGCTATATTTTCACCTGTGGACGGGAGATACTGTATGAAATATTGTATTCAAACGAGAATTATGTATGAAATATATATTTTCAATTGTTGACGGAGATACGAGAATATTGCATCTGTGGACGAGAATTACTGTATGAAATATTGCTATATTTTCACCTGTGGACGAGAATTACTGTATGAAATATTGCTATATTTGCACCTGTGGACGGGAGGTACTGTATGAAATATTGCTATATTTGCACCTGTGGACGGGAGATACTGAAATATTGCTATTATCACGTTTGTGGGATACTGTATGAAATATTGCTATATGGACAGGAGATTATATGAAATATTGCACCTGTGGACGATGAAATATTGCTACACCTGTACGGGATAAACTGTAAAATATTGCTATATTTGCACTAGCACGGGAGATACTGTGAATATTGCTATATTTGACGTGGACGGTACTGTATGAAATATTACTATATTTTTACCGCAGGATATTTTCACCTGTGGACAAACTGGAGATACACCTGTGTACTGTAAAATATTGCTATATTTGCACGTCCAGGAAATACTGTTGGAATATAACTAATATTATATTTTTACCGGAGGACGGGAGGTACTGTATGAAATATTGCTATATTTTCACTGGTGGACAGGAGATACATATGAAATACTATATATGACGGGAATATATGCTATATTTTCACCTCACGGGATAAACTGTATTTGGACGTGGAGGGAGATACTGTATAGAAATTGCTATATTTTGCTACGGGAGATACTGTATGAAATATTACTATATTTTCTGGTGGACAGGAGATAAACGAAATATTGTATGAAACCTGCGGACGGGACAAACTGTATGAAATATTGCTATATTTTCACCTGTAGACGGGACTTGTGGCACGGGAGGAAATACTGTATGAAATATAACTACTATATATTTTTACCGGTGGACAGGAGATACTGTGTGAAATACGATATTATATTGGATGGGAGGTACTTTATTTTACACCACTGCGGACGAGAATTACTGTATGACTAAACTGTACTGTATGAAATATTTCTATATTTTCAATTGCGGATATTTTGCTATATTTTCACCTGTTGACGGGAGATACCGTATGAAATATTGCTATATTTGCATCTGTGGACGAGAATTACTGTATGAAATATTGCTATATTTGCACGTGTAGCCAGGAGATACTGTATGAAATATTGCTAACACCTAATAGTATGAAATTTGCTATATTTTTCACCTGTGGACGGAGATACTGGTGAAATATTGCTATACTTATATTGAAACTGTATAAATATTACTATATTTTCACTTCCGGAGACGAGAAAATTACTGTATGAACGGGAGATATTGTTGCTATATTTTCACCTGCGGACGGGATAAACTGTATGATACTATATTTGCACTATGGACGGGAATACTGTATGGAATATTGCTATATTTTCACTTGTGGACGGGAGATGATTACTGTGGACAGGAAAACTATACGAAATATATTTTTCACCTGTTGACGGGAGATACCGTATGAAATATTGCTATTTTTGTAGCAAGGTCTGCTGCACGTGAGAATTACTGTATGAAATATAACTGCTATATATTTTTACAGGACGGGAGATACTGTGGACGAGAATTACTGTATGAAATATTGCTATATTTGCACCTGTGGACGGGAGGTACTGTATGAAATATTGCTATATTTTCACCTGTGGACGGGAGATACTGTATGAAATATTGCTATATTTTCACCTGTGGACGAGAATTACTGTATGAAATATTGCTATATTTGGACCTGTGGACGAGAATTACTGTAGATACTGTATGAAATATTGCTATATTTTCACCTGTGGACGAGAATTACTGTATGAAATATTGCTATATTTGCACCTTTGCAGAATTACCTTGTGGACCTGGGACGGTACTGTATGAAATATTGCTATATTGCTAATTACTGTATGAAATATTGCTATATTTGCACCTGTGGACGGGAGGTACTGTATGAAATATTGCTATATTTGCACCTGTGGACGGGGGATACTGTATGAAATATTGCTATATTTGCACGTGTAGCCAGGAGATACTGTATGATATATAACTAATAGTATATTTTTACCGGAGGACGGGAGATACTGTGTGAAATATTGCTATATTTTCACCTGCGGACGGAAAAAACTGTATGAAATAATGCTATATTTGCACTTGTGGACGGGAGATACTGTATGGAATATTGCTATACGTTGTATTTTCATCGGTTGACAGGAGATACTGTATGGAATATTGTTATATTTTCACCTACGGACGAGAATTACTGTATGAAATATTGCTATATTTGCACTTGTGGACGGGATGTCTGTATGAAATATTACTACATGTTCACCTGTGGACAGGAGATAATGTATGAAATACTGCTATATTTTCACCAGTGGACGGGAGATACTGTATGAAATGTTACTATATTTTCACCCGCGGACCAGAATTACTGTATGAAATATTGCTATATTTGCACCTGTGGCCAGGATATACTGTATGAAATATAATTAATAGTATATGTTTACCGGTAGACGGGAGATACTGTATGAAATATTGCTATATTTTCACCAGTGGACGGGAGACTGTAATGAATATTGCTATATTTTCACCTGTGGACGGGAGATTCTGTATGGAATATTGCTATATTTTCACCTGTGGACGGGAGATTCTGTATGGAATATTGCTATATTTTCAACTGTGGACGGGAGATTCTGTATGGAATTTTGCTATATTTTCACCATTGGACGGGAGATTCTGTATGGAATATTGCTATATTTTAAAACCACTCAATAAGGACACGAATACACACACAGTAGACAGCCTGTAAGAATAGTGGCAAATATGCTCTCTCTCTCTCTCTCTCTCTCTCTCTCTCTCTCTCTCTCTCTCAAGGCATTTTTCGTTTTTTATGGAAATTCATAATTTTGACATTATTTTATGTGGATAAAGCATTAATAATGAGTATCCTCTTCTGTGACATCCAGAACCTGATTTTACGTATATCACATGTATTACATATGTTCATCTTTGGTTTTTTGTTGTAAGTGTTTTGTAGGCATGTGATAAACACCATTGAAAGCTGTTTTTATCTACCGGATCAGAAAGGGGCGAAAATTGTATCTATCTAAATTTTTGTCTTTTTGTACCACGCCTGCAGTTTAAACAAATTTTCATTGAATACATGTGAATGGGTAAATTTTAAAAGTATTTGTTTTGTTTTGGATATAGAATACCACACAGTCCCTAATCTACAGTACTACTTTTCTACAAAAGGTGGAATTAATACCAGTTGTAGTCACACACACACACACACACACACACACACACACACACACACACACACACTACTTACATCTATCATAAAGAACCGAAACTTCTTGTTGGTTTTAGAGCTTTGAAAAATAAGGCGCTGAAATAGAAGTCTAAACATGTTAGCGCTTTTGTTATTTTAAAATTGTTAGATCAAACGAAATATTTTATTTCTTAGTTTTTATCCGGCCTCTAAATTTTTCACAATGTAAAACAATTTGTTTAAGACGTTCATGAGTTATATCAAATGAATGCATATGTGTGAACTTGTAATAACATCATTTTGTAAAACAATAAAAAGTGGGGAGCGTCTATCCATATGTATATATATATATATATATATATATATATATATATATATATATATATATATATATATATATATATATATATATAACACAAAGTGATAACATCACTCTACGATGTCGTGAAAATGAGTTCACAAATATAAAAAAGAAATTTTCATTCACCTGATAGATCTTTCTATTTTGGGATTGATCTCCTTTGTTAAAAATCTGTCTTGACTAGATTTGATCAATTTTACTAAAATGCCGCCGTGTCAAATTTATCATTGTTGTCCAAATGGTCAACCAAGTCTCACAAAATTCACGATTTGTATCTGTAGTACTAGCCTGGGGGCAGAGTATAACAAACTTGAGCTAAGTACAGTGTGAAAATATGTTTATTGAATTTTCTACTACAGACACTTGTAAAGACTGAAAGAAAATATAGAAAAAACCGGTCCGATTTGATTAAAGTTTAGTAACGCTGGATTACCGTGAACAAAGATTTTCAGAAAAACTCGAGCGTAACCGTATGCTTGCGCAAAACTGACCATTTCTTTGGACGAATTAGTATTTAGATCTATTTAGGGGTAGTCCAGGGATATCTATTGTATTTTTCAATTTTTCAATATTTCGTAAAGTTTCGGTTTTGCTTTTTAAAAAGGAGTCATTAATTTAAGTGAATTAATAGATGAATTAATTTATAAATAAATAGGTAATCAAATAAATAAATAAATAAATATATATATATATATATATATATATATATATATATATATATATATATATATATATATATATATATATATATATATATATAGATGGATGTATAAATAGATAAATAAATAAATAAATAAATTAATTAATTAATTAATTAATTAATATAGGTTGGAATTTCTTAGCAATTTTCTATCGTTGCTTATGTCTTGTGAAGATACATTTCATATGTCTCGGCTCAATTACAAAGCGACAAATTAAAACATGAATTTTACCGATATAGAAGGGATCTAGTATCACTCTTTACTTATTTTAGTTCTCAAAATTCAATGATAAAACATGAACATGTGATCTAAGAAACAATAAGTAATTTGATTGCGGAGGAATAGTTCAGGAAAGTGAAAGAGAATCTGAAAAAAAAATTAGTCCATGTTATTATAACTATCATTTATTATTACGGCCACCAGAAAAATGTCCGGTGTCATGTTTTAATGTTTGGATTTCATGGATAACATGTTTATACAAAAACTAAAAACACAACACTAACACTACCTACTCCCTAGGTAATTCAAAGATTAATACATGACAACATACTTTCACCTAGGGAGTTAAAAAATTAAAACATGTACATGAACACATACTACATATCACCAAATTAAAACATGACAACGTACTACCTATCACCAAAGAAATTAAAACATGACAACATAGACCTATCACCCAGAGACATTAAAACATGACAACATATTACCTATTACCCAGGGGAATTAAAACATGACAACATACGACCTACCACCCAGGGGAATTAAAACATGACAATAAGCTACCTATCACCCGGGGAGTTAAAAAATATATACAAGTACCATGTTCTCACTTTTTTATTTACCAGGGGTTTTACAAAAAAAGTAAGAAAATGCACATTTGGGTTTTTTGTTTGTTTATTGTTGTTTAACGTCCCACTCAAGAATTGCACATTTGGTAAAACCACTGGTAAATAAAAAATGAGAACATGAAAAAGTATATGATGGCATCCGACATTGTACCTTTCACCCAGGGAATTCAAAAATCAGTTTGTTCGTGGGCCTCCGTGGCTAGGTTGTTAGGACATCGCCCTTTAAACCAAGAAGTCTCTCACTTCAAGACAGCGCAGGTTCGAGCACCGCTGATTTGTGAGAAGGTTTGTCAGTATACTTGCGGCAGGCCGTTGGTCTCTTATAACTGAAAATGGTTGAATATGGCGTAAAAACAACATTCAATTTTTTAAAAATCAAAAGTTGTTTGTATATTAATGTTTTATGCCCCATTCAACAATTTCACTACTAATGATACGGTTAACTACCACTACTACGACAACCACCACTACTACTACCACCATCAACAATACTACTACTACGACTACCACCACTACTACTACCACCATCAACAATACTACTACTACGACTACTACTACCACCACCAACAATACTACTACTACTACTACCACCATCAACAATACTACTACTACGACTACCACCACTCAACACCACCATCAACAATACTACTACTACGACTACCACCACTACTACTACCACCACCAACAATACTACTACTACTACTACCACCATCAACAATACTACTACTACGACTACCACCACTACTACTACCACCACCAACAATACTACTACTACGACTACCACCACTACTACTACCACCACCAACAATACTACTACTACTACTACCACCATCAACAATACTACTACTACGACTACCACCACTACAATACTACTACTACGACTACCACCACTACTACTACCACCACCACACAATACTACTACAATACTACTACTACGACTACCACCACTACTACTACCACCACCATCAACAATACTACTACTACGACTACCACCACTACTACTACCACCATCAACAATACTACTACTACGACTACCACCACTACTACTACCACCAACAACAACAATACTACTTCTACTACTGCAGCTGCTACTACTACTACTTCTGCTACTTTTTCTACCACTACTACTACAACAACCACCACCAATACTACTACTACTACTATTGCTATTTCTAGGCCTACTAACACTATTACTACTACTAGACCTACTACTACTTCTACCACTATTACTACTACTATATCTACTAGTCTACTAATGTACTATTATAATAAGTACCACAACTAGTACTTTTCTAAGTATAGCATTAATGCATTAATTTACTACATATAACTTACAATCATATGTATGTTATTTTTATATTGTTCTATATTTAACTATCTAACTTTCATACTTCCACTTTACTAACTTACTGTGGAGCTCTATATTACGTACTACTTGTTAATTATACGAGATTTGGTCATCATGGAGATTTATGATTTTTCAGATTTTACAGAAAGCCTCGGTTATTTTGGTTATATAAGTGATACTAATTGTATACAGAGAATCTGACATTGATTACTCTCTGAAAAAGAAACAGTTGTTTACTACGCCGTGGAACAAAATAATTTTGTTCGCCTAACACTTAGTAATCATACCCCAGGGTGCCTCTTTATTACTTGTATTCATAGAACTTGTTTGTACTGAAATGGTTGGGGATTTGTGGATATCTTTGCGTTATAGAAACAATTATAACACTTTTTTCTGATTCGGGTTTGTGTATGACATATGAATAGCCAATCAAAGGGCGATTCGTGAAACTACTATTGTACCCTCAATACGCAATCTAGGTACCCATTGTAATGGTCAAGCTCACTCTTCGGACAACAGTTTTCCGTTTAACTTACAATCCAAGATTGGAATTTATACAACTTTGACATACTTGCTGTAAGTATTAATTTGCAAAAAGGTTATACTTTTTATATCAACATTATTAATTCTATTATAATTTTATATATATATATATATATATATATATATATATATATATATATATATATATATATATATATATATATATATATATATATATTCATATCATTAAGGAAAGAAAATTTTGTTTTTGGTTTTACTTTTTCATGCTATTTTTATGATATATTTGCTATACTTAGTGTGGTAAAAAAATGTTTTTCGCTCTTTGAGGTTATTAAAAGAAACAGTTACAGAACACCAAGTTCAAAATGCGTGTCAATTAGTAATATCTACATATATAACAAGCGAAACGATTGGTCAGCGAAGACTTGACCTCAGGGCAAATAGGCCGAGTAAATGCGCATGGATGAAAAGTCTATAGAAACGCATTCAATGGAAATAGCCCATTAGCATCAGTACATACTATGGCGTTACATAATACTCCACTTCAGTCCATTCGCCTTGACCGTGCGCTGTATAGAGAGGAAGACGCCATGATTTTAGTTCAAGGAAAGTGGAGAGGTGAATTACAGATGGATTTAAGAAAGTTTGGAGATGTCCTTTTACAAGTTGAAGAAGAAAACACCCAGGGTAAGTCCGTTAAATAATTGATTGCCCAATTTATACAAACAAATTGAAGTGCAACTGAAACAGTCGAGTAATGCGAAGAATGTCTATATCCATTTGTTGGGGCTCTCTGGTTTGACAGGGGTGTTATAACACTGAGTTGGATTTTTCTAGGTTGTAGGTTAGATAAACTATTTCACATATTTACTTAGTAAATCTCACAGCTTCGCTCTTCATGAATTGTTGACAGCTTGTAAATATTTATCGCACTATGGACATGCGCATAACAATAGAAGGAATGACCACATAGCTGAAATATTATGAAGAGCACGTATGTATATGTATATTCGTTAGACAATAATTTATTTACAGCGCGATACAAACTGACCTGGTCAGTAGGGAACAGGCAGTGTTGGGTGATCTCAACTCTGATTTCGTGTGCATCATGATATACCATAGAAATGGATAAAGAAAAAACACTCTTCACGAAGTTTTAATTGCATGGATATTAAACTGATTTTACTAGCTGGGAAAATATCCCGATATTTTTTTCCTGATATTTCAATTAAATATTTTATGATTTCTTAATTCATATATTTAACTGTATTTGCAAACTTGCCTACTTCATTCGCACACTTTTGTTTTATTTTATTAAAATATATCAGAATATCAAATATGCACATTTGCTTTTTATTTAGTTTGTCCAGTCATCTTGACCGATATGAATGCAGGTCATGAGATAATTGGTCCGTACAATATACGTCATTCTACAGTTATTTTGTTCATGTACTTAGAGAGCGAATACAGCTCTCAGGCTTCGTGCAATGTCAAGTGCACGTGTTTCATGAAGCAACGTCTTATTCACGAAACTTATCCTATACTTTTCCTCACAACTTTTACAATTTAAGAGGAATTCGGAAAGTCAACGGTAGGTACATGCAATTTGGTAGTTTTCAGTCAATTCCCGTTAAAATTTTGTGAACGAATGTTCGAGTAACGAAAATAAATTTTATGCAGTTAACGACAAAAGAAAACAATGAAATTGGATTTTGAAACAAAAATAATTTATCTTAACCACAACTTAAACTGTAAGATGCAAGTAAGATTTTCAAAGAGAATCATTTCATCATTTCTGTATGGAATATTCAAAATCCACAGTAGTTAATTCTGTAATTTGGTTTGACAATATTCATTTAACCCAGACTTGTGTATTATATTCATGTTTTTATAAATGTACTACATTGTAGATATGTTATATTTTCCATATTTCAGTTAAATATATGGACAAAATCCCTTCCCAAAAAACTAACCATTGAGATTAGATTCTGTCTTCTGTACTTGAATATTTTGCATTGAAATTAAATTATTTCATCAAGATGCAATACATCTATTGCATCTATGAATATCATTATGCCTATATACTTTTATATATATATATATATATATATATATATATATATATATATATATATATATATATATATATATATATATATATAATATAATATATAAGAGAGAGACAGAGAGGAGAGAGAGAGAGAGAGAGAGATGGATTTTCCACCCAATCATATGAACTGAAATAATGCCGTTCCCAATACAAAAACTATCCATTTTTTCCCAATTTGCATTAAACAAAAAAACAATCAATTTAAAAAAGAGTTTTCATTTTCATATTTAGTGTATAATTTTCTTGATTTACCTAATTTGTATGACATGTTGCTAATATTCATAGTTCAAAAATTCCAGGCCCCATTCCCAAAAGAGTGTTGAAAACCCATATGTATATAAACTATTTATGACCAGTAAATAACATTTATGTAGAAGTGACTTTGACCATGTGTACTTGTTGACTGGGCAAGGAAACTGACAATATCTTTTATGTCATTTATACTTTGGAGCTGGGTTTTGAGCAATCGATTTTTCTATTTGTTTTGTTAAAACTTGAAACTAACACAAACACCAAATTTTACTGTAAACATATTGACAATATGTTGGTTTGGGGTTATTTTTCTATTATCTTACACAATTGAAAAGTTGTGTTTATTTTGGAGTTTAGAATTATTTGCATTTAATTTGAAAAGATCCATCAAAATGTCTAATAACAAGAAGGTAATAAAAATGGCCCACCTCATACACAATCATTGTAATTAAGGCATTTAAACTTTGTGGATTTTTATCCAAAGTAAGTCACACCTTGAATTTTCTGATTCTTTTGAATAGCTAAAACGGGGGAGGGGGGATTCTGGAAAGTGAAATGAAATGTTGAATTTTTGAAAATTTCGTTATTGACATTGTGTGACTGAAATGATGTTTCATTCTAGAGACCCTCTAAGGACCAAGTAATAGATAACCCATCGGAAAATCTGTATAATAAATTATAGTAAAAATCTTTTTAAAAATTGTAACATAAATTATAGTACAAGTATTCTTTGTAAGATTTATTGAAAAACTTGTAAACTAAATATAGTAAAAAAAACCAAACAAATTATAGTAAAAACAAGAACATAAATAATAAATATTTTGTAAATAAATCATAATTAAAAGTACACTTTGTAAGGGGACTCATGTGCAAACTTGTGACGTAAATTATAGCAAAGTAAGTTTACTTTCTAAATTCTTTGTAGGACTGCATCATGAAAGGGTAAAAGAAAACACTAAGGTCCGAAGGTTCAAGTATAGATTATAAATGTGAAAAGGCAGTGTGGGTGTCCATTTTATTTGCTTTGTCGGTTAAGAGAGAATATTGACAGATCTATTATCTCCAGATCTTACTTACAGTTTTGTATGTTGAAGACATTTTAATTGAAAACACAAAATAAGTGGCGATTTCTGACCACTGGCAATAACTTTGACCATAGCTTGACCATAGCAAAACAGATACTATCAAGATTTGTCCGTCACCTGAAGGCTTACAAACAATCTAGATTTTATAGCGCAGCAAGAGGTCACATCTGTTTAATTTTACAAGCGTATCTAGTTGTGTGTATGTGTGCGTATGTGTCTATAATATATATATATATATATATATAATATATATATATATATATATATATATATATATATATATATATATATATATATATATATATATATATTACTAGATATTACTAGATAATGTGTCACCGTGTGCAGCTTATATTCAACAACACTGCTAACTGTCAAGGGAAGGTTAAGCGGTCATCCTGACACCTCGTATAAATCTATATACTTTTACTTTGTAACGATGAGTATGAACAAGCTGTGTGTGTAAGGACTGAGTATATACAATACCTTTATCCTTCAGAAATCGCACCATGCCGGTCTGAATAGAAAAGTAAGTATTTTGTATTTGATAATTCTATCTGATGATTTAGTGCTCAGGAATGTAGAGACTGGGGAAATAAATATTTTTGTAGGAGCAAGTTGAATATCGCCTGTAATAATGTGGTCAGATGTTTTATACATAGACATTATGAGAGAGAGAGAGAGAGAGAGAGAGTCTGTAGACAGATTGAGCGATGGTCGATGAAGAGACCGTTGTTAGGGTGACATATTGATTTAATTACAGTGGCTAGATGAGTTGGATTTTGTATCGTATATTGTATCTATAGTAGTTAACATACAGAGCTATATACCAATGATAATTAGTTCAACGTATACTTACCAGGCGGTTGTAGTTTGTACCGAACAGAAAAATCGATGTAGTCAACGGAATTGTTTGCCATTATTATTGTTATTAAGCAAATAACATGGAAATTGGTGACCTCATTATTTTTTATTATTTACATTAGAAATGATTGTTCAAATTTTCTAGTTTGAGGTGGTATTCTGTTGTAAATTGTCGTTTTGGGGTTTGCGAGACTTCGTCGTTTTGGGGTACATGTATATTATTTGCAAGACTCCGTCGTTTTTTTTTGTACATTATCAGGGTCGAAACTAGGCCTGAAAACAGATGAAGCGGGGGTGGGTGGGAGGGGATCGATGACTGAGGCCCCCTTATTTGGGGTGCAGGGGGGGGCAAGTCTCCCTCAGACTTAGAGAAATTGAACAACTGTTTACAAACATTTCCAGCCATTATGTATTTTTAAAAATGGGCAAACAAACAGTTGTCTCATCTGCCTCTGATTTTTTGCGAGATTCCGTCGTTTTTGGAGTACATTATTTGCAAGACTCCATCGTTTTTGGAGTACATAATTTGCAAGACTCCGTAGTTTTTGGGGGTACATTATTTGCGAGACTCCGTCGTTTTGGGGGTTTAATTGAAGTAAGACTGACACTTTTTGGTGTGTAAAAATCGGTACAGCACTTGATTAATAGCTCTATTTATACATGTAGCCTAAAACACACGACAGAAAGATAAAACAACAACAGAAAAAGAGACAAAATCTGAAATTTAAATTCTGATTGAAGGACTGAGTTGTCGCTATCTGCATAAAAATCATGACCCGACACTTTTTACGTATATCGCGAGCAGCAAGGTATAGATGCATACTCATTATACATTCTTCTTGGCGGTTATGATCTAACTAATGCTGTATATTTAGCACTGCCTATTTTACGCATCTATAAAGCTTTATTTGAGCCTGTTAACAGTTGGCAATGTCCACCAGAAGTTTTTCCGAGGTTAAGAATGCATTTAGTTTGCATTTCATATTTAGCGCATTGTACGTTATTATCCATTATGACTGTAATCTATAACATGGATAGCACATTTCCCCATATTACAAATAATAAGAAGATTAGAATACTGATGATTTAGGTATTTGTAAAAGCAATACACGAGGAATTTGTCGACCTCATACGCTATCTCAGATAAAAATCTAGGGTTTTGTGTAATGCAAAATTTTAGGCGGCTTTGGACTTTTCTCATAGTGAAAATATTTTGTCGAAAAGTGGATGCATGTTTCAGTGTTGAGTGCATATCGACAAATAGACTACAAAACATCAAGTCGACAATACCACTCGACAAGTAAAGAACGTCGACGTATTTTTTTTTTCTGAAAATGACGGACAACGAGTATACGTCTATCGTTTATTTTATGTCATCTTGAATGTATGCAAAGTGATGGAATGTTTGCAATTCTTTGTACAGAAATGTAATGTGTCGGTGGATTTTTATGCAACATATTCCATTGTGATTTTACTTGGTTACCTTTCAGTTACAATTTTCGGCCTGTGCTGTCCCGTACCACTCCCTATGACACACCATAGAATTTGATATACAAATGTCAGTGAAGATATATAGATCAACCACACACAACGATTGATCTTTCCTTTTTCACGCGCGATTAATTTATTTGAAACTGGACCGATTTGAATATAACTCAACGAATATGTTGACCGCCACGCGATGCAGTCATGCCCCACCCCCTGTGAGGTTTACACATGGGCATAGTAATTGCTTTGACATTTAAATGATTGTCGTGATGACCGAGTTGATAACGTTTTTATCATAAAAGTATCGGAAATAAGAAATACATCTCCGTTTCCATTTGCATACTTGTAACATCATCTCCTTCAGAGCCGAAATTATTCAGAAGTTGTTCAAATCTCTATTCATTTCAAGGACTGCCTGGTCATCCATATCAAACTGACCCAGGTATATTTACTTGAATATAAAATTACGAACATGGCTGTTAAATGAATCACGCATAAGATTTAAAATAAATAAATGGTAGTTTTAACCGGAAATGTATTGTTCAGGTAGCAAAATAACTAGACCCTTGTGAATATAGCCATTAAAGCAAGTGATAGAAGTTTTCAAATCTCGCAAACCGGCGAAAGATCTCGTGATTTTTCGTATTGAATAGGTGCAGTCAACAGATTGTCTGATGCAGTTACATCTTTTACAGAGTAACACACTGTAGTTGTCAACGAACTTGGATGTTTATGATTAGTCATGTATTTATTGAAACTGGAGATGTCAATTGTTTTGTCAGTAAAGGTTCATATTGACTTTTTTTCCCTAGAATTTCTCGATGTATTACTGATAGTTTCGTTTCAAAAGTGCGGGTTACGATTACATTTTGTTTATTCTGATGACATCTCAAATTTATTCAAACAACAGTAGTGAAACTATATTTTCTAAAGTGAGCTCAATATCGGATGTGCAGATGAATACTTAGCAGGGAAGAAACAAAAATAATCCGCTCGACCCACACATGCTTTGATAGATCTATGTAACGAAATGCATTTAACATAGAATTCATTTTATTTTGCGTCACTTATTCCTCAAATGAAAATATTAATTATACTAACATGATGTAATTTAACACTTCAGTAAGCGTATTGTTAATCACAATATGGTCAGTTCTGTGAATGGCACTGGTAGAATTCACGGGGTACAGTTCACGTCCGTGGACTTCCGGTTGCCATACACAGCACTAGAACTCTTCAGCTAGATGTCGCCATCATTGTAACTTACTAATCACACCATTTAACAGTCACTACTGATCTTTTTGTTACAGTATATTGTGTTATATGTATAGACTTAACTGATTATATATTAGAGCTGCAATACATCAGAATGTAGGGGAATTTCCGCTAGATCTAAGTCAGCAAATAGCTTTCCAGGAATGTTTTCAAGCAATCTACGTTTGGAGCATAAATTTCAATGCTGATTCATCGTCTGTGAGATTTCAATTCGTTGACCTTTTTTCACTGTCGGATGAAAACCAGTTATTTTCTACAGGAGGATGAATTGTTTTTCATATCACCATGGTTACCTGTTAAGATTTTACTACTTAAAGATCATCCCAGATATTTATGGTTGTAATAATAAGCTATTATGGGTTTGCTTTGAGGACTATCCTGTTAGCATTGAAATTTCAGTTGATGCATTCACACTTGAAAATATAGACCTATTTTCACAGAGGAGTCAAATGTTTTTGTGAAAATGAATACTAGACCTTTAACATAGCACACATTTTACTTACTCCTAATTTTGAAAATGACACAGTTCTGGTTATTATAGAATAGCAATCGAAACCAAATTTGGAGTGGGGCTTACAAAATAATACATGGTGTCTATTTCCTGTTCTAATTCACAACAACATGGATTTGTAGTTATATTTTAGATAGCAGCTCTATTCAGAGTCCTAGTTTCTGTTAAGATTTCAGATTCGTTTTATCTACTCATTAGCACACAACGCTACTTTTATGACAGAGCTTATGTGTGAAACACTAAGAGGATTGGAATTTAATTTCAGATTTATATTTAAAATCCTCAAACCTGATGTGTGGTATTTTGTGGTCACTTTTGATCCGTGCGCAATGAAACCACTCCTCATCTTGTAAGATAGCAAATAAACATACTGGATTTTTACGAGGAACTTGAACGAAGCAACATTGCGAAATAACCAATGGCGTATCTCACAGACACTCAAAAAAACCAAAGGGAGATGACTGCGGTTTCCTTCTGAACGATGAGGCGACGGTAATATCACTAGATTTTGGACGATCATTTCAATTTGAAGACTTGTTTAGAGTTTCTGTGGAAATGTTCGTTTACTTACATCAAACTTAAGGATTTACCTGCTGACGAGAGTTAACCATCATTCATTTATCTCTTTCTTTCAGATTTTTTTTATTGCAAGAATTAAACTAATATATATAGTATACTAACAAAATATGTAATTTTCTGTTCATGAACTATGAAAAGATATAACTAACAAAGGGAAAGCAAACATGACTTACATTTATCGTTATTTCAGTTCAGTATGATCAGTTTATATCGCATGCATATATGGGGTTAAGGACCTAGAGATACGTACTGGAGGGGACGGGAGTCCCCCTCCGAGTTGAGTGGAATCTGAGCTGTAGGGGGGTCTTGTGATCATCTGGACACTATAAGCACACATTTACCAAAAATGGGGTTATGATCATACATAATGTTCTCATTTTTTGTTTGGTGAAACTTCTTTTACGACGAAACTCGTCCAAATTAAGAAATTATCAGATTTCCGCAAGCGTACATTTAATATCGGTTCATTCATTTTATTTTTATAAATTCATGTATATAAACAATTGCTGGAGTAAAACGCACCTGCTCCCGATTTTCCTGTCGAAAATTCGAATTGCCCCTGCTTTCTATAAAATTAAGAGTTTTACAAGCCTTTGGTAACCATTATTGTGACGAGCTTTTCCTCTCAAAAGCTTTCTATTGACACATTTCTGGTCCCCACCATATCAGTAGATATAACTTCGAAGAACAATGATTAATAGTTGGTCTGAGAGTTTTTGAATTCTAAGAACTCTGGAGAGGCGTATTTATGGCTTCCAGACACAAAATCGTCTCCTCTAAATCACCATATCACGGAGATTATCCAATGTCAACACATCAACTCCTCAAGTCACATTTGAACCTGCCCATTTCAAAGAATTGTTAGGTCTGCTGTCAGAATTCAGGAGTGACCAAGTTCATTTTGCATGTAAAATGATTATAATTTTTTTTATTCTAAATCATACACCCCTACATTCTGACAGCGGACTTAATAATTCTGCGAAATGGGCAGAACCAAATGTGACTTCAGGGGCGAACGAGTTACAGGAAACGTCAACAAATTTATGTAGTTTCCATAGTCAAAAGAGTAACTGCAACTATCGTAACACTCTTTTAGATCCGCCAATGTATAACGTGCTGATTGTCGGTTTTCACATTTCTGTGTTCTCCTCAGCCCGGATATTCGTCAATGTGATCCATTTGATGTATGTCGGTACGCTATGCGCATTGTTTGTTTGACATCTCGTTCACCTGGGATCAAGATTAGATCATTGTGTGTACACACATTTAATGGAATGTCAAAACAGCCCACTCACAAACTCTCTTTGGTTTGTTCATAAACGTTATTTTATTG
Source organism: Atrina japonica (assembly GCA_030159075.1). Taxonomy (NCBI): domain Eukaryota; kingdom Metazoa; phylum Mollusca; class Bivalvia; order Pterioida; family Pinnidae; genus Atrina; species Atrina japonica. The sequence continues at coordinate 1,099,446 of BROG01000051.1, forward strand.
ATCGACAAAAATTGACGTCAAGATTTTAAAAAATCTGTTACTTTCAGAACAAGTAAACTTCAGTTTTATGAATGAATATTCAATCTTCTCTTGAATCATCTATTGAAATGTACGTTGTCATGTCTCATGCGTGCACGTATTATTTTTTAACTTTCAACAATAATAAAAAAGATAAATTTCATTAAACTTTTTTATGAATTACCTACATTGTTAGGGTTATCGTTTATCACTTTTCCGTTTTGGGGTAAAATCCCTGGTAAATCCAAAAGTTGGAATATGATAGGGTTATAAAATTGTAACCGTCCTGTGCCTTCCTAAGGCCAACGCTGTTTGGATACGGTGGCTACTCGGGTTATCCGACATTTGATAATTTGACAAAACGGTTATGTTGAATCCAGTTTTATACAAACAAGTTTATGAATCTACGTCTGCTCCAAAGTACTAATTTCACGCGTATATTTATGTGTAAGTTAACGTGTAAGCATACACTTATGACCTTAAGTGAAACTGAAACTATGCACACGTAAATAAAATCGTTACTCGGATTACGTCTAAAGTTACGCCTACGTTTATGTGCAATGTTGTGACTTTTAGTGAAACGGACCTCCGACTTTTTCAGTTCAAAAATATTTAAACCTTTTTCAAACATGTATTACATGTATGTATATTAATTGATTTGAATTAGTTAACTATCAGGAGTTTAAAAAACTTGAACGTTACTTAGTTAATCAAATATTCATTGGAATGTCGGGCGTGTCTTCCTGGGTACATTGTTACTGGGTTCTCTCCTCCACAATTTCAAACGAGTCGCCAACATATTAGTGAAAAATTGTTGATTGAGTTGTAAAACACAAATAAAGTAACCAAAATCAAAAGTTCTTTGAAAGGTGAACAAATTATACCGGTAATTAAATTATTTGTCCGATTCACATAAGGTGGCGGGACGGTATAACCTTTTGATTATCATACGGGTGATTCTACTCACTTTTCGGTTATAAGAAGCTGCACGTCAAATCTTTTTTATCCATCACCGGATACTATCTTTTGTACGGTGACAAGAAGGGACGATTAATGTAGCCAGTGTAATTTTGATATTATGCTTTAATACCTGAAAATTTAAACTCGTCCAGGTCAAAAAAGGTTCACAGGACTACACACCGCCAGGTTATATGTATTTTACTATAGAACTATCAGGTAAACAGTGTATTGGACCAAATTCTTCATCAATGTACTCGAAAAATATATAAGATCGTGGAACATTTTGAAGCACTTTGCCGTAAATAAGGAGACTAGCAATACAGGAAATTAACAAATAGCGCCACATAGTGACTGAAAAGAAGGAAATGTAAATATTTAAACCAACTATGCTTGTAAGCATTTATATTCATGGATAATATCATCATGCATTTTTCGCTAACATTGATAGATCAGCCTGCAGGCGTAAAAGTAGGCATACGTCTAGTAGATCTAAAAACATGGCTGTTGGGACAGTGAAACGCCAATCTATTCAGAAAAATGAAGCGATGCGAGATCGAGTTTCAGATTGGGTGGACACATGCCCAATTTTTACGTAACTCCATGTATCTTCACTTTCTGTATTCGTAGGCTACATTAAATAAGGGATTGGTTAGTCAGTTATAACAAATATTCCAACCTGAATTCGATTTTGAAGTGTTGCGGTAGGAATTGAACAAAATCTATCAATAGCTCTGTCAAGATAAATTGAGTCATGTTTCAAATAGCATAAACATAATACCAAAGTCATTGTCTTGAAAAAGGGCCAAAACAAATGCTCGCTAACAGAACGAGTCTAAAGTAAATCAGAATAGAGGTGACAGGTTAGTTATATTATAGCTACAGTGATGTATGGAGTCTGCCACAGTGATGTATGGAGTCTGCCACAGTGATGTATGGAGTCTGCCTCATGGTAACCTATTGCTATCGTGTTTTTATTATTTTTTTTTGTATTTTGTTTTGTCGTCATGCGTCATCTGTTGTTAACTTTTACACAGTTTAGACGTCTTCTCAAGAACCAGTGGGCTAATTTTAACCAAACTTGACAGAAAATATCCCAATATGAGGCCACATTGAGTTTGTCAATGAAAATGGGCTAGAAGTTAGGACGCATGGGGTCCCAAAAGTGACAAAACCTTGGTACATCTTTCCCAGTCTTCTAATAAACCAATGATCATTCAGATTTGGTATAGCCAAAAAATTTGCGAATAAAAACAGTCTGCAAACCACAATTGGACACTTCAAATGATATAGACTACAGTTTTATACAAATGACTTATTAACTCAAAACTGACTTTTTGTATAAAAAGATATTTAAGAAAGCTGTGGGGGTAATATGAGGATTATTGTAAACATGGGGTATCTAACTGTAATTTGGTCACAAGCCCTTATTCTTTATACAATCCCAACCCACTCTCAGATATTTAACTCGCCTCCTCTGTCTGTTAACTTTACCACTTAAACTACTTTTTCTCTAGAACCAATGGGCAGATTTAAACAATACTCGGGAGGAAGATTAATCTAAGGATGGAACTTCATGTTTGTGAAAAGGGGCCCCCCAAAAGGGAACAATAAGTTTCAAAGCCTGGGGCATCTTTTAAAATTATCTCGAACAAATGATCGAATTTCTTTAAAATTTGGTATGCATGACTGAAAAGTCAGTATATACTACGTTTGCGAATGATGTCGGAATCTATATATTAAAGACCCATTAATGGGCATTTCAAGTAAGAAGGTATGATTTTTACAAATGGCTTAAAGTCGAAAGGAATTTTCTCATGTCCATTATGACAACGTTTCAAGGTCATGGGGTCAGAGGTCAAGGTCATATACACCTGAAAATATCAGTTGCACAATTGACCAGTTTGCCAGGTGAGCTCCTTGGGCCTTTTGTTGTTCTCCCTGCAAATAATGTAACTACAAAGCGTTCATCAAATTACTTTGAGATCCACAATGGGTCGATCAAGCAAGAAGGAATCGCTTATCTTTGTTAGAATGGGCAATGGAGGTTACCACATCCTTCATGGACACAGAACATTTTATTTCGTGTTAGTTTAAAGTAGTGGACACGCTGTATATTTCATACCAGCTTATTTCCGCCCTTATACACCATACAACCTATCCGTCCGCCATAAATTGGCTCTAATTTCTCTCTTGAGACATTTTACTAATATCCTTTTAAATTTGCTTTCAGTATAAGTTCGAACTTTGAAGGTCGGAAAAGGCGGAAATTTAACTAAGGCGAAATTTTCTAGATACATAATGTATATCATAAGACGTTTGAATAACAACTACCTAAACGTTTAATTTTCTTTTGTAATATAAAAATACACCGATGTAATATTGTTGGTTGACCATCTTCTTCACTATGGTCATGTCCTGTAACTTTTGTAAAATTCTTAACCCAGACATTGGCAGTCGTTATATTCCGCCGATCTCCGATTGCTCCATTCATCCCTGAGAAACGATAGTGGGTAGAGGGCGCTCCAATCACCCGAGTTATAGAATTCGTTTAGGAATTACTTTATGAATTATGACTACTAGAAATTACTATATAAATTATGACTACTAAAGATTTTACTGTATGCATTATGGCTACTAGAAATTACTATATGAATCATGATTTAGTCTACTAAAATACTCAATGCAGCATGACTTCTAGAAATTAGGAGCCGGCCTGGCTCAGTCGGTAGCGCGCTCGACTCTGGATCGTGAGGTCGTGAGTTCGAGTCCCATCTTTCGGATGAGACAGTAAAAACTGGAGGTCCCGTGTCACAGTAGGTGTCGGCACGTTAAAGAACCCTCACTGCTCAATGGCCGTAAGTGCCGAGCATAGGCCAAAAGGGTCAAGTAAGCTATTGCTATAGCCAAATGTCTGTCCTCCATCGCCCGTCTGTTTTTGCATTTAAACATCTTCTCAAGAACCAGTAGGCCAATTTTAACCAAACTTGGCATATAGCATTTCCATGTGAAGCCATAAACAGTTTGAGAATGAAATAGGGCTAGGAACCATAGGGGCCATAAAATGGGCCAAAAGGACCAAAACTTTGTACATCTTTAAAAATATTCTCATGAACCAATGTTCAAGATTAGTTTCAAATTTTGTATGCATGATTGTAAAGTCAATATCTACAAAACGAAATTTGTCTATAAACGAGCCACTAGGGGTGCTTCAGTAACACAGGGTATATTTGTATTACAAATTGTTTAATAAATCAAAACTGATTGACTTTTTTGTACACAAAGATTTATGAGAAAGATGTTAGGAATTACCTAAGCATCATTTCGACAAAATTTCATGGTCATGGGGTCAAATGGCATTTCCCCTTTTAGTGGATTTTTCATGTTGGATGTTTTTTGACATTATTTTGAAAAGTATAATAGGTAGAGTAAAGTGAATGAAGAAGAAATGTTCATCATGGAAAGATCTTTAAAAAAGTCTGTAGGGTCGAAATTGTCAGGTGGCCCCTTATGGGAGTTATTTCCCCTTTGAAGTGGATTTTTTTTTGGTTTTTGGATGTTTTTTTTTTACATTATCTTGAAAAATATAATAGGTAGAGTGAAAGTGAAAGCAGCAAAAATGTTCAGCATGCAAAGATCTACAAAAAAGGACCTTTATTGTCAGGTCCCCCCTTTTGGGAATTATGTCCCTTTTTAGTGGATTTTTCATGTTTTTAGACGTTATTTTGACATTATCTTGAACCGTATAATAGGTAGAGTAAAAGTGAAATAAGCAAAAGTGTTCAGCATGCAAAGATCTACAAAAAAGTCAATAATAGAGTCGAAATTGTCCGGTTGTCCCTTATGGGGGTTATTTCCCCGTTTAAGTGGATTTTTCATGTTTTTGGATGTTTTTTTTTTTAATTATATTGAAAAGTATTATAGGTAGAGTGAAAGTGAAAGCAGCAAAAATGTTCAGCATGGAAAGATCTACAAAAAGTCAACAGGGTTGAAATTGTCATGTTGTGCCTTACGGGGGTTATATCCCCTTTTAAGTGGATTTTTCATGTTGGATGTTTTTGACATTATCTTGAAAAGTATAATAGGTAGAGTGAAAGTGAAAGCAGCAAAAATGTTCAGCATGCAAAGATCTACAAAAAATGGCCGAAATTGTCAGGTCGCCCCTTTTGTTAGTTATTTTCCCATCTAATGAATTTCTCGTGTTTTTGACAGTTTTGCCTTTTTATCTTGAAAAGTATAATAGAGAGAATTGGGAGGAGCAAAATGTTCAGCACGCAAAGATCTACAAAAAGTCAACAGGGCCAAAATTGTCAAGTCGACCCTTATGGGAGTTATTTCCCCTTTTAGTGGAATTTTATGTTGATTTTTTTGACATTATCTTGAAAAGTATAATAGGTAGAGTGAAAGTGAAAGCAGCAAAAATGTTCAGCATGCAAAGATCTACAAAAAATGGCCGAAATTGTCAGGTCGCCCTTTTTGGGAGTTATGTCCCTTTTTAGTGGATTTTTCATGTTTTAGACGTTATTTTGACATTATCTTGAACCGTATAATAGGTAGAGTAAAAGTGAAATAAGCAAAAGTGTTCAGGATGCAAAGATCTACAAAAAAGTCAATAATAGAGTCGAAATTGTCCGGTTGTCCCTTATGGGGGTTATTTCCCCGTTTAAGTGGATTTTTCATGTTTTTGGATGTTTTTTAAAAATTATATTGAAAAGTATTTTAGGTAGAGTGAAAGTGAAAGCAGCAAAAATGTTCAGCATGCAAAGATCTACAAAAAATGGCAGAAATTGTCAGGTCGCCCTTTTTGGGAGTTATTTCCCCATCTAATGGATTTCTCGTGTTTTTGACAGTTTTGCCCTTTTATGTTGAAAAGTATAATAGATAGAAAGTGAAAGAAGCAAAAATATGCAGCACGTAAAGATCTACAAATAAGTCAACAGGGCCGAAATTGTCATGTCGACCCTTATGGGAGTTATTTCCCCTTTTAGTGGATTTTTATGTTGATTTTTTTGACATTATCTTGAAAAGTATAATAGGTAGAGTGAAAGTGAAAGCAGCAAAAATGTTCAGCATGCAAAGATCTACAAAAAATGGCAGAAATTGTCAGGTCGCCCTTTTTGGGAGTTATTTCCCCATCTAATGGATTTCTCGTGTTTTTGACAGTTTTGCCCTTTTATGTTGAAAAGTATAATAGATAGAAAGTGAAAGAAGCAAAAATATGCAGCACGTAAAGATCTACAAATAAGTCAACAGGGCCGAAATTGTCATGTCGACCCTTATGGGAGTTATTTCCCCTTTTAAGTGAATTTTACATGTTATGGGCTTTTTTACCTATTAACCAGTGATCACCACGAAGATCTACAAAAAAAAAAAAAAAAAAAAAAAAAAAAAAAAAGACTTGTGCAGAAATTGTGAGGGCGGTCCTTGTGGAAGTTATTTCCCCTTTTAAATGGATTTTCCACGTTGCACATTATCTTGAAAAATCTATGACAATAAAGTCGGCAAGGCAGGTCATCCCTTATGTTAATTCTCCTTTTTAATGAATTGTTCATGCTTTTGGTTGCTTTTCAGTATATTGTCAGTATAAAAAAATTTCCTCAGGTGATTATTAAGGCCCAATGACAATATACTGTTTTTTATGATTATTAGCCATTTTATCTTTTACTCATTTTTGTTTTCTGCAGTGTTAAAGCGATATAAGCTGTCAGAATGATTATTTTTGTCCCCTGACATATAGTCGAGAAAATGATAAAATGTGTGTTCAAATACATTATCAAACACGTAAAACGTTGTAAAAGATCTTCTTTTCGAAGTTATTTGTTTTATTAGAATTTACGTTTTCCCGTATCTTAAAAAATCCAGCTATCCAGTTGTATTTCCGTATGCAATGACCTTTCAGATAAACTCTTTCGCCATATCAAATGTACTTCGTAATTCGGTCAGGGGATCTCGGTCCTTTACGCGCTCGGACTATGTTAAAGTCGGCGGATTTTTATGTGTTCTATATTTTTAAAATACAGGACGTGATTTTGATTGGCAAGTGTATGTATTATGTAAAGTACGTGCTTTTCAACGCTATTTTAAATATTTGAAGAAAATCGGATGAATATATGAATAAATATATCAGGTCATTAAAAGAATTTTTTTCTGATCTTTAATGTTATCCTGAATGCTGACGTTGATAAAATCAAAACAATATAACTGTAAAAAGTATGCGTACCTCATGTTTTACAATCGTGCCGCCATGTCCGCTGGAGTTGGGCAGTTAATGATCATATGTGTCAAGAATGATAAACCCGGGAATGCGATGGGACGAGTTAAAATGGGTCGAGATCACCCGATATACCCGGCACGTGGACAATTTCAGAAACGAATGTTTTGAAACGACGAAAAATACAATTTTTGCCCGATTTAGGTATGGCATGATGATGTACTGAAATAAACACAAAGTTAATAAGAATAGAATGTATATTAATTGCAAATAGCACGTGTTTATTGATCACTCGGTTATCTTCGTAAAAAATGACAGAAAATTAATTTGCAATGCTCAAAGTATGGCGGATAAAAATGAACTGATATTACGGGTTATGTTTTGCAAGATTGTTGCAATTTTACACATGCATTTGTTATTCTAACCACCAGATGGTCTTCCTGGAATATATATGAGATAGAATATCACATAGAACGGGCATGTACAATTTTTCACCGACGACAACTAATATCGCTTTAACCAATTTTGCCAGGTGAGCGACTTAGGGCCCCTTGTTTATATTATAATGTTGGACTTCAATGTGTTGAGAATTCAGTGCATTAAAAGTTGTGTCAGGTTTTATTTTCGTACATAAACACGTGCTTAAAGCATGTGTGAATATTAATCATACATGCGTATGCTGATTGGAGAGGGAAAAATCTTCCCTCGTGGTAAGAATCTGAAAAGTTCAATCCCCGAAAACCCTCGGATTGGACTAAAAGATCCTGAACACTTGGGTGGAGATTTCCTTATCCACTCTACACATCCATCCAAGATTATATTATTCATTATAGTATTTGACCAAGGGATCCCCAATCCAACATCGCTGATAGTTAGGCTATCTGATCGAGAATCTCCGTAGCTGAGTGGTTAGAATATAGTGCCTTTAACCTTGAAAATCCTAACCTCTAGTCAATGCGAGTTCGAATCCCGCTGGTACCTGAACAGATTATGTGGGATAGTTTGCCAGTTTACTTACAAAATGATGGTGGTCTTTTCACGAGAACATCGAAACTGTATTTTCTCCAACATTTGAAACTGGACGCCTTCATATTATTGGAAAACTTTGTAAACGACAATAACACAATGTCATTTGACTTTGAAAATATGTATGCTCATTTAAAGGGCATTAGCTTTGTTTTTAGCTCACCTGAAGCGAATGTTCAAGTGAGCTTTTCTGATCGCCTTTTGTCCGTCGTCTGTCTGTCCGTAAACATTTTACATTTTCGACTTCTCCTCCAAAACCGCTGAAGGGATTTTGATGAAACTTTATAGGAAGCAAGTACTCAAGGTCCTCTACCAAGTTTGTTCATGTCGACCCGATCAGACAAGAGGTGGATCCAGGTGGGGAAAAAGAGGCTCCAGGGAGTACCCTTCTTTAAAAATCCTCTCCTCCAGAACCGCTGCATGAATTGAAAAAAACTAACTGTATCTTGAGAGATCTACATAGCTGTATGATTCAAGTTTGTTAATTTCGTTGAAATCGGAAAATAAATTTTTGACGTCTTTTTAGACTTTGTAATTTTCATTCATTTTTGTATGATTTCTTAGATTTTCTCCCCTATTATTCATTATGATGCATTTATTCTATATGTTTTACCTGTGTTTTGGTAGATGAATGCTTTCCTGATTTTTATAAGACTGCAAAAATGAAGGGGAGGTTAATTTTCCACATTTCGAATTCTTCTCCAATATCACTGAAGGAATTTTGATGAAACTTTATAGGAAGTAAGTGCTCAATGTTCTCTACGAAATGTATTCATTTCGGCCATATCGGCCTAGGGTGGATCCAGGTTGGGCAAAAGAGGCCTCGGGGTACCACTCTTTAAAAATCTTCTCCAGAACTGCTGCATAGATTAAAAAACTAATTGCATCTGAGTGATTTTTATGGATGCATGATTCAATTTCCTGTTTTGGAATAAATTAGAAAACTATTCTTTGACATGACATGTTTTTGACATCTTTAAAGCTTTGTCATTTTCATTCATTTTTAAGTCTCCTCCACTCCTAAGGAGTGTTAAAATAATTTGTAAATTTGAGATTCCCATATATGTAAGATACCAACACAGTTCAGGTGAGCGATGTGGCCCATGGGCCTTTTGTTTTGTTTTTTTTTTTACTTTTTGGACTGATATACAATAATAAAAAAGAAATATTAGTATATATACTCAGACATAAAAAATCTTCAATACCTATATATTTTGTAAAAATTGCTGGAGAACAAATTTGGCACTTTTTCGTATTTTTGCAAAATAAATAAAAATATAAGAAGTTTTATGCTTGTTGTTGAACATCAAGTACATGTAGTAAAAGTAGAAAAAAATCGAAAATTATTTTTGGGTAAACACAGCTGTTACCCCTTTAACTTATCCGGTATCGTTTATTTAAGAGTACTTGGTTTTGAATTCTAGAACACTTAGGATTTGTCTTTCTATTAAATCTTAATTTCCAAATGCACAAACCGGAGATTAAATCTTTGAGATTTGTTATGGTCTCATCTTTTTATCCAAATGTGAGACCTAATTATCATGTTCTTAACTTTGGATAAAACCTCTGGTAAATTTAAAGTGGGAACACGATAGTTGTGTGTTATTTTATCAAATCAAACGGAATTTATCAGTTATTGTACATTCTCTGACACAGAAGACATTTGCGGTATCTCAATAGACATTTTATCCGAATATCAACATCTTGGCATCAAGATAAGTTAATATTTGGAAAATTGTTAATTTGTTAAAACAGATAAGTATCATGATTTCCTGGCCTGTAAACAAACCTAGTAATAATAATAACGACCTTCGCGGAGTTAACCTACAACTTTAATGTTGTCCTACAGGCCAAATGCGCTATAATATTTGGTTAAACGGTCGTAAATACTTTTTAATGGCACAACAGTCTCTTTATAGAGGAGAGACATGTAATTGATAGGATTAATAATATCCACTAGGACCGGATGCCACCAGACTCGGTACATGCTAAAACTTTTAAAGAGTTCATTAAATCATTTTAAATCATAATTGCTTGTTAATTTCCTGGATGTGATTGGCGAGAACATTTTAGCTCACCTGAGTCGAAGTCTCAAGTGAGCTATTGTCATCATTTCCCGTCCGTCCGTAAACATCTCAATTTCGACTTCTTCTTTGAACCACTGACGGGAATTTGATGAAACTTGCCACCTATTTTTTTTTTTAGAATTTTTTGATTAATTTTTTAAGACTGCAAAAAGATAGGGGCATTTATTCCCACTGTCAGTCTGTATTTCAAAACCACTGAAGAAATTTTGATAACACTTTATAGAAATAAGCTTAAGGTCCTCAATCAAGTTTGCGTTTTTGGCCAGATTCACCTAGGGGTGAATCTAGGGTTGGGAAAATAGGTCGCAAAATGTACACTTCTTTGAAAATCTCCTCCAGAACCGCAGAATAAATTGAAAAAAAAAAATACAAAACAGATTGTTTCTGAGTGATCTACATCGATGTATTATTGAAGTTTGTCTTTTTCGTACATATCGAAGTATTACTTTTTGACGCGTTTTGAGGTCTGAAACTCTGTCATTTTCCTTCATTTTTGTATGATATCTTTGATTATCTCCCTTTGTATTTACTATAATGCATTCATTTTATGTGTTTTATTTGTACATAGGTGAAGAAATGTTTGTGTGCAAGATTTGCTGAAATGCAATTTTTAGATATTTTAATGAATTTCTGAAACTGCTTGTTCTTGGAAATCACGGAAAGGATTTTGATGAAAGTTTATAGAAAACCTCTACCATATTTATTTCTCTTAGTCATATCAGATTTCATATTCTTCCACTGGTCTTCTTTCCACATTTGTAGATGGTTCTCAGGTGAACGATTGGGGGCCTCTTGGGCCTCTTGTTTCTTTTCATTTACAACATAACATTGAGTAAAATATATGATCCCCAAAATAAACAAATAAAAACAATATATATATATATATGCAATCTGCTGAAACATTTTTTGTCATAATGATATTAACAGCAAAATGACAATATTAACAGGCCATAATACATTTAAAAATCACTATCTTGATATATATATATATATATATATATATATATATATATATATATATATATATATATATATATTATGTGTCTGTCTGTGTCTGTCTGTGTGTGTCTGTCTCTGTGTGTGTGTGTGTGTGAGTAAGTGTATGTGTATGTGTGTAATGTTGTTGTCACAGAAAAATTGACGAGATGCTGATCAATTAGTTTTAGAATGTGACACTTTACTACATAAAGAAAATATCTGCGTACCAAATAAACAACACGCTGAAATGTTATCAAAATGTTTGTTTTTTAGGAATAGTATGTACACGTACATCATGTATTAACACTCAAACCCTACAGGCCATAATAGACTTATCTAAACAATAGAAAAGAACACACCATCTAGGTACTTAGGGTTGGTAGGGTTAATGCAGTGGAGTGAATAAATCGGTTTTATAGAAACGCCAAAAATGTATCAAAATTGAAATGGGAGACAGAAGCCATGAAGTTCAATTGTTTGATTTATTTTATTGTTTTTACATGTAAAAGTGTCAACGATATTATGAGAGAGAGAGAGAGAGAGAGAGAGAGAGAGAGAGAGAGAGAGAGAGAGAGAGAGAGAGAGAGAGAGAGAGAGAGAGAGAGAGAGAGAGATTAGTTGCCATCCTCTGACAGGCTGTCAACTGAACCATAGAAAATTACCTTCAATAAAACTATTGACACCACTTTGTAATGACAGAGGAATGGGTGAATAGATTTCTCAAATTACACATTCAAAGTTGTGAAATTTTGACATACTCCCTCGATAGTTTAAAATCAGGAGGACAAAGGAAAAAACATACGCTGTTGAATATAGAGCACCGTGTTGGGCATATCAGATAACTCCAGGTATATCAAACAGTGATTTCTTTTTGTCGTCTTCGTGAATGTCAACGTAAGAAAATAGAAACTTTGAGTTAAAACATTAAGATTTCGTTAAATAACGTCCCCGTGTAAAGTAAATGTTATATAGTTAATGAAGAAATAGTTTTTTTTTTAGTTTTTTTATACCAATTCGAATATTTTCTTTATTGTACTGGATTTTCAGTCATGTTCATTTCAAAACCTAAATATCTGTACAGATGATGATGTACAGAGTCGGCCTATTGATAGAATTAAAGGAAATTATCATGCCTTTTTAAACCTATGCTTAGAATGTCCATGCCCTGGAGTCGGTTTCAAGTTGTGTTAACCGATGTTTAGGGGCAAAATCTTGTACGCTTATTTCAATGTGATTTAATCTGATTTATTCGTTTCGATAACGACACCTCCCCTAGCCTCTCCATTATCTTAGTTTTTATGCAATAATCAAAGCCAAGTAGTGTTTATTTCACCATTTGTATACTGATAGGCGTACTTTCGATTTTTATACTGTTGTAATTTCCACCATTATTCAATGTCTCTCTTGGTAATTGTGTCTACCTCTCTAGTTCCTTATAATGAAACATTGTTTCTCCTCATTAATAATTCATTGATGTTTATTCAAGTTATCAGTTCTGTTTATAAACTCTTGTATACATCGTGTTCATGGTGTTCTACAAACACATTTACTGGTGACCAGATACTCGGGTCAATACAATGAAAACCGCGCGAATCACCTTGTAAATGCTGTCGTCTGCCTGGCCATCAATATTGCTTTACATAAGTGATTTCGATGTTTGTCCCTCTAACCCACGCTCACCTGAGCTTCCTCTCGTTACACAGCCAAGGTATGTCGTTAAAAATCACGAATTGTGCATAGGCAAACAAAAGCCCAAATGCCTTGTCAGCCGTCGTGATTGTAGATGCTTGTAAACTAAATCTCCACGGTCTAAAACATTCAGTTATAATTATTTGATCACATGAACGCTACCGACCGCCATATTGCTCAAAGCATCACAAAGCAACTCTAACTTGTGCGCACTGGCGTATGAAGAGACGACTCGTATTAAACTTACACTGTGACTTTTTTATATGCTGAATCTTCTAGCAGAATTAAGGAGGTCAGATTTAGGCTTAGAAGTCGAGGAGAAAGGTAAGAACGCTATATACATAATATTATACTTATTAATTCAACGGGAATTAACGCATTGTGAAAGCTTCGCTGCTCTTGGCACTTGTAGAATTCACTGACTGATAATACAAATATCAGTGATTCTCTAGTTCCAAACTCGGCCTGCTTTTGACACCATCGCATATATACCATTCCTAAGTTGTAGTCGTGTTGAGATAGAGTAATCACGTGCTCATCAATGCGAATTGACTATTTTTTTTTTTTTGGATTTCAAGGTAAGAGGTGTATTTTATTATTCATACATTATCATTGTATTGATTTATTTTATCGGCCTTCTCCATTGACATCATATACTGCGAGTGAAGAGGTTTAAACGGACAACGATATCTAAAAATAGACATTTTACAATGCTGGGATAATATTTGTACAGACTTTTAAGTATTTTCAGTTTTCATAAAAACAGGTATCTGGTTAAGCCATAAGCTTGGTGACTTTTTTGCCTCAACATTGTAATCCGATTAATACAAGGTAAAAAGAATCTGAAGATAAAGTTCGATTCACATCACTGCATTTGATAAAACTATCTATAATTATGAATTTTTAAACAGCGTGAGAAATTCGGTAACAAGGAAAATAATTATTTCATCACCAAATTATCTGAATAACACCTTTTTTACTTCACACGCATGAATTTTGACCCATTTATTCGAGTAACTCATAAAACCTTAGTATTAGGGTCATGTCTGTTAAGTGCACGTCGTATCACATTACATCCACCCGAACTACAACTCTACACTCATTTGACAACTCTGTTTCCTCTAAAATGAGGCACTGCGAATCAAATGCAGATTTTTTCGCTGGCTTGTCTAGTGCAGCATTAAGCATCCTATATGACATTTTAATAGTTCGAAAATGTGCTGACGAGGACAACTGCATCCGCAACTGAAATCTCGCGATTGAAATTAATATGTAGGGCCTAGAATGATTTTTTAAGTCACCGTTTATACAAATGCATTTATAGCGTATGTATGATACGGGAAAGGGCTTCCAAGCAAATGATTTATAAATCACATTACCACGTTTCATTTGGTAGTGGTACATGCTCGTTATAAAATGATTATTGTAATTTTACAACAGTTATTAAAGAGTACGTAAACAAAGTCAACGTACTCGTAAAAGTACGGCGACAACAGGATATTCATAAATATACCCGAGATGGTTGATTTGCTTCAATGAACATTGGAGTTTCAATGATTTCACAACTAACGAAATGTGATTTACTACAGTAAGTAATTGATTACTTAGTGTGAATCTGATATACATGTCCATCAAAAAGTCATAGGGACACATAATTTTCCTCAGTTTATAAAATGTGGCTTTGGAGAAATTCCATCTTTATTTTTATTTTATTTTTATTTAAATGAAATATGCAAATAAAAAAATTAGACATGACAAATCCATTAACAGGAAACCTAAACTGTACTCATTTCTATGTTGCATTGAAATGATTTCCGTCAGTAATTACAAATTTCAAATCGTAATCTTCCAATGTATTAACCGTACGTATTGATTTCCCGTCTTAAACAACAGGTGCGCCTCATACACAACTTAAATTGGTTTCGGCATTTACTCTTTGTTTTTAAGACAACAATTCGCTGTTGTTAACTGTTTTAAGATCGTGAAGGAAATGATTAAATATCGATTAAAGTGTTAACTACTTCATCATTAAATGTTGCTGTGATCTTTTCTTCCCAGTTGTTCATAAATGTAATTAGGTCATCATATTGAAATAGGCATATTTGAAGAACTTAGAACGAGAAATTAAGACATCAAGATACAGTAGATCACCGCTGGTTAGTTTTCTCGCATTATCACCAGTGTTAGATACGCTTGTCCAGTATTAGACAGCATTGTATTATGTATTACTACGCCGCGAACGATACTTCTTTTTAAAATGTAAACAAATATCGTCTGTGATAAGTAAATAATAAACCATGATGGCAGATCAGTCAAATAATGTATGAAATGAGTAAACGTATTTCAGAAATTATTGTTATATTGATTTAACTTTAATTCATTTTTCAGTGAAAACGTTATTATTGTTCACTTCTTGACTACCACCATATGCAAGTCGCGAAAAAATAACCCGCAGATAAATTAGAAACAGTAAAGTCTCGACATAGACCATAAATCTTGTCCCCTCAGTGGAATTTCAATATCACACACTTGTAATATTGGATTATTCTACTAATCTCCCGGATAACATTATGCATAATGACATGAGTCCTGCAGTTAAATAAATTTTCATATGAATATGCAAATCGGGACACTGGCTTTGTTGGTCGTTTTGATTCTAAACTAAACGCTGCCGTCGACAGAAATTAGATCCACTTTTCTCTGCTCGCTTAATATTGATACTAGACACGTGAACTTTCTCGTAATAGTTTCAACTGGTGATAAAGTTTGACATTTACAGAATAAGTATTTTATGGAAATAATAGAGTTATATTACACATACATCTAGTTATCAAAACGACAGACAATTCACACACCAGAATTAAAGCTTTTTGCCACAAGTAGATAACTGAAGTTAAACTCCCTAAATAAAGTTTTTGATGATGGTGCTTTTACTTAGAAAACTGTCGGTCAGTTCATGATGTCAGTTATTGTTTGGGTCTTGTTTTACAGATACCTAAAATGTGAAACCAAATTCACTACAAATTAGAATTCACGAGACCATTGCCATTGGCATCATTTACAACTAAAATGCTAACTGTCATTTGTTACCCCAAATGCTTACTAGTGTTAGGTCCAAAATCACTCTGATTCTAAAACCAAGTAATCTGAAGTTGATGTGAAAAGATGCTGGAATTTCTAACTCGTAATGTATATTTAGTCTTTGGAGACCAAAACCTATCAGAAAACTATTGCAATTCCTATGGGTACCAATTGTGTTCCGTAATAAGGCGACCCATCCCAATAGTCATACGAACTTTTTTTTTTCAAAAGCTTTAGGGTAAGTTAGCTGTGTCTTTTTATTTTACATTATCATATATCAACTATTTAAAAAAAATAAACAATTACAATTTATATACACGTTATGTGAATGTAATATACATGTACTTGTATATATCCTAGGGACTTTGAAATTTAAGTGACTTCAATATCAGGCATACGTGTTTCGTACCTGGAAATTTACTTAATATCGACGTCGAATTGTCAATTACCTTGCCAATTATTTGCCAGTGTCATGTTTCACTACTTGTGGTGTTGGATTATTTATACGATAGGTTTTGTTGAATCACCAATAATGATCGTGTCCAGGGATAGGACAATCAAGAAATGTCGTGACCAAGGCTTTAGCCACCCACCCATAACTAGCATGATCAGGGGTTGAACCACCCATAAATATCAAGACCAAGGGTTGAACCACCGATAACTATTATGACCAGGGATGAAACAATCCATAAAGATTGTGACCAAGGCTTTCGCCACCAACAACTGTCGTGACTAGGCGTTGAACTACCAACAACTATCGTGACTAAGCGTTGAACCACCAATAACTATCGTGATTAAGCGTTGAACCACCAATAACTATCGTGACTAAGCGTTGAACTACCAACAACTATCGTGACTAAGCGTTGAACCACCAATTACTATCGTGACTAAGCGTTGAACTACCAACAACTATCGTGACTAAGCGTTGAACCACCAACAACTATCGTGACTAAGCGTTGAACTACCAACAACTATCGTGACTAAGCGTTGAACCACCAACAACTATCATGACTAAGCGTTGAACTACCAACAACTATCGTGACTAAGCGTTGAACCACCAATTACTATCGTGACTAAGCGTTGAACCACCAATAACTATCGTGATTAAGCGTTGAACCACCGATAATTATTGTGACTGGGCGTTGAACCACCAACAGCTATTGTGACTAAGCGTTGAACCACCTACTACTATTGTGACTAAGCGTTGAACCACCAACAACTATCGCGACTAAACGTTGAACCACCAATTACTATCGTGAATATGCGTTGAACCACCAATAACTATCGTGACTAAGCGTTGAATTACCAATAACTATCGTGACTAAGCGTTGAACCACCAGTAACTATTGTGACTAAGCATTGAATCATCAATAACAATCACGACCAGGATTGAACCACTCGTTTCTATTTTGATCAGGGCATGAAGCACCCATAACAGTCATGACCAAAGGTTTTACTACCCATAACTACCGTGACCAGGGATTGAGCCACTCATAGCTATGATCTGACGTGGATATTTCTGAGGTCTATATTTGTTCACTACTAGTATTTATTATTTTCCCAGATTACTATTGGATTTTGTGACTGTAGATACAGGTGAAAACCCCTATTTCAATGTTTTGTTGTAATGTAGACTCTTATTTTCCCCATTAAAACTCCATAAAGTTCAATTTTCCTTTTTGTAAGTGTTTTTCATTTTGATTTAATTGTTTTTGTACTCCACAGGAATGCATTTTCTCGTACAGGACTAATGTGTCACATCCATTCTAGACTGCGATTTTTAAGCTTGATAACATTTGTTTATATGCATTGTCAGATGGTATATTTTTCATTATCAACACAGACGAATTTGTTACTTTATATATATATGGATTTAAAGATATCAAAATTAGTCATGTACCTTTTTTCAAATACATCGATAAAATGTTGTCAATTTAAAGTCTAAGTACATGCATTAACGTACCTAGTATCTATTTTCATTTTGTTCTATGTAGCGTGAGAACTAATATGAAGCAGTCATGGACGATTACATCTTTGGAAAAAAAAATACTTTCAGCTGTAGAGTAATCTTTTGTATAATACTTAGATTGCCCTTATCCTGCACGCAATTATAGGACATATAATTTTACTAGGGTATCATAGGAAAACATTTGCTACTTCTAGCTTAAAGAAAGTAGCTTGAATGTTCAACTTTGAAATAATAGCCTCTTGATTGGGTTCCCATTCCATGACGACTTTCAAAAAGGAAGTGGCATCATTATACCAAATACTTTTACAACAGAGAAAGTGAAAAATCTTGCGTTATTCGTATGAAACCAAATCAAGACTCTGTCAGCAAAGGCACTGACAGCTTGTTCATCATTACGAACTGCGATGTGCCGAATTTTTACCTGAGTCTTGCCCGAGAATTTAATAAGAACAAAGAAAGAAAAGATCATTTAAAGTAAATTTTCTCGCTTATTTATTAAATCTCAATATTCGGACACAAATGGTGAGAAAGTTCAGAATATGATCTATCAAATCATGTTTCTCATCTTCAGTTTGAAGAATTGAATACGTTTATAACAAAGGTTATGATATGTGGTCATTAGATCTCTAGCTTCCCAGTTACAGGTGAAACAATCTTAGCTGCACATTAAACGAAAATAAAGGGAGAAACGGCTCCCTACCTCAGTGGTGGAGTGTTCACTTTCCAAGCAGAATTTGACAAAAAGTGAATTTTCAAAAACTGTGATGTAATGCGAGTTGGTAAATGAAATTTGGGACATTATAAAGGGGTTTTACTGTAAAGTCATGTTTCTTTTGAAAAAAAGTTATCACAAAGTCATTTCCCATTAATACAATAGATTTTCACTATAGATCATTAAAGTTCTGAAGGTTCTGTTTTGTTATAGATTTCCGCTGTTTTGTTCTATAGTAATGACGAGTTTTGCACCATACAAAGTTTTAATGTCTCTTTTAAATACATGTATGTCTAAGTAGGGAATTGTGATATCAGGACTTCAGTTTTATGTTTGCATTGCAGAACATTTAAAGATGGTAAGCAAAACACAATGAAACTATTTGATAGTTTGAGTTTTAATTCATAATTAAAAGATTGATTAAGAAATAACTCTGCATGAACATTTTAAAAATTGCGGCTTTATATGAAATATAGAGAAATCAAATAAAAACTTTGCATCAATGCTTCAATTTTGGCACATCACTGCATATGACATGATAGCTCTATTCATATATATATATATATATATATATATATATATATATATATATATATTATATATATATATATATATATATATATATATATATATATGGTTTTTTTTGTAATGTACGTCCCAACATTGTCACATGGCCGATCGAAGTAATCTTTTCCTAACATCCTACGACCTGATGGAGGGTTAGTGATGTCTGGTAAGATCTTGAGTTTTCATTAATTTATGGGAATGTTTCAACCACAACTAAAAGGCTAAAGGCTTAAGTCTCAATTTAAGAGAAAAATTCCTGACGGGACTTTAAAACAACATTAAACAATCATGTAGTGCCGAGCTCGAGTATTATTAATGTCATATATTCAAGATGAAGTAAGATTTCTTTACATAGATCTGTTTTGCGTACAAGGGCTGTTTTCACTGACAACACTGTTGTAACTATAAAAGCTAACTGTTGCAATTGTTCTATGGAAATAAACTATGTAAATGGCGAAACACGAGTATAACAAGCAAAAACAGTGTTTAATGGGCATGGAAATTATAGACCTTTGAATTTGCTTTCCGTTCGTAGTTATATCATATTTTCATTTTCAAGTCCATACTCACATGACATTTCTCTATTTAAATACGCGATGGAATGTTTAAATGTTTTGTACTGGTCAGAAACAATATATACGTTAGCGAATGTAAACTTTATTTTTGTATAATATTGATTTAGACCTTGAATAATCGTTGGAGTATAACTAGTTCTTTCAGCTGCGCCTGTTTATTTGATAAAAGTGTGAAAGTTTGGGGTTTAAATCGAAATGTGAATTATATCTCGAATTTATTGGACACACGTGAAAGCTTTTTATTTTGGATACGGACGACACCTGTTATAATCATTATTAACATTCAACAGGCTTTTCATTGACAAAGAATTCTAGGTTGATTGATTTAATCTCCCCCATGCACTTCTTTCTCAGCATTGAGTTATTATAGCTAAAACAAGATACATGTATAAAATAATAGCTTCATTAATTTGTCTTGGAAATCTTTAGATTGAAAACGGATAATAATCAACAATTGAAAAAGATAAAAAGATGTAATTATGATGATTAAAGTATCTTCATCTGTGTCATTGCAGCTTTGGTCTGAATTGATTGTGCGTGTAACTTTATCATAGAGAGAGCGGAATCGGCATTAAACTATATAAACCTAATCAATACGTTGTTGACACACTTTTATAATTATAATGTAAATACATAGTGCATAGCTTACAGCAGTATATAGCATATTATCTGAGGGAATTAGTCCGACCACAACCCATATCAGAAACGAAAAATCGATGAGGAAAGCGAGCAGAAGCAAGGAAATGCAGTCCACAGAACTATATATATATATATATATATATATATATATATATATATATATATATATATATATATATATATATATATTATATATATATATATTCCTGATTTGTGACGCATACTAAGAAATTCCATCAGTCACCAATACTTTAATAATCTGTTTGACTGAATTTGTTTTACGTCCTCATAGAGTACAACTTGAAATCTTGCCACATGCAATTCGAACGTGCTGCTACGGAATAGTCAGGTTTTATTGTTGAGCCTTAAGGTACTGATTGCCATCTTGTTGTTGAAGTATTGATGCCGTATTTAAATGGCGCCTTTACTACGTTGCAGACATAAATCTGAGTTATCATGAGACCACAAAGGAGGCTGGTTACTGTTAAAACAAATATAGACCAGGAATATATCTTTTTTACAGCACGTATTTATAAAATTTACTAGAAAGTTATGCACGATTTTGCAAAACCAACTGAAATAAAACTGATGATTGCTGTATTCTATGTTGTGCTGTACTTGTTTTAGCATAAATTTGCAGTCCAAAAAATCACACAGTTTCTGTTAGCCCTGATAATTGGCGAGGTTGTACCGTTTGTGGAGGCTTTGCTGTATTCTGTGTCTTGATATGTTTAGTATTCAATCCATCTATCTGTGCAACTGACCTAGCTGTTATTACCTCCATCCAGTTTTGCCGTCTTGAAATAATTTCGAATTTTGAAGTCATGAAATTAAAGCGATATAAGCTGTCACAATGAATTTTTTTGTCCCCAGACATATAGTCGAGAATATGATAAAATGTGTGTTCAAATACATTGTCAAACATGTAAAACGATGTAAAAGATTTTTGTTTTCAAAGTTATTTGTTTTATTTGAATTTAAGTTTTCCCGTACCTTAAAAAGTCCAGCTGTATTTCCGTATGCAATGACATTTCAGATAAACTCTTTCGTAATATCAAATGTACTTCGTAATTCGGTCAGGGTATCTCGGTCCTTTAAGCGCTCAGACTATGGTAAAGTCGACCGATTTTATGTGTTTTATATTTATTTCTAAAAATACAGGACGTGATTTTTATTGGAAAGTGCGTGTATTATGTAAAATATATGCTAACGCTATTTTAAATACTTTAAGAGAATTGGATGAATATATGAATAAATATATAAGGTCACCAAAAGATTATTTTCCGATCTTTAATATTACCCTGAATGCTGACATTGATAAAATCAAAATAATATAACTGAAAAGTATGCGTACCTCGTTATACAATCTTGCCGCCATGCAGCAATCGTGGAGTTGGGCAGTTAATGATCATATGTTTCAAGAATGATAAAGCCGATAATGCGATGGGACGAGTTAAAATGGGTCGAGATGACCAGATATACCCGGCACGTGGACAATTTCAGAAACGAATGTTTTAAAACGTCGAAAAAGACAAACTTTGCCTGATTTAGGTATGAAATGATGATGTACGAAAATAAACGGAAAATAAAAGGTAATTAGAATAGAATGTATATTAACTGCAAATAGCACGTGTTTATTGGTCTCTCGGTAATCTTCGTAAAAAATTACTGAAAGTTAATTTGCAATGCTCAAAGTATGGCTGACAAACAATAACTGATATTACGGGTTACGTTTGACAAGATTGTTACAATTTTACAGATGCACTTGTTATTCTAACCAACAGATGGTCTCTTTGGAATATATATGAGGTAGAATATCACATAAAAGTGGCATGTAAAATTTTTCACCGACGACAGCTCATATCGCTTTATCATTACGGATCTAGAATGACAGTTCCAACAACTTTGTTTAGATCTTTGGTACTTATTGTATATTCTGATTCATTGACTGTTAAATTCTTTGACTGTAACAGATCAGTAATTAACTGCCCTTTCATATGTACTATAACAGTTCGCTCATTGGTTTGTAAAGTTCTTTGATTTAACACGTCAACAAATATTGGTTGTGTTAAGTACTTTGGTATGTAGATGTAACAAATATTATAAACATAATACCAAAGTTATAATGCTCAAGACGATATCGTTTCTGTCAATTAGACTTCATCAGTTGAGCTCCAATTTGAAAAGTATGTGTATTTTCTAAAGAGAAAGTGGTATCATACAAGGCCAGATCTCTAAAAGTGTAGCCGAAATCCGTCTAAGAGTAAACACTGTAAAAAGATGACTATCTTAGCTTTAAACAATTTTCGAATTTAAATAGTGTTAACAGTGCCAACTATTACTTTAGTATAAGATGAACAACAGATGGTACCGAAATACCAGGTACTAGGTTTATGTATACCCTCGGAGACTCAAACGGTCCACCAGCAGTGGCAACGACCTAGTGGTTATAAATATTATAAACATATTGATTAAGTTTTTTGTACGAGTTGTAACAGCCGACATATTGGTTAAATCTTTTGGTACGTAGCTATAACAACTGACAAATTGGTTAAGTCTTTTGATAGGTAGTTGTAATAGCCGACATGTTTGTTAATATTAAAATCTCAGATACCAAAGTATAAATCAATAGGATGTCCAGGACATAGATACAAATCCGGTAAAAATGGACAAAAATGTTTTGGTACGGATCATAAGAGCCAACATATGGGTTAAGTTTTTCGGTACATAACTTTAACAGCTGATATATTGTTTAGGTATTTTCTAAAGTACTATAACAAATACCTCATTGATACTGTTATCCCTTGAAAATATTGTGTACGACCGCAAACTCCCGCATGCGATTCGAACGCTCTTATTGAAATATTGTCTGAATCATCCAGATATTTTAATTGAGGAAAGTTGACTCGAGTCAAACGTCTGAGAGATAGTCATATTAAGACCATAGAAACGAAATTATTAATACTCAGGAGGTCTGTGAGACAAAATATAAAGCTGGTGAACATTTGACAAGCATGAACCTTTGAAAAAAAAGGTGGGATCAGGTCCTCTGTCG
Source organism: Atrina japonica (assembly GCA_030159075.1). NCBI lineage: Eukaryota > Metazoa > Mollusca > Bivalvia > Pterioida > Pinnidae > Atrina > Atrina japonica. The sequence continues at coordinate 1,123,010 of BROG01000051.1, forward strand.
ACCATTTACACTCGCCGTGAGTCCACACTTATATTCAAATGAAATAAATGAGGATAGAATCCACGGTAGAGACGATTCAAAACCACCATTTAACAGGCAACCCAACATATTCCAATCTGTTGAACACTGTTAATGCAAACAAGGTCATCATACGGACCGTAAAATTTTCGAAATGATGTTCAAATGTTGAACACGCCCTGGCATATTATATCATCTGCGAGATATGAACACCATATACAGGCGAAAAGGGAATTTTACTACTTAAATTTGGAAAGGTGATAATAGGAAAACCCAAACCATCATGATTATCGTAATGCTTGGTTGTTATTTTCCCGTCCGTGTCTTTTGCCGATTTTCGGAATACAGAGTAACCTCCCATTTGCAACAGTTGTCTTTCTTTAGAGCAGGTATCTTGAATTGAACACATTGAAAGATGTATAAGGGTTTTTAGCAGAAAAACAAAACATTGTCCACACTACAGAGAGGGCATAACTCATCAAATGGGAGATAAATCTTGTAATTCGCAATATGGAATATGAATTAAAAATGAACATGTAGGAAACGTTTGTGTTTTAATATGTTGTGTCTTAAATTTCTAGTTCATTTGGATGTATTGCATTCACATACGTATGATAAATATCGTTATTTATTGACAAAACATCGTTGATATATCTAAATGTCAAACTAAAGGCCATAGCTAGCCTTTTCATCCTTTGATTCAATAGCCTCTGAATGAAATCTGGTTCATATGGATAAAGAAACGGGTCACCGGGATCAATAAAGGGACACAATTGATTCCCATTGGAATGCCGGTGCTTTGTTAAACTCCAAACACTACATCTTTATTGTCTGTTCGAAAATCCAGCATCTTTTTAATATCATCTTCATTATATTTTTGTGTTGAACGAAATAAGTATCTTGAAAAGCAATGACTTGTGAAATGATAGTTGTCGATGATGCCGGAAAGTCTGTCTTGCAATTTAATATGCGGAATTGCTGGGTAAAGAATAGAAAAGTCATACGATTTGACACTATGAATTTGAGAATAATTGCATTTATTTAAATTGCGTAAAACTCTGTGTCATCCTATTCACGCCGACCCTGGAATAAGCAACTGTATAGTATTGTTGACGTTTCTCCTTTACGGCCGCAGTATCTTGGTAAGGAGTAAAGATAATGGTTTTGTAGAATATTTGTTGGATCCTGCTATGTACCTCTGTATGGAGTTTTATGAAGTTTAGGTATCAAATATAAATTTGGCGGTTCAAAATCCGCGCAATTCTTATACGTAATTTTGCAGGATTTCGTCCTTTGAAAATGGACTACGTGTGTATGTAGGACTACTTAAATTAGTGTTTAATTCCAATTCTGCTAACCACAATTTTAGTAATGTAACCGATTGTTTACAATTGGACTTTTTCCCAGATTTCCTGTAGTTTAGAAAGAATGGAAGTTTGGTGTTATAAATGGGTTCATAAATACAGGCTGCATAGACATGAAGCATGTCATGCATTATTTATATGAAAAGTACATACTTATGTCAACGTTATATAAAATTTAATTTAATTTTATATATCCATGGTAACAATATGTTTCATATTTACCTGTGTGTACTAACGCTGTGTGTGGATTTAGGTTTAATATTAACATACCTGGAAGTCAAAAAGGGCAAAAAAAAAAAAAAAAAAAAAAAAAAAAAAAAAAGCACTAAATAGACTGTATACAATGATTTGATGGTAAAGCTAAAACCTGAGTGGTAGCCGGAATGAAGGTAAAACGTTCTAGATAAAATGCCCGTATGAGTTCGAGATAATATTGGTATAACGCAGAATATCATTTCCCTGTAGATTTAATGTAATAGCAAACTAAATAATTCACAATAGTTCTAGATATAAATATATGGCTTTCATCAATATTTTCATTGATTACAATGACATACAGCAAGAATAAAATGGCATGAATGCCTACTAACGCATTCGGGTTTTGTTGTTTATTTGTATGAGTTCGTCTATCGTCCACCTGTGTTTTTCAACTAATCTGCTAAGACGAGATTTTCCTTGCGTAAGACATTACGCATATCTTCTTTAGCTTTTTATGTTATATGCGATAATCTGTAGAGTTTAGAGTTTTTTCAATTCCACAAGAACAAAAAGGCCTATAATCCTTGCACTGGATGTAAGAGTCAACCGATCTGAAAGTACATGTCAATCAAGAACAACGGTTCATAATAGACCGCTTATGTTTGATTTGAATTTGAATACCGGTTTATGCCACACAACAGTTTTTCGGTTATGTGGTGGCGGTTAGTTTTTATTGGTGGAGGAGATACCCTGGTTACAATGTACCCGGGAAAAGACCGCTAAGTAGAATCACGAATAACGACAGCACTATATTTCACATTTACCTATAGTTCCATAATTGTTGAATCTCGCATATGTTTCCGATGGATTATGTTCAATAAAATGATTTTAGCATAAACCTCTCATCTTTGCATTCAGAATTGATACATTATGGTCACGTGGCTATCAGATGTCTTGAAGAAACTTCATTTGATTTACAATCTTGAAGTATATATTGATATATATATATATATATATATATATTATATATATATATATATATATATATATATATATATATATATATATATATATATATATACTTTGGACCTAAACATTTTGTCTAAAATCTTTTTACATTTTTTAAATGTAATTGTTTTTCATTGTAATTCGTAAAATATTTAGGCTAATAAGTTGTGATGTATTTTATTGTTTTACACCTTTCAAACTATCCCGTTAAGTACATCATGATATTACCAGCCATCAAGCGCCAATCACAGGAAGTCAGGCTCAATTCGTTTTCAAAAATAACACCCAACTTCACCACCGACGAAAACAACAGCAGCAGCAACAACAGCGACTGTATTTCTTCACAAACATACATTGTGGTGAAAATATCATTTTAGTGTTTAATTACAATACGCATGCTAGCAAATGACACCACCCAAAGCACAAGTTCCACACTGGCTGATCACGGCCCGAAGTCACCAAATTTACTCAGTACTCAGGCTCAACTATTATTTTATGATTTTGACTACAGAATCGCTCATAAAACTTCGAATATGAGTGAATAGGAAACGTAATAATTTTACATCAGTCACATATAAATTTTTGTGTCACACTTATGATATTCCTGTAAAAAATTAATAAATTCTTTGAGTACGATACTCAAAATTTGAGTACGTACTCAAACAATTTTTTGATATATCTGAAGTTTTTTCAAATGAGCAATAAAGTCCACCATTATTTACGATTGTATGCTATCAATATACAAACTTGTCTAGTTACCGAATAATTTTTTCTTTTTTATTACTAAAAATCACGAAAAGTTAGTTGAGTTTGAGTAGTGAGTAAATTTGGTGATTTCGGGCCCACATCTTCATGTAAGAAAACATTTTTGTGTTGGGGGTAGAAATGCTGTGCATTAAAAGCTTTTTGCTCGACTTGAACGTTTCTTGTGATATATTTTTTCGTTTACAATGAGACCACGGGCCTTCCGCGAGTAAAACTGGCAAACATTCTCATAACATCAACTCATGTGACTAGAGGTGAGAGACTCCATTGTTGAAAGTACAATGCTCTAACCACTTTGTAATATTAAAAGTGCTCTTCCGTGTATCATCGTATGTTTAGCGTTTTGGGTTAAAACTCAATGTGACGAAAACTATTGACTTACACAATATACGTTTTACAAAAAAGAGTATGAACTTTCCCATTTTCCTGCATCAGTTTTTAGCTCACCTTGACCGCAGGCATTTTGCTATAGCTAAATGACCGTCATCGTCCGATGGTTTACTTTTTCATCTAAACGACTTCATCTCAAGAATTACTGGGGAAATTGAAACTAAATTTGACATGTGAATGTGAACAAACAGGGGTAGTACCCTAAGAGGTTCCAAAGGAGACCAAAAGGATAATACCTTGGTATACCTTCAAAAATCTTCACCTCATGTACTAATGACACAATATTTTAATATCTACAAAATTTGCGGCTGAAATCGAAATCCTTTCATAAACAAGCCTTTAACGGGTGCTTCAAATGACGTAGGATATCTTTATATACAGGTTGCTTATAATTTGTTAGGGATTATCTAAATATCATTATAAAAAGCATCCAAGGAAACGAGGTCTAAGGTCTAGGACAAAGTCACCTTAGTAAACTTTCAGACATTGTCGACTTATGTTTCAAATCTAACATATTTTGGCTGGAAGTATCCCTATGTCAAGATGCATAACTGCAAATAACTTGCAAATGGCAATGGGCAAGTATCCACACGGGCTTCAAAAAGGGCACAAAAGCCCCAAACCTCGGTACATCTTTAAAAATCTTATGCAGAACCGATGATCAGATTTCTTTCAAATCTGTTATGTATGATTCCTTGGTCAATATTTACAAAGTTTGCAAATGAAAACATAATCTGTCCATGACATTTGTCCATCAGAAGGCCAAAAAGTATAAAAACTTGGTACACCTTCTAAACTCTTCTTCTTATGTACCAATGAAATCTTTTTAGCTGGCGCTTCAAATAACGTAGAGCACAGTTTTATACAAATGGTTCATCAACTCAAAACTGATTGACTTCTGTATGCAAAGATATTATCCATTTTGAATTAGAAAGTTAAAGGGAAATATCTAATTATCATTGTGCCAAAGTATAAGGGTCACTGGTCAAGATTCAAGGTCACAAGCACCCAAGAAAACAGAACAGGTAAGTTACATACTTGTATAATTGAACAAATTTGCCAGGTGAGCGTCTCAAGGCCCCTCTGGCTTCTTGTATAAGGAATTTACAAGGTGTCTTAGAGAGTTAAGCACTTTCCGTTGCCGTGCATCTATATTGATGAGGCATTGCTGTAAGACTGTAGGATACATGAGGATTCATTAAATGAAATGCTTGGATTATATTTTTCATCCCGTTATAAAGAAGCACTGATACAACAGCATACTTACCTACTTTCCTATCTACCAACAATCAGTATATACATATAGGTAATGTCGTTTGATGGATACATGTTAAATGAAATGTTTGGATTATATTCTTCACCCCGGTATAACGAAGCACTGACACAGCAGCATACTAACCTACCAGTTTATCTACTGACAATCAGTATACATATCGGTAATATAGTATAGCAATTTATATCAGAGTAACTGGCAGTACAAACGTGATATACTGGATTCGCGTTGTTTAGTTAAGAACAAATCGATTGCATCTTGATATGCAAGGTCATAATGAAATTGGTGTAATGTTCTCGTATCGTATTTATATATATATATATATATATATATATATATATATATATATATATATATATATATATATATATATATATATATATATATATATGTCTGTGTGTGTGGTGTGTGTGTGTGTGTGTGTGTGAGTGTGTGCGCGTGTTTTACATCCATGCACTATATCTGTGTACTTAGTGTTCAACTATTTTTAGGTTTGCTAATACATTTTTTGTTTTGTCAAATGAATGATTTAACTTCAATCCAAATGTTTAAGAAATCAATAAGCTAAAGGTAGCTTGATATACGTTCTGATATAATATACGTAATACCATTGTTATATAATACTTACAAGTACTCATATGTAAGATTACTTAACTATAACAATCCCTCTTACGATAATATTGTGGATGAATAATAAAAACATTCTATTGAACAATATTATATTTAACTTTCACGTAATGAGCAAAACAGTCTATGCAGGTCAAACAAAAACAAAAAGGGATTTATAGTATCACAATTCAATAGTTTTATTCAAACAGTATTTTATCATTATGAATCATTGAAAACAATAATTCTATATTTGTATGGCAATCATAGGGTGTAAATGTTCTTTAAGTTTGTTAAATCTCTTTATCAAGTATCTGTTGAATAGAAAATGTACCCTAAATTTTAGTTGCAGTATTCCTTTGATCAAATTTTATTTAATGATATCTATACACATACTAATAAATCATGACTAGGGCTATACCTTACAAATTACGTTGTACATGTACATCCATTATTTTACCAATGAGAAGGTCATTACATTCATTAGATCTTTTGACAGGTAGAAATTTAGATTGGACAAAAGGAAACACGCTGTAGTTTTAAAATGTAACGTAAATCATTCCACATACTTCCAAATGTCATTTTGTCTTGAAGGATTTGGTTGACCTTTAATGTTTGTTTTTATCAACTACAGATAGCAGGCAATTTTCTACATTTTATGATAACCGCATCTCTTTAATGTGACTAGTCCACATGGGATGCTTACTCCTCCATGTCACCTGATCCCACCTCTGGATTTCCAGAGGTCCGTGTTTGTTCAATGTTCACCAAGTTTGTATATATATATCCATGATGCCCCGAATATTTTTACTTTAGTATCTGAGATTTGACATTTAATTGATATTTTGAAATAAATTTAACTAATGCAATTTTGAAACCTGTATTATGTAATTTGTGATACTAAAATATCAATTATTTTCATTTCCTGATTATATTGGTTCTCATGCGAAGTCATTATATAACATATGACATGGATTTTATATAGGCATGTGGTTTTTATAAGTAATATACCTGGATTGTATATGATTTTATTATAATATTATGTACCGTGTATCTTATCTAATAATGTGATAATCTATTGTAACGGTCATACACATTACCGATATACAATGTTACAATATCATAGCATATCAAAGTGAAAATGAAGAATGGATAATCGAAACTCCAAATCATGGTCTCAACATGAAGAACAATTGCGAATCCCAAACAGGATAGGACCATGTGTTCGGCAGTACATCACAGAATTATGTTATATCTGATAATAATAATCATAATAATTTATCCCTATATTTCATATAATTCATGAATATTCCAGGTCATTAAATAATATGTTAAAATATTATTAAATAATCTGATAATACATGTATTTTATATTTTTATGTTATAATGAACTATAAATGAATCTAAATATTTCATATACATGTATATAGTGTATGTATTATGAACTTAATGTATATCATATTATAATATATACATTGTATATATATATATATATATATATATATACATATATATATATATATATATATATACATATATATATATATATATTACAATGATTTTGGTTAACAAGTACATACAAGATTTGCTGTGGGTTGGTAATATATACCGAGACATTGTATATGAGAGAGAGAGAGAGAGAGAGAGAGAGAGAGAGAGAGAGAGAGAGAGAGAGAGAGAGAGAGAGAGAGAGAGAGAGAGAGAGAGAGAGAATTCTTTTACATCTTTATTGCAGTAGATAACTTTATCCTGTTAGTCATTCGTGATTTATATGCTTTATTCATTGCAGTACGAATAATCGAAATTGTTTGAAACAGTATTTTGAATAAAGAGAATGATATGGTTTCTTTTAATTGAAGCTTGTTGTCGTCGTTTTTATTTGGAGCAAAATTAACCTATACAATCCTTCGATTTCATGCATGCTATATTTTGAAATGAATGGTAAAGTATATCGTTTTCATATTTCCACGGATGTAAAGTGTTGGCGACATCATCTGCCCAATGTTGCGTTATCATAAATGCATATATAAAGCACTAAAACCAACTACACTATATATCCTAGGGTGTCGGATCTAAGCAGTAGAAACAAGTCAGGAAAGAAATATATGTAGCTCTAAAATGTCTAACAACACGAACATAATGAAATCGGGACGGCCTGTTCCTTTATCAGGACAAAACGATTAAAATAACATGGAAAAACGTACACATACACACTGTCACGCAAACACCCACTCTCACGCACACACAACCGGAGAGTGAAAGAAATGCTACATATTACAAGTAAAGTGTGATAAAGTTATAAACAAATGATAATCAAACAAAAGGATAACTAAAAACCTAAAGTCAAACTACCAACGAAATGTGAATCGAACTAGATCTAAGTGAGAATAACAAGAAACTGCAAAATTACTACATAAATTTGATTTACAAAGTCAAAACACGAAAGTCAATCATTTTCATGATTTTCATTTATTTATTACTTTATCGCAATTTACTTTAAATTTGACTTTCATTTTGTGCGTGTCGTTAGTCATTTTACTGATATATATATATATATATATATATATATATATATATATATATATATATATATATATATATATATATATATATATATATATTAACGGACAAATCAAAATCTAATAAATTTCATGTTATACACTGCAGATAATCATCTAACAAGGTAACAAGGAACAAAGTTGTGTGAAAACCACTTCTCGTTTATTTCACAAAGTGCCTTTACCGTATACAAATTATACATTCAACACACAAATTGGAGAATCTATGGGACACATATAAAGATGGCGAACAATTAAGACAACTTTGATATACGTTTTAGATATTTTACCTGTAACTTTATATTTAATGGGTGGAAATTTCGTGTTTTATAACATTTTGTTTATCAATGCATTAATGAAACATTAGCGTTTACTTTACTATATGGATTTTATTTCTGTGTGAAGAGTTTCTGGAAAGATATCGGACTTTTATTACCGATTTTAAAACTACACAATGTTTATACTGTAAATAAACGGTAACACATATCTTGATTGTCATAATGATTTCACAGCGAATACAGACAGGCTTGTGTTTGCTTAAAGTATGATTGTGATTCGGGTATTCTGATATGATCCCCACTCCTTAAAATGTTCTAACAAAATGATGATGAACTAGCTATCGCCAATAAGAGTTATTGCCCTTTAAAAATGGTTATGGAAAACAGTTTCAGAAGAAATGATAAAACGTCACCAGCTAGTCCGGGTTTTCATAAAGTTAATTTTGCCGGGATCAACATGGCACCTGTTGTGATGGTGGTGTTTTTTCTGTTACACCATCTTTTAAAAGCGTATTATATGAAATAATCTAGGTACACAGCAGTTATACCTGCAAGTGGAATTTGACGGCTGTTGGTTTCGTTTCAAAAATCTACTGGATTCTATATAGCTTTTCACCCCAGTAGTTATTCAGAATAAAAAAGAAGTTGCAGTTGACCCAAGTTTTACTTTAGGATATAAATATCCGCATGTTGTCATTTCGATAATTCTAAACACTCTATACGGTGTACATATAATTCATTCTGCATCCTTTGAAAAATTTCTAACTTACTTTTTTCTGACCTTTTTGAAAATGGATAGATGCATTTTCTCCATATATCTTCGTTGTTTTTATCGAAGTTTTGAAGGTTCCGACATTGAAGTACCAGATATATATGTAATGTTAACACACCCAAATATGATTTCATGTAAACTTGTGTTTTTGATAATAGCTGAGCAATGTACATCAAGTTTAAGTAATTTAAATATCCTTAAAGTCTATGATTCAACATTTAACTGTTTTAGGTAGTTTATAAGGGACTTAAAACTACTTTTTGTCCAAATACGCCATGGATGAGGATGTTATTTTAAACAATGCATTCAGTTTAATCGTAGAGCAGAGATTCTTGGTCAGTTGGTTGTTAACTGTTTCTTGGTTATGCTATTTGTCAGTGGGTCAGATGACGGTCAATGGTTTGTTATCATTTTGGTTTTTTTAATTGGTCAGTTGGTTGTTAACTGTGTCTTGGTTATGTTATTGGTCAGTGAATCAGATAACGGTCAATGGTTGGTTGTCATTTTGGGTTTTTTTATTGGTCGGTTGGTTGTTAACTGTATATTGGTTTTGTTATTGGTCAGTGGATCAGATGACGGTCAATGGTTGGTTGTCATTTGGTTTTTTTCTATTGGTCAGTTGTTTTGTTAATTGTGTCTTAGTTATCCTATTGGTCAGTGGATCAGATGACGGTCAATGATTGGTTGTCATTTTGTTTTTTTCTATTGGTCAGTTGTTTTGTTAATTGTGTCTTAGTTATCCTATTGGTCAGTGGATCAGATAACGGTCAATGGTTGGTTGTCATTTTGTTTTTTTATTGGTCAGTTGGTTGTTAACTGTATCTTTGTTATGTTATTGGTCAGTGGATCAGATGACGGTCAATGAATGGTTGTTGTCATTTTTTTTTTATTGGTCCGTTGGTTGTTAACTGTATCTTTGTTATGTTATTGGTCAGTGGATCAGATAACGGTCAATGATTGGTTGTCATTTTGGTTTACATTTTGATGTTAACTTGACTCACATGTTTTATTGGTCAGTTGATCAGTCAATCTCTTTGGATTCATATGTTAAATTATATCCATATTTGTATATTATTGAATGGACATTCTGACGGTCCTGATCCAATTTCTAGGTTTCCAGCGGTCCGTGTTTGTCTATTGTTATCAAGATGTGTGTATTGTCTTTAATACTTTGGTATCTGTGATGTTTATATTGTGTTATAGGCTATTTTCTGGCCTTGTATGATACCATTTTTTGTTTCGGAATTAATCATATATTCTACACTCCAGACCAACTGAGCAAGTCTTATTGACAGAAACGATCGTCAAGAGCATTTGTTTTGACATTGTCTTTCAAAACTATAACATTTTTGTATTCTGTTTGTAATATGGTATATGATTCCTTATTTTTGTGTTGTATTCGCCAGAGCTTATTTGATCTAATGGGTGTATGTACGGAATTTGAGGTATCGGTAAGAATCGGGCATTTAGTGACGTCATCACTTAAAACTGATAAAGCATTAGTATAGACCATGATCACGGTCAATGAAGTGCTAACCTCTCATTGTTCATATCTAAACCAATGAAACACCTATACTAAAGATTGATGCAAGCATTTTAGGGACATGGAATACTAAAGATTGATGCAAGCATTTTAGGGACATGGAATCCAATATCCTACCATATACGCTCCTGAGGTTCCGGAACTTCTTTTATGTGATATTCATACGCTCTATAACGATGGAACGTTACGTAAACATTTGATCTTATCGTGATTTATTGTGAATTGAATAAGATATTTTAAATGATGACCATAGTATCATTTATAAGAATATATAATAAAAATGTTGTCGACTGTATATATTTACGCCCTCGTTCTTGGCGCGGAGAACTCGGACGTAAACATGTCAACATATACATTCAATAACCTATACGTATTTTATTTCACGGTCATGACCAGCCTCGATTTGAACTAGTAGTTTTCGTTATCTTTGTCTACACGGATGAAAATAACAGGATTTGGTAATTCTGGAATAATTAAAGAAAATTACGATAACAGATGGATGGCGCTTGCGTAAAGCACTGCCTCTAACTAACGAATAATTGACGCTGATGTTACGGAGACCAACCTACAATACAATCAAATTATTTAGCAAATATTACTATATGGCAAGATCAATAATTCAACATATACAATAGGTCAATTAGTAAGAATATGAGGCATTCTTACCTTAATGAAAATTTCAAGTATTGTAATAAGAATTTTCTTGGACTTGATTTACAGATCAATAGGTAAATCAATCAATAACGGAAATAGAATTATAATTGAATCAATTGATCAAAATATTTTGTATTAGAACAATGCCTGAACCTAGAATGAAGTATAAAGCTTCTTAAAGACTTTCCTTACATGTATTACCAGACAATTGTCAATTGTAAATCAGCCTATGATATGCTGTTTATATTACTGATGTGGTCTTGATAATACTGTATTTGTGGAGGGTATATCATATATGGTATGGTCTTGGTTTTAAGGTATTTGTGGAGGGTATATCGTAAATGTTGTGGTCCTGATAATACGGTATTTGTGGAGGGTATATCATAAATGTTGTGGTCCTGATAATACGGTATTTGTGGAGGGTATATCATAAATGGTATGGTCTTGGTTTAAAGGTATTTGTGGAGGGTATATCATAAATGGTATGGTCTTGGTTTTAAGGTATTTGTGAAGGGTATATCATATATGGTATGGTCTTGGTTTTAAGGTATTTGTGGAGGGTATATCATATATGGTATGGTCTTGGTTTTAAGGTATTTGTGGAGGGTATATCATAAATGGTATGGTCTTGGTTTTAAGGTATTTGTGGAGGGTATATCATATATGTTATGGTCTTGGTTTTAAGGTATTTGTAGAGGGTATATCATATATGGTATGGTCTTGGTTTTAAGGTATTTGTGGAGGGTATATCATAAATGTTGCGGTCTTGATTGTATTGAGAACACTGCACTTCAACTAATGTGAGATCACTGCACTTAAATGTATGCGAGATCACTGCACTTAAGTGTATGCGAAACCATTGCACTTTAATGAATGTGAAATCAATACACTTTAATGTATGTGAGATCACTGCACTTTAATGTATGTGAGATCACTACACTTTAACTAATGCCAGATCACTTTACTTTAATGTGTGCGAGATCACTTTATTTTAATGTTTGTGAGATCAATTCACTGTAATTTATGCGAGATCACTACACTTTGATGTATGTGGGATCATTGCACTTTGACTAATGTGAGGTCAATGCACTTTAATGTATGTGAGATTACTGCATTTAATGTATGTGAGATCAATGCATTTCAATGTATGTGAGATCACTGCACTTTAAACTAATGTGATATCACTGCACTTTAATGTACGTGATATCACTTCAGTTTAATATATGTGAGATCACTGTACTTTAATTAATTTATTGAGAGAGAGAGAGAGAGAGAGAGAGAGAGAGAGAGAGAGAGAGAGAGAGAGAGAGAGAGAGAGAGACTCGATATTTATAGCAACTTTTAATTGTATAACCCTGCAAGTTATAAATACACTTAAAAAGAATAGTTTTGAAAGCCGTACACCCACACAGAGTACTTTGAAATCCACGAACAGGAGAAAGCGAGTGTATTATGTTCTTTTATAACCAAGTCTATAAATATGCTTCAAGTTTAATTATCATTTGGCTCCCCCATGAATAGTCCTCGTTAATGCCATTTTACACAGTTTGTCCAGAACGCGCGGGTAGTCGGTAATTAGGGGACAACTACAATAGAAGCGCAGGATGCTTGCTAACTAAGACTGTCAGATGGATTAGTTACTCGAAAATTCCGTATTTAGACATTGAATACCTTCATAGATTACAAAAGATTATAAACGGGCAGATTTATTTTAATGTCTCAAACACAGAGTATATTTTATCGACTGTATTACAAAATTATTGCATACTCTAAGACAGGTAGAATCTTTCTACAATTTTTATAGAATTTTGAAGTTGGTGGCACTACTTAAACATGTTATAGTTTATTGCACCAGTATAAAAAAAAATCCAAAACTCTCTCTCTCTCTCTCTCTCACACACACACACACACACACACACACACGTGTTGTTTAAATCTGATCAGATAAAGCCACGCACTTTTTTATGTCAAAATAACCCATTACTACTGTCAACACTTGCATATTTTTAGTTCGACAAGTGTATCAAATAAGACTATATCAAGGCTGCTTTTAATTTGCATCATTTTATCTAGGCCTGGATACGCTTCTAATGTGTAAAAATGCAACAGCCAGATCGATGATACTCTATTTGAGACGAAAATACTTTTGGAAATGGCTATATATATAGGGACTAAATTTTTGTGGAAGGTATCCCTATTCTGCGTAATTTGGTTTTATAGTCACTCTGTTGGTTGCATGATCACGTATTTGGGACGGCTTTTTAGGCGGTTTCAGAGATTGATCGCGAAAACATGGACCGACAACTCTGTGTAAGAGATTGTACAAATGGAACCCCGACGATAGTAAAAGCTACCAGGGATATATGACCGACACTATAGGAAGCTTGGATGTGATGCGCTCTGTGATTTTCAACGGGATCATGATGATGTTCATCATAACTTACTCGATATTTCATTGCGATTTTAATTTCAGTGTTCCAGTGGAACATACCAAGACGTTAATAAACGTAGTACATGCTTCTTCGCTTAGTGTTCCACATAGTAATGAAAGTCACAGGTGATTCAGACGATACCAAAAATAATTAGGTAAAACAGACAAAAAAAAAACCAAGAAAAAAAAAAACAAAAAACGAAAAACAAAAACAAAACAAATCCCGGAAATATCAGGTATGGTATGTTAATGAATCCCCGTTGCATTGGTGTCAGTCCATTGAACAGAGACCCGTATTACGAAAGGTCCTTAGTCTAACTGTTAGACTTGGTCTTAAGACGACAATTACGATTATTTTACAAAGAATTAGGACTTATGACATACGACCATATAAAGCCCACTCTTTATTACTACACACAGACAGTGCATATACCTAATTTATAGTTGTGTCATAATTAACCTTTGTAAATGTAACCGGTATACGAATTTATAAATTACCAATATTTTGTAATAAAATCGCCAAATATGACTCGAGACTTTGGTTAGGGTTACGTAGGTTTAAAAAAGTCTCAAGTTTTGTCATAAGATAAAATTTACGAATATATATATATATATATATGAAACGGACCCTTGTCTCTGTATATGCGGCCCTTTAAGTCGGTGGGGAGTAAACCGAAAATGTGATTAAACGAAGGCACGAGATTTTACTGCTTCTACACTTAGCTTTGTGGATGTTTACGGACATACGACAAACAATGTATGCCGACATCGTCGACTTTACCCACAACACAGTATAATTTGTTAGTCAGCATACTGCTACCCATTTTAAATATATAAAAAATATGTTCAAATTCTATTTATATACCGTTTTAAACTAAAACAGATCTACATGCATAACAGTTATTAAACAATTACATAGCAGATCAAAAGTACTAGGGCTAACTCATTTTTTTCTTCTTCATTTTTTCTCTCGCTTGTCTGAGTCTGCGAAGTAAGAACATTCAAACTGTTTTAGATTTTCCTAAGACCGTGTTATAGATTTCCACTTATAATTTCCTCTCACCAAGAGACGACCTAAATTCCCCTGTTTAGGCCCCTACTATAAAATTCTTTCCGTTTAAATAACTAGAACATTTGTATTTATTTTACTTGTTTACTTTATGCTCCAGAACACAACAATAGGGTCGAAGTAACTCGGACCTAAGCCACATAAAATTGAAACTTTTAAACCTTATCAGAATGTTCAGATGTATTTAGAGGCCCAAAACGGGGATAAACACAAACATTGTGGGGCTTGATATTTTTCAATGTAATTCGCTGAATCCTTTCATGCGTAATTAATATATTTGTATTGGGTTTTAGCCAACATGATTTTGAATGGAGGATTGTAGATAGATATAAATGTACAATCATACAATTCAATTTTATAATTCATTATCAACATTTACTCCATAATTTGTATTTTACAGTTTATGTACACCAATATAAGTTACCGATACATTTGTTATGTTGGCCTAAATATAACCATTGGAGATTCGATCTGTAACCATGAACAGTGCAGAAACTCGTCCTCTTTAGTTTACATGCGGATGGCCAGTGTTCTTTTCCCGGGTACATTGTGACCGGGTTCTCTCCTCCATTACTAAAAACTGGCCTCCACCATGTGACTGAACCATCGTTGAGGGTGGCGTAAAACAGTATTCAAATGTCCCCTTGTTAAGTCATTCACCCCTAGAGACATATTGCGACTTGCCTACGTCATTGATTTATAGAAGAGTTCATTGTTTTTCAGGGGTTGATGAAGGTATAAATCTGTTACCTTGAAGGACAGGTTTGTTCTGGCTAATGGGTATGAAAGGGATCCATTGTAACAATAAGGCCCTACCATTTGTTTAATATGGAGAATATTTTCTGGGCAAATTGTAACCGAGGTTTCTCCCATACCAATGAAAATTTGTTGCGTTAAATATATTTGAAATTTCATCTAGTTCAAAGAAAGACAACTCTATCTGACTTGTAACGCTGCGATAACTGAGGAATAACTGAAACTGAAATTATTGAGTCTGTCGTAAAACACTGTTCAAACTCAATATACAAATACACAACGAAAAACAAGAACCAATTAAAGAGGAACATATTACCCGTATATTACCCGAAGATAGTTCTTGCGGAAAGAAATAAAATCACTGGATATGAAAAAATTAATTTGCATTTATGATAAACATAATAATTTAAATAATTAAAAAAAAAAACACATGATATCCAAGAGATATATTTTTCGTATTTTGACAGAATATTGGTTTATATATTATATGTAAATTTCAGTCAAAAGAAATGAATTTTGTTCGTAATCTTTGTAAGTGAGAGCGAAATTTAATCAGTAAAAAAAGTTCGTGAAATTCTGATCTGCATATTTTCCATCAAGATACTTCAGGTGTATGGTGAAATCAGACATACTTACATTAAAGTAAAAATGAAGAGGTGCCATTGGCTTATCGAAACTGCAAGTCCACTAGAATAGTTACGACAAATTGGATATTAAAAATCAAAGAGGGATCTTTATGTAGAACGATTCCGAATCCCATACGGGATGGGACCAGGTGTCTGGAAGTTGTCACCGTCCACTGTTAACATGCCACACCCAATAAATGAACTTAGTTATTCCATTGCAAAATGCGGATGCCAATTTTTGCCCTGAAAATTAAGTTTCGTGAATTCACTGTTGGTTTCAATGCTGCACGTTGACACAAACGATCAAGATGTTTTAAATGCTTCGTTTCATTGGTAGAGATGATTATACAACGAACAGGACAGACATAATCACAAATCATAATAATTTGGAGATATTTCTACATACTGTAAGAGTTTCAACAAATAGCAATATTGTGATGGTTTATATTACTGTAAGCGAGTATGAAATACCTTTGACAATGTCTTAATATAGTGATAGTTCATAAGGTAGCACATTTGTATAAGCCAGATACAGTAAAACCTGCTATAGTGGCCACCTCTATATAAGGATTACCTGTTTATAAAGGCCAGTTTTTTCAAGTCCCTTGACTGCATACTTCAAGTAAATCGAACCTGTGTATAAGGGTCACCTGCACATAAAGATCAATATTTTCTGGTCCCTTGGGTGGCCCCTATATACAGGTTTCACTGTATTCACATATAAATAATATGTTTGCATAAGTTTACAATCCTGGGTCCGAAGTCACCAAATTAATTAACACTGAAGTTCATCTTTTATTTCATTATTTTGACTATATTATAATTTGTAAAACTTTTGGGTTGAGTGATTAGGAAAGATATCATTCTTTTTAAACATTTACATATAAATGTTTGCACCATACTTATGGATTTCCTGTTAAAAAAAAAATAAATATGTTGAGTAAGGTACTCAAAATTTGAGTATGTACTCAAACAATTTTTAAATATTTCTGAAGTTTTCTTCAAATGAGCTACAATTTGGATCATTATTTACAATTGTATGCCGTCAATATGCAAACATGTCCTGTTACAGAATAAATTTTGCGTGTTTTTACCTTAAAATCGTGAAAAGTTATTTGAGCTGGAGTACTGAGTAAATTTGGTGACTTTGGGTCCATAGTTTTGTCACGTTCATCTGGATTTATGTACAAAACGTTACAATAATATTTTATCTCACAAACTTGTTAAAGCAAAATATTGAATAAACATGATATATAATTTTTTCCCCTTTACATCAGGTTGGACTGAGTCAGCCATATCAACATATAATTAAACATGTTTCGGATTTCGTTAGATATAATACACATGCAATACAAAATCACATTTCACAGTACAAAATTGAAGGTTAAGGGGGCATAAGGTGTGTTTACCAAAGTACAATTTCGATTTTTTTCTACTTTTACTTCTTGTACTTAATGTACAAAAACAAACAAGAGCTATACACAGGCATGGAAAAATCTTATATTCCGATATGTTTTGTGGAAAATAAGGTCAGGTCCAGTGTGGTATGCATATTATTGCCAAACTGGGTTTCACGAGCAATTTTCACAAAATTTATAGAAATTTAAGAATATTTATTCCTGTATATATCTCTTTTTTTTGTTATTTTTTATCAATCTAAATTGCAAATCAGGAAAGAATTTATTTTTGAAGAAGACAGAGTTAACGCCCCTTTAAATCTTTTGAATTCCATTCAATAGGTAAACAAAATTTAAAAAAGAGAGAGAGAGAGAGAGAGGTACATTTTCATCAAAATAATTAAGCAAAACGGTCTTTTATCTTTAACCTTTTCAACATAGACTGGTTTTAAACAAAAGAAAGAGCATGCCATTCAGATATTCAGGGGAGAAAAGGTTACTATGATACATCAAATGTATTCTGGATAAGGATGATAGGTGTGGAGTAAGGTTAATTGATGGTGTCATATATGAATTCATTGAGTTCCTTCTTGTGCCGTTTTGTATGGATAGTACACATCAGCGTCACATAAATGTAAAAAATTAAAAATTTGAATAGCACCTGCTTTTTTTGCTTTAAATTAGTACATTTTGGGTATATTCAGTAAAAAAAAGAAAGAATATTTAGTTTTGCACACATTCATCAATGAGAATTCCTTAATAGTGGATCATCCTCAATAATGAATGCATCAGTTGCACCTATATATCTGTAAAGAGTAAATGAAATAAAATTCGGACCACATACATTTATGATCTTTAAATACAGTATGTTTTAGACAGGCAGTAATTATCTAACAGGAATAAAGCTTTTACCAGTTCTCCAAACCGAGCATGGAACCATATTCCGGATCCTGACTACAGGGAAAATGAATATATATATATATATATATATATATATATATATATATATATATATATATATATATATATATATATATATATATATATATATATATATATATATGTGTGTGTGTGTGTGTGTGTGTGTGTGTGTGTGTGTGAGAGAGAGAGAGAGAGAGAGAGAGAGAGAGAGAGAGAGAGAGAGAGAGAGAGAGAGAGGAGAGAGAGGGAGTTAGAGAGAGAGAATATGTGTGTGTACTAGCATAAAATGGAAATTCCTAGTTAACTGCATTTTGAAAAAATGAGATGATATAAGTGACAAGGTTTGACACAATACGAATTTGCTATAAAATATTCCCAAAATATCTTATGACCCCAGAATTATTTAGATTAGTCAAAGTAAGTACTCAATAAACGTTTTTTAAAAAGAAAAATGATATATTTACTAGCTTTATCCATAATGGACATGTATATCATGTGAGATTTGCTAGGTATTTGTTTTGGTCGCATGATTGTATTTTGAATCACATTAACTAAATCGGATTGTGTTTTTTTAATTTGATTCTAAAATTTCAAACAATAAATGCAAATGTGTATTTCCAGAGGTCCGTGTTTGTGAATATTCTCCAAAAATAAATTCGTTCCTGATTTGTATACTTGTCCCCTTAATATCATGAAGATCAATACTTAGGCATCTGTTTATTTTTGTTTGTTTTTGTTTTTTGTTTGTTTATATATATTACATTTACACTAATTTCCAGTATTCAGTGGATGAGAAGTGCTTTGACTCTGTTTACTCTGTTTAGTGCCAAGTTACTCCTACATCATCACATAAATAGCATCTCTTAATTTACAACATATCAGGCTTCTGAAAAAACTGGAAATTTTAACAAATAACTAGTTTTGATATCGAAAATTCTTTTAAAAATCCACAAAAAAAAAAATAAATGCATCATTTTAAAAGTTACGATCGAGTGTTTGGACTTATTCTTTTGTAATAATCAAAATGTTAAATATCATTTATTTCCACTGAATGCTAGTGTGGTATCTTTACCGTTTTACTGTAGAATTGTGTATAAAAAAATCAAAAATTAAAAACGGATTCTCTAACAAGAAGGTAAAATTGTTTACAATTTTGGTATTAAAATCATTGAAATTAATGAGCGACATTAGTTTAGTACAGTACAAACTCTATCATTTTTCACTGGATTTCATTTCTTCGTAGAAACAAATGTGACATTTTGAGAGATAAAATAGCTCAGAAGATGTCTTAATCAAGTTCACCCATAGGCGTAAAAGTGGAGGGTACATAGGCTGGATGCAAATCTTTCATTCTTTGTTTGAAGACGTTTGCTCTGCTATTTTCACCTAAATTTTCCCAAATCTGTGTGACAAAAGTGATGTATTTTGGCGTGCTCTCACATATTTCCTCTAGCTGGTCCATAAATTCCCTCATTGGCTGGTAATCATTTGTATACTTACATAGGTCTTCAAGACAAAGAAAATATTCGTAAAGGTTTTTATTCCAAACAGATAAATTTTTGCAGTTTACTCTCCCTATTTCGTTCTTTAGATCGATTTCGTCTATCTCGCTTACGTCAATGACGTCATCGCGAAGAGCTTTTATTGTTTTCCTGATAGCCGTTACAAGTAAAGTTTTTGAAAACTTAAAGTAGCCTAATTTTATTGCTAGTGTATACAGGAAATATGCTCCATTCGCCTCACTTCCGCTAAATCTCTCAGGAACAACTATATCTCCATACTCTCCAGCGTCTTCCGAACCAACTAATTCTTTTACTGTTGTTCCTACGACTGGTATTTCAGATTTTAGGTTCCTTCCAGTTTTCTTTGTATGAATATTCGTAAGAAAATGCTGATCAATTGAATTGAACACTGAAACAATTTTGTCCTTCAGAAAACCATGGAAATCAGGATCGTCGCCGACAGAGTCATCTTTAGACACAGATGCATGGTGCTTTTCGTCATACGCCATTTCCAGTAAACGGTATGCTTTTTGATAGGACGCCTTTGTCGCCATTCTTTTCGCAAGTTTGATAGTAGTCGGAACAAATACATTATTGACAGATCGAGGTAGATCTTTATCACTCGAAAACTGAGCAGCGTCTTTGAGAATGAGATTGTGCATCCACTTATATTGAAATCCATATCTGTCAGCAATGAACTGAATCGTCATTACCGGAAATAATCTTATGGATTCCAACGCGACTAGAAGCTTATCAATATCTGCATTTTCAAAATGGTCTATCATGTTGTTTTCTTTGATGAAATAATTTGGCAAACATTTTCCCCTTAAACATTTAAGGAGAGCTGCGATCAAATATAATAAACAACCCCCAATGTTTTTCTTCCAGCCTGGCTCTGGTATTATTTCAGAAGAATAGAAAAATATCGCCTTCAGATGTGTTCCATGTAAACACTGCTTAAGATGCTTCGTTTGATGACCAACCAAGATTTTGAAAATTTTGTAACAGTATAGCTGAGAAGCGCTTATATTACCAAGAAGAGTTTTCTCAGCTCGTGGAAAGACAAACTGCCATTCTATGGCAGGGCACCTGCTTTTGGGATGTGATCTTTGTATAACCTCACAACCACCATCTTTAATCTTATCTATCAGATCGTTTGGTGGCCACTTTGAGGGTCGATCGCGTGTTAGCCATTCACTACCCGTTTCTGGCCATTGTAAACAGTGGTAGCCATGATATTTTTTCTTGTACTCGCATGTCTGTTTGTTGCCATGTTCAGGTATGGTGAGTACGAGTTTGAATTGACTATTTAGTAGAAAATAATCTCTACCATTTTCTGAATATAGCTCTTGTCCCCAAACAGCTACCGACGCCACCAGTGGACGAAGACGACAGTAACCAGAATGAACTAGGGAGGAATCTGCAAAGATGCCATATTTTGAGGAATTGTTTGTCGTTAAGTTAACCTTTCCGTGCTGATCAATACAAATCAAACACGGTAGATAAGTGTCATAACTCTCAGGTGGTACTTTTTGCTTCACTCCATTTGCAATATTGTATAAAAACGCGTTCGTTCCATCAGCATTACTTCCCGCATAAATTGTTTCTAGAAATATACCGGAAACCCCTAAATTCACTTCCGATGTGTACATGTCGTCCTCCATTATCGTGTGGGAACATATATATGAAAGATGAGGCATGGGAAGAAGACTCACAGGATCCACAAAACAAGGGTCATGACCAAGTGACCACAGTGTGTCTACAAATACAAATCAAATCATAGAGAATCGGATATAAATAATTTATTATAACGAATTGAAAAAAATTCAGGTAAATCTCACGATTCTACTTATGATACATTATACGTTTGTTATGATGGTATATACAAGATCGATATACTGTATACCTGGAATTTTTCGCTCCCGCTTAAGTTTCGCCATTTTCGGCCTTAGATGAGAGAGCGAATTTAAAATGAATACGAAATAACCAAGCTAAATAATTGTAACACGGCCATAATGCGATTCATTAGACTATGGTATTTAGGGGCTAATTTAAAACTTTCTGATGTGAAAAGAGAGTGCAAGATATTGACAGTCGTTAAGGAGAAACTTCAGCAATACTGTACAGTTGCTTATTCCAGATGTGGTGTAAATCAGATCTGGATACCTAAGAATTCTAAACAACTTTTAGAAAATTTGAAGGTACACAATTTTTCTCAAATTCACAGTATCAAAACATATGACTTCTCTACCCTTTGCACAACAATTCACATGAAAATTAAACCACAGACTTTTTAGACTTTTTAGCATCATGGATAACTGTTTTTCACTAATGGTGGTACCCGAAAATTGAAATATTTAGTGATTGGTTATCATGATACTTCCACTCTGATTCTACACATAGATACACTGGAATTTCTAATAGACACTATATTTGTAATGTTCGGAGATGTGGTCTTTCAACAAACTGTCGGCATTCCTATGGGGACCAATTGTGCCCCTTTATTGACTGACCTGTACCTTTATTCATACGAAGCAGACTTCATCCAGAAACTGCTCAATTAAAAGAAGAAAAAGTTAGCAGTGTCCTTTAATTTGACATTTAGATATATCGATGACGTTTTGTAAATTAAGAATGTCAATTTTTATACATATGTCAATGCGATATAGTCAATGCGATATATCCCAGCGAACTAGAAATTAAAGATACAACAGAATCAGGCACACACGCTTCATACTTAGACATTTTACTTACTATAGACACAGACGGGAAATTGGCAACTAACCTATACGACAAACGCGACGATTTTGGTTTTCCCATCGTAAATCTCCCACATTTAAGTAGTAATATCCCACACCCACCCGCATATGGAGTTTATATTTCACAAATGATCCGATATGCCAGGGCGTGTTAAACATATGAACATTTCATATACAAATGTAAACTACTCACTGACAAATTATTGACACAGGGATATCGAAAACCGCCTTTGATGTCAACATTCCGCAATTTTTCCGGTCGGTATAATAGTCTTGATTGCGATTACTCTATTTTACAAAGTGAAAGGTTGAGTTGCATTTTCGTTGGCGGTTGTTGAGACGTCTGTACCAATTATGGCGAGGATTCGTTCCTCACGTATTTCATTTGGATTTGATTGTGGACTCACGGCGGGTGTGACCGGTCGACAGGGGATGGCACCTGATCCCACTTATTGGTTTCCAGAGGTCCATGTTTGTCCATTTTTACCACCTTTGTATCTTTATCCTGGACAACCTAAAGATTTATACTTTGGTATTTAGGATTTTTTTATATACTTAACGTAGTTTGAACAAACCAATATCTTTTTGTCAAACTCATGACAAAAAGATATTGGTTTGTTCAAACTACGTTAAGTATATAAAAAATCTTAGATATCAAAGATCGAAAACAAATTTCCCAGCTTTGATATATCCTCTCCTGTCACTTTACTTGCCTTCATGTGTAAAATTTGACATCCTGTATTAAGAAAGAGCTTCCTATATTATGAAGAATTCATTAGCTTTATTGTGATAATATCTATGTATGTCTTTTCTTTAAGCACCATCTATACCCGTGTAATTTTTACACACCATAACCAATTGGGGTTGAATACAAAGACAGTGGTGGGTAAGTTTAAAACAGCCAAGAAATATTTCCGACTGCATTTGATGTTTGTATTGAAATAATTAATTGTTCAATAGTTTTGTAATATCCGAAACAGATTAACATTATTACATAATGTCAATGTATATGAACCTGATTTACGATATAAAACTCCTCCATGGCACCTGATCCCACCTCTTGGTTTCCAGAGGTCCGTGTTTGTCCATTTTTACCGGATTTGTATCGATGTCCTGGACATCCTATTGATTTATACTTTGGTATCTGAGATTTTTATAAACCATTATTAGATCTGAAATAATATTCCTCTGGGGTAAAATGCTGAGTGAGGTCACGTATATATATAAGTATGCTATAACGATAGTTATATCTTTCAATTTATACAGTAAAGTGATTTCAATGTTATAAAATGACCCTCCTATAGATATTTTATATAGACGAGCATTATTTCACACTCAAGTTCATTTTCGTATTAAAAAGAGAGGAGGTGCTTGACTGTGTTTCTCTCTCTCTCTCTTTCTGAGAGAGAGAGAGAGAGAGAGAGAGAGAGAGAGAGAGAGAGAGAGAGAGAGAGAGAGAGAGAGAGAGAGAGAGAGAAGTTGTAGACAACTACCTGGCGTGTCAGTTAATCTCTGTGGCGTAATTCCTTTTTCCAGTGAGATCATCTCATTTTCTAACTCCGCAAAACTAGTTGACAATTTTTGTTCCTTTTGGTCTGTATCGTCCTGGCTATTGTCGACAACTGCATCTACAGTTGTATCCAATGTTTGCTTCGGACTTTCGACACAGTCATCGTCGTCAACATGACAGCCGCTGTTTGCTAAATCAGGGATATCATCTAAGTCATTTCTTAAGTCTGCTTTTGCATCGGTACTCATCAACTTCAAAATTCTAACTTCCGCATCCTGTAACGCATTTTTTGCACGCACCAGTAGTTTTAATAATAGTTCATACCGCAATTTTCTCTTTGATTCCTCTTCAGAAATAATTTTCATTCTTTCAATTTTTGCCGCTGCAAAATGAAAAAAAATCATTTCATTTTTACTATAATTTACTCTATTTCACTGGGAAATAAAATTGATAAAATACTATAACTACGACGAGGTTTGTTGGGTATTATTGCTAACACGGAAACGTTACCATTGCGACAATTTGTTTTTAAAGTTAACTGCCCAAGTTGTCACAGTGGTAGGGCACACGAAGAATATTGATTCGAAATCGGTCCAGAGGAACGGGAAAATATAACACATATGTTGACTTCGGTGTGATTAGTGAAAATTGTGGATCTCTACAACGCAACATAAATTCGTAACATAAATTGCAATGTAATGACATGTTTTCTACATTAAAGTATAGTAAAATCCATATGGCCTGGCCGAAGTCTCGTGAACCCTTTCTTGACCTGGACGAGTTCAAATTTCAGGTATTCCATTAAAATTACACTGACAAGAGAAATTATTTCTACTTGTCATCACACGATGGTTATCCATTTGGTAACAGAACGCATTTCCCGTGAAGCTTGTCATAACCGAAAATTGAGTAGAATCGACCAATATGATAATCAAAACATTACACCAAGTGAAGTAGATGCAATTTTGCAAACTGATCATTTATTTTGGTAAGGACTTTAAATACAGAAACAGGTTCCGTATAAGCTTCACTAAACTATTATTGAAATTAAAATGCAGTTTTATACCCACCTTTTGGCCACTCTGTTTCCCAGTCTGCTGGGCGAAGACTCATGTAATGGAATTCTCCCAGATGACCTAGGAAGAACGACTTGATTGATGCGGCATTTCCCGATTTTGGAGAAATTTCTGTTTGTCGAAAGTCATTGTCATAAGGATTGACTACTACAATTGTTCTTCCAACGACCTCCGAAAGTGCATTTAATATCATGTGATCTCCCCATTCTTTGTCCTTTTCCATGCGACATAAGTACTCGTCCCATGTTTCGCTTGATAGAAAATCACTCAGAGGACTGCCGTCATCACTGTCCGGATGATCTCGGAGGTAACTGTAAAATATGTGATTTTTGCATTAATAGAAATTATTTCAGAGCGAGCAACGTTAATATATCCTGTGTGTGAAACAGTTACATAAAGGGATCTGGTAATTACTATGCATGTAGAAGTGTGAACATCTGAAAAAAATACTGTGCTGTGAAAGGTACTCTTAATGAAAAGTCAGAGAAGTCGGATAGAAAGGTTAACGCACCAATCCCTGAAAATACAATGGACTCTGTAAACCAATGACTTCGGTAAACCCAAATGTATTTTAGGGGTGATTGAGTTAGTTGCTGATTTGCGCGTAAACCTTTTTCGGGTAATGTTTTGGTGATTTGAATTGAAGTAAATAAACTTTCAATGATATAGATATCTTAAATCTTCAGTTCGGCATTTGCAGTAAGGGTAATTACAAATAATCAAACGCTTTAAGTAACTTTTGTTCACATCCTTTCATCTGAATGGAGATACAATTTTTAAAACGGCACAATTAGCGATGTTTACAAAACCGAAATAGTTAACCCTTGTAGCCTCATTTGAACTCACTCTTTTAAAAAAAAGGATAAAGTTCACTGTTATAAATCAGAAGGGTATGATTTAGAATCCAAATTTTAAAATAATTGTACATGCAATACTAACTTGTTACTAAGTTATGACAGTAGACCATACTATCTATTGGTTTGGATTAGTCTAAATGTAACCACAGGGGTTGATGAGTTAATGCTAATATGTGATAGATATAAAATACATGTATTTGACATTCTCTGAAATAATACCTTTAAGATAAATA
Organism: Atrina japonica; assembly: GCA_030159075.1. Classification (NCBI taxonomy): domain Eukaryota; kingdom Metazoa; phylum Mollusca; class Bivalvia; order Pterioida; family Pinnidae; genus Atrina; species Atrina japonica. The sequence continues at coordinate 1,149,574 of BROG01000051.1, forward strand.
TAAAAAGATTTACATTAAACGAACAGTTGTAATTTTGATAAACACATATTTGCCTTGGACAGTTAATTCCACACTGTTTTAGATACCGTTTAAGTAAAAATTCAATTTTGGCATTATTAACAAGGTTATTAAGATCGCTAAAATTGAATATAGCTTAGAATTCATTCCTTATCGTAGATAAAAGTTATCTTTTTTTAATAATAAACTCGCTAAAATTACTTTTTGCTAAAATTACATACCATATTTTAGGACAAAACGCTAAATTTGCGTCTCGTTAAAATTTCTACTTAAATGGTATGCTGATATTGTTTTACATATAGCAAACGTTTGTTTTCCGTTCCAAACATAGAGCCCCTAAGCTGATTTTATGCGTTTGCCTGTTTATTTGCGGCAGGCAGGTGGTGTAGTCCCCGGGTACATTGTACCCAAGTTCTCTCCTCCACCAGTAATGACTGACCGTCATCACGTGACTGATGAATTGTTAACAGTAACGTAAAATGAAATTCAAATTCAAAACCATACCTGACAGCTTTGTGCCTTAACAAACGAGCCGTGTAATCAAATTGACCATTTATTTTTAACTGATCTGCAACTGCACAAAACATACAGTTTCCATCATATAAAACATCTTTCACTTCAAATCCGTTGGCATCAGCGAAGTCTATCATCCACTTCATGTAATAACTTTGGTTGAGCATCGGATTGACAGAGTGTGCTGAAAAAGATGAAAATTGTATAATGGATAAGAACTTAAAATCAAGGGAGATAACTTGTATATTGTGTGTATTAATTATAGGAGATAAAAGTAAAGTGACGAATTATTAAGGTAGAATTTTCTTTATTACATGCATATGTAATTATACATGTATTCCCATGCAATTCATAACACTCTAATTGGAAATGGAAATTTCGTCGGAGCTCCTTTTATAAATGGGATTTATGTCGTCCAAAATTTTTGATAGCGACGTTTAAGGAGGAATGTTTGTTTGTTTATTTATTTGTTGTTGTTTAACGCCCCACTGCAGAATCTTTCTCTCATATGGAGACGTCACCAAATGCCGATGAAGGGCTTCAAATTTTGGCCTACGCTCGGCACCTATGGCCATTGAACATAGAGGATTCTATAACGTGCCGACACCTACTGTGACACGGGACCTCGGTTTTTACTGTCCAATTCGAAGGTCAGGAAACCAACCTGCCGTCGGCTGGACTCGACCTCACGATCAAGAGTCTAGTGCGCTACTGACTGAGCCAGACCGGCTTTTAAAGAGGAATGGATTTTAAATGTTTGTACATATATAGATAATAAGGGACATGTAATAAGTACAAAATCACACAAATGTTTTATCTGTATCATCAGACTGCACTGTCTTGATCGTTGTAGCGGAAAGATTCAACTCGAGCTACGATCTCGTTGAGTTCTTCCGCTACAGTGATGGCGTGCAGTCTGATGACGGATAGAAACATATGTGTAGTTCTGTCTATTTATTGGACAATATCAAAGCTTTGTATGGTTAATTACTTTTCCATACTATAAACTACTTATTCAGAGCGAAAATCACTTATCCAGAAGGTCGTAATTTGCAAATTCGTTAAAGAAGAAGGAATCAAGTCTATTTAGATAACATTAAACGACCATTCAATTAATTTCCAATTCCAGCATTCATTAACTTTTGCTTCCTGATTTATTTTAACGAGGGATCGATATATAATGAATCATATTTTATATTTACACATTGCTGATGATGTTTTATTATATACGTTAAGTAAAACTGCAAGAATCTTTATTTTCATACTTACATCCTTGTTTTGCATAACCTTGATAACCCATTGCTTTCATGTCACCAGTTAACGCCCCAAACAAAAGATTAGAAAATGCATTTAAGTCATTTGAATCATATTCTTCATCATCACTAAATGCGGTTTGCGAATATTCTTGTTTTCTTCCGCAAGATGGCAAGAGGGAACTGAAGGGGCAATTCCTATAGCTAGGAGGTGTTGTTTTCCTTTGGTAGCTGCTACGTGATGTAGAGGTCTTTAAATTTGATGCTGATGCAGTCTTTGGTGTTTGAAAAGAAGTACAATCATGACCGTTTGGACTCTTGTTATTCGTTTTTGTATGACTGTTATTTATGTTTCCATGTGACTTTACAGCATTCTCATTGTTTGAAGGTTTTATCTCCGTTACATCTGTTTCCAATTTCTCACATGCTTCTGTGGGCGGTGAGGGACAGTCGTTTGATGTACCATTTTTATTAACAATGGACTTTACTTCTCTCGTCTGCGATGCTCCATCATGTATTAATGCTGAGAAAGAGGAACACTCTTCAGATGATTTAATGATTGAGATATCGTCTGTGGGAGATAATTCTGTATTCGTTAATGTTTCGTTACATTGTTCTGTTACGGTCGAGGAACAGATATCAGACGTTTTGGTGATAGATTCGTCTTTTCGTAACATTAGACTACAAATACTTTGAAGTAGTATCTTCGAATTGTGGGATCTTGTTGGTTGTATTAACTTATAATCACATGACTTAATGTCCTCTTCTCCTGATAATACCTCATCTGTGATATCACTCCTGATGTTAGAATTGAAAGATTTGTAATTGGTATGAAGCTCATCAATAGTTTCGGGTTTCTCACTTTGTTTGTTTGTTTTGTTTGTTTCTGTCTTTCTGAGAGAATACATTTCTGTCACTGATTCGTCGTCTGAGTTGCTAGGAAATGGCTGTTCAGATAAAATACAATCATTCATTGACGAAGCACACGGATCACTGTCACTTTTATGTGAATTATGCAGACGATCGTCATTTCGAAGTGCATCTTGTTTGAGAAGTTGATCGTCATTGTTTTCACGACTCTCATCCGACACCCCGACTTCAGTATCTCTATCTTCTTGACTCATTTCCATTTTGGAGTTAGTCGTCATATAGATATCCGAGGTATCTTCTCGTTGTTTTACTGTCCGAGGCGTTGCAGGCGACGTTTCTTCTGATTCCATTTTGCTTGCTCCAACGGAACCATGTTCTGCATTTTCCATTGTGACAGATCGCTCAGTTTTATTGTCGATAGTTAATTCGTCTTGCCATCCTTGTATATTATTTGTTTTCACTTTGTTCTTAACGCACTGTTTAGATGGCATTTCATTTTCCATCTTTTTGTCGACATTGATCTGATTTTCACTGTTACCCCAAAATGTTTTCAGAAAATCGGATGATCGGTCGCATTTCTTTTCTAACATTTGTGCAGCTGGTTTTACCACATTGGGTTTTGTATCCTTAGATCTAGGTGAACTATTAGTTTTGTCGGTGGTCATTTCAGGAGGTACCGGGTTATTGTAATCCTCAGGTGGATGTGAAATGCACAAGTCAGACCTTGACGCCGAAGTATACGTTGACGGCATATAAAGAATAGATATGATAGGACTCTGATCATCATCATCATCATCATCCCTTCGACCACTCATAAAGGAGAATAAAGTCTGGCGTAGCCTTGTTTGATCTGCATACACGGGCGTCTGGTCACTTAAATATGATTACAAGATACACAGATTAAGATTTATTAGATTTTGTAGCCCAGAAACAATATACAATTATTTCCGAAAGTCTGCATTTGTATTTGAATTCTGAAGTTATGTCAAATTACCAACAAACTTTGTCAAACTAATTAAGTTTTCGAAAAATCGTGGAACCACATATTTATCAAAGATATGTATAAAACACGCAGGAAAGTAGGTAATTTTATTTCGTTGTACTACTTAACTACTAACATAAAGAGAAATACAAAAACGATAAAAAGTTGAAAGTTTTCTGCAGTATTGTCCACCATTCCTACCAGCCTTTTCCCCCAGTTAATCCTAGTTTTTCTTCAGCTAAGGTGGTTACTGAAAAAAAACTGGGCTAACTGGGCTAACTGGAGAAAAACTAGGTTTAATTGCAAAAAACTAAATTTTTAGAACTAAATCATTATTGTGATTTTAGCATGCCATAGATATCGATATGGTAGTCGAAAACAAGGATTTATTTGAAAAAATGAAATCGACATTGATAACACTGTTGACCAGTGCACCAGCCTGCAAGATTATTTTGTAGGATTTCCATCCGGTATTTCAGTCGACTTTTTATTTGTATAATCGAAAGTCAATGTAATACCTCGTAATCAAATGACTATAAGTGTAATAGAAACATTTATTATGAGAGAGAGAGAGAGAGAGAGAGAGAGAGAGAGAGAGAGAGAGAGAGAGAGAGAGAGAGGTGGAATGTAGAGACTTTGGAGAGATTTTGGTGGGAGCACGTTGAATATCGCCTGTAATACTGTGGTCAGACTTCTTTTATATTATATATATTTTTATATGTATATGTATTGTGCCAGTGGCGGATAACGATCTATTGTATTTGATCTGTTTACATTGATATTACTTTGAACATAGGAATAAATTTTGTGGTTCGTCAAAAACTGGCATTAATTCAATAACACAATGTTCCCCGACAATGCAGTATGTTTTGCCACACAGTACTTTTTGTGTTCGACGCCAAACTACACCTGGACGTCTGCTGACCGTGATTTTGACCAGGAAAGCCTTAACTTATGTCCGGTAAGGTTTTAATTTGGCATGAACGTACAACTTCAAATATATGAATTCTGAAGTGATACAAATTTCTAGAGGATCGTTTTCCGTGTTGTCACTATAGGTACTTGCGTTTAGATAACAAGTACAGTCGACATCAAATACTTGACTGTTGAATCATATTGTACAGATCTACAGATCAATGTTTCAATATTTTAGGACTAAATACGTGTAGCGTATGTCATATTTTATACTTGTCACCAAAATGAAAGTCGTCCAAAACATTACAATTTTTTATTATAAATGAACATAAATTTTGATTTAAATAAAAATTAGAATAATAAAAATTAGATTCACAAAAATGATTTTCCATTATTCTATATATTTTTCATTTAAGATATTCACATAACATTGGGAAATACCCTGGTTTCTGGGTAAAAAGAAAACGGACAAAAATAAATGACGAAGCTATTCGGTTTCTTGTAATAAAATGTTATCGTAAAGATCTGTCTATAGAATAAACAATGGAGCAAACGAAGATATCGACACAGTAAATTCAAATGTAATATGAAAAATCACTGATACCAAAGTAAAAATCTTCAGGATGCCCAGGATACAGATAAAAATCTGATGAATATTAGACATACTGTGATCTATAGAAATCCGGAGGTGGGATCAGGTGCCATAGAAGAGTAGGAATCAAGCTCTTATTGACCGATCACATCCGCCACGAGTCCACAGTCAAATTCAAATGAAATAAACGAAGAATAAATCCTCGTCACAGTTGGTACAGACGACTCAACAACCACTATCGAACAGGAAAATCCACATTTCATTTAGTGAAACTGAGTAATAAAAACAAGGCCATATTTATCCATCTGTTTACTTACCTGCTGTGTGGCCAGTAAGATCCTTCCGTGAGATCAGTGAAGGTGTTACAGTAACTATCGCCCTCGTCTTCGTCGTCTGGTTCCATTGTCTTCTATCTGTTAAATTGGAATTATAATAGAGGTCAAGTTATACTCATACTCGAAAGGCAGATAAAGAAAGAAGATTTGTCAAAGATATTATAAACACACAGAGTTATAATTTTATCAATCTCAAGCGGAAGCCCTCGGTTTGCTTTCCGGGGTGGCGAAAACTCCTTTAAACAGGATGAAAATGTTATTTTGGAAACAGTTCAACATGGTCAATGAAAGTCACGGATAGTTTCGAATGAGTCAAGAAACCTTGCCCCTTATTAATAAAGATGAAGAAGTACCAATGGATAATCGAAACTTCAAGTCGATTAGAATACGGAAAATGGATATAAAATTGTCTCAACATGAAGAACAATTAGCCTGCCACACCCGTCGCAAATTTTTCATGGAACCTCTCGATTTCGGTGAAAAGGTCAAGCTCGGTGAAAATGTTATCAGTTGGTGCAGGCGTGGAATATTGTCGTGAACACTCACTACTGTGACATCAGTAAACAATCGGGGATTTTCCTATGCTGATTTTGGGTCCGGTTACAGGACCAATTCCGAATGCAAAAATGGCTTGTATTTTCCCAAAATTATGCAAAAATTCCCAATTTTGAAAGTCAAAATAATAAATTAAATATAAAAATGTTTGTATTTTAGTAAACATATCATATTTTCCTCCAATTTCCCGTTCCCTGGACCCAGAACTTTGGAGATAGGAAAATCCCGGACAATACAGATCAAAGTTTGTGGCACTTCACCCGTATGATACCACTCTTTGTTTTGAACATCTATTTTAAAATCGAGATCAACTGTTATTGACAGGGTTTTCATTGACATTCTTGAGCATTTGTCTGCTTCTTTTCCCTTGCAAGACTATACCTTTGGTATTATGTTTATGATACGTACAGCCAGTTAGGTATTCATGTCAGTAAATCACTTGACAGTACGTAAAAGGACTGTAGTTTAGACACGGGGGTTATTTGTACGGTCAAATCACTAGTTATATCAGCATTTCACTTAGTCAAAAGCTACCCAAAAGTCACCTTTAGGAATCGTGGTAAAATGGTGTATAATTAAATGAACATATATAAAGAAAGAGATTACCTTATGCATATAGATCCATTAATTTGAGTGTTATATCGAAAGTAGAATACCGGAATTTCCTTGTATTGTAAATACTGCAAATCCCCAGTCTATAAAAAGAAATTTATCTTGAGTTATCTCCCGTTTAACGGTTTGATGAATAACTTCCGTGTTTTGACGTACCTCGTAGTCTTAAAAATATCTTTATGTTTATAAGGATATTCATAGAGCAAGATGAACTAAATAGAATACTTCCTATTATATGTACAATTTCACAATGATTTATGTTTGGAATAATCATACGAATGCTCGGCATATGACAATTATTATATGTTAACTAGATCTACATTTATATCATAAAATGATTTCCGTTTAAATGTAACAGTACAGATAGTTTTTGATCAAATACTGAATTTGGTAAAAGAAATATATTTCTTAATATTTTATATTACACAATTGATAAAGATGTTCCAAATTGTAAGTGTAAATGGAAATTATCATTGATTTTTGTGTTAAATCAATGAAAATAAATTTATTTACAGATTTTTAAAGATGCATTGTTAGTAAACGTGGTATTTATGTACATGTTATATTCATAAAACGGGATATGTTTTCTTAAAAGTTATATTTATATATTACAAATCTATATAAATTTGATTGTTGTTAAATTGCAAAGCACTCTTTCGAGCAAAGACTTATCAAAATACTTACAATATTTCAACAGCTATTCATAAAGGAGTTTATGTTTTTATTATTATTATTTTCTTTGAATGCTGTTTTACGCCACACTCAACAGTTTTTCAGTTTTTTAATTGTGGAGGAGAGGAGGGAACCCGGTTACAATGTTCCTCTGCCTTCCGCAAGCACAATGGCAAACTTCTCTCATAAAAATCAACTTAGGTTCCAATAGACTCGAATTTGCGCTGACCAGAAATGAGAGATTTCATGGTTCAAAGCGTGATTCTCTAAAAACTCGCCACGTAAAAGGGTTAAATATTGCTGCTATTAAATCATATAAATGAATGCTAATTAATATAATTATAGTTAAAGAGTTATAATGATATTATTAATTCTTAAATTTTGTCTCTAATTGTGTTGATTGAATAATATCCCGCTACTATGCCGTATCCTTAGTATTGTATCATCATTTTAATATAAAAACAAGATTTGAATTTAATTTTTCATGCTCATGAAATGATTCCCATATATCTAATGCTTGATGTTCCTAAAATACACATTTCCATGTAACCTTTTAAATAATATAAACATAATTCCAAAGTTATAATGCTCAAGACGATTGCTTCTGTCAATTACACTTCATCATTTGATAAAACTCTCATTCTAATGTCAACAAGGAATATTGTTCCGAAATGCTCTCATTGTTGGAAGAATCCAATCGAATCAGGTTTTCCCTTGTATATAAATGTTAATAACTTTAAGTGTACAATTATCTGAAGGTAATATTTCATTTCAGTATCTTGAAGTAGCTGACATTCTAATTCATTGATAGGGACACAGTATATTTATATATTGCATGCTTCTATTAAGAATTTTGAGGTCTATCAAGAAATGTTCCGCATACATAGCAATATATAATTAAGTGAAGTAACCTTGGGTAGGATGTATACCTTTAGTATGTCAATAAAGTACAGATATTACTTAAACGGCACGACATTCAATCGAATTTTGATCGTTTACTCGTTCGATAAAGTGGGAACAAGAATTTCGTCAAAATTTGTCACCGGAATTAAGTTAAGACAAGGATTATAGGAATATTGACATATATTTGTCAATTATTGTCGTATCTTGAGAAACATATCTACAATGTCAAATTGATCGAGACAATTTTCTGTACAGCCCCAAAGTCTCATCGACGTAAGTAAGATACAAACAAACCGTAATACGAAATCCGCGTCCATCGATAATACGATAGGTTTATCGACCAAATAACCATTTGGACATTGAATTATGTACAAAGCTAATTTAAGATTTTCCTGAACTCAAACAGAAATACCAGTGCGAAGCTAGCCTGCAACCGTCAGCATGCAATTCGACATTTGGGATTTTCGAAATATATTCGTTGGTAAAATAAATTCAACCGTCAAGATGCATTTCTGTTCTTTTTTACTAATTTTTTATCAATTTGAACTAACTTTTTAAACTTTGAAACATTATTTTGTTCGCAGCTCATTCTGAAAATTGCTTGAAATATTATTTTTCAATCAAAATATGTTGGATAAAATGTGTGTCAAGAGAATTATTTAAGCCATGTAATGAAATTCCGTATTAAATACATTTTGGACCTGGCCTTCGAAAACGGAAATGATGGGGTTGTTGCATCAGGGGGTTGCATTATATATTTTGAAATAATATATTTTTGACCGCTGATATCAAGTCCATTCTGGGGAATAATCTCGAATTGTATGGAAAGTCCATCAAAATTAACAAGACACACACATATATGAAATGATTTTTGTGCTATTTCTCAATGTTCTACGGGACTAGGGAATGCGGACTTTCTTAATAAAGATTCAATCTCTTGATATATGTTATCAGAGACGTATTGTATATAGCACTGATAATTCAATGTGGATCAAGTATATGTAATAAAAGTAGCAAACAAATCGAAATAATTTTGTTAAACACAGCTAATGTCCCTTTAATTAGAAAAAAGAAATGATCATTGCATATTACATTTACCGCCCCTAAGGTATCAAACATGATATCCATTATCTATGAACATGAAAATTCAAACGAGGTGTATAGATTTAATAGGCCTTCAATTACGTTTCATTTCAACAAGTCGACAGTTTTATGTATATTCGATTCGATGTGAATACAGAACTTTAATTTGGATACAAATATTTCATAATTAGTTTTATTTAATGACTGCATTAGTCAATTATCTTACCTCACCTATTTTCATTCACAATAAATTAGAGCTGGTTTTGTAATTGTCCTGTAAATTATAAGACTTTGCCGTAATTGCGGAGTTCAAACTCGCATTACTCTTTCAAAACAAATTCTGACTAATTGGTAAATTTCTGTAGCTAGGTTTGTTATCAGCACAAATATTTATGTACACAAACTTACATTTAAAGGTATTTTAACTTTTTTCCCGATTTTTATTTTGCGTCGAAACCTACACTAACGACATCCATTTTAACCTATACAACTTCATATAGATATATGTCTAATATTCACACATTATCTCAGATAATATATAAAGTCCTGATATTGAATTTTACTGATTTGTGTAATCACTGTCTTGAAAAGATCAAACTGCAATGTGAAGTGTGACTTAATATTCAGTTTTGATTATTAGGTCATTCATACATATTGAATTTGAATTTTTACATTGATTCAACATTAGATCTATAAAGATCTTATTACTTTCCAATTCTAATATGTCATCTTGAATAGGCATTAAAGAGTGACATGGCTAGCTGTATTTGAGTCTGTTCGACCTTACTAGTAACACTAAAGTACCGACACATTCTCAGTTTAATCGGGTACGAAGTTCTTAAATCTCACTATGAGTGCATTCAACTCGCCGTGAAATGGTGTAATCACGTGAACGTCACATGATCACTTCTCCCGGTAAATTATAAAATGTCAAATATTTTATCCTTATCATTTGGTAAATTTTATGAAAATCGACAAAAATATAATATGTAATGGAATACTGTTAAAGTTTTAATGAAAAAGAGCAGCGCTATCATTTACTGTAAACGAAGGAAAACTTATTTAAGTCTAATAAGGGTAATATAACATTATATATTATGAAACGAATGTTGCTCTCACTAGGTGTGGCTTATCTTTTGTCATCACTTTCAACAGGATTGATGACACTAGGCTCTACGGCTAGATGTTTTTAACAACTCAATTCAACAGCAATGGCATTATACACTGAGCAAATATAAATGAAAAAAAAATCTTTGGTACTTTTTCAATTTTTGCATTCTAAAGAAGAATTTTAAAGTTATATAACAACGTCTCCAGTAATAGCCAAGAAATCCAAGAGTATTGATTAATCAAAACCTGTTACCTACCCGTAATTACAAAATTACATAAGCCTTAACCTCCCATACTGAGCTAAGTTAAGTCCAATCCATGGCATTTTTTTCAAAATTATTTTTAATTTTTATTCCATAGTATTAATGCTAATTCCCTCCAACATCCCTGCGCAAATAATCAACATTCTAAAACCAGTACATGTATTAAGTAAATTACAAACATTTTAAAACCTTAATATGCGAAGTGATGGATGGGCGGACGCAGAAAAAAATTAAGTCGCCCGGTTTATCCGCTAGGTGTTTATAAAGTGTGTTTAAATTCAGACTTATTCTATTATGGTAGTATACCAATACATAGAAATGTGTTTTACTTGCACTGACCCTTCACCAGAATAACTCAAGATTTTCACTTCTCGTGTCGAGTGCTTGGCGAAGAAAACTGCCAATGTCAAGAAGCGTAAGATTTTACGCGACATTGAATTAGACCACTTGAAGCGGACAGGAGTCATAAGCAGAATTTCTAAATTGGTAAATTAAAAAGAAATGATAAACTTGTAAAATCTTCTTTTTTATGCTATTCATCTACATTTTGCTTGAATAAGTGAATTCCATATAATATCGAGTTCCGATTTAGTCCCATATCCCTGGCAGTTCATGGTATAATTCATTGGTAAATAACTTTGCAATGGAGAAAATTCAATTTAGATGTAACACTATAAAACAAAATTTAAGATTTTTAAAATGAAGTTTTTAATAAAACATGAATATTAAAATAATTAACCCAACCATATCTTTTTCGTTGCGGTCATGTTTTGATCTATTTTAAAAAAAGATTCCAAACATCAAATCTTAAAATATGGAGATAGTTGTTATTAAAAGACAATTTGTGGGTTTCTGTGGAAGCGTATTGCTGTCACATATAAACATATTAAAAATATCGAAAAACGAAATGTCGAGTTATTATTTAGAAATGTCAAGATATTATCTCGAAATATCAAGTAAATGTATCGAAATATAGAGAAATTTTTACACGTGAAAGCGATACGCTTCCGTAGAAACCAACAGAAACAACAACAAGAACAACAACAATATAGCATGTCTTGGTTCCTGGCTTTGCTAAATCCTTTATGGTACATGTTATCAAGAAGTAAATATTCATGATGTCAGAGATTATTTAGAAATTGTAAATATAACGTCATGAATTTTGTAACTACAGAACTAAAGAACAACTAACAATGACTAGAAATATATCCTGTGGTAAATTTGATGCATTTCATTTTATTACGATGCATAAATCGATAATGTTTCGAATTTTGTTTATGCGTGAGTTAATTGATCATCCACAAATGTCACTTAAATAAGGAAATATTTACGTAAATACAGACAAACTGTTTGACAAATATTAATACGCTCGTCACTAAAAATGTATATAATTCTTGCTCGTTTATAAACAAAGCGATTTCTTCATAGCGCCATCTAGGAAATATGACAATCTCCACTTCACTGTCCATTAAGTCCGATTGACTTCAGTCCGGTTTTACTTAAAACTTTTCAAAACATTTAATTAAGGGCTTTTACTGAGCTTTAAAAAGATTTTCACACCCTTTCTTTTGAAGAATGAGAGTGAAATAAACATTAGTTGTAAAGACGACAGAATCAATCGCTAGGTGGGATCAGTGACCAGTCCTTGATGAGATATATATGAAATATTTGTGTTAGAGATAATAAAAATATATCGGCTAAATCAAAACAAATTTATGGGTAAATTGTTCAATTTCATTTCGATCAAATTCATAAGATTAACTACCCGAAATGACCCAGTAACATAATTGAGCATTACTTAGAAATCTTAACATTGGTCTGAAGGTGGAAACGGCGAACAAAAGCTTGAATAAGCAACACTCACCTGGTAGAATTGATGCTGTACTTAACTGGAGTTAAATTAACATAATGGAAATGACAGTTCAACACTTTTCAATTTATTTTCTAAGAATAGTGAGCTGTATTAAGGTGTTGGTAATATTTTGGAAAATTGTTTATAGTATGCTAACATTAAAATTCGGTGATAAATGAAAAATATTAGAAATTTAACGTTTCGAATTTAATCTAGTAAATGTTTGCTAGTATAAAACATCTCGGATACCAAAGTATAAATCTTTAGGATGTCCAGGACACAAATACAAATCCGGCAAAAACTGGACAAACACGGACCTCTGGAAACCAAGAGGTGGGATCAGGTGCCATGGAGGAGTAAGCATCCCCTGTCGACCGATCACACCCGCCGTGAGTCCACAGTCAAGTCCAAATGAAATACGTGGGGAACGAATCCTCGTCACAATTGGTACAGACGTTTCAACAACCGCCAATGAAAAGGCAACTCAACATTTCACCCAGTGAAACAGAGTAATCGCAAACAAGACTATTATACCGACCGTAAAATTTGCGGAATGTTGACATCAGTATTTTACTGCAGAAATGCAATGAATTTGTTTAAATATGTTTATGATTATGTAGTAGACTTTACCACTATTGCTACAACTAATAATACTGACAATTTTACGACGACAACAACAACCTCTATTACTACTAGTATTTCTAAATCTACTACTACCACCACTACTACTACTACTACTACTACTACTACTACTACTACTACTACTACTACTACTACTACTACTACTACTACTACTACTACTACTACTACTACTACTACTACTACATCTACTACTACTACTATTACTACTACTACTACTACTACTACTACTACTACTACTACTACTACTACTACTACTACTACTACTACTACTACTACTACTACTACTACTCCTCCTCCTCCTCCTCCTCCTCCTACTACTACTACTACTACTACTACTACTACTACTACTACTACTACTACTACTACTACTACTACTACTACTACTACTACTACTACTACTACTACTACTACTACTACTACCACTACTACTACTACTACTACTTATTCTACTACTACTATTATTACTACTACTACTTCTACTACTACTACTAAATCTACTACTACTACTTCTACTACCACCACTACTACTACTACTACTACTACTACTACTACTACTACTACTACTACTACTACTACTACTACTACTACTACTACTACTACTACTACTACTACTACTACTACTACTACTACTACTACTACTACTACTACCACTACTACTACAACTACTAAATCTACTACTACTATTTCTACTACTACTACTACTACTACTACTACTACTACTACTACTACTACTACTACTACTTCTACTACTTCTAAAACTTCTACTAAAACAAATGTATGCATAATAACTCGTAGGCAATATGAAGTCAATCAGAGAAACAATTTTACACTAACTTTGGAATTCTCAGTTTAATATCACTAAATTCATAAGCCAAAATTTATGAAGCCAAAGTAATATATCTGTAATGTATTCGTTTGCAATTTTGTATGAGATGGTAAACTTTTTAATTTCTCCATAGTATTTACACAGTGTTTACGCAGTTAATATCAATAACAGAAAATTGAAAAGAATGATTTTCAATCATTGATTTGATTTGGGAGAAAGTTTGAAACTTTAATTGGAATAAATTTCAGTTGAGGTCAATTATATTTAAAATCCAAAGGGACTCATGTTAATTATGTCTTTGCTTGATACACAAAGTATTTATTTTGACAGGTGAAGTATAAGAGTAAAACTGGACGACTCCCCAGAGTGTGTCAAATGTCACTGTTCAATTTTAAAGTTATCTTCGCACCTTGATTCTTACAAGTAACTTATTGATTAGTTTGATTTTTCCAGTGTATTGACAATGATTTATAAAAATATTACCCCCGCGAGCAATATTTCGTCACGATAGGTATAATATAGGATTTACCGGGGTTAAAATATTTTATATAAGTAGTGAGATCGGAGCCGCAGAGATTTTTAACTTCAAAGATTTGTCCTTAAATTGTTATCGATACCTATAGTCGTATGGTTTTACTGTTTGGGATTCCACTATAAAAGATACTGGGATTTACTGCTGCAAAACTTCTTTATTCTTAATTCCATCCAACAAATAAATGTTTTAATTTGATGTATAAAACGGACAATTATGTTCTATTTTGCGTGCATTTGACTTATATATGAGACATTTCAAAGGAGCAGGATGTGTATTTGGTCAACTCATTTTCACGTTATTTAATCCATTTTGAGAATGCTGAAAAAGTTTATGTAAATATTTTTCTGATGCCGGGGTTTATCGAAGTGAATTCATTTTTATATGGAAATTGTTCCGTTTGTTTGAACAGGCGAGCTGTCTATCAACAGACGAATGGTTTACTTTTGATGTCCAGTATTGGCGTATAAAAATAGCCAAATATGTTGCAATTAAAGTAACAGGAGTGGATTTATGTTCTAAAGTACACTTCCGTTAAATTAAGAATAGTTGTTCGTAGGAGAAAGTTTATAAATATAAACTAGTATATAGCTTGTGTATGGCCAACACTATGGCCGGTGTATTTGCAGAAAGTCCGCGTCCAGTGGAAAGTCCAAATAGACAATTTAATGTCATTAGCAGCTTAAGTACCGGGCTGACTAAAAATAATCACCCCAAAAGTCCGAGAGAAACTAGAAGCAAAAGTTATCCATCTGTCAGAACTAAAAATGGACTCTGTCTGTCGCCATCCAGAACGGTGCGTTTTTCAGAAAGTGATAGTGTTGCATCCTTGTCGTCAGCCAACACGCCAGAATCACCAGGGAAACGAAAATATAGTTTATCATCAGCAGTTATGCAGTCAATTTGGAAAAAATCCGTGAAAAATACAGAAGATCGAAATCATGCGATGGATATATCTAAATCTAGAAGAAAATTGAGTTTATCAAAAGTTGCCAAGCACGTGGTTCTTCAATCCCTTACAGATGATAAAGATAAAAGGAAAATGTTTAATCCTTTAAGGATTAAGGAAGAAATAAGAAAGGTAACTAGAATCTAATTAAATATTATATGTATTTTAAACATTAATTTACATCATCCATTTCATTACACTACTATCTCTTTATAAGCTCTATGTACATTACTGTCACTTTATAAGCGTTGTCTACGTTACTATCGCTTTATAAGCGCTGTCTACGTTACTATCGCTTTATAAGCGCTGTCTACGTTACTATCGCTTTATAAGCGCTGTCTACGTTACTATCGCTTTATAAGCGCTGTCTACGTTACTATCGCTTTATAAGCACTATCTACGATATTATTGCTTTATAAGCGTTATCTTATTATTAGGGGTGCTATTTTTCTTTACTATCTTAATTGATGTACAATAGCAAAAAGAGATATACACAGACATTAACATTCTTAAATCCCGAAATAATTTGTGAAAATTGCCTGAGAAATCCTGTTATGAAATTATTCGTTTGCAAATGATTAATTCGATCTTACTCTTTATATATGCATACGACAGTAGAGCTGACCTTATTTTTACCAAAAAATACAGGGATATCTCTTATTTGTTATTGCACATCAAATCAAATGGTTAAAAACGAAATAATTTTTTTTGGAAAACACCGCTAATGCCCATTAAAAATATGTCGCCTGGCAGATAGTATTTGCGTTATAATTGTCAATATATATACATATGTGTCAATATGTCAACACTGTAGTTGTAAACAATTAAGGCTTTTGATGGTTCCTATGTATCATATTGAATTTAAAATAAATTATTAATAACAATCAGACAAACGAAAATCGATTATTTAATATATGTAATATATGAAATTAACAATAACCCTAGTTATATATAAGAACCATAATGAAGAAATACCGAGGAATATTCGAAACTCCAAGTCCCATGAAATACGACAAATGAGATATAAAAACGGTCTAATCAAGAAACGATATTCTTAAACCAATGTTGGTATACTTTGGTGTAGGTAAGTGACACTTAACATTTAACAGGAATGACGGATCAAATATCGCCTGATCAGTATTGACTCATTTGTCACTTTTTGTTTGTGTACTTGATAGAAATATACATATGTGAAATAGATCATGTAAAGATAAAAATCAACGTATCAAATGTAGATAAAAAGTTGAGCGGTAGTTTAAAAAGTAAAGAATAAACAATGATTTGAATGTTATTGCTTTTGTATTCATGTATTCATGAAGGCTAGTATATAAGATTTATCTACCTTAGGTTTTACATTGAATCAATGTCTATTACTTTTATATATGGACCGAATTGCGATATTATTCCAAACAACATAGGAACGTACCAAAATGTTTGCGAGTTATGCTGATTATTAACTCTAGTTTTTTTCATAATAAAATTTATTTAAGTTATTGTTCTTCATGATGTAAGAAGTATTACCAATACACCTCCGTTTTTTTGTTTGGCATTTTCTTGAGGATTTGATACCAGATCTGACAGGACTAGTAGTTAGTATTCAAATACAGATACTTTTAAAAAATCAAATACCTCTTTCATCAATTATGAACCTAAATTATTACGTCAGATTATTTTTTGGAATCACGGTAACATTTGATTACTTTCTTTTACACGAATATTTTATATGATACATTCTTTAATTGAAACTTTTTGTTTATTCAATTATCTATTCATTACGAAAAAAACTGTGTCAATAAATTGAGTAAAATTCAATTTAAAAACTTGTTGTTAGAAACGCAAGAGACAAATAAATCACGTCTTGATTCTTTGAATAGAAAGAAAATGAATTTCCATGGAATATTTGCGACGGGTGTGACATGCTGGCAGGTGAAGCGCTGACTCCTTCCGGTCACCTGGTCTCATCCCATTTGAGATTTGCAATTATTCTTAGTATTGAGACCATTTTGTTATCTAATTTGTCGTATTCTAATGGTCTTGGGGTTTCGAATATCCATTGCTACTTCTATATCATACTTACCAATAATTGAAAATAGGTCAGTATTATCAATGGGACAAAAAGTATGTGCTACTTAATCACCAAGTACCCGGAAATGACCAGTACCGCAAAATTTAAGAACTCATTTTAAAACATACCCAAAGATAATTGATGCACAGTACCAAACATTCACTAATCAATGTATATTTTGTGTATTTTTGTATTTTCAATATTTATCTAAAGTATAATGATGAAGTACCAAAGGATATTCGAAACTCCAAGTCCATAAGAATACGACAAATTATATATAACAACTGTCTTAACAGGAATAATAGTTGCAAATCTCTGTTAGAAAAAAAAATCTTTAATTGTAAAGGTAAAAGTAATAAAAAAGTATTTCAGATTGCAAATTTAATTTTCGGAACTTCTGAGTAATCCTTAAATACTTGAAATTACATATCAAATGTTGATCGATTACCGGTGATTATAATTACTGATTACGGGTGCTTCATCACAGCTGTACAACTCATATAACTACCCCGTGGTACTTGGCCCCATCTCTGTGTTTTCGGAAATCCGTACCTCACCTCTCATAGTTATAAATTATCATATAAACGTCCTAACATTAATACTTTATTGGAAACTGTAGCATTGTATTGTGTATACAACAAGCTCCACTTATAACTCGACCATTTATACGGAGATACTGGTTATAACAAGAATATATCTTTTGGCGATGCATTTCTTACATAAATCTATATATATCCGGCTATAACGAGGTTTAAATCTATCTCTCTTCCACTTCGTTATAAACGGAATTTAAAATATTGTGTCAACGACTTCAAGAGATGTCGTCTGCTAATTTTACTGCACTTGATACAAATGTAAATTTTCGTGGATGGTATATCTTCGCATTGAGACACATATTCACTCTACTTAAAAGATATTTATCGATATAAAACATTCCTTTATGTGTGGCAAATTGTAATATCATATGTGAGTCATATTCTAAACAAAACATTAGGAGACAATGTTTTAACTTTCACCAATAATGCATTACGGACAAACTGTAAGCTGGCGACAAAAAGATGTTTATTAATCAGTATATTGAAACATTTTGGATCACTATTCATATATACTACTCTCTCTCTCTCTCTCTCTCTCTCTCTCTCTCTCTCTCTCTCTCTCTCTCTCTCTCTCTCTCTCTCTCTCTCTCTCTCTCTCTCTCTCTCTGATGTATATTATGCATATACATGTGATATTCTGCAGTTGTGAGAAATTTGGTGTGTTTTAAATCATGTCCTTTTTATTTTCATTATACTTTTATCTTTTGAATATCTTTCTCAGGATTTTATTTACATGGGAAATGATGGCTCTATATATTGTCTAGTTATAAAAAGACCTGTTATTGAGAATTCCTGATTTATTTCGCCACTGTCCTCGCTGACCGTTGTTCCCAGGTATCAGACGAAAACCAAGATAACTGATCTGGTATTGTCGTACAAGCTGCTTACAGGATCGGAGACGATTTATATAATAGAAAAATCTTTTATTTTAAATAGTTTATCTGAATATCCGTATTTAATTGATATACCTTTATCACTATAGAGGTTACAAATGCATTAACCTGTGATTGTACTTTGTAAGATATGTAGCCATTTTCTTGTTTATGGATCAACATGCAACCGGGAAGATTTTTTTTATAAAACTTATGAATGGAGATGAATTAATTTCAAATAAGGACACCTATTCAGATTTTGGGCGACTGTTAACGATTTCGATACAGCATGCCTCGAAGAAAAAATTACTTTGTTGTTACGGTAAGAAAGCCTGAATTGTTTTGTAAACACAAAAATTGATATAATTTTGTAGATGCTTCAGGTACTATTTAAAATATTTTTTAATTTAAAGTTGATATTAATAAATTTTAAACGTCAACAATGAACCATTCGACGCTTTGTCTTGAAAACATAAAAGGGGTGTAATCAAGTAAAACGAGACAAATATTGATAATGAAACTTTTCTAACACAAAATATTAGTCTGTGTATGGTTAGTGTATTCTGCTATCCAAATAATAGTCAATGACATTTAGCATGTTAACTCAGTTTATCACTTTGATTCAATATTTGCAATAAGAATGATGTTGTACATGTGTACAAAATGAAATGGCACACTCGTACACTACATAAAATAACATGACACATATTCATTTCGCTTTTTTATGTTTTTTAGTTTTTTATTTGTATATTGAATTGCCTATATATTTTTCATCTATCAATCAACAAAAATGAGTCCACTATCGTTCTTAGGTCTACCATAGTCGATACATGGCAAAATAGCTCAAAGAAGATTGTTTTTCAGATGATTCAGTATGATTTGTAATATATTTGATGACACAGAAGTGAAGCGAATTAACCGTATATTACACGTCGTGTCAATATCTTCTTCCTTATCAATTTCATGATATCCATTGAAGTTGTGATTATCAGTATAATGTATTACTGAAATGTAAATATTTGCTGTGCGTGCTTTCGGCTATCATGTCTCCAAAAAGGAACAAGATAGAGTTGAGGAAATCTATTTGTTAAAAGACCAAGTACAATATTTAAATAAGGGGTATAAAAGACAGTTGTGTTCATTTTGACAACATTTCCTTGACAAGTAAATTTATAAAATATTTTGGAAATAGGATAGAGACACTATCCCGAAATCGATTAACCTATATGAGTGTAGAAATTGATCATTTGACCAACTTTGATTGACAACACACATATATAAACATCACAAAGTACATTATATATTATACATTATGTGTACAGTGGACCCTCGACTAAAAACCACCTCGCTAAGGAGACCGTCTCACATTCTAGACCTTAACTTTCCAGTATTTGATAAATATTTTAGGACGATCGTTTATGTATGTATGTATGTATGTATGTATATATATGTATGTATGTATGTATGTATGTATTGGTTATATATGTATATACCGTATGAATTTTTCATCTCTTACTAATACGTAAAGTAATACACAAATTAGACAATTTACATAATATTTTGATTTTTGGAATACCTTGAATGATGAGACAGCGTTTATTTAAATATTTATTTTGATGTTTTTAAATGAGAAAAGATAGGTCAAATTAACAGAATATGTTACATCAAGAAACAACAGATCAGTTTCTATAATACTGATTCTTCTTTTGCATGACCATATACAGCGACTCCTTATCGCCAATCATATCAAAAACTAGTTGATGGCCTTTCCACAGAACTCGAGAAGTTTCCATGTAGCATGTAGGGTGAGACATGGTAGCAGAGGACGCTGACTCCTTCCGGGCACCTGGTCCTATCCCTTTTTGGGATTTGCAATTGTTCTTCATGTTGAGAGCATTTTTACATATAATTTATTGTAGTCTAATGGACTTGGATCTTCGATTATCCATTCGTACTTCTTTGAAAGATATAAAAGCTTGTCATTCTGTTCTTGTCTTTATACCTATATCACCTGCAACATGTAAAGGCTATAAATGTTCTGTCGATATTAATAATCGTTTTAAGCAAATAAAAAGAAAGTGTATCGCTTCAAAACACATTTAAACAATCTAAACAATCTAATATGATGTGCAGACTTACACGACTTCATTTAAACATGTGATATGCCAATTTTACGTTATTTCTCAAATTTAAGCAAACAAACTTTTTACTACTAGACAAAGAGTCTTTTGCGCTTCAGTGATTGTCTATTAGATTTAAATGGCAGCAAACTCGAGTGAGAAGTCCTCCACGCTTAACTTGTAAAATACATACTACCTTGCGGTCAGTTGAAGAATAACACCTATGTTTTTTATGACCTATACTGGTACACTTTACGTCAGAAAGAGTAAAATATGTTAACCCATAGATTAGGAGAGGCTGATATGAAGGCCGAGATGTATGCCTTTTGTTGAGTGATTAAATATAAACCGAGATATTCATGGGGCGTTAGCTGTATTTATCATAATATGTTTCGGGTTTTTTTTTCAACTTTTACAACTTGTATTTGATGTAAAATAACAAATAAGAACTAAAACTGTTATAAAAATCTTACATCCCTATTTATATTTTCTGAAAATAAGGTAATGAAGCGGGTGGGATGCATTATAGAAATGGTTTAGAAACTGGGTGTCTCAAGCAATTATATATATATATATATATATATATATATATATATATATATATATATATATATATATATATATATATATATATATATATATATATATATATATTTATATATATATATGAATTTAAGAATTTTTATTTCTGTCCGACATTGGACATTCGACAATTAACTCAATTATTTATTAATTGGCTATATATTATACCCACACATGGAGTTTATATTTCACAAATTATCCGATATGCCAGACCGTCTTTAACATATATTTCATATACAAAAGTAATCTACTCACTGACAAATTATTGGCACAGGGATATCGAAAACCGCGTTTGATGTCAACGTTCTGCAAATTTTACGGTCGGCATAATAGTTTTTTTTGCGATTACTCTATTTCGCCACGTGAAATGTTGAGTTACCTGTTCGATAGCGGTTGTTGAGACGTCTGGACCAATTGTGACATGGATTCGTATCTCATGTAATTCATTTGATTTGACTTTGGACTTACGGCGGGTGTGACCGGTTGACAGGGGATGCTTACTCCTTCTTGGCACCTGATCTCACCTCTTGATTTAAAAAAGTTTTTTTTTTTCATTTTTTACCAGATATGCTTTGCCCATTTTTGTCTTGTTTTATCATACAACTAACGTATATTCATAGTCGACAAATGTAATTTCATTTCCATAGTAACAACGTCATTAAACTAAGAATTAACGTTAATCAGAGTTAATTTTCACTATGATCGCTCATCCAATCAGATTACAGTTACCAATATTCCCAGATTTCAGAAAATTTTTAATTTCCATGGCTTTTGTACCTGGTTATTACAATGTAGAATTTGTATTATGGACAACAGTGTCAATTTCTTAATCATAATGAATTCTAAATCATTTTCGTACTTAAATCGAGCCTTTACTTGACTATTTATATAAATCTTTTTGTTATCTGTCTGTCTGTCTATCTACCTATCTATCTATCTATCTATCCATCCATCCATCCATCCATCCATCTATCCATCTATCTATCTATCTATCTATCTATCTATCTATCTATCTATCTATCTATCTGTCTATCTATCTATCTATCTATCTATCTATCTATCTATCTATCTGTCTGTCTATCTATCTTTCTATCGATCTATCTATCTATCTACCTGTCTGCCTGCCTCCCTCCCTATCTATCTATCTATCTATCTATCTATCTATCTATCTATCTATCTATCTATCTATCTATCTGTCACTTATTCACATAAATAGGGAATGTCTCGCAGCAATGAACACGGTTCATTACATATCCACTCTATATTTGAATTACCAACCATTTTACTTAAAAACACAAACGACTTTTTTAACATTTGAAAATTGTAAGCGAAGCATACAGTATCACACATATTTCGTCAACCGTATGACAACTTGCTTTGTCAAAGAAAATCCGAAAACATGTACGGAAGACTTTCGTCTACTAATTACAAAATATATATCTACTGTTTATGTTGTAGATTTATGAAATTCTATATTCGTCTTTCTATAGTCGCCTGGGCAGTGCTTTAAGAAACTTGTGTATTTTAAATATTTGATCAACAGCTTCAGGGATTACTAAAGTTTTAAATGATGACTGATATTGTATTGGGAATTAATTGGAACATGTTTTGAGTGTTGTGTATGTTAACAGATTACAAGAAGGGTCAGGTGCAGTTATTTGTATATATCTTTGTAATGTATGGGTTTAAATCGTTATAAAATAGAATAAAATACATTTTAAAAATATTACATGGATTATTTAAAGATAAAAAGCAAATCTCTTGTATAAATTAGTAATCTTTGATCGCTGACATCCTCTTATGTAAATCAAATTCAATATCTACATGATTCAAAACTGGGAATAAAAAGTTAGATTATTTTTTTATTGATATTATTATTAACATGACGTCCGAGTTTAAAACAAAACTTGTGAGTGTAGGAATACAAAACAGCGTGAAACCCTCGGAACAGATAGGGGATAATGCTTCACAAGAACCAGTAACGAGTGACACGGTCTTTAAAGAAAGTGTAACATGGCTCCGTAGTAGCAAAACATTTCATTTATGGCAAAAGCAAATAGAAAGGAAAAAGAGCGAACAAAACATAGATATACGAACACGAGAAACGTCTGTAGGAACTGAAAAGGAATCGGAATGCGTGATAGAAAAACCGGTAGTTATGTCACAGAATAAACCTAGGATAAAGTCCCCAGAAAGGCTCACAAAGAAATACCCCAATATAACCACAGTGACATCTGCTATTCTGAAATTCAAACGCCTTTCCACAAAGAAATCAGAGACATCATTAAGAAAGTGTGCCGAGAGACGAGAACCGAAACTCCCTGTCAAGAAAAGAGGTTTACAGAAATTTCGATCGTTTGCTAACTTTGTTTCGATTGCATTGAGGTGGCATCGTATATATTCTTTCAGGTAAGAATACAGGTTGTTAATCAGATAATATCGATATCGTTTCAGAAAAAACTTTACAAGAAGTTTCAGGTGGTGGCCAAAATAACAGTATTAAGTATACGACTAGTTAAAGCACATAGTTTAAGGTAGGTCATTTTACACCTGTACCTTACAAAATGTCGTCTGCTAATTCGTAGTCTTAGAAAATTAGATCACTATTCATCTATATATTGTGCGAAATTAGTAAAATTATTCTTTTAATGCCTCCAAATTATCTATAATTTAAATATTTAGTTACAACATTTTTGCTGGGCAATCTTTATTTTTGCAAATATTGTTAATAACTCCAAAATTGTTTTCTTTGAAATGATTTCAACAAGATAGATTTTTAGTTTAATTCGAAATACTGTAACAGTTCAACACACTAACCAAATCATTTAATATTCCCTTTACGTATTTAGGTGACCGACATAGTAAAAACCATAGCGACACTTGTGCAAAATATGTCGCTGACATTTTTGGTGTAGTTAACATTACATTTGAATGAATTGTAATTATATAATTCTACTCTATTTCAAATTGTGGTTTGCTAAATCTGCATTCCAGCGATCATTACAGTGCATATTGTAAAGAAGTACTAAATTTCACCTACGTAACATCTAAGTTGACATGTGATATGAAAATTAACCCCAAAATCTTTTAAACAAATGTTTGAAATCGACTGATACAAATTGAACCACTTCGAAATCTTTTGATCTTGACAATGCGTACCACAACTACAAAGGACTAGTTATTATTAACTTTTGTCTTCTAAAAACTTGAGATGGGTTTTTATTCAAACAAAGCACGATCTTCTTTAAATAAGTTCTTTTGAGACACTTTCGTTATAATACACTGTTAAGTATTGTTCTTGTTGCAGCGGTACATTATGAAAAAATTAACATAAATATACACATGTTCCCATATTCATAAAGAGTGTGAAAGATTTCCCTTCAAGCATTTTAAAGGCATAGATAGAACGAAAAAAATCATATTGTAAATAGGTGGGCGATATTGTGCTTAACAAATTTCGATACCAGTACTGCATTTTTTTGTCCTTTTAGATACAGAGAAAATGACGACGAGATATCCCCGTACATTAAAGGTCTCACATTCCATGACTATGACAACCAGAATAGTCTCATGTTTGATAAGTCAGCATACAAAGCCAAAAAATCGGTATGTAATAATGACAGAACTAGTGAAAATCGAAATTGATTTGAGAGAGAGAGACAGAGAGAGACAGAGACAGAGACAGAGACAGAGAGAGAGAGAGACATGTTAAGTGTGTCTGTCACGTTGACCTCTGTGGCAGCCAAAATCACAGTAATGAAAACCAAGGATTAACTTCGCAATATTCACATTTATACATTAATGTGCTTGTGGTTTGTTAATTCCGTTAAACCTAGTTTTTCTCCTGCTGAACCTATTTTATCAGAAACTCACATGTACTGGAGAAAACCTAGGTTTTACTGCATTAGCATCACAAAATGGTTAAAGGGATATTACCAAAAATGTCATTTCGATTTTTTCTACTTTTACTACTTGTACTTTATATTCTATATAACTAAAGAGAGCTATACATAGACACAACAATCTAAGATTCCTATATATTTCATGAAAATAAGGTCAGGACCCGTGTTATATTCATATACAAATAGCAAAGTTGAGTTAACCGATTGCAAATGAAAAAGTGCCGAACCTGTGATTCTTAAGCAATTTTCACAAAGTATAAAAAGTATATAAGAATTCAAGAATTTTATGCCTGTATATATCTCTTTTTTGCTATTGTATGCCAATCTAAGTAGTAAAAAAGGAAAAGCAGGATAAATACGAACTAATGCCCCTTTAAACCACAAGCACAATTATACATTAAGGAGTATAAATGTGATCTTGGCGCAGTTAATCGTATTTTTTTTTCTCAGTTTTCCTTTTCTAGCTTTTCTCGAGTTATTATGGGTTTTAATGAAGAAAAACTAGGTTCACTTGTAACCCACATTATCTGAAAAATAGCTTTAACATATTGTTGTAATTTTGGACTTTATCAGTTAAACCTTGTTAATCTCAGTTAAACCTTGTTTCCTCTGGTCAAACCTAGTATTTCTCAGTAACCAACATTAAATGGAGAAAAACTAGGTTTAACTGAGTAAAACTAGCTTAACTAATTTTAAATGTTGGCGCGCCATATATAGTTTCCATTGAAATATGTAATGTAACGTATAACGTAATCATTCTGATGCATGTATGTATTCATGTTGGAGGACAGTTTTATTCAATATTTATACCAAATACCAAACCATATCGAATATTAATATATATATTTATCTTTTAGATTAAAATACCAGAAGAAACACGGAAGATACTATGCAAACATCCACGGAACCGAACACCACAGGAGCTTTACACTGTAAAATCTTGTTTTTATTCATTTTTGGAGAAATTGCTGCTAATTAGTTTAGCATTTAACTTGTATTCGTTTCAGAAACAAATGTAATGTACTTTGACTTGAGCTGTTTCCTAGCCATCTCTCTCTCTCTCTCTCTCTCTCTCTCTCTCTCTCTCTCTCTCTCTCTCTCTCTCTCTCTCTCTCTCTCTCTCTCTCTCTCTCTCTCTCTTAAAACGAAGAAAGTATTGTTTGATTTTCGTTATATACATCAATCTGTGTATAACGATTGAAATGCTATCTAACAAAGCAAAGTTTTGATATTCGTCGAAACAGCATTGTTGGAATCTGTACTTCACAAATTCATATTTTCTGATGAATTGTTTTCGCAAATTTAACGGGTATAATGGCCTTGTTGGCAATTACCCTGTTTCACCAAATGAAATATCAAGTAACATGTTCTATAGCGGTTGATGAGTGTCTGTTTGTGACGAGGATTTATTCCTCATTTATTTCATCTGCATCCGAATGTGGACCAGTCAATAGGGAATGCTTCATCCTTCATGGCACCTTATCCTACCTCTAGATTTCCAGAGATCCGTGTTTGTCAAATGTTCACCGGATTTGTTTATCTGTGATTTTTATATTCTGATCTCTTTTGTATGTTTTATATGCTACACAAATTCATGATACGATCTTCGTTGAATTACATCTGACGTGGATTCTGTATTTTGTATTTGCAGGCATTAATCACACTACGCAATATCAAAGCTTTTGCTGAATACCCTAATCAAATGCAAGAAAAAATAGTTGCTGTTGGTCAATATGAAAGGTAAGAAAACTTCTGAATACGTAACGTATATTTTGGTCGCTTTCATTTTTAAAGTCATCGAATTGACAGAGTGATAGACTAATCATGATATTGATTACACTTGATTACCAGATCCTAACAAAACACCTGACATGAAATGTCAAATGATATATGGATTTCATTCATTTACTTAGCAATTGTGTTCTATAATTGTCATAATATTACATGAAAGAAACAACACTGATACAAACTTAATTTTATTACACACAACGTCTGTCATATGTCACGCGGACCTTTGATACAAATCACATGCGTCCTGATCATCGTAACTGATTTGTAAGGTGCATAATGATAAAATAAATATATAGAAGAATGGAAAATATTTTCGAAATCTCATATACTGTATTAAATATCATTATAAACCTTGATTATGTTCACAGGTAATAGTAACGTATTATACTAATGAGCGACAATATAAATGATAATTAGGGAATAATTTGCTGACTTGCGTGTATCAATCAGATATTTAAAAACGAAAATTTTGTTTTGACACGACAGCCAATTTTGAAAGTCATAGTAGATATGTTCAACAGATACTTGTACATAATATGTACTTTAATCCAGCATTCTGATTTTTAAAGATCCCTTCAATCTCCCTCTTTCTTTCTTTCTATTCATTTCTGTGTCTCGTCTGTATCTGTCTCTGTGTCTCGTCTGTATCTATCGCTGTCTCTCTTTGTCTGTCTGTCTGTCTGTCTGTCTGTCTGTCTGTCTGTCTGTCTCTCTCACACACTCACACTCTTTAACTCTCTTTTATTGTAAGGGAATATATTTTGTTACTCTGCTACAATAAGAAAAAAAAGAGAAGATATCATTCTTCTAACAGTACCGCGTAGTTGAAAATGTAAAGCAATTATCTCTAACAGGGATAACTGGGCAATCACGGATTGCTGGAAAGTCCAGAGATCGGATCAGACATATCGTGTGATTTCCAGAACCAGTCGTGTAAAAATGAAGTCCAAAGCGTGTATCATGGTCCCTAATCGCAATCAGAATATACTATCGAATAAGTAAAATAAGTAATTCTTTATTCCAGAGAGTGAAATAGGTCATGCAAAATGTTGTCCGAAAAATTTGTAATTCTTGTAACAACTGAATTACAATTTATCGCTTAACTATTTTCATACCTTAAATTCAAATTCATATTATCAAATCTTGCGACTTTTCCACTCTGTATACAACTATTCAGCAAGAAAATTAAAAGGGAGACTTTCGGTATCATCGACAATTATTTTTTATTAATAAAGGTGGTATCCGCAAATTAAAAACCCTAGTCGTCATGATATCTATTTTGTCCAACACCCTCTGATTCAACTTATGAATACACGGAAGTGGATATAAAAATGCTGGAATTTCTAACAGACAATAATATATGTTATGCATATGACACAGATTCAGAAGGTTCTGAACCAAGAGAAGAAAAAGCTAACTATGATCTATAATTTGGCATACATTTTGTCAATTACTGATGACAATGTTCACACTTAATTGAATGCAATACCCCTCAAATGAATTAGAAGTTGAAAACACTGCGGAATCAAGCTTTGGACAGTTTACATACTACAAACACAGACGGGAAATTAACAACCAACTAATACGACAAACGTAATGATTTCAACTTTTCACATTTTTTGTTGTAAATGTGATTATTTCAACTTTTATGTAGTAATATCCCATTTTCTCCGTCATATTGTGTTCTATCTCAAAGACGATTCGATATGCAGGAGCATGTTAAACATACGAACGTTTCATATGCAAGTGCATACTGTAAACTGACAAGTAGCTGTCACAAGGGTATGAAGGAATCGCATTAATGTCAACATTTTGTGAATTTTACGGTTTGTATTATGACCGTGTTCGTATTTAGTGTTACACGGATTTACTTTTCGATAGTGATTGGTGAATCGTCATTACCAAGTATGCACGGATTTATACCTCACATATGTTCTTTGAGTTAGACTTTTGACTTGTCGCGGGGTGCCCAATCAACATGGGATACTTACTCCTTCATGAGACATGATCCCACTTCTGGATTTTCAGAGGTCCGTGTTAGTTCAATGTTCACCAGATTTGTATACTGTCTCCTGGACCTCTGTATGACTTATACGTTGGTATCTGTGTTTTGTGTTTCTATAAAATATATTTTGCATGTGTCTAAAATTACCCAATATAATATTTCTGAATTACGCAAACGGTATTAAGAATAGAAAAGGTTCACAAGAATTATGTTGACTGGTAGAATACTAGTACGGCGTGATGTTTAATGACTTTTTTTTATTGTGTAGGTATGAAGCAAAAAGAATTGTAGTCCGACAGGGACACCCAGGATCCTCTTACTACTTTATGTTATCAGGGGCAGGTATGAAACGTTAGCTAAAATTTATGCTTTCGGAAAAATTGAAAGACGCTCCATTGCACATTTTCCAGCAGAAAAAGCAAAATATGATTTTTGAGAAAATAATTTGTAAATCTGCCATTCCAATCTTTTCCCTCTGTTTATCGTCTGTTGATAGATTATTTTTGGGATAATAAAGCATAAAAAACACAAACATCAAGGGGAAAATTTGGAACGAATAGTTACACATGGATATTTATGTTCATCATTGTGAAAACTATCAGTTATTATGAATATGTGCCAAAGATATGTATTTTATAAGTTTAATTTTGTATATACACGTTAAGAAAATACTTAAATGTGCATTAAATTCCATTTGTTTTTCTAAAAATATCTTGTGTTTCTTTCTGTAGTTTTGTGGTTTTGTCCTGAAAGAAAGATATGTTTTTGAATTTAGGACGGACGTTAAACATAAAAAGCTAGGAATGGAATGACCTTACTTCGTCAATAATTCCTAAAAGTCGGTTATATTTTTGAGGTTTATTTAAAAAATGGCTTAACATTAAATCCTTTCTGTAGTTTTGTGGTTTTGTCCTGAAAGAAAGATATGTTTTTGAATTTAGGGCGGACGTTAACTTGGAATGACCTTACTTCTTCAATAATTACTAAAAGTAGGCATTATTTTCGAGGTTTATTTAAAAGATGGCTAAACATTAAATCCTTTTATTTTGGATGGATATAAATTTAAAACAATATATTGAATTGAATGTTTTAACTTATAGAAATATTTTGAAAAAAAAATAAGTAAAATTTTATGAAATTACTTAAACATCTTTAGTGTTAAGTTTTCAATAAAATTTCTCAACATATAATAAATGACCTTTATCTAATTTTGAATACAGCCGTTGTCATGGTAATGGATCATCAAAATTCATATGCCAGACCAATCAAGCATCTAGAAAAAGGAATGGATTTTGGAGTAAGTACTTCATTGATAGTATAATTGTATAGTATGATTGTGTAAAATGAACGCCATAGAATAAGACCTAAGCATTTTTATAAACTTAATGTAAAATCATGAATCTCAATTGACGTAAAACTATATATCAAGGCTCTCATATCGAAGATCGGGGGCCGCCGTGGTTAGAGCATCGTGATTTGAACCATGATATTCTTACTTATGGTCAGCGCAGGTTTAGGTCACGCTGGAACCTAAGCTGCGTGTTGTGAGAAAGTTTGCCAGTTTACTTCCCAGATACATTGTAACCAGGTTCTCTCCTCCACCATTAAAAACTGACCGCCACCATAATTGAAAAATTGTTGAGTGTGGTGTAACACTTTTCAAAATTCAAATTCGAAGAACAAGTTTAACTGGTCTGTTTGATTGTTTGTAAATATCTCTGTTTGGAAAATTTTGGTTCACATTAAATATCGTCTTAAATAATTTCTTTTCTTAACGTTTATCCAAGTTGAATACTTTATGGCTACCTTTCCGCAATATTTACCTCAGTTATTAGACTATTTCAGCCTTCATGAATGCCTTAGCTATCGTTAGTATTACTTTATTTCTTAAACATATCCTGTTATGAAATATGATATATCTTGTGTATGCTGTATTTTTTGTTCTTTCGTCACCCAGGAAATAGCTCTTAGTCTGAATATCAAGAGGAAGGGAACGATAATAACCAAAGAACCGTGTGAACTCATGAGCATTGGCAGAAAAGACTATCAGAAAATTTTCATGGCCGGAGGAATAAGAAGTATCAACGACCCCGATCAAGAAAAATTCCTGAAGTAAAGTATTCATTTTCTGACAAAATCACGAATCACTTTTGAGTCAATTAGTATCTGAATCAGTTTTTTAGTGTGTTTTAATAACCTGACCGTTACATTTATGGCACGTCAAAATCCCAATTATGAGTTGCGATGGGTGTAGTATGCTAACGGGGACACTGACTCCTTCCGGGCACCTGCTTCCATTCTGTTTTGGATTTACAATTGTTCTTCATGAGCATCCAAACTTTGTGTTTAACCTAGGTTTCCTTTAGTTAATGTGAGTTTCGAATAAAAATAAGTTGTACTCTTCAATGTGATTTTGCAGTGTAGTATATAAGTTTTGTTCCCCTGTTTTACTTACATTTAAAAAAATAAATCGCATTATTCTTTTTATTTTTCTATTGCGCATGTACATTTTACAATTGGAAGATTTGCTAGTTATCAGTTTTAGACATCACCGCTTTTTTAACAATTTGAATGAAACACTTTCAGAACATGAATTGTAATTTGTAGCTTATTCTGAAATATAAATATGTTATTATTTGTGAAATAGCATCTAATCGTTTAAATGTATCAACAATCATTCATGTTATTTATTGCCAATTATAAAATATTCTCATGATTGTATATTCCAGGGGTCTTTCATTTTTTGAGAAATGGCCGATTCATTTATTGCAACAAGCTGACGACAAAACTCATTTTCTGTATTTTAAGTAAGTTAAAAAATTATGACTATTTCTTTGATATATCTATTTTTATACTGTGTTCTATGTAGAGACATTATTCTTCTATTAAGTTAGGGCGTCTCACGGAAAGTCATGATCTCTAATAGTGGGTCATACCTAACAATTTTTAAGATATGTAGTAACTGTTCCATTACAAAACGCCCAGCATTTACAATTATAAACAATACCAAAGTGATAGATTTACAAAAAGTCCAAAACAAATGTTACAGACGATTGTTACTGACAATTAGACTTCATCAGTCGGGCTTGAATGGATTATAAATGACTATTTCGGAAAGAAAAATGTGGTATAATACAATGAAAAATGATAAACCTTAATGTATTGCCAAATGCGTCTGAGAGTCCTCACGGTAAAAAGATAATAAGATTATATCCTTGGATTGGACAGGTGAGTATGTGAGATGGTATGGTGGTCGGACAGGTGAGTTTTCCCAGGGTACTCTGTTTTCCTCCCACAGCAAGGACCTCTTACGCCAACATCAGAGCCAGCTAGAGACATTTATATACGTTGACAAATCTTGTTTGTTAATCGTGGTAAAATAAATATGTTTAAAGTTTAAACTTTTGTTTTAGTAAGTTAAAATGCGGATATTTGGGATGAGACTTAAAACGAAGTAATTTATTTTCTTAGTCGTGACATATTGAATAATCTCCTTTGCATTGACAGGTAAAACAATTTTGGCATTTCATTTATGTTTGATGAGGTCACCATATATATATATATATATATATATATATATATATATATATATATATATATATATATATATATATATATATATATATATATATATATATATATATATATATATATATATATATATACAATTTATTGCCGGGATGAAAACTACCAATAAATATATGTTTAGTCTTTCTGGTATTCGCATCATCATTAATATCTACACAGCCTAGTTATTATACCATCCATTTTACTTTATCTTTAACTTAGATAGCACTATTTAGATTCTAATCTACTTAAAAGCTAAGGTATTCACTTTTACAGTGGGTACTCTTAGACGGATTTGGCAATATATTTAGGTTTAATATTTGGCTTATATGACACCGCCACTTTTTCATTCGGAAATATACATTTTTATTATAGTATTATTCTATCTCAACAGATGAAGTGTTACTGACAGAAACGATCGGTTTTAACATTTGTGTGCCTCTTTTATAAGACTATAACTTTGGTATCGTTGATAATATTTAACACAACGAAAACCTTTATTTAAACACTTATATAAATTGTATAATATCATACTTACCACTTTTGATGTATACAGAGTGATATTTTCCTACCTTTAGGCGAGGGGACACAATAATCAAGGAATCCAGTCTTTCTCCTTGGATTGTAGTAGTCAAATCAGTAAGTAGAATTATGCACGTGTGTCTATGTCACATGACCAAGTTTTACTCGTGACAATATCTTAACCCTGAAATCACTTAATATCTAGGCCATATCATATCTCTTTTTCTTTAAAAAAAAAACAGGAAAAAATAATTATCATGCAGAAAATACGATTAAACAAGATGTCAATGACATCAAAGTTAAGATTAACTTATTAGCACTTCAGATTTAATTTACATCAATTTATCTGAATTAAATAATACTAACATAATTTTGTAAAGTAAAATTGTAAAATTGTAAAATATTAAACTCTAGCTACTTATA
This sequence comes from Atrina japonica, assembly GCA_030159075.1. Taxonomy (NCBI): domain Eukaryota; kingdom Metazoa; phylum Mollusca; class Bivalvia; order Pterioida; family Pinnidae; genus Atrina; species Atrina japonica. The sequence goes on from BROG01000051.1 coordinate 1,183,496, forward strand.
TGGATACAATATATGATATCACGTTTTATAATGAAACCGCAGTTTGTTCGTACGAGTTATCTTTCTTTATCTATCGCTATTTTCAGGGCAGCATAAGCGTTTTAAAGAAACTGAAAAGAGTCGAACCTTTTGAATGGAAAAAGAAAAGTAAGACTGCTAATTGATATATATATATTTTAATCAAACTGCAAAATCCTTTCATCTAATGAATTTGAATTTGAATTTGAATTAATTGTATTCTTGATTTTTTCCTACCTAATTTGTGTTTTGTTATTATGCATTATTTATTATTTGATCTTTAGCTCACCTTAACCGAAGGTTCAAGTGAACTTTTCTGATCACATTTTATCCGTCGTCTGTCTGTCCGTTAACTTTTCACATTTTCGACTTCTCCAAAACTGCTGAAGAGATTTTGATGAACCTTTACAAGAAGCAAGTACTGAAGTTTGTTCATTTCGGCCAGATTGGGTGGGACAAAAGAGGCCTCAGGGGGTACTTCTCTTTGAAAATCTTCTTCTCCAGAACTGTTGCATGGATTTAAAAACTAATTGCGTCAGAGTGATCTTCATAGATGGATGATTAAATTTGGACACGTTTTTGACGTCATTTTACACATTGTCATTTTGATTCATTTTTTGTATGATTTCTTTGATTTTCTCACCTTTTATTCACCAAGATACATTTATTTTATGTGTTTTACATGCAGTTAGGTAGGGAAATGCTTTACTGAAAGAATTTTGCTGAAATTTAGTTTTTTGAATTTGTTATGAAATTTTAAAACTGCAAAAAAAGAACATTTTTCACACTTTCAGCTTGTTCTTCAAAACATCTGAAGGGATATTGTCCAACTTTAAAGGAAGCAAGAACCCAAGTCCCCCAATCATTTTGGTGTTTTTTGTACAGATCGACTCAGAGGTTGACCCAGGGTGGGCAAAATAGGTCTCAGAGGGTATCCCTCTTTAATAATCTTCTCCAGAACTGCTGCATGGATTGAAAAACAAATTGCATCTGGGTTATTTACATGGACGCATGATTCAATTTCCTGTTTTTGGAATAAATTGGAAACTATTTGACATGTTTTGACATCTTTCCCGGTTTTGTCCTTTACATTCAAATTAAAGTCTCCTCCACAAGGAGTGTTATAATAATTTGTAAATTGAGATTCCCCTTTTTGTAAGATACCAACACAGTTCAGGTGAGCGATGTGGCCTCTTGTTGTTTTACGCCACATTCAACAATTTAGTTAAATGGTGTGGCTAGTTTTCTAATGGTGTAGGAGTGAACCCAGTTACAATGTACCCGGGAAGAGATCACCAGCCTTCCACAAGTTAATTGGCAAACTTTCTCACAAAAATAAGATTAGGTTTCATTATATGCATTATATATAGTAAATACATTCACGTATATTTCCAAATATATATTAGACTGTTATACATTTAAGTATATATTTGATAACAATAGAATTGATTGTATCATAACGTATATTGTTTCGATCATTTATACTATATATAAATATATAACTGCTACAGAAATGGGCGTTTAATGTAACATTTCTATCTTTGACGTTGCACAGAGGAAGTAGTCTTAGTAACTGAAAAAGAGAAAAAAGACAATCTGACCAAAAGAGAAATTTTCCGCAGACAAGCCCTGTCGGAATTGAAAATTCCGACACGAAATGAAGTTGAAAATGAAGATATACAATTTGAAGAGTATCCCGGAAAACCAAAACAATTCGTGCATCCAGGAGAGGAGTCTGAAGATGAAGAGGACGATGAATCCGAATCTTTTCAAAATGGAGAAGTTAAATCATCTCGAGGACAAAAGCGGAAAAAAGATTCATTTCAAAGTATACAAAGAGCAATTTTGCTAAATACTGCAGAAAAATTGACTGAACTGACAGGAAAAAACACCCGTAGATCTCCGGTTATATCTGTAGAATCAGATGACAATACCGCTGATGTGTTAAAACCTTTACAATCGCTAGATTCCAACAAAGGACAATCAAAAAGTATGTAACAGAGATTAAAAGGGCATTAGCTGTGTTAACCCCCCAAAAAAAATATTTTGCTTTTTTCTACCTTTACTACTTGTACTTGATGTACAATAACATGTAAAAACTATACACAGGCAAAGACTCTTATAAACCTATATAGTATGTGAAAATAAGGTCAGGTCCAGTGTTGTATCCATACACAATTTGTAAGGTTGAGTTAATCAATTGCAATTGAAAAAGTGCCGAACCAAGCAATTTTCACAAAATATATAGGAATTGAAGAATTTTCATGCCTGTGTATATATTTCTTTTTTTTTTTGTCATTGTATATCGGTCTAAGAAGTAAAAAGGATGAGAAAACACATCTAAATTTATGCTCCTTTAAATGAAGAGAAACCGATAAAATAATTGGTTTAAAATTTTAAAGTATTTATACTACAAGTAAACAATAATTTTACATCAGTAACCTATCTATGTCTCTTAATCTTATAAACAAAGTGGATCAGCTTATATTTACATATTTATGTATTTCACTGTAATGGATACATGAGAGTGATGGACAAGTAACATAGGCTTTAAACTGGTATCGCTGTTTATCATGTAATCATGTCTCTAATCCCATATTTTATTTCAAAAGTCTGAGTGAATATCATAGAATGATATTTGCATCATATCGAAATCATATGTTGGCCTCCAGTTTTACTATATTATTGTACATAAACTATTGTTAAATTTGATTCAACATTTTAGCAAATCGAAGAGAAAGTGTACTAGAAAAAGAGCGAGAAATGATGGGATTTGAGGAAAAGAAACGAACGGTGCAAGATGACATTGATGCAAGCGCTAAGGTAACCCTGATGTCACAGTTTCCTAAAAATATTAGCCTATTTTATTTCATTTGTTTACTTTTTTCATTTTATACATAAAATTATAAAAGTGATATTTAAATACTGATCTTAATTGAATAAATCTTTTATCTAATACCGGATAATATAATTAGATTCAGTATCAGATTCGATAAAACGGTATTAATATGAAAATGGTTAATTTCTGTACGAAAAACACCAGGGCCCGAAGTAAACAAATTTACTCAATACTCAAGCTCAAATTTTATTTCATTTTTTGGCTATATAATTTTATTGGGGTTTGAGTGATTAGGAAACATATTAATATTTTCCATCATTCCTTTATAAATTTTTGCGTCACACTTATGATTTTCCTTTTTAAAAATGAATCAATATGTTGAGTACGGTACTCAAACTTTGAGTACGTACTCAAACATTTTTCTAATATTTCTGAAGTTTCCTTCAAATGAGTATTAATTTTGACCATCATTTACAATTGTTTGCCAACAATATACAAACAAGTCAGATACAGAATGAAGTTCACTTGCTTTAACCAAAATCATGAAAAGTTAGTTGAGTTTGAGTACTGAGTAAATTTAGTGACTTCGGGCCCTGATTGAAAATTAAAATTTATTTAAATATTTGACACAGTGTATTAATTTCTGAGTTTTATCTGTGCATACTTATATAATTGGCAATGAAAGAAATACGGTTTTCTTGTAAATGGGCGGGGAAGTTTTCAGTTTGTCAAAATTCACCACTTTGTGATTAGTGATTTTAATTATGTTGAATATACCTATTGAATATTTTGAAACATATATCAGAAATATTTGATATCCCTGTTGTTATAGGACATATTGTTCAACAACCTGTAAGAATTATATGTGTTTTATGTAAACAGGAAGCTGACTCTAATTCGGATTTTGAATCTGACTTTGATGATAATCAATCAGATTTTGAATCCGTTATTAAGGTTTGTAAGATTGATATCGCAGTGGTCGAGGGCAATTTATGGTTGATTGTTGTATATTATAGCTTATAGTTAGGGAGACGGTGCTGATGTGCATAAGGGAACAAGGGTGTTGATCTACGGTTTATTTAAAATTTGTAGGCTATTATTATTATTATTATTATTATTATTATTATTATTATCATCATCATCATCATCATTATTATTATCATCATTATCATCATCATTATTATTATTATTATTATTATTATTATTATTATTATTATTATTATTTCTTTGCATTCTGGGGTCAATTTTTTGTGGTGTAGGTTAAACAACAATGCAAAAAGATTGAGATTAGATAATATTATTTTGTTTTAATAGATTAAACAACGCTTTTAAAAACTAGAAGTTAAATTTAATGACGTTATACAATTGTCATAAATGTGACGACAGAATACAATATCAGAATTTCATCTTGACAGGAAATCGTGCAGAAAAAAAATTTCAAATTAAAAAAAATCCTGGAAAAAAATAAGTAATGATTTAAAGCACATTGTCATGATTTCAATTATGTTTTAGCAATCCGTTGCTTATGCTGTACCTTTAATAATGTGTCCAAGATTTTGTAATAATAATGAAAATTATTAATTATTATCACAACCATTGTTATTATCGTCATAATCATATTTATGAATATACTATTATTATTATTATTATTTTATCTTTATTATTTTTGTTGTTGTCATTCATTTTGTTTGCTCGGTTCTGTTTCTTACTTGTTGTTTTTTTATTATTATTTAATTTTGTTTGGATAAAATTATTCATTTTCTGTGTTTGCACGTGTACATGACAATCTTTTGTCTGATACACAATTTTGAATCTAATTCTGAATAAGATTAACTTGAATTAACAAAAATACACCGTTTTGTGCTTGAACTGTTAAACTATAAATAGTGTTCCCAATTAGTAATATTATTAACAATACCAAAATTATAGTTGTACAAAAGGCGTCAAAATGCTCAAGACGATCATAAAACTATTGGCACTTTGGTTTTGAGTATTCTATACTTACTCCTGATATATATTTTAACATCGATCTCTATAGTGTTGTGATTATGATTTATTGTAACAGAAAATACGGACTATCAAATTGTTGAAGGTGAAATATTCATAACCATGACTTTGATATTAGTCAGCTTGAAATAGAATTATATATAAAATGGTAAAAATTGGTTTCTCTTCTTCTTTGGTCTAACTTTTCTTCTTTCATAATCTTTGCTTCTGTGCACTTTTTGCCATATTTTTAATTTTCGATAGAGAGCTCCACTGATACTAAAGATGCTTTTGTGGACGGTCTGCCTGTGAAAAATTGCTGTTATTTTCACATGTACATCTTAATGGGTTTCTCCTCCACCATTGAAGAGGCATAAGCTTTTTTTTCAAAGTTTTTCTTAGATTAATATACAATAATAAAAATATATATATACATGCAAAAAAATCTTAGATTCCTATATATTTTGTGAAAATTGCTTGAGAAACCCCGTTTGGAACTTTTTTTTACTTGCAACTGAAAATCTCAACCTTACGATTTCTAAATGCATACCACACTGGATCTGACCTTATTTTCACAAAATATAAAGGAATATCAGAATTGTATGCCTGTGTATATTTCTTATTTGTTATTGTACATCAAGTACAAGTAGGAAATGTAGGGGGAAAATGAAATGATTTTATTTGGTGAATACATCTAATGCCCCTTTAAAATTACCCGCCAAGATATAGCCGAATAAGAGTATGACGTAGGCATCACAAAATAAAAAATAGATAGCACAAACATATATAGTTATTGCTGTCACCTGCTAATATTTTTGGTTCCTTTAATAAAGCACTTATACTTTCATTACAGAGTCGTGATGAGCTTACTCTAGCAGATTTAAAGCCCGAGTTTGTCCGTGTACAAACTATAACGAAAGGACAAGTGTTTGTAAGTTTGCACAGATTTTCGCGTTCTTGATTATTAATTAAATTGCACATAATACGAGAGTTTCAAATGAAATTTTAAAAAAGGATTTTAATTCATTTTAAATTGTTTATTTTGTTTAATAATCACAGTGGTTAAGCGGGCGTCATATATGATACATGCAACATTGTAAAAGTACTACAAATATTACTTCTTTCCAGCATAATAGAAGAAACTCTAACGTATAAAGAACAATTATTTAGTTCAATAGAAATGATTCAATGATGACATTTCATTTGATTTTGATTGCAATTTTAAAATGTATTCAATTCAAAAACAGAAAAAAAAATTTGGAATGTATCAAAGAATATTATACATATATAAATAACTCTATACCGAAATATAATTTCGCTTTAAAACGCTCAGAATGTCTTCAGTTTCAATGTTTATTCACATAGTATATAAGAGTTGTTAAAAGATGGCTCTATATAAATCAGAGAAATATTTTATATTTTGATAATTTCCTTTTCAATTTCAGGGCCTTTCGGATCTGATACTCGAACAGAAAACAAACTTCAGTATAGTGAGTAATGGGGCAGATGTATTGTTAATTGACCAACAGTTTTACATGAAAAATGCACCCGAGAAGCTTCTGTCCAAGCTTAGACATGAGGTAAATACATTATGGCTCAAGGCACCATTGTAGTTTGCATATATCACGTGGTATTTCCCAGAAAGTGTTTGTAGGATCAAAATCATATTTTTGAATAAACTTATTGTTTTTGTTTTGTGACGGATTGGGGACAATTATATCGATACAATAAAAACATAGATAACCGACAACCCTGTAAATCTAATTACAGTGGAACCTCGCTATAAAAACCGTCTAGTAGACTTATTCAGAATGGTCTAATAAGCAAGGTGGTCACTTAAATGATATTCTGTACTTATTGAATATTTATCAAAAGACTGAAAACTTGTGGTCTTAAATATAAAAAATCCAAAATATACCAAAATATAAATCATTAGAATCTCCAAGATATTGGTACAAATCTGGTAAAAAATGGACACACACGGACCTCTTGAAATGCGATGTGGTCTTCTAAATGAGGTGGCCTTTAGGCGAACTCCACTGTATTATATTTATATAATGTACTCACAAAATTTCTTTCTCCATGTGAGCCTTGATAGGGGATATTATCTTAATTAATGCAATGAATATCTTTAACTAAAAGAAGTGTTTTATGATAAAAAAAAAATCAGTAAATTTAAATGAATTTCTTTGAAAGAGCAAGTTAATATAAATCTCATGTCCTCCAACTGATGTCCTGGGTCATGTCAATTCCATTTTACGTTATTTCGATATAACCTATACAAGTTTGTTTGCCCACTGGTAATCAAATTTATTAGCTGTCTTTCTAACATCCTTACGATTAATACCTTGGTATTTGTAATTTGTATACGCATGTACGGTTTACTAGTTATCCAATTCATATCTCACTCAAAGAACTATATTCCATAAAATTGTGTTTTATCTATATATTTTGTTTAAAGCTAAAAAAAAACCACAATGAGTTAATAAAATTTTTAGCAAAAAATGAAACAAAAAAGAACACGAAAACAAAGGTAAATTTATGAACATTAAGAACTACAAGTCAAGCATTTTATAAGTTACATGTATATGATTTCAATAAATCAATATATGATATAAATTATTCTGAAATTGACTTTTTTCAATAATGTTTTTATGGTAGCGTATGCTTGGAAATTCGTGAAATTTTACGGTTTACATTTTTTCATCATAGAATAAAGCCCTCTTTCGTTCATATTATTCTTGGTAATTCATATCCATACATTCATGATCAGTTAGTGACTAAATATATTTATCTATATATATTTAAAGCTTGAAAATTTTTCAGTTATGCCCTTATCCCTCAGAAGATGAAATGCAGACCAGGTTACAGCAATCAGTGGATTGGCATGCGTTCAAGAACTCTACTATGAGTGATACACTCGACTTTTTGGAGGCAAGGCGAAAAGTAAAGCAATCTCAGAAAACCTAGGGTCTATTACAAGCATCAATGGAGTGTGGATTTTTCTGTTTTGATCCTGTTGAGCGAGATTTAAGTCAAATTATGTTAATAAAACTGAAAGCATTTTATATGAAATATATTTGGAAAAAGATTTATAGTTCATCTGATGAAAATATGCAATATATCAAATACTGTCATCTTTTATTCATTTGTCTGGATGGTCAAAGTACAGCATTCAGAAGTTGCAGTAATTCATCTAAATCAAATGCTACAGCAATAAGGGTGTGAATTATTTTGATATTAAATTATATTATTGGAAGTTTAATTTATCAGCGTTTTATATCACACATACTTCTGCTTATGAGAAACTGTTTTCCTGTTTTGTTTTACATTGTTAATATAAATTTTATTTAAGGTAAACCTTTATTTGAACAAAACAGGCAATGGTAAAAAAATATATGACACATACCATATGGGCGGTAGCTTAGCGGCTGGATGGTCTAGTCGAGCGCCACAAGCTCTTCCTTGAATAAGTGTAAATCGAGTGATGTTTAGAATCGAGGTCATCTCAAACTAAGAAATAGAAAATTAGACGAAAAAACAAGGTAAATTTACGAATGTTGAAAAAGTCGGAAATAAAGTTCAATATTTTATAAGCTATATACTTTCAATAAATAAAGTTATGATATAAATTATTCTGAAATTATCTTTTTTCTCAGACAATGTTTTCATTCCAGGATATGTTTGAAAATTCGACAAATGTTACAGTTTACTTTTTTTCAAATTAGAATAAAGCACAAAACATATTAATTCATGTTAGCAGACGGTAGAAGATTTCATACAATTTACATCATCTCATCCCGTCAACCACTTAAACTAAATGTATATGATATCGGGTGATGTTTATGATCGATATCATCTCGAACTTTATAATCAGCTGTGGATATCCTTGAGTATCTATATTGGTTTGAAAAAAAATTCATGAGTACTTAAACAACAAAAAATTAATGGGTCTACACATTTCCCAATTTTAGTATATCTACTGAGGTTTTCTTAGTGGTTACTCTGAGACGGATTTGGCTATGCATTTAGATTTATCAGTTGGTCTTGTATTATACTACGACGGCGTAAAAGGGCCCATAGAAAAAAAAAGAAATTTATTCGTCCGTACAAAGAACAAATTCGTCCGAACAAAGAATTTCTTGTAAGTCCAAAGGGTTATTTGTACGTGCAAAGAATTAATTCGTCCGTGCAAAGAATTCTTTGTACATACAAAGAACTCTTTGTACGGACGAATTAGTGCTTTGTACGTACAAATAACTCTTTGTACATACACAGAGTTCTTTGTATGGACGAATAAATTTCTTTTTTTTCTACGTTACCCTTCTAGGCCGCCGTATTATACCACTTTCACCAGATAAAGTCTAATTGACAGAAACGATCGTCTTGAACATGATTATTTTATGCTATTCCACACTTCTCAACAGATTCTATCAGTATATGCTTTATTACAAATACGTCATCAATATTTCGTACGTCATGTGACTTCCTGTTAGTGACTAACCTGAATAATCCAGTCGTTATATTTCGCTCACTTCGATCACTATATTAACGCCTGAATTCATACACAATCAGAATGCCTCAACCGGAAGAAATTTGACATCATAGTAATTTACGTCAAAATTTTGTTACGTTGCATTGACTAGTTCGTAACACTCGAGTTTTTTTCAAATTACTGGGATAAGAAAGTTGTGATTTATCGTAAAATTAAAACTGTAAACCTAATAATTTATTTGCAGTATACGTTCAATATATTTTCTTTGTTTTTTTTAACTTTTGTTTATCCTTGATTTACTCCGTAAAAATATATATTGAACGCTTCTGATTGAGTTTTCGTTTTTTCGAGAACGGCGAGAAACATTTTAACTGGTTAGCTTTCACGCCCTATCGGATGTGAAGAGTTCCGATCAAGGGCGTTGATCATTCACGTTAGTTAGTGACGTGTAGAAATCTAAGTTTTAGCATGTGTGGTCTTCATTTCACCTTGGTGTGTTTACAGACAAGATCTGAAATACAGGTGCATTAGTCTGAAAATCACATTAATATTATCCATGTAATACCATAGATATAGTTTTGGTTAGCAAGGCCTAAAACAAGTATCACAGTATAACTTCTAGCAACAGGATACGTTGTTGAACGCTTGAAATCGTCACCAAGGTTTTTTTTTATCGATATCTGGAGTACGACCGTATATAGTAACTCGCTTTTGCCATTCAGATCTTGAGCTGACTGAAGTGCTTTTCACCGAACTTGACCTTCTCATCGAACTCGAAAGGTTTCCACGGAACATTTGCGACGGGTGTGGCATGCTAACAGGGGACGGACGCTGGCTCCTCCCGGACACGTTGGCCCATTCCGTTTGGGATTCGCAATTGTTCTTCGTGTTGAGACCGTTTTATATCTAATTTGTCGTATTCTAATGGACTTGGAATTTCGAATATCCATTGGTACTTTTTCTTTATACTTTAAAAAGAAATGTATTTGTTTCTTTCTTTCTTTCTTTTTTTTGTAAACGACAATATAGTGATGTCGATATAACACAGATTTTGACTAACTGTGACAATATAAAATACATAATCACCAAACAATTAACAGTTCCATATTTTCAATTTTTTATATTTTCGATTCTTTTTCCTCATGAATAGACAGAATTGCTATTCTTACTCTAATCATCTGCTAAAAGAATATTTAGATTTATTTATTTTCAAATACACTTAATTTTATTAACGTTTAACTTTTCGAAAATACAGTGACTTTTTCGGGGTACTCTTTTGTCTTTAATTATTCTCAGAAAATAGTGTATAATTCTTCGTTAACCCTAAAACCTAATCTAATTAAGGTAAGATGCGAGGACATTATCATTATAATCCTATGAATATTGACACAAATGATCTAAGTATATATCTATTAAAAATAATACAATTCACATGGAAATGTGTGGCAGAAACGGACAGAGAACACTCCATACAAATGAATTAACACAATAGGGTACTTTCTCTATAATGTTTTGTCTAATTCGATGGAAACCGATTGTTCCGAGAAATTGAAACTCGGTTTGATTCCTAGTCAATCAAAAGAAAATTTCTCGAAGGGAGAGTTAATCAGTACCTTTCTATTGATTTTGCCACAGAAAATGAAAATCCTCTTTCATCACGCTATGGTCATAAGGTATATATATATTGAACTCATTATGTTTCGTTACACATCAAAATATCCTGTTTATGGGGATAAAAACGTGTTATTTCTATGTTTTTTTATGCAGATCGATGGAAGAATGGTAATCTGAATTCAATAATCAAAATGTATTTTGATATCAGGTGAAAACAAGGGCAACATAGCTATGAGTTTAGAATTCTGAACATTTCTGAAAGTTATTTTATGCGGAATTATGCTTCTGTCCACCACCAAATCGAGGGTTGGTTAGTTAGAGAGGGTCTTTCAATGAATTTAAAAGGGCATTAGCTGTGTTTACTTAAAAAAATATTTCGATTTTTTCTAATTTTACTACTTGTACTTGATGTTCAATAACAAAAATCGCTATACACAGACATAAACAATGTTATATTACTATGTATTTTGTGAAAATAAGTTCAGGTCCAGTGTGATATCTATTTGCTAATAGTAAGGATGAGCTTTTCAATTGCAAGTGAAGAAGTGTCAAACCGGGGTTTCTGAAGCAATTTTCACAATATATATAGGGATTTCAGAATTTTTATGCCTGTGTTTATCTCATTTTTGCTATTGTGTATCAATCTTAGTAGTAAAACAATGGATCTAAAAAAAACACAGCACAGCTAATGCTTTTCAGCAATAAAAACATTTTAATAAACATTTATCCATACGTATATACCATAAAATATTTCTAGTCACCAAATTTATCATTGCATTAATTTGAAACTGTATCCCATATAACAGACAACTGGGTGAAAATATAGACACGGTATTCCAGATCCAGTTTCACTGAAGGTAGTTACTTTGTCCGTAAACGTAGACGTAACTTTAGACGTAACTCACATTATGATTTTTTGTTAGACGTAATTTTAAGATTACGTTTACGTCTACACGTCAAGTTACAACCTTAACTGAAACTGGTATCAAATGCTTTGCGATCTGTATTAACTGCTTCAACCCATTTTATCTCATATCTATGTAGTAAATTTAACATCATCAAGTTATTTGAAACGGGTTTATACGAAAAAACTTATATTGGCTTAACTATCCCAAAATTTGTAAAAGGTCTTTAACGGTAACGGTCTGTTTCTTTCGTCAAGTGTTCGTAGTAAGATGTGTATATTTGAGAGAGAGAGAGAGAGAGAGAGAGAGAGAGAGAGAGAGAGAGAGAGAGAGAGAGAGAGAGAGAGAGAGAGAGAGAGAGAGAGAGAGAGAGAGAGAGAGAGAGAGAGAGAGAGAGAGAGAGAGAGAGAGAGAGAGAGACTAGGCATGTTATGGTTCCGTGTCGGTGTTGCTGCTTTGACATTGGTACCTTATACAGCATTCCTGGGTTTTACTTACAGCAGTTGCCGGTATTATGTAAATAAAAATATTTTAAAAAAGGATAAAAAGATTACAGCATTATATTATTGAAAGAATATTTATATTTGGACCAATATGTATTTCTGTTGCACGCATCAATATATATTCTTTTGACCTTTACTAAGCGTGAACGCCCTGTTTAAATGAAAACGTGGCAAATCTTTACATCATATAAATTTTTTATATATTTAAACAAAACTAGTTTATTTTATCTATTTGATTATATATTTAACCAAAATTAGTTAATTTTATCTATTTGAATAGACACTAGTTTTAGATTTCCGTTAAATAAAATGGAAGGAATTGGATCTGTTTTCAATGATAATTTCAAATGACTTTTGATAAAACGTACAGGTCTACCAAGGTAAAATGGCACATCCGGGTTTTGTCTAAAACCAAACCAATACGGTCAATTTTCCAAAACTAGGAATGCACGTGACTCCATGTATTCCTGTAGCCTTGGTAATTTGTTGTGGAAAACAAGTCTGACACCAATGTAATGACTCAATTTAGATTGGATTTGTTTGTAAACTTGTCCCAATTTACCTTGGTAGACTTTTGTATCAATTTATCACAAGTAAACTATTGACAACAACAAAAAACAAATACACAAACAAATAGATAAAACAAAAACCAAGTCCACTAAAAGAAAAAATAATGTTTGCTAGATATACAAGAATATCTTTAAAATTCAAACATAACTCATTCAGATACTTTCTCAAATTCGTTGGACGGTCAATCTCAGTAATTGCAAGTTCATTTTATAGAGGTTCTACAACGTGTGTTAGTTGACTATCGTGGTTATCTATCTCTAATTAGTTAATTTTCAAAATTTGAAAGGACATGAGGTTTACCGAGTATTTTTCAAAATTTATTTTGAAATTTAACTGATGAAAGTTAGATAAAGATGATACTCAACTTACACGAGTTGTTGAAACTGTTTCTGCCATAACTGAAAACTCGTTTAAGCTCATTAAAGCAGTCTAGACCCCACAGACTAAAGGGATCACGTCAAACCTGTATCTTGCTTCTGTCACAATTTTCCCAGATTGCATTAGTACTTCAAAAGTAGGAAACCCAATATTGATTGAGACATTAACAGACCCCTTTTTCCTCCAGTTATTTTACAACATCGCCAACTTTGACTGCCGGAAGCAGTCCTGATGCATCCTCATGTACATTTTCTGATTCGAACATTTTTCATTAGCTGTGCGGGGTCAAAGTTTAATTTCTCGGCCAATAAAACTCTTGGAAGATTTCACTGTTGTTTATTTCCTACGTTCCCCAATCGCAGCCTTGTTTAAACAACCGTTTAAAAGTGGTGAAATACTACGAGTTAAGGCAGAAACATATATAAATATGATAACAATACATTGTTAATTTAGTTTGCATATTTATACTTTTGTAAGCGCCAACATGTGTTTTATATCCTCAAAGCAATGATGACGATGACGATGACGACGACGATGATGATGATGACGACGACGATGATGATGTAATACATCATGAGGTAATACTGGAAAGCTATAGTTTTACTGCAGACCTACGGTGTCATCAATACACAGGGGATGTTAACTCTTCCATAACACCTGATCTCACCGCTTTGGCATTCCGAGATCTGTGTTTGTCCAATTGTCCATGTATGCATGCTGACATCTATGTTTTATGTGTCAATATTTTGTACATGCTCTAAAGCTTACTGAGTGTGGTGTAAAACACGTCAAAATTCAAATATTAAAACTAAACCTGCTAGAGAACAAAATTTATATAGATATGGTAATAAGATGATCAAACGTTTGTATTATTCTGTTTTGTTTTAAAGTTTTTATAAAGGTTATAATGCTTTCAAAACGACATAAAACATTGAAGTAATCGGTTTGGACTTGTTACAAAAAGCAGGTTCATTTTTATAACAGCATGCGATAAGGTCGCTAGATTGATACAAATTATAGCACTGGGTTATCATAGCAACTTTATTTCCTGTTGTATAGACCAATTTTTACAGCTTAATTGTACGGTCTGATAAAACATTTCTGCTTGATAAATTTGGTATTAGACAGTCATTATAATTAGATTTTAACTCCGCCTATTTCGATCGTTTCCACCAAGGACCTTTTCGAACGTTTCTGAAGACACGTAGGACAACAGCATATCGCTGAAGGTATGGATACGAGGTGACTACCAAAAATAACTGTAAAAAACATAACCGCAAGCTCAGAGTAAGAAGTCTTTAGATAGAAGTGTGTTTTCTGATGACATAAACTGACGACTTATTGTATATACATGTATACAGCTCAACAGGGGATGCTTACTCATCCATGGTACCTGACCCCCTATGGATTTCCAAGAGTTCTGTGTTTGTCCAATATCATCATATTTGTATATGTATCCTGGACATCCTGGAAATTTTTTACTTTGGTACCTGAGATTTTAATATCGGCAACAGTTGTATATCTTACTATGATCACATATAGATATGAAATAAATATCCATATGTCACAATCAGTGTACAGACGTAGCCCACATATCAATACATCACTTATACAAAACCAATGGCGAAAATATTTCTTGTAATTCATCGACTTTATGTCATAAAATATTTCAAACTCGCTGGATCCTCTTTGTTCGTCGATATCACAACATTTTCTGATGAATACCATCAGAGTGAATATCAACTCGTTAATACTCATGGATAACGAAACATTAATTAATATGAGTAAAAATTTAATCATAGCAAAATTCTAGAATTATAGATAAATCTTTGATAGCATAATGCTGGGTTTATATAAAAATTGATTGAAGCATATTACATTACTATTTACGGGTATTAGGTTAATTGGAGGATACAGAAGGATGACTTAAGATTCTTTTCGAGTTTCGGTCTAAATTTGTTATCCCTAACATAAGTTCTGGACGTAATAATAATAATAATAATATTAATAATAATAATAATAATAATAATAATAATAATAATAATAAAGATAATAATAATAATAATAATAATAAAGATAATAATAATAATAATAATAATAATAGTAAAAATAATAATAATAAAGATAATAATAATAATAATAATAATAATAATAGTAAAAATAATAATAATGATGATGATGATGATGATGATGATGATGATGATGATGATGATGATGATGATAATGATGATGATGATGATGGTGATGAAAAATGTGGTGATGATGAGGATGATCAGGAAGATGAGGATGATCAAGATGATGATCATTATAATAATCATCATCATGATCACCATGATCATCTTTATCAAGAAAATTATTATTATTACCATCATTATTATTACTATAATTATTATTATCACTGTTGTTGTTGTTATTATCATTATTATTATTATTATTATTATTATTATTATTATTATTATTATTATTATTAAAATTATTATTATTATTATTATTATTATTATTATTATCGCTATTATTTTTATTATTATCATTATTGCTGTATTTTCAAACGCATCACCTATGTTACACCATGAATAAAATGATCATGTTAGATATATATTCATTGCTATTTTATTTTATTTATATCTAATGTAAAAATGACATCAAGACTTGAAACTGTAACAGAATGAGGAATAGATACGCTATTCGCCTCGATCGCTGATGATTTTAATTTAAATAACTATTGATGCAATGAACAGCATCCTTGTAACAAATATCAATATTTCTCTAGAGACATGCAAATAAAAGGCATATATTAACATATACCAAAATTAATTCTTCGGCGACCTCGTGATATAACAAGTGAATGCAGATGATTAAATCGGCATAAAGAGTTATGATAAACATATTCGGAATCTCCACATGAAGTTTAAGGTTTTTAACTTTCCAAATGTTCTTGCTTCATCTGTGAAAGGTCAATATGAAGTCGATGAATGTGTGAAACGTCAAAGCACTCGGTAAACCAGGTCGTTATGGAAATGACAGCAAAACTAAATTCATTTTGAATAATCTCGTTTATGTGTTGAGAGATCAACAAAGAAATCAAATAGTAATTATAAAGTTGCCACACAAAACACAACTTTTGACAATTATGTCGACTGCCATATTAGCTGACTAAGACAACATTTTTTACAGTATAAAGTTATTCTGCAGTCATAGTAACAGGACCAACAAATATGCTGTTTCAGCATCATATTTTTAAGCCATGTCACCTCAAATACATTGCAAACAAGGACTTGGATCTCAGTCTAGGCTTTAAGATGGCTAGCTGGTGGTTTTTTAACGGTTACTGGTCTACAACTCAGCGATTAAAACGTATATCTGTTCCCTTATCAGCCATACAAACGGCGAAATTCATCTAATTGAAAAAGTGTGTTTTTTCAATTGTGTATCGCATACATTTAATGAGTCCTTAAGTTAATCAATTGAAATGATAATGCTGGCATATATTGATAATAATAATAATAATAATAATAATAATAATAATAATAATAATAATAATAATAATAATAATAATAATAAAAATAATAATAATAATAATATTAATAATAATAATAATAATAATAATAATAATAATAATAATAATAATAATAATAAAAATAATAATGATAATAGTAATAATAATAATAATAATAATAAGAAGAAGAATAATGATAATAATGATAATATCTATTACTATCTAATATATTCATTGTTATTATTTTACCTGTTATATACTTATTTATTTTGTTCATTAAATTATTTTAGTAAAATGGCATCTAAAACAATTCATTTTTGCATTTGTTCTATAAATCTAAATAGTATCAATTCATATTGTTAAAATTTGCTACAACAAAGTAATAGACATTTGAATCTTCATTATGATGTTAATTACTTGTTATATGAAAATCAGCTGTTCTTAAGTGTCAATATGTTGTTCCATTTCATGAAGCCTACCGTCAGCCTAGGTCTTTCCCCTAAAATATTGCACTCGATAAAGTAGCACTCATCATCATCATCATCATCATCATCATCATCATCATCATCCAGACTTCAATGTTTTAAGTAGATGGATTGTGTACTAAGATGTGACAAACTACCTTATTAGAACACTTTTTAATAAAAATGTTCAACGTTGGTGGTACATGATAACTAATATTGTTAATGAGATAAGCCTACCATATATTTATTGTAGTGGAACTGTAAAACTTAACGCTTTCTCTCTAGGATATCACAATTCATTAAGAAAACCAATTATAGATTCCTCGCGGATCAAAGCTAATGTAAATTGCGTTCAGGATGCAATCAAGAGTATTGACGATTTAGAAATTAAGCATTAGAGAAGAATTTTGAATAATTTTGTTACCATAGAAATGCCAGTGCTCGTTGTTTGTCATAAATGATGCACAAATATCACATGGCGAATAAAAAAAAGTATCAAACCTATTCATTTGTGTTTTTCAAGAATCAATTTTTCGGTATTATATATATATATATATATATATATATATATATATGAATATAAAAATGAAAATAAATAGTATGAAGGGATTAGCTGTGTCTTACTTTTCAAAAATGTGTTTCCTTTTTTGTACTTATATGATGAACAATAACAAAAAAGAGATAAACACAGGCATACAAATTCTTGAATTCCTATATATTTTGTGAAAATTGCTTGAGAAACCCAGGTTTGGCACTCTTTCAATTGCACCTGATTAACTCAACATTTATCATTATAAAACATTAGTTGCATCTGTCCTTCACGGGACCACATGCGGAAGTATCGCCTTTTGGAACTCTCCTATTAAAAGGTCTACATTCACAAATTTTTAGTAAGTAAGATCAATTAAAATCATGTTTAAGATACTTAAGTGCTAAGTTTAGCATAAGTACATCGACGTAGCACAATCAAAATAGCTAAAATGTATTTTTCTGAATGACTCTCATGCGCTATAGCTCAATTCACCCGCCCGTCAGTATTTGGGGAAGCATTTTCAAAACAATGAAATTAATGATATTGCTTCAGTTCATAAAAATATTTTACAGAAAAAAGGGAATAGGAATTGGCAAAAATCTGAAGGTAAGCAAGAGTTAGCCAGCACTTGATATAAACTTGTCCTGTCATATACATACCAGATACTAATATGTTTCGAAACGAAGTCAAACGAATGGTCAAAGGTCCATGCACTTGAAGTGAAGTGTACAAGTTAACATAATTGCCTTCTCACTTTTTGCAATAAAATATTGAAGAATATGTATGAGCACAAAAGGTACTTAATATTTTTTTTGATAATTGATGTGTTGAACATAAGGTCACCGACTTAAGACCTTTATCACAATAACAAAACCTAAAAATTATATTTCGACATTTCCACATTGATTCACCAAGTAATAACAACGCACAAAGCATATTAGTACGATATAACTTTTTCTTCACCTTTACATCTTAAAGTCACATAAAGTTATTGTAATGTTTGACATTTTCTACAAATATACATTCCTAACTGAGAGAAGGGTAAAATATTATAAAAAAAACTTCGTATTAATGGAGTTATTAACGAAATACCACTAGAAAGCTAAAGCGTAAATTTTCTTCGTAATATGGTAAAATGTCAAATGACATATAAGAAAATCCTAACTACGCTTCAGATATGATTTGGCTGGCAATCTGAAGTGTAGTAGGGTTTTCTTTATATGGGATGTCGCATTCTTCGGCCGCTTTACCGCCAGGAAATTAGCGACCGTATAATATTTTCTTACAAATACATAATGGCGTCAGGCTGATATTTACACAAGTGATGGGTACCGGGAATTCACGTCTGAATAAGATATAATTATGTCAACTTGATGCTGATGAATTAATGAAAACGATAGATCAGATAAGCAACTGACCACATTTCAGATGGCAGGAAATACATAGCTAAACAGATCGATATTTTGTGGTGGAAACGAAGGAGCCTGAATCTACCAAAATGTTACTCAAAATTGGGACAAAATTTCGGCCAAATGTGTGTCCTGTTTAACAAGTTGTAAACGAAGTAATATAGGCTAATGTAAGACTTATATAGACATGATGTGCCGGTTCTCAATTACAATATTTATCATAAATATTTTGATTTGGTTCTCAGACAACCTCGTTTTCGATATATCATCAATACCATACTACATATATATATATATATATATATATATATATATATATATATATATATATATATATATATATATATATATATATATATATATATATATATATATATATATCAAGTCATCAAAATTACTTATCACTCGACCTCAACTAACTTTTAAGTTCTTCAAATGAAAATTCACATGTTCTTACTGTAAATGGACATTTTGTATATCTATTGTTTGTGGTCGTGAAAAGTGATGGAAAGTACATGTATTACATGTAGTATATTGAAGACAACTTCAGAAATTTCAAAAACATAGATTGAATGCAATAATTCTTTAATACATACACCATACTCAATACATAATTTTCCATTTGTAACGGAATAAACATAAATTTGAACCAAAACAATAGAACAGAACTTGAGTTTGAGTATTGAGTAAAGTTATTGACTTCGGATCATGATCTTGTTTTTAAATCATGAAATTGCTGTATAAATTGATTTATATTTTTCAGACTGCCTTAGCTAACGTTCATTTCATCAAGTTTTCACAACAAAGTAAAAGCAATTTGACCTTTTTACCAACTGGCAGTAAGTGAACGAGCACATATGAAATTTTCCATTTCTTTAATAATTTATACTTTGAAAACAGAAACAAATCATAAAAGATGATAACTCGTTGTGACATTACATACATTCTTTTATACATCAAATCATCATTTTAGAATGGAAAATCTGTAATAATTTTGTATTTGAAAAATACATATGGATAATAATACCTTTTATATTTATAAAAACTGAGTAATTGCCAGGACTGATGGGTCGCTTGAGTCCCCTAGGGTATACATGATATGTATTTTGCTATGAGTACCCCGTTTTAGGGTATAGCACCGATAAAACCCAGCTATACTGTATTCTTAGACGGATTTGGCAGTAAATATAAGTTTATTGTTTATACTTGTATGAAACCGCTTTCTCTCTCTCCGAACTTTGATTAGATAGATAGAATTAGATAGATATAGATTAGATAGTACATAGATAGATAGCACCGATTAGATATTTAGATACTAGATAGATAGACCAGACAGACAGATAAGTCATCAGACAGACAGACTGATAGATAGATTAGATTAGATTAGATAGATAGATAGATAGGGGTCCAACTGATGGAGTCTTATTGATGGAAACGGTTGTCTTGAACCTTTTGGGGATTTTTTGGCTAAAACTATAATTTCAGTACTGTGTATAAAATATATATTGTTATTTGTTTGTTACCAAGATCTGCTACGGTCTGAACTTCGATAAACAAAAGATAGAAAAATAAAGACTAGCATACTCTTCTTATCGCAAAATTTTTCTTCAATGAAAGGTTGTGATGGATAAGAGTGTTTATAAACTATGTTTTGTAGATAATATAATTCATATATGTCAAAGATGAGATCGAATTACGAAGAATAACTGTGACTGGCACCGGCTAATGTATCCATATGAGGAAATGATATTTTTTCTCACTTTCCTGCATTTGTTTTTCAGATTTATAGTTGCCTATAAGTACTGCCAGAAATATAATTTCTTGAAGACCACTTTTTAGAAACATAAACACATTTCAACATCAATCCGTTGTAAATTTATTTGTTTGTATTTGCAAAAGAAGAAAAAAATCAACCAGAAATATAAGCAGACTTTCTTCCTTTTATTCAATTTTATGCATTAAAAATAAAAACTAATACGCCATACGTATTACAAGGTTACACATTTTCTTCTGGGCGAAAATTGTGTGTTTACCTTGTTACTGCGTCATAATGTCATTGTCATATTATCGAAACTTTCTACGTCACCATCTTGTCCAATCCCCGATTGCTTCTGCAATATAAATTAAAACACAAAGCAGACAACTGTTTCTTCACGTGAAATCGAGGCCCCATGACCTAATTATGTATCCATTTGTATCATCTTTGAAGGAGTACATTTTTAAGGAGTGTTAAAATGTCGCCGTCTTGTCCAAATACATACAGCATTCTAAATGTGGTGCAAGATGCGTTGTCAATTTATAGATATCTCCTGTTATCTGAACTTTTAAACGTGAAAAAATTCAAAGATATAGCCTGAAAGTACTTTTAAAACAACAAATTACAAACCATCTAAATACGAAAACTCTAAAAAGTAAATCCAATTTTTTTTACTGTGGTTTTCTGTTTATACTGAATTCGATAATACGGTGTCCGAATATTCACTCTAATATATGTTTGTTTTATTTTTTGTGTGGATTGAATACGTAAACCCCCCTCGAGGAAGAATTCTTTTTCAGGCGAAAGCTTATATATTTCAACAGTAAACTATGTATAAATGACTCGTGTAACAAAGGAAATACTATTTTTTCAAAATTTATTATATTCATGATAGTTGTTGAGTTGTAGAGTAAGTTGAAGAGCTGATGAACTCTGTTCAACCTTTACAATCAAACAGATAATATAGATTTGCTGCAATACTATTCCGTGTATCACAATATGCCACATTTGTTTCAAACTTTCAAAAAGCGTCATGTTGTATTTGCTGAATAATAATGCACAGTTAAAAATTAAAAAACAAAAAATAATGATAAAAGGACGAATTTTAACGCAAAATAAATTTTGAAATTTAAGATAACTGTTTAAAAATGATTAGATTTGACGGTGCTCTTCAGTAAATGTCGTTTTTTAGATTAAAAATTATTTACGTGTAAATAAACATACGAACATTTTCAAAAAAATGATGAAATTTTATAGTAAATCGAATAAAAAGAAAGCGTGTATATATATATATATATATGAATGGGAATGAGTTTTTCTTTCAAATAAACCGGAGTTTCAATATAATAGGATTATAACAGTAATAAAGATAGATAGATAGATAGATAGATAGATAGATAGATAGATAGATAGATAGATAGATAGATAGATAGATAGATGGATGGATGGATGGATGATGGATGGATGGATGGATAGATAGATAGATAGATAGATAGATAGATAGATAGATAGATAGATAGATAGATAGATAGATAGATAGATAGATGGATGGATGGATGGATGGATGGATGGATGGATGAATGGATGGATGGACGGATAGACGGACAGACGGACACAGATAGATAGATAGATAGATAGATAGATAGATAGATAGATAGATAGATAGATAGATAGATAGATAGATAGATAGATAGATAGATAGATAAATAGATAGATAGATAGATAGACAGATAGATAGTTAGATAGATAGATAGATAGATAGATAGATAGATAGATAGATAGATAGATAGATAGATAGATAGATAGATAAATAGATAGATGGATAGATGGATGGATGGATGGATGGATGGACGGACAGACGGACAGATAGATAGATAGATAGATAGATAGATAGATAGATAGATAGATAGACAGATGGATAGATGGATTGATGGACGAACAGACAGACTGACAGACAGACTGATAGATAGATAGATAGAAAGATAGATAGATAGATAGATAGATAGATAGATAGATAGATAGACGATAGATCCCTATTTAGATAGATATACATGCGCATTATAATGAGATTAACTTTTTTATTGTGATACACGTACTGACTACTATCAAAACAAGAGAAAATACATTAAAGGCTTCATTGGAACAGGATAACTAATACGTCCCTATTTGCCCAGTTATCACCATATTTGTGTACTTCTTAAATGCATACAATCTGTCAAAACGGAAATATTTGTTTGAAAAAAAATCTTTATTTAATGTCGTAATTTATTATCACTTGTCGGCTTATTTCATTCATTCTAGGCAATTAAATTTTCTACGGCGATATATCTTTTTTAGTTTTTTTTAATCAAAGTTTAGGTCTAATCGTTGAATATATTATTTTTATCAAAATGACAGCCTGTAGGCTTCTAACCTCCTGACGGTTAATACTTTGTTATATGAGTTCTATAACTCCTCAACAGCAAAAAGATATCACTTATTTTCTTCTGTATTTTCGCCTTGATCAAATCAAAATGGAATATCGTAATCAGCTTGAAACATCTGATTACGATTAATTTTATTTGATGAACAGGTGTATAGAAATGATTTACATTTATTGCAATTCTATGGTCAGTTATTAACACGAGTTTCTTACTTAGCATTTGTACGTTTTAATTTTAGTGATGAAATCAACATCTGGAAAAAACTGGATACGGAATGTATTTTGCTAATATACAATCCAAGAGAATATGGGACCTTGACCATAAAAGCATTGGTTAACAAACTTTCCTAATACCCTGTTCATATAAAGACAATGGAGTACTGTTAATGTGGAAATTTTCGCGTGGGGGCAATATAGACTAAACACTAAAAACGCAATGAAGAGTTTTTTTTAATTTAAATTACCCCTCCCGTACCAGTCCCACACTTGTGCTAAGAATTATCGTGTAATATAGGCCTACTCACGGTAAGGTGTGACATTGCGTAAAAACAAAACCCCCGCGTATGGTTTGCTTAAGAAAAACGCGTAATTAATCACACATGAAATATCCATATACAGTGGATAAATACAGATACCATTGTCAATTCTTAGTCACGTTGCTATTTAGTTCTCCATTCGAGGACTTCAGATTTTTTGACTTTCACGAATACATTTAAGTGTCTATATTCTAATAAATAAATTTTATTGACCTTGATGATCGAAATACACAGAATAGGTAATCAAGTCAAGTGCCATGCCGTAAATTTTTAATTTACCGGGTGGGTGTAATTACAAAATTTACAACATGACAATTTCGTATTAACACCCATCCGGTCAATTCAAAATCTACAACATACACAAGTTATAAATACAACAGAAAATGTTTTTATCAATGAAAGAACATTTCATGTTTGGTTTCAACTTGTATATTCTTTTTCATAAAGTTATGTTTTGCACTTGGAGCTTGTAATTAAACTATTTTGTCCTAGGTTTCCGTATACCATTGATACCACTTTCCTTTTAGAAAATCTAATTGAAATTCGAGTCAACTAATGAAGTCTAATTGACAGAAATGACCGTTTTGAGCATTATAACTTTGGTATTATTTTTATAATATTTATAACTTATATTTGCAAAGAAAGTTCTAGTTAATTGTGATGCGAACTCATTTACAACTTGCGCGAATCTGTGATATGTCAATTTTCAGCCATTTTTATCGTTTTACATACAAAACAAGCTTGTTTTAACGATTTTTAAACATATCTTCAGATATATTCTCTATAAGTCAACGTTATGAAATGTAATACACATCACCAGCGTGTGTCAGGTCCTGGGTATTATACATACTGTGCTAAAAGGAATGTAAAATTACCTTACCTTAATCTGTTAAATTGTCCATATCGTCCCACATCTCTTTATTTCGAAATTTTGATTGTTGCTCGAAAGCTGGTTTAGTTTTCATTTTTCCCATACAAAACACTCACGCCTTGTCAATACGTACAGCATTTCACACATACACAAAAATATTCATGACTTTATTCACAATCTGCGCTCTTATGTACACAAAATTCACGACGATATAATTCATTTCCGCACACATGTTCACACTACATGCATGCACAACTGTCTCAACACATTTGCACATACACACATACAATATACACAACGGTACATCTAAGCACAATTATAATATGTTTACACACTAACAAATTTACAGACAGTCCTTTTTAATCACACACACACCCGCGCGCGCGCTTATTCTGTTCAAACACATGACCACGTAATATGCACAACAGCATAACTCTTGACACATATACACATGCAAACACACGCACAAACACACTAATACCCAATAAGCATAACTCTCAGTTCAGTAAATAAATCCTCTTAAAATAAATGCATGCCATGTGAATAATCCAAGTTCACATTATACATAATGAGAACAGTACAAGCCAAAGTTCATCAACAATGCCGAGTTCTGAATATTTTTCCTATAAACTTTTATTCACTGGAAACAACTTAGATACCAAGAAATAATTCAATCAAATATACCAGTTGAAATAAGTGATATCACAAACGTAATTAAAACATACAAAATTCACAACATGAAACATAGATTTCCATTTTGGTAAGCCCTAGCCATTGAAAATATTTGATGTTAGCTTACCTCCTTCAATCTTTAATTGATGCTCGATAGCCATTTTAATTACTACTGGCTTTCTGAGCAACAATCAAAAGGTGAGGAGACATAAATGTCTTTAAATGTCCTTAAGAGTCCGGCTACGACTTTTCAAATATGGCGGATGAGCTAGATACCAACTGTACTGTAGTTGCTCCTGTTAGAGAAAAAAGGAAATACTCTGATAATACATATATATATATATCATTGAAGCAATAACTGAGAGTGGTTGTATCTGTGGTCGACTTCAAGGAGACTCATCGAGACTTCTTTTTTCCTACAAAATTATCAGTGTACTATCTGAAATTTATGTACCATAGATATACGAATTGATATCGATAAACAGTTTATCAAAATAATGCAAAAATATGTCATTTGAAAGTCTAGTAAATATTATAATAATGCCATCTATTATTATGATTTTAATTTGAATCATTTTAAAATAAATACATAATTGTAGTTTAATCAGAGTCTGTTTCTCTTAACTTTTCATATTGTTAAATATATAAAGTTTGAATATTAAGGACAAAACAATTAAAATTAAAGATGAAAGTATCTGCAATAGACTGAAAAGTAAAATAGAGAATAACTCACCATTTTATATTAACACATACACCTACAATGCTGTTACTTCTTCATATACTAACCGAATGTTATACATGCGTCTTTTAACGTCAAAAAATATTAGCCTTTGACAGCAGAGCACCGTGCTTTACAGTGTAAGTATGCGCTTGTAATACTTAAAGGATGAAATCTATTGAGGCCAAGCTGGTTCCCGCTGCTCTAATAATACGCTTGTATCAGAAAACCTGTCACCGGATTAGTGATTATGACTTTGTGTCAGATAATTATAATTTTCTCTACTGAATATATTTCATGCCTCAGGTATCGTCCTTTTATACATACTGAAAACAACTGAAATCTTACAAGATGTTCGTACATGTAGTGAAAGTAACAGTTTGACATTGATCCACGCAGTATTCATACTTGCCACGTTGGCATTTTTAACCGTGACTATTACATGATAACTGCACAAGTGGTTACACAAAAAATCTGTGACGAAACCTAAAAGCAAAAAAAAAAAAAACCGACATTTTTTGCACACAAAAATTAAGATAACTTGTCAAAGTCTTGCATTATTTATGTCTATCGTCCCAAACCGTTGCAAAATTGAAAAAAGGCATTTCATGAATTATCAAATTATTTAAACACATATTTCAA
The DNA here is from genome assembly GCA_030159075.1 of Atrina japonica. Taxonomy (NCBI): domain Eukaryota; kingdom Metazoa; phylum Mollusca; class Bivalvia; order Pterioida; family Pinnidae; genus Atrina; species Atrina japonica. The sequence continues at coordinate 1,210,322 of BROG01000051.1, forward strand.
TATCACTACATTTTTCTACGATTAATGATATTCAATTTAAATGTTAAAAAATCAATATGTTATCGTTATGATTATTACATAATGTTATCGGTTTCTGTCCTATGATGGGTCATCCATAACGGCGGTGTAAAACAGTTATATTTTGATGCCGATAACTGATCCAGAGTAATGTAACACTACTTTCCCATCACCTCAACATTCAAACACTACACTAACATTGAGATTGAAAATACATACCTGACATCTTCTGAAAACAGATACACTTCGAGTTAACTGGCTAAATTGACTTCTTGGTCGATCAAAAGAGAACAACAAGTAAATAAATACTCCTACAACAAATACAGAGTATCAATTTATATCAGATAATTCTATTACATCATCTGTATTACCAACATAGGCTGTCGTTATTCAACTTACTGAGTGTGACATAAAGATGATATTTAATGTTCGCACCCGTTGCTAGTTACAAATAAATGTTTATACGGGTGTGGTCGCGGTTGCTTTCAAAGGCTAACTATAATAGTCCAACCATAAATTTGGTAATTAATTCGAAAACAAGGAATTAACTTACAGTTAAAAAAAAACCAAAAACGTATCAAATGAAACTTGATTTTTCACTTTCTTATTTTCACAGAAAAACTTACTTTTCATGGCTGTTTATGATGTAATTTCTTACCAGAGGCACCGGAACGATCTCTTTTTATCTTTAAAAAATCTGCCTTTGTAACCCTCTGCATTCCTGATTTAATTTAGCTCTAGTTTCAGCCTGGATACATTCTACATTTTCAACATCACACAACAGTGCGTTAGGCCACATGTTGCAATGAACAGTAACGTGCTTTAGCGGTTTTTTATAATGAGATTTATTCTTAGTGGCGGTTCTCTCTGGTGTGAAAGTTTTTCATATGAATACGTTTGATCGATTGCGCCTTTTGAGAATCTGATTCATTTTCCGTATAATCCGACAATATTTCCTTGCCTCGGCTGTTGCAATATTCGTTTTAGAAACTGTCCTGAATTGGCCCAGCTGAATATCAGAGGAACATTTGGGGAGTTCATGATCTAATAATATTGCATTCTTATTTACATACGGATACAATTATAAAACAAAGTAAGTTCTGAAACAGGTATTCGAATTAACACCTAATTATCGTTTTATTAACTATACTGGATGGACATTGATTACCTTTCGTGATGCATCAATATTATCCTTCTTGGGGAGCCTACATTTTACGCCCGACATATAGTTAAAAATGCTATATTTGATAAAAAGGGAAATTCAATATGATGACTAGATTTGATCGTCAATAGATTCCGACGGGTTATATTTATTTTCAATAGATATCATTTATAGAATATTGAGTGAACAAGATCTTGATTGACCGATCTCGTATTACGCCTGAGATGAATATGGAAATAATAACAGTTGAATTGCAAACCTATGAGAGAAACGAAAATGTTTTATGTTTGAATATGAATTTGATATCGGCGGTTATGAAATGTTTTTGCTTTAGTTGTTATCATAAATAGAAACAAATCATAGATATCACTAAGTAAAACGAAGACGTACCAATGGACAACCAAAACTCCAAGTTCATCAGAACAAATTAGATATGGCAACGTTCTTATCACGAAGAACAATTGCGAATCCCAAACGAGTGGGACCAGGTGTCCGGAAGGTGTAAAAACGTAAAGTTTATTTTTGAATCCAAAATACCGAGAACGGTTATTATTGTACATCTATATCTTTTAAGTGTAGATTGTTTCCAAGTCTTTGTAACTGCAGAACTATAGTCAAACATACACCTTGCATAATATCTTTAATATAAGACTGACGGTTATATATATCACTTTGCAATTAAAAAATGCTACAATTCATTATACATACACACACACACACACACACACACACACACACACACACACACACACACACACATATATATATATATATATATATATATATATATATATATATATATATATATATATATATATATATATATATATATATATATATATATATATATACATAAGTATATATGAGTCGAAGGTAAATAACTCTTCCGTGACTGTTTAAGATACTTAAAATTAGGGATCAAGTGACTTTTTTCTCAAAATTTGAATATATGCATTAATCAACAAAATAAGGAAATAAATGTGAAGTTTCATTCTGTAAATTATTTATCACATTTGCAGTACATGTATTTGTATTCATTTGCACATATTGATTCTTTTTGTATTTTTATGTAACTATATTTTATCTCACAATGGTGAGCCATTTTTATCTACCAAACTGATTAACATATACACTTATTTAGGTAAAAATTATTACCTTTCTCTGTAAAAATTTGTACAAATTTTCAGATATTTCATTTCATGAATTAAACATGTTAATATGTTACTTTGCATGCAAATATTCGCAATAAATCAATTACCTTTATAAAGAAAAGAAATGTCTATTTATTTACCTATTTATTTATATATCTCCTATATTCTACATTTTCTACTATCAATGTTAATTCGGAAATACATAACACTTCTTTAAATAAATTTTAGTTATTAATGATTAATAACATTTCAACATTAAAATCTATTACCCATAGCTGTGACCTGTAATAAATTGGGATATGATTCCTCTATATCACCATCAGAAATAACCTTAAATGGGCAACAGCTGCGTTTTTTTCAAAACAATTTCTTTTTTACTTCTTAGATTGATATATGATAAAAAAAGATATATACACAGGCAAAAAAAATTTTAAATCCCTATATATATTGTGAAAATTGCTACAGAAATCCAGGTTTGGCACTTTTTCACTTTGAATTTTTTCTCTTTAAATTGATTAAGTCAACCTTTCTATTTTAATATAAATACCAAAGTGGACCTGACCTTTCAATCACAAAATATATAAGAATATAAGATTTTTATGCCAGTGTAGAGCTTTTATTTTCTGTTGTACATCAAGTACAGTTTAAAAAGTAGGAAGAATTTGAAATTATTTTGGGGGGGGGGTAAACATAGTTAATGCCCCTGTAATGGTTTACTATATACGTAATTAGTCATGGCATTAAACCTACATTTAAGTATACGACATAATTAGCATCGATTAAAAAAAAGAATCGCAAAAGAAATTTTCAAGTATTTGCGTGTTTTGTCCTCATGTTCGTATTACTACCTGGGATTTGAAATGGTGTCCTAACATTAAGCGAGAAATTATTTATTCAGAAAAATAAATCACACTTGATATTTGTAGGTTGTAATCAATAACGGATGACTCAATTAGGACAAGGTTTCTATATGATACGATTACTTTATGTGACACATAAAGTCACAATGAACAGTATGTGTCATCACCAACGTGATTTGTCACGTCATACAGAACACCGAGATAAATTATTATCAATTAGTGGATATGATGTATCGACATAAGTACATAAAGTTAAGAAAGTTGGCGTGTAATACGTCACAGAATTCCAATATACATAATTGATAATTGTAATTCTAAGTGTGACTCTACATGTTCCAAATTTGTTACGTCATAGTGTACAGTGTAATTTGTCTCAATAAACGTGATGTTATTCTCTACAAAAACAAATTAATTTGTATAACAATAGACAATATGTTTATAGATTATACAGTCAACATAACACTTAAAATTACATTACAGACAGCATAGGATATCTAGTTGTGTTACGTCACAAAACAAAACAGAAATGTAGTTGTGTTACGTCACAGACAATACATTGTTAAATTTAACCTATGGTTAGCCTATTGGTTTAACATTGGTTAATGTCAAGTTAAATTTAACAAACTATTGTGCAGCCAGGTCCAGATATTGTTACGTCAAAAACAACAACAGATATCTAGTTGTGTTATGTCACAGACAACGACAGATATCTAGTGTTACATCAAAGACAACAACAACAACAGATATCTAGTTGTGTTACGTCACTGACAACAATAGATATCTAGTGTTACGTCACAGATAACGATATATATTTAGTTGTACTACGTCACAGATACCAACAGATATCTAGTTGTGTTATGTCACAGACAACGGCAGATATGTAGTTGTGTCACATCACGTTAAAAAGTTACATGATGATTGATAAATATATGTTGTTTAACAAATCACAAATAATACGCCTGGTAATTATATAGGTATAACAACACACAGTATGGTTATCATTCAGAAAATATCAAATGGCATTTTTCACGAAGAGTTAATTTCGCGATTAGTCTATGCAAAACCTTTCGCACGGGGTAAATGTATGCCGAAATAAAGGACCGGTGTCTTTATATTAAATGAATAATTCCTGTCATAGACAAGTTTGCAAATATTTTCTCATCGCGAACATTTTCTAGCATATCAAATGAAAGGACAAACATGAAAGTTCTTACCTCAAAGTTCAGAAGAAAATGGAGAAACTGAGAAATGAAAGGCGTATTTATGTACTTCCCTATAGTTTTCACTAGTCTTTGATCGTATATTTAAATATATTATTTTCTGATTATAAATCAAACATTTTAAAGAGACATTGATTTATTTGACTTCGAAGTGGTTTAACATAAATTCCCTCAAAATTAAATAACACTTAATATTTCCATATTTTTGCATAATCTTTTTCGCGTAATTTACAAAGATCCCTACTCCAGATGACGTATTTAATACTTGAAAATAAAGAAAGGAAACGAAGTATTAAAAATCTGTAGCCTAAAACATGATGGATCATGGAAGCATCTGTTGTGGACATCTCTTCAGACACGTGCGAAATGATATAATATTTTTATTTTATCCTGACCGATTACGAATTATAGGCAATATCCATACTGACTCGATTTTGTCAAGTCGCCTAGAATAATTCGTCTTACTCCAAACGATTGGTAATTACTCACATGTGTTTTGAGGGTGTACTCATTTGCATTCGATTGATCGATATTTTTGTAATCTGTCAGTTTACAGCGCCATTACTTTACTAAATACATTTACTTTACGTGTAACACAGATTATATACAGTGAAATCGGTATTACTTGAGTTGATATCATGTATTAAATTACATTTGTAGGTTATTTAGGGTTATTTACCGTAAAAACTGTACTACTTGAGTTGTTATGTAGTAAATAACATTTACACCACTTGTCATAAAGATTATTTACCGTTAAAACTACTACTTGAGTTGCTATGTAGTAAATAACATTTACGCAACGTGTCATAAAGTTAATTTACTGTAAAAACTGTACTACTTCAGTTGATATCTGGTAAATAACATTTCCACCACGTGTCATAAGGTTGTTTACCGTAAAAACTGTACTACTTGAGTTGATATGTAGTAAATAACATTACATCACGTGTTAATTTTAAGTCAAGGTTGTGTTATTTTGTTATATGATGTATTCACACGACTTATTATATTGTTCATTTACAGAACATATATATCCATTTAGTAATTCATATGAAATATCGTAATACATGTTTTGTGTTCTAACGATATTACTTACAGTCAAAACTGTATAAACTTCTTACCATAACGATTATCTACGGTGAAACTGAGTGTTCTGGGATATTGTAATACAATTACATCACGTTTCAAGAAATTTTTGATTTTTCTTAACTTCAGCGGTTTTATATTAAACAGGGCAATAGCTGTGTTAGCAAACAATATTTCGATTAATTTACATTTTTGTTTACTTTTACTACTTGTACTTGATGTACAGTAACAAATAAGAGCTATACACAGGCATAAAAATTCGTATATTCCTATATATTTTGTAAAAATAAGGTCAGGTCCACCTTAGTATTTACATACAAATAGTAAGAATGATTTAATCAATTGCAATTGTACAATACTAATTTATTACATTTAAATCATTACTTGTAAGTATAATCCGTTGTTTACAAAAAGAAGTCGAGGAGAAATTTGTTAATTTCCAAAGTGTGGACATATGTTTTCAAATTTTGTAACAGACAATTTAAAAATAAAGCAGTATTCTAAGGTGATTGGATTAGTCTTTCAAACATCGATGCTTTAACAGCATAAATACGGCCTTGATATATAATCTTGTTTGTTTGTTTTTTATGTTGAAATCATTTGTTTGAATCGTATCAGGCAAGATAGTTTAATTCTTATTTTAACAGTTCTTATTCTAACATGAAAGTAATCGTAATAGAAAGAATCAAATCTTGATTTTTGCCGAGAAAATGCATATTAATGAGATTTGCAAGGTCGACCTGAGTTAGAAGCAACTTCGACAGCCCATGTGCACGCCTTCCGGTCCAGGAAAAATATTGATTTTAATGCAAGCATTCAGATTCTGTGTGGTCTGTGATGTGGTGACACATGCTGGGTTTGATCATAGCTAATATGAATATGATTGATTGCAAAGCTATCACTGTAGACATATGTTGCTTTCTTGATTTCTTTAAATAGCTGAAGCTTGTGTTTGTAAATACATGATTATGTGTATTTATATTCGAGCAGATTTGTACAATTAAAATAATTTATATATATATATATATATATATATATATATATATATATATATATATATATATATATATATATATATATATATATATATATACATACCCTTTTTTCAAGCTTGTGTTTTAATGGATAATTTAAGAACTTATTTGGTAAAAATGTTTTGAAATTGCTGAAAATTTTATATTTTTTATTTGTTTGTCTATTTTGTGTCTTTTTGTACTAATATATAAATGAATTTCATCTAACACATAGCAGTTTTTTTATGACAGTATGATTTTGGTGCAGGATTGTATAATATGGTAATTAAATTTGATTTTGTTCAAAATCTTTTAATGATTAAATTAATTAATTTCTACGTTTTATGATATTTTTCCAGCAAGTTGAACTCCATATACAAATTTCGCTTGACGTATTTGAATAATTATGAGGTGGTGATACACCTAAATTTTAGCGTCAATGATAGATTGAAGTTTGGAGGATCGGTTTTTATGTTTTTTTGTATTACATAAAATGTAAATACATAGCTATATCATACTCTCACATGTTATTTTATTAGATAAGTGAATGTTAAATTAACAACATCAAACAGATTCCTAGACATGCATATTTATTGATGAAAATAAATGTTTAGGTAATATTGCAAAACCCACGTTCACGTTCGCTGCATGATAAAAAAGAGTCAATATTACGCTTATTTTATTAATCAGAAACTGGTTCCGATTATAAACAATTAAAATACTCTTTCAATATACCGTATATATATATATATATATATATATATATATATATATATATATATATATATATATATATATATATATATATATATATATATATATATATATATATACATTCTCAGATAGATAGTATTATATAAATATTCAGGGTGTCCAGGATACATATACAAATCTGGTGAATACTGGACAAACACAGACCTCCGGAAATCCAGAGGTTGGACCAGGTGGCATGGAGAAGTAAGCATCCCCTGTTGACCGGTCACACCCACAGTCAAATTCAAATGAAATAGGTGAGAAACAATTCCTCGTCACAATTGGTACAGACGACCGAAAAATAGCTATCGTACAGGCAACTCAACATTTTCATTTAGTGACACAAAGTGATCACAAACAAGGCTATTATTCAAAGATTGTCGTGTGTTTAGGATTAAAATGTTTACTTTCCAATAAAATTATGAATTTGGTTATTTCTAAATATTACACAATATCACTCATTAAAAACCTGCAATGCTATTTTTTTGCTTTCAGCATTTTATAAAATTTACGTAAGGAAACCTCTTAGATAGTATAACTGTCTTTCAACCACGTGATTCTTATTTAGGAATGCAATTCAATCAATTATATTTTGCCGTTCAATAGAAAAAGTTTATGATACAAAATAATATAAATAAAATTCTATGAATTTCGACGATAGGGTATCTTTAATTACAAATCTGGAAGTGCACTTGTATATGTATCGCATGTATATTTCTATTTACACATTATATGATATAGATTTGTACACCTGATCATGCTATTTATTTCAATTACAATAAATAAATAATCCATTCATTTTGTCATTGTATATCATTTCAACAGTTTAAAAGCAGAATAAAATATTTATCAAGGCTTTTATTTTCTGTCAAACTTTATTTTTGGAAATATATTGAATAGATGCCTTTTATTGGATTTTATAAAATTCAACAAGGGAATGAAACTCACAAAATGTTGAAGATTTATGTAATTTTAAAATTCAAATTAAATTCTATATGTAAGAATTTTTTTAATCTATCGATCTATTTTTACGATTAAAACAAATTTAAACTTTTCCAATGTTAATCTTCCCAATCTGGTAACACACTGGTTTAATCTAACAAAATGTTTAGACATTTTAAACTGTTAAAAAGTAAACTGTTTACCATTCCAGTTTTACACATTTCCAATTCGGTCACAAACTTAACTGGTATAATGGAATCTTGTAGCGTGTTTAAGCTTTCTAATGTCCACGTTTTACTAACCTGGTAACAGTCTAATAGAAGACATTTTAAAACTTTTGTAATGTCATCAGTTTCGAGTTAAGATCGATATGTCAGATACAAGGTTTTTGTTTACCCACCAACAATTTCAAACAATTACAGTTTAAAATATCGTTATTTCAGAGTGCACAGTTCGATTTCAATACAATAGCTCGGCCTACAAATGCCATTTAAGCTTTTGTAACTGCCTTTTCCTATAATTGCATACCTTTTTTTGGCAATTTCATCACTTAAATTTTTATCTTGTGATTAGTTGATTTCTCAAATCAGATATATTAGGCTTTTCGGATGAAACTTAAAACCGAGGTCTCGTGTCTCGTGGCACATAAAAAGCTATTCACTGCATTTTCGTCAGTTCGTAGCACAGGTCAAAATTTGTGGCACTTCACCTAAATCCGGTGAAATTTTCATATGAGCGAAAAGTTTGGGTGGAATTTTTAACAACATATAAACAAATAAAACCTATATCCCAATCGAGTATGTTCGGAGAGAGTTTATAAACATTTGTTACATCTCTGAAAAAGATACTCACATGAATTAGTATTATTGTATCCATGGAAACCATTTTCAAATGTTTTCTTTCATGGTTACCATAAAAATTATTCTGAATTTTTTTTTTCTTTCATAAATTGTACCGCATCTATTTTTTTTCTGGAAAATTGTCATTCATTGCACTGGTTTAAAAATTGTATATTCCATGGGGAGACGCATGGGTTGAAAAAAATTCTAAACACTTGTTAACTCTTTATATAGATACATAAAATACAGCCAAGAAAAATGTCCAATTATAAATGTTTATTAACTGCATTGTTTAATGCCGTTGAGGGTGTGTTCGAATCATTCATCAATTTTAAATCAAATCAACATTTGACTCTACATAACAGAAACTGTGAAGTATTTCGACAATATTTCAAGAAACTGTAAAATATTACTTACCCTTTACATGTTACTACTTGTACTTAAAAAGCTCTGTGTCTATATATGTCTGTGCTGAATTACTTATTCTCTACAATATAATAAGCTTTGATATAATACATCGATTTTTTCTTATTTCTGGATCTATTTTGCAAACATGACTGCACGTGCTACTAGATTGATTATTTTGCCGTCATATGTTTCTGATCATGATTTTTAGATTAATAGTCACCGTATGTGTAGTTATTGAGCAAATAAAAATTATTTCTGACACAAAAATCAAGAACAAAGACATAGAACGTTGTCAAATTGAAAAGAGTAACAAAATAGGGGGAAATAAAACTTTATAAGGTGTTGCTGTAAATAAAAATATCACACGTGTAACACATGAAATACAATAAATAAACACGTTTCTGTTATTGGGTAGATACAAACGTTTTCATTTTGAGTAGACACACACATTTCTATCATTATGTGAATTCACACACGTTTTTATTATTGGGTAGATACACACATTTCTATTATTGGGTAGATATACACAATTATACTATTGGGTAGATACACACATTTCTATTACTGGGTAGATACACACATTTCTATTATTGGGTAGATACACACATTTCTATTATTGGGTAGATACACACATTTCTATTATTGGGTAGATGCACATGTTTCTATTATTGGATAGAAACATCTTTATTGGGTAGATACACACATTTCTATTATTGGTAGATACACACATTTCTATAATTGGGTAGATACACACATTTCTATTATTTGGTAGATACACACGTTTCTATTATTGGGTAGATGCACCCGTTTCTATTATTGGGTAGATACACACATTTCTATTATTGGATAAATACAGTTTCATTATAGTGTAGATACACACGTTTCATTATTGTGTAGATACACACATTTCTATTATTGGGTAGATACACACATTTCTATTATTGGGTAGATACACACATTTCTATTGTTGGGTAGATACAGTTTCATTATGGTGTAGATACACACGTGCCATTATTGTGTAGATACACATGTTTCTATTATTGTATAGAAACATTTTTATTGGGTAGATACACACATTTCTATTATTGGGTAGATACACACATTTCTATTATTGTGCAGATGCACATGTTTCTATTTTTGGATAGAAACATTTTTTATTGGGTAGATACACACATTCCTATTATTGGGTAGATACACACATTTCTATTATTGTGTTGATACACACGTTCTACCATTTGGATGAACACTTTCACGTTTTTTATTACTGGGTAAATAAAAACGTTTCTATTATTGGGTAGATACACACGTTTTTATTATTGGGTATATACACACATTTCTATTATGGGGTAGATACATACATTTCTATTATTAAGAAGATACAAACATTTCTATTATTGGATAGATACATACTTTTCTATTTTTGGGTAGATACACACGTTTCTACTATTGGGTAGATACACATATTTCTATTATTTGGTAGATACATACATTTCTATTATTGAGTAGATGAGCACACGTCTCTATTTTAGGGTAGATACATATATTTCTATTAGGGTAGATTCACACGTTTCTGTTATTGGGTAGATACACTGTTTTATTATTGGGTAGATACATATATTTCTATTTATTGAGTAGGCGAACACATGTTTCTATTATTATCAATTGAACTTGAAAGGTGCAATCGAATAAAACATGTTGTGTAGATGATTTTAAAATTTTCGTTGTATTCAAGTTATTGTTATTGCTAATTTCAACATCTGACAAAGTATGCTAAGATGTAAATAATCATTTAAAATGTAGGCTAAATGTATGTATTCAAATAAAAGGGATATTTACAATATGTTTTGTGCACTTATTTTTGCGCAAATATTTTACCTAATTGGAACAATTTAGTCAACTCCAAAGAAAGAAGAATATATATTCTCATCCACAGTCTTCAAAAATGCCGTTTATGTTGCATATGTTTGATCACATGATAAAATTAAACTGTATCTGTATATATATATATATATATATATATATATATATATATATATATATATATATATATATATATATATATATCTATATATATATATATATATATATATGATTGATCTGTCATGAGTTTCCATTCATATCAGATTTATGATATTCGTTATAAATTTTCCATTTTTGTTCGCCAGAGGCTTGCAAAATGGAAAATTTTAAAAACTTGTATCAAAATATGATATGAATGGAAACTCATTCAAGATCAAAATATATATATATATATATATATATATATATATATATATATATATATATATATATATATATATATATATATATATATATATATATATATATTACAAACGTTAATGTAATTCTATACATGTATGGTGCAAACAATTTTTAAGGTCAGGATTTTTCGATTATGACGTCATTAATCGTAAACCGTAATGAAACTTATACATGTTTTTGTTGCAAATTTCTTATTAGATGACGTCTTTTGAAAATAATGTCCTCTTTTACCTGTTGTTTTGGTATTAGTGTTTACGCCACTTTCAACATTATTTCAGTCATATCGTTGGTTGTATGCTGCTCATTGAATTTCATAATCACTGACAAGTCCGACACCCTGTGAAATCCGACCAATATGCTTATTCCCCAAAGAGTGTCCGAAATCTCAGGTTTCACGGTATATATATACGACATTGCTTAGATAATGTATACCTACGTCTATGGAGAAATCGAGGAGCACATGTATTATCGACAAGTAAAAGTCCTATCATATAACAGATCTAATGTACATCAAATCACGTATTTTAAAATGAGAAATTGATAAGATCAGTCTGTGGGTAGACTATCCAGGTAGAAAATATTTCCCACGTGTTAAGAATATTTAACTCTGTAGTTAATGTCCCGATAGAAATTTATTTGTTGCCCATATTTTATCAGAATGAAGTATGGTAGTTATCATAATAAAAACTGAGTAAAATTGAATAAGATAGCCGAAAGCCAAAGTTTGATGTTTATCCATTTTAGTGTTAAAATAATTTAAGGAGATGAATAAATCTTAAGAACATCTTTAACTTTTTATGGCATAATCAATACTCGGGTTAAAGTTAAAAACAATTATTGGCTTTCTTGAGACAAACATTTTTATATATAACCTCTATATCGCTGGGTGGATTCACTTCGGTCAAAGTGTAATCACAACATATACAAAGCACATATAAAATATTCTCCATATTCATGTTTAAGTTTCTTTCTACACCACAACACAAAAGTACAGCCTTAACCCCTTCATCCCAACAGACGTAATAGTCTGGTCCTAAACAATAGAAAATGGTGAAAGGGTTAATTTTGATAACCGATTAATTATTATTTTGTGTAGAGTATTTCCGTGTTATTTCGTGGAGACTACCTGTGCATCGGTGTGCAAAATAAAACATTGTATAAATTACCATGGAAACTGAGATTTATTGGCAGAAAAAATCATTTTCACTTACTTAATTTACTTAACCTTTATGCCCAATTAATTGTGTAACTGATACTAATATTTAGCAGGTGTTTTGGTTTGGTGAATGAAAATTAAATATTGACAATGAGTTGGACAAAATATTTTTAATATCTAGATTTTAAATACATAGAATGATTATAGAAACTATATAAAGAGACAAAAACAACAATCAGTTAGACATTGATGAACAGATCAAACGGGCGAAATTCCGATGTCTCTAAATAATGACCACACCCAGTAAAAGGTGTCAATTTATAAAACTAAATCAAACATTAAACATCAGTCAAAAAGGTTAAATTAGAAGACTTTATATTCCCCCAGTGTATAAATTGTCAAAACTCTCATCTACCTACGATCAACGTCTAAATATGTCGAGCATTGGTAGAGAAATGAAACGGACATAGCCCAGATAAATAAAAACAAAAAAGGGGTCACGTGATTAAAGTACAATACCTCCACCAAATATGAGGAGCTTACATGAAGAAATGAGGAAGATATGACCCAAATACATACTATAATATATTACCTCACCTAAACTTCATTCCTGTAACAATTAAGACTTTTTGTATCAAGAATTGCCTACTGTTTAGGTGTAAGTGTTTGGACCACCTTATTTGCTCTTTAATCTGTTTTCCCTTGGGCATGGCTTTCCTACATGCAGTTTGGTTTAAACTTATCTTATTCAAATTTTGCAACAGGATATAAACATACAAGATATGTGGAAGAGGATGGGAAAACAAGAAAAATGCTTATAAAAAATAATAAATCTCCTAAAGGCAGTTTATCGATGTAGTGATAGATTATCGATGTAGTGATAGATATCAAATGTTATATCCCTATTAACAAAACAATATAGAAATAATAAACCATATGCTACCATATCTTGATGGATGTTAGCTTCAAAACGTGCAAACCGGGTGTCAAAACAAAGAACTGTTCTATAGATAAAATACATCTAACTTTACGATCTATTTTACATCAATATCAACTTTGATATTTATATCAAAATCTATTTGAGCTCCTTGTAATGAGCAAATGTTTCTCACAATGTACTGTTTTGATCGAAAAAATATCCTATCTTATTGATTAATTTATAGATTCTATTGGGGATATTGAAATAGTGTTAATCAAATTACGAATGTGAAAATACAAAATGATAATCATTTACATATATATGTATTTGGTGTTGATCTCGCCATTGCAGGGAAATATTGCATTTTCCAAGGTGTATTAAATTTGACTAATTTGAATTGAACATAATAAATGTCTTAATTGTTCATTATTGTAATAACACATAATTACTTATATTTATTTTTATATTTGTTGTGTAGTTAGTAATGAACATTTTCTTACCTTCGTGGTGTCACATGATACAGGGGTCGATGTAGCAATCTGTGTATATTTCATTTCATTTTATTTTCAGTTTAACTAAGTAACAGCTGTGTTGATCGATATAGATCTACAAAGGAAAATAAAAATGTATCCATGCAATAGTGGTACTATCCTTAATTTTAACAGTACGTATGACTCTAAGTAAAAATGCAATTCTCTGCTGTATTAAGACCAAACTTCTGTTGCGATCATATACTTGTCACTGTGAGGTTAATTGCAAGATTTGAAGAATGCTAGAAATATGAAGAGAAATGGTAACAGGTGGTACACGAAAGAGACTTCATATTTACTTCGTTATTTCTACCTATAATAATACACTTAATGTGATTCCTTTTAAAGTGATAATAACGTTTTTACTAAAATTTTAATTTAAGTTGTCTTGCCGACGTATACTTTTACACGGAAGGCTGCATTTTACAGCATGCATTAACAGGAACATAACTTTTACAAGAGCTTGAGATACAGTGACCACTAAACTTTATGACATGTTCATTATTTCTCTATATAGCTGTATGAATATATAAAAAGTGAATGGATTCTGCGGACAACAACAAACCAAGATGGTGAATTTCAGAATCTTACTTAAATTTTCCTCAACTTTCATGTTTCAAAACCGGACAATCACAAAAAGCTAAGAAAGTAATCTTCTTATAGTGGTTACTCTTAGACGGATATGGCTATACATTAAGATTTATTATTTGGCCTTGTATAATACCACTTTCTCTTTAAAAAATCTATTTAAAATTAGAGCTCAATTGAGAAATATAATGCTCAAGACGATCGTTTCTGTCAATTAGACTTCATCAGTTGTACTCAAATTCTTTGATGATGATGATAAGGAGGAGGAGGAGGAGAAAGAGGAGGAGAAGGAGGAGGATAACGACTACGACGACGATGATAATACCATGGAATACATTACTTAAGTTTCAAACAATATCGAAATAAATCAACCATCATAACAGAAATCATTGCAATCTATTACAGATTAATATTGTTAAGGTACTCTAAAGTCCTGCTCTAGCTATAAGCAATGTTATAACAATGTTAAAACAACTTTCTATTGGTATTTGAAATGGGGAAATTAGGAAACTTTTGTTATATTCGCCGCTGGTGAAACATAACTTGATCCAATTGCAAGCTGAATGACGATCGCTCAACCTTTTTTTTTGCGGCGGAAAATCTTATTTCGTCCCACCCCCACCCAGAGGGTGCCAGCAGTACATTATCTAGAATGTATGATTGCGATTTACACGTGGCGTGTATTCATCACGTGTTTGGTCGCTCGAACCAGTTGGGCTAAAACTGAAATGAACGTGCTATAAATTTATGTCATTAGGTTGATGTGATGACACAGACGTATCGATACGCAATGCACTGTTAGTGAAGGTCAAAGCCATCAATGTCAATATCATAACGAAGCGTACGTGTAAAATCAAGTTTTGCGTGGGTGGTGTAAAGCATTTAATCTTGGTGCACACAAAACCACGCATAACCACACCCAGACACCACAAACATAGTTAAACATGTTTTCGCGTCGACTATATCTTGTAGTCAAAACAAAATAAGCTGCGTTGTATGGTATGGTTGCAATGTCATGCCGTCACATTTGAATTAAAATCAAACGTTTTACTACTATTTATCATTTATGCACCCAAGCAATTCTGTGAACATAAAACATTCATTCAAACATGGGATATTAAAGTTCGTTACTTTGTTTGCCGAGCTTTACATCAACTATTATACGCAGATTATTTTTTGTCAGTTCTATTTCTTTACTTTCTCTCCCGGCTAATTGTACCAAGGACGTAGACATATATTTTTTGTCAAAAAGTTTTGCAGTTTTCCCGACAACAGAATATTTGTATGGAAGAGAATAACTCTAATCGCTATCTTACTGATGAGACTATGTCGTCCGGAATAAAAATAAAGTTTTATCCTCAAACATTTAAGCGTGCGTATGCATGTTTAATTCTGTATATGGGAACCTGGATATGTATATACCTATGTCTATGTGCAAATCACTGTGTATATAAATGTGTGACAGGTGTATATATGTGTACGAGTATTTATGTGTCAGAGTTTATATGTATGTACTATTATATATGTATCCAGGCGTCCATAGATACACATGTGTATATCGATGTATATGTGTGCATGTATAAGCGTTTTAGAATTTGTTTAAATTTATGTGCATGTGTCTTCTCCGTGAATTAGGTGTAAATGTGTGCAGACTATATATATATATATATATATATATATATATATATATATATATATATATATATATATATATATATATATATATATATATATATATATATATATACATACATATATATATGTGTGTGTGTGTGTGAATGTTTTTTGCCGATATACATGTGTATATCAGTGTTAACGTGTGTGCCTGCCTGCATGCATACGCGTGTGTGTGTGTGTGTGAGTGTGTGTGTGTGAGTGTTTATATGTGTGTGAATGGTTTTTTTGCCGATATACGTGTGTATATCAGTGTTAACGTGTGTGCCTGTCTGCATGCATACGCGTGTTTGTGTGTGTGAGTGAGTGTGTGTGTGTGTGTGTGTGTGTTTGAGAGTGTATATATGTAAGTGTTTTATGTATGTGTCCACCTATGTACAAAATCACAAATTTGGGCTAAATAATTGGAAGACTTACCTGAGGAAGATTATGTGTGCCTCAGCCGGTTAGTCCGATCTAATTTAAAGTAAATTTCCAGTATTTCACTTTTATATTGCATTTAAAGAGGTAACTGTGTGTAGGCTGATTTTACTTCTGCTTTCGAGTTCGCTTATCTTTATGTGATTCACTTTATTTATCTCGTCTCAAAATATATTTAAAACTTGTTCTATGTAAACAATTCCAATTTAAAAAAAAAGTATTATTACATCTATGTCAAATATACTTTGTAAAGTCCAGATTAATAGAGAGCTATTTCCATTTACAATAAATCGAATTACTACGCTGAATGGCCAGGTCATAAGAACCGTAGAGAGTGTGCAAATATACCCGTCTGCCACGTTCTCTATACAGACATATTATGCGTTCACTACATCGTGAGATCTATATCAGACTACAATGCGGGAGAAAGAATATGACATAAATTTTCCAAATATGCTGTTACATGTACAAATAATTATGTATAGGAAATATATTTATGACTTCACGCTTCCCTAAATTCTTACGAACCTCTTCAACCTCCATATAACTGTGTTCATTATTCAAATACTTATTTTTTCTGTTCGCATATTGTAGGTTTACGTACATTGCGCCTCAAAGTTTAAAACGTGGGGAATTAATTTCCAGGTTTTACTGAAATTCAGGTGTAGTTCAAAGATGTTTGTTTCATATTACTCAAGCACAGAAAATTATCAGCTATTTGACGACAAAATAATCATAAATACCCGTATATACATGCATGCATTCATCCATCCATCCATCCAGTCATACATACATACATACATACATACATACATACATACATACATACATACATACATACCATACATACATACATACATACACATACATACATACATACATACATACCCACAAACATACATACATACATACATACATACATACATACATACATACATACATACATACATACATACATACATACATACATACATACATACACAGCGAACTGTATCTGTCTGACTCTTCCTATATTTATCTAGCAGTGATACAACTATTGTTAGATAAATTGCAAACAAGTTGAATACCAGTGAAGTGATTTGTCAAGGTGATGTAATCAGCAAATTGCAGTGTCTACTATTATTTTAACATATTTGTATCTCCATCAAATTCCAACAAAATGATATGATAAATTACATTGTGCAAATCGTTTGCCGAGTTCCACTTGATGTCCTTGTAAGCGTTAACTTATACCATATTATGAGCTAATATTTCCGGACAATTACCGCTATTATCCCAATATCTAAAGACTTATTTTCTACTTCTAAACCTGTTGTAGCAAGAGGGTATTTGCTTCCAAATATCATTATACAATTATCACTTTTATACACATATATGCAAATTAATTAAAAACATGTCACATATGAATCTGATTTGCTAGCTTCACAGTGTATGATTTATGACTCAGACAGACAACATAGTGACATAATATATTCAAACAGCAAAGCTGTAACCACTGCGATAGCACTGACATGGCATCCATTACAAACAGCTGACGTGCTGTTTAATATACTGTAAACAAGAATGTTAAACACAATCAGCTTAACTACGGATTTCAAGCATCCAGTATTAGATTTCATCAGTTGAGCTCCAATTTAAAATAGATGTATATTTTCTAAAAAGAAAGCAGTGGTATAATGCAAGGCCAAATAATAAATCTAAATGTATATAAAAAAGGAAGCACTATAACAATATTTTATAAAATATAACTGATATAAATAATATTTGAAAGAATAAAACAATGAAAACAGCAGAAAACAGAATATAGTACATATTAAAATCAAACATATACATTGTATATATTCTTATTGATTTCCATAAATAATGCACATTTAGAATTGAGTTTATGTGTTGTGTGTTTAAACTTCGCTTGACATCCAAAACAAATATCTCGTTTATTTGCTTTTATAAGTACTTGTATATGGTATTCAAATTCCCGTAACATCGTCGCGACATTTACCTGTAAATCAAGACCTACTGACCTTTACAATTAACTGTATTTAGTTTAGAATCTTATTTATCCTGTAAGTTTTTGTTCCAAAGCCTTCTGGTCAAAACGTGATACTACAGTCGTATTCTTGTTGGTGTTCTCATTTGTAAATATCTATATTGGATAAAATACATTATTTCTTCAATGAAATATCATTGCTACTATTTGTTGCGACTTTGTTGAATTTATCTTCATACCTACCATCTGTGTGACCCTCGAAGATGATAATTTCTTAATAACAGATACGCTCATGTCTTTGAACTCAATTCTCTTTATGTCTTCATCTTAATGTCCGTCTTAGCACGTTGATTATCTATTTATATGTTAATTGTAATATTTTCTGTTTACGTTTAATCTACAGGTAGGACAGGTAATTGAATGTTGTATATATCACGGCGGGATCAGAGTGTGATGTTTCTGTAAAGTATCCATTTTTCTTAGACACTCAGCCAGCCTAATTTTCCCTCCCACGGTCTAAGCCTCTGACACAGAAGTCGTCAGTTTGGTCCTCAGGCCATTCCTCAGTGATACTCTCAGAACTAAGTTGCATTACAGTCGTACTGTCATTTTGATATATTCACTATTTACCTCTAAACAGAGGTCATCAGTTTTGTCATCAGACGATTCCTTTGTAGAATGTTGTTTACAGCTGTACTATCAGTTTAATATATTCACTACTTAATTCTAAAACAGAGGTCGTCAGTTTGATACTCAAACCATTCCTTTGTGGCAGTCTTAGAACCTCAGAACTCAGTTTTATTTCAGTCATACTAACATTTTAATATATTCACTATTTACCTCTAAACAGAGGTCGTCAGTTTGATACTCAAACCATTCCTTTGTGGCAGTCTTAGAACCTCAGAACTAAGTTTTATTTCAGTCATACTAACATTTTAATATATTCACTATTTACCTCTAAACAGAGGTCGTCAGTTTGGTCTCCAAATTATTCCTTTGTAGAAGTCTCAGAACTAAGTTTTATTTCTGCCATACTAACATTTTAATATATTTTTAACATTTGATATTTTTAATCAAATACTGGAGTGTGCAGGATCATTGAAACGAACCTGTTCTCGGAAATTTCCTTAATAATGTATGATTAAATTCATTTCAGATAGAATCTCCGAAGATTATACATTACATATATAATCGGGAAGTAAACATTTACATTGGTATACACTCACACATATACACACACTGATAAATAATAGAACTTCGTTATCAAGGCCACATATTGAACTGACTTAAGGATGATCCTCTATTAAGGAATTCTCATGAATGTATGTGTGTAAACCTTAAAATCCTTTCTTTGTTTTCACTGAACATACCAAAAACGTACAAAAAGAACGAACAGTGGCTATACATATAAGTATATATATATATATATATATATATATATATATATATATATATATATATATATATCTATATATATATATATATATATATATATATATATATATATATATATATATATATTGCATTGATATTATAACCAAAATGCCAAAGTTATAATGCTCAAGACGATCGTTTCTGTAAATTAGACTTCATAAGTTGAGCTTCAGTTTTAAATAGATTTTCTAAAGGGAAAGTGGTATGATACAAGGTCAAATAATAAATCTAAAAGCATAGCCGAACCCGTCTAAGAGTAACCACTGTAAAAAGATGAGTATCTTAGCTTTTGAATAACTTAGAATTTAAATGGTGTTATCAGTGCCAAATATTACTTAAGTATATTGCTGTGACGTGATGTATACTATCCATAGAAAACTTTGCAAAAAGGAAATCGATGAATTCATACAAGACCCCATATATTCTGACATATTAACTACATTTTGGGCATTGACGATTTCAAAACTGATTTTTCTTTTGACCAAAACAACAACAATTCTTCAAAATAGGCACAATTTATAGCATACAAAGCTCTAATTAGCAAAATAGTGACCAATCTGAGGTATCCTATATTGTATTTTGGCAGAGAAAAATATAGGTCTAGTGCATAAATAAAGAGATACAACAAAATAAATGTGTGCAAACCTAATTTAACGGGTCTCTTTTATTAATACAACACAATGTATGTTGTATAATCAAAAGAAATAAAAAATCTATCCATATTACATTTCAGTATATACGGCTTAGTGGTACCCCACCCCACCCCCTGCTTTTTGCAAAAATGTGCCAATACACAATATAAAAACAATGGTGGAATAAAAATGTATGTAAAACTAGTTTAACAGGTTTCTTTTTTAATAATGCAATTTGAAATATGTTGTTTAAACAAAAATAGATGTTAATTTTTAGTATACACGGCTAAGTAATAATGCCCCACCTCCTCTTTTTTCGATAGATATGTGCCAGTATATGACATAAAGAGCAATGGTGAAACACAAAATTGTGCAAATATAAATATTTTTGGAATCTATTTTATATGGCTTAGTAGTACCCCATGAGCACTCATCTCCCCCTTCCCAAAAAATATGTGTAAAACATGATGTAAAGTGCTACGACAAAACAAAAAATGTATGCTAACACCTGCCATTGAATTCGTACTACGAAAATACCCCTAAGTCGATTTTTCATGAAAATCTGATGATATAACGAAATTGACCAATCACAATCTTTTATTCTTTACCATGGCATTTAATTTTTTGTAACATCTCCAATTGAATTCATCGCACCAAAATACCTCTAACTACTATTTTTATATAAAAAATTATCATCGAAATACCTCTTTATAATTCTGACACTATTAAAATTGTTGTACTTCAAGAGTTATCTCCACTTAGGTATCTGTGACATAGTCTAACAGTGGATAATCTTTAAAGTGGCCTGTTTACCAATGTGGTATCTTCAGTGTGGGTCTGGACTTATCTGATGTTCATTAAAGAAAGTTCAGAATACTTCATAATTAACGAGGTAGCCTATGTATACATAATCTTTTGTGATCTTAATTTATCTGTATAATACACTATTAGATATTTCCGTGTAGTACTTGAAAAAACATTCTTCTTTGAGGTTTTACCAAAAAGTAAGTAAGTAGAATAGTGAGAATATGATAGTAGCTAAAATTAGATACTTGAGCAATATATATTATCTGTTTTCAGAAATATGTTTACAATAAAATAGATTGTATAACCTGAAAATTATGTTGTTTCATTAACAATTTGTTCTGATTTTTGTGCTTGAACAAGATTTTTGACTGGATATATGTTTTGAAAAAACCTTTTCTCCTCCATTTAAAAATTCGCAGAATATACATTTCTCCAGCATTATACTGCTATTACAGATCCAGGTTTGGCACTTTTTCACTTGAAATTGGTTAACTCAACTTTACTATTTGTATATAAATACTACATCCAATATATAGGAATGTAAGATTTTTATGCCTCTGTATTGCTCTTATTTGTTATTGCAAATCAAGTACAAATAGTAAAAGTAGAAAAAAAAAAAAAATTCGGTACACTCAGCTAATTCCCCTTTATAGAATATATTGAAATAAAACAGAGTAGTTCAGGTATATGCAATTTTCTCTTCCAATATTTTCTTTACATTTCATGATGTATTTGATTACTTTGGGTAGATAATCCCCCCAAACATTTTCATATGAATGCAACAGACCATAAACAAATAGCAAACGGTCTTAAGAGCATACAAAGAAGTAAAATGTTTTGAAAGCATAGGTTCATCTTTGTGCAAAAAAGTATTCTAATTGATTCAAAGGAGCATATAATGTCAACGTGAGGAGGTCCATGGTCATGCTGTACGACAACTATATTTTAAGACTGTGATTAAACTGAAAAAGTATGGCGATGCTTTAGGACATCCCATTCCCAGATGACAACCATTAGTATTTAAAGATCAAGGCGATATATCAGTACCATGCGCAGCTAATCATTATTTTATTCTTACCAACAATAATTTTCAGTGTTAACCATATCGAATTATATCTCAAAGATGACAAGAGGACCGAAGATATAGAAGGTTGTATTAGTAACTTACCTTAACAGATTATCCCTCGAATACGAAACTAATCAACTAATTGTGATCCACGTGAATAGAATTTTGTTCTGTATTTCTTTTTTCTATTTTCACAAAAGGTGACGTAGATCCAGTCAACTTTAATATTTGATGAAGCAGTTTGAGGACAGGTTCTCGATTTGAAAACGTAAATTCAATAATTCAATAAAATATCCATTAATATTGGTTATGCAATGTAAACATGTACATTTTGAATGCGGGACGTTTTGAACTTTAAACACCTGTTTGCTATATAATTAATTCTTATAATACTGGTAATTTGTGGAACGTATTTGTATAGATAAAAATTCTCGTCGAACGAGTTACCTTTATTTCAGGTGAATTCACCGCGTATATTGAAATCTTTTCATATTTAGTATAAACCCGCTTTCACTGAATTTTATTTAAATAGCACTGGTGCGTAGGTGTTTATTCATTGCATTAAACATTCAAATGGAGATGGATAAAATTGAAAGTGGCGCGCTTCTG
Source organism: Atrina japonica (assembly GCA_030159075.1). Classification (NCBI taxonomy): domain Eukaryota; kingdom Metazoa; phylum Mollusca; class Bivalvia; order Pterioida; family Pinnidae; genus Atrina; species Atrina japonica. Next base: position 1,233,855 of record BROG01000051.1, read on the forward strand.
TTACTATTAATAGAAAATTATTGTATAACTTCAGCGGTGTTAAGGAATTTACATACCCCTCCCTTTTTTGAAGAAAATGTTTATGTAACTATTCAGCATATCAGAGCTGAAATATATTGGTAAATACAGAGTGACACTAAAACAAGGCCAAATGACTGTCATCAAAGTTTCAAATATCGTAAAACTGTTACGTTGGAATTGGTCAATTCGTTTATCATATTTGCAATGTTTGTTCATTAAACATAAATTTTACAATTTTTACCTATCTATTTTTTTCAGAATAAGAAATTGTTTTACTATTTCCATTCATTTTTAAATTTACATGCTTCATAACTTTCATCACCACCATCATCATCATCATCATCGCCATAATAACTATCCTTGTCGTCACCATCACCATAATTATCAATTTCATCATTATGACACAAAATAGTTTTGTACAGAAATTAGGAAAATTTACTCTGTGAACCCACCCAATTGTGATACCGAAATGAGATGGCAGGTAAATAATTTAGGGTGAATAAATATAGAGCTCTCGTCAACGTACAACTAAATGTTTACACACTACAAATACATTCAATGTAGGCGGAGTCTCCCAATAATTGATGTACTCTGTGCAGCTCAATGAATGCACTTATTTTATTATATTTAAAATCCTAAAATAAAAAGGTTCAGAGAAAGCATTTATAGTATTGCAAAAAATTAAAAACTGAATAGATATATGCTTAAATTAGATGTGCATAGATTTCTTTTACAAAGGGTTATTCATCATCATCGTCATCATCATCATCATCATCATCATTATCATCAATAATAGTAATAATAATAATAATAGATATTATTATTATTATTATTATTATTGTTATTATTACTTCTATAATTTCCTGTCAGAAAAATTAGATAAAAAGCATAAGAGATGGGTCTTAGGCTCGAGTTGATATTACAAAATTGATCAAATTAAATAGATACCGCCTCTGGACCTCTAAAGGTCCGTGTTTGTCCAATATTCACCAGATTTGCATATTGCATATTGCAGGATAATCTGAACATTAATACGTTTGTGTCTGTGATTTTTGTATAGTTGTATCTTTCAACACTCTTAGCAGTTAAACGAATATTTACGAGATTTTAAAAATAATCTTCGAATAACATATTACACACGTAATTTTTACACAAGACTTTGACAAAAATACGTTGAGGCTACATTAAACTTGACACAATATATATAACTATTTAGAGATTCTAGATGAAAATATACAATAGCTCAACAAATTTGCAAATTACACAGGTTTTATGTCAGTTGAATGATAAAAATACCAAATGATATGTTAATGGGTTTTGCACATAGTGTGCACATATGTATATAGTTTTGTTACAATGAAGTTGTTTGATAATTTTTTTTTCATTATGCAGACATTGGTAATCTTGGGTTTTTGTTCTATAAAAATTCATGTTAAAACTATGACTATAAAACTAGAAACTCATAATTTTCCTACATAATAGAATCATCTCACTGTTATGAAAATGTTAGAAATCCTTTTCACATAAAGGTATATCGAACATGGGTGTATTGCTGAATCAACAAAACCTTATATATACATATTAATAATATATCATGAAATTTATATCTACCTCAAACACATATGTATATGTTTAACAGATCTGTATATTGTCTCCTAAACATCCCAAAGATAAATACTAAATAGATAGATAGATAGATAGATAGATAGATAGATAGATAGATAGATAGATAGATAGATGGAAAGATAGATCAGGTATATACATTGTACTTGACATCTATTGATAGTTAAAGATACACAATTTATCACGTTATCTGAACAGTACTCTAAAAAATTACACCTGATATAGGTCGTCTCTTCAATAAAGCTAGCGCCGAAATACTGTTTGTTTAAAACAAACACGATATCAGTAACTATGAGTAAGGGTAAACAAATTGAAAAAAAAACTGTTGACTTTCTCCTCAGACTGGGGCGTATAAACAAATACCGATCTAGAGTTCTCAGTGTAAGAATAAAAAATCATTAATATATATATATATATATATATATATATATATATATATATATATATATATATATATATATATATATATATATATATATATATATATATATATATATATATACACGAATATGTTTGTGCACAGATGCAATTTTATGTTTGTTTTTTTGTTTTTTGCTTACTATACAAATGATGGCTATAAGGTATATAATTCTGGTGGATATTGAAATTTCTCTGATAAAGGCACAAGAGCATTAACATTGTTTATTTCATTAAAATTGCTTTTCAATATACATGTGCTTAAATGATGAACATTCGCAAATGATCCTTTTTGCGAATACAAATCTTTTTTTGAAATTTGTACCATAACTGGTGTTTATAAAGCCTTATTTATAGAAATGCACAATATTACCGCTTGAAATTCGTAACATTTAAGTAACATTAAAGTTTTTCTTTGCTGCTTTAAAATCGCTATTCCATATATTATAATATTAACGCTTGAAACTCTTAAAATTAAATACTTTGCAGCTTTGAAATTGCAACTGCATATATTACAGTATTACTACTTGAAAGTTGTGAAATTAAAGTCTTTTAAATTTTAAATTGTTCATCAAAGTTGCTGTTATGGGATGAAAAACCTATACAAATTTGTGTAAAACATTACTAGACTTTAAGCCTGTGAAACAGCAGAATCAGTCGTTCATTTATAGTCTGTTTTTGCAATACATGAAAAGTTGTATATCAGATATGTTTATTGATAATTACCCATTAAAAAACCAGTCTGTATCTAATGTTGTGTTTTTTCTGAAAGCTTATAAAAATTTATAAATATTCTGCAAATTGAGCTATGTTTAAACTCTGTTTGTTTGGTAGTAAAACCAAGACTTTTTGACAGAATTTGTTAAAAATGGAAAACTTTTAGTAACCCTTCAGTTATACATTGTGTAGTACACTTTTGTAATAAAAGTGATGGATACATAACTGAAACCCGCCTTTGGAGTCTAGAACCTTATTCGTGTAGTCCTTTTTTTATTGTATTTTGTAGGGTCCATTTATAAAACAAAAGTCAGATAGTATTTCGTTAGCATTGTTTGGAATGGCTAATCAGTCACTATTGTAGTGTTCAATTACATGTTCTACTATGTAACTAGTGACATATTAATTAGCACTTTAATGGACAACTTATGTAACTGCATCACTTCCAATGTCATCACTAGGCTAGCAAGAGTGTCATTGATAACAAAGATGATGAAACGTAATAAAAGCTATGCCTAAATTGTAACTTGATTTCAAAATGTTTCTAGACTGTCTAAGCAATCGGTTGAGTTATTGTGGTCTGCACATTGTTTGAATAAACACGTCAACAATTAATTTTTCATCAACAAATTGATTAGCCAATTAATTATTGAAGAACGATATTTTCTTTTCCTAAGATATAATGCAAAATTTCCATTGAGGTACTAGGCGTAATGTCCGCCCAAAGTTTATGACTTTAATGCAGTAAATGATAATATAATATACATGTAGGACCTCGTTATCTCGGAGTCATGTATGTCATTTATCTATCGCTTTTATTAGAAAAAGATACTAAAGATTAAAGATAAATTGAAATTTTCCCATTGAGCAATTTTAGTTCGTTTTTATGGTTTTTACCCTAAATCTCCTAAAATCTCCAACAGCCAGAGTGCTAAGATGACTCATTTTTTTACATTTGTGATAAACCTTTAGAAAAAAACATACCGTACAAAATTCCCCAATACATTATTAGCCAGGAGATAAAAATATAGATAATATCATGAAATTATCAGAAAGAACACATAAAAATTAATTCAACATAATTTTCATTTATGAAAATCTAATTCCAAAGTATTGATTTTCAGGATGGGAGATAATTTACAAATATGATGAACACGACAAACACAGACCTCTTAAAATTCAGAGCTGGGATCAGGTGTCATGGAGGAGTATGCATTTTTCGTTGACTGATCACACAGTCAAATTCAAATGAAATAAATCCTTGCTACAATTGGTACAGACGAATGAAGCAAAGCAACAAGTAAATTATGATTAAAATTAGTTGGTCACTGGGTCGCTACATTGATCTGTACTTCACAATTATGACTGACTTACTGATGGTCGTATATAAGCAGAAAGATTTAAAATTAGTTTTATAAAAATTTATTTTCACACCTTGTCATTTCAGCTTTACATTTCTTAGTTGTGAGATAAATGAGACGAAAAGGAAATCAATTTCAAATGCCAATGATCACCTTCTTAAACATCATGTAACAAAGTTATTCTATCACTTGTGTTCAATAATATTCCTTTAAAAGTTTGATAACTTAATTGTGGTGTATGTAAACTGTGGTCCAAATTCTATGACAAACTACTAACCTTTTATTAGTAAGGCCCGACGCATGCCCAGAATATTGTGACTTGAATAAAGAACAAACTACAATATAATGACTCTTAATCTTATACATGTATTCATCTTCTTGTGTGTATCTAATCTAAAATTTAATTTTAAGCTATCCATTTCCTATCAGTCAAATGCTCAGACAGTTATACATTAATGTATAACTCTCTCTCTCTCTCTCTCTCTCAAAATAATTTCTATAGATATACAAAATCTGAATTATAATTTGTAAATAAAAATGTCGGCATTAACGAAGCGTATTTGCTATTCCTTCTGTGTCTTATTAATGTGCTTAATCTAAATAACAAAAGAATACAGAACAAGAGAGACAGAATGTGTATGAATACAGAACAAGAGAGACAGAATGTGTATGAATACGGAACAAGAGAGACAGAATGCATATGAATACAGAACAAGAGAGACAGAATGCGTATGAATACAGAACAAGAGAGACAGAATGCGTATGATTACATAACAAGAGAGACAGAATGCGTATGATTACATAACAAAAGAGACAGAATGCGTATGATTACATAACAAGAGAGACAGAATGCGTATGATCAAGACGAACAATAAAGACGAAATTAGTATAAAACATAGCAAGAGAAACAGAATGAGTATTTATAGACAAGAAAGACATAATGTGTATAAAGACATAAAAGAGACAGAATGAGTATTTATACACGACAAGAGACAGAAACTGTATAAAGACATAACAGAGACAGAATGAGTATTTATAAACGACAAGAGAGACAGAATGTGTATAAAGACAGAAGAGAAACAGAATGAGTATTTATAAACGACAAGAGACAGAATCTGTATAAAGACATAAGAGAGACAGAATGAGTATTTATACACGACGAGGGAGACAGAATGTGTATAAAGACATAAGAAGAGAGACAGAATGAGTATTTATACACGACAAGAGACAGAATCTGTATAAAGACATAAGAGAGACAGAATGAGTATTTATACACGACGAGGGAGACAGAATGTGTATAAAGACATAAGAAGAGAGACAGAATGAGTATATATACACGACAAGAGAGACAAAATTAAGAAATATCAAAGGAGATACAGAATGAGTAAGAAGACATTACAGAGGAGACAGAATGAGTACTAAGACGAACAATAAAGACAAAATGAGTATCAAGACACGACCAGAGAGACAACGTAAAAATGAAGGAGTACCAATGGATAACCGAAAACTGTCTCAACGTGAAGAACAATAGTGAACCCCAAACGAGATAGGACCAGGTGACCAACGTCTCTCACGTCACACCCGTCGCAAATGTAACATGATAACCTACAGAGTTCTCCGAAAAGGTCAGGTTCAGTGAAGTGTCATCAGTTAGTTTAAGATCTGACAAAATGAGTATTAAGTCGAAACAACAGAGACTTGATCAAGGACATCCTGTGTCTGATAGTTTTGATAAGTTAGTGGTAACCTCCTCAACGTTTTTTCACAACTTTCGCTTTATTTACTCTTCACTTACCGAGTTGACGTTTGACAAGTGTACTTTTAAACATCGTATTAAGCTGTGTGATATCATTTTCACGGATTACTCTATTTTGCTTTTTTACTAAATATCATCAAAGCTGAAGAGTGCTTAAATTCCATATTAGTTTCAACCTGTTCTTCCACTTCTATGAAGTTTTAAATATTAAATCAGACTGTAATAAAATATCCCGTGATCCTCTGTTGTCTGTTTTAAATCCTGTCTTTGGTATCTATCTATCAATCTTTAAAATGATATATCATGAAATTTATATCTGTCCCAAACACATATGTATATATTTAACAGATCTGTATATTGTCTCCTAAACATCCTGTAGATTAATACTTAATAGATAGATAGATAGATAGATAGATAGATAGATAGATAGATAGATAGATAGATAGATAGATAGATTACATAGATAGATAGATAGATAGATAGATAGATAGACAGACAGACAGACAGACAGACAAACAAACAGACAAACAGATAGATAGATAGATAGATAGATAGATAGATAGATATTTATTCTACTTTGCTTTACGACGTTCTGTGTACATGTTTGCTGTTTATTTTTATTCCGTGTTTGTTTTGTTTTTGTGGTTGTGGTTATAGTTGGCCTTGTTTTTGTTATTCATGTTGCTGTTTTCTGTGTCTGTTCTTTTAGGAAAGTGTAGTTCAAAATTAATAATGATCAACAAAATGTCTTGATAAATATATTGGAAGGTGTCCAAGTTATGTGTGACCTGAAATATCTCTAGACAGATTTATCCTGTCGTATTTCCCCGCGGAATATAATCGCTCCTATGATTTATGTTTTTACTTTTTATTTTTTAAATTCTTTACTCATCTGACATTTCAAATTTTATTATATCCATAACAATTCATGAACTTAACATATCAAATATCTCTTTGTTAAAAGAAATACTGATTTCCCCCTGAATGTTGCACGTCATTACGTGACGTCAATGTAACTCTTACACGACGTGTAATTGACTAACTCTGTATGTAATCTATTCATCTATAGATCTATACACAATTCCCAGTATATTGTCAATGTACAATGCTGTAGAAGTAAGCAGAATTAAATTAATATTTATATGCATACATATCGCTGACGGACAGGAAAATTGACAAGATATATTATTTCATGTTATAAGCGATTTTACAAACTGATAATATATAAATATCCTTACATATAACAACAGATAGGGAAAAATAAAACAAATGTCTTTAAAATAATTATCAATATTACCTGTCATATATCATGGTCGTTGTACAGTTAGATAATTATTCAGATAATTTTTATAAGAAAAGCACCTGTCTCGACTTTTGAGATTAAAATAAAGAAATACTAGACTTGTCTTTCATAAGTAACAAATTCAGTTATATATATATATATATATGTCAATGTCAAAACATTACCAATAATAATAATAATAATAATAATAATAATAATAATAATAATAATAATAATAATAATAATAATAATAAAATACATAATACATAAATTAATATAACTGTTTTAGTATAAGTAGTATCTTTCTTTTTAGGCTAAAATCATCAACTCTTTTATAAATTCATTTAAGCTTTTACACATTCCCATGCGACAAAGATCGGGTTGGATTCTGGCTCTAAAAGTTCGCTGATACACACTCGGCAAGAGTAGAATAATCGTGCAATGTAAATAATTAAATGCATGGAAAATATTTGAATACATTGAATTACTTACCACATCGTAAATATTTCTATCCACCTTTGATGATTCGTCGTATAACTCTACCGTTTCCTTGGTTTCAATACGTTAACTTCGTCGTTTTTATGTATAAGAAGAATCCAGCACAACTGCATTAAACCAGGGATAATAGTCAGCAGACGACCAACTTTACACCTGGCGCGAGCAGGCCTTATCTTAAGATGACTCCTACCTTTGCTTTATTCATGTTTCACAATTCAATTTTGAACCAAATAGAAAGAGTCGCGAATAAATTTGAAAAGAATTATATGTACACGATTTCGGTTTATTGAATATTTTTGTGAAAGGTAACTGGAACGAGTACGTTTTAGGAAACTAATTTCACGCCCTCGTATTAGAAATTCATGAATTGTACAGAAATATAAAGAGTGCTAGGTTATTTCAAATAAACTTTTGGATAAATATTCTTGAGCCCTAGGAGAATTCAGACGTCAATTCAATATGTTTTGTACGATAAAATAAGTTTAACAATTAGGATCCATGTGTTTGGCGTTTCCCTCGGTTGGATTTTGTCGACGGTGGCCTACACAAGTTGTAACATATCTTTCACCGATTTTCTGGAAGAGGAATTCATTTTTTGATACCCAAATTCAATAACTTTCATTCAACTTCAGCTTTGACCTTCCTCAATTGCAATACTAAATATAAAGTTTTAATATAAAAAGAATTCATTCACTTTTCCAGATGCCATGTATTTTAATTTTTGAGATTTTTTTGGCATAAATAAATGAATTAATCAATCAAACAATTATATTGTTTCACTGAGTGTGATATGAAATTACCTATTCGATAGTGGTTGTTGAATCGTTTTTCCCGATTATGATGAAGAAACATTTTTCACTTTTACTTTGGGCTCGCCTTATGTTTGACCGGTCAACAGGGGATGATTACTCTACTTAGCACCTTATCCCACCTCTGGATTTCAGAGGTCCGTGTTTATCCAATGTTCGCCAGATTTGTATATTGTCTTCTGGACATTTTGTCGAGTAAAATTTTGGTACCTGTGTTGTTATAATTAACTAATTAATTCAATAATAACTTAATGATAAATGAATGAAATATTTTACCTAGTCTATCCAAATTGAGATTTTTTACAAAATCAACAAAATATTTTATTGGGTGAACAAGTGGATAAAAATGTTTCTATTCCAGACAGTAAGTACGCGGTTCACCTGTATGATTATTATTTACATGCACTCCATAGGTTGTTTCGTAATTCTTATGCATTTTACGTGGGATATACAAAATACACTTGGATAATTAAACGGACTTAGTTCTAAGTTCTAAGTTAGACGAAATAGAAGTATAATGATACACTGTTTCTATAAGCACTTCTTAATTTATGTCCTAGAAAAATAAAATGTCTCTTTATTTTCAATATATTTGAAAATGTAAGTCAAACTTTTCGTCATCGACATTACCCACTCCATTAACGTAGTAAATATACAATAAGATAAAATAATCTTAAAATTTGGAAGACATACATGTATTTCATTACAAGAATCAAATACATGTTCTACGTACAGCGATGTAAACTGTCCATATCATTAGTAACAACGCATTTATAAAGGAATCGTTGACGTCAACGTCAGACATATTGTAAATTTTTACTTGAGTTGATAACGGCATTTTCAGTCAGCTGGTATTTCTACAGGAGTTTTTCACGTTAACGTCAGACAAATTGTAATTTTACTGGAGTGGATTACGGCATTGTCGGTCAGATTGTGTTTCTACAGGAATCGTTGACGTCAACGTCAGACAAATTGTATTTCTACTACAGCAGATAGCGGCATCATCAGTCATATTGAATTTCTACAGGAAACTTTACTGGAGTTGATAACGGAATAATTTATGTGACCGGTCAACAGGGGATTATTACTTTTCCATGGCACCTGATATCACATCTGGATTTCCAGAGGTACGCGTTTGTCCAATATTAACCATATTTCTATATGTATCCTGGACATCCTGAAAATTTATAGTTTGGTATCTGAAATTTTTATATTGTATTCCTACAATAGTTGTCGACACCAACGTCGGGCAAATTGTATTTTACTGGCGTCATCAGTAAGATTGACGTTAACGTCAGACAAATTGCTTTTACTGGCGTTGATAACGTAAATGTCGGACAAATTGTATTAAACTGGAGTTGATAATGTAAACGTCGGACAAGTTATTTTTACTGGAGTTGATAACGTAAATGTTGGAAAAATTGTATTTTACTGGAATTTAAAACGTAAACGTCAAACAAGTTATATTTTTACTGGAGTTGATAACATAAACGTCGGACAAATTGTATTTTCATTGCTGTTGATAACAAAACGTTGGACAAATTGTATTTTACAGCTGTTGATAACGGCATCATCAGTCAGATCGTATTTCTACAGGTGTTGAATACGCCATATACCTAACATAATACAAATATATAACGATACATCATTAATGATCATTGATATCAAAGAATTTTACATGCAGATCATGTTTTGAAAGGATCGGGGGATCACCGCCTACTTATATATAAACGTTGAAAATAAAAAATTATCATGCTGGTGAATTTCCTAGACTTCATTTTCACATGCATCTATTTTACCGCCTTACAATACCTTAAACTAATTAAATGGTAACGTTCCAAACCGTATACCGATTGAGCAATCAAACTCGATTCCTTTTAGAAATGCATTAAATCATGATTAAGCTATGTGCTGTATTCACCTACGCAACAGACGTACAATACACCTAAACCTCGTTTTCTTTTGATATCTTCAAACTGTCATTACCTTAAACGACACGTGTACAACCGTTATCTTGCCAATACAAGATGCATAGGAAACATATCATGGGAAGGCTGATATAAAATGAAGGTGACCCAATTATATCAAAATAAATAATTAATATTTGAAAGATATTATGGTCACCATGAACTATCCGTATGTAGTTTATATCATACAGTCGTCTGATCACTTAAATATAACAAAAACAATCTGATCTACATTGAGTGGTTTTGTGTATCGCAAATATGTAATTTCTTTAATTACATTCAGAAGCAGAGTGTTGATCTAAAGACGGGTAATCGAAAGAAACACTGATCTGCTTAGTGAAGTACAGTTCGTATTTGGTGGTCAAGAAACGCCAGAAAAAGGTCTTCCTAAAAAAATAAAATTGCTCTGTACTTAATTCCAAATTAAACAAATTGGTAATATCGATCTACAGTGTTCAGGAATAGAATGTGTTACAGAATAGGTACAAGAAACATGACTGAAAAGATCTCTATAAAAAATATCACAAAGTAAAAAATTGTGCGGTATATTAGGTGGATGGTGCGCTGACGGATAAATTTTCAAAACAGTTCATAGGAAGTCCCCATATATATCAACGGGTAATAGTTCTGAAAAAATAACACGAAACCATAAGAACTCAAGGTCATTTGTCATTCGCTTTTCCGTAGCAAGAATGATATTGATTTACAGCATACTTTGCAGTTTATTTCCACAATAATTTCTCAGGGAAGTAACCAGTAACGAGCCAATCTTCAAATAAATTCGTTCAATCATTAGATATTTAGAACACCAAAAAATATCCGAGATGAAAGGCAACTGTTTACTAGACAGTCTTTTAATATGTGTGAAGAATCTCCTCGCACTAGAAAAAAAACTTCGGGATAATTCTTAAACCTCGTGTGTCAAACGGAAATTGAGAAGTATATTAATATTCCAAATTGTGAAATTTTCATTTCACTTAACATATTTTCTTAATAGTAAGATTTCATAGACAGGAGATATTACACATTTATGGACCTCTTAGTAAGGTGATATGAAGGTTCATCTACCTGAAGCAGTCATATTCCCCCAAGAGGTCCATTAATTGTTTATTATACCAATAAAAAAAAGAATGAGTCAAAACACTTGACCGAGCCTTTGGTTATATTTCTTAGTGTTTGTAGAATCCTTATTGTTCAATAGTTTGGTTATTTCTTCATCGTTAGCAACATGAAAATGCTTCCTACCGTCTGCGTCCATTCTGATTGTTTACATAGAGCCTACAAGAAAGACAACTCTTGAAAGAATCAGGGAGAGGGTTGTCATGAGGGCACGTGCTCCAGTGAAATATGAAGTATTGTCATCCCTAGGGAGGACACGATGTTTTTAACGAATCATCTTCAGGGTAATACTGATGAGGTATAATAATTTTAGTTCGCCAAAGATTATCAATTTTAGCCAATGAAAATTGAAATTAGAAATGGACATTGCAATTGATTTGGTCAATACATTTTCAGACCCGGGGCTAATGCTTATATATATACATTTAACATAACAACCAAGATGTAATTATTTATTTCCAATTATGTTCAGATTTTTTTATATAAAAGTAAGAAAGGGGATAGAGATATCTATCAGACATTATGTTCTAGTAAAATAGCTCCTAAACCAGTATCAATTCTTAAGTGAAACACAATTTTCAACATTAATAATAGTGATTGGAAACTTATTTAGAATCTACCATTCAAAACTCTAAAAAGCACTTACAGTGGTTCCAAACGCGCATTAACAATCGAATCTTTGGTACAAATTGACTTTTAAACAAAATAAATAACTCAAACCCAGACTGTACGTTTTGTGAGATTGAAACTGAATCCACTGAACACCTTTTTGGAACTGTTAACATGTTAACACACTACTTCATCTTTTAATTCAATCACTTCGCAACTACAATATCAATTTGAACTTAACAAAAGAATCATTTATTTTTGGAAAACATGTAGATGAAATATTAAACAAGGTTGACAGTATGATTGTAATTTGGATCAAATATTACATTTTAATACCAAACTACAAAAATCCAATAGATGTCTTACATCTCTTCAACAACACATATAGATATTTTAAAATTGAAAAATCCTGCATACAATGACTTTGAAAACGTACTGGTCATGAGAGAATGGCAAATTTGGACAAATTATTTAGATCAATAAAAATGAACTCCGTATTACGCTCTTTTTATGTACCTACAACCGCTGCTGATTTTGAGCTACCATATCTATATTGGATACCTGTACTTCACAAAATCCCATATAAGCAGAGATACATAGCAGGATCCATCTAATGTTCTACCAAACCTTTATCTTTACTCCTTACCATGACACTGACAGCCGTTAAGGAGAAACTTCGGCAATACTGTACAGACTTATTAACGCAATCTTGACTTCGCGCTATTTATTTCATTGGCTTTGTCGTGTTTACAGAATGACAGGATGGAAAAATAGCGCTGCCCTTGAATTAGCGCAATGACATGAGCGCGAAAGGCGCTAATATTAGAATGGCGCTAAAATAAGTACCGTACAGTAATTAAACTATGCATTAAACTTTATAGGTAACAGACAAAATATTTAGGTGTTGTATCAACCTACATGTAAATTAACATCATATCTTGCTGTAAAATACAATTATACGTAATGTGAGATGCACGTCAAAACTTATCACCCACAATTGTACGTAATGTGAGATGCACGTAACAAATTATCCTCAACTTTCCTCCCTCCCCCAATGATTATTATTTTCAAACTCTTAACAATATCTCATAATGCTAAATCAAGTAATATTATACAATTATACAATGTTATGGCTTCACATAATAATGTTTTTAGTTTTTTAACTAATTTTACAGATATAATTTAATGATAACCGTGATAATGTGCTGCATTTATGTAGCGATGACTGTAAAAGATTAATAGATCTGAGGTTAATAAAGTCTGAAAAAAAGATGTAATGATTTTGTATATTTATCCAAGCAATCTATGACTGCATACGCGAGAAAAGCCACAGCACTACCCTATAGACGCATACCATTTCAAATATCAGATGATTTTGTTTTAAATATAGGCATAGTAACCATATTTCTAAAAACTGCAAAAATATCAAGTTGCAGAAAATATATATCACTTTCTGAGTTTCTTAATGTACAAAAGATACTTAGGACAGTAAAAATATCAATGCGTTTTTAAGGCTAATTATTTCATAATCATATTTTTAAACGTGTTGCAGGTGAATCATAAATGTCTGTGATATCACAAAGATATATCAAGGGATAAATTATCTTTTTTATGTATCTATTTCTCATTTTGTGATTTACCAGGGGTTTTGCTGACGAACCAAACAATTTTCTTTAATTTCAATACAGGTCAGAAGTGTATTTTCAATGATTGCCCATCATGACTGAGACAATTTCAGTGTAGTTTTACAATCGGTTTATTGTAGCCATTCATATCACTAAATGTTTTTTCTGCTTTGATATCGACAAATTAAATCACCGCTCTATATTATCGGTCTTATATTTTAATTCTACTTACAACAGGATTCCTTAGGGCGGCCGATTACCATAACTGGAGAGGACGTTTGGTTCTAGATGTTAAAGGGGCATTTAGCTGTGTTTTTTTTTCAAAACATTCCATTTCCTTTTTATTTCTTAGATTGATATACAATAACAAAAAAGGAAATACACAGGCATAAAAATTCTTAAATTCCTATATATATTGTGAAAATTGCCTCAGTTTGGCAATTATTCACTTGCAATTGATAAACTGAACCTTACCATTTGTATATGCATACCACACTGGACCTGACCTTATTTTCACAAAATATATAGGAATATAAGATTTTTTTTATGTCTGTGTATAGCTCTTATTTGTTATTGTACACCCAGTGCAAGCAGAAAAAATAGATAAAAACGAAACAAACACAGCTAATGCCCCTTTAGGCTGGGGACACATTGTATGTAAGTATTCAGTATCGGCGATATTACGCTACTAGAAGGATGGTATTAAAGATCCATACTCACGCAGGCATTATAAATACATGTATATTGATATAAAATACACGGCTGGACATCTGTAGTGTTAAGTTATTCGAATTCTTTTATAACACCCAAATACATGTATTGAAAACAAAATGATATATCAGACAGCGGGCACTTGAGCCCATCTGACATTCATGGACCGCCGTTCTGTTGTAATAAAGTAACTGTAAACAAACTCGCACTTGATATCTCGTTTGTCGCCATATATGATACTTTGTTTATTGCATTAAGTCATTCCATTTTCTTTTTGTTAAGTGTCCACTCTAAAATAAAAAAAACTTATCTTTCTATTAGGAAAAATAAACACAAACGACAGAAAGTCATGAGAACAAATGCAATTTTATGCAAATTTAATTATTTCCCTGATATGTTAGAATATTCGTTTTATGATCTCAAAACTATCTATCAGCGAACGCTAAACAGAGAAAAAACTTGGAATGGTCTTAATTTTAAACCATTTAAAACTTAATAAAATACCAATGGACCACTGCTGTGTGGAAGATACATAAAGGTCAACGACTTCAATTTCATCAGATAAGTTGGCAATTTATTGTGTTTTATCCACAATCTACAGTTTTCGGTTATACGATGGAGGTCGGTTTTAATGGTGGAGGGGAAACCCCGGTTATAATGTATTACATCATTACAGTACAAACACCTGTAACTGTTTAGGGATACAGATATATTTAATGCGAGAGAAATCAAATTCCCTTGAACCAAAGCGTAACAAGTAAATGTTGTATGCTCTGAAACAAAACACATTGAGAGAGACAACTCTTACAACCCACAAAAGGGTACAACTTGCCACACAACTCCACAGGAATAGGTACAAAACTTTTAACACCAGGGCCTGGCACCATAAAACTTGAGAATTTACTCAAGTCTGACAATATTCTCAATTTGGCCTGCTCAGCCAATCAAATTTCAGGATTTGTCAATGTTGAGTCCAATTTTTAGACTTACGTAATTTTCAAAGGGACATTAGCTGTGTTTACAAAAAAAAAATTATTTCAATTTTTTCTACTTTTACTACTTGTACAATAACAAAAAAACGATGAAAAAAAAAATTATATTCCTATATAGATTTTGTGAAAATAAGGTCAGGTTCAGTGTGGTATGTTTTTACAGATAGTAAGTCGAATTAATTAATTACAAGTGAATAATTGCCAAACTGGGTTTCTCAAAAAAATTTCACAAAATATATAAGAAATTAAGAATTTTTTTGCCTGTGTATATCACTTTTTTTGTTATTGTACATCACTCTATGTAGTAAAATTGGAAACACAGCTGATGCTCCCTATAAAGATACAAATTCATGGAGCCATTATTAGATTCATACTTGGCTCGGATAAAATTCCATCAACTTTTACTTTACTTCCAGAGTTCCATTTTATCAACATTCTCAATAATCGGTGTGCTTCTGAACTTTCAACGAATAAACAAAAACAATGATGAAATTGATTTATCTTTAATGAATTCTTGGTGTTCCATTTTAAGTTCAAGTCTTGATCATTACATTAATAGGTATAGTGAACAGACCTCATACAACCTAATAAAAAATTACAGGTGACATTCAATGACTATTGTTGTGAAACAAAAATTCTTAAAGGCATGTCAAGTCTCAATTTATTTCAGGTCTACAATGCTTGTGAATTTTACGATGGAATTAGATTTCACTCAGGTGGTTAATAAGTTTGATTCTTGACAATGAGGTGGGAATAGATTATCCATGGTATCTACACATGCAAAGAAATGACAATAATTTTCAAACACTGAAACCTGTCTTAAAAGGACATGGCACTGAACTTTCACATGTTTTTACAAAACTCTTCCTGAGAAACATGCTGGTGTTAAATCATCGCTTTAATTATACATTCTAAAAATATTATTTGTCTTAAATTGTTAACACCAAATTTCCTTGGAATATATGGAAGCCTTTTATGACAGATTACTTTGTAAATAATTACAAAACAGAATTAAGCCAGCAAAAGACTCAATCATATATTTATAATTAGCAATTTATAAATTTCAGGCATTCAGGTAAAACTGATAAAAAAAAGAAGTCTTGCCTCTGATTTAGGGAAATACTTTCATACAAGACTATGGTCAAAATTGTCATGACATCAGCAATATGTACCATTACAATGTACATATATCAGTTTCATTTTTTCATTAGACACTACAATAGTTTATATATGTGCCAAGTTATACACCTGCATAGATCTAAGTAAACCCCCTTTTTCCTTAACAATCAGAGCTACCTAAGAAATTGTTGAACATTTTGTTTGTTTTGGGGTTTTAAATATTAAGCACTGTCAATGTACCTCAATAAAGAAAGGTCAAATTCTGTGAGCCAATCCATATACATACCCACAAACACATACACACTGTCATACATGTACACACCATACAGATTAACAATGGTTAAAACAGGAGAGAAGACTAAACACTCGACACTTAAACTGGCAGTGTAGGACATATACATGTATAATAGTTTATATACACAATCTAGTGTTACAAAGATTATATAAATAGAACAAAAATTATTCACATACATATTCTTTTTTTTAAAACAATAATAACTGTCTTTTTAAGAATTATTTTACCTCTACAATAAGGCTTATTATCATGCAAAAATCATAACATTTCTATCGTATTACCTCCCTTGGAACAAGCAGAAAATTTCGTGCAGAGATAATATGAATCTAACAAGTGTATCTAAGGCAACAAATAAATATGTATTTGACTAAATATATACATACAGGAAAATATTTTGATATTCAGCGATGCTGAAGGTACAAGTAATACTCTTGTGGTTACTATGTTGGACAACCTTAACAAGTTAGCCCTTAACTTCAGTAAAACTAGCTTATTAAATTTCATCTCATTGACATACTCTGTTCCTTTCTCCCTTTCTCATTCATTTCTGTTATTTCAGAAATTCACATCAATTACTTTTACAGGCACACGGCTTACACTCACTGGCAGCAGTCGTACCAAAAATATAACATTACAAAATTAACATATATACATCATTTTACTCTTGTGTGAATATTTGGACGGAAATGTACAAAGTCCATCATATTGACAGATATTTTGAGACTTACTACTGTGTGTAACATTTCATAGGTGTTCGGAGGGGCGTTAAAATCCACCACCATAAAAACAGCTCTTCATACACAACACTTAAAACAACCGTTTTTAAAATAAAAATTTCAACAGAAAATTAAGGTAACTTAAAAGAGACGGGAGAAATGATGTCCGGCATCACAAAATGATGACAATATTTGAGCATTTCAGTGTTTGTCCACAAGAACAAATACATATGTTTCACAATGGAAAGTTGATATACTGATCAAATATGTCAATCAGTGATTCAACAAGTAGACATTGTGAATAAACAATGCATAGAACATCAGGGAAAAACAACAATAAATGATAATTGACATTGTACATCTCCTGTTCATCAACCAGTTAAGATGAACCTGTGACGTCATAATATTTATGAAATTGCTTCACTTTAGATAAATTCACATCTAAATAATGAGTGTGTGTTGAATGATGGCAAGAGTTTCCTCCCCTCACTTATATTACCAAAAGGAAAATTGCTTCAAATGGTTTATATTTCATCTTTCGATACTTGTCATAAACAATCACTCTCGCATGCTCTCGCTGAAACAGGAAGAAAAAAGAGTATTGAGAAAATAAAAGAATACATAGCAAAGTTATTTCCCTTCTCTTGGCCTCAAAGCCAATGTCAATGGATATAACTTTTGCAACTTAAAGGGGCATTAGCTGTGTTTACAAAAAAAATTCTATTTTTTCTACTTTTACTTGACTACAAAAACAAATAAGAGCTAAACATAGGCATAAAAATTCTTATATACCTGTATATTTTGTGAAAATAACATAAGGTTCAGTGCGGAATGCATATACAAATAGTAAGGTTGAGCTAATCAATAGGGAGCTTTCGAGTAAGCCCGGATTACCGTTATGATCCTGCATTTATTCGCGCCTTCTCAATTTTGTTCCTCATATGTTCTTCAGGTTTCATATTTACCTTCGCAACGTATGTAAAGTAAATGAAAATATTTTTACTTTTTAGTGCATTAAATTTATTTTGTATAAAGAAACCCAAGGGACCCTTAAAACATACCACAGTGGGTTATTTAGTTGATCGCCAAATTACTGAAATGTATCAGGCAGAGAAAAATGTGCGGACAGACCGGGAATCGAACCCAGGACCTTCCAAACACTTGCGGGCCACTTTTACCTATTGTGCTATGGGAGCCTATCTATATATTATCGAAACCAGAAATAACACTGAGGAACTTAGAATCATGCAAATGGTGATAATATAAGCAGGATAATAATGGTAATCCAGGCTAACTCGAAATTCCCAATTGGAATTGAAGAAGTGCCAAACCTGAGTTTCTCACAAAATATATAGGAATTTAATAATTTTTACACCTGTGTTTATTTCTTTTTTGTTATTGTATATCGATTTAAGCAATAAAAAAGGGGAAAAAAAGAAAAAAAAATGCAGCTAATTCCCCTTTAATAGATACATTTGTACCATTAAAATTTCATAAAAATCAACATAATTTACATATCAAATGCTTATTGAGATAGAAAATATATCGTTAGTGTCTTAAAATACAGGCTGTTTTTGGATTTGGAAGAAAAACAAAACTGGTGACTTGTTTGAACCGAGTTTAAATACAACCTGTGTTTAGAGAGACCAACCATCTACTATGTTTATCCTGCTACTCAAATAATTTACACCACAATTATAATCTATTGAAAACAATATGGGCACCAACAATTTGTCCAAAAATATTTAACAAATATGTAAGATGCTATAGGACATATGTCATTCCAATGATAAGCTCCAAGTCAAGGTCACTAGACAAGTTAAGAACAAAATAGCATATATTTGATATCTGTCACTGACCGAATAAACTCGGCAACTGATATACAACATTTCTGGGGGCCTTAGTTACAAGATAAATTTTTTTTTCAATCGGTTGCTGAAAAATACTCTTTTGAAATGTATCTTAAATATCAGAATGTTTCATGATGCAATGGCGACCAACTTAAAATGTGATCAAAATAAAACTATACAAATTTTATTCAATTTTTTTGATATAATGCTACATTCATGTAAGCTTACCAAAGATCCATCACCTTTATGCTTCAATTTAACAAGGTTTGAATGGTGGTCTAGAAGATGCAGTGGACATTTTTGAATTTTGACCCAATCTGCTGGACGCTGTGCTGGCATGTGAGAGACGACCTGAAAACAAACAAGGGACATTTTCAGGCATTTTCCATACACAAAAAAAATCAATAATCAATCAATCAATCACACACACATGCAGGCACCCGCTCTCACGCTCTCGCTCTCTCTCTCTGTGCAATCTAAAACTAATACAATGGATGACATGTATAAAACAATTCCTATTATGTCATTACAGGACAAATCTATGTTCAGAAATCAGAGAGAGCAAAGAGTTGGAATACATATCCTTACTTCTGTATACACAGACAAATAACTTCTTAATAAAAACCCATTATTATTACAATTATAGCATGATTTTGTCATTATAATAAAACTGCAAAAATCAATAAGACCACAGTGGTAGGAAAAGGGAGTAGTCAATTTAACAATTTTAGTTACCTATATGTACATACTAAATTCAAAGTGAATTGGCCAATTGACCTATTGCCAAATGCCTGACATGGCACCTTTTGGCAAACTTTTCCATTGTGACGTCACAATCAAATTGCCCATCAAACGTATGTGTGATTATGACGTCACAATCGAATGACGTCAAAAACACACATGGAGAGCCAAGTTTCAAACATTTGGCGATAGGTCAATTGGTTTTTGAGAGAAAAAGTTCAAAATATCACAAATTTTATGTGAAACACACACTGGTTCAATGCATGCCTGGGCTACATATATCTACAGTGATAAACAACAATAAGGAGCAATAGTCCATCTGAGTGAATAGGATGATGTTACTGTCAAAATTTGTTGTTAACAAATATCACAAATACAGGTACTGAACATATGGCATATCGATACGTAACAAAAACCCCTACATAATACAATCCACCGATGTGATTAGAATGCTAGAGGCTGTATGTCGAACATGTGTCTGAGTTCATTGGCACTACCATTTCCATTTAGTGTATTTAGAACAATCACATGCAAACTATGTGAACTACTCAAGTTTCACTTAGCACTACCTTTAACTCACCAACCCCTATGATCACATTTAGACTCACCCATATCAATAAAAAGTATGGTCTACTGTCATAATCAGGGGTGAACAAGTTACTTGTATGTGTCAAATTATTGTAAGCTTTGGATTCTAAATCAAACACTCCTCAATTCTGACAGTGGACTTTACCATTCTTTGAAATGGGCCAGTCCAAATATGGCTACAGGGGGTCAATGATATAAGCACAGATAAAAGCCCATCACTCTCTGCACAACAACAAAATACTGGACAGCACAATTAATACATCACTGCTTGACATGCAGATGTCTATTACATTCATAACAAAGTAATATGTGAGAGATATTTCTAAAAGTTGTATGTACATCTAACAATTTGTTTGTTATTGAGTGTTATGTGTTATTTCATTCTTGTTTAAATATCATTCACCAGGATGTGCTTACCTTTTTCTATAAATGAAAGAGATTCACCAAATATTAACAAATTTAAGACATTGTACATGTTGTATACACAGGTATTGTATAGTTGCATTTTAAACAGTTGTATTTATTTCAGTGGGGAATTATACATTTATGTTAATCACTGAATGAAAGACCAAAGTTGTGTTTTAATGACTATTAACAATCATGATGGTATGAAATACAATACATTCTTTTAATCATATAGGTGTATAATAAGTTGAAATGGCACAAAAGTCGAGGATTTGCATTTTAAGTGAATTTTCCTAGGTCAAGACCTTGTGGAGACAGAATTAAGTGTTTGCATTTCAAGTGATTTTCCTAGGTCAAGTCCTACGGGAGTTAAACATAAGACTTCTACATAGATAGAGATTCTTCCTTCACCAAATTAGAAGTGATAGTCACAGCTCTTTTAGTTAAGACCTAGAACTGAGGTTTAATGTTGCGGTAAGAATGGTATGCTGAATAAACTTCACTGCATTGACATAAAACATTAAAATACTATGGGTATTTTATCATCATCATATGAAGGCTCCAACAATAATTAACACATTAAAACCTCTCATTATGGTCTTCCCATTACTACAGTTGAAATACCTTGTAGTTGACTCTGAAATTAAAGGGAGACGACTCTAATTATACTTACTACCAACACTCTTGTCAGATAGAGCTCCATCAAGATACATGTCAAGCTTGTCAATATCTCCTGACTTAAATGCATCCTGAGTAGCAGGTAATTTGTCCTTTATCTTGACTCCATTTGCAACATTCTGATTGGGGGTACCAGTGAATAAACCTTCGGGAAAATCTTTATAGGCCTTTCTCATACCTGTATAAAGAAATAGGTCAAATAACAGGGATACTTGATAAAAGGCTTAACTACAAAATTGTTTTTCTGCATATAAGTAATGTATAAGTGAAAATGAAAAACTGACATTGTTCACTAAATGTACCAATTGATTATAATTTCATTTTTACTATTCGGGTCGAGTGTCAACAAGAAGTATGTCAGGGATTGAAAGTAATATCTGTAGGACTGCCCTTGCCTTTTGCGGGTAAACTGGCAAACTTTCCCACAAAATCAGTATAGGTTCCAGAGGAATGCGAACCAGTTCTGACTAGAAGTGAGAGACTTCATGGTTTAAAGAGCCATACTTTAAGCATTCAGTCAAAGAGGTCCAAGGGGTATCCTGATAATCAAAATTCTGCCACTATAGATTCCCAGAAATTTTTAAAACGATTAAAATTATGATTGTACAAGACAATTTTTCAATGTAAAAACATCTTGTTGTATTGTCAAAATTTCCCCATAAAATCTACATAGCAATTGAAAAAAAAGGTTTCAGCTAAACGAAGAACAATTTTTAATACTCAATATTTTTTCAGTTTTATGGTGGTGGCCAGTTTTTAATGGTAGAGGAGAGAACCTCATTACAATGTACTCGGGAAGAGACCAGCAGGTTTCTGCAAGTAAACTAGAAAGCTTTCTAACTATAATCAACTTAGGTTCCCGCAGGGTTCTAATCTGTACTGACTGAAATTGAGAGACTTAGTTTAAATCACAATGCTATAACCACTCGGCAATTGAGACACCTAACAGACAGGAAAACTTATTGAAGATTTTTGAATGTATTTTATGTAATACTTGCCTCCTGATAAAATAAACACATTATCATAACCTCTTTGCACTAGTGTAGATGCAGCATACGGTGCATTTGTTTCATCCTCATCACATATAATAATAATTTTTCCCTCCTTGTTTTTCTGTACAGTGTTAAGAAAAATAAAAGGTACTTGATGCATTACAAGACATAACATTTGTAAATCAAAAGAATCCGTGGAGGTGGGGGGGAGGGGTTATCTCTTATAATTGGGCTGATTTCCGACATGTATGTATAGACCATACTGTCAATGAAACACGTGATGCTTGGTCTGTCCCTGAGAAAATGTGAGCCAAGGTTCTTAATCACAGCCAAAAGTTGATAATACAAGTAAATGGCTTCATTTGACATCCCATCGTCATCTACTTCCATTATATTCCAGGATTAACTCATTCACCCCTAAGACATATTTGCACTGGTCTAAGCCATTGATTTATAGCAGAGTTCATTGTTTTTCAGGGGTTGAGTCAATGACTTACACAGATGCAAATCTTGAGTTAGAACATGTGCTTACAGTAATACACAAAAAAGGATACATATGCTAACATATCTTTGGTTTCATAATTTGTGGCCCTGGATAGCATTGACTTAGGATAGTTCAGGGCTGCAAAAGAAGAAAACAAATATTAGACAATCTGTGTGTTTGAAAAAGGCAGCTTTTATTCCATACATTAACACTGCTGGCAGATCTCACATACTCGAATTAATCAGTAATTATGACAGATTTTTAGAAGTAGGTCAAATGGCTTTATTTAGGTCATGAGGTCATGTTCCAATTGAAAGTGCCAATCAGAAGGATTGCACATTTAAAACATCAATGCTGTACTCCTCATGTTTCAGAGGTTAAGCCAAGATAAAAGTTATTTTGAAAAGTAGGTCAAACAGCATTATCTATGCCACAACAACTAAAGTCAGAATACCATCTGAAAAAACTTATCATAAGAATTGTACAAGTAAAATATAAAACATATACTTTCTCTTGTCAAAAGTTATAACCAAAGTTGATGATTTTTAAAAAAAAAAAAAAAAAATATGCCAATAAGTCAAATGGAATTATCTAGGTCACAAGGTCACAGGCCATGGTACCATCTTATGGCAATGCAGTGAGGTTCTTCAAGAGTCTCTATCTCTTTTGTTTTACATCTTAACCCATTAATCCCGGACGACACATTTGGGCTAGCCTATGTCATTGACTTAAAATAGAGTCCATTAATTGTTCAAGGTTAAATGCGTATGATCCCAAACTGTGAATCAAACCTAGGACCTCTCAATTGTGAGTCTAACACTCAACCACTAGACCACCACATGCAGTAATGCCATTTCAAGTCAAGCCACTAGTGAAATAATCTGTATATAATTCAAATTGACTGATGTTTTACATCACTTATACAGCAATGTACTATCTGTTTATACTGGTACATAGGAAAGCCACTGGCTGAGAAAAGGATCCTTAGGATAATTAAACATGTGTGGAATATTACAACATGCGAATGAGCACAAGCCAAAACAACTCTTTCTGGTTCTGGCGTGAAAATCTTAAGAAATATTATTTCGCACAGAATTCCTTGTTTTCTTGCATTTCCAGAGGCATATATTCCATATAGGCTAATAGGCTAATACACAAAAAAAATTTCAAGGATACTGTCCCCTCCTGCACCTACCACCTCTCAACGCGAATGATTGAAGCCTGCAGCTTCATCCTAGCCATCACATATATCTTTTTAAATATCTGCCGCTGACTTCATTGGTCATGTCATAAAGACCCTTTTCTTAGCTGCTGACTCATATAAAATGTTTAAAAAATGTTTTTTTTTTCTAGTTATAACTTTTGTAAAGAATCAAGATTATCTTATAATGAGAAGAATATTCATTTTTCAAATGAACATGAAACAAATACAGTCATCCATGTTTACCTGTAATTATGTGGAATTCATTATAATGGTCCGACTCTCGGATATCTAACAACAGGTATGGCCGGTCATCTATAGGAATTCTTGACTGTGCTGGAGCAGGTCTGTCTGTGTCAATCTCCCCAACTCCTTTAATAACCCTACAAAAGTGATTAAATCACTTGTTCAAACATGCTCAACTAAACTCTTTTTATGCTTAACTGTACACAAAAAAGATAGGAATTGTGCAAAATCAGGAGATCAAATAAATTTCAAAATGTACAAAACTCAACAAAAGTGACAACTAACTTGAGAGTCCAATTCATTGGCCATTAACTTTGGCACTCACAAGATAAAAAGAGTCTCTCCATGGGTCAAATTCATAAAATCATTTAGCTGAGCAGTTCTCTGTGATTTTGTAAGACAACAAATCTTTAAGTGTAACTATAATATGTCATATTAAAGATAAATGTCTATCACAACTGATATAGTCCAGTGTGAACAAAACTGACTCACCTGTGATAACGTATGATAAAAAAAAAGCTCACTTCATTATCAAACAGAAAACATATGGTTTAGGCTTGGGGCAAGAATGATCCCCAGGTATTTCTGCTCAGCACCAATTAACTTGTTTTGACACAAGAAAGGAGAAAATACAGTGGAACCTGTCTTGAAAGACCACTCTCATGAACACCATGTTTTGAGACCACTCTCATGAAAGATCACCTGTCTTTTGAGACCACATTCTGAAAATCACATGGTTAAGTTATCTGTCAGATAAAACCTCTCAAGAGAGCCCACCTGTCTTAAGAGACCACATTTTAGTGGCAGATGGGGTGGTCTCTCAAAATAGGTTCCACTGTTTATGAATTATGGTTTAAGTAGGCTGATAAGTAAAGGTCACTGATAACATTTGCTAGAATAGCCATATGAACCTGTACATAGACTCTGCGTGTTGTGCAGACCACATTTTTTAACTGGAGATTGCCTGAATTTTCAATGTAGCAATTACTGTCATGGTAACAAATTATTTTATCACAAAAGAAATGATATACTAAAATTTCTTATTGTGACAAGGATGCTACAGTGGAACCTGTCTTGAAAGACCACTCTCATGACAGATCACCTGTCTTCTGAGACCACATTCTAAAATCCACATGGTTAAAAAATCCTTTAAATAAAACCTCTTTTGAGAGATCATCTGTCTTACAATATCACATTTCAGTGGGAAATGGGGTGGTCTCTCAAGACAAGTTTCACTGTACTGAAAGTGAAACTAAACAAAATATGTGTGTAGCCTTGATTAGTCTCAAATGATTTTTATCGATTTCACACAAAAAGTTTACAAGCATTTTTTTCTTTTACAAAAGCCAACAACTAATGTATAAAATATACCATGGGGAAGATTGCTGTCAAGTTTGATCAATGAAAGTAAATTATGAAAGAGTGCATGTAATACATACACATTTACATTTCAATCAATATTCTTCAGATACCTCCTAATCAATGCATACATGTTGTATATCATATAAAAAATCTGTCATGATACAATAAAACAAACATGGCAACTTGCACTTAAATAAAACACACCATTTAATACTTATAGAATAAAATTGTCATTAGTTAAATACAGGAGATTAATGTGTATGATTTACAAACATGAGATGCAAATCTGTATAGAACGCTCATATTTACGAAGAGGTAGATAAAGCAATTCTTTACAGTATGGTTTAACATTAAAGACATAATATAGCCAAATATCACACATTTATAGAAGGTGTGGTACATATATTAACTAACCCTTGTAAAGTTGATCGAGCACCAGATTTTCGACCATCGCCCTGACTTCTATCTGTCGGCCCTGGTGATGGACTAATTGGCATTTGTTGCTGTATCTGCTGAATTTCAAAGTCTGTTGAGTCAGGTCTGTCATTATAACCATTGTCTTTAAGAGAAACACAAAGACTGATTTCAACAAAATTGAGAAGAGACACTGCAGGTCTTACATAAAACATCTGAGATTTGAATCTGTTCTTGAACTAAAATGTGTAGCTCAAAGTTTGATAAGCATTTCAAAGTGCAGTAACTAGTTGTTTTAATTTTACTTATTACTCATGAGTAGCACAGTAGTTACAACATTCATTTTACAAACAGGAACCCTCAATTAACACTCCCAAACAAAGCAGTCCTCGGGGAGATATGACTGCCTCAGGTAAACAAACCTTCATATCACCCTACAACCAGGGATATATATGTATATTGTTGATGCAGACAGACAGACAGACAGGACATAAATCACCAATCACAGACTGGTATTTGCTTCCCAATTCAGTCAATAAACAAACTTACTTTCATTGCAAGTAGTCACCAGTGACCCAAGTTGATCATGAAAATGTACAGTGTAACTATATTTTGTAAACCTTGCTCCCGTTTAATTTTCGTCCTTGATGTGAGAGCAAATTAAAAATGAATGCAAATTTTTTGAAGCTAAATAATTGAAGCACATATCGATCTATCTGTCTATCTATCTATCTATCTATCTATCTATATATATGTATATATATATATATATATATATATGCGATCCATGAAACTATGGTGAATTAGGGCAAATTTATGATGATGTGAATGTGGGTTTTTTTTTTGTCGTAAAATAGTGAAAATAAGTAGGTGCAAAATTTCCAGTTAGTAGTGCATAATTCTGGGTTTATAGGTTTAAAAGCAAAACCATTAATCCAGTGACACCCTGTAAAATAATTGACAGAGATTGCCTACCTTTATCCTAATTAGTCTTAAAAATTATCATTATCAAAACTTTAATGCCAATAAGTTCTATCATTGTTGTAGTTATTTAACGTCCCACTCAAGAATCTTTCACTTATATGGAGCCTTCACCAAATGGCTTCAAATTTTGGCCTATGCTCAGCACTTAGGACCATTGAGCAGTGAGGGTTCTTTAAAGCGCCGACATCTACTGTGACACGGGACCTTGGTTTTTACAGTCTCATCCGAAGGAGAGTTCTATTGTCTATAGAGTGAAGTAAGAAAATCAGAATAGAGAAGTTATTTTTACCTAATACTGATTCATTCCTGCTATTGTAGCGTTCTACTTGTACAACCTGCAAAAGAAAGAAAAGTTGATGCTTTAAGAAAATTATCATATGAAATTCACATTTGAAGTTTTACTGAAAGCGTGAATTTTCAAATTCACTTGAAAATACAGAACATGTATTTGAAATTCATAATGCTCTCAAAATTTTTGACCGGGCAATTTGAATAACATTTGCAAAATACATTGTGCAATACATTTATTTTGATTTCAATTCCTTATCTTCTATTTGTCTGTATAAAATTATTTCTGCAATTCCCAGACATCTAATGTGTGTGTGTGTGCATGTGTCTGTGCAAGTATGTGTGTGCATGCACAAGTATGTGTGTGCATGCACAAGTGTGTGTGTGTGTGTGTGGGAGAGAGAGAGAGAGAGAGAGAGAGAGAGAGAGAGAGAGAGAGAGAGAGAGAGAGAGAGAGAGAGAGAGAGAGAGAGAGAGAGAGAGAGAGAGAGAGAGAGAAAGAAAGAAAGATTCTGCAAATCCTGAAATCTGGCTAAGCAAGACCAGTTGAGAATATTCTCAAGACATAAGTAAATGCTAAAGTTATATGTTGCCTAGCCCTGGACAGCAAAAACAGTCTTCACTATTACAGACCTGAACCTTGGCCCAAGTGACCTATCAAAAATAAGATCTGCTATTGAAACAAATTCTCTCTTAGAGCAAAAGGTTTATATTGGTGTATTTTTTAGAGAAATGTACAAACTGTAAAAACTGCAAAGTATATCAGAACTAATACTCACTAACACTTATAGATTTACTTCCTACTATAAAGCATATACATAAATTTATGTTATTTAGGAGAGGAGATCTTCCATAAGATGAAATGTATCGTATTTAAAAACTATACAAAATCCTCTTACTTAATTCTCAAATATTAACACATTGCCAATTTGGCCAAGGGATTATTTCTCTTTTTTATAGTACTTCATATACTTGCACTCATTGAGACTTCTCCAGGTTGGTGTATATGGATGACCGACATGGAATACGGGACTTTATTTTTATATCACTTATAACCATATGGCAAAATCTCTGGTAAATACATATTGTGAGCTAATAAAGGTCACATTGGTACAGTACTCAGATTCTTTAAATTTACCAATACGTCTTGTGTGATGCCAAGACCCTAATTTCAACCTTTTGGCTACACCAACATTTTGTTATTGTTTTTGAACTGAAGAGATTTAACCGATTGGTTTTGAAGAGTCAAAAGTGCTCAAAAGTTCAAATACACAACAACAGATTAATGAAAACAAATAGCACACCTATATACTGACACTGGTGACTGAAACAGTCATTTATCAGAATCTACAAAGTTCTCTAGACTTCACAGTTGCTACCAATGCTTTTCTGTGCTAAGTTTTGAGACTAATGTACGGATTATTCATTGAATTCCGATCATTTGTCTGAAGAACTTACAGAAAATTTTAAGACAACATGAATGAAACTTCGGCTTTAGGATTAATTCATACATGACTTAAGATTTATTTACTGTGAACAAAGACATTTAAATTACGTAATTATACAAACCAAAGTAACAGAAATAGTAGAACATAAAGAATCTAAATGGATATCTGCCATGAACTGGATTTATTGAACTGTAGTTTTTAATTTTCACCTATACTTGCCTCATGTACCTTATAACTGGTAATTATATAAATAAAGTTTCTGACAGCGCTAAAAATTAACATGATCAATGATCAGCAGCATCATGGCTTGTATAATGAAGATTTCAGAATTTTTCTAATAACATTAAAATGTCATCCATTTCTTAAACCAGTGATTCTTCAGAAGAAGCAGCAAATGTCTAAAACTCAATGAAAATCTAATATTTTCCATTTGCTTTGGTGCCGGTGACCTTGTCCTTTGACAATATGACCTTGAAACTTGTCACAATGATCTTTGGCTTATTACTCATAATTTTCTTTTATACATCTTTGTATACAAAAAGTCAATCAGTTTTGAGTTAATTAGCCATTTCTATATAAAGCCATACCATATGTGAATTGAACTGCCTAAGACTTATTTATTAACAGATTTCATTTCATTTGTAAACAGTAATGCAGACCAAATTTGAAAGAAAACTAATCATTGGTTCATGAGAAGAGGTACTAAATTTTTACCCTTTTGGGGCCTCTATGGGTACTAGCCCCCTTTTGTTTGCAAACTTGAAGACCCTTCCATGGACCAAGCTCCATGATAGATTGGGTCATAGCAATGGCTGCCTCGTTCATTCAAGCTACCAGAGATTAGTAAGTATATCCTCCATAAAAAAGAAAATAAGGGAGATATACAACGTTTTACCTAAAACAGAAAATCTTATTTTGAGACATTTGTTGGAAAATACTTTATTCTTTACTTTGAAACTCCAAATTGTATGGGACTTTAAGCATATTTTGGAGAGAAATACAGGCCATTTTTGCAATTGGGAATGGGTCCTGTAACTCGCCCAAAAATGGCCTAGGAAAACCCCTGACATTTATAGTTACTTGAAGTACTTACCAACTGGATAAATGTTGAGATTTTCATTCGCTTAAAAATTTCATCTTTCTTGAATTTGTAGTCTGAAACAGAAATAAAGAAAGATGTTTAAACTGTTCTAAGTCTTATCATTTGTTTGAAATAATTCAAGTTTGAATGGTTAAATCAAGACAAGATTTCGATGATACTCAACACGGGGATTATAAGGTCAAAGTCAATATCTGTCACTTAGCAACTGAATATGACATCAGTCTAGATCTCATGACATAAGGATTATGCAAAATACACCACTGATATGGAAGAGGTAATTTAAAACCAATGTTGTGTTTTTGACATTGAGAGGACAACTGGGCATGCATGTACTACTTACATATATGCCAGGTATATAATTTATTTTTTAATTTGTGTAGCATTACCTAAACAAGAAATATCAAAAACAAGAATCCAACTGGTTTAAATTAATTATAATTATACTATACACATCCATCTTGAATGGCAAGTGCCACTGTTCTTTTACCTCAGAATTTTTCACTTGTAAGGAGATGTAATCAGCTAAAGGTAAAGTGCCATCAATTTTTGTCCTGTGCTATGGATTAATGCAAATGCAGTGAGGGTTCCTTAATGTGACAGGTCTGCCTTAGTTGAAAGTCTCATCCAATAGAGCCTGAAGAACCCTTGTAGGAGGAACAGTCCCTGTCCTTTTTTAAAGTCTTAGGAATAACCCAGTACCAAGAATCAACCTTGGGACCGTCCACTTGTGTTATGAAGGAAAAGACCACTTGTGTCATGAAGGAACAGTCACTACCCCTTTTTAAAGTCTTTAATAGGAATACCGGTAACCCTAAACCAGGAATCAAAATTAGGACTCCACTTGTATTGTGGGTTGAATGCTATACCATTATCCAGCTGTGAGTGGTTTACCCCTATTTTTCACTGCCCAATGGGTCATACTGGTATACTAGAAATATACATGTACCCTATTTACCTAGAAGGTGATATGACGACATCCAAAGATAGCAAGAGTAATATATGATTTTACACATGTGCTGAATGTAACAATTATTTTTGTAAGGATTCTGCAAATATTAGTAAAAGAATGAACTAAAAATGAAATCTCAATGAAAGAAAAGTTGTAGAGAAGAGAAAATTTATGGCATTTTTAACAACTAAAAGATTATGGCCATTTACACAATATTGTGTACACAGTCAATTTGTGAACATCAGTTCCTTTCTGGTTATAGATTATAGCATAAGATGAAGAAAATCTCAGTATATCTTTAGAATAAATGTTCTGCTTACCTAGACTTAACAAGGTAAAACTTTGTATTATTTCACACTTACATTTACTAAGCTTACATTAAATAAAGCCTGTATAAGTACATCTATTGGCCCTATCTGAAAGTAAATATTTGACCTTAGATTTCAATGACTCTGACACCCTTAAATCCAAACTTGAATCTATTAGATTTGTTCTAGAAGTTTTTAGGTAAATTTAATACAGGTGCTTTTAAAAAATAATTTTCATTACTCTAAATTGTACAAATACACTTAACTGTATAAAAAGTCAATGAAAACATGTTAGGTAAACTTCTTTCATCAAGTGTATGTTGGGTACACATAAATTACATAACAGTTTTAAAATCACTTAACTCAAAACTTCAAACTATATTTAATCAAACTTTATCAGTGAAGCTATCATTACAGTCAAATGATTTGAAACTTTCAAACACAAACATCAGACATTATATAATGCCAACAACAGTAACGGTTTATTGACAGTGTTACAATGTGAAATAAGACCACAAGCAATGTACATTTGACATAACAGTAGGACAGATTTAGTGAGGTATACTTGTAAAGTCCATCCTAAAGGTAATCAAGTGAAACCTGTCTATAAAGACCACTCTTAAGATAGACCACCTGTCTTTTAAGACCACAATCTGAAAATCATTTGGTTAAATAATCCTTTAAGTAAAACCTCCTTTGAGAGATCACATTTCAGTGGCAGATGGGGTGGTCTCTCAAGGCAGGTTCTACTTTACTACCTCAAATTCTGGACAGAAATTCAGCGGTGAGTTAATACCGCATAAGCAGAAATTTTAGCAAGGATTCAATTTTGGCATTACTAGCGTGGTAGTTGAGATCGCTAAAACTGAATATCGCTAACAATTAATTCCTTATCGTAGGTAAGAGCTATCTTTTTTAAATCATAAAATCACTAACATTATTTCTCCCAAAAATAACATAAAATTTCCAATTATACTTGATGCTGACAATGAACAAAATCAAAAATGCTCTCATGATATTTTAGCTCCAGTTTGAAAAATTATCTGTGCACTATGTACTATATATCTGTTAAGTTTTGTCAGCCAATGAAATGTACAATTTGAAAGTCTTATAGCTCAATTCACAAAATTTAGGGGTCAGAGTAACCTTTTGATTATCACTGTGACACAATCAATTCCACTGGCTCACAGGAAGTGTGTTTTATAACAAACTGAACATAAGATAATAAGGAATGATTACCAGTGTGTAATTTACCAGTGTGTAATTTTAATGTATTACCTAAAATCTAAACCTGTCCAGGTCAAGAAAGGGTTCACAAGACTCCATCCTGCCAGGTTATATAGAGGATACATGTATTTGCCAATTTTTTATGAATAAGATTTTTAAAAAAAATTTCCTGTTAAGTTACGTTACCTGGTGTTTTGTGCAAGTTTTTGTCATTATATTAGCCTATGATGAGACAGCATACCTAACATGTTGACATATTTATATGACAATGTGACATCACGATAAAAGGATCAACGTATTGAAAAAGTGACATATTCATGGCAAATATTTTGAAATATTAATTTCACATGACAACATAATTTTATGAGTAGTTAACATATCCAACAAAATGTTCTGACATTTTTTGATAAATTCCTAAATGACAATTATGTCAATCCCGGGAATTTGTCATATTGAATGTGTCTCTGTTCATTAGTATAAAAGACATATATTTTTCTGTGTAAGATTTGGAACCTTCAAACATTTCTCAATTTCAAACCTATATCACCTGAATATAAAGTTCATTGCAGTCATATTTAAGTTTGTATCAAGAATCTTTCAATAAGAGCAAATCTAAAATACATTTTACAGCTTACAGTGTACCACAAAACAGGATAATGGTCATATTATATCTAATAACAAGGTAATTAAACCTAACAATATGAGTTTGTGTTGCCCTCAAGTCAACCCCTCCGACATTTTAAGTACACAATCAAATTAATGTCATCATAATGTATCGTTTTCAAATCATACAGATAGAAATACATAACGCAAAACACAGACCTTCAGTTCAGCTTTACTTAACATATTTGATTTGAAACTGTATAAAAGTAAATTACCAACATATAGCCATTATAGGGAAGGTGTCACACTCATGCTTACTAAGAACAAACAGAATTGGGGGATTATGCAAACATCCCTACTTAAGGTCTAATTAATGTTAAGACCTGCAAACTCTTACCAGTTGTATTGAAGTGGTTTTGTGAGGGGTCAAATAACATTGCTAAGGATGATGAATGGTGACTGCAAATAAAGTAAATGAAATATTTTCATTGTTGAAACCACTGAAGTTCTATTTTATGTTCTCGAGCAATGCACCAATGACTTTCACAATGTCTCATAGAATGAAGGTTAGATTTTAAATCTGACCGGAGACGTTAGCATTGATAGCGACCATACCAGAGACATTAGCTTTGGTAGTGACCAAACCAAAGACGTGAACATTGGTAGTGACAAGACCAGAGACATCAGCATTGATAGTGACCAGACCAAAGACATCAGCATTGGTAGTGACCAGACCAGAGACTTTAGCATTGGTAGTGACCAGACCAAAGACTTTAGCATTGGTAGTGACCAGACCAAAGACTTTAGCATTGGTAGTGACCAGACCAAAGATGTTAGCAGTGGTAGTGACCAGATCAGAAATGTTAGCAATGGTAGTGACCAGACCAAAGACATCAGCATTGGTAGTGACCAGATCAGAAATGTTAGCAATGGTAGTGACCAGACCAAAGACATCAGCATTGGTAGTGACCAACCGAGAGATGTTAGCAATGGTAGTGACCAGACGAGAGATGTTAGCATTGGTAGTGACCAGACGAGAGATGTTAGCATTGGTAATGACCAGACCAAATCAGTGACATTAGCTTTGGTAGTGACCAAAGTAGTTAGCATTGGTAGTGACCAGACAGAGATGTTAGCATTGGTAGTGACCAGATCAGAAACATTAGGAATAGTAGTGACCAAAGTCGTTAGCATTGACCAGGCAGATATGTTAGAATAGGTAGTGACCAGATCAGAAACATTAGTAATGGTAGTGACCAAAGTCATTAGAATTGGTAGTGACCAGACAGAGATGTTAGCAATGGTAGTGACAAATTCCTTTATCCTCTTTCAGAAGCATCTTAAAACAAAGAATTTGCATAGGGGCATACAAAAGGTAACCAATATGAAACTTCACCTTTTACTGAATAAATAACCATAGAAACCAAAAATTATCAACCGGCCATAAAATAAGATCAAAGAGCTTATACCAAAGAAACCTGTAAATACAAAAAAACTAAATGATTTTAATTAAAGTATATAAAGTTATATGACCGACGTTGTTTCATATTTACTAGTAATAAACACCTTTTCCTATTTATATAGCAACTTAAAAGTTCAATTTCTTAAAATCCAGTGAAACCTGTATTGAGAGACCACCCCAACTGCCACTGGAATGTGGTTTGTCAAGACAGGTGGTCTCTCCCATAAGAAGTTTTATTTACAGGTTTATTTAACCAACTAGTTTTCAGAATGTGGTCCCAGATGACAGGAGTGGTCTTTCAAGACAGGTTTCACTGTAAAAGATACATAAATGTACACTTACACTTCAAATGACAATTAAAACCTTTTTTAACTCCTTTTTTGCGTGGTAAGCCGACGTAGACAAAAAATTGTCCTTTTCCAGATTTATCAGACACAGATGATTTAGAATGGGTGTCCCTTTCCTTTGAATTCATGTTAGTCCGAGTTGTAATATATCTTAAGCTTATAACTTTTGTGCATAAATTCCCCTATCAATCCTAAACTGACACAAAGATTCCACTTACAGAAAAATGTCTGGTTATTAGACACATCTGGTAATAAGACTCACTTGATAATTGTACCCCAAACACATGCACCTATATATTATTTTCCATAGACAAATGCCAGCAATTACAATTAAAGCACCAGTATACCTTGTATTTCATTATCGAAGTGAAATAAACTTTCTTTTAACAATCAATTTCCTGTAACTCAGATATATTAGATATCTGTCTAAAAGGCAACTGGTATGATATCAACAGTCTAATTTAAAGATTTCATCACAAAAAAAATATCATTTTCCCAACTATTTCACAACAATTCAACCTGCAGCAAAATCTCAAATGACTCAAGGCAAAGATCATAGTATAGAGGATACACAATAGTTTCCAGGGCTTTTCAGTTCAACATAAGGCTCTAGGGCAGAAGAATGCTCACAGTACAAACACAATGTTGTCAATGCATATAATAGAGTTCAAATTCTTTTGAGAGAGACTGTACCAAATTGTGGTTTAATAATGAAATGAGGTAATAACTTACAACCATACTGAATATATATTAGATGTATGATTCAGGAGTACTAGAATTGCAGCTATAACAATTCAAAAACTTTTTAAAATGACCTTCTTTTGATCTGGAAATGGTGAAATAATTGCATTAAAGGCAAACTTCTTGTAAAGGACACCTGTTTATAATGACCACATTAAGCAAGTCTTTTTCTATAGTTTCCATGGGGTCGATATTTGGCCCTATTCCCAATGCAAAATATATGTGTACACAGCAGATGGACTAACAGAATCTGTTAGGAAATTATAATGAACCTAAAAGAGATTCCATTACATTAAAATTTATGTGTGAGCAAACTCCTTCCCAACATGACACAAATTCACATTAAAATTACCAAATGTGTCTCCAATTGTGGCAACTTCTCAAAACTGACAGACAAAGTCCTGTTAGGTTCAGAAAGCTCACCAATTATACAAGGAATCTCTTCCAGTACTGTCTGATAGAGCAAATGTGCCTACAGGTTATATAAGGAATCTCTAAAACTTTATCAATACTGGATGGTAGAGCCTTACAGGATATACCAGGAATCTCTATCAGTACTGAATGGTAGACAACAGCACATGTATTTACAAATTATATAAGGAATCTCTACGGGTAGTGGATGGTAGAGAATTTACATACATGTTTTTTTTACAAGAAATCTGTATTAATACTGAATGGTAGAGACTAGAGTACATCTACACCTGACCATTTTGATAAAATACCCAAATATGCTCTTATCTTATATTCTTGTTTGATACGGAGTAAGATGGACAGTGAAACTAGTGTACATATATGTACTAGTTAGTTACACATGCATACTACTACTGGGATATCATCTATCAAGTATAAATACAGTCAAACCTATATTGATAGAAAACTCCTGTTGTTATAGTTATTATCGTGGACACATACATACTGTTACTGGTATATTATCTATCAAGTATGAATACAGTCAAACCGGTCTTCAGAGAAAACTCCTAATGTTGAAGTTATATGTATTACCGAGGACACATACATACTTCTAATAGGATATCATCTATCAAGTATGAATACAGGGAAACCTGTCTTGATAGACATCTCCTGTAAGACCACATTCTGAGAACTACAAATTTGGACATGTCCAAAAATTCTTTTAATAAATCTTTTTCAGAGACAACTTGTCTTAAGAGACCACATTAGGATGGCAGATGGGGGCAATCTCTCATGACAGGTTCCCCTGTATGGTGTTTAATGTCCTAATTTGGAGCTGGGTAATATTCAATATTGGTATTTCAATTGCACTAGGACTCTCAGTTGAAACTTTTAAAATTTTCAACTTCTTTGGGTTATATATCTTCTACATAGCACCTGTGAATGGGATGTTTTACCTTGTTAAGTACCAACAGGATGTAAAACCAGTTACATAAAAAGATTAATCAATTTCTCAATACAAGCAAAAGTAGTTTACATTTTATATATTTTGGATTCAATTATCATTTCACTAAATCACCTGTGCCTTGGCTAAAGTAAAAAGCTTATAGAAACTTGATAAATCATGCTAAAGATTTATTGCTTTTTCACAGCATTAGAAAGTATCTTAGAAGTTAAAGAAAATATAAATTATTGAGATTTTAATCAGAGATTCACTTCAAAGCATTTTATTTTTATTGAAAGTGTGGCAATGAAAACACACATAACACATGGTGATCCAAAGTTTTGTATCTGTATAAGCAGAATTCATTTCAAATTGATTTTTATTACGAGTTGACCCTCACATGACAATAATGAATAATTTAATCAAGTTTTCTCGCCCAATTCTGTTGATCAATACATTTTATACAAAATTATAAATTTTACTGCCACAATCAATAGGTAAGTCAAGTGGTATCCTGCTAACCAAATCATGAACAATACTGCAGTAAATGGTTTTGAATCATTTATACTTTTTAAACAGCACAATAGAAATAATCAATTTCTTCAAGATATCTTTATATATATTGCAGGTGGCCACAAAGTTACAGGTGAATGTTGAACATACCTGAAACAGGTATATGATTTTATCAATACATTGTGTTACAGCAGTTCAGAACAAGACAGAATCACTGGTATACAGTAAATAAAGACACAGTAAACAAAGAGATTTTACATAGGACAATACACAAATGTAATAAATCTTAAACAGTATAGCCACTTCAGTTATTAGTTGGTTGTCATAAATAACACTATTTTCTATGTTTTGATGATACATTTTTTTTACCTTGGACAGCCTCAGGAAATATAATTTTTTGCCATTTTAACAGAAGGAATATGTTGTCCAAATCATCTATGATAATTTTGTTGCCCAAATCATTTATTGTAACTAAGTTGCCCAAATCATTTATTGTAACTAGCATCATGTATGTCGTCCAAATCAATTAGTGTTACTATGTTGTCCAAATCATTTATTGTAACTACATGTATGTAGTCTTAATCATCTATTGTGACTATGTTATCGAAATCATTTACTATGCTCTCCAAATCATTTAGTGTTACTATGTTGTCCAAATCATTTATTATAACTAAATGTATGTTGTCCAAATCATTTATTATAACTAAATGTATGTTGTCCAAATCATTTAGTGTAACAACATATATGTTGTCCAAATCATTTAGTGTAACTATGTTGTCCAAATCATTAAGTAACTCTTGTAATGTTCATATTGGTCATTTTCAACATATAGCCATGAGGTTGCTTTTTTATTATTATTATTATTATTATTATTATTGTCATACATGTATATAACTATATGCCATTAAGAATGTTTAACTTATATGGATATGTCACCAGCTTTAGGTGAAGTATCACAAATTTTAACCTGTGCTATTGACTGACACCAAATCAAATCTGGTGGAGATTTCCTTATCCACACAGCACACCCAGTAAGATTACATTAATCTTCATGATATGATCGAGTTTCTGATATCACTGTTTTAGTTCCAAGTGTTTTAGCTTCATTTCCACACAGTCATATCTCAATACACATATGTAAACTTTAAAATATATCATCATTACAAGTATTCCCTTGGCTAAAAAAAGCATTGAGTAATTCATTGAGTTATTTCAAGTAAATTAATTTTATATGCATTAAATAACAATGTATTACTGAAGCATACAAATCAGCTGTTTTAACTAACAACCTATATAACAGATTTGAGACAGATGCCAAACAGACGGAATGTTTTATCATCAGAGCAACTTTGATGAGTTTTAAAACACTAAAACTTTGTCAATTTACAACAACTGTTCTTTCATATTTTCCCTAACTGTTCACTAAGTATAAATTATAGTTATAAGTGCTAAGAAGACCATAACAAATACAGGTAGGTAATACTAGGTATCCCTGTTATGATATTTTTGTACTTTGTAAAGCTCACAACTTTTATAGTAGCTACATGTATGACAGCTTGCTTTAACCTTTATTTTTAATAACAATGATTTACAAACCAGTTATGTCAACTTATATAAATGTCTCTCATTGGCTATGATGTTGGTATAAGGGGTGCTTGTTGTGTGAGCAAACCAGAGTACTCAGACAAAATCCAGATGTCCAACTTGGCAACTGCCATACCATCTCACATACTCCCCTGTCCAATCCAATGATCGCATTGGTGAAAAGTGAGTGAAGTAACAACTGCGCTACCAGAACACTGCAGGGCTACCAAAACCTGGAATACCTGCTGTAGTCCAGTGACAGAGTTTTCTACCAGGTCAGCAGGTGTCTGATCTGGTACAGAATGACAAGACATTCTAACTTTGTCCGATTCACATAACTTGGCGAGGCAGAGTAACCTTTAGATTTATAATAAGGTTGAATCTACTCACAACGAGAAATGTGTTTTTTTTATCAACTGGTTAATTACATGTATGATGAAAAGTAGGAACTATTATTCTTGTACTTTTAATTCATTACCTAAAATTTAAATTCCTCCAGGTCAAGAATAGGTTCACAAGACTCAACCCCACCAGGTTATATTGATTTTACTATACTAACTATTCCTTCACCAAGTGCGAGACATAAGGAGTAAAATTCAGGAGTCTTTTGAATGATCGATACCATAGTAACCCATGTCATGTAACTGGTGTGGGACATCTGTGCTCTCAAACCTTATTTTGGATATGGGCTGAACACAGAAATTATCATGGTAAATTTGTTGTAATACAAAAGTTTGAATAGAATTTCCTTTTTCCATCATTTTTTAAAAACATTTCTTCATCTTTAATAATATAACATGTATTTTATCTAGGAAAAAATAATTTTCTTTAAAAATTTATACTCTTCAGAGTTGTTATGAGATCTTTATCCTAAATAAAAGTGAATCTAAAGGTCTGTACATTGTAAGTTATTAAATCATAGAGAGTGTATGAGTCTGTGTGTGTGTGAATCTATGTGCGAGTCTCTGTGTGTGTGTGTGTGTGTGAATCTATGTGAGTCTGTGTGTGTGTGTGTGTGTGTGAATCTATGTGTGAGTGTGTGTGTCTGTGTGTGTGTGTGAGAGAGTCTGTGTGTGCATTTGACACAGAATGTAAAAGTTGTCGATATACTGTTCAGATATTTAGATAAACATTTTTTGATAAACTCAATTTTGAAATTCTGACTGACGTACATCTGAAACACAGTATCAACATTTGTTTTCTTTAAGGTAGTTGTTTATCTATCAGACAATTATACATAGTAAACTCTTAAATACTTATGAAAAATTCACTTTAGATAAAAAAAAAAAAAGAAAAAAAGGAAAATGCCTGTTATTGATATTGACAAAAAAAGTGATCCCCAAAGTATCCACTCAATCGCATGATACATTTGCTTTGTCAAGTGTAAATTGTTGAAATTTGTTTACATGCATTTTCAACTAGTATGATTGATTTTCTTTGAATGTAATGATAAGTTTCTACAAGCACCTGATAACAATTTTAACATCACTTAAAGTATATAAAGAATACATACATATACTTACATATTTCACATCTTACTATCATATAGAAAATTAATTAACATTGATTTTTCAAATACACATTGTCATACCTTTCTCATCATCTTTCAAAATGTCTCTTAAATTTATCCGTTTTGGTTTGAAAATTCTAGGCCTTAGAGGAGGTTCCCTCGGTGAAAAAGCACTAAAATTATAATGAGATGGGTTTCCTTTCTTTGGCATCGTGTCTGTTAGATGATTGCACTGAACATGAATGAACTAAATCTTAAATCCAAAGAAATGATTTCACAAAATGTCAGCACAAAATTATCACAAAATATCAATTTCCATCGTCTATTTCACTAAAGCATGGTTTGGGTTTTTTATATCAATAAGTAAATGACTGATTCAGCTTCTATTATGCTATGTAACAATCATTTCCTTTTGTCAATATGGTTGTCAAGGAAGCCTTTCCTGCCAATAGCTGAGAGCGATACAAAAGTGTAAGTCACCATTCGAAAGTTAAAACTTTGTCAACATTGAATTTATCTGCAACCAGGACAGGTATCTGGTCGAAAGCATACACAAGAACAGGTAATATACAGGGTATAACAGTGTTAATACAGTAGACAAATGTCTATCCATATAAATGTTGGTTTTTTTTTTCCTGATCACTGTCACTAGAATATTAAATAAAGGTGATGAATGGCTAACTAAAAGCCCTTAAATTCATATTTAATAAGTTTATAAAGTAATAAAAACCCAACCCTATAGATTTAAATGCTAACAGTCTATATAGAAATATATGTATGTGGTCAAAGTGGAATTAATCTGACCAATACTTATTCTTACTGTTCCGATTTAACCCAGAATCTTATGCAAGTGCTTTGTTATACTGGAATTTAGAAACTATTATTTGCCTGAAGTGTTTCAGTGGGTGATATAAATACAAGTTATAATCTGATATACAAACCCAATTTCTTTTTTTAAAATGTATTGTTAGGATATTTAAACCAATTTAAAACTTTCTTAGGTTCAGATAGAATATACTTAATAATGCTAAACTAAATGAGTCCACTTTTTCTTCATTTTCGTCAGTACATGTACTTGAGGTTTTTTTTTCACCCATGACAATCTGTATTTGTGTAAGTGTGTACCTATCAATTGTCTGAGGTAATTATTAGAATACCAGTAACTATTGGTAACTATACTAACTGCCTCTTCATTACTATTTCACCAACCCCTGAAAAACCAATGGACTCTTCTGTAAATCAATGACCTAATGCCAGTCCAAATGTGATTTTAGGGGTGAATGGGTTAACAAATCAACAGTGACGGACAGCGAATGACACAAAGATTACAGAAAATCACAGACATTATTATTTTCTGGGTGTTTAAGCACTACCATTATATTCAAGTACTAAG
This sequence comes from Atrina japonica, assembly GCA_030159075.1. NCBI lineage: Eukaryota > Metazoa > Mollusca > Bivalvia > Pterioida > Pinnidae > Atrina > Atrina japonica. Next base: position 1,276,266 of record BROG01000051.1, read on the forward strand.
CTAAGTATTACATTAAATCTTTCTAAAGGCATCAAATCTTATAAAACCAGTTAGATTGAGTCTTATTATCTATGATTTTCAAAGCTTAAGTAATGTAGAGATTTATATCCTGTACATTTACTTTGGCATTTTTTAAGTTTAGCATAATTATACTTCTAATAACATTTGGTAGAATATTCAATAGTTTTACTAGTTCTTGGTTACTATATACTTACTGATTATGATCTAACAAATGAAGGGGCCTACACTAGGGGCATGAACTATCAAGTCATCTCTAGTCAGCAAGGGATCCTGCTGGAACCTAAACTGATTTTGTGAGAAAGTTTGCTAGTTGACTTGTGGATGGCTGGTGGTCTCTACCCAGGACCATTGAAAAGACCACCACCAAAAACTGGCTGCCACCATATGACTGAAAAAGTGTTGAGTGTGTTGTAAAACAACATCCAGAATTCAAATTCAAAACATACAATGTATCCATGTCTTAATTAAGTAGGCTTGGTGGAATGCTGCCTTTAGCTCAGACATACAGATTTTCTCGGGGTACTTCTCCTACAATAAGACCCCCTAAAGGCAACATCAGTATTCATTATTCAGATTCATATAAGTTATATAACCTTTTGTAAATCATTGTAAAATAAATAGTCATACATGTGTATACTACTTTGTGATATGAAAAATGATTAACATAAAAATGTAAAATGGCAACACAGATTCAAACACCATTTCTCCAACATTACTTCAACTTCCACATATGCCTTGTAATATATACTGGCAGAAAAAAACACTGCATACTAAAAACATAAAAAGTATTCTTTGATCGCTCTTTATTCTTAAAGCATAGTGTAATATACTAAACACTTGTTTGAGTACTCAGTTTGTTAAATATCATGTTTGATTCGTCTTGATGGCAACGGCACACTTTTCCTGAGTTTCGAGCCTAAGCCACACGTGGTTAGTAATTGATTAGAATTTATTTCATTGACAGTATTCATTCTGGAAGCTGGGACATCTCAGCATATATATCTCAATGTATATACAGACAGCACATTTGCATAATCGATTCCAATTGGCTTCTTTGACCGCTAGAAGCATCCCTGGGCATCGACGGATAAGTCCATACTGTAAGGAACAGATTACAAGAGGCCAACATCTGTTCTCAACGTCCTGCTATCTGTCCTGTTCTGCTCTGGTGTCACAGAGTTGCGAGGTTAGTGTGGTGTAGGGTCATTGTCATTTCAATAACAGATATTGGGTGGAAGCTCTGTTTACGGACGGGTCAAGATTTCATCTTGACAGTACTGATGGTCGTGTTGGGCTTACTGTCTTGCCGGTGAACCTTACATTGACGCTTGCATTATTCAGCGCTGCCAATTCTGCGAAGGGAGCGTTATGGTCTGGGATGGAATAACAACACATGGAAGGACCCTTTTGGTGATATTAGAGGGCAATTTAACCAGCATACGCTACCGTGATGAGATCGTATGTCAACATGTCATTCCATTCATTCACAACAACAATACTGCAGCAGGACAACGCATGACCGCACATGTGACTATCTACAACAGCAAAACATGAATGTGCTACCCTGGCCCACAATGTTTCCGGATTTATCACCTATAGAATGTTTTTGGATGAAATGGATCGATGTCAAGAGCCATTGTATTACAATGGTTAAGAGCCACCAAAATGCTGTCAATAACAGTTCATATTGATTTAAAATATAAAGAATGTCTAAATATATGCATACTAACAAATCAACTCCTAGAAACCTTGGTCAAGATGACCAAAACAAACTTTTAAAATGATTGATTGCAAATGGTTGTCCACCTACATAATTTTTGCCACTAAAAATTTGAATACCTTATTGTCAACTTGCAGGTCTTTCATAGACACATTTATCTACTAGTATATTATTTCCAGTAAGACTGCAGTAACTATTTATTGATTCTACATTATACTTTTGGATTTTTCACATACAAAAAAAATTGAAATTAGCTTCCCACACTTTGACATTTAATAACACTTAAACATGATAATGAATCCCTGAGGATAACAATTCAATGACAACATATCTCAGGTGATTAATGCTATGTGAATATAAAATATCTTATTTTCCATTTCTACTGAAACATTTAAATGACTCATTAACCTTAGAAACCATAAAAATCATACAAACAACTACAGGGCTCAACACTAAGGCACGTCCGACCGACCCTGACTAGTAAAAGATTGGTCCGATCTAGTTAATTTGTGTCAAAGTAGACCGACTGGTCGGGTTAAAATATCACTTCAAATAGTTTGTTTGTTTTGTTTATTGTTGTTTAACGTCCCACTCGAGAATATTTCACTCATATGGAGACGTCACCAAATGCCGGTGAAGAGCTTCAAATTTTGGCCTACGCTCGGCACTTACGGCCATTGAGCAGTAGGGTTCTTTAACGTGCCAAACCTACTGTGACACGGGACCTCCAGCTTTTACTGTCTCATCCGAAAGACAGGAAACCAACCTGTCGCCGGCGGGACTCGAACTCACAACCTCACGATCCAGAGTCGAGCGCGCTACCGACAGAGCCAGGCCGGCTCCACTTCAAATAGACTGAAGATCTATTATTAAAAAAAAATGTTGTGGAAAACCATTTTGTTCTTTTTGTAATTCATTTATCGATAGTGAGAAATTTATTTACATTACCGGTGATTGTGACAATAGATATGTCGCTGATATTACGTGCCGTGCCGTATAGACTTACTTTCATTTCGTCAATTTTGTCGCCATATAATATATTCAGATTATTTATATACAGCTAAGAAAAACAAACTATTTCAATGTGAGAAGGGAAACAGTGTTATAGAAATTTTGCTACAAATTGTACGAGTAGTTACGATGGGTTCAACATCACACTAGTACTGATATGGCTTAAATATGAAAAGCTAGATAGGTAAATACGAGGAAAATACCAACAAATTATCTTTTCATTTAATGTTATACCTATATTAGTAACATTTAAAAGCAAATTATTCCACAAAATTATCATTACGATGGAAAGGAGCTTCAATCCAGTTACATGTCCCGTCATTCCGGTAATTGGCGTCATTTCGGTAATTCTATGGACCCGCAAAAATTCGGATTGAAAGTGAAACTGAAAGCATCGGTCATAAAATCACAAGTGCATGCAGCTTAGCTAGCATAGCCTAGGCATATTTTAATTTAACCGGGCATATAGAGAGGTATGTTTCTTTTTTGATAGTTTTGTTTGAATTGAGTCATGATATCTCTTATAAAGCAGATCATCTCACGATAACTATCGATATCTGTTTACACTGAATGACTGACGACGGCTTCTTTATAGTAGTGGAGGCATAACTAGAGATGAGGGTGTATCAAACAAACCAAAGGGCAGAACAGAAATCAAAATCTAGTTTGCAATAATTAGGCCTAAAATAAAATTTCAAACTTATATACATACTTGTTTCTTGACTTATATAAATAAACTGTCAAAGCATTCAAGCTAACTGTCTATTCAGGTTTTATTTTGTTCTTGATAAAATTATAAATCAGTGGAACAATCAGCATGAATACAGTGTACAAATTGAGGATAATTTACTTGCACCACTCAGAAATGACATGTATGTTTTATACTGTAACAAAATATACTTGTATTCCAGTCCTACTTATTAAAGTTAGTAGGCTTGAGTACTCTAGAGATTATATGGAATTATTTCAATCATGAAATAATTCATTAATTTCTTTCTGTACTTATTTGGTTTTTTGATGTTATTTAAGAAATCTGTTAAAGCAGTAAATAGCATTTAATAGTGCAGCAATAGCTAAAAATGAGACATAGATATGCACAAGTCCTCTGCCTGTCATCAAGTTCGTCGGGCAATTTATAAAATTAATATGTGAGCTATATTTTACCACTTATTGAAAATTAAAATATAGTGTTTTCATTATACCCTTAAAATCTCTAGATGTAGCGTACCCTAATTAAGTAGGATATGAAACTCTGGAAGAGAGATATCGATAGATATGATGTAACCGAGGTCAGGTCTAGTGATTTTGAGGTCAGGTCTAGTAAAAATTTCTGGTACTGGTCCGACTGGTCTAGGTCTTTTTAAAGTTAATGTTGAGCCCTGAACTACCCTTAACACATGTATTCTGCATCCAACTGTGTGAATTTGCATTGTTACCTCACTCAAATACCCTTACAACCCCTCCTAGCCAAGTCATTTATTTTGATATTTGTGAAAATCATCAAACATGAATTACCTTGTTTGGGAACAAAGTCTGAAGAAAATGCTTGAAAGTCAAGGTCAAGGTCACAACTTTTGGTCTCAAAAGAAAGGTTTTGTGACAAGGAATACACATGTGAGATATGAAAGCCCTATCACTTGCCATTAAAAAAAATATGGCCACGGTTGACTTTTTGTGGACAAATAGACACTAAGACAGACCAAAAACTATATGCCCCTGAATTTCCAATTATGGGGGAATAAAAATCTATAAACTACAAAGAAAGTCAAATGTGACTGATTCAAACACTGTTTAGGTATGGCTAAATGGTCAAGGTATTGTCCAGCAATGCCAACCAGGTTATCTGACATTTGCTCAAAGTAGTTCATTGGCATTAACTCGCTAGCCCATGCTTAATGTATACATGTATTCAAATAAATAATTTACTTGGTAAAAAGGAATTGTGTATTATAAACTCTGTCTTAATTGGTTGTGGGTATTTAGTGCATTTCACAATGGTCATGTTTATTTTCAATGGAAATTCATTCTTTTCCTGTGTATATACAGGGAGACAAAAGACAACAGCAATGTGTATCTTGTTAAAAAGATCAAAATCTAGAATTACCTTTAAACATCATGATTATCAATACATGAATTATTCTTACTCTCCAGTGTACTCTGATCAACAATGATAATTATGACCAGTTTTTATACTGATACATAAAGGAGGAAATGTCATTATACATTTATTGTACGAAGTTTAAATCTCTTATTTCTGTTTGGAAACTATGTAGATAGTATAAAACCGCCCTTTCAACAGAACCCAACAGCCAACAGATTCTGTTGGCTATTTTCATGAAAAGCAGTTTAACTCCTATTTTCTTTATCTGCTATTCAGAAAATAATTGCTGGTTTCTATCTACACAGAAAGTTCGACTGTATCTTTTCGCTGGCTATTTTATATAATTTGTCTCCTACTCCAAATATTATTGAAAGGACTGTAATAAACACCAAAATTACGGTGGAATGCTTAGGAGACCACCTCGCATTTCAGACCATACATTGTCAGTCCCTTGATAAATTTAAATATCTAATAAATACAGAACCTCACTTAAGAGACCACCTTAACAGTCAATCAGTCAGGTGGTCTTGACAGCCAGGTTCCACTGTATATTTACATGTAATTCATCTTAGATTTAGGTAACTATAGTGCAACTGTGTTGGCACTTATAAATATTGACCTGCTAATATGTCTCTATCATATTTCTTTTAGTACTTTACCTTTGTTTTTGTGTCTTGCCACAAATTGTTCACTTACATGGATCTTTACCAGCTACAGGTGAAATGCTATAAATATTGACCTGCTCAGATACCATGAGAGTTTTCAGGGCTTGACTTAAGCATTTTATTTTACGAATGGCCCACAGGGTCATTATCACTACTGGTTAAAAATCTACTGGCCTCATCAAACTTCTACTGGCACACAAATAACTTACATAATTTTACGACATATTTATATAAAGAATAACCAACTATAACATGTGAGGACAAGACAGGAAATTTTCAGTTTGTATTGAAAATGATTTAAATTATTTTGTAGCTTTACATATATACATTTGTACATGTAACAATTATTAAAAAGAACACTTACACTCTATCTTTATTTCTTTTACTGGACAATAGCGCCAGTACAGATCAGAAATCTACTGGCCTATCCTATTATTTACTTGCCATCTACCAGCAGACCAGCGCTAATTTCGAGCCCTGCTTTTTTAACATGATAAAATGTTAACTCATTTTTGTAATAAAGAAATCATCAGTTAGCTGTATTCATTCGGAGCACCTTTGGTGATGCGATCCTGTCCAAGGTTCTGACAGGAATTTTGTACTTTCAGATTTTGTGCAATCAGGGTTGTTCATTTGCTTATATATTTTGTAATATTTACATCCCTTTACCATTTGATAAACCTTCAAGATTGTGTAAGTCACATCTGAATTGGTCAACATGACACATCTACAAGGTCACTCACGTTTGACCCCATTGAAGGTTTTGTTACATCTCCCATGCAATATGTTAGAAAGAAAAAGCAATCATGAGAGATCATTTTTTTTAATTAGATTGTTGGACACATTAATGAAAATTTCTAGGCCTAGGGAAAACCCTGTGGGTTTTATCTACTTTACTCAAATACATGTACATATAAATATTATATGACTGTCGGCACAGCTTTTTATATAAAATCAATTTTCATTTAATGGACAATCTTTAAATGATTTGAATTAAAATCTACATGTATGTTCATTTCTAGATTTAGTTTCCAGAAGATTTTAATAGAACATTATTAACTGCATACAAACATTGTAGTGATTGCAAATCATGTACATTTTAATATTCTTAAATTACATTGGTTAATGGATACTGCTAAACAACATTCATTTTTTATATATATTTTACATTAAACATGTGCATATAAGTGAAATATGTAAATTTCTCTAAACTGTTTATATAAGATGACAGGGGAAAGAAATGAATACTACAGGGTAGAACTAACCATATACCCGTCTAACAACAATAAAAATTCTTCTGTAGTTCGACACCAGATTCTTTTTAACGGCTGATAGACATGAGTAATGCTACATTATACGACATATCAAGAACTACAAAAACATACAAATCACCTATTTTTTGTAGTTTTAGAATCATGCTATATTTAGAATCTTTTTTTGTTTAAAGTCAGAATGAAGTAATAAATATATCAAACATATCAGTTAAGAAAGACCTCACATGATCCAAGATTTCAAATAGATTTTATATCAACACATTATCAGGGTAAAATGGAGTACAGTAAAACTTTTTTACAATGCCCCTCATTTCTTTTCTTGCCTCGCTTTACGTCACAATTTTTGAAAGTCCACTTTTCTAATTATTCTTATAATTTCATTTAAGGTTTCCCTCAACACCGCCAAACCATTTTATAATGCCAAATTTGGGTTGAACAAACCAGGTTTTACTGTATTTGAAGAACCATCATCTAGGATTGAAGACATTTTCTTGAGGAATAGAATAAACAAAAGATCTGTATATCTTTTATAAATCAATATTTATAATTGAGCAACTCATGTGTCCTGAGATAATGTGGTCAAATAATTGGGAATAAATATAAAAAATTATAGAAACTCAAATACAAAAATTGCTTTTGTGTATTCATATACAAAAGCATATAAAAAATTCTAACAAATTAGGAAACTGTAAGTCGGGCACAATGCCGTAATTTCAGATACAAGAATTATGTCCTGAAATAAAAACTTACAAAAATCATTTATCATTTATAATAATTTTTTTATCTAGAAATGGGTTGGATGTTAAGAAGTATCAACTATCTAGAAGTGAATTAGATGTTAAGGAGTTAAAATTTTAATTTTGGGAATGAAAATCACACAAATTAATTACATATTTTTAAAGAAAAAAAAAGAGAGGCACGGGGACCACACGATCACCCGAGTAAAACTAACAACAACAGTCAACTTCTGATCAGAAAGGCTCAATTTGCAAATAATCTTCATTTATCCTCTGAATGTCAAATACTACCACAAACTTGACAGAATTATTTCCCTTACATTTCCTATCCTATAATCCACTGTAAATATTACATTTAAAATTTCAACAATTTTTTTTACATCATGGTGATATGACAACTCACATAATGTATATCGATTTTATATTACGTGTATTATACATTCACTAAATACAAATTTCGGCAATGTTAATGAAACTTCAAATGAATTATCACTGAAGCTGAACATGACGTATATATTCTATACTGTATGTGAAAATTTATCTTTGACATTTCTTAAAGGAATAAAGAATATGATGGTAATAAATCAGGCGATTTTGCATCAGAATAACTGAGTGCATTTGATGTATTCAGAGTAAGTAGACCAAATTACAACCAATATTTTTTGTAGGAAATGGGTCCACATGAGTCGTGACAACTAACGGTAATTTATTTACATAACTTAATGTTGCTTGTATATTTATACATATAATCCATGGTGAACTGTTTTATAACTGCCTCTGATATTTTATAGTCACTGTCGCATGTAAACGCATGTAAACATATCGGTGTATGTCCAGAACAAACAAAATATTTAGCATCAATAAACAAGTTTTCACTTTGTTTACTGATCTATAAATATCACAATTACACATTCAATATATGAATGTATAAATGCATGCCAGTTTACAAGTCAGCTCCTTTTCACAACTATGATCAAAGGGTTATAAAAAAGCAAAAGCAAACGACTTAAAACTGAAAATGTTAATATTTACCAACTGTGACTGGACCCACACTTAACATGCATTACATCTATGAAGTAATGACTGTTACTATGCAGTGATTAAAGTATCATGGTGTTTATCATGGGAAATTCCAATAGTTACAGATTACAACACAATATACACTACATTAGAAATGATCATTATATTCCCATTATAATAACAAGAGTATCGTAAACCGTACATAATATACCTGTAATAAATAAACTGTGAAAGGGTTTCTTTATGATGGAAATGTTAGTATATATGTGTTAAATTTTTTTTGTAATGGCTAGTTTGATAGTGATCTTGACCTTTGATGTATGACCATAACTTTTTAGAACAACTATTATGTGAAGTTTGAAAACACTCCCTTTGTGGTGTGTGAGATATCTTGGGATTTTTTATATTTCTGATATTTTACAGACTACTAAGCTGACCTTGACCTTTGAGTTATGACCTTGAGTGAAGGTCATAACATACTCCCTTACTGAGAACAAGTAGTACTGTTGTGTGAAGTTCGAAAACATTGCCTTTTTTGGTATGACTCCAGATATACTCTGGACAAAAAAATGGCAGACTGCCAGTGACCTTGACCATTGAAATATGACTGTGAGTCAAGTTTGTGATGATCAAGGTCATGACACACCACCTTAATGAGAACAACCATTGTGTTAAGTTTGAAAACATTCCCTTTTATCGTGTTTGAGACCTGGACAAAAATATTTTACAGACTGCCAGTGAGCTTGACCTTTGAGAAATGACCTTGAGTAAAGGTCACGACAGTCAAGGTCATGACATACCACCTTATTGAGAACAACTTTTGTGTTACATTTGAAAACATCCACTTTTGTGGTGTGCGAGATACATATATGCTCTGAACAAAAATATTTTATAGATTGCCAGTGACCTTGACCTTTGACACACCGCCTTTACGTGAACAACTTTTGTGCAAAGTATGAATACATTCTTGTAAAGACAGGTGTATAAAGAGAAAGAAACCATGAACTTGTGTTCTGTAGTATTGCATCTCATCTCCATGCCTATAGATCCTTTTATGTGGATAAACAATATACAATTATTGACGGGGTCTGAGGGCAACAGCAATTTTGTTGGCACCCGAGGTCTTGACTATTGGCCGATGTGAAGCAGATGGCAATACATGTAGTCAGGATGAGGGTGCCAACAAAATTGCTGTTGACCTCAGACCAGGTTAATAATTGTTTTGTTATATAGAAAATGTTTAAATAAATACAGTACTTTTTTAGTTCAGCATAAAATTTCCATAAGAAATTGTTCAAATATTCATGCTGTATACTAATAAATCATCCGGAGATGCACCACTATTTGCTAAATAATCTTCAAGAACCTCACAGTGACCTTTATAACATTTGCTGTGTCTTTTACTTTCATGGTCATTTAGAATTTTTGTCAGCTGTTCCTCATCAAAACTAGCGAAGTAATTTGATGCATCCATTGTTTATGTACACCAGATTCAGCTGACTGACATCAAAAAGGTTCGCTGTGTCACTTGAAACATTAGCTCTTATTAAATTGCAGATGTATCAAAATCGCAGGAAATTTGAAATGCCACCTTGGCAGTCATGCGAGGGCTGACAGTAAAAATTAAAAGACCGGGCAGGAGAAATTGTTTTTGTAGGCAATGTTTAATTGCAAGACTGTTATTTATTTTTTCTTATAGTTTGTTTAAGGAATTTTAAACATGAATATAACAATTTATTCTGATCACCCTCATTGTAAACCTAAAATGTGGGGTGGCAAGATTTTTATGTAAACTCATAAAACTGTCAGTATCTAGTAAATTTGCAAGAGTTATTTCCCCCTTGTCAGCTTTATGGTTGATAAACCTTTTCCGTTTTCTTCTTAAAGCAACCAAAACCAGATGAGATTATGATGAGTTAGTGAAAGGGACATTAAATCTTCATTGAAATCAGTCATAGTTTAATAAATATTTGAAATACATATTTCTGATCAAAAGGAATGTGTTTTCAAACTTCATGCGAGAGTATTGTTTCTGATTATCTCCTTTCAAAGGATTAAATTCTTTACACGATAGTATCGCATTAATTGTTCCCTATCATAGGGAACTGATCAATGTCATATTAATTTGAATATACATGTATGTGTAATAGGCATATCCAGCAAAAATCAAAACATTTAATAACCTTTTGTCTTCACCACACCTCCAAGTTGTTTACATCCAACAAATGCTGACAATGCTTACAATTGGATACAACTCACATCGCAGCATTTCAAAAGTAGGATGACTTTTTTAATATTTATTATGAAATGTAATAATTTAGGCCTACACTGTATACCACGGTAGTTTAGCATGAGCTATACTGTATCAGTTAATTTTATTAGGTTCCCTAAATGACCATCTTTTATTTTGAAATAAGTCCAGGGATTTTCCACCTTATCTTATGGGGCCGAAATAAGGCCCCATTCCCAATGCAAAATCAATGCATTTTTTCCCAATTTGCAGTAAAAAATTCCCAATTGAATACAAATGACAAAGAATTTGAAGAGATTCTTGTATTTTCACAATTCTGTATATTTCTGGTTCCCCAATTTCCAAAAAATTTCCAATTCAAAAGGCCCAGGCCCCATTCCCAAAACAATGTGGAAAATCCCTGAAATCTTGATAAATGATTTTACTGTACTGTGTAATAGATGTATTTGATACATATATTTTTATTATTATTTTGCCTTGATCTATGTTAATTATTTTGTTTAAAAAGGAAATAGTTTACATCCCCTGATTATTTTTTCAAAATACATTAACCCATTTCAGTACTTTCAGACAGTATTTGATTTCTAAATGTCATTATTGCTTATGAAGTTTGTTTGAAAATAACCAAAACCTTGTTGTATTCAGTTAAAGGGGCATTAGCTATATTTTTTTTTCCTCATTTTTTTAAATTTCCATTTTTAAAACCTACATTGATGTAAAATAAAAAAGAGATAGACACAGGCATAAACATTCTTAAACTCCTGTATATTGCATGAAAATTGCTTGAGAAACCCAGAATTGACACTTTTTAATACAAAACCTTATTATCTGTAAAAGTAGAAAAAATTGATTTTTTTTTATAAACACAGCTAATGCCCCTTTAAGCTTCTAGTAAACACATTCATTATAAGAGGAATAACTCTAACATTCGTGAATAATATATACTGTGTACATTATACTATAGGTGTACCAAGGTAAAGTGGCACATCCAGGTAGAGTAAAAAAACAAAACCATACCAAAAAATATAGGTACTGCATACTCTATGTATTACTGAATCTCTAATACTTTTGTGATGACAAGTGGCTTGTCACCCCTTAACATAACCTGCCAACCTCTGAAACCTTCAATGAGGGAGATCTTCCGCTCATCCATGACAGATGAGGGGGAGATTTTGTGCGGACGACATTTTCTGCCTTAATATATAAGTTATAACCTGTATACCATATACATTACAAAACACCAATGAGAGTTAAAAGATATACATTATTTCTTCAGTTCATTTTTATATTGTAGACAACCTGTTTTGGCCTTTCAATACTCCATAGTCTGGACAATACTCATTACATGCCATATTTTGATTTTTGTTTTTTTTTATGTATTACTTTTATTTGTAAATTTTTACTTTTATTATCCACTTACATTTAATTCAGATTTTATAACTTTTATACACTATATTGTGTTACATGTATCATTGTTTTAACACATCCTGAAATTCAGTTCTGTTCAGTATCAGTTCTTTCATTTAACACCCAAACATTAGCTCTTATTAAATTGCAGATGTATTAAAATCGCAGGAAATTTGAAATGCCACCTTGGCAGTCATGCGAGGGCTGACAGTAAAAATTAAAAAGACCGGGCAGGGAAATTGTTTTTGTAGGCAATGTTTAATTGCAAGACTGTTACATTTTTTCTGCCTAAGGAATTTTAAACATGAATATACAATTTATTCTGATACCCTCATTTATAAAAATGTGGGGTGGCCAGATTTTTGATGTAAACTTAAAAGTATCTAGTATTTACTTATTTCCCCTTGTCAGTTCATTTTAATAAACCTTTTCCGTTTTTCTTCTTAAAGACCAGATGAGATTATGATGAGTTAGTGAAAGGGACATTAAATCTTTCATTGAAATCAGTCATAGTTTAATAAATATTTGAAATACATATTTCTGATCAAAAGGAATGTGTTTTCAAACTTCATGCGAGATATTGTTTCTGATTATTCCTTTGGATTAAATTTTTACACGATAGTATGCATTAATTGTTCCCTATTAGGGAACTGAAATGTCATATTAATTTGAATATACATGTATGTGTAATAGGCATATCCAGCAAAAATCAAAACATTTAATAACCTTTTGTCTTCACCACACCTCCAAGTTGTTTACATCCAACAAATGCTGACAATGCTTACAATTGGATACACCTCACATCACAGTATTTCAAAAGTAGGATGACTTTTTTAATATTTATTATGAAATGCAATAATTTAGGCCTACACTGTATACCATTGTTTTAGCATGAGCTATTACTGTATCAGTTAATTTTATTAGGTTCCCTAAATGACCATCTTTTATTTTGAAATAATCAGGGATTTTCTTTCATCTTATGGGGCCGAAATAAGGCCCCCATTCCCAATGCCAATGCATTTTTTCAATTTGCAGTAAAAAATTCCAATTGAATACAAATGACATTTGAAGAATTCATTTTCACAGTTTCTGTATATATGGTTCCCCAATTTCCAAAAAATTTCCAATTCAAAAGGCCCAGGCCCCATTTCCAAAAACAATGTGGAAAATCCCTGAAGACTTGATAAAAATTTTACTGTACTGTTGTAATAGATGTATTTGTCATATATATTTTTTTATTATTTTGCCTTGAAATGTTAATTATTTTGTTTAAAAAAGGAAATAGTTTACATCCCCTGATTATTTTTTCAAAATACGTTAACCCATTTCAGTACTTTCAGACAGTATTTGATTTCTAAATGTCATTATTGCTTGTGAAGTTTGTTTGAAAATAACCAAAACCTTGTTGTATTCAGTTATTTTTTTTTAATTTCCATTTTTAAAACTTACATTGATATAAAATAAAAAAAAGAGATAGACACAGGCATAAACATTCTTAAACTCCTGTATATTGCATGAAAATTGCTAGAGCCTGACACTTTTTAATACAAAACCTTACTATCTGTAAAAGTAGAAAAAACTTGCCTAATGCCTTTAAGCTTCTAGTAAACACATTCATTATAAGAGGAATAACTCTAACATTCGTGTCACTGTGCGGGGTTAACCAAGGTAAAGTGGCACATCCAGGTAGAGTAAAAAAACAAAACCATACCAAAAAATAGGTTGTACAGGTAAGACATAATTGCCTCGCACACTCTATGCATTACTGAATCTCTAATACTTTTGTGAAGACAAGTGGCTTGTCACCCCTTAACATAACCTGCCAACCTCTGAAACCTTCAATGAGGGAGATCTCCTGCTCAGCCATGACAGATGAGGGGGAGATTTTGTGCGGACGACATTTTCAGCCTAAATATATAACCTGTATACCATATACATTACAAAACACCAATGAGAGTTAAAAGATATACTTGATTTCTTCAGTTCATTTTTATATTGTAGACAACCTGTTTTGGCCTTTTCAATACTCCATAGTCTGGACAATACTCATTACATGCCATATTTTGATGTATTTCATTAAAACTTTTATTTACAGTAACTAATTTTACTTTTATAGACCACTTACAATTTAATTCAGATTTTATAACTTTTATACAGTATATTGGTATCATTGTTTTAACACATCCTGAAATTCAGTTCTGTTCAGTATCAGTTCTTTCATTTAACACCCAACTTCCACTTCCTCCATAAACTGCAAGCAACAGCAGCTAATATGTTTTGTGACATTTACGGCCATGAGGTAAAAATTAACGTGTTGAATTGTCAATAAAATGATTATTTTACTTTCTAATTGTTTATCGAAATGCATTTTGAACTACAAATAGAAGGAAATGGGTCACTTTTGAAACTTAAGCTTTTTGAAATGACAAATGGTTGTAGCCTACTTCTACTGACATTCTTACTTGCCCAGCCGGTTCCAACTTTTACTTGCGGGTCAATGCGGGGTTAAAATATCCGAATGTGGGAGCAGACCGGCAAGCGGGAGATTTTCGAAATTTCGATGTTTGTGCAGAAGACTCCCGCACAAAACGGGAGGGTTAGCATGTATGGCCCCTGTTATGATTTTATTTAGACTCGTTGTGTATATAAACATGTGCCAATTTTACCTTGGTAGACCTGTACAAAAGATGATTTATGTACTACAGTATAGGTCTACCAAGGTAAATTGGCACATGTTTACAAACACAAGTTACAATCAGATCATAACACTGACAGGGGTGCCAGGCTAGTTGTATTGTCTGATCAAAAATATTAGAGCTACATTAATGCATGGAATCCATACAAGATAAAATGCTATATCTGAACATCCTAGTTTTGGAAAATAGACAATAATGATTAAATTATCATTTATGAAAGTGGAAAAGTGACTTAGTTTTAAAAGTATAACATGTATAATGAAGAAAAAATCTGGCAAATTTTGGTCATACTAGATATGAAAAGAGAGCTCCAAGGAGCTTTATGTATCACCTTTGGTAACATAGCAGTTTAGGTGTTCTGCTCCGGAAATAATTTTCAGTGACTGTGACCTACTTTCCATAAATTTGTCAGACAGACCCTATAATCACAAAAGGCACATCTAGGGTACATGGGGGTCTTTTGTGGGAAGTATGGTTCCGATCCACCCAGCAATTTAGGAGTCCTGCTCTGGAAACAATTTTTCAGTGACTGTGACCAAGTTTCCAGAAATAGGTCAAACCAGTTCTGGTACCCAAAATCACACATCTAGGGTACATGGGGATCATTTGTGTGAAGTACGGTTCCAATCCACCCAGTAATTTAGGAGTCCTGGGGCCATTTTACGAAAGGTCCTAAGTCATAATATTTTGTAATATTTGACATTTTCTTCAGAAATCCATTCCTAACTCAGGACAAAGAAAGAAATTCAAAATAATTGTTGTATTAATGGAGTAATTAATGAAATTCCATTGGAAAGCTGAAATTTCCTTTGATAAAGGATGCAGCATTCCATATAAGGAAAACCTTAGTACACTTCGGATATGATTGGCTGACATTCTGAATGGTATAAAGGGTTTCCTTATATGAGATGTCACATGCTTTGACCCCTTTACCGTCAGTCAGTAAGCAAGCATGCCAATTTACTTTCAAATACATAATGGAGTCAGAACGATATACATATGAATGATGAGTACCAGGTATCACATCTCAACTAGATGCAATTATGTCATAACACAACCTGATGCAGACAGATGAATGAAAATTATAGATCTGATAAGCAACTCACCAAATTTCAGAAATATATGTTGCCATAAAAATGGCACTGCATCTTGCTACCAGTATGAAGAAGACTGATTTTATCAAACAAAACTACTCAAATTTGAGAGAGAATTTCGGCCTAAGTCCTGTTCAACATGCTAATATTAATCGAAGCCACATAGGCTAGTGTAAGATTTATGCAGGCTTGGATGTGATGTGCTGGTTCTGGATAATCATGAACATTGTTTTGATTTTCATGCCCTTATTTTCGATATCTCCTCATTACCATACTTTTTAAGAGTGTATTATTATATCTGTGGGCTGGATGTTCCTTGTCATTAACATTGTATAGAACTTACAAAATACAATGAAAATAAAAACATGTAAATAAACATTAAAATGTGTACAGAAAAGCTTATTTATGAACATTACTCCTCGTAATGTGACTTTAAATCGATGCCATAGGGCTATATATAGTAAGCACTAATATTATACGTGAAGAACATGAAACATGAAATTGATAACTAAAATATAATGATAATCAACTTACTTTTTCTCATATCTTCAATTTTTTCTAAGTAGCGGGTAACACTTGCACCTATATGAAAAAGAAATTGAAATGTTTAGAATTATGCCACAAACAAAAAAGTAATTCATCACTGCATGTGTATATTAGTACTAAGTACATATGTAATAAGTATTTTATGTGATGTGATAATTGGCTTTTATTTATGACATCAATCAATGAAAGAATTAAAGATATATGTATCAAAGACTGATCAGAATACAATTATCAAGTTATCCAAAAATACAGTATCTGGCAATTATAAAGTATGCAAAGTAGACTGTGATGTCATGCTCCTTGGTAAATTTGGGACTTACCTTTTACAGTATTTTCTGATATAACCCTTCCCTTCAATTACTGCCCTCAATTTATAGGGGATTAATTGAAATAGAGTTTTAATCATGTTGGAGTCAATGGCGATCCAGATTTCTCTGCAACACTGAAGAGCTGTGTAGTATTTTTGATAAATTCTATTTAATGGCAGACAGCATTTTATGGAATGCCACACATTTTAATAATATTAGAATCAGGATTGCTTAGGCCATTTTAACATATTGATTCCTTCTCTTCCTTCCATTTACAAGCAATATTCACTTGGTAAATTGGATATTTGTCTTGCCTTAGATACAGGTGGCTTATGATAAACTTATTCATTTAAATTTCTATGAAATTGTTGAAAGAATCTTTTCATAAAATAAACAAGTTAGATAGGACTATGAATATCATTTGCAAGATTTTAAGAGCTAAGATGTGGTCAGGTCACTAAGATCCATTCAGTTCTGTCACTGAAAATTTAAGGTGTGTATATTCTAGGTTTGTTTTCACATGATACTGTTAATCTACATTGCTGACAATTGCCATCCTAATATACAATGAAGTGTAGTGTAGCCTAAACAAATTTGTTATCGTTTTCAGTGTTAATAACACTGTTATTCACTTTCATACAAGTTTATCAATAATTCTGGAGAAATAATATACAGATGAATTAACATCATGTGATATACAAACACAGTCCTGTCAATAGAAGCCAACGACTGACAAAATCTGTTGGCAATTTTCATGAAAATGCCAATGTTTATAAACAGTGCCATGGACAGCGACGATGTCTAACATAAGCAAATGTATCACCAAACATAAACTTTTGGTATTAATGCCAGAAGAAAAACAAACAATATTAACAGTATATTCAATAATTTACCATTGAAAATGATAAACCACAACCGACCTGCAATATGCATTTGGCCATATTTCATTTCCACCAAGTTAAATGAACAGACTAACACCAAACATGATGGCAATCGATGAAAAATGTAAAGATTTACTAATATTATTCATTTGTACATAAATTTAAAAAAAAAAAAAGGTCCATGAACTTTATTTGCATTTTCATCCATGGAGATCCCTGAACTTCCTTTTCATTCTTGATGAATTTCATTTTAAGTCTTCATTATTGCTATCGTAACCTGCAGGTTATGGTCATTCCTTTTATGGTTATGGCGATTTCTGTTATTTTGTAGCCTGAACATATTATGTTTGCACATTTTTATTTCACGTTAACTTTGCATACTTATTATGGCAAGATACCATAGCTGGGTAGGTACAGAGACGTCCTAACCATTACTTAAAGTACTACTTTGAACAAAAGGAAAATCCTGAGTAGACTTGTTACCGAGTTGACCTGAAAACCCTTATCTTTCCTTGTGTCTACAAGCTTACATTGCCTACTGATGTGGTACCTATTCTTGGACAGTGACTATTGTCGGACACTTTCTCTTTGCACATAAATGAACAAGATTTTTCCAGATTTTTTTAATACGTCATATGCTTTTTAACAATAAATAAAACATGTTAAAATAATTATAATTGATAATTCCAGTACAAACGTGTAATCACTCATCTTTCTGTTGCACCATCCAGCATTTTATTTTCACAGAGGGAAGTGATGTCACTAGCTCAGCGTAAATACTACTACAGTCAGACAATAGGTCCTCCTGCAGTTATGATTATGACATTTAGGTTGACTTTTTAAAAAGGGGTAAATTTAGTGTTTGTGTTATAATTTGTATTTTAGTATTTTTACACCCAAACTTATCAGATTATATTGTATCAATAGGTAACCTAATATGGGTTATAGTCCACTCATACCCATCGCAACTCGTACCCACCAGCTCATACCCATTCTTTTTAGCTGACCCATACTCAAGTGAATTGGCTGACTCGTACCCATGTTTTGGGTGACTCGTACCCATCAATTGGCTTACTCGTACCCATCTATTGGTTGACTGTACTCATCATATCCTTGATAGTAAAATTACTCTCCTATTTATTTATTGCATATTTAATAGATATAGGCTGAAATTGTAAAAAAGTAACTTAAAATCGGGACAGAATTTTGGCCTAATCAAGATATATTTATAACTTGGTAGTTGCCATGATTCCGTTTATTATTTGAAATGACACAATATTTCGTAGGCGAAAATATAATTATTTATATAAAAAAAACTGTATAAAAAAAACTGTAAGGAACTTTAAAGAACTCTGTGAAGAACTCTAGATTTGTGAGGAGTTTAAGCATGGTGTTATTAAGTTGTATTTGCTTAGAATCAATGAATTAAATGCCAACAACCTACATATATGCATACAAAAAAAAAAACCCCTGAATTTTATAGATTTATAATAGAGGGCAAAGCCCTCATATATGTAGGGAAGCTCACATTTTTATTCTTACTACATCCGGGGACCCGTACTACTAATCGTAAAAATTCTGCTCACATCAGGAAATTGCGCGAGGCATAAACAAAATGTCGGAATTGCAAAGTCATTCCTTCCAAGCGCATTGCATTGCATTTAATAAAGTACTGTACTAACAAACGTTTTGCAGACTGAGACTAGGCCATAACAACTAGGGGTGTAAATTGAACCCGATCACGAAGCGCATCCATTATTCGAGTAATGTGAACTGCACGAAGTGATGGATACTCTGGGATAGAGTAAAATATACAGCATAAAAATATAGTGTTGCATTTAATTCATGACTAATAAATTATACATTGATTCTATTTAAGTTTTAACACCAAAGAAACAGTCAGCCACTCAATATTTTGTTTAAAACAAGTAGTGATTGACTGGGACATTTAGGCCTACGTGATAAAAACACTTAACATTAATCTCTTTGGGGATTAACTGAATATGTAAAACTGTTGATGAATGCTTTCACCCTCTCCATAAGTTTACCTATGTATTATTATTTATAGAAATAATACAAGTTTCGGTAGTTCTTAGTGGCACTTCCCCAAAGTTCCAAATTATTCTTAAACTGAATAATTAAAAAATTCATTTATCATTTTATACTGACAGTTTTATACCTGTCATTTACTAGACTTATGGCTGAGTTGTCATTTCAATATTTAAACAAAAACTTTGATTTCTGTATACCTCAATAAGTGTTATAAATAAGTGTAAGGGTAATTTTACAATCAAATATTCGATGAGTACGAGTGAGCCAATTGATGGGTACGAGTGAGCCAATTCATTTGGGTACAAGTCAGCCAAAATGGGTACGACTCAACCAAAGTGGGTACGAAATGAGATGGGTACAAGTTGCAATGGGTACGAGTTTACTATAGTATGGCTCAAAAGTCAAGAATTTGAAACTGACCCTTTTTCTAAACTAAATATAAATTTCTACATAAATAGTCTGTGTCAAGAATGTTTGAATCGACCCTCCAAACGTTTTATCGCTTAAGAAATGGTTTGTTAAAACCGTGAATTCAAATATGTCGACAGTTCAAAGTATACGGGTATTACTATAGGATTTTCAGTTTAATATGGCGACACGTAGACGTCAATGTAAACAGGGAGCAGTATGTGTGATCTCATGTTGACGTAAAATAAATTAAAAGTCAAAAACTTTCTTCAGATTCTGATATGGCACATTGCTTGCACAGTCAATTAACGCCCTAGAGTACCCCAATAAAAATAACATTATTCTTTGAAAATCCCGTTACATTTTAAGAAACTTTAACAGTTTAAGAAAATTGATGTGTAGAATGTAGATCTTACTAATTCAATGTATATTATAAGTGCAAATGACTCGACAAAAATGGGTAAACGAAACGTCTGCTTTGTCCAAATTCTCGGAAGTTTCACATACTTTATTATAATAAATCTCAAAATACTCGGAACGTACCTCCGCAAGTTTCTTTGCGTATTTTGCATCATTTTCAGTGGTATACAATAGCTGCTCCTGTGTTAAAATGACGTAGCTGCAGAGGCCATATTTCCAGTGTTAATCGTCCGTAGAGTATGTATTTCCGCGTATTATGAACGAAAAATGCGAATCCGACAAACTTTGGCGATAAAAATTTCCGGAGGATCGTTCGCCCGAATATATTAAGTGTTGGGACTACAGGTATTTTTATTTAATTCGAAAATACAGCCGATATGAACTTCTTGACATTTGAGCCATAGTATAGCTCCCCCTATTATGATACAAAATTTCAAAGTAATTCGCCCAATTGAACTTAAGACATTTGGTAAAAACCTCTAATTTCGCCCGAGAATAGGTTACGTACAGGTACAGGCCATCAATGACAATGAATGAATGATCAGCCACCACATTCACAGTGACACTGATACGGCCATCAATGACAATGAATGAATGATCAGCCACCACATTCACAGTGACACTGATACGGCCATCAATGACAATGAATGAATGATCAGCCACCACATTCACAGTGACACATACGTGACATCAATGACAATGAATGAATGATCAGCCACCACATTCACAGTGACACTGATACGGCCATCAATGACAATGAATGAATGATCAGCCACCACATTCACAGTGACACTGATACGGCCATCAATGACAATGAATGAATGATCAGCCACCACATTCACAGTGACACTGATACGGCCATCAATGACAATGAATGAATGATCAGCCACCACATTCACAGTGACACTGATACTGATAGTGATATTTCATTTATTTGACACAAACGAATCATACATTTGATAAACTATCTCTTTGAGACAACATAATGAATCACACATGAAATTTACAACAGCTGGCCCCAATATTGATATCCGAAATGTAAAAACCCGTTTAAATTCCTAGACCTAAATACTTTAATTTTATTTTTACCTGTATCAACTGTGTGTCGAACGTGTGCATATTTTGGATTCTCTTTTACCTTTTTCTGTAATGGCTGAAAATAAAACATATATTTGTTTCAATTTCCATAGAGAATATATTGGTCTGGAGAAATACAGTGAAAAACGTGAAATAAACTTATCATAAGTCAAAATGAAAGTACAAACATCTTGTTTCTTTGGTCTAGCGGTGCTGACAGCCGACATCTTGAAAGTTGTTTGCTTCCGTCACCCCGCGAGATTCATATATGAGCATGCGTTGGTCTGTCGAGCGGGCACTTTAAATTCCGGTCAAGTGCAGTGTGGGATTTGTTTGATGATCCACATGTGACACATGCCAGTTTGTGAACTTGTCAACTGCTATGAGAGTGAACTGTCAACTGCTGTAAGAGTGATCAGTGGGGTAATTATACTAATTAGTGTAATGAGACCGGTCATCTGCCACCTGTAATTAGTTGTTGACACTCTACTAACGAATAGAATACATTGTCACACAAAGGGTTGCAGGCATAGTGTAAGATATGGATTGTAGTAAAATCATTGTCGCCAGTCTAGTTTTTGAACTCTATGTCAAAGTTTTACTTTGACAACAGGAATTAAAACTTTTATGTGTAAATTAAAGTCGAGAGTCTGCTTTGACTAAGTAATAGATATGGAAACATGGTAGCTCTATTTGTTTAATTTTCCACTAATCAAATATGCGTCAGAATGGTCCGACTAATTAGAGTAGATGATACTAGCTCTACGCTATCTAGAGTATTTCAATGTATTATTGAATTGTAAGACCATAAATTTACTTAATATGCTGGTAATACATAGCACAGACATTCATATCCAATGTACTATTTTCGATAAAATATTATTAAAGTGTAACAATATACCAGAGAAGTTTCGAGTCTTGAGTTGGGATCAACGGCATGAACATGATGGAATCTATATGCATTTGTCCCACATAAATTTGTTTCATTTTTATCTTAATCTATTAATTTATTTTATGGTTTATCATATGTAATTTTTTTTTCACAATATATGTTTTTGATTCTAAGGTTTACGGATATCAAAATGGTTTTAGTCACAGGGGTAGATGTATATTGGCACCTGAACTTTAAAGTGATATAAGCTGTCACAATCATGATTATTTTTGTCCCCCAACATATAGTTGAGAATATGATAAAATGTGTGTTCAAATTTGAATCGTTGTAAAAGATCTTCTTTTCGAAGTTATTTGTTTTATTATAATTTAAATTTTCCCGTACCTTAAAAAATCCAGCAGTATTTGAATCGTAATTCGTAAAAGATCTTCGTAATTAGGTCAGGGGGTCTCGGTCCTTTACGCGCTCAGACTATGTTAAAGTCGGCCAATTTTATGTGTATTATATTTACTTTTAAAACAGGATGTGATTTTTATGGGAAGGTGCATGTTTTATGCAAAATATGTGCTTTTCAGCATTTTATTTCCGTTATGAATAAATATATCGGTTCTAAAGGAAACTCTTTTGCCATATGACAAAATCAAAACAATATAATTGTGAAAGTATGCATTCCTCATGTTTTACAATCGGCCGCCTCGGTGGAGTTACGCGCTCAGACTATGTTAAGAATGTCGAGAATGCAATTTTTAAAAATGGGTAGATCATATTACCCGGCACATGGACAATTTTAGAAAACAAATGTTTTGACGAAAAAGATTTTTGATTAAGGTATGACAGGTGCAATGTTTTAATCACTCGCAAACCATAATTTGGCGATGCTTTCCTCATTCAGTCGCTATTTTTTTTCCCCGATCTGGAAATCAAAAGTTTGTCCTTTTCACTGTGAAATTACATTATCGAAATCATGGTCTGAATGCGCTTTACAACAACCAATGATTTAAATATATGCATCTAACTCACGTGGATTACTGTATAAAAACACGTTTTATTGCTCCGTTTTCGACTTTAATTTTAACACAGCACTGAATTTCTTTTCTCGATATTTCAACAGAAGCAAAGACACTCTAAAACAAATACTTTATGGCTAGTGTGAAAAGTTTCTGTCGTTTCGACCCCATGTTTTAAGCAAGTGGTAAAAATCAGTGCCGCCATGTCGACGGGAGGGCAGGCAGACAGCCTTTCGTGATTCTATCTGTTTTCAAGCTGGGCAACACAATAAAACGCCGTGACAGAATCCCCATAGGGATTAACCAAAAATGAGTTTTATCTGATCGCCCGATTAATATTACCCTTTATAGGTGTTTGTCTGACGATCAGGTCACGGGTGTTGGACTCTACATTTCAACTTAAGACAAAATTTACAATTCTTGTGAGCATCTGTTTGGAAATTCTGTCGAAAAGAAACTGACGCTAAAATTTAAAAACAAAGTTTGCAATATTAGAGTAACAAATTGAAATATAGGCATATAAACATCCTGGATTGATAAAAAAATGCAAAAAGGTCAAACTTAAAAGGGTTTTAAATGGATAGAAACAATATAATGTTACATCAACTGAAAATTTTAGCATTTCATGTATTTTTTTTTAAGAACACACACACATATATATTTAATAAGTCTTTCACTTGAAAAGGCCAAATGGCCAAAAATTTATGAAATTTGAGTGTTTTTTTCAAAGTAATATATACAGACAAACATATATGGGCCACCCAAGGACCAGAGAATATTACCTTTATGTGCAGGTGACCCTTATACAAGGTTCAATTTGTTGAAGTATACACAAGGGACTTTTGTTAAGTGGCCTTTATAGACCACCCTTAGATGGTGGCCGCTATAGCAGGTTTTACTGGGATATATATGAGTAAAAGTTTCTGGCTGGCTAGTAAAAATTTCTGGTTCACAAATGAAAAATGGGCAGAGCCCTGTAAAAATGTTTAGGAAAACAAACTAAAAGGGTAATAAGAATAGAATGTATTATTAACTGCAAATAGCACGTATTTATTGGACACTCAATAATCTTTGTGAAAATTTACTGAAAGTTAATTTGCAATACTCAAAGTAATGGGGACAAACAATAACTGATATTACGGGTTACATATGGCAAGATTGTTGGAGATACACATGCATTTGTTTGTTTTGGTCTTTCCGGATATATATTAGATAAAACATTACATAAAATGGGCATGTAAAAATTTTCACTTAAGACAGCTCATATCGCTTTAAATAAATATTGTCCTTGTCTTTAATGAAACTCGGGGGCAGATCCATGAATTTTCAAAGAGGGAGATAAAGTTTTTTTTTTTTTTTTATGAGTTGATGGAACATCAACGCAGTTATGTTATTCTAAGTTGTTTATTAGGAACAAGTCAAAGTACATTTTGTAGTATGGGGTTAATAAAACATTATATTGATGCAAAATTACACATGTATGTGCATTTCAGCAACATAAACTCAACTTTAAGATTGAAATTTCCAAATCACAATTTTGTTTGTATATTTTTGCTTTTTAAAATGACGAAAATATAGTAACAATTCGCTGAAAAATATAGGTCTAAAAGACTTGTTGAAATATATGCTAATAAAGGTCAGTTCGGCATCTTTTATGAATTTTAAATTATACTCTTATGATAGAATTGACATTCAAAGCAATATACTGGACTGTTAACAATTCTTGCGCACGATTAATATGCAAATGAGTTTTAGTTAAGTTTCCCTTACTGTGTATTGGCAAGATCTGTCTGTGAAGTTGGACATAAAAGTTGCATCATTCCTCATTCAGGTGATCTTAACTGATGAGAAACTCGCAGCAGTCTTTGAAGTTGAGAAAATGTTTTACATGTACGCATATTGACCTAGAGATTTAAGGCTACTGATAGGAAGTATAGCGTAAGGGTATAATACTGCCCTGTCGCATAGAAATTTAATATCGATGAAACAATGTTTATAAGCACAAGATTTTATAATCATATCGCTGATCTATGTAGTTTGTTGCATAATAAATAAGCCATCAGGACTCACGTTTGGCCAAATGTCTGATCCGATTTTTAGTTACTTTTTTAGTAAAAACCTAATTTTACCGAATTAAAAAGTATTCAGTATACCGAGTGTATTATATCTCATTAAAACTTACAATTGCCATCAACTTGTATCAGTACTTTCAGTGCTTTGATTTTCTTTTTGGGGGTGGGGGGGTTGGGAGTAATTTTTTGGTGCATTTCTGTGTACCAGTTGGATATATCATCAATGATTAAATTTTGCATTCTTAACCTGAATAATAATTAACACAAAGCAAAATATTGTATATACATTTTGATCCAATGCTTCTTTACAAATAAATTTTATATTAATACATATCATTTCATATGGTCAATATCCATAAAAGCCCAAACATACAGACAAAACCAGGGAGTAACCATTGACCAGGATTTGTAGTTAGTGGAAATAAAGAGTATAATTGTTTTCGATGAGCGTAGCTAGGCGCAAAAATTTTGTTAACTTCTTATTAATTTTCCAACTTTTTATTGAAAATATATAAGTTTTAAACATTTTTTGAGTTGTTTTTTACTCTATTTACATCTGTACCTTTACGTCGAAAGGGGGGGCATATGCCCTCTATGCTCCCTATGAATCCACCACTGAAACATTTTTGGTTTCAGGAAAAGTGTGACCTAATTGCATTCAGGTAAGTCCATAGCACTGGTAGAAAAATCACCTTTGTGATGAAACCATATAATTCTATATAGAATTGATTACCAAATTTCAAAGAAATAAAAACTTTGCAGTAGTGACTAGATACATGTTCAATATAAGTATAACTCCATCTTGTATAAAGCAAATGAGTAGATTCTATGGTTAATTTGTGCGTTATTTGCAAGTGATGCAGATTGACAAGATATTTCCATTATTAAACTCTGTAGCAAAAATAAGAATTCCATATAGACTAAAAAAAAAACTCACTTCTTATTTTGATTCCATTCCTCAACTTCACTGCTCCATTTTATGTGATACATTTTTTGTACATTACACCGCTCTCTAAAGTTTCATTGCAGACTTGAGCAAAGCTGACATACTTGCATAATAGTATTATTAGGGCTGTCATTGACGAGACAACAAATGTATATATTGATATACAATACTGTACGTGTACTTATTTTAGCAGTATTCTAATTTTAACGCCTTTCGCACTCAATTCATTGCGCTAATTCAAGGGCAGCGCTAAAATTTCTCCATCCTGTCATTCTGTGTACACGACAAAACTAATGAAATTACTTGCGCAAATTCAAGATTGCGCTAATAAGTCTTTGCCCCCTTAGAGCGCTAAAATATGAGTGCGCTAATTTAAATACACATACAGTATATCGATAAATTGAATAATATGGTACTTCAATGAAATGCATTCAAAATATATAGAATTCATTATAATATTTTACAATCTGATGATTAAAAAAAATAATTGCAATTTATTTGAACAAATTGAACAATTAGAATGAAATATAATATAGCTCAAGAATATGAAGTAAAACAAATGGAAAATTTTGGAAATTGTAAAAGAAAGTACACTGTGAAATGCATTATGAAATGTATCGATACTAAAAAAAAATGTATCGACTATTGTATCGAATCAATTTGTATATCGATATCGAGTCTATCAATGACAGCCCTAGTATTTATACAATTAAATCTTGGGTAATATTATATTTATTTTATACCGATATCATATTTTTAATATAGTAGATGAAATATATTTCTAGCACCGATAGGTCTCTATCATTGTAAATTACACAAGCTGGGATGTTTGTTATTTACTTTACATACAGTTAGAAATACTCTGAATAATAATCTGAGTCTGTGTATCTATTTTACAGAATTTAGACGACTTCACTCTTCAGACATGCGTTACTTTCTAGTACCGATAACCGTGGCTATAATAGCCGCTTGTATTATGCTTTATCCAAATCCACCATTGAGTGAAAGTGTGCTGGCATGGCAGAAACGAGGACAAGTTTTCAAGTTCAAGTCACATGACATTTTCTACATTGGTATGTTCTAACTTACTTTACTTTACTGTCAATGCTCACGGGGATTTTCCACACTCTTTTGGGCTTTTGGGAATGGGGCCTGAGCCTTTTGAATTGGGAATTTTAGCAACATTTTATTGAAATTGGGAAATCTAGAAATACACAAAACTATATGTGAAAATACATTGTACAAGAATCTCTTCAAATCTATAATTGTCATTTGACTTCAGCTGGGAAATTTCAACTGCAAATTGGAAAAAATGCATTGTTTTTTCCATTGGGATGAGGCCTTATTTCACCCTCGTATGATAGGGCGGAAAATACATTCTACACAAAGATACTGAAATTATAGGTTGAAGCATTTAACTTTTAATTAAGTCCTCAGACTGATTAGTCAAGTATATCTCTATACAAGTGTCAGTGTCATTTTTGTATCAGGACAGACTTGCCATCCTTGAAACATTTTCATGGGGGAGATTTTTCAACCTCATGGGGGAGACTCAAAATTTTAGTAAGAATTAATAGGAACATTTTAATTTTTCATGGGGGAGATATGCATTTTTCTTGAAAAATTTATTAAAATTTTACATAAAAAATAGGGAGTCTCCCTAGTTATGGGAGAGACTTGGCAAGTATGTCAGGATAATTATAAAATATATTTCAGTCTACAAATTTACAATCTGCAATTATAAAGGAAGAAATTACCATTACTTTTCATGACTGTATCTAAACATTGTTTTGAAAATGAACCTAAAATAAGTTTTAAATTTCTAAAAAGACAGCCATAAAAATGTTGTTTTAAAAAAATAATCAGAGTAGATTTTGTTTATATCGGAGAGCTGACTACGTACATTGCGTGTATTTATGAATTTCAGTTGAGAATGGTGATGTTACTAATGGAGATGTTCTTTTGATATTGCACGGTTTTCCTACCTCCAGTTATGACTGGGTCAAAGTAAGTTAGAAATCATAAAAACCTTCAGCTGCTCATGACTAATGTGACATTTGACCTCAGCTTTAAGTATGAGTTAGTCTCATACAAAATGACATGACAAAGGAAATGTCACAGCCACCATTGTGACCTTCCACTTGGAAGACAAGCTCCCTTGCTAATTAAAGGTGTTCTTTCATAGATTGCCACAGAAGGTCAGAGGTTAATCTTTCCGTAAACCTTGGTTTTTGGTAATTACATGTACTTGACAAGATGTATCATTATGAACATGTCTACATTAACAATCAATCTAATTAAAAACCAATCTCTGATCGCTCTCATTTTCTGACATGTGGCATGGGAGATCTAACAAAAACCATTAAAAGGTCACATGTAAGTGAAATCTTGTAGTTGTCACCATACTGTTCGACCAATGAAAATAAGACTTACACAATCTTGAAAGTTTATCAAATGGTAGAAAGATGTAAGTCATTTTCAAGACAAAGAAATTTGTTAGTCTGCAGAATTCATTCAAAACATCTTTGATGATTTAGTCCTATCCATGGTTATGAAAGAAATTATCTACTTTCAGATTTTATGTGTTCAGTGTTGTTTATAATGTTAACATCCCTTTACCATTCTATAAAATTACAAGATTGCATTAGTCACATTTTCATTGGACAAACAACTGTTACATCTCTCACGTAATGTATCAGAAAAGGGAAGTGATGAGAGATCTGCTATTAATAAGATTGATCCTCAATATGAATAAACAAAACCACCTGTATTTCGATACAGGTTTATGTAGGTTTTATTTACATGTAGTTATTTTGATACAGGTTTATGTAGGTTTTATTTACATGTAGTTATTTTGATACAGGTTTATGTAGGTTTTATATAACATGTAGTTATTTCGATACAGGTTTATGTAGGTTTTATATACATGTAGTTATTTCGATACAGGTTTATGTAGGTTTTATTTACATGTAGTTATTTTGATACAGGTTTATGTAGGTTTTATATACATGTAGTTATTTCGATACAGGTTTATGTAGGTTTTATATACATGTAGTTATTTCGATACAGGTTTATGTAGGTTTTATATACATGTAGTTATTTCGATACAGGTTTATGTAGGTTTTATATACATGTAGTTATTTCGATACAGGTTTGTAGGTTTTTATATACATGTAGTTATTTTGATACAGGTTTATGTAGGTTTTATATACATGTAGTTACAGGTTTATGTAGGTTTTATATACATATTTTATTTCGATACAGGTTTATGTAGGTTTTATTACATGTAGTATATTTCGATACTGGTTTGTGTAGGTTTTTTATATACATGTAGTTATTTTGATACAGGGTTTATGTAGGTTTTATATACATGTAGTTATTTCGATACAGGTTTATTATGTTTTATAGGTTAGTTATTTCGATACAGGTTTATGTAGTTTTATTTCATGATTATTTCAATACAGTTTTATGTAGGTTTTATATACATGTAGTTGTTTCGATACAGGTTTATGTAGGTTTTATATACATGTAGTTATTTTGATACAGGTTTATGTAGGTTTTATATACATGTAGTTGTTTCGATACAGGTTTATGTAGGTTTTATATACATGTAGTTATTTAATGCATTCACAAAGTATCAGTCAAAAAATCGGAATATAAGGGTCCTTACATTTGTTTTAAATAAAATTCATAGGTTCTGAAAAGATGGACAGAACAGGCAAGGTGTTTTTATCTTCATTATCTTTTACTATAGGAATTGTACATTTCAAATTTTACCTAAAGATAAGGGGTCTAAATGGCCAGGAATTAAATGTATGTCATTAAAACTGACTTAAGGACCTCCATGGCCAAATGGTTAGAGTATCACACTTTGTACTATGATTAAGTCTCTCACTTCTTTTCGCGCAGGCTCTAGCCTCAAGAAAGTTGCCAGTTTACTTGCAGAAGGCCGGTGGTCTCTTTCTGGGTACATTGTAACTGGGTTCTTAGTGAGTGTGGCGTTAAACACTAACAAAATGAAAGTGAAAAATAAACTAACTTACATATAGAAATCAACTGTTCTTTCAGCCTATTCTTTTTTGCTGTTTTCATTTAGATTATGCCAGGATTGAAAAAAAACTTCCAGCAGGTCGTGGTGTTTGATATGCTTGGGTATGGTTTTAGTGATAAACCAGTAAGTATATAATTTGTGTAGGCATTCTAAATCAAATGCTTATCATACATATTGTCCCTGCTTTTATTTAGAGGCTGTCACCATAAAACCTACAAAATTACTCAAATCTGAGAATTTCACTCAATTAATCTATCGCCAACAGTCTGACTCATGGCTCTCCATTATGCTTTCTTGACATCATTTGATTGCGACATCATAATCACTCAAATGGTTGACAGGCCATTTAATTGTGATTTCATTATGGAAAAGTTTGCCACAAGATTTTGTGTCAGGCATTTGGCAATACAGGTAGGCCAATTGTAGCTAATCCTGTAATCTGACTTGCATGGCTGGCCAAATTCAGAATATATTCTCTGACTTACGATTATTCTTAAATTTTATTGCTTTATTAACAAAACAGATAAACTTAAACCCAGTCATAACAAGTTTATCTACTCAATGATTGTTATTTCTCACTGTTTTGACTTATCATTTACCATTTCCTTAATGCTTTATTGATGAAATTTAAAAAACAATAAACATTTATATCTAGAACTTGAATGTTGAGGATATAATTTGTTTGAACCATAATATTTCCATATTACCTAGATTTTCTACTGATTAATCATGTGTGTGTGTGTGTACGTGCCTGTGTGTGCATGTTCGTTTCCTACAGAATAATTGTAGGAATTAATCACATATTTATTCTCTTGTAATAATCATATATTCTTCCAACTACAGTCAAACTTGTATTAAAGTTAACCTCTGAATAAAGATCACCTGGTTATTAAGGCCATTCAAACATAACCTTTGTTAACTATTTTATAATGAATAAATCTCTTTATAAACACATGATAAAGGCCACCTGTCTATAACAGCTATGTTTGCCAATTTTATTCCACAGTCTTCCCACAAGTATTCAATTTTGGAACAAGCAGATATATCGGAAGCTTTACTACGAAAATTAGGTATTGAAGAGTTCCATATTTTGTCACATGACTATGGAGATTCTGTCGCCTTGGAATTACTTGCTAGGTAAAGTATTACTTTAGTTGACAAAATAACATGTTTTGTATATGATAGCTATAGAATCTAAGTGTGACTCAGTGTTTTGGGGGCCTCTGTGTCTCTTAATACCTCTAACCTGTGCAGTCTTAAGCCCCACTGAACCAAAGCTGATTTTGTGGAGAAGATGGCCAGTTTACTAGTGAAAGACCATTTGTTTGATTATTTTCCTCTGCCATAAAAACTGGTCCCCACGTATAACTGAAATCATTTTGAGTGTTGGAAAAACTTTTAAAAACCTCATTGTGTTTCCTTTTATTTTTTTCACAGAAATCACAAAACTTATGTTTTGACAAGTTGATACAAATGAGTGACTGACATATTTTGTTACTGATACATAAAGAGACCCCATGTTTGACAAAATACCCAGAAGGCCTCTGTGGCTGGGTGGTTAGAGAATCACTCTTTAAACTATGACGTCTCTTACCTCGAGTCAGCATGGGTTCAAGTCCCGCTGGAACCTAAGCTAATTTTGTGAGAAAATTTGCCAGTTCAGTGTGGTCTCTTCCTGGGTACACATTGTAACCAGCCTCTCTCCTCTACCATTAATCAAAGTTTTTTACTCCCTCTCATAATTATTTTTAACAGAAACACTGCAGGCTTGCAAATTTTTGGATTTTTTCTTCAGTTTCTTTACATCTACATATTTCATGCAAAATTTGATTGAATATATTGAAAGTTGTACAGGTTTGAGTATTCATGCTTTTGATAAACATTTGATGTTAAATTGTTACCATACTCATCAAACTAATCATATTGTACTGTTTTCAATTCAGTTTGCATAAGTTAGAGCATTATTTGATAATTTGTCTGAATTTTTTTTTTTCATATTTAGATTCAATTTAAAAGAGAGCAGTAATGAAATCAAGTCACTATGCTTGACAAATGGAGGTACGTTTTAAACCCTAAACTTATACCTGAAAAATACTGGACCCTCCTGTAAATCAATGAATTAGACCAGTCCAAATGTGCCTTTAGAGGTAAATGGGTTAACATGTACATTGAAAGTCCCTGTTTGGTCAAGTAGGTCTTCTTATTCATGCTGGGAGAGATGGCATGGAAGTTGAGACTATATTATGTGTATTTCACTTACATGATTTAATTATTTAATTTAGAATTATTTCTTCTATTGAAAAATCTGTTAGATTTATTTCTGATACTGACTTAGGGTGCAGTGGGACCTCACGAAATGACCACCTCATTAAGGTGAACACCTCAATAATGCGACCACCTCATTAAAGAGACCACCTTATTAAGGCAACCACCTCATTCAAGAGACTGCCTCATTAAGGCAACCACCTCACATTTAATACCACAAATATTCAGTCTCTTGAAAAAAAAATTTTAACTATTATTTAAGTCCAGGCCCTCACTAAAGAGACCGCCTCAGTAATCAGACCACTGGGTCACACAGGTGGTCTTGTTATGGGGTTTTACTGTAGTATCTAATGATTATGTACATGTCAACATTTCTCCTTATCAGGGTGAATCAAATTTCAAGAAATTATAAAGAGGTATACTGGTAAAATACACAAAATATGTTCTGACAAGATTTTTGACATATATGACATCACATAGCTATGCTGACAAGATTTTTCACTTACATGACAACATCACTGACCTATACTGACAAGATTTATCATTTACATGACAACATCACTGAGCTATACTGACAAGATTTTTCACTTACATCACCAAGCTATACTGACAAGATTTATCATTTACATGACAACATCACTGAGCTATACTGACAAGATTTTTCACTTACATCACCAAACTATACTGACAAGATTTATCATTTACATTTCACTTACATGACAACATCACCAAGCTATACTGACAAGATTATACAATGATATGACATCACCTAGCTATACTGACAAGATTTTCCAATTACATGACATCACCTAGCTATACTGACAAGATTTTTCAATTACATGACATCACCAAGTATACTGACAAGATTTTTCACTTACATGACAACATAACTGAGCTATACTGACAAGATTGATCATTTACATGACATCACCTAGTTATACTGACAAGATTTATCACTTGCATGATATCACCTAGCTACAAGATTTATCACTTACATGACATCACTTAGCTATAGGTGTCTGATACCAGAGCGCTGAGTTGTCGTTAATGTGACATGGTTACCTTAACATGGGTCCTCAGTTTTAAATCTCATCTCAAAGACTCATGACTTTTATCATCAGTGCCGAGCCATTGGTGAAGAAACAGCAGCAACCAGCATTCTTAGATTCCAACTTGATTCCAAACACTGCACTGCTAGATCACCATAATCAGTTTAATGTTATGACATTTGTTTGAAAATGGACTGAAAATATTTGTCCAAAACATCATGTTTATGAATGATTTTAAAAATCTTATAGTTCAATTTTTTTTTATTATTTAAAGTTGTTGATTTATTTTTGAAATCTGAATTCATTTCAGGTGTCTTTCCTGAGACAAATTTTCCAAAATTGCAACAAAAGGTAATGTTTTGATTTTTACATGCAGAATTGTTTTAATAAGCAAGCTGAATTTATTTCAGGTATATTTCCAGAAACATATGTACCCAAACAGATACAAAAGGTAAAGTCTAGTCTTCCCTAAACTAAATTCTGTTGCCATACTAATGATATTTTTATCTACATTTTGTTTCCGCTATTCAATGTGCGGACGATGGCTGCAACTAAACATTATTCCTTATTTTACGCATTAACTTATTTCCACAATCTCCCCGTTTAGTATCAGATCACGAGAATGTAAAATCATGAGCCCCACCGTCGGGAACTTATATTTCGTTGTGGATCAGCTACAGTTGTTAGACCTGGCATTTAATGCTCCATTCAGACAGTGCATGAAGGACCAAGTTAGAATATTACTATGCAAACAACAGATCAATTGAAAAAAAAGTGTGAAAATATTAAGGTAGACCTGATATTTTCGGTAGTGAAATCCCAACATGCAAAGTGGGTCACTAAAGTCCACAAGATTTTGAACCCCATGATATTTTGACCTGGGTTCAAAATATTACTATGATATATTGAATACCCCCCCCCCAATGATATTTTGAACCCTCTATGTACTTGTGCTTTTTTGTTTATATTAATGAAAATACAAAAATCATAACAACAATAAATGATATTATAACCGAATAATGGAGGGTAGGGGTGTCACAGTCCCCCTCCCTCTGACTACTGTTATTACATAACAACCCATAAAAATCCAGCTGTATTTCCATATGCAATGACCTTTCAGATAAACTCTTTCGCCATATCAAATGTACTTCGTAATTTGGTCAGGGGATCTCGGTCCTTTAAGCGCTCGGACTGTGTTACAGTCGGCCGATTTTTAAGTGTTTTATATTTATTTTTAAAATACAGGACATGACTTTTATTGGTAAGTGCATGTATTATGTAAAATATATGCTTTTCAACGCTATTTTAAATACCTGAAGAAAATCGGATGAATACAGTCAAACTTGTATATAAAGACCACTCAGGGGAATTACAAAAATGGTCTTTATAGACAGGTGGCCTTTATATAAAGGGTCACATGTACACCAGATATTATGAAATCCAGAGGATCGGAGATGACTTTCATTATTTCCAACTACATATTTCTTCCCTGGTTAGATATTCCATTTAATAAATATACATTGTAATATTAAAGGAATTTTCCTACCTCCAAAATTCTGGGTCCAGGATCTGGAAAATTGGGAAAATATACATTTTTTTTTTTAAATTCCAAATTGATAATTACCCCATTGCATTCCTGAATACGAGAAAACAAAACATCAATCCTTCAGCCATGATATTTAAATGCTCCTGTTTGTAAAGACACCTCGTTACAAGGTGTGTCCTTTTTTTTTTTTAGTTTTTTGGTTTTAGTCTTTTGCTGACTAAGTAATCATGGCCGTAAGTGCCGAGCATAGGCCGGAAACCTATTTGGTGACGTCTCCAATTGAAACATTCTTTGAAAACAAAAAATCAATCAGTCAGACGATGATCAGTCAGCGATGATTGTTAGTTCCTGGTTGTAAAAACACCCTGTCAAAAAGCACGTCTGAGTGCCTTATTACCACCCGGGGCGTTAATTGACACCTCCAGGTGTGTTGTGACTGTCAAAACATCGTGTATTGCGCCATGTTGTAGATTAGTTCTTGCAATATCCCGCGAGAATTATCTTCGAGTTATCTCCCTTCCACCAGTAAGCAGTCACTATACATAAGTAAGATAACTACCAGCAAGCGAAATACAGCAGTCGGTCGCGTAAGGCAGGTGGTTGCTATATAAGGGGCAAATATATATAGTAATTCTCAAGGGGCGATCCAAATATGGTTGTTATGGACAGGGCGTCGTTATATGAGGATGGTCACTAAGGCAAGTTTGACTGTATATGAATAAATATATCAGGTCACTAAAAGAAAATTTTCCAATGTTTATTGTTACCCTGAATGCTGACATTGACAAAATCAAAACAATATAACTGTGAAAAGTATGCGTACCTCAGGTTTTACAATCATGCCGCCATGTCTGGTGGATTTGGGCAGTTCATGATCATATGTGTCAAGAATGATAAAGTCAAGAATGCAATGGGACTAGTTAAACATGGGTCGAGATCACCAATATACCCAGTACGTGGACAATTTCAGAAACGAATGTTTTGAAACGACGAAAAAGACAAACATTGCCTGATTTAGGTATGAAATGATGATATATGAAAATAAACGCAAAGGGAAATAAGAATAGAATGTATATTAACTGCAAATAGCACATGTTTATTGGACACTCGGTAATCTTCGGTAATCTTAGTAAAAGTTTACCGAAAGTTAATTTGCAATGCTCAAAGAATGGCGGACAAATTTTTATTAATTTATTATTATTAAATTATTGATATTACGGGGTACCTTTGGCAAGATTGTTGCAATTTTACACATACATTTGTTATTCTAACCACCAGATGGTCTCTTTGGAATATATATGAGATAGAATATCACATAAAATGGGCATGTAAAAATTTTCACCTACGATTGCTCATATCGCTTTAAGTATAATTCTTTTTCATATTGTTACTTGAAATAAAATCAATGAAGGCAGGGGCAGGATGATTGAAGGAGGTGGGGAGGGTTGGTTCAATATATCATGGCCATGATAAATTGAACCCTGTCATTTAATCTATTTACCAAAACTTTTTTTGTAAAATTGATAGAAGCGTGTAAAATTATGATGTTTAAGTATCATTCTCTTTCATTTACTTTCATGAAATAAATGAAGTGGGCAGGGACATGATGGTAGTTGGGGGAGGGGGTCAGAATATCTTTGTCATTAAAGATTGAACACCCGCCTTTAATTTATTTACTGACAATTTTTATGTCAAATTAATAAAATCATGTAAAATAATGATGTGTAAACATTGCTTTGATATAATCACTTAAAAGAATATTCTGTTTCAGAGAGTTCAAATATCATGGCCATGATAAATTGAACCCCCTCTTTTAATCTATTTACCTAAACTTTTTTATGTAAAATTGATAAAAACATGTGAAGTTATGATGTTTGAGTATATTTCTCTTTCATGTATTCTTGAAAAAGAAGGTAGGGGCAGGGTGGTTGAAGGAGGGGGGAGGTTCAATATATCATGGCCATGATAAATTGATAAAAGTGTGTAAAGTTATGATGTTTAAGTATAATTCTCTTTCATATAGTTACTTGAAATAAAATCAGTGAAGGCAGGGAGATGATTGAAGGAGGGGGGTCAATATATCAAGTAACAAGAATATACATGGTTTATGGATGGGAATCTCAACAGTTTTCAATATATTGGACCACTACTAAAAGAACAGTGCCTATGGTGACCCCCAGGGATTAAAACTATGTATAGATGAAATGGTCTTGATATAAGTAACAAGAATATACATGGTTTATGGGTGGGGATCTCAACAGTTTTCAATATATTGGACCACTACTAAAAGAACAATGCCTATGGTGACCCCCAGGGATTAAAACTATGTATAGATGAAATGTTCTTGATATAAGTAACAAGAATATACATGGTTTATGGGTGGGGATCTCAACAGTTTTCAAGATATTAGACCACCTTTGGAAGGGTGGTGCCTAGGGTGACCCCCAAGGATTTACAATAAGCACAGATGAACTGGTTTTGATATAAGTAGCAAGCATATATATATGGTTTATGGGTGGGGATCTCAACAGTTTTCAAGATATTGAACCACTATTGAAAGGACAGTGCCTACGGTGACGCCCAGGGATTAAAACTATGTATAGATGAACTGGTCTTGATATAAGTAACAAGAATATACATGGTTTTTGGTTGGGGATCTCAACAGTTTTCAAGATATTGGACCACTATTGGAAGGGTGGTGACCAGGGTGACTCCCAGGGATTTACACTAAGCATAGATGAACTGGTCTTGATATAAGTAACAAGAATATACAATGTACATGGTTTATGGTTGGGGATCTCAACAGTTTTCAAGATATTGGACCACTATTGGAAGGGTGGTGACCAGGGTGACTCCCAGGGATTTACACTAAGCATAGATGAACTGGTCTTGATATAAGTAACAAGAATATACAATGTACATGGTTTAAGGGTGGGGATCTCAACAGTTTTCAAGATACTGGACCACTATTGGGAGGGCAGTGCCCAGGGTGACCCCCAGGGATTTACACTAAGCATGATGAACTGGTCTTGATACACGTTATAAGAATATACATGGTTTATAGTTTTCAATATATTGGACCACTTCTGAAAGGGCAATGCAACAAATTGACCAATATTAATAAATCTTTCCTTTGATTCTGTTATTGAGGGAGAGGGAGTAAAGTATTATAGCTATGACATGCTGATCCCCCCTTCCCTTGAATTTATTTACCTACAGTTTTCATGTGAAAAGGATAAACTCATGTAAAAACATGAGAGATACATGTGATTTGGTTCCAATATTCTGCTATGAACATTTCAATGAAGGGGGGGTTCAAATTATCATAGCCATGATATATTGAACCCCCTGCCTTGAATTTATTTATCTCACTTTCTATGTGAATATGGATAGAAACATAGAAAGTTATGATGAATAAATATAAGAATCTCTCATATAATCACTGATAATAAAAAATCCTTAAGGGGGATTAAAAATATAGCCATGACATATTGAACCCCCTTCTAATCCCTATACCACACCCTTTTTGGTATGATGTCACTCATTGATGTTTAAAAGTTGGAATTTTGTATAAATATCATAATTAAGGCACAAGTACATAGGGGGTTCAAAATATCATGAGGGGATTCTAAATATCACAGCGATAAATTGAACCCGGGTTCAATTTATTGCCATGATATTTTGAACCCGGGTTCAATATTTCATGAATCAATATATCATGCCACACTGGTATCAAATAAACATTTAAAGTGACCAAGACATTCCATTAGTTTTATGAAATAATTTGAAAAGACATTTGTGATTTATATAATTGCATGAATTACGTGTATGATCTCATTTCTAATAATTGCATGTGTTAACTTGCATAGTTGTAGATGTTTTTAGCTCGCGGGGACTAAAGTCTAGAGAGCTAATGCCTACTTTTCAAAATTTTTAACCTGAGCTGAAGGAATCAAAATTTTACCTGTCCTTTGACCTTAAAACATGACAGCTGTGGGTCAAATATGTATTTTGAAAATTTACACCCATTTCGGCAAGCTTTGTTGTCTTCTTATAACTCTTGTTTGTGTTTTGGAAAATGAGTTATCTCTCTTGAAATGACGATTTTATCTATTCTATCAATAAGCATTCAAGCCCCCTCCCCTAGAGTTCAGATTTACTTACCTTTTGACACACAAATGAGCATTTTTTCTAGCTGATTTATAAGGACATGTGAACCACAAAAGTAACATTTAATCCCTAGCCCCCAGCAGCAGAAGAATGTTTATAGGTGTCTTTGATAGTTATAACCATGGTCCCAATAAGCACCCACCCTTTTTCCCATTTTCTTTAGCGCCCAGGGCACTTATTTGATCAAATATGGTATTATAAATAATCAAAGAAAAATAATTTCTGAATAATCAAAATAAATTTTTATAAATGATTTTAAGTATACCATATTTATATTGAATTACTTCACAATTAAAGCTGACCTACTTCTGTTACATTAATAAACCAAGATTCATGTATTATTATTCCACTGAGTGGCTTACACACACATCAGAGCAAATAAATGTGAGATTTTAGAATCTATAAGGTAATCTACAGTAATATGCTAATGCACAATATCTATTGAGTACTGTATGCAATCCATTTAGTTCCCAGAGGGCTACAAAAATCGGGTAAAAGAGGTGGGCGCTTAATGGAACCAATTAATAATCAAATTGATCTAAACCAGTTAATTTTTTATTAGGCACAGTGGTCAAGTTGTTGTAGTTATCACCGAGGACACCTAACAACATAATTCTGATGCTTGGGAGGGGGGGAGGGCTACAGATAAGCTGTTACTTATGGTTTTTTAGGTCCACATCTCCTGTCAACCACTGAGAAAAGATTCTTGATCATATGTTAAAAAAAAAAAAAAAAAAATGGGGTATGGATTCTTATAAGGACATGGTCACTTAATGGGTCAAATACAGTACCTATAATCCTTATGGAGCCGGCCTGGCTCAGTCGGTAGCGCGCTCGACTCTGGATCGTGAGGTCGTGAGTTCGAGTCCCGCCAGCGACAGGTTGGTTTCCTGTCTTTCGGATGAGACAGTAAAAGCTGGAGGTCCCGTGTCACAGTAGGTGTTGGCACGTTAAAGAACCCTACTGCTCAATGGCCGTAAGTGCCGAGCATAGGCCAAAATTTGAAGCCCTTCACCGGCATTTGGTGACGTCTCCATATGAGTGAAATATTCTCGAGTGGGACGTTAAACAACAATAAACAAACAAACATATAATCCTTATGTATCTTATATTTTGTTTTTGAATGTCTTTATACACCCGTCGTTAAGGTGGGTGTATATTATCATCACCCTGTCTGTTTGTCCATTCGTACGTCAACAATTAGCTTGTCCGGAACTTTTTAAGCAAAGTACTGAACAGATTTTATTGAAACTTTATATAGTTGTTCCTTTCAACAAGAATTCAAGAGGGGTTGAATTTCATGGTTGTGGTATGCAAATGTAGGTCACCATTACTATTTTTAGAAATCTTATATAACTTTTGCTTCAACATTTAGCTTGTCCAGAGCTTTTCAGCAAATGGATTTTATTGAATCTTTATACAATTGTTCCTTGTAACTAGTTCTCAAGACGAGTCAAATTTCAAGGTCGTGGTTTGTGAATGTAGGTCACCATATTTTTAGAAATATTATGTAACTTTACTCGTACAATTTCTGAGTAATTTCATGAATGAATTTTGAAAAACTTCATACAACTGTTCCTTGCAACATATTCTTGAGACAAATCATCATTTCAATGTCATTGTTTGTGAATGTAGGTCAATCACCAGTACTATTTTTAGAAATCATACATAAACTCATGTGCTGTGTAGGTTTTCGAATGCAGGCCACCGTTGTTATTTTCATGTTTTAGTAATAATACTGCAAATGTAGTACACCATTGCTAATGTATTGGCACTTTCTTATCATGCAATGTTTGTAGGTATACTGTAGATTTCTGATCATGTGTGTGTCTTAGCTTGCTTTGGTGGTTGTACTTTCATTTCTAGACTTAATCCTCATATGGCATGTATGGATATACATATAATATGTACACACTAATTCACTTGCTTTGAGATAGTGCACAAAACATCTCACAATATCCTTGCACTGGCATGATCTGAAGATTAGAGTACAAGCCGTCCATAAACACTCACCACACTCAGCATGTATCATATGTACCCATGGTACTGTCAGCATATGACCTTAGATGTTGCGCAGACGTTAAACCCTAAGCCATGCCTTACACTTTAAATGGTGCACTTGTCCTAATTTTCTACCCACTAATAGCATTGATAATATATATTCAAAGCATTCATGTAGCTTGACTCCATGTGCTTCTCAAAGCATTTCTGTGCTTATTGGTTTCATGTTTCAGGTGCATCAGAGGTCTATCATCCACTTATACTATAGTTTCCGCTATCACGAAAACTCTCATCTCAGAAATTTAACTGCAATGTGTTTATCAAACAGCAATTCTATTCCTTGTGGCGATAACTTTTATTCTTAAATACTGTACATGTACTTATTTTAGCGGTATTCTAATATTAGTGCCTTTCGCGCTCAAGTCATTGCGCTAATTCAATAGCAGCGCTAAAATTTTCCCATCTTGTCATTCTTTATACATGACAAAACTACTATGCAAATTCAAGATTGCGCTGATAAGTTTATGCCCCCTGAGAGCGCTAAAATATGAGTGCGCTAATTTAAATACATACACAGTACATGACATCAAATCATAGAATGTTCACCTCACAAGGAAGTTACCCAGAGTTGTATTCCCAGTACATGATTAATAGAATCTACCCCTAACTTGAGGAATCTCAATCCGAGGGTAAGATTCTTGAATGACGATCCCGAGGCTTGCCGAGGGTTTGTCATTCAAGAATCTTATCCCGAGGATTGAGATTCCTTTGTCATACCCTCAAGGTAGGGGTTGATTATTTTTCTCTCATGTTTTAAATCCCGAGGATTGAGATTCCTTTGTCATACCCTCAAGGTAGGGGTTGATTATTTTTCTCTCATGTTTTAAATACATGTATATGAAGACTTACGCAAATGAAATCTGACATTATGCAATGCATTCTAGACGCAATAGACAAATTGTATTGTGACGTCATAGTGTGTGTAGCTTGTCAATACCCTAGGGGTTGACAAGGAAATCATTCCCCGTTAAAGCGAAGGAAAAATATTTGAACAATGGGAGAAAAAAGTGCTCCTTCCCCAAGCACAAAGGCCTAAAACTATGTCTTGGGTCTTTTCAGTAAGACGTTGAACCAATTTCCCATAACATGGTAGGAGTAACATGATAAGGGACCTTCACCGCATGGCATCAGTTTGTAGCATAGGTCAAGTGAGTGGCATTCCATTCATAGCCACAGACAAAAGTAGGTGAAAAACTCTTGTTAGAACATAAAACAACGGGGAAAAAAATGTTTATTTTCTATTTTTAGCTCCTACGGATTCCCTACTTCGGAGACTTATTAGCACGATTGATATTTTTCAAGATGTTCAAGAAAAGGTATATTATTATTCTCATTATTTATCTTAATACATACCCGTACGTAAAAACATTCACAGAATACAACAGAGTATAAAAACATTTTATTTCTTATCAAGATTATGACATATATATACATGTACAGTTCAGCCCTGGCATACAGGTACTGCCACATTTTGTTTTCCTTAATTTTGGCGGTATAACAGGTTTGGCAAAATGTGACAATCGTAAGCCAGTTCCCATCTGACTACTATACTTTGTTCATACAACCAGATACCAGTTTATGACATTCGAAGTTTGAGTTATCTCCCTTCGGGGTCGTAATATAAAGTAAACAAGCATCCATCCGGTAGCAGTTTTACTCACACCTGTTTATTCACCTGGTCTGGAGATACAAGCGAGAGATTTAACATGCATAAATGACCATTTTTTACCAGAGAATATCTGTGGCGGATGGCAGTGTGAGGGTTTTGGTGTTATAATGGGGAAATATATGGAGGAAATCTGCTCTACGAGAAATATTGGCATTATAACAGTAGAGCGATATATTGGGGGAGAACTGTGTATGGAATCTTTGGAATATCAATCAATGTTCCAGGATTTGCTAAACATTTCCCATCCATCCACATTCATGTGTGATGTACAGACACAGGCTTTGGGGACAACACACTGATGGTCATACTCTAAGATTTTAATTATGATGAATTACTGTAAATCACTTTTATTTTGTGCGACGTTAATTTTCACATAAATTTACGAAAGGACGAGTCATGAATTCAAACATATATTTGTACTATATTTTGTGTTTATTAACCTTTTTCGTGTATTTGACAACACTGTGTGGCTATCAAAGTACTATATACAAAACATTTAGTATGTACGACTGTAAGAAGTACCATATAAGTGGAAATTTAAGTGGGATGCAAATTGAGAGTTTTGTCCTAAAAATATGGTATATAATTTTAACGAGAAGTAAATTTAGCAATTTCGTGATTAAAAAACATAACCCTTACCTGCAATGAAGAATGAATAGTTAGCAATATTCAATTTTGGCGATCTCAACAACCTCGCTAATAAAGCCAAAATTGAATCCTCGCTAAAATTTCTGCTTATACAGTATTGGTCAATTAAAGAAGTTGAATTATGAAAACAGCAATGAATACACTCTTGTCATGAAAATTGTGTAACTCTTTCAAAAATGAATTGAATCTGTGATTGTTTTCCATAGCTCTTGTTTTAGGAAAATATTATAAAAAATTCTCTAACTGGATAAGCCTATCCAATTTTAATAACTAAAAAACATAT
The DNA here is from genome assembly GCA_030159075.1 of Atrina japonica. NCBI lineage: Eukaryota > Metazoa > Mollusca > Bivalvia > Pterioida > Pinnidae > Atrina > Atrina japonica. Next base: position 1,320,614 of record BROG01000051.1, read on the forward strand.
ACTGGTGTTTTGTTTCATAATATATTTGAAAAAATCTCTCTTTACAGCTTTGGTGATATATTTGGTCCAAATACACAGCCAACAGAGTTAGAATTTAAAGATTTTTACAGTCTATATGTACATAAAAATGGACACAAAGCGGCACCTGGGTATGGTTTTTGTCTTGTATCATTTTATGCCCTCACGACAAGGTTTCGGGGGCAGTTTGGGGGTGCATATTAATTTATCTCTGTTCTTCTGTATGTCGGTCCGGATATAGATACAGCTGTTTTAGAGCTGCATCTTTAATATTTTGCTGGATGTTTATACATATAATGGAGGTGTGCATCTCCACAGGATTTTGATTTTTTTAATATTGTCAAATTGACAGGTAATTGGACAGTCTATCTTTTTCTTCCAACTGCATAAAGGGAAGATGTTTTGTTCAGCTATCTCCTCCCACAGTTTTGGAGATACAGCTTTAATATTTTGCTGGATGTTTATACACATAATGAAGGTGTGCCTGTCCACCTGATTTTTATTTTCATATGTATTTGATATATGGTAGATATTTGTTAAATATTCAAAAATTGGCAGATAATTTCCTTCTTACTAGCTATACAATGGAAACGTGGTTTGTATGGTTATTACTACAGTTTTAGTGTCCCTAATGCCATAAGTTAGGTATGGGCAAACATGAGGGGTATTAGCTGTGTTTCCCCCAAAAAATAATTTTGTTTTTACTACTTATATTGATGTCAAATAAGAGTTATACACAGTCATAAGAAATCTTATATTCCTATATATTTTGTGAAAATTCAGGTCCCTACCAAACTGGGTTTCCCAAACAATTTTCACAAAATATAAAAGCACCGACATCAAAAATTGGCTAAATAATACATTATATGAAAATATATGGTCCAAATGTGTCAGTGAAATTTATCAGTGTCGCTAATTTTTATGCATCCATACATATCTGAATCAAGTAAAGAACGATGGGTTGGTGCACTCCAAACAGTCGTAAAATTAAGAATCATTTGGAAAACAAATAATTACGTGATGGAATGTGGGTTTCCCATTTACTTACCATAAAAAATATTTTGTTTTAGACCACTAATAAGTTTATCACAAAAGCTGTTCAACTTCTCAAACATAATTGGAATACATCTCACAAACATATTTGGTTCTATTTGGAATATCACAAACATTATATGATAACAAAGTATTTGGTTTACATATCAATATTGCCTTGCATATAAACTTCCTGTCCATATGTGGCTTATATGAACCTGCCTTAACCGGCGAGTAGCTGGTTTTTTTTCAATTACTGCTTACACACTTATTTCGTGGACTAACTCGTTAAGTCAATTCGAGACCATTCAACAACATGGCGTACGATGTTTTGACAGTCACACAACACACCTGAGCGGGATCACAGCATAAAGAACGATGCTGGATTTGGTGCACAATTAATGACCCGGTTATGATTAAATCGGCAAAAGCATTTCATAAAGGATATGACGAGGTGTAACAAGCATATAAGATATCACTGAAGATTGGTTGCATTCTGGAAATGGGTAATTGTCTTATCTTCATCAGTTATTATATGTTAGCACTCGTGATGGATTATGTCAAATAAAATGATTTCTATCTTGACTACAAGTACTTACATTTCTTTACTTACTTTGAGCCATAGAAAAGTTTTAATAATTGCCGTCTACATGTTATAATTCAATTATCTACTTAATATTTATATTTCAGTTTATACACAGTGAAATAGTATTGACCCTCCTGCAAAAATTTGTACCGCGTATTTTCCCCAAAATATGCGTAAGACCACCTGTCTATAAAGACCATTTTTGTAAACTTTATTTGGTTGACTGTATTTGGAATACTTCTCACAAACATATTTGGTTCTATTTGGAATACTTCTTACAAACATATTTGGTTCTGTTTGGAATACTTGTCACATACATATTTGGTTCTCTTTGGAATACTTCTCACAAACATATTTGGTTCTATTTGGAATACTTCTCACAAACATATATTTGGTTCTATTTGTTCTATTTTGGAATACTTCTCACAAACATATTTGGTTCTCTTTGGAATTCTTCTCACAAACATATTTGGTTCTATTTGGAATACTTCTCACAAACATATTTGGTTCTCTTTGGAATTCTTCTCACAAACATATTTGGTTCTATTTGGAATACTTCTCACAAACATATTTGTTCTATTTGGAATACTTCTCACAAACATATTTGGTTCTCTTTGGAATTCTTCTCACAAACATATTTGGTTCTATTTGGAATACTTCTCACAAACATATTTGGTTCTACAGTAGAACTTCTATGAGTCTAAGTTCAAGGGACCACCTAGAAAAGATTGAAACATCGAGACTTGGACTCATGGATGGTAATTTAACTGAGAACCATACGTATTTAGTTTCACAGGTTCTATAAGGTGTATATGAGTACTTCGAAACCAGTTAAGACCTATACGGTCATTATGATTAATAATACATGCTAAATTTAACTTAATTTTCGTGAAATTAAACATTGAGTGTTTATGAGAAGGCAAAGAATTATAATGGGGCAATTTCATACACATGTAAATTTTGACATCGAATTATGTGTAGGAATATTTGTTGTTTTTATAGAAATGGGCCCAAAATTAATTTGAAACACTGAAAAATTTGACTCATAAAAGTATTTGGAATGCTTGTCATTAAATTATTTGGTCATATTTTGAAAACATCACAAAAATATTTGGTCCAATTTAGAATATTTATCAAAAACATATTTGGACTTTTTTTGAAATTTTTCACAGAAATATTTGGTTCTATTTGGAATAATTATCACAAAATTATTTGGTCCTGTTTGGAGCCTTATATCTGGTACATACCACATAAATATTTGCTACTATTTGTTGAAATTTTGAATTAAACTTATATAAATTTCTACAAATAAAAGTTGCTATTTAGGCACCAGTCCAAAATCAAAATGACAGTCAAGTTGAAAGTGAAGGTCCAATTTTACAGTGTATTAGATTTATTTTCTGGTCTTCACAGATGAAGTGAAATGAAAACATACCATGAAAAATGTTACTTAAGTCATTATCATTGAATCTTAGGGGTGAGGTATAGATTATGGTATCAAAACTCATGGCTCACTGAGGTGAGTCTCTGATTAGGATACTCATTATTATTATAATTATTATTTTATTACCATTTTCGACCATGTCCCTATAAGCACCCCTCCCCCTTTTTCACATACAATCTAGAATCTTTTCTAGCTGGTTGACAAGGAGATGAGGACCTGAAAAACCATAAGTTACATTTTATCCGTAGCCCCCAGCAACAGAATTAGGTGTACTCAGTATTAACTACAACAACTTTACTACGCTGCCTTATAAAGAATTAACTGTTTTATTTCAGTTTGATTATTAATTGGTCCCATTAAGTGCCCACCCTTTTTCCTGATTGTTGTAGGGCCCTGGGCGCTTAATTGGTCAAATACGGTATTATTGTTGACGTTGTTGTTGTTTTTGTTGTTGAAAGTTATTCGGTATTATTGTTGACGTTGTTGTTGTTTTTGTTGTTGAAAGTTATTCGGTATTATTGTTGACGTTGTTGTTGTTTTTGTTGTTGAAAGTTATTCATGTTTTTCAGTACACATGATATATGGACCTGCAGATCCAATCAATCCGATTGCTTTTATTGGTCATTATAAGTAAGTATATAGAAGTCAATACTTCGATGTAGAAATCACAGATACCAGTATAATGCCTATGTAGTAATTGGTTAAAAGATACATTGAAATAACATGCCTATGGATATGTATTTATTCTTGACTAAATACATCAATGAAAGTTGAATTTGATTCTGATGTTTTACACTTCAAGGCATAGTATTGGCCAATCGATCATTGGTCTGATTGTTCAGATTTTGTCTAAAGATAATAAGTTTCTTGTTATTAACATTGTGAATGAAATATCTGTACATGCATGCTAGAAAAAATCCTTTAGATGTAATCCATTACCAATGATAGATTTCATGAACCATGGTATTGTTAAAATGTCCTTTAAATGTCCTGAAAGTGATAAACTTTATTGTAACAATGTGGTGTACAATTGTAAGATTTGTGTGAGTTTGTTTGTGTGTAATTTATGTTAAGTGTGTATGGTACTTGGCCACCCATAATATTCCCCATACTCCCTAGCCAGGTGGAGATGGAGGGGATATGTAAAAATCCTGGCCATTTGCCATAATAAAATGTGTGAAAAAAAAAAAAAAAGATTTGACGTTCAGAGATTGTAAGGTTTGACTTTCAGAGGATGTAAGATTTGAATTCAGAGGTTGTGTCCTTCAGAATTGACCTTCAGAGATTGTAAGATTTAAATTTCATTGTCTCTTTCTCGGAATTTCATGAAATTCTACTTAACACTTTTTTTCTTTTGTAAAATCTTTCTGTTTATTATTGAAAAAAATCAATCATTCATTGCATTTTTTAAAAAAACTGGATCCCCAATTCAGGAACACAAGGATATAAGAACTTTTATGCCTGTGTATATCTGTTATTTATCATTTCACTTCAATCTAAGTAGTAAAATATGAAATATTTGTTTTTGAAAAAAAATAGCTAACGCCTCTTTAAGCAGTAGAGGTAATTCATCTAAACAACTGAAAGCTTTGAAACTTACATGTTAAAGGATGGAGAATTTGGGTGCGCAACATCGCAATTAACCATATATCCCAGTATCTTATAACAATGTTTAGTTGGCATGATGATATGAAAATTATTTAAAGATGTTAATGTAAATATTATGTTTACAGGAAAACAGTGCCAAATCCTAGTATTACAGTGCTGGGTTCTGATATAGGACATTATCCACAGTTTGAGGATCCTGAAGCTGTATTGAAATACTACACCATGTTCTTGCAGAAGATAGTGTAAAAGACTCACACAAATAACTTGTATTGAGTATGAATGACTTCATAAGTACTGTAGAATCAGCACATTTCCGATGGTTAAAATTCCCTTGTTTCTAAAATAAAACAAACTCGTTGACATTATGTTTCATTGAAATAAATCAGATTGTTTATGAAGGAACCTATTTATAAATCATGTAAAATTTAGGTATGATTTGAATTTTGTTGATAAACGAAAATAAACGAAATTAAAACCACAACGAAATTTCCAGATTCTACAATATTTATGATATAAGATCTTATGAGCATTTTGATACAAGAGAAGCAAGTTGCTGTGATAATTTTTTATCAGTTTTGTATTTTTTGGTGCCCATAACACCGATAAGTATTATAATTCAGGAGTATTACTAGATATGTAACCTGACAAAGGAAAGGGAGAATTCTACAGACCGTCTCTACAGCAATTAGTGAAATGTGACAAAATGTTCGCTGAACATTGAAAGTGATGAAATGTTGACGGAGCTTTGAATGTATCGAAATGTCAACAAAGCTTTGAAAGTGACCAAATGTTAACAGAGCATTGAAAGTGACCAAGTATTAACAGAGCATTGAAAGTGACCAAATGTTAACAGAGCATTAAAAGTGACCAAATGTTAACAGAGCATTGAAAGTGACCAAATGTTAACAGAGCTTTGAAAATTCAGTGATATTTCAAGACTTAATAACGGCACTCAGTCACAGCAGTAAGTAAACTTTGACAAAATGTTAAAAGAGCATTGAATGTGACAAATTGTTAAAAGAGCATTGAAAATTCTGTTTTAGACGTAATGAAGGAACTTTGTCACAGCAGTTAGTAAACCTAATGCATTAGGTTTTGTCTGCATCAGTCCCTTGGGTGGAGAGTGGGTATAGGTTCTTGTCAGCTTTATGCGATGGGGAGGGAATATAATAGGTCTTATCTGTCTCAGCTTATTCGATAGGGAGGGGAGATATATTTTCAATCCTGTATATCAATTATGTTATTATTAGAATTATGTTAAAATAGTTTTTCTTTGGATGAAAGACTTGTATTTGATAATAATATTTCAATGATTATTGTACAGTAATCATCAAACAATTGCAGCAAATATATTTTACATCTGTTATCAAAATTAGTGTTTTGATGTGCAATACTTGTTCCCCCTTGATATTTGGTCCCTACAAAACTTATACCTGTACATGAGACACATCTATCTATCATAAAATGCAATAATTACTGTACATTACCAGGCATCAAATTTTGAACTTTTATACAATGGCTACCTTAATTCAGATAATAACTTCAGATTCACAACTGCTTGATAAAACGGAACCCAGGTCTTTTAGCATATTGTTTGTCAGCATTCCTATGAGAACCCATTTGCCCGTTTATTGGCCAACCTTTTCCTTTATACATATGAAGCAGACTTCATTCAAAAGCTTCTGAATAGAATGACAAAGCTAACTGTGGCTTTTAATATAACATATACTGTAGACATTGACGTGAAATAAACAAACGGTATATACAACAAACGTGACAATTTTGACTTTTCTATTGTGAACTTTGTCTCATCTCTTTGTCACCCCATGTGCTTCCTAATTGTTGATGTTTGTTTATAACAATTTCATGAATGATATTACTTTGGTTTATGGCAACATTCCATGACAGAAAAAAAATATAACTAAAAATTGATAAATTTCAGTAAAAGAACACCTTTATAAGTGTCCATCTTCTCACAGATTTTTGTGTGTAGGTCCAAATTTTATTTTCGCTTAAAGTTGTGTTGCTTTTGTTTTCTTTTTTTTAATTTTTTTCTGTTTTTTGTTTTTAATTTGTTTTTTTTTGTTTTTTTTTTGGGGGGGGGTGTTTATTTGTTTAATTATATTGGCAATACCTTTAAGGACTAAATTAAGTAAGAACTCTCTAACTCGACATTTTTCTGTAGAACATACGTCAGTCATTATCTAGTGTTCATTATTCATCAACTCTATCATCGAGACACATATGCACTAGTATTAATGTAGCATAATTTATCATTCAAATTCTCTGTTTGATATTTTCTATTTCTAAATAATGTTAATAATTCAATGTCAAACAAAGTAATGTTCATTTTTAGGATTTTGCACAAAATGTGGAAAATTCTATTCTTATTGTTGTGTTTTCTTATTTTGCCATTCCAAGTTTTTTTTATGTTTAGCGTCCACCCTAATATAAAAAATCCTATCTTTCTATCAGGGAAAAACACAGAAAAAACACATTTTTATGAGAACAAAAGCAATTATGCACATTTAAGTATTTTTCTAATGTATTAACAAAAGGAAAACAGAGTTAAACTTCTACAACTACAAATGCTGAAAATAAATGTTCATGTTCATTTTAGGGCTATGTTCTTATTTTTCCCGTGGGTGTTTGTTTATTTTTCTGGTTTATGATCTCAAAATCTATCTATTAGAGTATGCTAAACAGAGGAAAAAAACTTGGAATGAACTTATCATTATTATCCCTGTCACCAAAATCTAGCAAAATATAGAACATATGTATGTACCTCTGACCAGTTTATTTAATTCACATAATATCATGACATAACAGTATGTTTTAAACTACTTGCATCATTCCATGGTGAAATTAAGATACTGTCATTTGCTAACTTTTAAATTGAAATTTTAAAAGTTAGCATCATATAGACATTTTAATAACAGTGAATTAGAGGTAAAGATGTACGAGTATATCTAGTTCTACTGTGATTATCATTGTTACTTTTCATACTTAACATATTAAAATATAGATCATTATATGTGTTCGGTTTTTTAATTATTTTGAAAGTTGCAGAAATTTGTTTACATACTTTGTATTCATTGGTATCCCACAAACAGGGCCAGGAGTCACCATATTTACTCAGTCAACAAAATTGTCATGATTTCAAGGTAAAAACATAGAAACTTTATTCTGTAACTGGACATACATTTGTATTTGTATATTGACGTCATACAATTGTAAATAATGATAAAAATTATTACTTGATTAAGGAAAAATTATAGTTTGAGTATGTACTTAAATTTTGAGTACATACCCAACGTACTTATTCATTTTTTCAAGAAAATCATAAGTGTGACCCAAAAATTTATTTGAATGATGAAAAACAATAAAATGTTCCCTAATCACTCAAACTCAAATCAAAATGTATCCAACTGCAGTGCAGTACAGTGTTGTTTACTGCATGGACGTACTGAACTCTGTATTATATCTGTGTATGATTATACATGCAAGTAATAAAGACCTTTACATAATTTATTTACCTACCTCTGTCTGTAACCCATATCACCATTTTTATAGAATTTGGTAATAAATTTGGTTTTACCTCCATGTATAGATCAAAATGACAACTACCATAGTACACATGTACAGTGCTGAAGTTTTATCAAGGATGTTGTGTTATTAACAGTACTTTGTTTTGTCTGATGTAAAGTTGTGTTCCTTGTATCAGGGGTTGGTAGACCATTTTGGGACAGGGTCCTGTATCCTTCCAATTGGGAGTTTTACACCGTAATGGGTCAAATTGGGAATCAAGTAACTACATGTGTGTGGTCTTTTAGATTCACTAAAAATTATGTCATAAGAATAAAGCACAAAATTTGTGATTCATTTTATAGCTTCTCTTATTTAACTGACAACATGGATTTCATCTGAAGACTTCAAAGTGCAGTCCACACATGTGCTAAATTCTCTTTTTTATTCTTTTATACTGAATGTGGACAACATGGTGAACATAATTGTGATATTTTGATCAGAATTAGGGGAAAAGTAGTAAATTTTGCATTGGGAATTGGTCCTTCTACAGGACCAGCATGTTAATGACATTGATTCCTGTGTGTATATTAATAATTCTAATTATAACACCAAAGTTATAGTTTTGCAATAAAGACCGAAACAAATGCTAAAGACGATCGATTCTGTCAATAAAACTTCCTCAGTTGAGCTCAAATTTAAAATACAGGTGAATGTAGAGTTCGAAACTAAACTGTTATATCATACAAAACCAAAACTAACCTAAATGTATCCCTAAATCCGTCTAAGAGTATTCACTGGTTATGTGTGATGTAAAAAATATCGACCACAAAGGTAAACCTAATACTGCAAACAAATCTGATTTTCTAGAGTCTACTGCACTGCATACATATATAATGCAAAATCCTTCTGCCAATATAGTTCTGATTTGTTTACTGGTTTATCACAACATACCATGGGCTGCCTGGCAATTAAAATATTAAACTCGTAAAATTAAGTTGTTCAGAAATTAATACCTAAATTAACCAGTATTTTAAAAGATTGCGAAAATTACATTATTGGAGATTTTCTTACATTTAACTGCCCCCCCCCCCACCCCACCAAAAAAAAATTTGTTTTCTACTTAGATTGATGCACAAAAACAAAAATGAGATATAGACAGGCATAAAAATTCTTAAATCCCTATATATTTTGTGAAAATTGCTTTGAGAAACCCAGTTTTGCAAATATACATTATGCAAATGATTATTTAAACCTTACTATTCACACTGGACCTGACCTTATTTTCACAAAATATAATGGAATATAAGAAATTGTATGTCTGTGCATATTTCTTATTTGTTATTGTACATTAATCTAAGTAATAAAAAACGAAATGATTTTTTTTACATTATAAGCCTGCGATTCATTGGTACTGCTACTTTTACACGCCCTCTCTTACCTAAATTCCTGCATCCGCCTATGATATATATATATATATATATATATATATATAGGCGGGCATCGACGATAACAAGCTTCCGAGCGTCTGTCTTCAGATACGTGAGGAATTCCGTGTTCCACTCGCACTTTGATTATGACCACAGGCACTTGTGGACAGGACCGACTAAATTGCTAATCCTATAAATCCCCCCCTTTGGTCTTACCTATCTGTAGGTAAGGTCAAAGGTGGAATTTATAGGATTATCCACAAATACCTGTGAATATGACATGTACAAATGATAACAAACCAGATAATATAACACTTTTCTATATAATTTATTACAAAACAAACGGTTGTGTAGACATTAGGTATTTGGAATGGACACATTTGCATGCATTTCACATGTGTAGAGATGTGTAAATCTATTAAGTTGTGTCCTTTCAAACGCCATTTGAATAACAAAAACATTTGTAGGGGTGATATTTTACAAGAGGTCACTTCCTGTTTAAAGTACTACAAGATACCACTGTTCATACCACGGAAAGTTATTTATAGAAGTCTTTTATTATTGCTTTTTAATTTAAAACTCGCTGAGTGGCTATTGGTGTTTATAGACCATTTTAGTTGGAGGAATCTTTGGATAAACGATCAATTAACATTGTCTGGAATTGTTGGTATGGCTTTAAAGGTAAATTCATATGTTTGTGCCTGAAAAGGTAGCCTACAGAGCTGACGTAAGATGAAGTAGGCCTAAATTACTGTGTATTGTAATGTCAATACTTGTTGAATCTGAGCTAATTAAATGTAAATCTGGGATTTTCAAAAACAAGCATGCAAGCAAGGTAAGGTCAAAGGTGGAATTTATAGGATTATCCACAAATACTTGTGAATATGACATGTACAAATGATAACAAACGAGATAATATAACACTTTTCTATATAATTTATTACAAAACAAACGGTTGTGTAGACATTAGGTATTTAGAAAGGACACATTTGCATGCATTTCACATGTGTAGAGATGTGTAAATCTATTAAGTTGTGTCCTTTCAAACGCCATTTGAATAACAAAAACATTTTGTAGGTTGGTGATATTTTACAAGAGGTCTCCTTCCTGTTTAAAGTACTAACAAGATACCACTGTTTTTCATACCACGGAAAGTTATTTATAGAAGTCTTTTATTATTGCTTTTTAATTTAAAACTCGCTGAGTGGCTATTGGTGTTTATAGACCATTTTAGTTGGAGGAATCTTTGGATAAACGATCAATTAACATTGTCTGGAATTGTTGGTATGGCTTTAAAGGTAAATGCATATATGTTTGTGCCTGAAAAGGTAGCCTACAGAGCTGACGTAAGATGAAGTAGGCCTAAATTACTGTGTATTGTAATGTCAATACTTGTTGAATCTGAGCTAATTAAATGTAAATCTGGTATTTTAAAAAACAAGCATGCAATGCCAGATGGTGTTTTGTCGAAAAACAGCATTCAAATATCGATCGGTCTAAAGAAAACGGTAATATATTATGATGGAAACCAGGATATTTTTAGATGTTGGGAAATCCATTATTAGCTGACGTAGTGGTTTTAAATAAAACGGACGATGACAGTTCAGGTTGGTTTGCCATACACATTCCTATGTATCTAAAAGTATGAACCAACATCGGATATTCCGGAAATGACTGTGTTATGTATATTTTTGAAATGTAGATCAATTTCTTTTTAATTGGAATATCCTAACAAAATTAATTTCGCATAATATAATTTTTATGTGACCATAACCATGATGATGTGATGTTCCGGGCACTTCAAAGGCGGATTTTTCCTATTTTACCATAATGTGATCAGATTACTTTAAAGGTGGTTGCTGTTCTACAATACTACTTATTTGTAACATAGAGACCTCCTTTAAAGTGATCTGAACTATCATAAATTCATCAAACAGAGTTTTAACATAGTGACCTCCTTTAAAGTGATCTGGACTATCAATATTTCGTCAAATAGAGTATCTCCGAGATCGAAACACACATTGTCATTTGTTCACGTTTTAGGTACTAAACATCGTTGGCATTTTACATATAACATGTGCAGATACTCCCAGAATATGTATCTAGATTATCAGATAAAATTTAAAGATTATTTTTATTTCGTTTAGTAAATATAGCTACTACTAAATTAACTTATTATCCTATTCAGTTCATTTCTGATTGTTCTGATGTTATGATGTAAGAAGTATTCTGATTGTTTGTTTCCTCTCAGTCACAATACAATCTTGCATGCAAGTGTTTGATTATAACATACGTGCAAGCGAACCTTACGCGATGAAATGGGTTTTGCATGCAAAAACGTCTTTCACGTTAAAAGTCACTACTTGCATGCAAAAAGTATGTTTTATCGCGTTAAAAGTGATTTTTAACGTGAAAGTTTTCATCGCATAAGTTCATCCCGTTTGTGACCCAAACGGCCTTTCATTCTTTGTTTACAACATGGGCGCAGCATTCATTCATTTTATTTTATTCTCACATTGTACTATACAACATAGAGAAGATTTTAATACAAACATTACATTACATAGAAAAAAAGCACATAAGTGTACACATACATTCAACTTTTTAACCCAGGGGGATAACTCTCTTATTTATTATCCTTATGAACTTAGATAAATTATTAACAACTGAAATTTTTATGCATGAAAATAAATTAAAAAACTTTAAGGTGCTAGGATGAGATATATACCTCATTGGTAAATACATTTTTCTACTTTCATTTAAAGATTTGCAAATCATAATACAGTGATATTCATCCCCCATACCTTCCCCACACAAATTACACAATTTTTGATGCAATGGAATATTTGCCCACCTGCCCATCTCAATTGGTAATTTATAATTGCTAGTTCTATATCTAACTATTGTTTCAATTTTATTTCTAGTTATATTAATATCTAAGTATTTCCTATATGAAAAAAAAAAATTATTTGTAAATAAATAATAATATTTTCCTTTACTGGAAGCATTACAATCGGCTATCCATTTTTGTTTGAACTGATCTTGTAAAATTTGTTTCAAAGTATTTAATTGTTTAAGTGTTCACGTACTGACGTTGTATTGTAACTTATCATTTCAGTATTCCCACCTAATATCAGTTGCCATTGATATTGGGACAACCTTTTCTGGATATGCCTATTCTGATGTATCTGAGTTTAATTCTGATCCGACAAGGATATTTACGGAGAAGTGGTCCACGGAAGCTTCTTGCGTTCCGGGCAAAACGTTGACCTGTTTGCTTTTAGATAAAGACAACAATTTCATGCATTTGGATATGAAGCACAAGACTTTTATTCTGAGTTGGCAGAAGATCAGGAACATAAGGAGTGGGTACTACTTCACAAAAATTTAAAATGAAACTGTATAAACTTACAGGTATGTCTCTTTCATCATCGTTGTCGTCATCGTTATCATTTTCTTATATTAGCGCTGTTTGATATTTAGCGCCTACGTTCTATACGTTGTCAGAATAAGTTTTTTTTTCTTCATCAAGACTGATTAGAAATTCAATGGCATCTATAGTAATGGCAGTGTTAATTGTGACCTGCAACGGACAATTCCATTGGTGCTGTTGTTAAGTCCATATTGAAGAATCTTTCACTCATATGAAGACGTCACCAAATGGCCTATGCTCGGCACTTACGGCTATTGAGCAGTGAGGGTTCTTTAAACGCTCCGACACCTACTGTGACACGGGACCTCAGTTTTTACTGTCTCATCCAAGACAATTTCATATATGCAATTACTCAAAACAAAACACAAATACAAGTACGCTGAAGTTACTGAAAATAATACTCATATCAACACTGTCGTTATTATTTTGCTGTTATTATCATTATTAAGATAGTCTCGAACATTATAACTTTGGTATTGTTTTAATATTAATAACCACTATGTAGTTGCCCCTGCTGGTGTCCCGAAGGTAAACATAAACCTAGTACCTGTATTTCGGTACCAGCTGATAATCTATTTCGCACTGATAGCACCATTTAGTCTAAATTCTTCAAAAGCTAAGATAGTCATCTTTTTTACAGTGGTTAGACTTGGACGAATTTGTATTTGGATTACTTATTTGACCTTGTATGATACCACATTCTCTTTAGACAATATGCATCTATCTTAAAAAGATGCTCAACTGATGAAGTCTAATTAACAGAAACGATCGTCTTGAGCGTTATAACCTTGGTATTATGTTATATAATCAAAATGACAAAGATTGAATACCACGACCATCATCATTATTGAAAATACAGCTAAGTTCAAGTTTTAATTTCTTGAAGATATCAAAACTAAACTGGGCGTGGCACCATAAAACTTGAGAATTTACTTAAGTCTGATAATATTCTCAACTTGGCCTGCTCCGCCGATCAGATTTCAGAATTAGCCATAGTTGAGTAAAATTTTTAGACTCAAGTTTTATGGTGCCAGGTCCTGAACAAAACTTACCAAAATAATACAATGAATATAACCCTTTCAACCTTACAGTCCACAATAGACTGGTCATAAACAATAGAAAGACCATACCATTAAGATACTCAGGGTGAAAGAGATAATATGTATCTAACACTTTACGTTACAGAAACAAATGTTAAAAGATCTGATGATCAAGGTATGAAGATGGAAAAAGTGCTAAATGCTTACATAGTGTTCTCAGAATCCTATAAGGTATATAAAGAACCATTGCATTAAACGATTGACAAATCATGGAAAATAGTCTCAGACGAGGAAATCAGATGGTCTTAACTGTACCCGGCGATATGGACTGATACAGCGAAGCGGTTTATGCGTGATTCCGCAATCATGGTGAGTTTTTATTTATAATAGAAATTTTTGTTTTCTCTGTCCATTATGTTTTGATGCTCTGAAGCCGAAGGATCATGTGACTGATTTTCTTCTCGACCCATCATGTTTTTGTGTCTGCAGGTCTGAGACTCTATTTGATTTTTAGGTCATCTGGGTTTTGGGGTGGCCTATTGCTATCCGGCGTCCTTTGTCTGTCGTCCTTCCACGTCCGCTAAAAAGTCCAGGTGCCTTCCTTTGGGATATATTATACAGATACATGTATCTCTTTTTGTGCATCACCGAGTTAATTCTTATCCATAAAAATATTTCTACAAGTTGAACCATCTATCCAGTTTAATGTGAATGATTTGTCAAACACAGACATGAGGATTGTAAACGAGATCCTGACAAACATTTGTAAGTTATACAACACATTTTAAAAGTGAGACAGTTAACGCCATTTTCTCATATCTTTTCATGGTAAATCTAATTGATTTTTAAAAATAATTCGCCTGACTTACTTACTCATGAAAACTTTGTAAACATTTGCACATTTGCGTTGAAGTCTATAACTACCTAGATTGTTTTGAAATATGTCAATTTCTTTGCATGAAAACTACGAGTATTTGTAAGGACAAGCGAAATTTGCAGCAACCTTTCCTTCTTTGTTCATCGTAAGTGGTCAACTAAATACTTACTGCAAAATAAAAATGTTGCTTCACAGAAATAAAGTATCAAAGCAGTTTAAAACTGATATTTGATGAAGATGAATAGTGTGTGTGTGTGTGTGTGTGTGTGTGTGTGTGTGTGTGTGTGTGTGTGTGTGAATTTGGAGAAGAATTGACGTAAGCATTACTTTGTGGCAGATATTTTTTTAAAACAAAAGTTGATTTAGCAGAAAGCTATAACTAAATGGCAAAAGTTGACTCACTTTTGTATGTGGCGCTTTTTTAATATTTATTCACCATTTTCTGATATCAAAAATTCATTTTTGATATCAAATAATCGAATTTCTGATATCAGAAAATTGGTTTATTCCTGCTATTTCAACATTTGAAAAATGAGACGGGAAAAGGGGAAAAAACTTTGTTGGAATAGCAGGAATTCTTGTATAAACAATAAATTATATATATTTAGCTTGTAAAAATACCAAGCTTAAATACCTCGGGTAATCACAGGTAAAAAGTAAAAAAAAAAAAGTTGTCATAAACTGAAGAAAACTTTATTTGCATATATATGTATATATATATTTAGTGTGAATCATTTAGTAAGTGTGAAAGGAAAGCATTACAATTTGTACCTGAGGGCATAATATAAAAATGCTGGTCAACAACAACAATTATCATATTACTTATAATGATACTACATGTATAATGAATTGTGTTCACTTTATCTGGTGTAAGAGAGAAGAAAAAAATAAAAATATTTTAACAAATATTTTGATTTACTTAAATATCCAAATTTTACTATATTACTATGAATATTAAAAAAAATTAAGATGTATTGGAGCTAAAAAATATTAAAACATTTTCCTGAATACCTAGATATTTTAATTTACCTACCAAAATTATACTTAATTTACCATGAAATTGAAAAAATGAAAGACATATAAGAGAGAAAAAATATAAAAATTTGACCGAATATCTAAATTTCGCGAAAATATTGAATTTACCTTAATATCAAAATTTTACTAAATTTACCACCAATTAAGTTGTGATAGTGAGACCAAATATTAATACATAAACACATTAATTTCACTAAATATTTTAATTTACCTAAATACCAAAATTTTACATAATTTGCCATGGAAATGAAAATTTCATGTGTGTTAGCAAAAACAAATGAAAAATCTCACCTGAATACCTACATTTTACTAAATTTACTATAAACTTGTAGAGAGAGAGATGTTCAAATTTACCTGGATATCTAAATTTACCTGCACAGCACCTGTAATAACGTTGAATTGCTTAAACAACATTCCTACCTTATAAAAACATCTATTGTTCATACAATGTTGGAACAGCAGGAAGACACCAACACATTCCACCATTGTTACAGTGTTTGACAACAGGCCATTTGCTTTCCGGCCTCATTGTATATATAACATTGCTGACTATACTAGGACAGTGCTGAACTTTTTTCAAGGCTGTATCAGTAACAGTACTTTGTTGTGCCTGATGTAAAGTTGTGTCCCTCGTATTATTGATAAAATCTATCGCTAGTCATATGTGATGTAGAAAATCTTTATGCAAAATCTTTCAACCAAAATAGATGTGATTTGTTTGTATTACATCATATCATGAGTTGCCCGATAATAAAATCTCAAACTCGTAAAATTACGGTAAAATCTATATGAGTCTTGAAAAAGTGTCTGGAGGTGTTGAGAAATTAAAATACCTTAAATTTCCAATAAAGCAGTATAAAAAATTGCAAAAATTACATTATGGAGATTTTATTACATTTTGTTCAAGCTTTACTCGAACCGGAACTCTCGGTAGTTTACTGTAATTGTTTATTGTTTTACGTAAACACTTATAAGCCTACGTTTCATCGGTACTGTTGTTTATATTAAATTTATGATCCCCATTTCTGTAAATACACCACAGGCAGGTATCGACAATGACAAGCTTATTGGCTTTGGAACCGGAAGCAGCATCCTTGTATTGTATGTATGAGAAAACAGACAGGTGCGAGGACAAACTGATTTCCATATTACCGGGAACTACTTATATGGTGGTTGACATAGGCGGTATGTATCTATGATTTATATAGTATTACTCCTGGTCTACGGACAACTCCAGTTTGAAAGATTTTGTAAAGTATGATGTATAATCTATTTTCAAGTTGAAGTGTTAGCATGACAGCAAAGAAATATAGTGAAATAGTTACAGTTCTATGACAACTCATTTATTTCATTTGAATTTGATTGTGGACTGGCGGCGAGTGTGGCCGATCAACAGGGGATGGCACCTGATCCCATCTCTAGATTTCCAGAGGTCTGTGATTTTCCAATGTTAACCAGATTCGTATATTTTATCATGGACATCCTGAACATAGATACCTTGGTACCTGTGATTTTTATACTATCAAAAGCTTTTTATTACAAACCCTATTATTATTATTATTATTATTATTCTACTTCAATGTAGGTGGCACAACAGACATAACAGTTCATGAGAAAATAGATGATCACAAGGTGAAGGAAATACATCAAGCTACTGGGGGACCCTGGGGAGGAACAACAGTGGATGAATTATTTCTTCATTTGATGGGAGAAATTTACAAAGAAGAAGTAATGGATTGCTTCAAAATTAAACACCTGAGCGATTACCTGTCATTGACAAAAACGTTTGAAGTGGCAAAGAGAGGGTTCACATCTTCAAGACGATTCTTTAGAGTACCAATATCAGCGAGTCTTAATACAGTGTGTAAAGAAAAAACGGGTATGAAGCCTTCCGAGTTGATGCTAAAAATAACATCTAAACTGAAAAATGAAGTTGAGATATTAAGTGACAAACTTAAAATTGAGTCTCGTGTGATAACCAAAATGTTTGAAACTGTAACACGAAATATTGTTTCTCAAATTGAAACCATCATAAAACATTTGGCACATGTAAACATTTCCACCATTCTTTTATTGGCGGGTACTCAGATTGTGTTTCATTGCAGAATGCAATAAAAGAAAAATTTGAAAACGAGGAAAGGAAGGTATTCATCCCAGAAAATGCAAGTGAATGTGTACTTAAAGGCGCTGTAATATTTGGTCATGATTCTACTCAAATCAAGTCAAGAATGGTACGTTATACATACGGTACCGTGCACAAAAAACAAGATTTATCGAAGGCCAACACAGGAAGATCACATGAAGATGGTCAACGAGTAATCTTTTGTGGGAAACTTTTCTCTCCGTTCATTACAGCCGGGACATCGATAGAAGCCGGACACACAATATCAAGACTACCATACTGACAATTTAAAAAAGACGAAGAAATTCAAAATATGCTTCAAAAAACCCAGATGTTCAATAATGTGGATGAGACATCTTGTAGCCTGTTGTGTAAAATTCCTGTAGGGAAATATTTTTCATCCTTGGTTGGTCAAAAGGTGTGATATAAGTGTCCAGTATGTGTTTCGGGGAGACAGAACTACAGATCAATGTACACTGTGAGCAGATACCCGATATTATCGGAGGCATCGTTGTAATTTCACATCATCACCGTAGATATGTAAAATGTCGTTAATCACATGTCTGATATACGTTTACACACATCATGAGACCATTTGTTAATGTTCAGTGTGATACTTTTCTGGACTACTATCATTTCGTGAACGATTTTCTTCTTTTACATATACCATTGGTGACTGGAGCACATGTAATCACTAGTTTCACCTTTGACACATGTTATGCATGTAGCACAACAACGTAATTTCACGCTTTTTCTGGGCATATTCTATAATATCATATTCCCCCATGAAAAATCTAACTTCGGGTCAGCGCCGGTTTGAATCCCGCTGGTACTTAAGCTAAAAAGTAACAATATTTCCATTTACTTTACATACGTTGCGAAGGTAAAGAACATATCAAGAACAAAGTCGAGAAGGCGCGAATAAATGCAGGATCATAACAGTAATCCGGGTTAACTCGAAAGTTCCCTATTATGATTTCATAGAATTTCAATATGATGAAACAAAACGGTATTGTTGAAAAACAATCACTTTCACTCTAAACGTGATTTCTAATGTATTATCCTTATACTCGGAAGTATTTGTCAATAAAACCTTATCGACCTTAATTTTGTTCAATATATCAGAGACGTATGGAAGCCTATCGAAGCATCTGTGAAAATAATCTCTAAATTCCAAGATAATAGTCCACATTTTTGAGACAAAATTTTGTCAAAGTGCTGGGAACAATAGCAAATATTAACCATGATCTAATGTCCAATGGCCCTTTATAACACCCGGGGTCAATCATTGTGGACCAATGGGTAGGACTGTTCTGAACATCATACAAATGAATTTAAAGGAATTAGCTGGGTTTTTTTTCCAAAACTTTTTCTTTCCTTTTTTCATTACTTAGATTATTTACAGTAACAAAATAGAGGTATACACAGCATAAAAATTCTTACATATTTTGTGAAATTTGCCCAGTTTGCCAAATAATCACTTGCAATCGATTTGGATCTTCCTATTTGTATATGCATACAGATTGGACCGACCTTACTTTTACAATATCGGTATAAAAGAATTTTTATGCCTGTGTATATCTCTTACTTACTATTGTTTCTCAATCTAAGTATTGTCCGATCACAACAAGATGGCGGGGCGGAGTTACCTTTTGATCATCAAACGGAGGATTCTACTCACTTTTCGGTTATGACAAGCTTCACGGGGAAAACGTTTAATTCCTCATGGATACTATCTTATGTATGACAAGTAGAACGATTACTGTAACCCGTGTAATTTAAATGCTTATGATCTATAGACTATAATTTAAACTCGCCCAGGTCAAAAAAAGTGTTCACAAGACTCCACCCTGCCCAGTTATATATATTTTACTATACATGTAGTTAAAACGGAATACTTTTTTTTTGGGGGGGGGGGGAGAACATACCTAATGCCCCTTTAATGTAGATGCGTTATATGTTCCAATAAGCCTTTCATCAAAATGTGAAATTAACTTCCCAATGGTTACCAAATTTAGGAAAGTTCACACATATTTAACCATTTTGAGGCTTCATCGTACTCATACTAGTAGTCAATCTCTTCGGATTGCTTTGGTCGCCACCACATTGCCGAGTGTGGCTTAAAAATCATTCAAACAATAACAAATGGACGAGACAAAATATTTAATTTATGAAACCAGATATGCTATATTCTTTCAACATTTACATGATGAGATATAGAACTAAATAACTGAATTCAAGTATACACATGTCTGGAAATCATGCAACTACTGGACGTTTGTGTACCGACCAACAAAATAAAACAATTCATTTCGCAAAAATATGTAAACAACATTTCATTAGCACTTGACATATATTCAACAGTTTTTATAATGTCCCTTTCAATAAGTAAAACCTGAAGAAGGTTGATTTACAGTGCAGAATTTATTTTGAACTAAATGATGCTTCCTTGTTTAGAAACAGCTCCATCCTGGCATTTAATCAAGGGTATATATATATATCCTACATGTATTTCAGTCCATGGGAAATCTACAGTTCTGTATTGTACAATCTGTCAACGAACTTCCATACAGAAAAGTTTATACATGTTTGCTAGAGTGAATTAACAAATAAAAGTAGAACCAGCTGATAGTAACACTTACCTATCGTAACCATAATAGAAATGTATACCGACATTTAAAATGTAATTATAATGCGTTTTTGCATTGGGAATGGGGCTTTGTTTCGGCCATGCACAATAGGTGGAAAAACCTTGTAATATGTAACTTCTTCAGCAGGATATACATATTGCTTTTAAAATCAACAACAAATCATAAAACATAAAAATACAACAGAAAGAGGGACGGAAGTAAATTAAAGACTGGCATAGTCATAGTTATGTATTAACTCTTCAACCCCTGAAAACAATGGACTCTTCTATAAATCAATGACTTAGACCAGTCCAAATGTGTCTTAAGGGGTGAGCATGATCAACTTGGAACTGGTCACCAAACTTTTACACTGTCTTCAGATATAAAATATCTGCGACATATTAAAAATCTACCTTGTGTCGGTACTTTCAATGTAAATGTAATTTGTTTTAATGAAAGATTGAGCTTATAAATAAACTTTTACATTATGCTAATCGGAAATTCAATACGTATTTTCTTTAACAAATAAAAATTTCATTATAAGTTATTACTGCAATTCATCATAATGAAAAAAAATATTTTTAACTCATAAGCAAAACATATATAAAATTTGTAGTATTTATAACATCATTTAAAATGCAAATAATCTTCAGAACTATAAACTTTACTTTTTCAATTTATTTAGAAAGATCATCAACTGACAAATTCATGTCAAAGTAGAAATAGTTTTATACTCTTTAATAAACAATAAAAATGAAAACTGGACGACATCATATGACTGAAAAATTGTTGAGTATGGCGTAAAACAAAAAATCAAATAAAAAAAATCAAACCCAGTTTTGCAGATAAACATTATGTAAATGATTATTTTAACCTTACTATTCATCTGTGTACACGACACTGGACCTGACCTTATTTTCACAAAATATAATGGAATATAAGAAGTTGTATGTCTGTGCATATTTCTTATTGTACATTAATCCAAGTAATAAAAAATAAATAAATTTTTTGAAAAAAAAACACAGCTATTGCTCTTTAACATTATAAGCCTGCGATTCATTGGTACTGCTACTTTTATCAAATCTATGTCGATTCCCATTATATATACACTGGTGGATTTAAATTTGTCTATTTTCTTTTTTAAATAGTATATAAAGTGTCTAGAATATAAAAATCTCAGATACCAAAGTATAAATCAATAGGATGTCCAGGACATAGATACAAATCCGGTAAAAATGGACAAACACGGACCTCTGGAAACCAAGAGGTGGGATCAGGTGCCATGGAGAAGTAAATATCCCCTGTCGACCGGTCACACCCGCGTGAGTCCACAGTCAAGTCCAATGAAACACGTGAGGAGTGTATCCTCGTCACAATTGGTACAGACGTCTCAACAACCGCCAACGAAAAGGCAACTCAACATTTCACTTAGTGAAACAGAGTAGTCGCAAACAAGACTATTAAACCGACCATAAAATTTGCGGAACGTTGACATTAAACGCGGTTTTCGATATCCCTGTGTCAATAATTTGTCAGTGAGTAGTTTACCTCTGTATATGAAATCTTCATATGTTGTGCACGCCCTGGCATATCGACTCATTTGTGAAGTATAAACTCCATATGCAGGTGACTGAGGGATATTACTACTTAAATGTGGAAAATTTACGATGGGAAAGCCGAAATCGTCGCGTTTATCGTATTGCTTAGTTGCTAATTTCCCGTTTGTGTTTTATATTAAGTAAAATGTCTAAGTATGAAGCGTGTGTACTTGATTCTGTTGTATTCTTTAATTTCTAGTTCGCTGGGATATATCGCATTGACATATGTATGAAAATTGTCATTATTAATTGACAAAACGTCGTCGATATATCTAAATGTCAAATTAAAGGACACCGGTAACTTTTTCTTCTTTTGATTCAACAGTTTCTGAATGAAGTATGCTTCGTATGAATAAAGGAACTGGTCGGCCAATAAAGGAGCACAATTGGTTCCCATAGGAATGCCAACAGTTTGTTGAAAGACCACGTCTCCGAACATTACAAATATATTGTCTATTAGAAATTCCAGCATGTTTTTTTATATCAACTTCAATATACTTATGTGTAGAGTCAGAGTGGTGTTTGACGAAATAAGTATCCTGATAGCCAATCACTAGATATTTAAATTTTTTCGGTACCTTTAGTGAGAAAACAGTTGTCTATGATGCTAAAAAGTCCTTTCTTTTAATTTTTTTATGTGGAATAGTAGTGTAAAGAGTTGAGAAATCATAAGTTTTGATACTGTGAATTCGAGAAAAATTGTGTGCCTTCAAATTTTCTAGAAGCCAGAAAATGGCCTCTCAGAGATTTTAAAGTCAAAAATTGTCTACACTGAATCCAGAAAAGGCATCTTAAATCTTATAAAAATAAGAGTTTTCTGGGCCCCACTTAAATTGCTCTTGTAACATTTGTGTTTGTTAAATTTAACATAGGTATAGTACGTCCTATAACATGGGACATCAGGGGACGATATTTATATTTTCTATTGTTTTATTAATTTATTTTGTCATGTACTATTTTTATTTAATATTTTTAATATCATGCTGGGAAGCTTCCAAATTTCATAATTATTATTATTTTTTTAAAATAACTAAGTTTCCCTATAGTCTAATGAATTATTGCTTCACAATTTATCCAACAATTTGTAATACAAAACATGTTCAATAAAGCTTGTATTATTATCTAGTATAATCTGCGATATATATAAAGCTAACATATTAGCTTTATACATAGCTGGTATAATTCTGTTACCCTCATACCCACCCCCGATTAAATTCTCGATTCGGATTCTAGGGAACTGTGAAGATCAAAGTCACGCCCTCTCTAACCTAAAATCCTGCATCCGCCTATGATATATCTATCGATACATATATATTTATATATATATAGGCGGGCATCGACGATAACAAGCTTCCGAGCGTCTGTCATCAGATACGTGAGGAATTCCGTGTTCCACTCGCACTTTGATTATGACCACAGGTACTTGTGGACAGGACCGACCAAATTGCTAATCCTATAAATCTTTCCTTTGGCCTTACCTATCTGTAGGCAAGGTCAAAGGTGGAATTTATAGGATTAGAAATTTTGTCGGTCCTGTCCACAAGTACCTGTGAATATGACATGTACAAATGATAACAAACGAGATAATATAACACGTTTCTAGATAATTTATTACAAAACAAATAGTTGTGTAGACATAAGGTATTTAGAAAGGACACATTTGCATGCATTTCACATGGGCAGAGTGTGTTAATCTATTGTGTTGTGTCCTTTCAAACGCCATTTGAATAACAAAAACATTTGTAGGGGAGTTTTCTTGCGGAAGGTCGATGGTCTTTACCCGGGTAACCGGGGTTTCTCCTCCACCAATAAAAACTGGACGCCATCATATGACTGAAAGATTGCTGAGTATAGCGTAAACAAAAAATCAAATCAAATGTTGGGGTGGTATTTTACAAGAGGTCACTTCCTGTTTAAAGTACTACATAAGATACCACTGTGCATACCACGGAAAAATACTAGTAGAAGTCTGTTATCATTGCTTTTTAATTTAAAACTCACTGAGTGGCTATTGGTGTTTATAGACCATTTTAGTTGGAGGAATCTTTGGATAAACGATCAGTTAACATTGTCTGGAAGTGTTGACATGGCTTTGAAGGTAAATTCATATATATTTGTGCCTGAAAAGGTAGCCTACAGAGCTGATCTAAGATGAAGTAGGCCTAAATTACTGTGTATTGTAATGTCAATACTTGTTAAATCTGAGGTAATTAAATGTAAATCTGGGATTTTCAAAAACAACCATGCAATGTCAGATACTGTTTTGTAGAAAAACAGCATGAAAATATCGATCGGTTTTAAAAAAAAACAGTAATATATTATGATGGAAACCAGGATATTTTTTGATGTTGGAAAATCCATTATGAGCTGACGTCGTGGTTGGAAAAAACGGACGATGACAGTTCAGATTGGTTTAAAGGAGGGAGTCTCATTAGGGGCAACCATGTGTTTTACATTCGGAACATATTTGTCATATCGGAAGTCCTCTAGAGTTTTCCGCCTCATGAAAAGACCTAGTTTGCTATTTCGAGTCGCCGTTTCGTATTCGTAAAAAAATCTAAAAAGCTAGATCGAATCCGGATTTCATCTCTTCTATTACAGCAGCAGGAGACGCATAAAACCCTGAACGAAATTTAAGTCTCCAAATACTTACTACAAAAGCGATCCCCGACTTCGTATCAGTTTTTGAGATGACATGGTCAAACTGGGGATCATCTAACGAGACGTGTTTCTTAATCAATTCTGTAGTAAAACGTTCATGTTGACGATATTTCATTTCCTTTTTCTTGGGATACGTGGAGGGGTCCCGGGGATCTTTAGGTGTCACGACGGATTCCAAAGGAACGTGAAGGGGAACCAGGACATCTATGTAATTATCATTGGATCCTATCGATTCTATTAAGTGGGAAAGATCAATTCACTCAAAGCTACTTCCCACTCACTATCCATCATACTTAAAGCTTGAGGTAAATGAGTTTTGAATTCTGTTTAGGTATTATCAGGAAAGACCTTTAAACTAGCATCGCTAGTTAAAGTCATGTAAAAACTACCATGATCTTTAGAATCGAGAGTCACCATGATACGTGTACTTGAGATCAAATTGTATAAATGAACCCTACCCTTCACTGCCTTCTGTTTATATCAACAACAAAGTAAAGTTTCATAGTGTTTAATACTAAAAAAACAAACTTTTATTTTCAAACAGTCTCACTTTTTCAATAACCATAAATTAAAGAACAAAAGTTTTCAATGCGATGTCTCTTATCATACACGACACCCACTTCTTTAGTCATCACCTATGTTTTGACTTTATGTTGTTTCGTTCGCATGATCTTATGAGGGTACGATACAATCACTTTCTTTTGTTGACCACGTAACAACTATTTCAATGTGTCTACGTTGACCGTAGAAGTGGTACAACTATCAAAAGTGATTCCTTTGACTTTACACATCGGTTTGTCCTGACGAGTCTTGTACGCATAATTTTAGGACCTCCCGAGACAAAGGGTAAGATAGAATCGCCATCTAATTTGTATGTCCATTCTCCTAAACTGTTCACTATAGTGGGATTCCACTGCTGTGGATCGTGTTGATAAATGATACTGTCTGTATCAAAATATAATACACGTTCTCCCAAACGTTCTATGGTGGCATAGAGATGTAACTGTGCTAAAGACGTAGTAAAGGCTGCTAGCACTACATTGATAAAACCATTCGGTTCATCAAAGTCATCCTTCGGTTTCGAATTCACCAGCAACATGTCAAGCTCATCATGGCCTTCGTCATTTGGAATCAGTTCTAAATGTAATATACCACGAGTGTCATCTTGAAGTAACTGTTGCAATGCTTATTAACTAATTGACCCAACTCCTGTTTTATTCCTTGTTGAACACAAGTACGGCATAAACCGATAACGTAACACGGGATGAAACAGTTGACGAGGAGGAATAACTCGACATTGTACCAGTCCAATCTAGACTTTTGAAATCACGAGTAATCACGTCTGGGTGCCCAATTGGAAAAGTTCTATGTTTCAAGACAAACTGGTACAAAGAACATACATCCACGTAAAGAATGTCTCCTTCTTCACAAAGCAAACGAGTAGCATTCAGTCGACCTCCAAATAAAGTATCTTTAGGAACTAACGGGTCGGGAAAATCCTCATACTTTTTATCAATGAAATGTTGAAACTCTGGATCCGTCTTGTACCTTTGACGATAGTCATGTTCCCACAACGTTTCTACTTGATAGTGTTGACGCAAACACTGATCTCTCTCTAAGGTCTTTAGATACACTTCTTCATACGTCAAAGAGGGATGAAACGGGTGTTGCTCTTGCTTTAAGTTAGGAAAACAAAAGGGACATCCGTTCCAAAAACAGCCATGAATCTTGTAAATGGTCCGAGAATCTTCATGATAACCATCCACTCGATAAGATCCTACTTGGACTTCACCTCCAAGACGAGCATGTCTAATCGTTTGACCAGTTTGATGTTCTTTCCAACTCAACTAGCGTAATGCTAGGGTGGAATACTGTCGTGCCGAAGGATATCCCCGCGGAGGAATGATAGCAATCGTATCTTTTTGCATATGATTGCATATGCTATATTCCCCGTACGTACTGGCAAACGTAATCGATTCAGCAAATGGGTCCACGTCGGTTAGTTTCAAACACATGCTTTGAAAATGCATACAAGCCTGTCGCCAATATAGTCACGTCCGATTCACAGTATTCTTCTAATTCGCATTGCAAATGAAAAATCTCACCCTTTCGAATTTGGCCTTGATACCACTCTTCAAAATCACGACGGACATCAGGTTTCATACCTTCTGGGTTGTAATAGATAGCTGGGGGATATACCCCTATGTAATCAGCATTAGCTTCTGTATTGAACAAATACGGAAAGTAGCCTTTCTAGAGTTCAGTCAATCCAAAAGCTTTGGGTAACGAAGCTAAAGGAAACGACAAGAAATTAAAAACCTGATGTTTCCTGCCGTCATAGACATAATCTTAGAACCGTTCATGATCACATCAGGTTTTTTCACAGGCATGATGTACCAGATGATGTAAAATAAACTGTCCATCGTACCCTTTAAAGTTATAAGCAATAACTATAGTCCCATCATGTAAAAGTTTCTCTCTTTGATGTATGTCATCATACACGGTCGTTTCAAATAACCAACTCAAAAAATCAGTGAGTGTCGTGGGACCTCGGAATGTAATACGATGATCCTCCATGGTTTTACATTGCTCACACCAATCATCTGATGTACACTGGGGACATACTCGATGAGAAATACATAGATTACGTTTGTGTTCTCCAGTGTCCTGGGTACACTCAAAATCATAGAAAATGTAATAAGGGGGCGAAGATGATGCATCCTGAGAAGGGATCTGTTGTATAAAACAACGATGATCTAGATCCACGATCTATGTCAATGGTGACATTTTTTCTCCTTTTCTTGACAGCAGTGTTGTGTGAATTGTTTCTTACTCATCCATAATTGACAAGTGGAACATTGAGTCATTAGCTGACATGGAGTCGTGGTAGTATTTCTACTATAAGGTTTCAAATGATTCTCGTAACACTGAGTCGATATGAATGTCCCCTGACAATGTGTACATTCTATAGGTTTCATCGTGTTGTCGGGAACACAGGGCCACGGTGCAAAACATCAAAAGCAACGCTGAGGGCATCGGTGATCTTCTACTTAATTATACCCTACATCACAACGGTCACAATAGTAATTATATTCCAAGAGTCCAAACATAGATACTATACAGTTGTAATGGTGATCATCGTATAAGACGTTATTGCGGCCCCGGATCCTACACCACTATACAGTACATTTAATGTCAATCGTTTTGCGCTGGTATTCAATTCGTAGATTTTCAAACGATAGTGTGGTAATAACGCGGTCTGAAAATGTTGCCATTCCTCAGGTCCACTCTCTTGCTGGGGATCACATCCAGCTTGTTGCATTAAGGCATGAGATTCTCGTCGTTTAAGAGTATATCTATTTGCATCACCATGCATCAAATTTTTCCAATATCGTTGCCAGATTTTTATACTTGCCTGAATTTCCAAGTCCAGGTTTCTGACAATGAAAACGACCAACTACAATAGCACGAGCTAAACAGGTCTTGTCTTTATTCTTGATATGTATCAAACTTCTGTTCTTGTTCAGCATGACTTTTTTATCAAAACTGAAATGATATTTTCGTTTTCCACCCTCGCTACCTACAGGTTGTATGACATGGATCACTGACAGGGTGGTAGATCCATTTTCGATTCTAAAATTTTCATTACTCTGTTGTACTTTCTCAATTTTCTCCATGATTAGATCAGCATTTCAGGTCTTTAGCATCCGGAAATTCTACCCAACACTTCACTTTTTAAAGATGGATGATGTATATTGACTCGCATTTTATCCCGATCTTCACACTGTAGTTTGTTCTTGATAGAAGTCAACATATGATCTAATACCTCAGATACCAAGTGTATGGCATCTTTAGAAAAATGTTTAAACTTGACTTGGTACACAATTTCATAGTAATCATTATAATCGGTGAGTTGCCTGTTTGCATTAAATCCATCCCCCGTTGATCTCTCTGGTGAGCTTGTCTTTGACTTCTCGCCTGTTCTTGTCTTTCATTTAACAATAAATCAAAGTTTGGTAAATTAGCCATTCTTAGTGTATGCTTCCGTTGTCAAACCTAAAATGAAGTGCGGTACCTATATACATGTATTTATAATGAAAAGGAAATAACTGTATAGATACTCAAACGAAGTATCATTACACATATATACTCTGTTTTATTCTAGTTTTTTTTTTTATGTTTACAGGTCCATAAAACTAGAATTTATTTTATTTCGTTTTATTTTCATATAGAACTATAAATGCTAAAAACTAGTGTCAGTATTTGTCTAAAAAACAGGCGGCCAGATGTCTAGACGTAGATGTCTAGACGGAAAAAAATGAAAATCGTCAACAACAGGTGGCCAGATAAATCAATGCGTCATGCGCACGTCATTAACTCTATATAAGCTAGTACTGTCTGAGTCTTGATATTAGTTCATCATGGATAACTCATCCGACATGGAGATACAACCTGAAGAGAAAAACATGAGAATCATTCTTACACGGAGGACACGTATTGTAGTAAGGCCACGCAGCCCGATAAATTCTGGTAGGACCCCCTACGACACCTACTACACAACACCAGGAACCACCTAGACCTGACCCTTCACTTCCAGTACCTGTACAATTCGTACTAGCTCAGGAAGCATTAGCCAATCTTCGACAACATAAGGTCGAGATAAATCGACTGATGATAGAAAAAGAAAGAGAAGTTCGTCGTTGGCGACGTCTACTTCTACTCGACAGATATTAGAGTCTCTCTCTTATTCAGCTTTTTGAAGCAATCAACGGCCTTTTAAGGGCCACCCAACTTATTCGAAAAGAAACCTTAACTAAAGGTATGCAGGTTTTGTGACTTAACACTACTTATCCGTGTATATTCAACATTAAACGTTTTATTTCATTTGTGTTTTTGTTATGATGTATTCACTTCATTAGATGAAAGTCTAATATAGTAAGTCATGTGACAAGAGAGAGGTTCAGTTAAGCATTTGAGATCCGAAGCTCGAGGTGTTAACGCCATAAGAAAAAAAAACACTACTATCAGCATGGGTGAGTGTTTCATTTTTTATTAGATAGGACTAGATTATTTTCCATGCATTAAAATGACAAATATCTCAGAAGAAAAAAAAAGTCACATGACTAGAGTATAGGTTCAGTTAGACTTCTGAGAGCTAAACATCGTCAAAAACCACTACCAGCATAGGATGGGTGTTTGAATTTTTATTACATAGGGTTAGTGTTTATCTTCTGTAACAAGTACAAACAGTAAATTTGAATATCTCAGAAAAAATTAGGCAACTAGCAACGTTAATAAGGTTTTCATTACTTATAACTTATGCTATCAGGGGAATACCCCATCATCTAATCAATGTTCATTCACTCTAGACCTCAAAACTGGGGAAAACCCAATCACTATACAGTTTATGATAGTTCAGATCCATACAAGGTATACAGAGTAATCTCTCTTTGTACATACTCGTAACTCTACAAGTCTTAGTACAAGGATATCATGTACAAGCTTCACTCGAGCTCGGTGTACCGCTTCTCGCGCTTGCGCACTTGATACAGGATCGTTAACCACTACGACTGTGGCGACACCTACTGCTGGTTTCACAAACCTGGAAAAACCCAAAGTTTTCGGTTCTAAAAATAGATTCACTCTCAACCCAAAACTGGAAAACCCCAACTTCTTTCTCTAGCTGTTGACTTCTCGTGAACTCACGTGACCTCTCGTGATATCTCGTGACCCCCGACCTCCTGTAACGAAGGCTCTCATTGGATCGTTATCCAAGATGGCCGCCCCAACAACCTTCCACTTCCGATCATTGACACGCCTCCAAGCTCAACGATTGGCTCTTTCTCCTTATTGCCATGACAACAGGACCTCACTTCCGGTATGACGTACTTCTGGTATGACCTCACTTCCGGTATGACGTACTTCTGGTATGACCTCACTTCCGGTATGACGCACTTCCAGTGTGACGTCACAGGCGGCTCCATAGCATGCAGTTTCAAATTGACCAATCAGAAGCCAGCATTTTGACGACGTCATCGGTGATGGTTAAATTGAAACTGCACGCTATGGAGCTGCCTATAACTACTAATAGTGATTTTAACGTGAAAAAATATTTCAACGCGTTGGGTGTTGATTTTAAACTTTTTGCAAAAATATTTCAACGCGTTGGGTGTTGATTTTAAACTTTTTGCATGCAAAACAGTGTTTTAACGCGTTAGAAATTTACGATATGAACTTACATTATGAAATTAACCAAACAGACGCCTCGTTTCGTTTAATTAGTAATGAAATGGTGCCAGACAGCGAGACGCATTTTCATTACAACAAAAGTTTGTGCATAAAATACCGACATAGTCTATTGATTTCTTTATTTTTTGAAAATCTATATATGTATCTTTATTCCAATAATAATTCGATAAACAAACTTGTTTGTTTGCTAAATATCGGTGACTGAATTTGACATAATATATTTTTCTGTTCGGGAATGGGTATCTCCGAGATCGAAACACACTGTCATTTGGTCACGTTTTTAGGTACTAAACATCGTTGACATTTTACATAACATGTGCAGATACTCCCAGCATATGTGTCTAGATTATCAGATAAAATCTTAAGATTATTTTTATTTCGTTAAGTAAATATCGTTACTACAAATTTAACTTATTATCCTATTCAGTTCATTTCTGATTGTTCTCTTTATGATGTAGGAAGCATTCTGATTGGCTGTTTCCTCTCACTCACAATACAATTTTGCATGCAAGTGTTTGATTATAACATACGTGCAAGCAAACCTTACGCGATGAAATGTGTTTGCATGCAAAAACGTCTTTCACGTTAAAAGTCACTACTTGCATGCAAAAAGTATGTTTTATCGCGTTAAAAGTCATTTTTTACGTGAAAGTTTTCATCGCGTAAGTTCATCCCGTTTGTGACCCGGCCTTTCATATATAACTAACGTGCAAGCAAAACTTACGCGATGAAATGGGTTTTGCATGCAAAAACATCTTTCACGTTTAAAGTCACTACTTGCATGCAAAAGGTATGTTTTATCGCGTTAAAAGTTATTTTTAACGTGAAAGTTTTCATCGCATAAGTTCATCCCGTTTAGGACCCAAACGGCCTTTCATACTTTGTTAACAACATGGGCGCAGCATTCATTCATTTTATTTTATTCTCACATTGTACTATATAACATAGAGAAGATGTTAATACAAACATTACATGACATAGAAAAAAGCACATAAGTTCAACATACATTTAACATTTTAACCAAGGGGGATAACTCTCTTATTTATTATTTTTGTGAACTTTGATACATTATTAACAACTGAAATTTTTATGCATGAAAATAAATTATAAAACTTTAAGGTGCCTGGATAAGATATATATCTCATTGGTAAATACATTTTTCTACATTCATTTAAAGATTTGCAAATCATAATATAGGGATATTCATCCCCGGTACCTTCCCAACACAAATTACACAATCTTTGATGCAATGGAATATTTGCCCACCTGCCCATCTCAATTGGTAATTTATGATTGCTAGTTCTATATCTAACTATTGTTTCAATATTATTTCTAGGTATATTAATATCTAAGTATTTCCTATATAAAAAAAATTATTTGTAAATAAATAATAATATTTTCCTTTACTGGAAGCATTACAACTAGCTATCCATTTTTGTTTGAACTGATCTTGTAAAATTTGTTTGTATTTAATAACCAGTATTCATGTTCCACACTCTATGTGTGCAAAATATAATTTAGACCACAATTTTATAAAATATTCTGGATAAATTTAATCCACTTGAGGTTAACACCTACAATATTTCTCGATATTGCATACCCAAATCTATATAAAATATAAGAATATTTAGTTCCTTTGCCATTCAATATTTTGACCCAATATTCTATCATTCTTAATTTTACAGTAACACTGAGAGGAAACCTTCCTAATTCTCAATACATCATAAAGTTTGTAGTAGATGTTTTTAAACTGAGAATGAGTTTGAAAAATTTTAAATGAACTTTCTCAATGACATCCAAATTTTCAAAACCCCACAATTAACAGCCATTCAGAAGAACTGAAGTGACCATTTTGTCAAACATATCAATTTGAGTATCAACAGATAAGTTCAATCTTCTTAATTTCCTTATTATTTCAGCCCTTGTTGCTCTTTGAGGGACATATTTCCTTGTAGCTAAAAAAGAGCCATTACTAGAAAACATTATTCCCAAATATTTAAAACTCTTCACAATTTCTATTTCATTGTTGTTATACAAAAAATACAGATTTGCGGGTTGTCTCCCCTTTGCAAAAGTTAAAACCTTAGTTTTTTTCAATATTTACCTGTAATTTACAATCATCACAATATTTTTTAAAGCAGTTCAATTGGTGTTGAAGATCGTCTCTAGTCTCAGACATTAAAACAGTATCATCAGCATACAGAATTACCATGAGATTTAGCTAAAAGTTAATCTGATATTCAATTTCTTCAGTTAAATAATTTAATCCTATTATATTTTTTTGAACAAAAATTAATTCCAGATCATTTAAGTAAAGGGCAAAAAATAAAGGAGACAAATTTATTCCATTTTGACAAGGAAAATATTCAGAAAAATTGTTATTGTAGCATTTTTTAGATTTACAACCTTTATACATATTAATAATTACTTTTAAACATTTTTTTCTGAAACACCATTAGTCAATAATATTCTCCATAGACTCTTTATCAAATGCAGCCTTAAAATAAATGAATACACAATAAAGTTTCTTTTTCGTAATTAAAAACAGATTTTCCAAAATTTTCGCTCCTCGCTCCCGGACGTGAATCATTTTTAAATTTACACTCAATCAAACGTTAGCTTTTGATGATGCATGCATTGCATCACAATAAGTATGATTTTAAGTCACCAGCCTAAAAACACCCACCTTTTAAAAAATGTCAAGATCCCCCACTGCTGTAAATATTTATTGCATAATCAAAAGGCATGTGAAAGCATTTTTTTTACTGGGAAAAACATTTTCATAAAATAAAATTGCCCTCCACCCACATCTGATTTGCTTCCGACGCCACTGTGTTAATATTTCATAATAAAATTAGTTATTATTCAGTCCTTGTAGACCCGTTATTCCGGATGGCATGCACAGTTTCGTGCATTACTATAGATAAGTAATTTTCTGCCACATTGGAAGTTAATATACAACTCAACCCCTTTCAAAAATCCTGGATCCGACCCTGTTATGATTGCATATTGTTAATCTTTCAGCACAGGGTACTGATTTGACCCAGGTTTTATAAACATGTGAGTGACATTGACATGAGGTTTTGTAAATCAGCATTGAGGCCTATGGGAAAATATATATCGCAGAATATTCGGGTGAAAACTGTGGAACATGTTGTAATTGATCACAAGGAACCAGAAACTAGGTCATGTATGGCCATAACTCCAGTTCTGCGGAAAGTTGAAACAAGAGCAAAAACCGTTAATATATGTTAAGCATTATTGCGTCTTGTGATATCATATCACATTTTCCATCATGATGGTCAGAATTAATTACTGATTATTTTTGTTGTTTTTTGTTATTACAGATGCTTGTTTGAATAAATAAATTACAAAGTCGAATGTTTTCAAACATTACACAACAGTTGTTTTCAGTAGTAGACCAACGCTATGTGTATACATGTATACGCTAATGTCCTAGTAACCGTTAGAGAAAACTTTTTCGTATTTGAAAACCCCACAATTTTCACGTATATAAGACGTAAACAAATTATAAACCTTTTGGGTGTAGCTGGATGCTTTAAATTAACTGCTAGTGTTAAGCGATGTTAAAATTATAACAAACAATGTAAAGGTGTTCGTGTCCTGACGTTGTATTGTAACTTATCATTTCAGTATTCCCACCTAATATCAGTTGCCATTGATATTGGGACAACCTTTTCTGGATATGCCTATTCTGATGTAACTCAGTTTAATTCTGATCCGACAAGGATATTTACGGAGAAGTGGTCCACGGAAGCTTCTTGCGTTCCGGGCAAAACGTTGACCTGTTTGCTTTTAGATAAAGACAAACAATTTCATGCATTTGGATATGAAGCACAAGAATTTTATTCTGAGTTGGCAGAAGATCAGGAACATAAGGAATGGTACTGTTTCACAAAATTTAAAATGAAACTGTATAACTTAAAGGTATGTCCTCTTCATCATCGTTGTCGTCATCGTTATGCATTTTCTTATATTAGCGCTGTTTGTATTTTAGCGCCTACGTTCTATACGTTGTCAGAATAAGGTTTCTTTCTTTATCAAGACTGATTAGAAATTCAATGGCATCTATGGGTAATGGCAGTGTTAATTTGTGACTGCAACGGACAATTCCATTGGTGCTGTTGTTAAGTCATATTGAAGAATCTTTCACTCATATGAAGACGTCACCAAATGGCCTATGCTCGGCACTTACGGCTATTGAGCAGTGAGGGTTCTTTAACGCTCCGACACCTACTGTGACACGGGACCTCGGTTTTTACTGTCTCATCCAAGACAATTTCATATATGCAATTACTCAAAACAAAACACAAATATAAGTACGCTGAAATTATCAGTTACTGAAAATAATACTCATATTATCATTAATAAGATAGTCTTGGACATTATAACTTTGGTATCGTTTTAATATTAATAGTCACTACGTAGTTGCCATGGCAAACATAAACCTAGTACCTGTATTTCGGTACCAGCTGATAATCTATTTCGCACTGATAGCACCATTTAAAGTCTAAATTCTTCAAAAGCTAAGATAGTCATCTTTTTACAGTGATAACTCTTAGACGGATATTTATTTAGATTAATTATTTGGCCTTGTATGATACCACATTTTCTTTAGCTATATGCATCTATCTTAAAATGATGCTCAACTGATGAAGTCTAATTAACAGAAACGATCGTCTTGAGCATTATAACCTTGGTATTATGTTATAAAATCAAAATGACAAAGATTGAATACCACGACCATCATCATCATTGAAAATGCATCTAAGTTCAAGTTTTGATTTCTTTAAGATACCAAAACTAAACTGAACAAAACTGACCAAAATAATACAATGAAGGATATAACCCTTTCAACCTTACAGGCCACAATAGACTGGTCATAAACAATAGAAAGACCATACCATTAAGATACTCAGGGGTGAAAGAGATAATATGTATCTAACACTTTACGTTACAGGAACAGAATGTTAAAGATCTGATGATCAAGGATGAAGATGGAAAAAGTGTAAATGCTTACATAGTGTTCTCAGAATCTATAAGGTATATAAAGAACCATTGCATTAAACGATTGACAAATCATGGAAAAATAGTCTCAGACGAGGAAATCAGATGGGTCTTAACTGTACCGGCGATATGGACTGATACAGCGAAGCGGTTTATGCGTGATTCCGCAATCATGGTGAGTTTTTATTTATAATAGAAATTTTTGTTTTCTCTGTCCAGTATGTTTTGATGCTCTGAAGCAGAAGGATTATGTGACTGATTTTCTTCTCGATCCATCATGTTTTGGTGTCTCCAGGTCTGAGACTCTATTTGGTTTTTAGGTCATTTGAGCGAAAGGTTTGGGATGGCCTATTGCTATCCGGCGTCTTTTGTCTGTCGTCCTGCCACGTCCGCTAAAAAGTCCAGGTGCCTTCCTTTGGGATATATTATACAGATACATGTATCTCTTTATGTGCATCACCGAGTTAATTCTTCTCCATAAAAATATTTCTTCAAGTTGAACCATCTATGCAGTTTAATGTTGTTGATTTGTCAAACACAGACATGAAGATTGTAAACGAGATCCTGACAAACATTTGTAAGTTATACAACACACTTTAAAAGTGAGACAGTTAACGCCATTTTCTCATATCTTTTTATGGTAAAACTAATTTATTTTAAAAAATAATTCGCCTGACTTACTTACTCATGAAAACCTTGTAAACACTTGCACATTTGCGTTGAAGTCTATAACTACCTAGATTAGTTTGAAATATGTCAATTTCTTTGCATGAAAACTACGAGTATTTGTAAGGACAAGCGAAATTTCCAGCAACCTTTTTCTTCTTTGTTCATCGTAAGTGGTCAACTAAATACTTACTGCAAAATAAAAATGTTGCTTCACAGAAATAAAGTATCAAAGCAGTTTAAAACTGATATTTGATGAAGATGAATAGTGTGTGTGTGTGTGTGTGTGTGTGTGTGTGTGTGTGTGTGTGTGTGTGTGTGAATCATTTAGTATGAGCTAAAATAAAGCATTACAATATGACCTTAAGGGCATGATATAAAAATGCTGGTCAACAACAACAATTATCATATTAATTATAATGATACTACATGTATAATGAATTGTGTTCACTTTATCTGGTGTAAGAGAGAAGAAAAAAAATTAAAAAAATATTTTAACAAGTATTTTGATTTACTTAAATATCAAAATTTTACTATATTACTATGAATATTAAAAAAAATTAAGATGTATTGGAGCGAAAAAATATTAAAACATTTTCCTGAATACCTAGATATTTTAATTTACCTATCAAAATTATACTTAATTTACCATGAAATTGAAAAATTCAAGACATAAAAGAGAGAAAAAATATAAAAATTTGACCGAATATCTAAATTTCGCGAAATAATTTAATTTACCTTAATATCAAAATTTTACTAAATTTACCACCAATTAAGTTGTGATAGTGAGACCAAATATTAGATATTACATAAACACATTAATTCCACTAAATATTTTAATTTATCTAAATACCAAAATTTTACATAATTTGCCATGAAAATGAAAATTTTATGTCTGTTAGCAAGAACAGATGAAAAATATTACCTGAATACCTACATTTTACTAAATTTACTATAAACTTGTAGAGAGAGAGAGAGAGAGAGAGAGAGAGAGAGAGAGAGAGAGAGAAAGAGAGAGAGAGACATGTTCAAATTTACCTGGATATCTAAATTTACCTGTACAGCACCTGTAATAACGTTAAATTGCTTAAACAACATTCCTACCTTATAAAAACATCTATTGTTCATACAATGTTGGAATAGGAGGAAGACACCAACACATTCCACCATTGTTACAGTGTTTGACAACAGGCCATTGGCTTTCCGGCCTCATTGTATATATAACATTGCTGACTATCCTAGTACAGTGCTGAACTTTTTTCAAGGCTGTCTCAGTAACAGTACTTTGTTGTATCTGATGTAAAGTTGTGTCCCTCATATTATATATAAAATCTATCGCTAGTCATATGTGATGTAGAAAATCTCACCCACGAAGGTAAGTCTCGTTCTGAACTAAAGTCTTATATTCCAGGTTGTGTTTTTCTCAATCCAACACTAAATACAAGCAAACTATTTTTTCTCACACCTGTACATAATTGTATGTAAAATTTGGTATTGTCTGCACTGCACTTCATGCAAAATCTTTCAACCGAAATAGTTGTGATTTGTTTGTGTTACATCATATCATGAGTTGCCAGACAATAAAATCTCAAACTCGTAAAATTACGGTAAAATCTATATGAGTCTTGAAAAAGTGTCTGGAGGTGTTGAGAAATTAAAATACCTTAAATTTCCAATAAAGCAGTATAAAAAAAATGCAAAAATTACATTATGGAGATTTTATTACATTTTGTTCAAGCTTTACTCGAACCGGAACTCTCGGTAGTTTACTGTAATTGTTTATTGTTTTACGTAAACATTATAAGCCTACGTTTCATCGGTACTGTTGTTTTATCAAATTTATGATCCCCATTTCTGTAAATACACACAGGCAGGTATCGACAATGACAAGCTTATCTTGGCTTTGGAACCGGAAGCAGCATCCTTGTATTGTATGTATGAGAAAACAGACAGGTGCGAGGACAAAGTGATTTCCATATTACCGGGAACTACTTATATGGTGGTTGACATAGGCGGTATGTATCTATGATTTATATAGTATTACTCCTGGTCTACGGACCATTACAGTATGAAACATTTTGTAAAGTATGATATATAATTTATATTTATGTTCAAGTGTTAGCATGACAGCAAAGAAATATAGTGAAATAGTTACAGTTCTATGGCACCTCATTTATTTCATTTGAATTTGATTGTGGACTGGCGGCGAGTGTGGCCGATCAACAGGGGATGGCACCTGTTCCCACCTCTAGATTTCCAGGGGTCTGTGATTTTCCAATGTTAACCAGATTCGTATATTTTATCATGGACATCCTGAACATAGATACCTTGGTGCCTGTGATTTTTATACTATAACAAGCTTTTTTATTACAAACCCTAATATTTTTATTTTTATTATTATTATTATTATTATTATTATATTATTATTATTATTATTATTCTACTTCAATGTAGGTGGCACAACAGAGATAACAGTTCATGAGAAAATAGATGATCACAAGGTGAAGGAAATACATCAAGCAACTGGAGGACCCTGGGGAGGAACAACAGTGGATGAATTATTTCTTCGTTTGATGGGAGAAATTTACAATGAAGAAGTAATGGATTGCTTCAAAATTAAACACCTGAGCGATTACCTGTCATTGACAAAAACGTTTGAAGTGGCAAAGA
Source organism: Atrina japonica (assembly GCA_030159075.1). Taxonomy (NCBI): domain Eukaryota; kingdom Metazoa; phylum Mollusca; class Bivalvia; order Pterioida; family Pinnidae; genus Atrina; species Atrina japonica. Next base: position 1,360,266 of record BROG01000051.1, read on the forward strand.
GAGGGTTCATATCTTCAAGACGATTCTTTAGAGTACCAATACCATCGAGTCTTAATACAGTGTGTAAAGACAAAACGGATATGAAGCCTTCCGAGTTGATGCTAAAAGCAACCTCTAAACTGAAAAATGAAGTTGAGATATTAAGTGACAAACTTAAAATTGAGTCTCGTGTGATAACTAAAATTTTTGAAACTGTAACACAAAAAATTGTTTCTCAAATTGAAACCATCATAAAACATTTGGCACATGTAAACATTTCCACCATTCTTGTTATTGGCGGGTACTCGGATTGTGTTTCATTGCAGAAGGCAATAAAAGAAAAATTTGAAAACGAGGAAAGGAGGGTATTCATCCCAGAAAATGCAAGTGAATGTGTACTTAAAGGCGCTGTAATATTTGGTCATGATTCTACTCAAATCAAGTCAAGAATGGTACGTTATACATACGGTACCGTCACAGAAACAAGATTTATCGAAGGCCAACACAGGGAAGATCACATGAAGATGGTCAACGGAGTAATCTTTTGTGGGAAACTTTTCTCTCCGTTCATTACAGCCGGGACATCGATAGAAGCAGGACACACAATATCCAAGACCTACCATACTGACAATTTAAAAAAGACGAAGAAATTCAAAATATATGCTTCAGAAAACCCAGATGTTCAATATGTGGATGAGACATCTTGTAGCCTGTTGTGTAAAATTCCTGTAGGGAAATATTTTTCATCCTTGGTTGGTCAAAGGTGTGATATAAGTGTCCAGTATGTGTTCGGAGAGACAGAACTACAGATCAATGTACACTGTGAGCAGATACCCGATATTATCGAGGCATCTTGTTATTTCACATCATCCGTAGATATGTAAAATGTCGTTGATCACATGTCTGATATACGTTTACACACTCATGAGCCATTTGTTAATGTTCAGTGTGATACTTTTCTGGACTACTATCATTTCTTGAACGATTTTCTTCTTTTACATATACCATTGGTGACTGGAGCACATGTAATCACTAGTTTCACCTTTGACACGTGCGTACATGTTACGCATGTAGCACAACAACGTAATTTCACGCTTTTTCTGGGCATATTCTATAATATCATATTCCCCCATGAAAAATCTAACTTCTGGTCAGCACCGGTTTGAATCCCGCTTGTACTTAAGCTAAAAAGTAAAAATATTTCCATTAACTTTACATACGTTGCGAAGGTAAATATGAAAACCGGAAGAACATATCAAGAACAAAATCGAGAAGGTACGAATAAATGCAGGATCATAACAGTAATCCGGGTTAACTCGAAAGTTTACTATTATGATTTCATAGAATTTGAATATGATGAAACAAAACACAATCACTTTCACTCTAAACGTGATTTCTAATGTATCATTCTTATACTCGGAAGTATTTGTCAATAAAACCTTATCGACCTTAATTTTGTTCAATATATCAGAGACGTATGGAAGCCTATCGAAGCCATCTGTGAAAATAATCTCTAAATTCCAAGATAATAGTCCACATTTTTGAGACAAAATTTTGTCAAAGTGCTGGGAACAATAGCAAATATTAACCATGATCTAAAGTCCAATGGCCCTATAACACCCGGGGTCAATCATTGTGGACCAATAGGTAGGATTGTTCTGAACATCATACAAATGAATTTAAAGGAATTAGCTGGGTTTTTTTCCAAAACATTTTCTTTACTTAGATTATTTACAGTAACAAAATAGAGGTATACACAGCATAAAAATTCTTACATATTTTGTGAAATTTGCCCAGTTTGCCAAATAATCACTTGCAATCGATTTGGATCTTCCTATTTGTATATGCATACAGAATTGGACCCGACCTTACTTTTACAATATCGGAATATAAGAATTTTTATGCCTGTGTATATCTCTTACTTACTATTGTTTCTCAATCTAAGTATTGTCCGATTCACACAAGATGGCGGGGCGGAGTTACCTTTTGATCATCAAACGGAGGATTCTACTCACTTTTCGGTTATGACAAGCTTCACGGGGAAAACGTTTAATTCCTCACTGGATACTATCTTATGTATGACAAGTAGGAACGATTACTGTAACCCGTGTAATTTAATGCTATGCTCTATAGACTATAATTTAAACTCGCCCAGGTCAAAAAAAGTGTTCACAAGACTCCACCCTGCCCAGTTATATATATTTTACTATACATGTAGTTAAAACGGAATAATTTTGGGGGGAACATAGCTAATGCCCATTTAATGTAGATGCGTTATATGTTCCAATAAGCCTTTCATCAAAATGTGAAATTAACTTCCCAATGGTTACCAAATTTAGGAAAGTTCACACATATTTAACCATTTTGGGCTTCATCGTCTCATACTAGTAGTCAATCTCTTCGGATTGCTTTGGTCGCCACCACATTGCCGAGTGTGGCTTAAAAGATCATTCAAACAATAACAAATGACGAGACAAAATATTTAATGAATGAAACCAGATATGCTATATTCTTTCAATATTTACATGATGAGATATAGAACTAAATAACTGAATTCAAGTATACACATGTCTGGAAATCATGCAACTACTGACGTTTTGTACCGACCAACAAAATAACAATTCATTTCGCAAAAATATGTAAACAACATTTCATTAGCACTTGACATATATTCAACAGTTTTTATAATGTCCTTTCAATAAGTAAAACCTGAAGAAGGTTGATTTACAGTGCAGAATTTATTTTGAACTAAATGATGCTTCCTTGTTTAGAAACAGCTCCATCCTGGCATTTAATCAAGGGTATATATATATATATATCCTACATGTAATTCAGTCCATGGGAAATCTACAATTATGTATTGTACAACTTGTCAACGAACTTCCATACAGAAAAGTTGATACAGGTTTGCTAGAGTGAATTAACAAATAAAAGTAGAACCAGCTGATAGTAACACTTACCTATCGTAACCATAATAGAAATGTATACCGACATTTACAATGTAATTATAATGCGTTTTTGCATTGGGAATGGGGCTTTGTTTCGGCCATGCACAATAGGGTGGAAAAACCTTGTAATATGTAACTTCTTCAGCAGGATATACATATTGCTTTTAAATCAACAAAAATGCATAAAACATACAACAGAAAGGACGGAAGTAATTAAAGACTGGCATAGGTCATGTTATGTATTAACTCTTCAACCCCTGAAAACAATGGACTCTTCTATAAATCAATGACTTAGAACAGTCCAAATGTATCTTAAGGGGTGAGCATGACCAACGTGGAACTGGTCACCAAACTTTTACACTGTCTTCAGATATAGAATATCTGCGACACATTAAAAATCTACCTTGTGTCGGTACTTTCAATGTAAATGTAATTTGTTTTAATGAAAGATTGAGCTTATAGAATAAACTTTACATTATGCTAATCGGAAATTCAATACGTATTTTCTTTAACATATAACATTTCATTATAAGTTATTACTGCAATTCATCATAATGAAAAAAAATATTTTTAACTCATAAGCAAAACATATGCATTTTGTAGTATTTTATAACATCATTTAAAATGCAAATAATCTTCAGAACTATAAACTCCTCGTAAATTTTACTTTTTCAATTTATTTAGAAAGATCATCATTAAAACCATCAACTGACAAATTCATGTCAAAGTAGAAATAATTTTATACTCTTTAATTTTTCATCTAAATATATTGTAAGGTGCGAATTTTGTACTGGTGAATCAATTCTTCATTCTCTTCAATTTCATTGATGAAAAGACAATTTTTCAATTTGATATGTCATATAGCTGCAATGTGAAAACTTAGTTGTAGAACCAGAAAAGGGCTGATAAAGTTCCTCTCTTTTAATATCTAAAATCTATCATAAAATTCATTTCTCTGTACACTGTTACTAACTACGAAACTATAAACACCTTATGGGTGCTGTAAATCTATAACGTGGAACATTCTTCAAAACGAAAATTTTACATCCAAGGAATGAAAATGTGCAAGATGACAGATGTTCGTGATACCATGCCAAAATTCTTGATATTGCCTTGATTGCTCAAATCCTACAACAATGTTCCTCATCCTCATCATAATATGTACAACAATAAAATATCAGTAAAACAGAGACAAAATTTACAAATGTACAGAAATCTACCAGTATCAGCATGTGTGTGTACAATGGTATTAAAATGGCAGATCATTCCAAAAAGCATGAAAAAAAAAACAAAGACAGCATGAACTAATGATGAGTTAATAGTGTGGAGATAGTATGTAATATATAAAACGGATATAATTTATCAACCCCTGAAAAAAACAATGGACTCTTCTGTAAATCAATGACTTTGACTATTCTAAATAGGTCTATAGGGGTGAATGGGTTAACATTCATTATGATAATAATACATCTACTGTGTTATCCTAATGATATATTTGTACAATCATTTTATACTTTCATTTTTTATTTCAAGACAGTATTCTTTTTTATGGAATTTATAGCTATTTAAATGCTGGTTTCTCCTATGAAGCACGAAAGTCCATACATCCTCAAATTCTAGGTATATATTCACCAAATTGCCAAAGACATCTTATTTTCCAGTTTAAAAAGGTAGCAGCACATCTGAATCTGCTTCAGGGGTCTAGGATCAAAGTAAAACATATCAGTCTTCAATATATCATAATCTTAAACTCAGACTTTGTAGTTAGAAGCAGTTTCAGAATATACACTTGTAATATGTCAGATGAAGGTGTAAATAACATCCTGAAATCTTAACACAAATTAAGACTTTAAGTCCAAGGTCATTCCGAGTACTGAGTGAGGTTTTCTTCACATATGATGCATCTTGTCCATATTGATCTTAAACCTTTCATCACTAAAGACCATAATAGGCTGGTTTGAAACAATAGAAAGGGCATACCACTCAGATTCCTTGGGGTGAAAGGGTTGAGGGTGCTCTTTCCACACTTTATCTTCATTTATTTTATGTTTGGGGTTTTCACTTTATGCGCAGAACATGATTATTTCAACATAAAAAATATAATTGACTTTAAAAATTATATAGCTTATACCAGGAACGCTCAAAACAGTATAGCCCTCATTGCCCCTGCATATCCCCCCAAACAGAATTAAAATGAAACATGAATAATGAATGTACTACAGATTCTGGTGTCTTACTGGATAAACAAGAAAACAATGCTGATTGAACCGGTAGATGAGGGATATGTAAAAACACCAGATTACTGAAACATGTATTATGATGAAGCACTGTACAATGAGTTCTACACGATCTCTACAAATGTAACAAAAGTCTTCTACAAACATAATGAACAACAAATGATTATCTTCTAACAGGTATATATAAAAAAAACAAGATGATAATTGTGATGATAATGAAGATAAACACCAACATATTTCTATATCATCGGTATTGGCAATTATTCAAGGAGTTAGTGAACAGATCTGATTCTTTCCCTTTCTCAGTAAATAATTTTTTGTTTTAGCACATTATATCAATTCTCATCTTCTGTCTTAATCTTCTTTACAGGGGTAACGTTTGTTATCTGAGCTCTCCTGAAAAGTAAAAAAACAAGAATGTGAAAATCATACCATAATTATGTTATTCAGTATGTACGTTTCTTCAATAAAGGACATGGCATATGTTGTAATAATAACAGACTTGAAGCCTTACAGCAATATAAAGACAAAATGAAATATGATTAAGAAACACCAAGCTCCCAAGAGCTAAGTCATTTGTGAAAATTTTTAAGTCCCATAACTCTGGCAAATATTGCTGAACACGCCAAGTTGAGTTAAAATTTTAGGAAACATTTATTTGACATAAACCGAAATGTTGCAAAGAGACAAACTACATGATAAAAAAACGGACAAACCAAAAACAATATGCCCCCAATCTTCTATCTTTATGGCATAAAAAAGACTGGTATATGGTCACAAATCTAAAATTCTAACTTGTAATGTCATCTAGACAATCTAATGAATAAGATACAAAAATAAAACTGTTTACCCAAAGAATTTTTTTAATTGTGTTTTTGGATTATGCCACACTCAACAATTTTTCAGTTATAAGGTGGTGGCCCGTTTTTCATGGTGGAGGAGAGAACCCATTACAATGTACCGGGGAAAAGACCATCGACCTTCTGCAAGCAAGTAAACTGGCAAACCCCAAGGCAGAAAGAGAATGACCCAATGGTCTTTTCATGAACAATCTGACTCTAGATCAATAATTGATACTTCATAATTCCGGCCATTTACTTTCATTCTGGGGGTGGAGTTATGCCAAGATTTTCAGGATTTGCGAAGGTAAATGATATTCTCAGACTTAAGTAAATGTTTGCCCGAACAGAATAGCTCACTTGGGCGACTGACTAAGTACACTAAAAACAAACCATAACTGATTTTATTAGATTTGACTGTTGGATTGATTTATCTGGGTTTTTTCTTTTTTACCTGTTCTTTCAGAGATTAAAAGCCTTTGATAATTAGCAAATTGATTCTAAAGACATCATAATTTATCTGTATTTACTATTAAGCTTTAAATCTGAACAATGGCAACTAAACTTACACTTCTGCTCCCTGAGCTGGCAAAGTTCTTTTAACGGCAACTTTCTGGGCTGCTGGACTCTGGGCATCTGAAAATGTAATGAATGTAAAATGTTTTAAAATTAAATCATTTTTTGGTCATCTTTGAGATAACCAAAGATTTCACAAAGCCATAAATATGAATATATGTTTTGCATATAAGCTATATACACATGAGCTGATAAAATCATGATACTTAACTTACAATCTAGACATAGCATTGTTTAGTATAATGTATAACTGGAATTTCTTTTTCTCTCCTTTGTCATTTTCATCCTTATACAAGAGGGTAAATTTAAGATGAAAATGAAATTTACAAGCTAGTTATTGGCCATATATGCTATCCAGGAAACTATAGTGATTGAGGGTAAATGTAATGTTTTCTGTCGTAAAAGGGTGAAATATCAAGGGGCAAAAATGTCTATGTACACAGTATATTACAACCTATCATAATCTTGTCACATTTCAACAACAGCAAATAAGTTAATGTACACTTCAAATATTTTTCTTAAGTATCCCATTTATTTTTAATCATCAGCATAAAAAATAACCCTAGATTTACTAGTTGAATGCATACTCTACAGTCTGGCTGAAAAGATTCTACAGAAAAACATCCTGAAGCTGAAGAATTTAAACTTAAAACACCTACCCTGGAGCCACCTGACTTGTGTAGCAGGTCCATAACCTTTCTCGTTTCTAGCTGCAATCCTGAAGATGATGGCTGGTTTAGTTGTGTAATCAATGTGTGCTGAAGCAAGACTTGCTGTTGTCACAGTACAGGTAGGAGTAGGTCCGCAGTAGACACGTACAAATGCCAACTGAGCTGGGGTACCAGGCTTCTGATCCACTTGTGATGCTGCATTACGTACAGCCAGATAAACAGAATATTCTGTTATTTTGCCAGCTGTATTTTGTGGTGGTTCCCAAGAAAGATGGGCACCTTCTGTACTCTGTAAACAAGATTTATACGATTTCAATTGATAATCATTATATAATTTGTATTAGAAACTTTAAAATCAATCTGAACAAAATAATACTCAACGATTCACTAGAAATTCAATCATTCAGTTAAAAATTAGATTTACAGAGTTCGCCACCACATATTTGTCTGTTTAATATGAAAAGAAGTTAAGCAACTAATATTTTGATGTTGTTTTTTGATTTCTTTCTTTTTCTATCTTTTATCTATTTTTTTTTTCTACATCTTGCTATGCAATGTTTGATGAAAATAGGAAAATGTAAGAATAAGAAATAAAAATCCAATAATTAAATGAAACTTCAACATCAATGGAAGCATGTGTAGATGATTTTAAGTTATATTAACAACTGTTTCAAAAGTTATGACGAATTCTCAAAATACCCCAAAATTAAGATTTTTAACTCCCTCTTCAAAACAAAAAATGTTAGAAAATAAAGAAACATTTTTCATTTGTATGGTATGTATGAAATAAATTTGAAGCGATTCTGGCTTTTGTTTAGAAAGTTATGGCTGAGTCTTGAAATACCGAAAAACTTTCCGGATTTTATTACCAAAGTCATCCAAGATTTTGTTAACCCAAATATTTAATCCTGAATGGTATGGTACTGCACACTTAATGAACTATCTATGAGCCAAATTTGGTCCATATACAAGGCTTCATAGTGGAGAAATGAACCTAAACATAAAAATTGAATGTTGACAGTTTTGATGTCATCATTGCAAAAAAAAAAAAAGACCTATGTCTTATTCATGAAACTGTTGCAGCAGGGCAATAAACCAGGTCAAGGAACTTATTTCTGATCCTCTTCACTATCTGGTCAGCAGTAGGCAAGTTAATTATAATAACTGTATACCTAGGAATTTTTGCTCCTGTTTAATTTTCGCTACTTTCGTCCTTAGATGAAAGGTAGAATTTAAAATGAAGGGGAAATTTTCAAGCTAAATAACTGGAGCTCAGACATACATGTCATTTCATGAGACAATGGTGATAAAGAGCAAATCTGAGATCATGGGATGAACGTTTTTCTGTCGTAAGAGGGCAAACATGTGCAGGAATACAGTATCTCACTCGTATAAGTGATGTTTCCAATGTAAGATCATGATTCATCTTTAATAACTTAAGATATATCTTGAAACAAATCATTCTCAACAATTCAATCAAACTTTACTTACATGTAAAAAGTCTGAATACTCTTACTTTACAAATTTTGATGGCTGATGGAGCACCAGGATACCCAGGTAGGCAGGTTTTGAAGGCATCAATCAAACTTTACTTACATGTAAAAAGTCTGAATACTCTTACCTTGCTAATTTTGATGGCTGACGGAGCACCAGGATACCCAGGTAGACAGGTTTTGAAGGCAGAGATTTCACTGAAGGATCCCCGCCCACAAGCATTGATACCAGCAACACGGAATTTGTATGCAGTGCCAGGCAGAAGTTCCTGTTTCTTCATTTCACTCATGTCTGGGATACCAACGACATCAATATCCTGTAAAATTATCAAACCATGATTAATTCCAAAACTGAATAATAAGATACTTCTTCCCAGAAATCTGATGAAAAATATTGAAAACACTCAAAAATACCTGCCAATAATGTTAATTCAGATACATGTCAGGGATTTTCCTACCTCCAAAATTCTGGGTCCAGGATCCGAAAAAATTGGGAAACATATGACATTTTTATTCAAATAGAAACATTTAATTTGAGACATTTGTTTGAAAATACTTTATTTCTTATTTTGAATTTCAAAATTGTGAATTTCTGCATAATATTTGGGAAAATACAATCCATTTTTGCATTGGGAATGGGTCCTGTAACCGGCCCAAAAATCAGTCAAGGAAAATCCTTGTAGGTAAATGTGATCCTAAAGTTGTGTATACTGCAGCACACCTACTTATCATTTTATCCTATGAAATGTTATCTATTACATGTGCAGGGTTCTTTAGGGTCAGTGCAGGTCTGGTATAAGGACCCATTCCAAATGGCTAAACATAACATTTTTCCCTAATCTTATGCCAAAATATTCCCAATTTTTAATCTTGGTGTGAAAAGAATTATACTAAAGGATTACCATGTGACTGTTTAACAAAAACTGACAGGGTATCGGCAATTCCCCTGTCAGAAATGAAATGAAACAGATATTTCTAACAAGGGAATCGCCGATACCCTGTCAGTTTTTGTAAAACAGTCACATGGTAACCCATTCAAATGCATGTACATTTTAAATTAGCATTTTAATGACAGTAACGACATGAAACGTTGACTTATGCTGGCTCCTACCTTTATCTATGACCAATGAATTATCATATGAATTTGTTAATTTCAATACTGATTTAGTGATACGATATAGTTTTTATGTTTTGTATTTTAAACAAGGAACTCTGGACAGTGAAAAATGTTTCGATATGTATTGTATTACAAAATATGTAAATAGTAAAGTAAAGCAAGTGCATCGAAGTCGATCAGAATTTTGTGTGACATCATATATAAAAACTAGCAGTGAATCGTGAATCCCCTGCGAGTTTTCAACATCATCGACCAATGAAATAAATCGAAGCAAATAGAGTGCATTAGAATCTGTATTTAATTCATTCAAAAGAAAGAAAAAAAAACAAATGTAGTTGAATTTTCTTCTGCAAATAAGATGCAAAGCAAACTTTGTAAATTTGCATAAATTAAACACTAAAATTTCAGAGAAATCATCTTCAGATATATTTCTTATACAATTAATTTTTTCAAAATTTGCAGAAAACATCACAAAATTACCAATTGGAAAGGTACAGGCCCCCATTTCTGGAGAGGAGAAAAAACCCTGATATGTATACTACACAAAGACTCACCATAGGCTAAAACCAAAGGTGTCAAATATATTCTGACAGAAAGAGTAATGTGTCTCTGAACTGAGAGATGGCATATTACAAAGACAAGAAATATGATTTATAATTTATCAACAATAACTGAAAATTGTTATCATTAACTGAGCAATGAACAATAACAATGATAAGCATTAAAACATAAATTTCAAGGGCAGCAGAAGGAAATTTAAGTATGGTGGGATTAAGATTCAACAATGGCTCACAACAACACTTAAAGGCCCATAACAAGCTAATATTGAACTACATGAAATATCGTAAAAGTTCTCCCATTCACACATTATACAATTTCAAGACATACTGATCAAAACTAGTGCACACATACACTGCAATTAGTCAGACAATGATAACAACAAACACCCCTATTTAGCAATCGCATGTGTACCATTCACTGCTATTACATCGATACGGAAAGCATATCAAACATGAGTATACGTCAAAATATGGGATTTCATCAAAAACTGCAATTTTTCATTTTTCGAAATAAAAATATTGTATTTCTATACATATAATGTTATCACTTTCAAAACAAAAACAAAAGAATGTATTGGTATTCTCCAACCAGTTTGAGACTCCACAATTTAACAGAGGTGTTATATAAATAGCCTTGACAGATTGAGGTTGCTTCAGGGGAAATTCAAAGAAGGATGGCAAATTATTAATTTGCTTTCAGCTTCATTTCCTTCCTCAAAGCATTTCAACGTTTTATTTCTAGAAATTTAAGACTTTAGGTACAAGTTCTGATGGATACAAATTTCGAGTACATGAAACAATGGGTAGGCAAGCGCATTGCAAATCCGGACCTTGGTTTTAAGACTATGAGAGCACCCATCTATATAAACATCTATGCACATTCAGGGGTTCTAAATTTCTTTGTTTTGGAAACCAAAATCAATCGCCAAAAGCTCGAAAATTGTAACGACCCCTATACCTTATATCCATATAACCTGGCAAGATGTAGTGTCGTGAACCATTTCTTGACCCGACACGCTAAAATTTTAGGTAATAAAGAATAGCGACATTAAATTTACACTGACAAGAATAATTGTTCTTTCTTGTTATCCTACCTATGAGTATCCAGTGGGGAATATAAAGTTTTTTTTCCAAAAAAATTGTCATAAGCAAAAATTGAGTAGAATTATCCGCAAGATAATCAAAAGCTTAATCCGCCTATCACGTTTTGTGAAGTGGACAATACCTCTGTCAGTGAAGTACTTCTGAAGCCAATTCATTTCCACAGATAGTTAGTTGTATGTCAGTTCAATACCAAACGGCATTATGGTAATTGCCTTGTTGGTAAATACATGTATACCTTCATAAATAATTCTACAATTAAACAGGCGATGGGCATGAATGAGATATCGATGGGCACGAGTCAACCAATTCACTTTGGTACAAGTTGTGATGGATACGAGATTACAATAACTTATATGCTGAACTTATTCATCTGAGGCTGCCTTGAATATTACGCAACTCCGTTTGTATTTATTGTCGTTATGAGTAAAAATCATTTTTTAATCTTCAATCTCAAATTACTAGAGAACAAAGAATCACTCAAAAGTGGGAAGATAATAACTTTATATAAACATTTTCCAAAGCATATTGCCATTTAAACCACAATTAACAACCTTTCTGAGCATAAATTGCCGGTCATGGGCCTTTAAATAAGGCATGTAATCCCGCAACAATATAACAAAAATAAACCTGTTCAAGGAACAATTCTGAAATTTAACTAAAAGAAGTACAAAAATTGTAATTATTTACCTTGTTGTTGCCAACATCCCCATTTCCACCTGGTAAAGATTCGGATGACAGATAGTAGTAGGATACCAGACAGGAAGTCCCTTTGATAATCCCTACGTCATACCACTGATGTCCATCCTTCTTCACTGGAGTCGTCGGCGTCTTAAGAGTTGTGTCAACTTTCATCTCCTATAGAAAGCCAAAGTCAATCAGCAAAAAAATCATATGTTGGACACAAAACAAATCTTAAGTATAAGTCAATCAAATATTGAACATCAAACACACAAGCACTGTGTAGCAGAATTTTCTTTTGCAAACTTATATTGTCAGAATTACTGGATGCAGAGTGCACACACAGACACTTTAGATTAGAAGTAAGCACAACAGATAACTCTGCATCTTACACTTAAGTGGCTTGACCTTCAAATGATATTATACTTTTAAAGTAAAGGCAGATCAGTCATGCAGCTGTTCTGTTTGGATAATCAAGTTCAAGCTACAACATTAGCTGTACAGGATAATCCACATTCTAACAGTACATGTAAGGTCATGAGTCAAGGTCATTACACAATGCCTTCCCATAATAGAAATATGTCAATAGTCACAAATAGAAAACTAGAAAATTATGACCCTAACAAGAAAAATTCATTCAAGTTCTTTATGATCTTCATAACAGATGTATGAACTTGAGTCAATGTCATGACATATCACCTTCCCTAAAGATACATATGTACCAAGAATTAAGGTGTATAAGTATGGAATAAGAAAAATATGACCTGGTCAAAAAAATTCCATCAGTCAACCATATCTTTGACATCTGTCAAGGTCATGACACAACACCTTCCAATATGGAGCGTTTTTTTTTTTTTTTAACAGAAATTGAGGATATTATGATGAGGCACGTATAAATTATAGGCCCAACAAGGATTACAGACAGAAGGACTGACGGATATTGCCGTACCATATTGTGTCTCATCAATAGAAAGTCTATTAGAAATACATTTTTTGAAACAAACCATTTTCCCATCTTGCTCTGGCTTCATCCCATTAGCTGCCACGATGCCAGGCTCTTGTTTGATGCTAGGAACTGTTCCTGCTGAGGAAATAGCTGCAGAAGCCAAAGTCACAAGAGGATCTGAAATGAGAAGAATGACATCAAATGAGGAAGACAAAAAAAAAACATGGCATTAAGTCAAACATAACATTTCATTACCTAGCAAGACAATGCAACTATCACTATTTCAAATATATTAAGTTTATTTGTGACCCCCACCTCAATCCTGGCATTCTAAACTGCTGCATATCAAGCTATAATAGAAGACATAACATCTCAGGTCAGGAGTCAGGACAATAAAACATGTTCCTCACAACAGAGTGTTCAAATACCAGAAACATTTACCATTGAAAATGAAGAATTTCCTGAAGTCTGAGAATATTCCCAAATTTGACTTCTTCAGTCAATCAGATCGAAGGATCAGAGATTTTTTTTCAGACTTGATTCTTGATTCATGGTGCCAAGCCCTGCCTGCTGATACCACCAACTGAAAGGATCACTACTATGGAGACCCAAATGAAGAATGATTGCTGACTAGACACATTCCTGATGATAATGATAGCACAAGGTTGCCACAGTGGCATGGTTTGAGGATCAAAGGCTTCTATTTAAATTTATAGTCTCAATAAATACATGAGGTAAGTAGAGAATATATTGGAAATTAAAAGGACTATTCATGGTCTAGTACTGCATAATATACATAACTACATACTTTTAATTTTTAGTAACTTCTCTTTTGTTTATCTTTGTTCTTGAACAACATGCAGGGGAATTCTTACTGCCAAAATTCTAATTCAGGGTCCAGAAAATTGGGAAAATATGACATTATTAATAAAATAGGAAAACTTAATTTCAGACATTTGTTTGAATATACTGTATTTTTTATTTTGAAAATCCAAATTAGGAATTTTCATATATTTTTGGCAACATACAAGAAAAATTTGTTTTGAGAATGGGTCCTGTAACCGGACAAAAAATCTGTCTAGAAAAATCCCTGAACATACATTGTTGATATAATTATATCATCACAAATTTCTCATCAATTCTTTGTTTCTAAAGTCATTTGTATTTTGATCATTCTATCATTTTGTAAAAGCAATTGTTATTGTTCAATTAAATTGTCTAATTTCATACTTTGAAATCAGCGTAATAATGTTAAGACTAATTTCTATTGTATTGGACATTTAATATTAATTTATACAGTGACTGATTTAACAGTCCAAAAATTATTCAAGAATTTTTCATTGGTATGAAGACATCATTAAGATTACAAAGTTCTTATAAATGATAGGTTTGAAAACAAGAGTTGTCAGAAACAACACAGCTTGCCAAAACTGGTGTAAATTTTCAAAAGAAAGTTGACCCACAGCTGTCATGTTTCAAGGTCAAAGGACTGGTAAAATTTTGATTCTTTCAGCTCAGGTTAAAAATTTTGAAAAGTATAACAAAGTCTAAGGTCAAGTTCAATAGGTCAAAAATCAAGATACCAAATCAAAGCTCTGGTCATAATAAATCTATATGTGAAATGTCAAAGCCCTATCCCCCATGGTTTAAAAGATATAGCCATGGTTATTAAAGTTTTTTGAAAAATTGGTCAAAGTTCATGGTCACAAATAAAAGCTCTGGTCATAAAAATATATTTGTGAAATATCAAAGCCCTATTCCTCATGGTTTAAAAGATAGTCATGGTTAAAGTTTTTTGAAAAGTAGGTCAAAGTCCAAGGTCACAAATAAAAGCTCTGGTCATAAAAAATATATTTGTGAAATATCAAAGCCCTATTCCTCATGGTTGTAAAGATATAGCTCAGGTTAAAAAGGTCAAGGTCACAAATGAAAGCTCTGGTCATTAGGATTCTATATGTGAAATATCAAAGCCTTATCCCTTGCAGTAAAAAAAATATAGGCCAGGTTAAAGTTTTGTCTACGGATGATGCCGTCGAGGGTATATGACATTAGCTCTCCAGATTTTCGTCTCAGTGAGCTAAAACAAAATTTGAAAACTGGCTTTTTTCTGCTAACACTGCGAAAATGCCACTGGCAACACAATTGGTCATTTACTGTTAAGTTGTGTAAAACTGGGAAAAATAGCTTGTAAACATGTAGTCAAACTTGCCTGAGCGACCCCCTCATATAACGACTTCCTGTCCATAACGACTGTATTTGGACTGCCCCTTTTGAATTACTATATATTTGCCCCCTATATAGCGACCACCTGCCTTACACGACCGGCGACCGCTGTATTTTGTCCGCTCGTGGTTGTCCTACTTGCGTATAGTGACTGCTTATACACTTACTACTCTTGGAAGGGAGATAACTCGTTGATAATTCTCACGGGACAATTCGAGACTTAATCAACAACATGGTGCAATACACGATGCTTGGACAGTCACAACACACCTGGACGTGTCAATTAATGTCCCGGGTAGTAATTAGGCACTTGGACGTGCTTTATGACAGAGTGTTTTTACAACCAGGAACTAACAATCATCGCTGACTGATAGATGTTTTGTTTTCGATCATCAATTTATGACCAAAGTTTCCAGTGATGATTACTTAATCGGCGAAAGACTAAGACTTAAAAGAAAAAAATTCAGAAAGGACACACTTTGTGACAAGGTGTTTTTACAAACAGGAGCATTTAAATATCATCGCTGAATGATTGATGATTTGTTTTCTCGTATTCTGGAATGCTGTAACTAATCAAACATCACTTGATTAAGAAGTCAACATCTCAATCCAAAGAGTAAAATCGCCGGCGCTCGTAGTATTGGATTACGTCTAATAAAATGATAATTAAATAAAATTCAACTATCTACATCTTTCTGTACATTCTTACACTTCTGACTCGTGTGACTTAATAACACAGACCACCGACTTTGAGCACATTTTAGATATTTGTTTCAGTTTTAATAATGTGCCGTATCCTCGATGTACATGTATAATTCAATTACATCATAATTTAAAACATTTATTTTATTATTTACATGTTATGCCTGTATTAGCTACAGGGATTTTCTATGACTATTTTTGGTATGGTTACAGGACCCTTCTCAATGCAAAAATGGCTTGTATTTTCCCAAAAAGATGCAAAAATTCCAAATTTCCCGACCCTGGAGTTAGGAAAATCCCTTTAGTAAATAAATACAATATCCATTTAATCACTAAATGAAATATCTAACCATGGAAGAAATATGTAGTTGAAAAAAATAAAAAGTCATCTCCAATACTTTGGATTTCATATCTCATGTGACCCTTTATATAAAGACCACCTGTCTATAAAGACCGTTTTTGTAATTTCCCCTGAGCGGTCTTTATATACAAGTTTGACTGTAAATATATATATATATAGATATAATGGTATCTCTATTTTAGATGCATTCCCCCCTGCAATAATTCATTTTTCATTTCGCTCATGGTCTGTTCACCATAATGGGAATTTTTTCCATCAAATTTGGAAATGTATTTTGTATTGGGAATGACACCAATTATCAGTTTCATGGAAACTACAGAAAAATGGCCTGCAAAACAAAGACTAACCTGAATCTGCTGCAGAACTTGAGTCTTCACTGGCATTAATTAGCATTGCAGTTGGTTGAGGCTGAATAGCTGCTGTAGCACTTGATATGCTGGTATCCATAGGCTCTTCTTTTGGCTGGATCAAGTCTGATTGAGCAAGAGTTGCAACTGCTGGCTGCTGCAGAGTGGTTACCTGAGGAGTCATAGTGGGTGGCGTCAAATCAATTTGAGGAGCTAATGCGGCGGTGCTTTGGGAAGTATCCATTGCTTCTTCCTTTACACCAGAATCCTGCATCAGAACAGCAGGTATTTGTTCTGACACTGAGAGAGCTGCTTGTGTGTTAAGTAGTTGATCTGCGGAAACGGAAGGTTCTGCAATATTAGGTTCAACATTAGCACTATCTGGGGCCATTTCTGTCGCTGGGGTTTCCATTTTAATTTCTGGCTCTTGCTGCTCAGCATTTCCTGTTGCTGTACTAGCTGCTGTGCTCTCATCAACAGGAATACTGGGTTCTTCTGAACTGGCTTTAGATGTTTGTTGAGAACTTTCATCACCAGGACAATTATGCCCATCTATACAAACTGCTGCCTGTGTGTTATTGTCTTGGGTTTGGGTACTGCTATTACTGTCAGCAACATTAGAATTTTGATCATCACCTGGGCAATTATGTCCATCTGTACAAACAGTTGACGATTGCGTAGAACCTGCAGCTTGATTATTTTCATCACCTGGGCAATTGTGTCCATCCGTACAAACAGTTGTCTGTTTATCATCATCACCAGGGCAGTTGTGCCCATCTGTACAAACAGCTGTGGTCTGTTTATCATCATCACCAGGGCAGTTGTGCCCATCTGTACAAACAGTTGTGGTCTGTTTATCATCATCACCAGGGCAGTTGTGCCCATCTGTACAAACAGTTGTGGTCTGTTTATCATCATCACCAGGGCAGTTGTGCCCATCTGTACAAACAGTTGTGGTCTGTTTATCATCATCACCAGGGCAGTTGTGCCCATCTGTACAAACAGTTGTGGTCTGTTTATCATCATCCCCAGGGCAGTTGTGCCCATCTGTACACACAGTTGTAGTCTGTTTGTCCCCATCACCAGGGCAGTTGTGCCCATCTGTACAAACAGTTGTTGTCTGTTTATCATCATCACCAGGGCAGTTGTGCCCATCTGTACAAACAGTTGTGGTCTGTTTATCATCATCACCAGGGCAGTTGTGCCCATCTGTACACACAGTTGTGGTCTGTTTGTCCCCATCACCAGGGCAGTTGTGCCCATCTGTACAAACAGTTGTTTGTTTGTCCCCATCTCCAGGGCAGTTGTGCCCATCTGTACAAACAGTTGTGGTCTGTTTATCATCATCACCAGGACAGTTGTGCCCATCTGTACAAACAGTTGTGGTCTGTTTATCATCATCACCAGGGCAGTTGTGCCCATCTGTACAAACAGTTGTGGTCTGGTTGTCTCCATCTCCTGGACAGTTATGGCCATCTGTACAAACAGTTGTTGTCTGGTTGTTTCCATCACCTGGACAATTGTGTCCATCTGTACACGGTGCATCTCCTCCACCTGCCTGTGCCAATGAAGTGGTTTGAGCTTGTGTCACTAACTGGTTAACAGACATTGCAACTTGTTGGGGAAGCCCTGATGGTGTGACTCTAATCTGAACTGGCTTGGCCTGTGTAGTAGCTTGAATTGGTGTGGATACAACTGGTTGTGTAGTCATGGTAACTGGAGCTTGGGATATAGATGGTTGTGTGATCAATGAGATTGTGGGTGTAGTGGGTGTGGTGGGGGTTGCAGCAACAGTATTTATCAGAAGAGATGTTGCAGCTGTGGTAGTGGTTAGTTGCGATATTGATGAAGCTGAAATGGTTTTAACAACAGTTCCTCCTGTCTGACCTGAAAACAAATATCATATGTTTGTAAATATACATATAGACAGTAAGCAGTAGCCAGTCACATTCATAACAATTAAGAAGCAAAAAGTAGTGCCAAAGATGAATTGAGCCCAAGCCCTAAAAATACAGGATACTATTGAATAGATCATGAAATTATTTTATTTTTACTAACCAGATCCAAAATACAAAATTTGAAGAGAATTGAATAAAGAAATTGAAAATGTTAAAAAATTTACACACGGCTCCGGATAACAAAGCTTGTAACCTAATCATAAGTCGATGAATGCAATGTCAGTAAGATATGAAATTCTGCTAAACACAAATTAAACCAGTTATTTCATCAAAGGTCAGGGCTCTACAACACTAAAAATATTCACTCTTCATTTGGCCAGCGAACCAGAAATTTTACTAGCCAGCCAGGAACTTTTACTCGCCAATATATATATATATATATATATATATATATATATATATATATGTGTGTGTGTGTGTGTGTGTCTTAAAAAAAATCCACTGGATGAAAATATAGAAATGAAATGAAATATTAATTTTCTAAGTTTATGTAACATTTTATTGTTTCAATCCATATAAAACAAGGTTATTAACTGCATGTTGACCTTTTTGTGCATATTTTATCAATCCAGGAGTGTTTATATGCCTATATTTTTCATATTTGTTGCTCTAATATTGAGGCAACCTTAAACTTTGTTTTTAAATTTTTAGCTCCAGTTTCTTTTCGACAGAATTAACAAAAAAGAGACTGCCCACAGGAATTGTAAATTTTGTCCATAAGTTAAAATCTAGAGTCCAACACCCGTGACCTGATCGTCAGACAAACACCTATACAGTTCTTTAATTTATAGGTGTTTGTCGGACAATCGGGTGTTTGACTCTCGACTTTAATTTACAGATAAAATTTCCAGTTCCGACTGTGGTTAATCCCTTTGGGGATTCTGTCACGGTCGTTTTATTGTTCCCCCATGATAAATCGGTCACGATAATCCCCAAAGGAATTAGGTTGTGGTCTGCTTGTCCTCCTCGTCGAACACTAGGCCGAACTTTCTGCCCCGATTTTACCACTTAAAAATCGCTGAAATTAAAATCGAAATCGGGGCAGAAAGTTCGGCCTAGTCGAATACTAGCCATAACTCTGTTCCAGTATTCCTTTAACCAAGATCGTTTAAACTTAGTAGTGTCTAATGATGCTTCTGTTGAAATCGACCGAAAAAAAAAAAATGTCATCGTGTGTGTTAGGAAAATTTCAAGTCGAAAACATGAGAGCAATTCAACGTGGTTTTATACAGTAATCCACGTGCGTTAGATGCTCTAGTTTATCGATACTGAATAACCAAATTGGTTGCTGTAAAGCGCATAACCGACCATGATTTCGATAATATAATTTCACAGTGAAAACGGACAAACTTTTGATTTCCGGTTCGGGGGAAAAACTGGTCGCAATGTGGCGACTGAATGAGGATAAACACTCGCCAAAATCTAAAAAATGGTCGCATTTGCAAGTGATTTGGTCGCATTGTAGAGCGCTGAAGGTAGATTTATTTCTGGCTTCCATTTAATACTGCAGTAAGCTCAAGTTAATTTGTTCAGTCAAAATGTTTGTATCTTTGTTTATAATTCTAAGCACAACTGTGGGATTGATACGCGAGGAGTAATTTACATGAAATACTCTTCATTGTGTATTTAGTGTAAATTATCCCATGTGTAAATCTCCACATTTACAGTATACGGTAGAATTTAGAAACTGATTTACCTGCACCCGTTGAAGATATAACACTTATAACAGGTTTACCCAGCTGGGATGCTGAGACGATCTGATGAGTGTTGCCACCAATGTTTACTCCAGAGGTGGGTAATGTTGTCACTTGGATTGGTTTTCCCCCTATAACAGAATGCAATTCATCTTAATGTCTCTTCACTTGAGTTTAATAATCATACTGCTTTGTTGTCAGAATGTAAATGCATATAGATGGAAATGAAAGCCTACTGTCTTAAACAAGATGTCCCAATTTCAACTAAATCATGAATTACACATTACGATTGGATATATACTAATCTAAAGTTGTCAATAATTTCTGTAAATATTTATTATTTTCTGTTTTACTATTTCAGTTTCTAAATTAAATGATGAACACCAATCTAGACTTGAACAGACATGGCTCAAAAGGAATTTTCATGTACTTTGTATCTTAGATCAGTAATTTCATATCAAAATGTTTCCTATTAAGTCCATAAGATAAAAAAGATCCAAAAAGAATTTTCATATTTGGAGACCTGGGTACACTCATATGTATACACATTGTACAAAATGAAATGTCATTTTGTAATTCATGTACAAATGGGATGTGAACCTGTACAATTTCTGACTGGGTTTTGGTGCAACCTTGTTACCAACAAAACAAAAGTATAAACAAGTAATACTCATTAAGACTGGCATACATATTTGCTTCCTTTCTTTAGACAAAACAAAATATGTAGGCATTAAATATGAATCAAGGTATGTAAAATTATAGGTCACTAACCTGAAGTAATGGTAGACACACCCTGTGCTCCTGCAAGGGAAGTCTGTGGACTGACAACAATGAATTGAGTATTTCCTTGCCCTGCAATCTTTGGGACAGATGTGATGATTTTGTGTGGTGTACCATGAAGGCCTCCGGTGCTGCCTTTGGGTGCTGCTATGACAATGGTTTTGGCACCACCTTGAGTTGATACTGTGGTAGAACCTGCTTTTGCCATAGACAACATGGATGATGGGATTGTTTTGATGATAGTTTTGGTAGTTGATGACTGCAATTATAAATCATAAGTTCATTTCTATAATTGTTTTTTTCGATTTTTGTTTCTTTAGTAATGTTTTACACCATACTCAACAATTTTTCAGTTACTGTAAGTTGTTTAATTTCACAGGGAGAAAATTTCGCGTTTTTTCTGAATGGAACTTATTGGCGGATATTAAATTTCACAAAAGATTGCTTACGAATTGTCGTACTGATACTTCATAAGTGTTTTAGGTACTTTACTCACGGGTTTATAATTTCACAGAATTTTCTTTGACTGGAAATATAGCAAAATTAAATACCACGCGATAAAAGCAAGTATACAGTATATGGTCAAAATGTAACCAAGAAGAGACAGCTGGTGAGCTTTCACACAAAAATTAGCCTAGGTTCCAGCGGGTCTTACACCGGCGCTAAGCAAAAGTGAGAGATTTCATGGTTCAAAGTCTATAATTGGTACTGTCAAAAGTAACGTTAAAAGAAATTACACACGAGTCTGTCTGTTCTTTTTATGAGATTACTGTGACAAGACCTGAAATGAATGAAATGAAAATCAATCATTCTAACAGACTGTTTCAAGATTTTACCTGAGGTTGGACACTGCTGATTCCAAGTATGGTTGATGGAGTTTGACCTGGTTGACTTGTGGTGATGATTGCTGTAGGTTTTCCAGTTCCTCCTGCTTGTGTTGTCACTAATTTGACAATAGTTGCTCCCTGTGGCAAAGGTCCCTTTGTCTGAAACACATTGTCAAATATAAATGCTTTGTGCCTGTAAACCACAGGAGTTTTTTTCATTTTCTAAAAGAGGTATTTGGTCAATGATTACTGGAAATGATGCAAAAGTTTTATAAAGAGATAACGACTTGAAAATTGTTGCACAGTTTTTATGCAATGATCACATCTATATTCCAATTGTCCAGTCATATTAGACTTTCAATTCAATTTCCATTCAGGTTATTCCAGAATGTTGATATCTCATATGTGTCAATATAGGTACTCAACTAACAGCTGCAGATGTCTACAATTATTCCTAGGATGTACATTGGAAACAAAATTTAATGCCCGTCTTGCAGCATATAAAAATTGGATATCTCTTACACAGATCACAAAATTTCATTTTTCAGTCTTCATTATTGATATCATAAGCTGCAGGTTATGGTTATTCCTTTTAGCATAACCTGTAAATGGGTTACAACTTGTTTTATTTTGTGGCCTGTTACAGACTCATTGCTTTGTTATCACACTGTTTTTTTGGAAGGCCAATCACCAAGATTTTCAAGTAATTACTGGTGATTTTAGTTATTTGCATATGCATCAGTTGCTTAACTGAAATAAGTCATGACCAACAGTCTGACCTTTGACCCAAATATTAATAGTTACCATCTACCACTCATACAGAACCTTTACAAATGAAATATAACAGTCAAGCAAAGGGTTCTAAAATACAATGTCTACTGTTCAAACAGTAGGGGGGAGGTGTTGCAAAACAAACAATTCTGAATAATTTCAAATAGGAGTACTTGATGTAGGGACACCCTCTGTTTAACATTCACATGATATAATTTTTTAAGTAATGCAAAATCTTCGAATCCTAAAAATTAACAGTGTGTTATGATTTACAGATACAAAATATTTATGGGATATTGTCCTACCGTTGCCACTTGCATTCCCTGATTTGTTTTGACCAGCGTAACTATCTGTGGCTGACCAGAAGTGGTGGCACCACCTGCTCCTGCCTTGTGTACTGTAATAATTTGTTTTCCACCTACAGTTTGCTGAATACTTCCTGGAGTCGATTTCAGCACCGTAGCTCCCGGTGTTGCCACTCTCACAGTTTGAGTGGCAGGTGACAATGTTGTAGCTGAAATTAAAAGTGTACATATATACACAGAAAGACTAACGTTAGTTTTGTATGATTGTTAGTTATGGAAATACTGTCATTGTGAGGACCATCAATTATAGTTAAACTAATGAAATGGACTCTCTTTATCTATGACGACCATGTTTGTTCCTTAGAGACTTTGTCGTTGTATGGGATTGCTTTTATAAAGAATCACACAGAAAATGGCATATAAACTGACTGTGCCTAAAGGTAGAGACAAATGAGTTAAGCATCCAATAGATAGTATCAAATTTTATTTGAATTCTACATAAAATTATAATTATAGTACTATTTATCAGTTCCACTGAAAACACATTCTTTGAATACATACATCTGATACAACTGATAATATTGTTGATTGTATTTGTTTGTGTCCTTGTATCACATTGTTTTTAGATTAAAATGCACATTTGTTCCGAATATTTACTGTCGATGCTGGAAGTTTAAAAATTCTTTTATATTGACTGTAAATAACATTATGTACATTTGTTCTCAGCAAAATATTGTTGGTAGATGAAATTGTCACAAAATAACACAGGAGAGATCGTTCAGGTTACATTGACGTTATGACAAACACATATCATGTAACCACCTTTTTGTTCTCGGTGAATTTCGTTTTTTAAGCCGTCATTATTGCTATCATAACCTGCAGGTTACGGTCCTTCCTTTTAGAATAACCTGTGAATGGGTTATGATGATTTCTATTACTTAGTGGCCTGTTTATCTATTTTACTGCAGAGGTATATGTAATAAACGAGAATTACTAAAATTAAAAACAGATTGATGCAATTTTGTAAATAAAACATTTAATAGCTATTGAAATTTTATCCAGTAAAATTTAAATATGACAATTCCATAGTTCTATCTCATAATGACATGAAAAATGAATGCGGACATACTTTGCACTTTATTGCCAACAGGTGTAACTTTGACCCCTGTAGGTGTGACAATTGTTGGTGTGACCACTTTTATCCCTGAAGCATGGGTGGTGGTGGTGGCTGAAGTTCCAGGGATTTTCTGTGTTGCTGCTGCAGCTGCTGCTAATGCAGCTATTCCAGTCATCTGACCTCCTGCCTGCTACAAAAAAGGATATAATAAATCTATAGTTCATAAATCAAGCAAGATAATGTGCCATTAAGGAGTGAGCAGTAATATTTTATAGATCTATAAAAAAAGCACACCCAAAACATTTCCCCACCCTTGATTTTCATTCTGTGGTGATCCCTAAATGACGTGATGTATATTTACATAATAGATATCTTATATACAGAAAATCTACAAAAAAAATCTCATGTTATACAATGTATACTTACTGTGGATACAATAGTTCTCTGTCCTGTTTGTGGCACACTAACAATTTGAGGTGTAGCCACTCTAATGGCTGACGCACCAGGAGTTACAGTAATGGGAGTTTTCTGTCTGGCAGCAACTGCTGTTACTGAAAATACCACAAGGATAAAACATTCATAATTTTTATTTCTTTTTTAAATATAAGTCCAAATACAGTAAAATAAAGAAAAGAGCATTCCTACTCCATTCTGACAGTACTAACTTGCAAAACAAGCCTTTGTCATTTAGGCCTCATGTTAGTCATTTCAATTTCTAAATTGCATTATTTTCTTCCTTCAATTTCAAACTAAAAATAGAGTAAATTAATATGAAAAATACACAATCTTGCTTTTGCTATCTCTTACTATCTCTGAAAAGAATGATACAAGAACATACTGTAAGAAATGTAAGACCAAAATTTAAAACATTTGATTGATTTGCCCTGATAATCCACCCCAAAAGCTCTAACTGATATTCTTTTGAAGCAGTTTAACCTGCTTATTTTGTTCCAGTGAAAATATGGAATTTTATCTATTGTATGTTCAAATTAAAAGAAAATTTTTGAAAATAATATGCCAATTGACACACTTTCTAAAACCT
This sequence comes from Atrina japonica, assembly GCA_030159075.1. Lineage (NCBI taxonomy): Eukaryota > Metazoa > Mollusca > Bivalvia > Pterioida > Pinnidae > Atrina > Atrina japonica. The sequence continues at coordinate 1,385,541 of BROG01000051.1, forward strand.
GGGCACATCAAACAAATTAATCATTTTTAAAGAAGGATCAAATATAGCTGACCAAGTAATGTACATTATAACAAGGGTTTTATTTTAATGAGTCCCTGTGACCCACAACATAGATGTTCAAAACAAATAGTCCCAACTCGGAAGCTAAATTCGAGTCCCATTGAGTAAAAGGGTCTTAATATATTCCAATAAATATATCTGATATTTCAAAACGGATATTTCCTCACAGAAATGTTATTGTAGCCTACATAAAATAAAAAGTAAGAAAACATTGCTTTGCAATTTGTCATAACAGACCAGATCTTTTTTGTCAAGTTTGGGAAAATGCCAATTTGGAATTTTCAAGAATTTGTCAAATTGCGAAAAATATTTTTGCAAGCATGTAATTCTAAATGTATTTCCCCCCCGAGCCTTAATTAATTTTTCATTACAGTCACAGTCTGTACAATAAATTGTGAATTTGTTCATCACATTGGGAAAGATACGTTTTTCTGCATTGGAAATGGGATCAAATATCAGCCAAGTGAAAACTATTGAAAAAGACCTACAGATCATCAATAAAACTTGAAAGTCGTTGAAATTGGAGGTAATATCGAAGTAATGACACCCATTTTCAGTCTCAAATTCAAAATTAATTCAAATGTACAGTTAGTTATAGCGCATCCCTAGGGACAGTTTTATTTGTTTCGTGCATCTAGAAAAGATTTTGTCACTAGTAAAGGAAAACCCTGTTTGTACCGTTTTAATTCATGATAAATAAAACATGTAAATTTTATCCAAAATTAAAATCAGTCATCTGGAAAACAAAATCAGGTTGTAACAAAACATTTGCTGTAACAAAGACAAAAACATTTTACATATATTATTAATCTCTTCACTAATGTCTTTAACAACAAACCAAGCAACCATGCAAAGCAAGCTTACAGGATCAAGGACTATACTAAATGCTTTGTTAATATCTGAAAATGTTATTAATGTACACTACTGAACATTCATAGTACACATCCATCATACTACATTATTTAGTTAGTTAATCGAGTCTCAAGGTTATATCTATAACACTAGATTTTTATACTTTTATCGGCAATGATACTTAATGCATAGATATGAAGCATACATTTATCTCTGCACACAACCCTAGTGCTGACAATACTGACAACTGTCGTAACTAGTAGTGCAACGATATCCTGAACTATGATATACCGCAGTATTTTACCTTCAGTACGATACACGGTGCGTTGATTTTATGCCACGATACACCTACGATATTTTCTAGATTTATCCATTTCCGGTTTTAGACTGTATACTCTATTTCCGGTTTACCGGTAAATAAAAAACATGGTGAAAAGCAGTTTACAGACATACTTAGGCCATCACGGCACCGTCCCCAATATGGGCTCACTCGTTGTTCAAAAAGCTACAAATGTCAGGAGGCTCAACATAAGTTTGAAAAACTCACACCACTTGTCGTCTTTGTAATATATATATACCTTACAAAACTGATAAAATCACAAACGTGTCGTTTGACATGAAATGGCATCATCCAAACGCAAAATATTAATTATGAATCGAAGCTTAAAATTAAAATAAATCGTAGATTCGCAGGGGCAACATAGTTTGCAACAATCAATGAACACAAAGTTGTCAATCAATTCGCCAAGGGTCAAGGCTATTTCAAAAGCAATAGCTCAGTTTCTTGTGACCTATTTACGACCTTTCAGTGAGGTGGAATCTGATGGTTTCAGAAAATTGATTAACATTTTAGAGCAAAAATATGATGTTCCTTCTCAAATATATTTCTCCACAAATGTAGTCACTAATTTATTTAACAGGATAAATCTCATTTAGTTGACATTAAAAGTAAACAAAACAGAATAAACAGGATATGTGAAACAAAAACTTTATTTTTAAAAGTAAGTGCAAAGAAATGCAATGATGTCATTATTGAATTTTCAACTTAGTTGTTTTATTCCTGTGTATCGTAAATGTATTGTATCGTCAGGTGCAAAACGCAATACGTATTGTATTGTCATTACAGTGTATCGTTGCAGCCCTAGTCGTAACACATTTCATTGGTTCTCTTTATATTTCTTGTAGACACACCTCTTCCTGTTTTCTTACATGTATAGAATATATCAATGTTACAATATGCAATCACTATTATGATGACCAGGTATTATAACTAGGCTACATGGCTATTATGTCATGTAAAATTTGTCCCTGGGAACAAGGGTTCAAGGTCTGGGGTTGGGGCCAATATGGCCATTACAAATTTTGATACCTCAGACTTAGAGAATAAATATAAAAATTAAGAGATTCTATTCCCTGCCAAACATGGTTAAGATGGAAAGTACATATATGTGAATCGTAATATCAGTATTTGATGCCAGAATTGCATATTAGTGCGTGGTTCCAACACCAAATAACTACACATGGAATTCTAAACAAAAACTGCCAAATAATGATGCAAATAATGATATCAGCAAAAATATAAATAAATAATAAGAAAAATAACAACAACAACAAGGTATGTCTGATAAATATAAATGCCCCCAAGCATGGCCAGTATCACATATAAAAGCCTTATAGACATGCACGAGTTCAGATCCCAACCAGCACCAATGTCTCTTCCAAGGTATTTAATTTTCAGACTTTTGTTTATTTTTTAACATTAATAAACATAAACAAGTTATACCTTTGTCAAAGTCATAAAATCATCATAATCACTTTCATTCTGCCAGATATTAAGACTTAGTGGTGTCTTGTTCAAATGTCATAAGGAAAGTTAAAGATATGGACAGAAAAATTATTATCCTAAGCAACATGCTCCTGATCTTCATCTTGTGGGGCATACAAAATGAAATAAAACAAGGCTCCCACTGAATTTGCAGTATATAATAAAACTTAAGAGAACCATGCAGTATAGAGACCAAACAACAGCTTTACATTATGGGAGATAACTCATGCAGACTTTTTATTGTTAAAAGCATCAATGTAAGTGACAATGAGGAAATGGACTCTGCCAACAGCCTATACACTTAATTTTCCTGATTACACTAGAGACATGCACTTATAAATTCACCTCTGATGGTCTGTGGTGTTGCCATAGTAACAGAACCTAGAGTGGCAGTTCCTGCACGTATCTGTGTAATGCCTGGAGTAGACAGAGTGTTCAACTATTTAGCCAAAAATAAAATAATGAACCATCCTTTTCATTTTAAGATAAATTTTGTAGAAAAACAAGAACCAAAGACGGTATGTCTGGATTGCAAAGTAAAATCTAATCGATTAATTAGACACAAGTATGATGCCCATGTGTTTGGAACTATGTCTTATTAGGTTCATTTTAATTACCTGAAATCAAATGTCAAAATGTTTGAGCACTATTTACAAAAGTCTTTTGTTCATAATTATATAAATATGAAGTCTGTACATACTTCCATTGCCAAGTATTTACTTCAACCTGAAACTTTAAACCAAAATGTTGATCCCCACCCCATCACTACTTTGAACCACCCCTAAAATTCTAACTAAATTGCACTTATCACAGGTAACCTAATGGTCAAGTATGAAGTCTTTACCTCTGTTCACTGCCAGGAATTTGTTTCAAATGAAACTCTAACCAAAGTATTGATCCCAACTCCCATTACTGCTTTGATCCATCCCCCCAAAATTCAAACCCACATAATTTAATTGCACTTGCCACAGGTAACCTACAGGCCAAGTTTGAAGTCTGTACCTCTATCCATTACCCAGAACTTGCTTCAACTTGAAACTTTAACCAAAATGTCCACCCCCACCCTAATTACTACTTTGATCTACCCCAAAAATTCAAACCCACATAATTCAATTGCACTTGCCACAGGAACCCACATGATTCAAAAGCACTTGCCATAGGTAACCTACAGGCCACGTACAAAATCTGCACCTCTATCGATTGCTGAGAATTTTCTTAAACCAAAACTTTAATCAAAATGTTGACGGACATTGTCAATTTATAGACTGGACTTGCTTTGCAATCCAGCCAATAAAATACATTTAAGTTAGGGCAAAAATTTCAGTTTTATCCCAATGATCTTAAAAGTGGTGACCAGAGTTTGCACGCACACACACAAAAAACATGAGCAGGGATCCAAACTTGTTTGCCTTGTAACATACAACACAGATTGCCAACTCTATGATGTATCTATCACTAATCAGAGTGCATTTTTTTCCTGTAATTTGAGATCATTTTCAATAATCTCAAATTGTTTGAGAAAATTTGCATCCCATTAAAAGGTCATCATGTACAAGAGAAAATTGCATCCATAACCTTCATAAATTGACAGCTGTATTCTCCTAGGTTTGATGCTTTGAGCATAGGTCACATTTGTGTATACTTCCTGCAATTTTTTTGGCTCATAACTAGGTAAGACTTCTTCCAGCTATGTTAGTAATTTAACACAGAAAATCAACCTACAGATAATACTGGACCATCTCAGGTGAATACAAAGAAGATACAGAGTGGAAATGTAAAGATCTTAAGAAGTACTACAGATGAAAGAGAAGATTCCTGCTGTTCAATTCTGGCAGACAAGTAGAAGTTCTTTGTTTCTTTTAACATTTAACTGACCTTTTGTAGATTTGGATTATATAATCTGATACATGCAATTTTCTTCAAATTTAGGAAATTCAACAGCATTAATCAAACTACAGATAATATGTCTAGGGAGCTGAGAGTGGTATACTTGATGATAATATTATCATTATATGAACAGCCTATATTACAAAAAGACCATTCACTCCTTCCTTTCACTGACAGAGAATGTGAAACCTACTTCAAGTTTGAGTATGAGGGCAGTCTTGATTCTAATTTTTATAATATTATATCACTGCTTCAGATAAAATGTTTTATATTTTGCATTATCCCACAGTTTACTTCTTAGCTAATTTTGCATGAAGTGGTACAATTATTTGACAATACTAACCTTGAGTTGGTGTTCTGACAACTGTGGGTTGTGGTGTGGCTGGCAGAGCTTTGGTGAGAGGGTTAGTTTGGGGTACTGCAGTAGGAGTCATAGCCTGTGATGGCGGTAAGTCATATTTCTGTAGCTGCAATAAATAAGCTTCTGCTGTGGGTACACCTCCCCAACAAACTTCCAATGTATTAGTACTAGCTCTAACTAGCTGGACTCTTGATGGTGCCGGTGGTTTCTCTAGAACGACAAAATTTTTATAACACTGACGTAATGTTTTTCTTAAATTTTACTACTTACACAAGGACATAAGCTGATCTGGAAAGTGTTAGCATGTTTTGATATGTAATCTAGATGTAGTCTATATTCAGAATTGTTACTCATTAAGTTGTACCTGAAATTCAGTTTTACTCTTACTTTATCACCACCCATAAACACTGCTTCACAAGAATGGTTTCATTTGAAAAGGACCATACAAAAAAAAAAATTTTCTCTCAAAAACTTTAAAATCTAAAAGAGTATTCTCCCTTTTCTCACCTGTTTCTAGAAACCACAAATCTTTAAAGCAGACCTACAAAATAGAAGAAAACATGAATAAGAATGAAAATAATTAGAAAAAAATCACAACAGAAATAATCTACCAATCATAAACACTCAAGAAAAATACCTGTCGGTTAAAGGGAATATTTTTACTCTTGTTAGTTAAAACTACTTAGAATCTATTGATACATTTCTCAATGTTTATTGTTTTTAAGAAAAAATAAAAATTTATGTATCAACTGTTGTTCACAACTAAATTACAACATAAGGAGGATGGAAATTATTGGAAAACTACTTTCAATACCATGTAGCATGAAATAGAATTTGAGTAAGTAATTTACTTGATTATTCCAAGCTTTTCTGTACCCATCTCGACCACTCCAGATGTATAATCTTGTGTGAATAGAGACACAACAGTGACCTGCTCTGGCTCTTGGCAATGCATCTTCAAATACCTCCATAGCTAATGGCTCCCAGGACATTGTATCTACAATGTGAATGGGTAAGTAGACCAAATATCAACAAAATGATTCTAGCAAATTAGAATAACAAAATTAGTTATCTAAACTATGAGGTCAACTTCCAGAGAACCGACATTTACACAAAATTGTATAAAAAAAATTTAAGAATGTGTGTGCAGGGTTCAACATTAAGGTTTGTCCGGTTGAAATTGCTGAAGACAAAAATTTATTCAACAAAGATTATTCTTGTTTAAACACAAAATAATATCTTTAAATGTTACACTTGACTTTCAGACAAGTCATTTTTGCATTTGGACAACTACATTTAATTACTACTTGACCTGGAGGACAAGTGGACCTGACCCCTGAGGACACAAATGCCCCCAACATTCCTTGTAAAACTTGAAAATACCCCCCCCCCCCCCCCCCCCCGCCCAATCCCCTAATGACCAAAGTGACCTAAAAACCAGCATTGGTACTGCAAAACCTGTGATAGAATATTTTAGACTGATGACATGCAGAGGTTTTAAGACTAACTGGAATCAACACTTCTAAAAGGTCTGTACAAGTATCAAAATAATCATGATGTTAAATTCACATTTTATACGGAAAACTATTGAAGTCACTGGCAATGAAGATTATCACTGAAAAACAACAAAGACATCTAGTTTACCAAGATTAAGAGATGCCAAAGTGTTGGTGCATTTCCATTCTTTCTCGTGTGTGGCCACCTTCACATCATCCATTACCAGAGGTACCCATCCACCAAAAACAAACATCCTGTTTCCAATTACATTTGCAGAGTGGAGACTTCTGGGTAATGGGGGAACACCTTGTACCACTGGTTTTATCCAAGTGTATGTATCTGTGAATGAAACAATGCAGGCGTTGGATTAAAACAACCTATTTAGTAAGTTTGATGATATGAATCTACCAATTGGTAAGGGGGGAATGGTTTAATATTAATCTTTACACTGTACAACAATCTGTGATAAATATCTTGTACCATGTCATTTAATAAATATTCTATGAAAAAAGTCTATCATTAATCAATATCTCTTTTTTCTTTACATCTGATTTTTCAAATTATTTAAAATTCATTCTTCAAAGTAAGCCTTTTAGAAAGTTCTTAATACTGCATGGTTCAAACTATATATATCATGGTTATCTTACCAATATCAAGCTGCCAAAGGTCTCCCAAACGACATCCACTCATACCCCCGTAAATAATCAAACGGGGTCTACTTCCATCTTTCTCAGCATACCCTACACAGGAATGGGATTCTCTGGGTGGAGGAGGCTGTCCAACTGTAGCTGGGAACTCCCATTGCAGAGTATTGGAATTTGATTTCAGCTCCAGGACATACAGGTCATTTAAATACCTTAATTATAAGAAATTGTACATATATCAAAAGTTGTGAACATCAATAGGACTTCAACATATATACTACACAGGGATTTTCCACTCTTTTGGGTATAGGACCTGGGTCCGGATCTACTTAACTGGGAATTTTAGAAGCATTTTATTGAAATTGGGAAATCTAAAATATACAAAACTTTGAAAATACAAGAATCTCTTCAAATGCATTGTCACTGGACTTCAATATGGAAATTTTGACAGCAAGTTTGTGAAAAAATGCATTTATTTTTGCATTGGGAATGGGGCCTTATTTCGGCTCCTGGCTACAGGGTAAAATCAAGGTTAATACTGCCAATGTACGGTTCTTCAAGCACTCTTCAAACACTTTCAATGACCGTACTTAAACAGTTCTAGGCACTGTGGTAATAATATCTAAAATGCTCTAATAGAACATTTTTTCAAATTTATCAATACTTGTTGAAATGACATATTATCATGAAAAAAAAAAAAACAAACATTTTGTCATGCACGAACACATACCTAGGAATATTGTTCTTTGGATCTTCGCTGTCATTGGCCAAGCCTCCAAACAAATAGGCTTTATTTCCAAGCAGAGTAAAACTGTGTCCTAGATAGCAATAACATTATAATTCAGAAAATATCTGTAGAAATAATTTAGGCATGTTGAAATCTGTACAAATTTTACACAATAAAATATGAAGTTTACATCTACAAGTTAATTCAACTGGTTCAATGTACTATCAAATGTTACATTATGAAACAAAGCTCTGTTCCCTGTAATACAGTCTAATTTAATAAAATTTTATCAAAATTTATCCATTCCTAATATTATCTGAAATGTTTAAGGAAATATAAAGAATTTTAAATTTATGCAGCATACCAAGTCGAGGACATGGAGGTGGTCCTGTTTTTGGTGCCTTTGGTTTCAGACGTTTCCACTCCCATCTGCTAGCCTGCAATTCATAGAGCTCATTTGAATATTTCCCATACTCCACCATTCCACCAAAAACCAAAATTCTTGTTCCATCACAAACAAATCCATATGCTGCACATCCAGGGGGAATATCGCCTCGCACTGCCGGTACAAACCACTGATTTGTTGCTGGAATGATTAAAATAAAACTTGAAACAATACAACACATGACATTCTAATGGCATCAAATAGTTAAACTGGAAAGTAGCTATGTAAATTTCTAAATTTTAATTTTGGGGAATACCATTCATTCAATAATCAATATAAAAAAAATATTAAACAAGGCAGTGCAATGATTTTAGATGAATCATATTTCATAATTCATACAATCTACAATATGAATTTATCTCCATGAAGTTATTAAATCCAAGGCAAAATGTTCACTTGCACCATCCCTTTTTTGGAAAATAAGACGGTATAGTGTATATTGTTTTGGTTTTTTACATAACCTGGATTGGCTTTTAATCTTGGTGGACCTCAACTTAATCAAAACCTGATCTCTCATTGCTCCCGTTTTCTGATGCCATACAGAGGATCTAATGAAACCAGCTATGGGGTCACAAGCGAGTCACCTCATAGATGCGTCATGTTCAACCAATGAAAACTTGGCTTATGCGATGTTTTAACATGCCTTTTCTGTAGTTCCCACAGGGTCGAAATTTGGCCCCCAATCCCAAAACAAAATACATGCGTTTTTTCCCAATTTAATGAAAAAAATTCCCAATTTGGTGTTGAGATAGGGGTTGCACTGGGCTTTGCCACTGTCACAAAATGAGATTTTTTTTTCATTTCAACTGGCAACAAAAAATAGCTTCTGGCAATATTACTGGGGTTTCAATATGGTGTGGCCTCAACCAGAGATTTGACAATCGCCAGTTGAAAATTTTTTTGTTATCTAAATTAGTTACATCCCTTTATGATTTGTTAAACAATCCTCAAAGCCACTTATCAATAGGAGTGATGAGATTAGTTTTTAGTTAGATAAAGTAAACCTATACCTATTATTTATATTTATCAATAATAAAACTGCCACTGCATAACAGATAAAATCATATATATATATATATGTTATTATTTATTTAAAATTTCTTCTTTAATGGAGTTTGTTTAATGTTGGGATTGATATCAAAATGGTTCTTCCACTTTCTATTGTAGTAATAAGGAAAGAATGGAAAAAAACTAATGATAAAACTTTGCTAAAAAAATAGAAATTTATTCTCAATACTGACAATAGTTTTCATCATATATACAGCAGGGTGAAAAAAGTGAGAAAACTTTATTTTTCTTTAAATATTTCATATAAAATTACATTGTTTTTGTTTAAAATGATATTACACGATTGTACAATTTTCACTGTTGATTATATGAAATTGAAGTTTTTGTGTTTGCTTTGTTTTTAATTTCCAGTTTCATTTTATACTTATGGGATACAAGTTTTAACATATATTTTTGATAAAAGGAATAAAGAATTATGACATAAAGAATTTTATTTTCTATTCTAACAGAAAAAACATGAAAACAGGAAATATTAACTTCATGAGTAAATACAATGAAAGTGTTAGATGTTTCGAGTTTATGGTATATGTTTCAAAGTTGCTTTAGATATGACTCTCCATGAATGTTTTGAGAAAATATTGTTTTATATAAAATATATAGAAAAAAATCCTCATTTTTGTTACCCTATATATAAATAGGCTTGAACACTCAATCGCAAATAATAATTATCGCCCTTGTTACCTAGCACTGGATAATGCCTTCCAAAAGGTGGCGCATCAACATAATTTGCATAATATATGCATTACTTAATATTTACATTAAAATTTGTTCAAGATGAATTCAGTTCAAAATATACATTTTTTCAAATATGTAAATAATTCTGAAAATCGATATTATGTCACATACGTCAAGCAATATAATTCTCGGTCGGTAGATATTTCGTCCATTGTATGGTCGAAAACCAATGCCGCCATATTTGTTGTCTAAATAAACTGATCACTGTTGAGGTTCGGTTTATATTGTAATTAGTTTGAAAGAGAATGTCCCACATCCATAAAACGGTCAAATCATTCTTCGTAATCATATTAATGCATGACATTATTTCAGTAGCGACGACAGACAATCAAAATAGCTCATTTTTACAGCTGCATGATGCTATGAGGGCGTCGCCATCTTGAAATTTCGGAACAATTGCATCTTTTTAATAACAAAAGTATTTAAGAGTGCAGCTAGTATTAACTGTCCAAGAAGACTCTCTTAATGTTAAAATATAGCTCCGTAAAAATCGTCATTGCATGCAATTGCCGAATTAAAGAAATTTCAAGAGGCGGCAGATTTTGACATTTAAACAAAATGGCGGCCGTCTTGGAGTTATCCTTCCGACAACAACAAACAAACCTGTATTGTAAACATGAAGTTCGTCCACAATGCCTTCATTACCACCACCAAAAACCACCATCAAATCCTTGATTGCTACAGCTCGATGTCCATGCCGAGGCCTTGGACAAGGCCCTGTCATGCTGGTTAGCCGCTTCCATTTCAATATGGGTGCCGCCATATTTCATTTTACCCACAATGCCCTGTAAAAATGACAAGTGCCCGTATGTAACAACATATTTATATGACTTTTCTTGTTATAAAAAATTAAATGAGAGTTGCACCATTTCAATTAAAGAATTCCAAAGCAAACGGTATACAATATAAGTTCATATCTAAACAAAATTCGTTTTAGTCGTGATCAGAGCGTCATGGAAAACAAATTTTCGAATCGATCTAAAATGGAAACAGAAACGCGTTACTGAACGGATTGTAGTAGGACGTGGCTTTTACATATTTTAGCTACATTCTGGCGAAAATGGCCTGCTACAAAAATTTGAACTTTCGTGATACAAAAACTTGTGACAAATAAAAATATCTTCGGAAATATATCACACATTATATTAAATCAGATAAATATTCAATTCAGTAAAAATAACATGGTTCATATATCAGAACATGTTGTTCTGTTCAAGTATTGTTTTAGAAAGATCGAAATTTATCTATTAAACACAATGGCCTCATGGTCTCCAGGGATGATAAAATTTGGGAGTGTCTAATTACCGCACTATACCATTTTTACAGGAAAAGTTGTTTTGGTCTTATTATTTGCTGGCCTGTGGAAAAAGTTAACTACCACCAGCGATATATAAAGCTTTATATATCGCTGATATCACATATCACACTTATTTATTTATTTACTTATTTATTTATTTATTTATTTAACGGATACTTTTTTTAGAAATACGTGCTAACTAATCTAAGGTTGCTAATATTAAAAAAAATCTCAGATACCAAAGTATAATTCATCAGGATGTCCAGAAAACCTGGTGAATATTGCAAACACGGACCTCTGGGAATCCAGAGGTGGGATCAGGCGCCATGGAGGCCGGAGCAAGCATCCCCTGTCGACCGGTCACACCCGTCGTGAGTCCAAAGTCAAATACAAACGATATAAATTAGGAACAAATCCTCGTCTCAACAATCGCCATCGAACAGACAACCTAACATTTCATTTTTTATGGTTTTTATTTGTAAGGCACATTACTATGATTGTTTATTAGAAGAACTTGTGTTTAACACAAATTCTGGTAATCCTACTTACACTCGTAGCTCACTTTCATAGGACTAGATCCTTCAAAATCACGTGTCCGTATTACGCTCATTTGATATACCTACAACGGATACCCATTTTGAGCTACCATATTTATATCGGATACCTAAACTTCATAAAACCCCATATAAGCAAAGATACATAGCAGGATCCAACAAATGTTCAACGAAACCTTTATCTTTACTCCTTACCAAGATATTGAGAGCCGTTAAGGAGAAACTTCAACAATACTGAACAGTTGCTTATTCCAGAAGCGGTGTGAATCAGATGTGGATACTAAAAAATTATAAACAGCTTTAAGAAAATTTGAAGACACACAATTGTTCTCGAATTCACAGTATCAAAACATATGACTTCTCTACTCTTTACACAACTACATGTATTTCACATAAAAAATTAAAAGTAAGACTTTTTAGCATCATAGACAACTGTTTTTTCACTAAAGGTGGTACCCGAAAATTTAAACATCTAGTGATTGGCTATCAGGATACTTATTTTGTCCAACACCACTTTGATTCTACACATAAGTTGATATAAAAAACATGCTGGAATTTCTAATAGACAATATATTTGTAATGTTCGGATACGTGGTCTTTCAAAAAACTGTCGGCATTCCTATGGGAACCAATTGTGCCCCTTTTTTGGCCGACCTGTTCCTTTATTCATACGAAACAGACTTCATTCAGAAACTGCTGAATCAAAAGAAGAGAAAGTTAGCGGTGTCCTTTAATTTGACATTTAGATATATCGACGACGTTTTGTCAATTAATAATGACAATTTTCATACATATGTCAATGCGATATATCCCAGCGAACTAGAAATTAAAGAAACAACAAAATCAAGCACACGTGCTTCATACTTAGACATTTTACTTAATATAGACACAGACGGGAAATTGGCAACTAAGCTATACGACAAACACGACGATTTCGGCTTTCCCATCGTAAATTTTCCATATTTAAGTAGTAATATCCCTCAGTCACCCGCATATGAAGTTTATATTTCACAAATGATCCGATATTCCAGGGCGTGTACAACATATGAAGATTTCATATACAGAGGTAAACTACTCACCGGCAAATTATTGACACAGGGATATCGAATACCGCGTGTAATGTCAACGTTCCGCAAATTTTATTGCAATAGTAAATTTGCAATCACAATAGTGTACCTTCCAATAGTACTATTTCAATAGTAAACCAGCAATGCAATAGACAATCATAAAAGTGTACATTTCAATAGTATTATTGCAATAGGAAATTGACAATTGGCAATGCTATAGACAATCACAAATAGTCACTTTACAATAGTGTTATCGCAATAGTAAACTGGCAATGCTATAGACAATCACAATAGTGTACCTTCCAATAGTACTATTGCAATAGTAAAGTGGCAATGCAATAGACAATCACAACAGTATACCGTTCAGTAGTAGCACTGCAATAGAAAACTGGTTATGCTAGAATAGATAATCTTAATTATGTACCTTCTAATATTACTATTACAATTTTGTAAACTGGAAATGAAATATACAATCGCAATAGTGTATCTTCCAATAGTACTATTGTAATAATAAACTGGCAATGCAATGGACAATCACAACAGTGTACCTTCTTAATATCAACGTGGCAATGCAATAGACAATCACAATAGTATACCCTTCATTAGTACTATAGACCCTTTCACAATAACTGCGGTCCTGTAACTTTGAGGGAATAAGTGATACATATTCCCGGAAAATGACGTCAAGAAACAATCAGTTACTATAACGACGTCTGTATTTTTTCGGGTGTATGTATCATTTATTCCCTCAAAGTTACAGGACCGCAGTTATCGTGAAAGGTTGTATTGCAATAGAAAATAGTGTACCTTCTAATAGTAGCCTACTATAGCAATAGTAAACTGGCAATGCAGTATACAATCGCTATATAGTGTACCTTCCAATAGTACTGTTGCAATAAGGAATTGACAATGAAATATACTCTCACAAAAATGTACCGTCCAATAGTACTATAGCAATAATAAACTGGTAATGCAATAAACTATCACAGTAATGTACCTCCAATACTATTATTGCAATAGTAAATTGGCAATGCAATAAACCTACTGTATTACTGTACAATAATGTACCTTCCAATAGCGTTATTGCAATAGTAAATTGGCAATGTAATATACCTATTGCATTACAGTAATTATTGCATGCATAAAGAACTAAGTTTACGAAGTGTTCAGTGAATATATTTAGCGTTTATTAGATTTGAAAAAAAAACATTGCAGTCGCTGCGGAGAGCTCTTAATTACGACCTTGATCAAATAAATAATCCTTTGTACCATTCGAAGTACAACTCAAACATTAGAGTTGGGCACATCTTTTTTCAGTAGCCTAATAGGAAAGCTTTATCATATAAAATTTTATTGATTGAAATGGTCGTTACATACCAAACTATTCGATAATTTACCGTTTACTTTGTAGTATCAAGAACATTGTAAACGAGTATCACTTTATTGTATAACGATTGATACACTCAAGGTCTGTCGAAAGTTCATTCCACGGATTAAATGAAAAAAAGAAAACTTTTGCTCAAATTAGTCCTTTTCAATAATTAGTAAATTCTTTTCGGAATACTTTTAGGTTCATTATAGGTAGTATATAATTCTAAAGATGTCCCGAGTATGCTAAAATTAAACCAGTGTGGGAATCACCTACAGGAGACAACCTCCAACTGGGCTTTTAAGTAGAGAAATCTATTTGACAGGTAGGCTAGAAAGAGAGCAGACGACCTACTTTGAAATACTTGGAAAGGATGGATATATGGCATCAGGGAAGTGTTATATACGCCCCTGGTAGCATATAAAAGATAATTAATTTAAATAAAGCTGGAATGTTAAAATTTAATGTAGCCTTGTACTCACTTGTAGGCTAGTATAGCCTATATAATATAAACTCTCTCTCTCTCTCTCTACAATGCTGTCACATGATTTTGCGAACCTAAGACTTTGATCACTAAAACTGGATACACCAAATGGCAAACAAATATAAAATCAACACAACATAAATTAATCGTGAATTCGCTTTTTCCAGTTTTTGACAAAACATGTTATTTTGTTTGAACATATTTACGAAAACTGAAAAACAAACCACAAACATTGTGTTCTAATCTTAGATCCAAATGTCACATGATTTTGCGCACTGTTTAGTCAGCGATATATATTAAGCTAACGGATCCTCTGGATCTGCACATGCTTTGACTTTATTCTTTTGTTACCGGTATTTAATCTGTGTTTAATCTTTAGTTGTTTAACCTATGCTTATTAAACGGATTCAGCAAGTGCAACTTATTATCATTATTTTTTTTTTTTTTTACACTTTCTGGGCTGCGATACAAGTATTTTCAATATACCGCGATAATAGGATTACTGCCCTTGTACCCACAAATTGAAATATCAGTACATTGAAAATGTGCCTGTTCCAATAAAAAACCACCATAACTGTGATATTTCGACATAAGATAGACAAGCAAAAACAAAACACATGAGGAATATCATTTATGAAGTAAAGTGAAGTTTTATTTATTAACAATATGAAATTGCCTTAGTACCACGATAATACACGTTGTCAGGCTCTCTCTCTCTCTCTCTCTCTATATATATATATATAGGCACACACACTTGTGCAGTCACAGGTCTTTTTGGTAAATGTTCGGAGTTGTTGAAACAGTTTAAAAGTGTAATTGTGTATACTTTTAAAACATTTAAGATAGATTAGAAT
Organism: Atrina japonica; assembly: GCA_030159075.1. Taxonomy (NCBI): domain Eukaryota; kingdom Metazoa; phylum Mollusca; class Bivalvia; order Pterioida; family Pinnidae; genus Atrina; species Atrina japonica. The sequence continues at coordinate 1,401,267 of BROG01000051.1, forward strand.
TTCTCTGTTTGGTAAGTGAATAATTCTGCAAAGTACAACTCATTAATTAATGTCTTCATGATATCATTTTAGTTGTATAATTCACAAGGCCTGGATATTTAAACAGATACCAGGATGTATTCAGCGATGCTGCGAGCTGCTGTCACCGTGGCTGTACCAACGGTTGCCATGTGCTATCTGGTGGCTCACGGTTATTTTGATACTGTATTCACCGAGAATGGAGAAGCTCATTATGCAGAAACTTACAACAAAAAGTGGAGAAAAGTCTTTCCTCCTTGGCTGAGAATGCCGTTTAACAGTTTTGTGAATATTGGTTATATTCTTGTAGGAGCATTGTATTGTGCAAGGACAACAGTTTCACAGCAACGAAAAGAAATCGGTGATAATGATGCCTATATGTTCCATGTTTTTAATTTGATGTCAAGTACATATGGACCTATACAAGCACTAAGGATTCTGTCTCAGAATCATAATTTTGCTGTTATAGATCAATGGTATACACTTCCTTTCTTCATGTGGGTATTTGTATGGGGGTTAAATATCGCCCACAATTGGAACAGTTTGACGATATCTATTTGGATACCTCTGTCAATAGCTAGCTATCTGATGACACTTGTTCACCAGAATGGCTTTGAAATGGCTCTGGCTTGTAATATATGTTTTGCAGTAGCAGGGGCAGTGATATCCTACAAGGCTTATCCGACACCTAAGGTGAAAGCGCCATTTATAAAAGGTTTGTTAAGTTGCTGTGGGTTTGTCATTTTGAAATTGTTAGACTTAGAACTTCCAAAGTATAATCCAATATTCCAAAAAATATCTGGACATTTTTTATCTAAAATAGCTGATATATTACAAATTTACTATGTAAACAAGTACTTTGAAACAATATTGCAACATAAATTGAGTGTATTGACAAAAAAAGATTAATGGGAGAGTGATTTTTTTATTATTTTATAAGTTTAGCAAATTGTTTAAATCTCATTGTGAATTGGTGAACTTCACAATAAACCTATTCATCCAAAGTATGTGATTAATTTAACTTGTCTTAATATTATTAGGGATACAGTGGAACCTGTCTTGAGAGACCACTCTTATGAAAGGCCATGGCCACCTGTCTTTTGAGACCATATTCTGAAACCACATGGCTAAATAATCCTTAAGATAAAGCCTCTTTTGAGAGACAACATTACAGTGGCAGACAGGGTTGTGTCTCAAGACATGAATCTGTATTACTGTTAATTAGAGACTGTTCCGTGTCATCACAGTTTCAGTGTACTTAAATGTAGATAAGATCATTGTAAGTTTGTTTGATTACCTCCCTTTACAAATTCTTACTGTGAGATTCTTCTTTATTAATTCATATCAACCATCAATTATCTGTTTTAAAATTTGATTAAACGCAATGAAAATTTATGTAAATCATATTTTACATATAAAAATACAACTCGGGTAGATTAACCGAGGTCCCGTGTCACAGTACTTGTCCACTCGTTAAAAAACCCACACTGCTTGATGGCCATAAGTGCCGAGCATAGGCCTAAATTTGAAGCCCTTCACTGTCACTTGGTGACGTCTCCATACGTTTTTAGTTTCCGAGGTACTATAATGTGAATATGAGTGAAAAATTCTTGAGTGGGACGTAAAACAACGATCCATGCAGAAATAATTTTGGTATCCTAGGGAGATATTATTACATTAATTTTTGGTATGAAAATAAAACTGCAGTTTTTTTTTTTAATCCAGTTATGGATTTTTATTTCTTTGTTGTTTTTTCATGTACAACAATTAAAAGCAATGGAAATTACACATGTATTAAGTACTCATGTCAACGTACAGTAAAGGGAAGTAACTCAACATTGTATTTTATATTTGATTTAGTTTTTTCACATCCCCCCCAAGAATTTTTCATTGATGTTGAGATATAACAAACTACAGGTGAAGTGCTATAAATTGATACTAATGCTACATGTATATACTTAATTGTACAATCTCGTACACAAAGTTGTCAGTCTTTGCATTCATAATCAATCTCTTTCAATTTCTAGACAGAAGTCCCAAAACATGTCATGTCACTCACAGAATGAAATATAAAAACCAAATTACTTAGAGTAAGGATACTTTTAACAACAAGAGGCCCAAAGGGCCATAACGGTCACCTGAGTAAAAGAGCAACAATCGCTTAAATTAAGTGATTGACATGTTAAGGCCAACTTTAAGAAAGGGAATCATGCAACACTCTTTAGGAACTGCAAAATTGTGTTTGAATAATGTATAACAACATAAATTTAGCGCTCCCCCCCCATGGGGTCGTTTTTTCATCAAATAATTTATTCATTTCCAAACTTTGTAATCCTCCTCTTAGAAATGCTAAATATCAAATATGAAATCATTCTCATTGTTGGTTCTTAAGAAGAAGATTTTTATACATTTTCTTAATTTTATCCCTTTAAGGCCCCTTTTAAGGATCTAAGGTGGCATAACTCCACAATTTTAACAAACTTGAAGGGTCTTCACATGGGGAAGCTTCCTGCCTGGTTAGGTTGAAATTGACCAACAGATTTTTTAGAAGAATTCAATTAAAGATTTGCATATGTGGCCTGCTTTTACCCCCTTATGGGGCCCAAAGAGTCACAATCATATTTTTTTAAATACAAACTTTGATTGCCTTTACTGGGGGATGCTTTCACTAAATATGGTTGAAATCTGACAACTTTGAATTTTTGGCTGATTTCAGTGCCCCCCTGGTGGGACTGTTTTTAATCAAATAAATTTTTTTTTCACAAACTTTGTAAACATCCCCCTAAAGATGCTAAATATCAAATATGAAGTCATTCCCATTGTTGGTTCTTGAGAAGAAGATTTTTAAACATTTTCCTTATTTTACCCCTTTTAGGCTGCTTTGGAGGATCTAAGGGGACATAACTCCACAATTTTCACAAACATGAAGCGTCTTCACATGATGATGCTTCCTGCCAACTTAGGTTGAAATTGGCCTTGTGATTCTTGAGAAGAAGTCCATTAAAGAAGATTTCAATATTTGGCCCTTTTTACCCCCTTATTGGCCCCCAAAGGATCAGAACCTTTTATTTCTACACAAACTTTGATTGCCTTTACTGGGGGATGCTTTCTACCAAATTTGGTTGAAATCTGACAACTTTGAATTTTTGCCCGATTTCAGTGCCCCCTAGTGGGGCCGTTTTTCATCAGATAATTATTTATTTCACAAACTTTGTAAACATCCCCCTAAAGATGATAAATTTTAAATATGAAGTCATTCCCATTGTTGGTTCTTGAGAAGAAGATTTTTAAACATTTTCCTTATTTTTCCCCTTTTAGGCTGCTTTGGAGGATCTAAGGGGACATAACTCCACAATTTTCACAAACATGAAGCGTCTTCACATGAAGATGCTTCCTACCAACTTATGTTGAAATTGGCCTTGTGATTCTTGAGAAGAAGTACATTAAAGAAGATTTCAATATTTGGCCCTTTTTACCCCCTTATTGGCCCCCAAAGGATCAGAACCTTTTATTTCTACACAAACTTTGATTGCCTTTACTTGGGGATGCTTTCTACCAAATTTGGTTGAAATCTGACAACTTTGAATTTTTGCCCGATTTCAGCGCCCCCTAGTGGGTCTGTTTTTCATCGGATAATTATTTATTTCACAAACTTTGTAAACATCCCCCTAAATATGCTAAATATCAAATATTAAGTCATTCCCATTGTTAGTTCTTGAGAAGAAGATTTTTAAAGATTTTCCTAATTTTACCCCTTTTTGAGCCCATATGGGGCCCCCAAAGGATCAGAACCTTTTATTTCTACACAGACTTTGATTGCCTTTACTTGTGGATGCTTTCTACCAAATTTGGTTGAAATCTGACAACTTTGAATTTTTGCCCGATTTCAGCGCCCCCTAGTGGGTCCGTTTTTCATTGGATAATTATTTATTTCACAAACTTTGTAAACATCCCCCTAAAGATGCTAAATATCAAATATGAAGTCATTCCCATTGTTGGTTCTTGAGAAGAAGATTTTTAAAGATTTTCATAATTTTACCCCTTTTTGAGCCCTTATGGGGCCCCTTTAAGAGTCTGACCCTTTATATTCACAAACTTGAAGGAGCTTCCCATGGGGATACTTCCTACCAAGTTTTGATGAAATTGGCCCACTGGTTTTTGAATAGAAGATGAAAATGTTCAAAAGTTAACGGACGACGACGGACAAAGAGTGATCGCTATAGGTCACCTAGACCTTTCGGTCAGGTGACCTAAAGATATAGTCCCTATATTCATATACGGTACCCATTTCTAAAAAGTATTTTTGAATTAAATAGTATTTTATTCTATGTACATGCAAGGATTAAAAAATTATGCAAAAAATCAAATAGCTTATAAAGAGAAAAATCTTGAGTATGTTTATATTTTGCCAGAATCTGGCAAAAAACAAGACGTTGACAGAGATTGTTCAGTAGTGCAAGGACCGACAACGCCGTGTAAGATATGTTCACAATATGAACTATTGATTGCAATGGGACCTGAATTTTCAAATGAATTCCTTGACTTATATAATCTAGTGTGAAACGAATGAAAATGTATTCATAAATATGACTATAAGTTATGAGTGATATTAAATTTTATAGTCATCTATTTAAATTAATGTTGGCAATTTATTTCCAATGATAGATAGATATTAAGTGTAATTTACTAATACTGTTTTATGCATTTTATTTACATAATTTATTAAAAAAGAAATTAAAATAGAACAATTGTTTTATATTATCATTGTTGCTATCATGTTTACAATCTGGGGCCTATATGGTCGAGTGGTTACAGCATCACACTTTGAACCATGAAGTCTCTTACTTCTGGTCAGCACAGGTTTATGCCCTGCTGTAAACTAAGCTATGTTTTTTGCAAATATTTGCCAGTTTAGTTGCAGATGGCCGGTAATCTCTTCCTGAGTACACTGTAACTGGTTTCTCTCCTTAACCATTAAAAACTGGCTGTCGCCATATAAACACTACTGGTCAGGGACCAGTATCCTGCTATTGCAAGATTTTGATTATATAGAACATGATTTTGAGTGATTTTTTTAAATCAATCGTGAAATGTTGGATATTTTTCTCAAGCAGAAGAAAAAAAATATTGTCATGGTACATAATTAAGATGAAATCAATATCCACCTATGGTCCGCGACCAGTATTCAAATTCAAAATGTTTACACCCTCAATATAGAAAGACTAGGGACATAATTTGTATTTGGTCTGCTTTTCTGTGAAATTTGGGTTGCTGCCTGAAAACTTTTCACATTTTTGACTTGTGCTCCAAAACCGCTTAAGGGATTTTGAAGAAACTTTATAGGAAGCAAGTACTCAAGGTCCTTTGCCAAAGTTTTTCATTTCAGCCTGAGTGACCGAGGTGTGGATCCAGGATGGGACAAAAGAGGCCCAAGGGGATACCCCTCTTTTAAAATCTTCTCCTCCAGAACCGCTGCATGAATTGAAAAACTAACTGTAACATAGATATATGATTCAAGTTTGTTAATTTCATTGAAATTGGAAAATTAATTTTTGACGCATTTTTGAAGTCTTTTTTTTAGACTTTGTAATTTTCATTCATTATTGTATGATTTCTTTGATTTTCTCCCCTATCATTCATTACGATGCATTTAATTTATATGTTTTACCTGTGACTTGGTAGATAAATTTTTTCTTGAAAGAATTTTGCTGAAATTTAATTTTGGTGAATTTTTTAAGACTGCAAAAATGGAGTGATTTTGATGAAACTTTATAGAAAGTAAGTACTCAAGATTAACTACCAAGTTTGGTAATTTCGACCAGATTGGTGAAGGGGTGGATCCAGGGTGGGGCAAAAGAGGCCTTGGGGTACCCCTCTTTAAAAATATTCTCCTCTAGAACTGAAAAACTAATTGCATCTGAGTGATTTTTACAGATGCATGATTTTACCAAAATAAAAAAAATCGCTTAACATCGGGGCAGATATTCGGCCTATTCATATACGTACCCATTAACAACCCACAAACAGTAATTATTGATGGTAAAGAATGAAAAGAAAAACTACATACATGTACTGGTTACCTGGAAATGTTTGCTGCTGTTTAAATTTTGCACTTAGATGAGGGAGAATTTAAAATGAAGGCAAAATTTTCAAGCTAAATAATTAAAGCATGGACATATGCTATTACTATGGTGATTTAGGGCTTATTTGTTTTTCTGTTGTAAAAGGGCAAAAATTCCAGGTGTACAGTATGTAGAATATATGATTATTTGAATGCGAATTCAAAAGTACAGTGAAACTTGTATATAAAGACCCTCTTAAGGATACAACAAAACAAGTAGGGAAGTGATCTTTAAATAGAGGTTGATTTGTACACAAATGGTAATATTGGGGACAGCAAAAAATGTCTTTATGACCAGATGGTCTTTATGCACAAAGCATAAAGTGCTAAAGCTAAAGCAGGTTTTACTTCAGCCACAATTATTTAAATACTGATGTTTGGCATACGTTTTTTGGTAAAGATAACCAGTTAACTTTCATGGTGAAACCTTTATAATTATAGACACAACAATACCAGGGTGTCAAGTGGTCCTATATTCCTATATTTTTCCTATTTTTTCAGAGTTTTGCTATTTTTCCTATATTTCAGTAATTTTTCCTATATTTTGACTATAAATCCTATTTTTTCAGAAAAAATCAGTAAAAAATATAAAAGTAGTGCCTTTTTCATGTTTTGAATGTAGAAATTGATGATAATTCAGATAGAAAACAAGTTAGAAGGCTGTAGATGGTCTTAATGCTTGTACTTACTCAATAGTAATCAGCTAACCTGATACAGCAACAGTGTTCAGGGTTTTTTTTTTTATCAAACAAAATATTCTCTTTATAAATCTGGTACTTTTTATTTTAAAGTCAGTTATTATATTTACATAAGTTATCTAATAGAAAATTTAATAATTAGATCAGTAAAGCTTTGGTTTCTCAAAATGTTTTAACCCTAGAACACAGTTACACTTGCTTTCTTTTATATTCCTTTATATGTTGTCTTTTCTTTTTGCAACTTTGCAATAGAAATACTTGCTAAATTGAGTAAAGTATTTTGATAGATTAGAAAAAAGACTAAAACACTACATGTTTTTCAATATTTTTGTTTAGAATTGAATTAGTCAAGAAACATTAATGTTCATTACCATTTATTACAGAGCATATATACTTATTTCACGTTTTTAGTTTATTTTTTTGTAGTTTTGACAAAAGTATTAATAGATTTATAAAATTTGAAAACAACTAGCTGATTTAAAACTTTTTTGTTCCATATTTTATAAAAATATTCCACTAAAAATGTCTGAAATACCGGTATTATTACGTTTATATAAATCTCTATGGTATAAGTGCTCTGTAGTAGGAGGTAGGGGACATATGTATAATAGATATAGTTTCAGATAAGTGACTTGATGTTATAACGGTACCATGCCAAAATCGAAGACAAAATTTCAAGAAAAGTGGGCTGACCGAAATAGATTCAGAAGGACACCAGTATTCTCTATGGTGCAGAAAGGGAAAGACGATTATCATGGATACTGCTTCTTGTGTAAAAAGGACATTTCAATTGACAATAGTGGTTTACCACAGCTACGACAACACTCTGGTGCACAAGGTCACAAAACATTAGCTAAATCAGTTCTGTCTGCCACTCAAACAAAACTTACTGGAATTAAGAAACCAGAGTCATCACAAAGCCTCCACCTCACAGCTAGGACTCTGCAACTTAGGGAATGAAATTACCACAGCAGAGATTATCTGGGCAGGGAAGGTTGCCGTATCTAATTTTAGTTTTAGATCAACTGATGGGATAGTGGACACATTTAAGGCCATGTTCAAGTGTCCAATAGCTGACGGCATGACCCTAAGTAGAACAAAAATATCGTACCTTCTTGCAGATGGACTAGGACCTGTGTATCGAGAAGAAATGATCAAGGATTTAAAAGAGTCAGGCCATTTCACCTTACACTATGACGAAACTACACAAGCACAAGTAAAAAAACAAATGGATATGCACATTAGATACTGGTCGACCACTCATAATGAGGTCTGGTGCAGATTTTACAAAGCCTTATTTTTTGGCCATGCTGAAGGAGTAAAGGTAGCTAATTCCATCTTTTCTGCTCTCAAAGAGGACAAAATAGGCATGGATAAACTAGTAACCTTGGGCAGCGATGGCCCAAATGTGAATAAGACAATCTGGAGAGAGTTACAGTCAAAGATAAGGGCAGCAGAACCAAGTTTTAGAAGTTTTGTTGATGTTGGGACTTGTAACATACATGTCATGCATAATGGGTTCTCTAAAGGTCTTGAGAAGTATGGCCATGAAATTGAACAGTTAATAATTGATCTGTTTAGCCTGTTCAAGTATTCAGCTGGAAGGAGAGAAGATTATAAACATCTTCAACTGAACTTAGATTTGGAAATTCAAATGTTCATGCAGTACTCAAGTGTAAGATGGCTGTCTTTAGGTCCATGTGTCAGTAGGGTCTTAAGCCAGTGGACTGGAATAGTGGAGTATATGGATCATCTTCAGAAGGGAAAAGATGTACAAGTACCAAAAAGTGCAGCATTTAAGAGATTAATGGTTCTCCTAGGATCAGCATCCAGCAGAAATGTTACTTTGGTGCAGCTGTACTTTATTGAGAATGTGTTCCAGTTGTTTGAGGAGTTTCTTAAGTCATTCCAGTCGGATGAACCTCAGATTCATAGACTCTATGATGAGATTGGAAATCTAATGATAAAATTACTGCTGAGATTGGTAAAGAAAGAACTAGTTCAAAACAAGCATGTAGCTGAACTTCCTGATATTGATGTAAGCAAATCATCCAATCAGATCCCAGACAGTGAACTTTCAATTGGAGAGAGTACTAGGAAACACCTGAAAAAACTCCCTGATGTAGAGCAAAAGAAATGCATCTTGGGTATGAGATCAAATATGTCCACAATAGCTTCATACCTACAAAAGAAACTACCTTTTAGTAGTAAACTCTGAGCCAGCTTAGGGTGCCTGAATCCACAGAAGATAATCAAATCATCCCCAGCAAATATTGAGTTGATAGCTAGAGAGTTGTCTACATCTGATGAAATCGTTACTAGGGTGACAGATGAGTGAAAAGTGCTTTCTATGGATCAGTCTCTCCAGACCATTTTTTACAGCAGAGTAGATCATTTCTGGAGAGAAATATTTGGCCAGCAAACATCAGACCATTCCATTAAGTACCCAGCATTAACATCAGTTATTAAGATTGCTTTGGTTCTTCCCCATGGCAATGCTGATGTGGAAAGAGGGCTGTCCATCAATAATACTATAGTGACCAAAGAAAGAAACCAGCTGAGTGAAACATCAATAAATGGATTGAGAGTCACTAAAGATGCAGTAAAGTTTTGTGACCCTGAAAATATGAAACCTGAAAAACTGTTGATTACAAAACAAGTATTGACAGCTGCTAGAAAAGCTCATAGAGAATATCAACATAGGTTAGACCTGGAAAGGGAGGAACAAGAGAGGCAGAAAAGGGAAATCGAAGAGAAGAGAGCTGAAGATGAAAGGAGGAAAAGGGAAAGGGAAAAGTTAGTAGAAGAAAAATCCTCCCTGGCAGAAAAACAGAAAAAACTTGATGAGGAAGAAAGAAGTGTAAAGCAAGCTCTAAATGCTGCATACCAGTTACTGAAAGAAGGCAACCATAAAATGAAGGAAAGTATCAAGGCAGGAGACATGACTAAAATATCTTCAGCACAAATGATAATTGATACTGCCACAAACAAAACTGGAGAATATAACAAATCATTGGATGATATTAGATCAAAACAAAAGGATCTTGAAAGGAAGAAGAGAAAGCTTCTAGAAAGCAGTCTGGACTTGACGAAAAGCAGCAAGGATCAACCTCCACAAAAGAAGAAGAAGTGATGACAATAACATTATATTGTTAAGCATCTGCATATTAATATGCTTTAAGACTGTATTCATGTGCTTTTTTTAGACATTTCATGAAAACATTGCAATGTATGCTAAAAATTGTTTTTTTTAGACAGAAATGTTCAGTAGAAACATTTAAAATCATTATAAATATTCATTTTTGTATCTATGTTAAGTAAAAGGGAGGTGTGGTATGGCTGAAGGGGAGGAGGAGGCCATATATATTATTTAAATGTTCAAATAATCCGATAAAAATACCCTATAAATACCCTATTTTTTCAATCTGAAAAATCCTATTTTCCTATATTTTTGGGGTCAAAAGTGGCTTGACACCCTGCAATACCAGTCTTTATAGGGAGGTGGTCTTTATATAGAGGTTGATTTGTACACAAATGGTACTATTGGGGACAGCAAAAAAAATGGTCTTTGTGACCAAGTGGTCTTTATACACAGGTGGTCACTAAAGCAGGTTTTACTGTAACTGGCCATCCCACGTCAACTGAAATTCTTTTAATATGTAAAGCAGTAGAGCATCAGTAAACTTTAGTTATTGTCTTTCACAGCAATTATGGAGAGAAACAGATAACGCATTAACAAGGTCTCACTGGGATCATTTGTTCCTTTACCAAGCTCTCACTGGGACCATGTATTCTTGTACCAAGCTCTCACTGGAACCATGTATTCTTGTACCAAACTCTCACTGGAACCATGTATTCTTATACCAAACTCTCACTGGGACCATGTATTCCTGTACCAAGCTCTCACTGGGACCATGTATTTTTGTACCAAGCTCTCACTGGGACCATGTATTCTTGTACCAAGCTCTCACTGGGACCATGTATTCTTGTACCAAGCTCTCACTGAGACCATGTATTCTTGTACCAAGCTCTCACTGGGACCATGTATTCTTGTACCAAGCTCTCACTGGGACCATGTATTCTTGTACCAAGCTCTCACTGGGATAATGTATTCTTGTACCAAGCTCTTGGTGGTCTAGGTGTTCTTTATCAAGCACTGGTAATTAATCTCTTACTGGGACCAGATGTTCATTTACTAAGCTATCTCTGGGATCACCTGTTCCTTTACCAAGTTATTACTGGGTTCAAGTGTTCCTCTACCAAGCTCTTACTAGGATCAGATGTTCATTTACTAAGCTCTTACTTAAGTCTAAAATTTACACTTCTCTAATTGTTCCCGTTTTCTGATATGTTGTGTATAGAATCTAACACAATCCGCATGTGGATGACCTCATAGGGTTTCATTTTCGACCAATGAAAAAGGGACTTGCACAGTCTTGTGAGTGATCAAATGGCAAAGAAATGTTAACATTTTAAACAACACTGAGCACATAAAATATGGTAGTACAGAATGAACATTTTTATAACCCTCGATTGGTTTGAATCACAGAAGATATTCCGATGGTGTCTTGCAGACTGACGGTTTTATTTTTTATAAAATAAATAACATATCTTTGCCATTAATTTTTTGTAATATACATTTTCATTGGTCAAACATCACACATCTACAAGGGGTCACCCGAATATGACACCATACTGGATTGTGTTACCGGTAGATCCTCTACATGATACATCAGAAAACAGGAGTGATGAGACATCAGTTTATAATTAGATTGACTTATGTAGAGGTAAGAACTCTAAGAATACATCTATATCACAAAAAAAAAACTTAAGACTTACACTTAGTTTCTTTGTGAATAAAGCCCCAGATGTTCTTTTACTAAGCTTGCACTGGGATCAAGTGTTCCTTTACCATGCTCTTACTGGGATCAGCCATTCTTTTACTAAGCTCTCAGCCTCTCACTGGAACAAAGTGTTCCTTTATAAGCTCTCATGGCAATCAGGTGTTACTTTACCAAGCTTTTACTTGGATTAGGTTGTCCTTTACTACGTTCTGACTGGTAACAGGTGTTACTTTACCAAGCTCGTACAGGCACCAGGTGTCCTTTTACTGGAATCGATGTAGGCCTACCTATCCTAAGCCATTCCTTAGGCTTTGCTTTGCAGATTCCTATACCAACTTCTTGCTATGATCAGGTGTTTCTATTCCCAAGCTTTTGTTGGTATCATGTGTTTTATCAAGCTCTTAACGGGATCATGTGTATCTTTACAAGCTCTGAGAGATTTTGTTAACTTTTAGTAACTATAGTTTATTGAACAAGGTGGTCTTTAGGCCAGGTTGCAGTGTAGTTTGCCTATTGTTAAAAAAATAACTAAAATGTTGATTTCAGTTTTTTCCTGTCTCCAAGACCAGGATCTAGTAGAGTAATTGTACGTAAATGTACCAATAGTACATGTAATACATGTATGTGAATTTCATCAGTTTGGATCTTCATTGTAATGGTTAAAAATTAATGAAGTACCGGTAAGCTTTTACTGTTCATAGCACTAAACTATTATACACTTGTAAAATAAAACAGCAAACATTTATCATGAAATATACATTGTAACAGGGCTCAAATTAAACACTGGTTCACTGGCCTGTGACCAGTAAATAATATGACAAGCCAGTAGATTCTTATCTGTATTGGCCCCATTATCCATTAAAAGAGTATACATATATAGAGTGTACCGTAAGTGCTCTTTCAATAATTGTTACAGGTACAATGCATGTAAATCTTACTAAAAAATCTTTCTCATCTTTAATACAATCTGCATATATCCTGTCTTGTTTTTGACTCATGTCTTATAGTTGGTTATTCTTTATATAACAATATCGGTATCCTAAAATAATTTCTTTTGAATTATTTGTGGGCCAGAAGAAGCTTGATGGGGCTTGATTTTTTATGCTACTGGCCCTGTTGGCAACTTACATGTAGGGAAAAAAGTTAGATTCAAACCTTGTGTGTATTCAACTTAAAGCTTACATTTGTAAATCATTGCTTCCCTAAAACCTCTTTAATGCCCCCCCCCCCCCCCCCCCCCCCACCCCCCCCCCCCCCCCCCCCCCCCCCCCCCCCCCCCCCCCCCCCCCTCATTTCACTTGCCACCTCATTTCATTTTAGCCACTAAGGTTTCCCTCAGTCTTCCACCACACTCTTTTATAATGCCAAATGTGGACTGATCAAATGGTGGCTTTCACTGTCAGCAAAATGTGTTTACAAATAAAAAGTATAATGTAATATTTGCATTCTTCAGATTTTATTATATGAATCTGTTTGACATATATTGTTCCAAGCATGTGTTCCATACCAGTCATTAACAACCAAAATGAAGTGCCACTATTTGTATGTATATGTACAGAATACCTTTCATATGCTGATTGAAAAAATATCATATACATGTATATACATTGTATATATATATATATGTGTGTGTGTGTGTGTGTATGTATATGTAGATTTTGCTCATATAAGTTTCCAAACATAAACATGTACAAATATTGTATTGTAAAAATGGAATATACAAATGTATAAATAAAATAACCAACATCTTATTTAAATGAATATAACATGAGCATGTACAAATGTATAAGAATAACTTCTTGGGTCATACCACAGCTAAACAAATTTTATACAGGTTTGGTACAGGTTTTCTGATTTATGACTAATTACACATATATGTACATACAAAAAAAAACAGTGATAAATTCATACAAAACAAAACACCCAAATATATTGTACATGTACTGATGTAGATCCAAAGGATTACCTCCCCTTTGTAATTGATAATCATTTTTTTTTAAAGCTAGTTACTAAAGAATATTTTAGCACAGGAATTATTGTGTTTTATATATTAGTTACATTATGTACAGTTAGTGAGTTACAAAGCCTAAAAGATACTGTCTATTTATCATACTTCACTTGTCAACAGACACAGTTTATGTAGTTTATGTTTTATACTGTGTAGACCAACACCCAGCTACATGTATATACAACATGTATATAATTGAATTCCTTAATCTTGAATTTGTGGCTGTACATGTGCATTACCTAATCTTTACAAAATTGAAGAATTTTAATTGATTTTGCTAATCTATTTTTAGATTATGATGATCTGAGCTTGGAAACTACATGTAGTCTACAAAATGTAGTGGATAGGGATGTAATCTGATGAGGTCTCTCAAAGTAAATCTAATACATGTATTGTGAATAAAAGAAAAAATGATAAAAGTTAATTAACAAATTTTAATAGTAAACTACATGTAGCACTCAAAGAATATATTACTGCATACATGCATGTATACCAAAAATCAGGAAAACTAAGGACAATTATGAATTACATGTACATTATAAATAGAAAAATTCTTAAATAATAGTTATTGTAAACACCGATTCCCTGCATTTTCCTATATTTCTTTTTTATTGTATCTTGGTATCTAATCTTGTCACAAAATCTTAACTGGTGCCTATGTACATGTGCAAATTATCAATGAGTGTTATTTATAATTATTTTTACAATTGCATAATAAAAATACATGTAAAGCAGTGTAAGGCACAATGAAATAATATTTAATCACTGTGATTGTAAATTGCACAGGACATTTGTACAAAATGTTTGAATGGTGTTTTAAGCCATACTCATCAATTTTTCGGTCATATGGTGGTGACCAGTTTTTAATGGTGAATGAAAGAACCTAGTTACATTTACCTGGCAGGGAAAGACCACCAGCCTTCCACAAATAAACTGGCAAACTTTCTCCTAAAATCAGTTTTGGTTCCAGTGGTACTAGAACCCATGCTGACAATCTGCAAGACTTTGTGGGCAACGTTTAAAGGATGGTGCTCTACATTATGTAGACTAGTCTAACCATTCAGCCAGAGACACCCCCCCCCAATCTCCTATTACATGTATAAATCAAAATGCAAAAGGGTGAAGCATGTATATGTTTATGTTCAGCTCATCATATCAAGTTTTGACCTTAAATACAATATACATGTATAACATTTTGTGAAAGAACAGATTTAAGAATGCATTATGATCAGCTGTACGGTATATTGTAACCACCAAAATAATTTACTTGGGTAAATTATTATCTTTTTTGACACAACTCACTCTGATACAGTTCAGAATTTTCTTCTTAAAACAAAGACCAATCAAAAGAATTATTGATGAACACAGTAAAACAACTATGCGGCTAGCATAATCATCTGTATGCAAATAAAAGAATTTCAAATTTATAACATCTCCTTTCTCCTCTTTTTCCTTTTCTAACCAGGCATTACCTTCAGCCCCAAGTGGGTCCGGAATGAATATTTTACTTTTATTAAAAGGTCCATGGTTCCTCTGAACAATCAACATTTTGTCTTGAATATCATTATCATGTGAAGAACGCACTTCCCAGGATAAATGAGATGTATTGTATACTTTAAGGCACCCGTATGTCTCCAAGTTCTTTTCAGATTTAACGAATGCTGACCATACAGGTCTAGATTTGCGGGCATGTTCCATAATATACTGGTTCCCCATAGTGCCAATTGTTATATGCACTGGTCCAAATGGGCGTATGTAATTGTATGAGAGAACCTTTTTCTTATATACCGGCCACGTTCTCTCATACATATGTTGATGACCACTTATGATTAAATCAACACCATAAAAATAAAACATGTCTTCAAAATAACCTCTTACAAGTGAATGTTCTTTGGTACAATCTTCATATTGGTCGTCAGTTGAGCAATACATTGGTCTATGAGCAAGAACAATAATCCATGGGTGTTCTTTGCGATTTTTGTTGGCCTTTTCTAAATCCTCCACCATCCAATCCATCTGAGCACCAATATTACTTGTATCTGAGAAAAATACCTCTGTTGATACACAAAGAAAGTGGACTTTTCCTATGTCCAAGCTATACCAAAGCTGGTCTGACTGCATTGGCCAACCAGCGTTGGGGCTTGAAAATCTCTTCATATAATGATCTCTACTTTGAGGAAATAATTCATGATCTCCTGGTACTGCCATGTACGGCACACGCCCAGCCATTTGTTCAATCTTATGAAAAAATTTATCACCAACAGCACCACCTTGACTACCTAGGTCATATGCAATGTCACCAATGTGAAACACCGCATCATACTGTTTCAGTTTAGCCTCATAAACTATAAAAGGTAAACTTTTTGAAATTGTACCCATATCTCCGTATATCATGTATGTTTGTACAGAGTCAGGTTTTGGAATAGTAAAGCTAAACTGTTCACTTGTAGATGTTTTATCAACTCCTCTCGCAGCATAGTAATATTTCACACCAGGTTTTAAATCTTTCAACACAACTCTATGTAAATACCCCCAACCAGCTTGATTCTCTGTGAATTCTAAAGTTTGTCCCTTGACTTCTTGCAAATCAGACTTGTCGACTTTCGTATAATACTCTATTATTGAAGTGTCATTCTTTCTTGTTGACCATATAAATATCATCTCTGTTACACACCGACCAAAACCAATGTGAATTTGCTCCGGCATATTATCATCATTCAACACTGATGTTACCTTTTCCACAAAAGGATCCCGATAATTGCCAGCAGCAAGGCAACATGTAGTTACAGTAAATACCCAACATAGTAATGATTTGATTACGAAAACCATATTTGATGTTAGGTCCAATCCAAGTGTATTAAAAGTTCAATACGAAGTCTATTTTTATGCACAGTTCAGATTTCAGATTTTATCTCAAAACATGTTCTGACGCACGAGCTGGACTTTCGAATTACTTCTGTCCGCTTTTAGTCGACCTTAAAATAGCAGCTGACATATTTATTAGGGGCTATTTGAGCATCGACATTTTCGCGATTGTTTACATTTTCTATAATCTACGGTGACACTGCGTCATGTTGTTGATAGCCTAGCGCAGATGCGATCACATTCATGTCAACGAAAATTCAGAAAGTTTGTTCGGTCAATGTGTTGCCGAGGTATTGTAAAACTTTTCAAATAAATACACATAATCTGTACTGTATCCATATCATTCAGCAACCATATCTCCTACACCGGAATAAACAACTTCGCCATCATCGTGTCAGGTTTTGACAACTCCAACATTGAAATAAAGACTCGGACTAAATTACTAAGAAAAAAAGACGGAACGGATTTTTAAATCTTTGTCCTAGCATCATTACGGATCAAATTGATTATTTATCAAGCCAGTGGCGTATGAAGCCAATCAACAGTGAGGCAAAAAAATGTATTTCCTGGTCAAAAACTGTTTTTATAATGATATGCGTTTTGATCATGCAATAAACATATAGCGTACGTAACAGTACCCAAATTGGCCAGTATCGTTTACTGTTAAGGTATTTCTATTAAATTATAAATTGATTGGAGTAATATTTCTCTGTGTCAGGGTAGTTTCAGATAAATTATTGCATTTTTCTGTCTTTTTTCAAATATACCAGTAGGTACCTACTGTGGGTCAATTTCAGCTCTGTGCAAAATAATCGAGAGAAGGGAAAATTTATATCAAGAAATTGCCCAGAAATAGATCATGTATGTTGTATAAATAATCACATACTTTCATAATGCATGTATCTACATTCAAACCACCATTGTGACAAATGCATTTGAAAAATCACATTTAATTTGTTTATACACTACAATGTGTGAATCACGGTCACAATTTCATTGTGAACATTACAACATGGCAACTGTCAATATATTTTGTACCAGCAATTGACAGAGAGATTCCAGGTCAGAAGGGATGGGGTTTGAGGCTGTTGACATAAAATTCTACTTTTTAAACAGAGAATAATTATTTAAAGTTGGAGGGGTGCAAAATTAAATTTTTTGATACCTTCTTTAATTTTCCAACTCTTTAGAGAAAAATTAATGGTTTTACACCTATTTTTTTTTAACATTTGGGGCACACTCTCCCTGGTCACCTGAAATATTTGTGAGGCAATATTTCATTACGGGTCGGTTTTACGCATCTTTCAGATACATTTGAAAATCTGTAGACGCATTTTTTTACGCGAAAATACACCGAACAATCCGCCAATAAAGCACATTGATTATCTTTCACAAAAGAAGATTGGATCAGAAAAAAAGTTACATAAACAAATAAAGTTAACATAAAATAGGGGCAGAATTTCGGCCTAGTTACCGCCATACGAAATTACTCCAAGTGAACGGATGAATTTTTTCTCTCAATAATTATTCTGTTCGCAAAGAATAATTTTGATCGTTAGAAATATTTCGTTGATAGATTAATTCGTAAGTCCGATGAGGTACGTACTATCTAGTTTCCAGACACAAAATCACAATCAAATATTGATTCCGATGCGGTACGTATGAACATATATTTGTAAACCGGTGAGAATCTGCATCGTATCAGTCAAAATATATGCGATTTTCCATCATCGACGATGATATCAGCGATATATAAATGTTAGCGTTATATATCGCTGGTGATATCTAATTCTTTATTAATTCTAATCTCTCTCTCTTTCTCTCTCTCTCTCTCTCTCTCTCTCTCTCTCTCTCTCTCTCTCTCTCTCTCTCTCTCTCTCTCTCTCTCTCTCCCTCTCTCTCTCTCTCTGCTGCAGTGAAGCTGTTTATTATGCAGTCTTGATACTTTGTAACCCATATAGATATTATCGTCTTTCACTTGATGTGTTTACTGTATTTACGTATCGCCTAAAATTCAAGAATAGAGATGAATTGAACTTGAAAATTAACAGAATTTGGTGACACGATCTCTGGTCCAGCTTTGACCAATGTATTCTTTGTGGATGTCCTAGAGGATAGTCTTACATGTGTTTTTGAAAGAGGAAATAGTCCTTGTGAAATGTGTCATGTAACTATGAATGTCTCTCTAAATCCGTTTTGATTCGATTTACTGGATTCCAATCTTTTTGACACCATTACTTTACAGTTAGGGCTAACTTTGGCATACGTTGCGCCACAGGCTCTATTGCAGATTGCACACACCTAGCCTGAAATAATCTCCTGTCAGGCCCTAGATCAAGCTGTAAAGTAATTATAATGTGATGTCCAGTCAGTTGGCGGACACTCCGGACTCCACAGAAACAGATGCAAGCATACTATCAATTTTGACGGACAGTATTAAAACACATATGATTGATACACTGTCCCATGTTTATGACGAATTGTTAAATCCAACCGGTGATGTACAGAACAAAATTTTGTGTTTTTTGATCGGATGGCTTCTTCTGAACCTTCTACTGATCAAAGTCGGTTGGGGATTCTATGGTAACAAGATCTGCGAGTACACAGCAAGACAAGGTTGGTGCTTCCAACAACCCAGGGTCAGGCCAGGGTGGACGTCTGGGGGCTAAACCCCAATTTTCAACACCTATGGCTATCTTTGCAAAAAAGTGGGGGGGGGGGGGGGGCCTAGCCCCCCCCCCCGGTTCCGACGCCTATGATATGTATGGGTCATTCTACTAATACAGCACATTTTAGATCAGTATATCAGACATTTTGAAATTAAAAAAAGAATTACTGGTCAACCGGACCAGTGAATAAAGGAATTTCACTGGTCAAAGAATTTTTTTTATTGGTTTGTATATATACACAATTGTAATGAAATGGAAATGAAATGTCATTTAGACCAGTTATCAGATAGATTTCAATGGACGAGTAAAAGTTTTTTCTGGTAAGACCTGTGAATTTCAAAAACTCTGATATATAGCTAAACAAATTTTGTTAAAATTAAAAAAAAAAATTAATGTTTTTAATATAAGCCAATTTTGGTATTTTTACATCAGAAAATATTATTTGCAGTGATCACTCTTCATTTACTTTGCTATAAGTCATGCTTCAGTCTCTTCTAAATCCTGTATTAATGTCATATACTCTTTCACGATAACTGCAATCCTGTAAATTTGAGGGAATAAATGATATAGATTCCCGGAAAATGACATTGAGAAACAATCGGTTACTGTAACAAAGTCTATATATTTGCAGGTATTCCCTTAAAGTTACAGACCGCAGTTATTGTGAAAAGGTCTATTACAGCAATGCAAAAAAACAGAAAAACACTCAAATTTCAAAATTTTTCGGCCACATGGCCTCTATCAAGTGAAAGACAACAATATGTATATCAGTTACATAGTATTAAGTCTGCACAATACAAAGCTCCAGTGCAAATGTTTATCAATGTTTACCGATTACGTCACAGGTAATGACATCATACCGATAACGACACATGCATATTACCGCCTACATTAGAAGACCTATATAAGTATACATTTACCAGATATTTTGCCAATGGATTATCAAACAAATAGAAAACTTAAAAGAAATTATATGTAATAAATAACTATATGCATACCATGAGTTACAAAATATCCAGACGGTATATATCATTGAAAAATTAGGAAAGGGGGTCCTTGGAATTACTACCAAATAATTATAAATTATATACAATATTTTACCAAATAGAAAGAACATATATAACATGATTTAGTCAATTACTACAAACAATAAATAAAAAGTGAATCTAGAAAGATTGAGGCCTTCTTGGGCCTCTTGTTTATTAACTGACTTTTATTACGTTCTATTGAGAGTATTATTCCACTCAATTATTTTTGCATTTTTTTTTATCAACTTTAACTTTTGTGACAGTTTATATTTTTGTACAGCACCCATATGACATAAGGAAAATGATTAACTCTGACGACACTTCAACTAACTTTTTTAATATTCTTTTTCAAAGTCCTTACTTTTTTTTGTAAATGTCCATACATTTCATAATTCAACCTTTATGAAAGAGTTTAAATTTTATATGAATATTTCTTTTTTGAATGGTGATATACTTGATTGCTTTCACGGACAGAAAATGTGCCGTAATGATAAATTGACCCGTATACTGTGTTTTAGGCCTATACTTTTGATGAAGTTGAGCTTCATTTTAGTTGAGTGCAGGGATGTTGTGTACAAATTAAACTGATGAATATGCATAGTAGCCTATAGACAGAAGTAGTACAGTGCAACCTGTCTTGAGAGACCATTAATATCTGTTGAGACCACATTTTAAAAAACATTTAGTTAAATAATCCTTTGTCTAGAATCTCTTGAGAGAGAAAATTTCAATGGCAGATAGGGTAATCTTACAAGACAGGTTCCACTGTACTGCATGACTGTCGACATTATGCACATAAACATTAAAACGTGACCCTTAAAAAAATATAAATGTATTCCTGCAGTATTGCTGCACTTCCATCATGTATCAGAACTGTAATGAAACATATGGTGCCATTATTGCTGCACATCCATCAGTGCCCCAGAACTGTAGTACATCATATGGTGCCGTTATTGCTGCACATCCATGGGTGCCCCAGAACTGTAGTGCAACATATGGTGCCGTTATTGCTGCACATCCATGGGTGCCCCAGAACTGTAGTGCAACATATGGTGCCATTATTGCTGCACATCCATGGGTGCCCCAGGACTGTAGTGCAACATATGGTGACGTTATTGCTGCACATCCATCAGTGCCCCAGAACTGTAGTACAACATATGGTGCCGTTATTGCTGCACATCATATCAATGCCCAAGAACTGTAGTGCAGCATATGGTGACGTTATTGCCACACATCATATTGGTGCCTCAGAACTGTAGTGCAGCATATGGTGCCATTATTGCTGCACATCTATGGGTGCCTAAGAACTGTAGTACATCATATGGTGCCGTTATTGCTGCACATCCTTGGGTGCCCCAGAACTGTAGTACATTATATGGTGCCGTTATTGCTGCACATCCTTGGGTGCCCCAGAACTGTAGTGCAGCATATGGTACCTAAGTGGCAACCTTTTAGCACTATTCTGCCTCTGAAACTGATTACATAGTGCATAGCGCCAGATTATCATAGAGGTACATGTATTATAGTGCTATTCTGGCCTTACATGTATGTATTAAATCTGACCCATGATTTACATGATGCTTAATTCATATCTGATCACATGATGGCTCAAGTAAATTGGCCACTTTATTTAAAAGGACTTTACAGTGTAACATTGTGCAAGAAGTACATTTGTATATGTATGAATTTAAGTGATAATATTCTCACATAAGGTAGACTCAGTTTATACACTAATATATATATATATATATATATATATATATATATATATATATATATATATATATATATATACAACATGGTGACAAAAGTCTTTCCTTATTACACCATTTTCTTCTTTGTTTTATATAAAAACCACCAATTTTTAAATGTTCATAGAATCCACAAATTTAAATGGAAACTAAAATAAAACATTTCTATCTGTGGCAAATTAAATTCATATTTTGAATCTATTCTAAAATATAAAAAACTATCCTGCATATTTTGAATATACATTGATTTTATGAGAGACAAAATTAGTTTACATGAACAGAGATGACTTTAATAACAAGTAAGGGAATTAAAAATTTTCTCTGTGGTTAAAACCTACGTATTCCCATAAATATATCAAGTAAATTTACCATGTATGCATTATATAAATGTGAATTTAATTAACTATAATTCTTTAAAATTTTGTGAAATTCTGTTAAGATTTTATGATTTTATAAACATGAAAAAATTATTGGTTTTATATAAGACAAAGAAGAAAATAATGGAAAAAGGAAAGACTTTTGTCACCATGCTGTATATATATATATATATATATATATATATAATAAAATGCATGCACAGCATTCCTCCTTTAACATACAATGTATGAAGTACTGTTGCGTGCAATGTTTTTAACGAATGTTTGTAAATTTTGTGCATCAATGTGACTCATCATATTTCTGATTATCAACAGGTTCACAAACTAACTCACAGGAAGAAAAAAAGTAACAAAAGTATTGAAAAAGAACATAAGGTAATATTGATCTGTCATTTCTTGTTTTTATCATTTTATAACATTTATCACAGCAAATATGTATAGAAACTTTTCTTTTTTAGTTGTTTAATAGACAGTTTTCTTCTCTTAATACCCAGTGCAGATAACTAAAGACTTTCCAACAAGGACATACACACATATGCATATGGAGAGGATTAAACAGAGTGATGGATTGGCTGATTACTTGTATAAGGTTAAAAAGAGACCAGTCATTTGTATTGGTTAGAGTGTTGGCCCTTCAAGAAAGGGACTTGGGTTTGATTTCTTATCTATGCCATACCTGATACTTTTTCAAAATTGTTATGAATGATTTGATTCTTGGCAAAGCAGTCAGCATGGGAAGTGAAAGTCGCTGGTCTTTGGCATGTGGAAAATGTATGAGGTCACATGTTCCTGTAGGTATGACACATTGATATGGCCACATTGGTGTAGGTCGATAGCAGAGGTAAATATTTGTGTCTCTTTATCTGTATCGGATGACATATTTATATAAGTGACCAATTCTTGATGTTGTTTTATGCCACACTCAACAATTTTTCAGTCATATGATGACGGCCAATTTTTAATGATGGAGGAGAGAACCCGGTTACAATGTACCCAGGAAGAGACCAATGGCCTTCCGCAAATAAACTGGCAAACTTTATCACAAAAATCAGCTTAGGTTCCAGCGGGAAGTGAGAGACTTCATGATTTAAAGCATGTTACTCTAACCACTCGGCTATGGAGGCCTGTGTCCCAATTCTTGGTAGTTTGTGAAACAGCAATAAAACAAAAATAGAAATATGTTGAAGAGACTGCAAGTACATGAAAGTTTCATAATGCTTAAGAGAAATACAGTAAAACCTGCTTTAGCGACCACCAGGGGTCAACATTTATGAAAATTTCTATTTGTCCTCTAGGACAAGGAGTATTGAAATCTACTTGTCTGAATGCAAAAATAACTTGTCTGAAAATCAAGTGTAACATTTCAAGATATTATTTTGTGTTTAAACAAGAAAAATCTTTGTTGAATTTATTTTTGTCTTGAACATTTTCACTTGTCCTTTTGTCCTTTTGGACAAGTGAAAAGTAACATCTACTTATCTGAACGCAAAATGGACTTATCCCGGACAACCAGACAAACCTTAATGTTGAACCCTGACCACCTGTGTATAAAGACCACCTGATCACATAGACCGTTTTTTTTTTTTTGCTGTCCCCAATAGTACCACCTCCCTATAAAGACTGGTTTTCTTGTGTCCCCAAGGAGGTTGTTATATACAGGTTTCACTGCAATGTATATGAAATTGTGTTTCCACACCATATCTTCAAATTCTCGGC
The DNA here is from genome assembly GCA_030159075.1 of Atrina japonica. Lineage (NCBI taxonomy): Eukaryota > Metazoa > Mollusca > Bivalvia > Pterioida > Pinnidae > Atrina > Atrina japonica. The sequence continues at coordinate 1,425,362 of BROG01000051.1, forward strand.
ATGGGCTTTGATAAAACTTGATACAAATAAACATTGACTTATCAATAATCTTCACTTTCAGAATGTCTCTCATTAAAAAATTCTTCCAAAAAAAGAAACTTGATCATAAATTCAAGAAAGCTGGTGATGGTCATAAGTTGACAGAAGACACACGTAGGGCAGGATCTGGTCAGCAGTCTGCCCACAGTAATACTGCCTCTTATTCTCAGAGATCAGGCCCATCAAGTGAGGCTGCCCAAGCCGCTGAAGCTGCCGTGATGAGGCTGCAACAGAGTCAGAATAAATCAGGTATTTATCATTTATTATGATCAATCATAGTGGTTCAGTTGGTTACAGGAAGCAGAAGGTGTCGTGTAAGATTCCTGTTACAAGGTCATACTTATGAAGAGGTAGCGACTGTTCCTTCACCAACCGCTCAAAATAAGATGTAAATGTCGCATGTCTTTTGTCATGAAACATAAAACTGAGGTCCAATCTCATGGTATTTGTGGCGTATGCTAATGAACCTGCACAAAAGTCCTAAAGATGCCAATAGTCTGGCAAACTTCCTCATACAATCAGTCTAGCAGGGATTAAGTGTATGTTGGGTAGAGTTGAGAAACATCTTCACACAATGAGCTTAGGTTCCAGTAGGCATTGAACCTATGTTGGGTAGCAATGATAACTTCCTCACAAAATCAGCCTAGGTTCCAGTAGGCCTTGAATCTATGTTGGATAGATGTGAAAAACTTTCTTATATAATTAGCTTTGGTTCCATCAGGCTTGAGGAGAGAGTGTGTGATTTAAAACATGGTGCTCTCACCACTAGCTAGTCACAGGCCCAATGACCTCGTGCAGTGAATTCTTTATGAAAAATGAATCATATTGAGGTTTTATGTATAGCCCAATAAAGGAAAAATGTATATTTATCACATAAATTGACTACCAAAAACTCTGGTCAAGAATATCATATTAACTCATTCACCCTGAAGACACATTTGGACTGGTCTGCGTCATTGACTTACAGAAGAGTCCATTGTTTTTCAGGGGTTGATGAGTTAAACTTGTGTCATAAACCTATAAACATATAAGCCCTATGATTGGTAAAAATAATCAACCCAATAGTCTCAATGTGTTTATCTACAGTTCCTGGAAAGTGTCGGACTGAAGGATTTGTCCAATAAAAATACTTTCAGTCGAACTCAAGTTATTAGTACAATCCATTGTTTGGTTTGACATAGTTCCTAAAATGTCATGAAAATAAGATTTCAAGAACTCTGTTTATCTCACAACCATCATTGATTTTGTCATAAAATGAATTTGATGTGGTCATTATTATTTACTTGTTTACATTTAAAATTTGCATTATTTAAAAAAAATATTTGATCTACTTTGCTCTTTACAAAATAATCGAAATCATGTGATCGCAATGCAACATATGCTACCGAAATCATACGATCGCAATGCAACATATGCCATCATGGCTGACATATACATATTAACAATTACACATACCGAAGGAACTGAATGAAGTATTCTTTCAAACTCTGGATTATGTAATATACATAATCTTTCATGATTGGCAATGTCACATTTGATTATTTAACTAATTTAATATAATGATATGACAGTACTGACATTTACCTTAATTCTTATATCATATCAGACCATTGAATTCCTTTGATAAATGCAATATGACATGGTCAGTTGGTCACTCATATAATGTCCACCATACAGTGTCTGTATGTCACATCTTAGAATTAAATACAATTTACAAAACTGATTTTATAGATGCCACACAGCTTGCTAAAGCCAGACTCCGACGTGAAATGGAAGAAGAGAGAAAGGCAGAGGAGAAAGCAATGAAAATGTCTGCTGCTTATTTTGAACCACCTAAGGAGGTAGTTAAAGACAGTGCACCTATCTTGTCTACCATTCTGTATACATGTCCTGACATTGGTAAGTTCTTTGTTGTTGTGTCAGCGCATGTTTGAGCCCCGCTGGAACCTGTGCTGATTTTTGTGAGAAAGTTTGCCAGTTTACTTACAGAGGCCAGAGGTCTCTTTCCGGGTGCATTGTAACCAGGTTCTCTCATCCACCATTAAAAAACTGGCCACCACCAGATAACTGAAATATTGTTGAGTGTGGCATAAAACACTATTCAGTATTCAAACTCTTTGTTGTTGTATTCGGAAAATCGGCAAAAATGCACTTGCCCTTTGGGTTAGTGATTACATAATTTCCACTCACCCGAACTCATGTTGCACTCACCAAAGTATGAAACCATAGTACTTCAAAGTAGATGTGTTAAGAGTGTATAAAATCTTTTTCATAGTAAATAGATCTTACATGTATATGACTTAACAGATTAGATACTCTTTATTTGACAAATTGTCATTTTTTCCTGATCAAGTACTTATTACAAAGGAAAATGTGTGAAAATCTTACCACAACTTTTGTATGCTCTCATTTTAAGTTTTTAGAATTTGAATTCTCGACTGAAATTTTGGTTGCCTGGATAGAAAATAATATTTCATTTAATTTTGTGCTTTTTAAATTTATTGTTATTTTAATAGATAATTTTTTATACAATATATACAATGTATTGTCTCTGAGTGATGCATTTGCATCTAAATTAACTGTAAATGCATCATTATTATTACTATTATCAATTACTATTACAGTCAAACTTGCCTTATCGACCCCCCTTATATAACAACTTCCTGTCCTTAACAACCGTATTTCGACCACCCTTTGAGAGTAGCTATATATTTGCCTCTTATATAGTGACCACCTGCCTTACGTGACCGGCGATCGCTGTATTTTGTCCGCCAGTAGTTGTCTTACTTGCGTATAGTGACTGTTTACACTTACTACTCGTAGAAGGGAGATAACTCGTAGATAATTCTCGTGGGACATTTCGAGACCTAATTAACAACATGGCGCAATACACAATGTTTTGACAGTCACAACACACCTAGAGGTGTCAATTAATGCCCAGGGTAGTAATTAGGCACTCAGATGTGTTTATGACAGATTGTATTTTTTTTAACCCTGATAACAATCAACGTAAAACTATCTATATGTAATACATATGCACTGTAATAACGAAAAGATGGCCAGTTAGATTTGGAAGTACTGTAAATTTGGAAATTTTGCACTTAAAAATTTTTACGTGTGTAATATATTTCACACAGATGCTACGTTTGTTTATCGTTGTTTAACGTCCCACTAAAGAATATTTCAGTCATAAAGAGACGTCACCAAAAATTTGACTTTATTTTCGTGATACACGATATAATTTAATTTGTTCACAACAAGCCCGCGAACGTGCGGCGATAAATTTTTACAATCGCAAACTGCCAGCGATGATTTTTTCCATCGCAAACTGCGGCGACACCCGCGTTGAGCTCAATAGCCTGATCGCGTATTCGCGGCCGAATTTATTGAGCAAGATTTATATGACCACCGCGATGACGTGACTTTTGCGGAATCCGCGTGGCCCGTACTGTAATTTCCACTCACCCGAACTCATGTTGCACTCACCAAAGTATGAAACCATAGTACTTCAGAGTAGATGTGTTAAGAGTGTATAAAATCTTTTTCATAGTAAATAGATCTTACATGTATATGACTTAACAGATTAGATACTCTTTATTTGACAAAATTGTCATTTTTTCCTGATCAAGTACTTATTACAAAGGAAAATGTGTGTGAAAATCTTACCACAAACATTTTGTATGCTCTCATTTTAAGTTTTTAGAATTTGGAATTCTCAACCAGAAAGTTCTAAATGTGTTTATGACAGATTGTATTTTTTTTAACCCTGATAACAATCAACGTAAAACTATCTATATGGTAATACATATGCACTGTAATAACGAAAAGATGGCCAGTTAGATTTGGAAGTACTGTAAATTTGGAAATTTTGCAGGACTTTATTTTCGCGATACACAAGTTCTAAATTTATTTGTGAGAGAATATTTTCTCGATTTTATATGCCCATTTTGTCATACTATTATCTTATTTCATTACACGATATTTTATTTTCGTGAGTAAGAGCTGTATTACGTGTAAATAAAATTATCGTGAATAAAACCGGTTTTACAGTAGGTCAAACAGATATGTCATAATGTATTACGTGGTACTTTCCTATTTAATCAGAGGTAAACAGCAGTTGAATAGTTTCCATCTTAAAGCTCTCGTATTAACTTTAAAGATAAGTTTACTTTTTGGGGAAAAAATGAGAAATGGGGAAAATTTTAAAACACTGTAGTAGATATAATTATGCCTTCAGCCTGAATGGTCTGCTGAGGGCATATAGTGTTTGGATTGTCCGTCTATCTGTTGGTCCGTCCGTAATTCCGTCCCCTTAAATATAAAGTGTAATATTTCAAGTTCCGATTGTAATACAGTAACCAGACTTGGACTATATGTTCATCTAAGGATTGCTCATACCTTACTGACATCACTTGCCCCTGGGGGTGGGGTGGGGTCAAAGTGTAGGACATTGCAATATTTAAAGTTTTGATTGTGGTACAGTAACCAAACTTCCACTGTAAGTTCATCTAAGGGTTGTTTACACTTCACTGACATCACATGCTCCTGGGAGTGCACTTTGCTGACATTACATGCCCAGTTTTTTAGCCAGCATAGAAATTTGTTGGGACTGGGGGCATTTATGTTTCACAAACACATCTTGTTTTGAACTAAAAATAAATCTCCACACTCTATATAAGGGTAAATTTGTAAAGTAAGCCCTTGGTGTCCAATTACAGTTGCACAGAGAAATTTTGATATCAGTAATATTATGCTTTTGGAACATCTTTTTGGCTAATTTATAAGCACCAATGAAGAAATAATTATTTTATCCACTAGAATGTCAAGCATAATTCCATTATTCCATGATAATAGCATCTTCAAAAACAAATCAATGCAGCTTAGATCAATTATTGTATGACTCGGACTCGGACAATGGTCAATTTAGATATATGTATTCTAACACTTGATTCCTGTTATGAGGACCACATAAAGGCAGATTACTTACAACTAAACAATTCAGTTATAACAAATTTACATTGTAGAAAACTTATGTAAAGTTTGACATTTAAAAGATATTAAAATTTCTTGTTTATTGAATTATTTTTTTTTTTGGTTATATTTAAGGCCCTGCTGTTCTTCCAAAAGATGAAATGAAAGAATACATTCATGAGTTTCTTCTGAGTCAGCTTACGGAGGAGCCGGAAATGACTTCTGCGCTTATGATTCAAACTTTGAATAAGAATACAGAAAAAGTCAAGGTTTGTGTAGAAACATTATCAAAATATTTAGACAATTTAATAAAAAGTCCAGGGGAAGAAAAATTCCGGAAAATTAGACTTAATAATAAGGCTTTTAAAGAAAGAGTGAGTGAACTAAATGGAACTGACGAATTCTTGCAAGCTGTTGGATTTAGTATAGGTAAACTGCCATTCGAGGACCGTGAAGAAGATTTTTACATCATAAAGGAAGAAAAAGCCGAAGATACTAGGCGTCTGGAAAGTCTGAAGGAAGTGTTGTTAGCTGCGGAACCAATCAAACCACAGCTGGATCGAGCTTTGAAGGTTTTCTATCCAACACAGTCAGCTTCCAGATTCAACATTCCAAATGAATTCTACACTGTCTCACCTGAAGAACTTAAAAAAGAACAACAGAGAAGACAGGAGGCAACAGAAAAATTAGGAATGCTACGAACAAAAGCAATGAGGGAGAGAGATGAAATGCGAGAGCTGCGTAAATATAGATTTGTATTAATACGTATTAAATTACCAGACTCTGTTATTTTGCAAGGGACGTTCAAAGCTCATGAGAAGCTGACAGATTTGTTTTCATTTATCAGGGAGCATCTTGTAAATGACTGGATGCCTTTCCATATCATCTCTGCTGGGGGTCAGAAACTGACAGAAGAGGAAATGACCTTAGCTGAACTTGGTCTAGCGCCAGCAGCTCTTGTCAACTTTATATTTGATAAAACAGTCATGGCAGATGTGGTTGCCCAGCAAGGAGCCAATCAAAATTCAAATGTCTTAAAACCAGAATTCATGGCTCAGATTCAAGAGTTGTAAGTTTCTATTATACATTAGAATAATTATTCATTATCCCTGATAATTCTCGACATAAATTCTAACAATGCATTGATTATAAAGGTGCTCTTTCACAGAATTTTCATAAATTCTATATAAAATTAGTTTCTTTATCAAAAAAACATTTCTATTAGCTGAAGGATATTATTCATTGTATTATTTGAAGAATTTCATCAGCAAATAGAAATATACTGGCACAGTACCTATTGTCAGAGGAAAATGATGTCACAAACTTAAAAGAAAAAAAGTATGCTGTCAGAGAAAATGTCCTCCTGCCATCATGATTTCACCGTTGACATTGGGTTTCGAAAATGGACTGAATTCACTGTTTGCCTTTTATTTTCTAACCAAAAACCTTGCAGATTATACTTAAGCTAAAGGTAACCTATTATGACACAGACTTTCAAAGTAATTCAATCAGTTGAACTGAAGATATTCATGGAGAAAACTTAAATTTTCCTCCAAGAATAGGTACCATATCTGTAAAGATAAAAGGAGTGATAAAGTCTAAGACATTGCAAGTTCTTATAAATTATACAAATCGATGCACAAAAAGGTTGAAGCATAAACTCTTAAGTTATGGTATTGTATTTATGTATGATTTTTTGTGGATGTTCCAACTCATTAATTAAGTGATTACCAAAAAAAAATCATAGTATTAAAAGTAGTGAAATGGGTTGTTATTTTGACAAAATAAACATCAGATTCAAACTACATGTACTTGCAGTTTAAACATAATCTGTCTTTAGTTTAACGTATGATAAATGAAATACAAATACAGTCAAACCTGTTTTCAGTAGCCACTGAAGGGAGATTGGAAAAGTGGCTACATAAGACAGGTGGCCTTTGGTTCCAGGTTGACAAAAATCTCAAGAAAATTGGTGTCCATGATGCAGTGTATAGCAACACATGTATATTCATATACCAATACATGATAGTTTGATGTTAAGATGATCAGGTGTCAAAATCATGTACATTACAGTGCTGCCAAGCTAACCTGTTTACAGGTTTTCTAAAAATAGATCATGTGATCAACCATCCTAAAAGAAATGGTTGCTGAAAACAGTGTGACCAAGCCGCTGGCCAGGTTAGACAGGTGGCTGCTGGTTTAGGTATGTTTATATAGTGAAATTGATTGGGGGGAAACAGAAACTGGCTGTTGAAAGCGAGTGTCTGCTGAAAACAGGTGGCCTTTAAGGCAGGTTTGACTGTATCAGTAAATCTGACTACAGTTTAAATAAAACCTTCCTTTTTCAGCCTCTGAATAATGAATGTTCAATTTTGTCATTTATAACTACATGTACTTACATTGTATTTCACAATGAAACATTGTCATTAATGGAACATACATATGTAATAGATTTAAAAGCAAGCATGCAGTATCAATGAATTTGATTAGACTAATTCACAACTTCAGCAGTTTAAAAGTAGAAAGGCGTAAATTCTAAGTTTAATAGGAATTGTGGTCATAAAATGATTATAATATTTGTGTCGTAATACGTTCCTTGAATTTGTAGTTGTCTTGAATGTTTATTAGACCCGGACCTTTGAAACTGTGGAGTATTGTATTCTTTTTCCATTCACTTAGTAATGATTTCACAGCTTAAGGACATGTTTGATTCATCAACACTCAGACAATGCTTGTTTATTTTGTTAGATAATTCGTTTCTCGTGTCAGCTTCAAAACACATTTGTCGGCAATCGGCATATAGATCCTGATTAACTAGAAAGATATTTCTGTATCCGCATTTAGAATTCAGATTATAGAATCTACTGGTAGTCAAAAATGTAACTGATACCAGCTTTCACTATGATTTGTTTATAAAGATATGTGCAGATGCATCCATAAATATGTTATGTAAAAACAAGATTGTGACCTTTATATCTGTCTGTGAAAGAGCAGCTTTAAGGATATGTCGCGTTACAGATAAAATTTATGTTGACAACTGTAAGAGTAATAGAATCTTGCATGTGTTGAGTGGATAAGGAAAACTCTGTCCAAGTGATAAGAATCTGGTTGTCCAGTCCGAGGGTGTTCCGAGGATTGGATGTTCTGATTCTTACCATGAGGGTTGAGATTTCTCTTTCCATTCATCCTATCCATGTTTGATTATTTTTCTCCCATACTTCAAATATAATAAATGTACAGGTCTATGTAGGCAAGTAAAGTCTGACGAAACTCTCGATGCACACTTTTCTCGCTACATAGAAGCCCTACGTCATTAAATTGTGTTAAGACATCAAAAGCTTGTTTATTTAGTCTACACAGTTGTGGTGTGGATAGAGACATTCTGACGTGGAAGAATCGTAGATACACCTGTCCAAGGTGGGAGAAAATAAGATCCATATTGTAGACTCATTTAGGTAATAAATTGCTCTTGTTTTGAAGACTGCAATGATATAAAAAGATGAAATATGAAATTTTAATTTTGGTTGAATGTCTTATACAGACCACAAAATAAAATGGTAGCGATCGTTCAGGTTTCGTGGAGGTTAAGACAAATTCAAATCATGCAACCTCCTTTTCATTCTTGCTGAATTTCATTTTTAAATCTTCATTATTCCTATCGTAACTTGCAGGTTACGGTCATTCCTTTTAGTGTAACCTGTAAATGGGTTACGGCGATTTCTTTTATTGTGTGGCCTGTTGTGTTATGAAATGTACGTGTACATCACAATGACGGTATTACACAGTGTGTAACATAACTATGTATACCAGTACCTTATGTATTGGTATATGAACTTTTGAGAATACAAAAATGTACATGTATTATCTTTATAGTATTGTGTGCAGAGCATTTGCTGATGACCTCGAAGATAGTCATTATGTGGACTGTATGTTTCTCAAGACATGAGATGATCTTTTACAATGCAGTTTTTGTAACATTATTATTAATCTCAGAGGTATCATAATTCTTTTAATTCTTGAATCTTTTTTTTATGAATTTATTAATAAAATTTCTTACATTCACATTTAAGCAGTTTAAGTCACTTATAGATTTCAAGATTTTTTTTCCAGGAAATCATTTATAGTTGTAATCCTTGATTCTTAGCCAAACCTGTTATACCACCAAAATTTAGGAAAACAAAGGTGACGGTATAATGGGGGAGAACTGTATGTTAGAGTTATATCAAATGAAATATGTAAAAGTCTGTATTTGTGTTGAATCTGTAATTTTAAATTGTCAATTAAATCTATTGCCACATTTATCCTAAAAAAACTATAATGAATAGATCATGCTAATAACACCAATTAAAATTTCTTATTATGATAATGGAGTAGTTTTGTTCAATTTTCCTTATAGTTTTTGTACTTTTGTTACCACACTTGGTCTAAACTGGTTGTTGTGATTATGTGATTAATGATGTTTAATACATTTACTGTGATTGGAAAGTGACCATTGTCACTTGAAATACAAAATTATATACATGTACAGTAAAACTTCTTTATAATGCCCAGCATTTCATTTGTCAAGTCATTTTACACCACAGTTTTTGAAAGTCCACTTTTCAAATTTCCCCAATTATTTCATTAATGTTTCCCTCAACTTATCGCCAAACCCCCTTGTAATGCCAAATTTGGGCTGAACAAATGGTGGCAGTATAACAAGGTTTTACTGTGTATTAAATGACCATGAGGTCATCTATCATTTTGTGGAAAGAAAATCATTACAAATGCATAATAAAATTACTGAATATTTCTGTCACGTCATTTTTGTCAAAATAATTGTCATTTTCCATCACTTTCATGATTGCCTACAACCTCGTATGTTTGTGTACTTTTAAATATGACTTCCAAGTTCCATATAGCATATTTAAAGTGAATGATACTCAGATATAAACTGAAAAAAAAAAATTAACTCTTGAAGAATTTGCCTTCATATTTATAGTGGAAATGTTCACAGTGAAAGTGGATTTACATATATTAAGATCTTCTGTGACACAAGTTTCTTGTGCGTTATCTATATGTATCAAGTACATGGTATACACAATTCAGCTCTGTTTTCTTTTTTTGTGCATTAAACAGCTTATTATGAGGATTTTGCTCTCCCTCTCTTTTTTTTTCCTTTCCAGGGATTTTCATTCCTATTATACAGGGCTGAAATAAGGCCCTATTCCCAATACAAAAAAACAATGCATTTTTCCCCAGTTAAAACTGGCAGTTGAAATTTCCCAATTGAATTCAAATGACAATGAATTTGCAGAGATTTCTGTATTTCTAGATTTCCCCAATTTAAAATAAAACGTCCATAAAAAAAAGAAAAAATAACAAAAACAAAAAAAACAACTGTAACTAACTACAAACAAATACACAAATCTAAAAAAAATAAACCAAAACAAAAAAAAAAAAAAAAAAAAGCCAAAAAAAATAAAAAAAAAGAAAAACAAAAACTAACAACAAAAACAGAAACTGGGGGGGGGGGGGGGAAGAAAAAACAAAAACAAAACCATAAAAAAACAAAATAAAATAGAAAATAAAAAAAAACATAATCAATAAAATGTTGCTAAATTTCCCAATCCAAAGGCCCAGGCCCCATTCCCAAAAGTGAGTGGAAAATTCCTGGTTTCTGTTTTTGTTTTAACTCCAAAGGCCATAATTGTTTTAGTTGTGTTAATATCACACTCCTCAATTTCTTGGTTACAGTGGTAGCAGATGGCACCAGCCTTACACAAGTGGATCAAATAAAAAAACTTGTCTCATTGCTCCTGTTTTCTGATATGTCACATAGAGGATATATAACGAAACCAACAATGGGATCACATATGAGTGACATCATAGGTGTGTACTTGAAAGTTTATCAAATGGTAAAGAGATGTAACTCGTTTTTTACACAAAGAAAACATCAGTCTGCAGAATTCATTTGGAGCATCTATGCCAATACTATGCAAGGTTACGAAAGAAATTCTCTACTTCGGGATCTGAGTGTTCAGTGTTGTTTATAATATATACATTCCATTACCATTCGATAAACTTACAATATTGCACAAGCCTTATTTTCATTGGTTGAACATGACACATCTACAGGTTTTTGTGTACCAGAGAGGTGAGCTAAAAATAGTCATTATCAATTCAGATTGTCAACATTTATTAAAAAAAAACCAAGAGGGCTTCAATCGCTCACCTGAGAACCATCTACATATGTGGAAAGAAGACCAAGAAGAATATGTACATATAGGCTGATCTGCCCAAGAAACATAGATATTGCTGTTTTAAGAAATTCATAAAAAATTGTAGAAATCAAATTTCAGCAAAATTCTTGCACAGAACTTTTCTTCACCTATATACAAGTAAAACACTTCAATTCATCATTGTGAATGCCAGGGTTGATAATTGAGGAAATCCTGCAAAAATGAATGAAAATGAGAGTCTGAAAAGACCCCAAAAACGTGGCAAAAATTGATATTCTGATTTCTATGAAAAATACAAATTTGAATCATAAATCCATGTATATCACTCAGAAACAATCTGTTTTTCAAATCATGTAGCATTTCTGGAAATGAAGATTTTTAAATAGGGGTACCTTATGGGACTTTTTTGCCCCACCCTGGATCCACCCCTGAGCTGATCTGGCTGCAAACTATAAACTTGGTAAAGGACATCAAGCAGTTGCATCCTGTCAAGTTTTGTTAAAATTACTTCAGTGGTTTTGAAACAAAAGCTGATAGTGTGAAAAATGCAGTGTTTTTGCAGTCTTTAACAATTCATAAATAATTCTAGAAATTAAATTTCAGCATAATTGCACAAATATATTTCTTCACCAAGTAAAAATTAAAACACATCAAATGAATGCATCAAAGTGAATACAAGGAGAGTCTGAAAAGCCCCCCAAAATGTGGCAAAAATTAATATTCCCATTTCTATGAAAAATACAAACTTGAATCATACATCCATGTAGATCACTCGGAAACAATCTGTTTTTCAATTCATGCAGCAGTTCTGGAGAAGAAGATATTTAAAGAGGGGTTCCTTTTGGGACCTATTCTACCCCGCCCAGGATTCACCCCTGGGCCAATCTGGCTGAAAACTGTAAACTTGGTAAAGGACCTTGAGCACTTACTTCCTGTCAATTTTTGTCAAAATCCCTTCAGTGGTTTCAGGGAAGAATTAAAAAATATAAAAAGGTTAGGGACAGACAGGAAATGATCACAATAGGTGAGCTGAAAAACCTATTTCCATAGGAAACATGTGCAAAATTTCATTCACTTAACAGTTAATCTATATGTAGTATACTATTGACATTGTCATAGGTGTAAATACATGTATAACAAAATGATAGTTATAGACAAGGACAGCAAACAATTAACCTGTGTTCTCCTTTAATAATGGATTGGGCATACAATGGTTTCTGAGCATTTAGTACTTCCTCATAGGCCTATGCCATCTGAGCCTATCGTGTCTTTCTTGACCACATGTAAATTGAAGTATACTGGGAGGGAAATTAAAGGGATGCGAACATTTCCAGGTATACAAATAGTAGTAATAGAAACAAAACAAATAATTCATCAGACTCTATCTGTTTATTCATAAAAAATATATTTTGTTACTGGCACATTGTAATTCTGTGTAAATGCTGTAAAAATATATTTCAAACAAGTTATTTCACATTACAACAGCTAAAGTTTCAAACTAAAAAACTGATTGAATTACAAACATAGTTCGCTTGATTTTTTTGGGTTGTGTACTCCACATACAGTCATACTTGCATTAAAGACCATATTTGTATAAAAGGCACCTGCTTATAAAGGTAATTCAACATAACCTTTGTTAACCTCTTCATAATGAATTAACCTCTATATAAAAGCCACCTGTCTATAACAGCCACCTTTGTCAGTTCCCTCGAGTGGCCTTTATAGACAATTCTGACAGTATATCGAACACACATATACACATTTTCACTGGTATAGCCTACAGATACTAGCAGATGTCCAGTTCTCTCAAGATATCAATTCTTGCCATGGCTTTGGTTTGATGACATATTTCCATTATTTCAGCATGCAGTCATTTGAAGAAGAACACACAGACATCCAATAATGTGTGTGTAACAAGACAATCAGATAGTAGTCAAAAACTAAATTTTATTGTCAAATCTTCAATATTATTGCTGCAGTGAAATAAAAAAAAAAATATATATACATATACGATTTCTTTACAACTAGCCTTGTCCAACAATGAAGAGTATGTCAGTGGTATCACATTGACAGCTGTTTGAAGTTTCAAATACAACACATATTTCAAATGAATTGCTAACTGGAACAGCTAAAAATTACATTTAACTTCATGTAAACTGTTTGGCTCCATGGTGAGACTAAAATTACCCAAGACATCTCTTGCGCATACAACAGATTCCATATAGGTTTGTGATTGCAAAATTTTTTACCCTATCCACATAAATACAAATAATAAGAATTTTAATTTGACATGTTCATTATTGTTACATTGTATATTGTTGATGGGGAAACTATGAATGCACAATTAATTACTTTAATTAATGAAAATGGAATATGAAAATAAATAACTACAAATTGGTAAAAATATGGCATCTTTGGTATATAGCAATAACAACAACAACATTTATAATAAACTAACTATGACATAGCAAGTACAAATGTATACACAATAAAGCACATTTGGTTTCAGGTCAACAAAATCTTTTGAAAAGATTCATTTTTCTTGTCATACAATTGTTGTGCAAGAAACTTTACAAAAAACTTTAAAATCACCTGAAATCAAAAGTTCTTTATTGTCAAATTGCCCACGGTTGTCCAGCTGGGAAACAAAATGACCCAAAAATATTGTATTGTAGGATCTGCTACCCCATCCCTGAGACAAATATTAGAGTGAGAGTGTGTGGAAAATATGTGTCCGATTATGGTATACAGAGGTGCATAGTTAGTTAATATGCTACAGCAAAAGATGCTGAAATAATCAGCAGAATTATTATATAAAGTTTCTATAAAAACAGCAATATGTGAAAAGAGACAAAAGAAATGCAAGAACTAATGCTTATACAAAATGTTAGATACATTATTTCAAAATGGCATACATTGTAGAGTGGGGTTAATTCCCCATAATTAAAATCAAAATCACACTGCTATTAGATGAACACTCCATAATGCCACAATACAAATATTCCAAAGCAATATGCAAAAAGGTAATTGCAAATGCACATACTGTTTTAAAATGGCTCATTATTCAGACAGATTGCATTTCTAATTATACTGCATCCCCCCAAGGCTACAGCTTGTTTCTTATCCAGTTTGTAGACTTTTTTGTTTTCACATGTAACAATATTAGATATATGTTATTTCAAAATGGTGTACTAAAGTATTGCAAATGGGGTAAAACCTTTACTGAAAAAAAAACACTGCTAAAAAATGTCACCATACAAATATTATTCTAAAACTATGCAAATAGTTAATTGCAAATACACATATTGTTTAATAGTTTTTTCTTCAGAAAAATTACGGACTATCTCCCCCAAGGTTATAGTTTGTTTCCTATCCAATTTATGGACTTTTTTGTTTTCATATTTGTTAAGATATATTATTTCAATATGGTTTACTATTGCAGATGGAGTTAATTCCCCCTGAATGAAAAAAAAACAACAACATAAAAGTCGAAGTCACACTGGTATTAAATGAACTTTGCATATGGCACAAGATAAATGTTATTCTAGAGCAATATTCAAAAAAGTTAACTGCAAATTTCAGATACTGTATAATAGTGTTTTCTTTTTTTCAGACAAATCATAAATTACACTTCTGACTAACTCCCCATGGCTATAGTTTGTTTCTTATCCAATATACAGTGGAATCTCATTATGTCAAAATTGAATGCGTGGAAATTCTGGTTCTGTATGAGTTGTCGGTCTTGATTCTTTTTACTATATACCTGTATTTATACTATATTTACTATGGATGCCTCAAAGTTTTTATCTCGGAATTAATTTCGCTTATGTCAAAGTAAATTTGTGGTCCAAAGTACTGTAATATTATAGAAGAAACACTTCTTATCTCAAAATTAACATTTTGTCATCAATGTTTTACTTTTTGTGAGCAAAAGCATGGTATTTAATTGTTTACTTGCAAAACACAAATAATTTACTTCTTTTGAGGTGTAATGGTAATAAATAATCACTTTAAACCAATTCTAATTAAGCTATAATGGTTATTTATTGTCCAATAGAGACAGAAATATTTGAACTGAAACTTTCTGTTATCTTGAACTCCCGATATTTTGGAAGTAATATGGGTGGTCCCATGAACGTAGAGATAACGAGTTTCAACTGTATTGACTTTTTTGTTTTTCACAAGTTATTACTTTTCAGTTTTAGGATAAACCAGTAGTAACTGTACATCCATAACATTTGTGCCTGTTAAACCAGTTTTGATGTGACAAGATCCAGATTTAACTAGTTGAAACAGGTTATAAGTATCATTGTTTTCTAGATAAGATTCTGGACTGAGTCTCTGTTCATGACAATGGACGACAAATTTCTCATCAACTAAGGCACCTGCAGCATCTGTTGGGCCGTCTGCTCCATCTGTAGCACCACTCAAAAATTCAATACCAAAATTTCTTAAAAGAGCCTTTCCAGTATCACTGCATAAGAATTCTTCATGCATTTGTTGAGCACAAGCTAATGCCAGCTCCTGATTTCGACCTCCAAGGCCTGTTCCTTTCACGTGTACAACAGTTTCACCACCAGCAATTATACAAACTCCTTTCCCGGTATTATAGGCTTTGTTCATTGTGGATACCATATTATTCATAACCACTTTATCTATTCCAAAATTAGCCAGAGAGAATTCTAGTCTCAGTAATTCCTCACATCCCTTTGCCAATTTCTCACTAATGGAAAGAGCAACATATTTTGCCAGTTCACCAAACATGCTTCCAACTTTTCTAGCCTCTCCTTCCAAAGTAGTTGTTAAAATAAAGGGGAGATAACCAAACTCTATTGCCTTTTCACTTGCAGCTGCTATTGCTATTTTATTACTTCCAACAATGACGTTTTTGACATGTTTTGACTCTTCTTTTAAGTCACTTGATGAACCTAATCCTGGTTCACTTTGCATTACTTTCCTCTGAAGGTATGAATGCACAGATTTTGGAACTTCTCCCCATATCTGTAATCTTTTTAAAATGTCAATGCACAATTTAGGTGATGAATGATCTAACTGAGTAGGAGCACTTGCTATGATATTGAGTTTATCCCCCACAACATCGGACATAATTAGTGAAATAACCTGTAAAATAACAGGAACATGACAAATTATCAAAATAACCTGCAAAATAACAAGAGCATGGCCATAATTAGCAAAATAATGCAAAAAATAACAAATAATGTCTATAAAAACATGTCATAAAATTAGTCAAATAGCCTGTGAAATAACAATGGTTATTAGAACATTAAATAAGTGAAATAACCTGAAAAATAACACATGAAAATGCTTATAAGAACCACAACATCCCTATTTTGACAATGACATTGTCAGCTAGGTGACAGGTTATGAGAGTTGTTTACTATTTCAGTGGAGTTTTCATATTTTGGGGGTGGGGTGGGGGCTACTTAGTATCATCTGGAAAACTATAATTATAATATTACTTTTATCCTAAAAAATGTAACCTATATAATATATAACACGTGAATTGATCACCTATGCAAGTTCTACAAATCGTTACATAAGGTTAGACTTGTGGGACAACTCCTTGTAGTCGGCTAATACTTTTTATCTTGATTTTAGACAATTTTTAAAAAATTTTGGACAATCACTTGAAAGTCATGAAAAATAGATATAAAATATTTTTAGTGATAAAATCATACATATTGTCAAATGGGGTAAAACTTGTATGATGACTCATTGTACTGTTCTACCAAGATAAATTGACACAAGTCTAAATTGAATCATAATAGGGGTGAAAGGATAGTTTTCAGCACAAAAATATGGGAGCTACAGTAATGGATGGTGTCATGTTTAACCTGTGCACCCCTATTTTTGGAAAATAGATAATATTGTTTCAGTTCTGGTCAGAACCCAGATGTGCCACATGATCTTGATAAACATGAGGAGGATGCATTACACTGATTTATTAACTTTTAAAAGTTAATCTTTCACAAAATATGGGAATGTACTAAGTGGCTCATTTTGTCGAACATTCAATGGAAATATGTCTTAAGATTACATTATACCTGAGCAGGTTTAGCCAACTGTGCCAGTCCACCTCCTTTCAGTACTTCAATATGTTTTCTGACAATGTTAAGATCACTTATTGTGGCTCCATTTTTAGATAGAAGACTAGTGAGTTGATATTCCTCCTCTAATGTGATTCCTTCTTTTGGCAAGGTCAAAAGCGCAGATCCACCACCTGTTGGTGTAAATAAACATTTGATGAATACCGGTAGATTCATTTAAATGACAAATATTGTTTTGGACTCAACAACAAGTGGTAGATAGACCACAATTCTTATGTGTGCAATTACAAGGCAATGACATCTGTTAATCTTATGAGTGCAATTACATCTGTTAATCAAACATTTTCTCCAAAATATCAGCAGGTTTGCTATAGACTGTTAAAATATTATAGCAGTAAAAACAATTTCAAAAGTTTAATCTTTTATTAAAATTTAAATGGTAGGAAGCTAGGATACATTTTATAGCACAATGTGGTTTTTGCCATTGAAAGCCTTGTCATTTATGAAGACTTTTATGTTACATTACTGGCAAACATTGTTGAATGTTGGTCTGAACTCGTCTAGGATCTCACTGATAATAAGCCACATAATACAGTGGACTCAATCATGAGACACCACCCCATCTGCCACTGAAATAAAATGTGGTCTCTCATGACAAGTGGTGTCTCAAAAGATATTTAACTGAGTGGATTTCAAAATGTGGTCTCAAAAGACAGGTGGTCTTTCATGACAGTGGTTTCTCAAAACAGGTTCTACTGTACATTTGGTTTGAATTTGAGGAAAGAAACTCAAATTCTTTTTACGGAAACCAAAATTTTGCAAACAGCAGGCCACAAAATAAAGGAAATCATTGTAACCCATTTCCAGGTTACGCTAAAAGGAATGACCGTAACCTGCAGCAATAATGAAGACTTAAAAATGAAATTCATGAAGAACAAAAAGGAGGTACCTGATTTGTATTTGTTGTAACCTCCACGTAACCTGAACGATTGCTTCCATGTTATTTTGTGGTCTGATACAGACAAAAGGACAAACAGACAGCAAAAACAATACTGTATACCAGGAAATTTTTGCCACTGGTTATTTTCGCCCTTTTACGACAGACAACATATTCACCTCCATCTAAAATTTGGCTTTAATCACCAGTCTCACGGCTGGCATGAATGTCCATGCTTCAGTTGTTTAGCCTAAAAATTTGGTCTTCATTTTAAATTCGCCTTTTCAACTAAGAGCAATTATGGTGAAAATTAAACATAAGCCAAAAATTACAGGTATACAGTATGCCCCTGATCTTTGATCTCAAAACATAATATACCCGACACAAGAACCAGTAATACATCATCAGCTGTAAGTCCTGACACAAGGTCTTTAATTGCAATGGCGGCTTTTTGGGCATCTTCATCTGGTAAATTATCTTTAGCTCCTTCATAGATCTGGATTTTACTGTCAGACTCCAGCATCAACTCTCTGTTGGTAAAATTTTGTTGTACGGTAAATTAAAATTCAAATCATGGTAAAATTGTGGAACTTGGTGAAATATGAGTTATCTATGGTACATGTATTTTTATTGTTGGTTTACATCCTGTCAAGAATTTTTCACTTAAATGGAGATAGCCCTAGCTGAAATGCTACAGTTCTAACTGTGCTATGAACGTATGCCAATGCAGTTGCACTAAGAATTCTTTAAAGCTCTATAATCGCTCAGTTACAGCTTTCAGTGCAGAAACCAGTATATATATATATATATATATATGTAACAGGTGTTTCTATTAAAATGTATTGATTTAACACAACACCGATTATGAGTTCGATTCAGTTTATTCACATCGAAAGTACTAAGTTCATGAATGTGAATGATAAAAATAAGTAAACCTTTGATTTTATTAAACCCTGTCTATGGAACAAGGCTTTGTTCTCTGGTTTACTCTCTGAGAAGCACCCTATTTTGTAAATACACAAGTTTGTAACAAACGACCGTCTTATCGTCTCGGAGAATTGGTAGTTCTGTCCGAGTCTTTGTCCAGTCAAAAGAAAGAAAAGTCAGTTTTGGCGCAATTATTGATCTACCAATAAGAATTTATCATGAAAGGTTATAACCTTTCTTGTAATGTAAAAATAAATAACCAGTAATACATTTACCGGTGAAGTGTGTATGTATTACTATACTGTTTTATGCTGGTGTATAAAGTTAGACATTTTTTATTTAAATTTGACAGTTAAGTTTATATTAAAATCATCATCTTTATTTAGTTATATTATTTACACTTTTATTGAATAATATTTATTTCAATATCATTTTACATTACTTAAATAATATTTATTTCAAATATTATTTATTAATTTTATAACTTTATTTTCATATTTATTTCCACACTATCACATAAATAATTATTATTTTCACACCTTTGTTACCTGCAAACAAAGCAATATGTTTAGAGGTGTATTTCACGGGAATGTTTTATTTTTATATAAGCATGATGTAGTCAGTACAAACCTGTTTTAAGAGACTGTCCAAGGGAAGAGGCAAAAATGATCGCATATGACAGGTGGTCTCTTATTTCAGGTGATATGAATAGGAAAAATACACATTGGGAGTCATACATTTAGGTCAAATAAGGCAGGAAGTCTTTTGAATCAGTGAATCACTAAAACAGGTTAGACTGTACATCACCAGTTACAAAATCAACATCTAACTGAGAGTGAATAGACAGCCATGAGTATTCAACTCACCACCTTAAAGACACATATGGCCTTGCCTAAGCCACTGATTTATAGAAGAGTTCATAATTTCTCAGGGACTGATGTAATGATGAGTTAATTTGACACACCTGCTGCTACATGAGTTTTTAGTCTTTTCAGGAAGACCTGTGATTTTCACTCCTTTACGACAGAAGTCACTACATTTAAAGGTGCTAAAGGTAGGACCCAACATTATGAATCAATCCCTGAACCTTCTGCTTGTGAGCCCGATGCTCTACTGCTAGACTGCCATAATTGATTACATTAAGAAAGATGTAGAATGTTCAACAAACTATCTGCCAATCTACACTTAGACAAACTTACCATTTATCTAAAATTGTCAAAACTTACAGTTCATCTTAAACTTAAAAAACTTAGTTTTTCTAAAATTTCAAAACCAAAAGTTGATCTTAGATTTAACAAACTTACTGTTTTTCTAAACTTCTAAAAACTAATTGTTTATCTGAAATTTTAAAAACTAAAAGTTGATTTAAAATTTTAAACAAGAGATCCCAGACGGATCTTGGTGCCCACCATGAAATGTTCTATGTCTGATCTATGACAGACTGTTCTTTTCTCTTCTTTTCTCTTATTTTGTGTCTCAACATTGAATTTGAACTTAAATCCATATTTCTGTAAAATACTTTTTTCAGAAGATTATAGCGAAAATGAACTTCAACTGAACATATTACATTTTAAGAGAGAATGAAATTCAACAGGTGTCCATCTTGGATTATGATTTCTCTGAAAATGCACATTAGACCTCAGGGGGAACCTCCATAATCGATTTTGAAAAGATTCCTTCAGTATATTCTGAGAAATACATACTTCTATTGTCAAAATCCAAGATGGCCACCTGTCAGCCATGTTGAAATCCAATCTCTCTCTCATATGCACAACTAGACCTCAAGGAAAATTTCATGTCCAATTTCAAGGAAATGCCTTCAGCCCTTTCTGAGAAATAGCAATAACAAACTTCCTATAGTCAAAATCCAAGATGGCCACTTGTCAGCCATATTGGATTCAATTCTCTCGGAAAATGCAATATGCACAACTAGATCTTAAGGGGAACCTTGATGTCAATTTCAATGAGTTCCCATCAGTCCTTTCTAAGAAATAGCGGTAACAAGCATCCTTTGGTCAAAATCTCTTTGAAAATGTAATATGACCTCAAGGGGAACCTTCATGTCAAATTTCAAGTAGATCCCTTCAGTATTTTTGAGCCAGCCTGGCTCAGTCGGTATCGCGCTCGACTCTTGATCCAAGTCCAACCAGTAGTAGGTTGATTTCCTGTCCTGCGGATGAGACAGTAAAAACAGAGGTCCCGTGTCACAGTAGGTGTCGGCACGTTAAAGAACCCTCACTGTTCAATGGCCGTAAGTGCCGAGCATAGGCCAAAATTTGAAGCCCTTCACCGGCATTAGGGGACGTCTCCATATGAGTGGGACGTAAAACAACAATAAATAAACAAACAAACATCATTATTTTCTGAGAAGTAGCAGTAACAAACTTCTTATGGTCAAAATCCAAGATGGCCCCCTGTCAGCTCTGAAAATGCACAACTAAACCTCAAGGGGAACCTTCATGTCCAATTTCACGGAGATCCCTTCGGTCCTTTCTGAGAAGTAGCGATAACCAAATTCCTTTGGTCAAAATCCAAGATGGCCACCTGTCGTCCATGTTGGATTCTGATCTTTCTAAATATGTAATATGCACAACTAGACATCAAGGAGAACCTTCATGTCAAAGTTCAAGGAGATCCCTTCAGTCCTTTTTGAGAAATAGTGGTAACAAGAATTGTTCAGGACGGACTAACCAGGGACGGACGAACCACAGATGCAAGGGCCATATGAATAGTTCACCATCTGTTGATAGTGGGCTAAAAAATAACAGTTTATTTCAAATTTGAAAAACTAACAGTTTATCTCAATTTTTAAAAACTAACAGTTTATCTTAAATGTTAAAATCTAACAGTTTATCTCAAATTTTAAAAATGAATAGTTTATCTTAAATTTAACCAACTTACTGTTTATTGACTTTTGAGAGGATCTCTTGTGTACCAGTCGGAACACTAATTATTCCTTTGACAATATGTTTATGCAATAATTTATCTACAGTACGAGCCATACCCGCCACAGCTTTCCCAAAACCAACGACGTAAAGATTTTTTTCAAGTAAAAAGATTTCATTATCAACTGTTAATTCGTTGTTCCGAACATGTACTGCTCTTTCTATCATTTGTTGAGGTAGCACAGAATCCACAGCAGAATTGAAGATATTTCGAATATTTTCCTCAGAACTGTGTGTTGACATTGTTTTGGGATAATGCGACTCAACAGAGTTATGGAACTTGACTTTATTACACAGTACTTGTGGTTTTGTTTTTGTAGTAAATGCTGTATTTTTCCTAGGCACACATTGTCTCACAACAAATCTGTTTAAATATTGACGTAACACGAACCTGCAATGAGAATGGGTTACATGAAATTTTTTAGATTCTGCAGTCAACCAAACACATACAGGAATAAATGTCACCCTGTACAATAATTATATGCCAAGTGTTCAATATAGGCAGCACATTAACAAAATATCTTACACAGTTTTACAAACATGACACTTGAGATAGGCCATTAATACATACCGTTCATATGCAAGTGTGAGAATTTACCTGTTGACAGTACAAAATGTTGATAAAATGTATGACCTGATTTGTGTTATTCAGGACAACATTCATGTAAACTTATTCACCTGTTTAGTGTTATACAGCATTTGTAGACTCAGTTTTCTTGTATAGTATATATATATATATATATATATATATATATATATATATATATATATATATATATATATATATATATATATATATATATATTGCTTCATATGATACTACATCAGCATAGAAATATGGCCCGAATTACTGTCCCTTGCATAATAAAGAAAGAATTACTTCAATAGAATCCATACAAATTATGTTTATGTGTGTCAGAGAGTTTTTGTTTTCAATTCTGTGTTGTTGTACTGTAGGCCCTATATTGCATGCACATAAATAAAAAAGATTTTTTTTAAAAATCACTACCATACTGTGAATATCAACAATGTTTTTATTTATACTGATTTCTGACAGTAAGAGCTCTTATAACTGATTCTGGGGATTCTGATAGTAAGAAATCTTATATTAGGGAAATATGATTGATACTTAGAACTCTTGTAAGGGATTCTGATAGTTATAACTCAAATAAGAGATTATGAAAGTTAGAACTCTTATGTGTATTAAAACTCTTATGAAGGATTCTTTCTGACTAATTGCTTCTTAAATTTTCATCTTGATTCCTGGACATTTCTTTTCATTATTTCAAATTAAAATCATTGTCATGAAATTCAAAGACAATGTGTAATGGTACATGTATAATTATTAAAGGTACTACTACTAGTATTTTAAGGAATTTATAAGAACTATCAGACTATACATCTATCATATATTCACATTATAAAGTATTTACTGTGAGTTTTATATCTAAAACAAGATGTATAAATTGAGAAAAACAGCAATCTATCTAAGATGTATGTCTGAACCATATATGGTAAGCCTAGATGAAGAAACAGATATGGCTCAGACAAACGAAACCAACAAAGGGGAATAACTCTAAATATAAGGGTGGTAGGCATTTATTTTTTAATGTGACACTTCATTTTCTCAAGCTGTATGAAGCTAGGTGAAGAAATAACTTCAGATATGTCCCAGAAAATGCACTAAACAAAGGGGAATAACTCTAGAAATAAGGGCAGTAAGCATACATTTTTTGTATGTGACACGGTCTTCTTAAGATGTACATTTGTATACCTGTAGCAAATACAGGGAGCCTCGGTGAAGAAACAAGTAAGATATGGCTCAGACAAATAAAATATACAAAGGGGAAAACTCTAAAATCATAGGTGGTAGGAATGCAGTTTTCGTTTGTGACACTCTGTCTTCCTAAGATGTATACCTGTAGCCTACCAAATATGAACAGCCTAGGTGAAAGAAATGGCCCTGATGAATAAACTAAACAAAGGGGGATAACTCTATAAAAAAGGGAGGTAGGAACACAGTTCTTCCATAAGAAGAATGCCTACCAAATATGGGGAGCCAAGGTGAAGAAATAAGTTAGATGTGGTCAGGACAAAAAAAGTCAAGAAAGGGGAGTAACTCTAAAAATAATGGTGGTAAGAGCAAAAGTTTTGTATGCAACACTCCATTTCCTTAGGATGTATACCTGTTCAAAATATGGGGAGCCTAGTTGAATAAATGAGGAAGGTATGGCCTGGACAAAGCAAGGGGACAGAGTCACAGACAGACACAACACAAAACTATAGTAACCCCCCTCCCCTCGGGAACAGGTGGGGTACTAAAAATCTGCATTTAAACAGTATGTCTACTTCAGAAGGTCCTAACAGACATCCTAACAGACATCATCATAAAGACATTGTCTCTACAATAAAATCTTATTAAGAAAATACACCAAAACTGTGTTTATTAATATGTTTCATTTTTCTGTATGACAGGTACCATGTATGCTGGTATTACACCATATGGACAGCTACAGGTGAGATTAAAAGAGACACACTGATATAATATTCTTAACAAGTATCCTTAGGAAATCTATATTTAATACAATTACATGTATATACAGTAGGACCTCGTAATCTTGAAGTCATCGGGACCAAGCAAAAAGTTCAAGATAAACGGGTCCTCGAGTTAAAAGGTCTGTCACTAAATTCCTCTGATTCCTGTCGTGAGCATCTCGGTAATTGCCAGAATACTTTTAGGTCTATATGTATATCGTTTGTCTCTTATCTTCAGTATATGTGCAAGCTGACGGCTACAAAAACCGTGTGTTTTGTCAAACAATATTAAAAGCAAATAAAAAGGAATTAATTACATGTATGCTTGCGTATTTATTTCTTAATACCCGATTGACAAGTAAACATTACTCACATTTTGATAGGAACAACCCATGCTGTTTCTAGATCACGGAAGTGACACTTTCATTATACATTTAAGAACGAAAAGTCTAAAAACGAATAATTGAAAGTAACATTAGCCACATAGATTTAAGATCAGAGAGCAAAATAACAGATTTTTTGTGAAGATGTTTATTCATTGTATGTTCAATAACCGATACAGAAAACATATTTTGCCTGCACTAGTCATATAATCACAATGATTTTAAAAAATACCTTCATGATAACTGGTCAATTTCACACTGAAACTAAACATTGGTAAATAGCGGTTTTTTGACTTTTCCGATCTCGAGTTATCAGGTCCTTTTATAGTAAGATATAGAAGGAAAATTGCCAGGACCAGAGCTTGATCTCGAGATAACCAGGTAAATCCAGATTACCGATCTTGACATAATGAGTTTTGACTGTATGTAAATTCTAGACTAATGTTATTAGAATATTTGTCCTTTGTACATAAAGTGTCAGAGTATTTGTTTTTAGAAATTTGTGCAGGATTCAACATTAAGGTTTGTCTGTCCGAGGCAAGTCCATTTTGTGTTTGGACAAGTAGATATTACTTCTCACTTGCCTGAAAGGACAAGTGAAATTGTTGAAGAAAAATGTTAATTCAATAAAGATTATTCTTGTTTAAACACAAAATAATATCTTTGAATATTACACCTGATTTTTGGAAAAGTCATTTTTGCATTCTGATAAGTAGATTTAAAAATACTTGTCCTGCAGGACAAGTGGAAATGTTAATTATCGTTGACCCCTGTTATGTAAAAAAGTTAAGATCCGTTTCACATGCTACATGTATTTGCATGTCAATATCAAATCTTACTAGTTAATTATCAATTAAATCACAGTAAAATAAGGATGCTCAGCTGGATCATCAGAGATTCATGTATACATGTACATGTAATTTAAAATAGAACTTAACACAGATACCTGTAGTATTAATATACTGGGACATGTATCTACTTTTCAGATGACTTTTATGCTTGAGCACACATCTTCAATGCCCTGCAGTAACAGGGTTAAACCAAACTGCTGAAAATTACCAGTATATTTCCATGACCGTTAAAAGACATTACAACCATGGAAATGAAGAACAAACTGATTCAGTCAAAGCATTGTTTGAAATTAAAGGTTGCAGTGGTGATCTAAATATAAACGAATTATCAAACTAGGTAATCAAAATAGCCTGGATGTGCTCAGTGTGCCATGAAGTTAGTGAACATTTCAATACTAATTGTTTAGTCTAGATTCAAAATAACTGTTCTGAATTTTTCATTCCATATTGTAGCTTTAAATATGCATTATACTTTTGCAATGACCTTCCAGACATTCTACAATTGTACATCTGATTAAGAATGTTTGGGTCTCCTTCAGACTTTTTGGGTCTCCTTCAGACTGTTTGCAATATATGAGTAAGGTAGAAATTCTGCAAGAGTCTAAAAAAAAAATCAAAATAAAGGCACTGAAATCAATTTTCAAAATTATATCAATGGCAAGTCCTGCTACAAGATAGGCTTACTGGCACTAAATATTGGTGGCATTTTTTTTTTACCTTGAAAAGCATCAAGAACCAAGATAAAAAATAAAGGGATTCCCTGAAATGTGTCATTAATGCTTATTGATGTTCCTTCAGTATTGTAGCAGTCAGGTCCTGTGCAGCTAGACCAGGAATCGAACCCAGGACCTAATTCTTTACACTAGCAGGATGCTCTTACCAACTGAGCTATATATCTAGGCTGACACCCTCTGCACTACTATAGTATTGTATTCATATATTTGTTATTCATGTACCATCTGTGATGTTGAAAGCTATTAAACACAGACTGTACAGTTCATTTATTCCGTGTTGCCTATCGATGCATCATATCAGAATTTTTCCACTAGAATTCAAACTCAGGGTAGCAAAACTAAGACTTTGAACACACATTTTATCATATTCTTGTCTACATCACATTGGATAAAAATCATCATTGTGACAGCTTATATCACTTAAAATTGAAGTACATGTACATATGTACAAAATGTACATGGCACTACAGGTTTGGCATCTTATAAAATATCCCATAATTTTAAATTATAGCCCAGCTTGAAATCTTGCTTGTAGGTGAAAATATCACAATATATTTTTTTGTAAAAATACATGGGGTAAAACAACAATGAACAAAATAAATGATGTTACATTTTTCAGAGTAATCAATTACATGTAAATTTCTCAATAACCCCTAAATACACATTTGGAATGGTCTAAGTCATTCATTTACAGAACATGCAAAAGAGTCCATTGTTTTTCAGGGGTTGATGAGTTAAAGATGTGTTCACAGAATTTCATAAAATAATAATATTGATTTATTATTACATTCAAATATTTTTACTACCGTACCTAAAAAATTATCATTCATCAAAGAAAACATTTGAAATTGCACCATAAAACTTAAGAATTACTAAAGCCTATAAACATGGTCAAAGTTTTTGACACAATCTTTGAAATCTGATTGGCTAAGCAGGCCAATTTGAGAAAATTTTCTCAGACTTAAGTAAATTCACAAGTTCACTGCCGGGTGGGCCCATCAAAGAAAACAAAGAAGACAAACTTTTTACTCAACTTAAAGATTTTACTCAAAGTTGTGGACCATAAAAAAATTCTTTGACAAATATCTTTCTCAAGTTATAAAATACTTTAGTACAGCATATAGCTGACTTAAGTGATTCTTAACAGCAAAAATGGCTGCCCCCTATGTTCGCCTCAGGATAAATAAATGCAAATGTCATTGTTGCCCTTGAGTATTTCGAAAACAATGTGTTATTTAAGCAAAATAGGTTTAGGAGACCAACACTTCTTTTCTGTTGGCTTGTTTTGGTCATACGTTTGTTTACATGAACAATAGGGACAGTGTAAATTTAGTCCAGTACATATGCCCCACAGTATGTCATGAGTCATTTATCTTATCTAATGTACTTATACTAATTTGTCTTGAATATCGTTTATTTTATACATTATAGATATTATATGTGTAAATTACTGACTTTGGTCATGTATTGGAATTTTACAAGACATTTTTAATGTTTTTTAAAAAGGGATATATCTATTTCCCTTTTATGCCACAAACCATGCTGCCTACTTGATTTTTAATGCGTTTAATACCTCTTGGTTCGTTATTAAACAACAGATCATAGATTATGGAAGAATAATGTTCAAACATTGAACTAAAGTGAATCATGACATTAATCGGGACATATGTCTCGGACGAGATTACACTGCCCCTTGACAATCTTACCTCAGTTGAGAAAATTCTAATGTTGTTTTATGATCCACGAATGTTCATTTTTTACTCATATGAATAAATTCTTAACTTTTGAGAATAAAATTTGTCGAAGTGGTCTCGGACCCAGATCTTCAACATGAAGGTCCCTGGTTCAATCCCCAGTCATACCAAATTTTCAGAGGCAAGATTTCATCTCCATTCAGCACAGCTCTATGTCTAGATGGAGGATTAATTGTCAAGGATGTGCAGTTTGATTACCTTTGTCAAGTTGTACAAGTGTTTGTTTGTTTATTGTTGTTTAACGTCCCACACAAGAATCTTTCACTCATATGGAGACGTCACAAAATGCCGGTAAGGGCTTCAAATTTTGGCCGATGCTCAGCACTTACGGCCATTGAGCAGTGAGGGTTCTTCAACCTACTGCGAAACGGGACCTCCAGTTTTACTGTCTTATCCAAAGGACAGGAAACCAACCTGCCGTTGGCTGGACTCAACTCACGACCTCACAATCTGAGAGTTGAGCATGCTACCGACTGAGCCAGGCCGGCTCTTGTACAAGTGAAGTAGCACTTAAAAAACTGTTGGAAATAAGGACCACTAAAGTAAGGATATTAACATACACATTAAAACATCTCTCTCCCTGCCTCACAGGAATTAATGGCAAGGGCTTTAAGTACAAATGTAGGCACATCGCTTGTTAAATCAAAGCAACAGCAAGCAAGTGCAAGCAATTGAATGTGTGATCACACAAATTGATAAATGTGGCAGAACTACATAATAGGAATTATGCAAACATTGGTAGGTATCTACAATTTGTGCATGACGTTGACATGTGAATAGTCTTGGCCATCAAGTATATAAGCACATTTTTATATCCAAGACCTCAGTAAATTCTAATTTTGGACATTACTTTACAAAAGCGAAGATGTGACCTCCCCTCACTCCACTGGAACACCAATACAGTGGTAAGAAGTTAAGTTGCTTAAAGTAAGTTAGAAATGCATAAATCTCCAAATGCACCTCATTTTCAATTAAAAGGGGGATCCAATGGACCCATGAATATATGAATATTTCTAGAGACAAACTGACAATTCTGATATTTTATTCTGTGACTTCTCTTAGGTATTTTACAATTTTTATTTTTCTGTCAAATGAGACAGAAAAATAAAAATGATAAAATACCTTCTTTGTTGCAGCTGTAACCGAGATCTGCCAGCCTCCTAAAGTTTATAAAGATAGTATTCATATAGATCTACTGCAGTATATCAACATTTTCAGAAACACTGGAAAAATAAACATAAAAATTATAAAAATGGGAATAATAGATCTAGTATCTCTATACTTATGTGTATAGGGATAGACATAAAACGGCTATACAGTCCATTTGAAACTAATTGAAATTGACAGCAAACTTTTAAATTCACTGCAGTCCTACTTATTGAGATGATTACTGGTAAATCTACTAGTACAAGAGTACTAATAAAAAATTATAGGCTACGGACACAGTATTGCTGTACTTAAGTACTAATATGTGTCTCCGCTAATTTTATTCAGCTGTATATAACTACGTTCATAAAAAAAAGAATACCTACATTTTACCTGCTTAATACTGAATGTCAGTTCCAACTTGTGTTCATAAAGTAATTAGATTCCCATAAGAAATGTTGTTTGGCACGTAATTAATTACAAAAGCATTTATGTATTTGTAAATGACACTTCGTCTGCTGTATGCATGCTGTAAGCCGGACGCCGTAAACCGATCGTTGAGATGTCATTTTTTAAAAGGGAAATCGGAGTTACGTCCCTTTGAAATCAATCCCTCGCTCAAAACATGTAACCTGATTATATTTTTTTTATTTAAAAGATTTTAATTATAATATAAAATTTGGTGTTGTTTATAAATCTAATTCATATCTAAACTTTTTGATTTATTCATTTTCCTAAAATCTACATCATTGATTAAAAAGGAAATGGTTGCAACATTAGTAAGCAAAAACGAAATAAGGACAAAACGGAATTGGACTGCTCTATTTTTCAAGCAATCATTTTTATGTGGAAACAAATTTCACTCAGAGAAAAAATATGAGTAGGGTTCTATGTAAATATTGACGATGATTAATCGATGAGATTATGACACTAAAAAGAGTAAGGGTAAAGCATCTGTTCTGTTCATGTCTTATGATATATTACGGATCCGGATTGTTCTATTTGAAATCAAGTTCACTATTTAATGTAAGCGCCGCATTTTGTTCAGGATCGAAGAAAGCCGGTGAACGTTAGGCATAAAGCGTTAGTCGGTCTCTTGATTGAGCCCTGTTGATATATTTGCAGAATATGAAGCTTACGGATAATGTTGTGCGAAATTTCAGGGTTGCGAAGATATTTAGAGAAAATACAGACAGAATAAACCGTGTAGATTTTTCCTCGGACGGCAATACTTTGATTTCGAGCAGCGATGATGATTCGATTGTGATATATGACTGTCAGAACGGAACGTGAGTTCTGCTATCCACCCCATAACAGCCAAATAGCTGCTGTACATTCCAGACATACCATAAAACAAACATTAAGTATAAACACTACTGTACACCCAGGATAAACACAACACAAACCCTACATGATTATTACAAAATGCCCAGAGTTAACACCAGTGACAAAAGTGAAAAACGTTACTAAAATTTATGAACTAAGGCAATGCCCAGAAAGCGAACACAACTCCATGTATTTCAAATTTGGCCTTGTGAGGAAAAAATATTAATTGAGAGTCTACCCAATCTCTGAAGGGCAACATCTTTCTCGCAAAATGATGTTGTGATTTTATAATATAAATTAAATCTAATTATGACATGAATAGCCTAGTTTAGTATCCTAAATTGTATCGAGTGATTTTGTCACTCCCAAAAGCATCAGGGCTCGACAATAACATTTGTCAGATTGTGCGTGTACAGATGAAAACTCTGAAGTTGAAATAATCAGCAATATTTACAATTTGTTATTTCAAACCTCAACTAAATTGATGTTTATCCATTAATGTCTAATTCAAATCTGGAGCTTCAATTACTTTGATAAACATCGTTGTAGTTGTATCTCTCTGTGCATAAACATATATAGATAGACGTAGACATCACAGAGCTCACACAAACACCAATATTTTATTGGTGTTTGTGTTATGTTAGCTCTGGGATGTACAGTAGATATTAGTGTTTATATATCAACTGTACATCCCAGAGCTAACACAACACAAACACTAATGTCAACCATACATCCCAGAGCAAACACAACACAAACATCAATATCAACGATACATCCCAGAGAAAACAACACAGACACCAATATCTACTGTACAACACAAACACTAATATCAACCGTACATCCCAGAGCTAACACAAACACCAATATCAACTGAACATCCCAGAGCTAACGCAACACAAACATCAATATCAAACATACATCCCAGAGCTAACGCAACACAGACACCAATATCTACTGTACATCCCAGAGCTAATACAACAAATATATCATCAGTACATCCCAGAGCTAACACAACACTAATAACATGTACTGTAAACCCAGAGCTAACATCACAAGCACGGATATCTACTGAACATCCCAGAGCTAATACAATACTAATAACACCACAAGCACAGATATCTACTGAACATCCCAGAGCTAATACAATACTAATAACAACTTGTACTGTAAACCCAGAGCTAACAACACAAACACTAATATCTACTGTACATCCCAGAGCTAATACAATACTAATAACAACTTGTACTGTAAACCCAGAGCTAACAACACAAACACTAATATCTACTGTACATCCCAGAGCTAACACAACACTAACAACTTGTACTGTAAACCCAGAGCTAACAACACAAACACTAATATCTACTTTACATCCCAGAGCTAACACAAACACTGGTAACTACTGTGCATTCCAGGGCTAACACAACATTAATTATATGTATTTAATAAACTCGGAGCTAACACAACACAAACAAATCTACTGATCATCCCAGAGTTAACTCAACACTAATAACAAGTTAACATCATGTACTTTACACCCACAGCTAACACAACACAAGCACTAATAACTACTGAACATCCCAGAACTTAGACATCACAAATTCATATATCTACATCTGCGAGTGAACTTGACACTATAAACAGCATATACTGTACAGTGTACACCCATAGCTTACACAACACAAACACATATCTACTGTACACCCACAGCTAACACAACACAAACACTTATATCTACTGTACACCCACAGCTAACACAACACAAACACTTATATCTACTGTACACCCACAGCTAACACAACACAAACACTAATCACTACTGAACATCCCAGAGCTAATTCAACACTAATAACAACATCTACTGTACACTCGGAGCTAATACAACACTAATAACAACATCTGCTGTACACTCGAAGCTAACACAACAAACAGTATTATATACTGAACACCCAGTCCTAACACAACACTAATTACACCATGTACTGTACACACACAGCTAACACAATAATAACAACATTTACTGTACTACCAGACCAAACACACACAAACGCTAACACCCCAGAGCTAACACAACACAAATTACAACATTCACTGTACACCCAGACCTAACACAACACTAATTCCAACATCTACACTGTACTGTACACCCAGAGCTAATACTTGTGTTTGTGCCCTGTTATTAGTTTGGTCTGGTAATTAGATTTACCAGTATTTGATAATTATAAACAAAACTGAAACAAAAATGTTTATTCATTTTTACGGTACCAAAAATTGCTATCTGGTACAATTATGCATTGCCAAAAATGAAATATTAGCCTTTGAATACATTTTTCTATTTCCAATAAAATACATTGATGTCAGGGATAATAATACTACATTTTGTAGATATACCATTGAAAGGATTTTGTTATTTTCAATGTTTGTCAATTGAAGGTCTCTTTTTTAAACTTGTTTTAAAGACATTTTTATTTTAATTACAGAAATAATGCAAGCTTTTTGATGTCACCATTTAAGAATACATGTATACATGTACTATTTCTGTGTGCAGTGGAAGACCTTTTTGAAAGTAATTAGTCATTGTTTTAGCATAAAGCTGCATATCTTAATTTAAAAGTATAAACACATTTTTATTTATTCTCTTTTCAACAGGCCGAAAAAGACATTGAACAGTAAGAAATATGGAGTGGACTTGATATGTTATACTCATGCTGTAAATACGGCCCTACATGGATCCACAAAAGTAGATGGTATATATATATACATATATATAACACAATTATATTACATTACGTTATCTTTGCTACCTGGCAGTGTTTTTTTTCTTCCCTATGGAAACAGGGGCCTTTACCTTTCAAATTGGGAATTTGAGATATTTTCCTCAATTTTAGAACATTCATAACAGCATTAGAAACATCTGAAGTTAATTTCTCTGATGTTTTAGTGTTAAATTTATTCAAATTTACGAAATTGGCTTTGTATCTTATTTGCAGATAAAAAATTGAGCTACATTTTTTATCTTGTTTATCTTTATAAGTACAGAAAATACTCCTCTTCTCACCAAGACAAAAAATTTGGAATATTTTGGTCTGAAATTGGGGAAAATATTACATTTTGCCATTGGGAAAGGGGCCTTATTCCAGACCTACATAGGCCCCAAAAATACCTGCCTGGTGAGTGGAAATGGAAAAAATCAACATGTTTATGACTATTTGACATCAGATACAAACAAAGTTTAATCATGTGTCTATCGTTTTATAGAAACTCTTATTTTCCTACCAAATACATATGAAAATAGAAATAGTTCATTTCACAGTGTATCATGACACAGAAACAAAGTTATTTATACAATTGGCGAAAATTGGTGAAATTTCATACTGAAAAAAATGTTGTCACACATAATTTCTGTTACAAATGGATTACATATACATGCAGGGTTTTCCCTGACGCAAAAATCCTGCATATTTACGCGTAAAAATCCTAAATGACGCCTAAAATAAGATCTATTGCGTCCTAGTGGACGCGTAAATACTTGATGTCTTTCGAGATCGTTTGTGTAAATAATTTTAAACCAAGCATGCGACCTATTTCTACCAGTTTGCTTCCTTTTTCATGTCCATTTTTAATTCTTATGTTCTAGTGCAATTCCACAAGAAAACCAAGAAACTGAATTCATCATTTTATTTATAATAAAACAAGAAAATCTTTACCTCTAATATAGATCTAGAATCAACAAGACATCATCGTTCATCACTTTATGAGTACTTCCGGAATATAAATTATAGAAGGGATACCAAACCCGACTTTCATTCGAATTTTGGTAATTAAAAAATAATAATGAAAGTATTAATGATAGTTATATGAAATTTATTTACACGAATGTTTATGTAAATCTTACATATGATAAAGTACTTTAATACTTGAAATGGATAAATTAGATATAATTTTCAAATAAATGAATTTGAGGCATCAATTAGTATAAATGAATTTGAGGCATCAATTAGTAGGCTACATGTATTTAGTAACTTTTCAGTTTTGCATCTGTATTTCTAAAAGCATGTAATTGTATTACAATTTATAAATTTTTAATATAAATTTCCATATGATTTCAAATGTAGTTTAAACAACTATATTTTATTTCATTTCTTATAAATCTTTAATCTATAGTACATGTATGTATACAATAATTATATATTGAATTAAGGGAACTTTGAGGGTTCAAGAACAAACCAGGAAATTACGATGGTGTTACAGTACATATATAAAAATGGCACTGAAATTTTGTTTCACACATGTGTGCGAGAAAAATTACTCACTCTCCCGACATGATTAAGTTATGATCAGAAAATAAATGCTCCACATGTACTCTTGATATTTTCCCTATAGGGATGTCTGTAATTATCAACAAAAGTGCACATTTGACATTCAGTTTAATTCTGATCAAATTGAATTGGACTGCAAATGGACTCCCAAATTACCAAACGGACTCCTAATTTTGTAGTTGTGGGAGTCCATGGACTCCTCATTTGAAAATCCCAGGGAAAACCCTGTACATGTATATGATAATCCTATAATTACTCTTCCTTTTTGTTGTTTTTCTTTTCAGACACTATTCGCTACTTGTCTCTCCATGACAACAAGTATATTCGTTATTTTCCTGGCCACACAAAAAAGTAGGTACTATGTAAAATTTATGTGATATTTGCTGTTTTAATTTCAAGTAACACAACAAATTGTGTGTGATATGTTTTTATGCAAATACTGTACAGAATAAAATGAAGTAACTATTCTGTCAGAATATATATGGCTGATTCAATATCTAAACAAGATGATTAGTACATTTGACAGGTATTGATTTACAAAATTTGTTCAATTCTTGAAGTCAAGTATTTGTCTGTTTGACCAGTGACAAATTCTTATATCAATTGTATGGGAAGTTAGATGTGTATCTGGTTTTATTTAAGAGGATGGATTCTCTTTCAGATGTTTTACATTAATATCTTTGATCATATTTTTTTTAAATCCTCAGTATTACATTCTGAAAATGACTGTGTCTCCTAGTCTGGGGATTTGTACATTTCCTGTAATGTTAATGTCAATGAATTGTACTTAGATTTTAAAATATGAATGTATTCAGTAAGTATAAATGAATGTTTTGTGATGTATAATTTCAGAGTTGTCTCCCTTAACATGTCACCCATCAATGATTCTTTTTTGTCTGGATCATTAGATAAAACCATCAGGCTATGGGACTTAAGATCTCAAAACTGCCAGGTAAGTTTCCATTTTAATTAAATAGAATAAATTTTGAAAAAGGAAGAAACTTAACCTTAAAATACTTATCACAATTTGATGAATGATTTTATATCTAAAATCAAAATTATTGCATGACCAAACAGTAATCTTCAAGACTCTGTATTTTTACCATTATACACTGATATAATGATAAGCTTGATATTCTCTATTTAAAGGTTTGATATTCTCTATTTAAGGGTTTGATATTCTCTATTTAAAGGTTTGATATTCTCTATTTAAGGGTTTGATATTCTCTTTTTAGAGGTCTGATATTCTCTATTTAAGGTTTTGATATCCACTATTTAAGGGTTTTGTATTCTGTATTTAAGGGTTTGATGCATCTCACTGGAAGACCTGTTGCAGCATTTGATCCGGAAGGGTTGATATTTTCTGCTGGAATCAACTCAGAGAGTGTCAAGTTATATGATTTAAGGTCCTTTGACAGAGTATGTATTATTTCTAATCCAGTACTACAAAGTATGTTTGCAGACCACAAAATAACATGGGAGTGATCGTTGAGGTTACGTGGAGGTTACAATAAATACAAATTACATAACCTCCTTTTCGTTCTCAATGAATTTCATTTTTAAATCTTTATTATTGCTATCATAACCTACAGGTTACGGTCATTCCTTTTAGTGTAACATGTAAATGGGTTACGATGATTTCTCTTATTTTGTGACTTGGTTTGCTATCATTGAATTAACTTTTTCAGTATTTTATTCATATTCTAAACAAATTTGACATAGGTGATTTCCAATCCTGCTTGTGGTATGGTGGAAACAGTTTTGAGAGACCACCCCATCTGCCATAAGTATCTTGTCTCTCATGGCAGATGGTTTCTCAAAAGTGGTTCTATTTATAGGAATATTTATCCCAGTGGGTTGCACAATGTGGTCTCAGAATGGCATCGGTCTTTTATGAAAGTGGTTTCTCAAGACATGTTCTGCTTGCGTTTAGGCAAGATGGGTTAAGTTTTTCAATAAAAATATTCCTTATTCTCTGAGACAAGGAAGAAATTTTGAAATAATAGAGACATTTTGTGCTTGTTGTATTACTGGGTTACATCCTGTTAAGAATTTTCCACTGGTATGGAGATGCCACCATTGATAGGTGAAGTGCCACTAATTTTGACTTTTGTCATGAACTGATGCCATTCAGCAAGCCATGAGACTCCAGCCACGAAACCTTGGATTTAAATTTCATCTGAAAATTTGGTGACTCACTGCCTATGCTAAGGTCTTGGCAGAGAAACATGCAGAGTCTTTAATATGACCTGAACTGAAAATTGAACAAAAGATTATTTGCTTGCAAGGCAGATGCTCTACTCAATGAACCATTGTCAAGACTTACAAGCACTTTCTGAGTGCAGCAAAAATCTTATTAAAGAAATGAATGAAGGGGTTAGCCCTAATCTTAAGTATGATTGCATAGACAAGCCAACGTACTGGATTTATAGATAATAGAACCAGCTTCCCTGTCCTTTGGCGCATTATCAGTATGGCTGAATTGATTATAAAACTTGGTTGACAATGAATTGTTGATTCAGTAATCTTTATGAAAACAATTATATATTTACTTTGCTTATAAATGGTGCCATCTAGACAAGGAATATTCTGACTGTATATGAGTCTATCACTCATTGTAGGTTATTTTTCCTATGATAGTCTAGAAAAGTAAACCACATGATATTGACATTGATATGTATCTAGATGAATCCCTTTAATATGTTTTATAGTGGTCTTCCTGTATTAATATTCACTGTGAAATAGTTTGTATGTGACAATTTCTGGACCCAACACAATAAAAGTTTCAGAATTTATTGAAGTCTTAGAATATTTTCAACCTTGGCTAGTTCTGAAAATTGGTTGGCTAAGCAGACTAGGTTATGAATATTTTCATTCTTAAGTAAATTGTTGAAGTTTATGGTGCCAGGCTCTGTTTGTAACCAGAATCACTGAATGCAATGTATATATTTGTTGTTTCTTTGACAGTTGTAAAATATATTTCTTTTGCAGGGTCCATTTGCAACTTTCAAGCTAACACAAGACAAAGACTGTGATTGGACGGGTATGAAGTTTAGTCCAGATGGAAAACTTATTCTTATATCAACGAATGGACAGATTTTGAGACTAATTGATGCCTTCCAAGGAACTCCGTTACAGACATTTATGGTAATGATATTGGTATTATGATCTTGGATCTAGTGGTAATCCATCCCTGAAAAATACTGGATTCTATTGATTATGAAAGCCATAGACCAGTTCACTTGTATCTTCAGAGATGAATTATTTTATTATAAACAGATGCTTATTATCCACAATAATAGGACAGTAAGTTAAATTGTCATAGCTTATGAAACTTTCTGTGTGCTCTTGTAGAATCTTATTAAAATGTTCCAAACTATTAAATGAACAACTCTTATATTGGCTTAATTATATTGTTACTATTGTAATACTTACTGTAAAACAATTACCGCTCCTGGGTTCAATTTCCGGACTGGGTCATTCATGAGACTGAAAACCGAGATCCTTTGTCAAAGAAAAGATACTCTCATTTCATTGGGGTCAGTCCATAGCACAGGTCAAAATTTGTGGCACTTCACCTAAAGCTATGTGACATCTCAATATAAGTGAAAAATTGTTGACAGGATGTAAAACAACAAACAAACCAAACTGTAAAACAATTTAAATTTAGCTCCGTCAATACAATGTATATAATTACTCTGACAGGTGAATAGATTTTAATCTAAATAATACGACTTTTCAGTTAACACTCTCTTGTATAGACATTATATGCTATGCATATGTTGTTGTGAAATGAATTATGGTTGATTAGTTTTGAGCCCAGCAAACTCATTCATTATCTTTATATTTTGGGCTTAAAATAGTGAAATCTCTGATATTGATTGTCCATAAAATAGATACACATTATACATAACTTTTTTTAGTACAGAATATTAACTTTACCAGACCTTTACATTTGTCAACTGTTTTCGTATTTCAGGGTTTAGGAGACATTAATATTGTCAAATATTTTCATACAACAGGGTTTAACAGACATTAACATTGTCAACTGTTTTCATATAACAGGGTTTACGAGACATTAACATTTTTTAATTGTTTTCATACAACAGGGTTTCCAGAATAACAAAGGTGTTCCCTTAGAGGCTTCATTTAGTCCAGATTCTAGATTTGCATTTTGTGGTAAGTAATGAAATTTAATGTACTGTACATTTTTATAAAAACATTTTTTTTGTATAAGAAGTATTGCAGCAGGTCTGTGATAACATTAATGATATATTTGCATTCTGACCTGTTGATTCTATCTAATGTGGGTCATTTAAAGACTCCATTCTCAATCTGAAGGGGTTACCTTTTTATTCCCCCGACCTGAAACGTCCTCTTTGGCCATCTAGTGTTTGGATCATCTGTCTGTCTGTCAATTTGTCTGTCTGTCCATAATTCTGTCCCGCTTACAT
Organism: Atrina japonica; assembly: GCA_030159075.1. Lineage (NCBI taxonomy): Eukaryota > Metazoa > Mollusca > Bivalvia > Pterioida > Pinnidae > Atrina > Atrina japonica. Next base: position 1,464,969 of record BROG01000051.1, read on the forward strand.
ATAAAGTGCAATATTTCAAGTTTTGATTGTGATACAGTAATGAAACTTAGACTGTAAGTTCATCTAAGGGTTGCTCACACTTCACTGACATCACACGCCCCTGGGGATGGGGTGGGGTCAAAATGTAGGACATTGCAATATTTGCCAGCATAGATATTTGTTGGGACTGGGGGCATTAGTGTTTCACAAACACATCTTGTTCCCAATGAAAAATTTTTCTAAATGCAACAAGGGCCTCTGTGGCCAAGTGATAATAGCCTCATGCTTTCACTTCAGATCAGCACAGGTTCAAGCTCTGCTAGAACCTAACCTGATTTTTATGAGGAAGTTTGCCAGTTTACTTGGGCAAGGCCGGTGGTCTCTTCCCAGGTTAATTGTAACCATCTTCTCTCCTCCACCATTAAAACTTGGTTGCCACCAAATAACTGAAAAATTGTTGAGTGTGGCATAAAACACTATCCTAATTCTAAGTCCAAGTGCAATATTTTTTTAGGCAAAGAAAAAATGTGTGTGTTGGGGGGGTGGGGTGGGGAGAGTTAAATTTAAATATAAATCAAATGTTTCTATCCTCTGGATGCTTGATTCCAATCATTATCTCCTTTGTTTAAACAACTGGAAAGTGGAGAAAGTTTATAATCAGAATTTCTGTGTTTACTTCAATATACAACATAAAGCCTGAAATGAAGCTTTTGGATATTGAAAGCACACAACAGTTATAATTTTCTCCAGTTTGAGGGAAAATAAGCTGATTTTCCCAAGTTGGCTGACCCGAGCCACAGTACCTTTACCCATCGACCCCTGAAAAATAATGGACTCTTCTGTAAAGCAGTTATTTAGGTCAGTGCAAATGTGTCTATAGGGGTGAATAAGGTGTTCTAGGGTTGTTAATTTTGACTGATGTAGTAGAATCAACTTAGTAATATTATTTCATGTTCTTTTACAAAGTATCTATTTTGTTCTAAATTTCAAAATGTTGCTGAAATAAATGTTAATAGTGTGTATAAGTTGAATATTTTGTAGAAGTAATAAGTTTTTATAAGAAGTGATGATAAGTAAATTGATCCTATTGACATTGATAGGTTCCACAGATGGTCGAATTCATTGTTGGAACACTGAAACGGGAGTTAAAGTAGCTGTGATGAATTGTGATCACCCAGGACCAGTTCAGTGTGTACAGTTTAATCCTAAGTATATGATGCTGGGGACAGCCTGTACAAATATGGTGAGTATTTGAAACTGATTTTTAGCTTGCCGGGACGAATGTCTGGAGAGCTACCACATTATCATACTCCGGCTTTCATGTCTGCATCTGTGTTCATGTAATAAAACTTAAACCTGGGCTATATCATTTAAATCTTGAAGGGTAGGGCTGTAACATTTCACATATAGATTCTATCTGACCAGACCTTTCATTTAGGGCTGTGTGTTTTGACCTAGTGACCTTAATCTTGGAGTTTGACCAACTTTTCAAAACTGACACCTGGTTTATATCTTTTAAATATTGATGATTAGGACTTTGATATTTCACATATAGATTCCTCATGACAAAAGCTTTTTATTTAGGATCCAGACATTTGACCTAGTGACCTTGACCTGCTTATCAAAAACTTTAACCTGGGTTATATCTTTTGAATTGTTGGGAATAGGGCTTTGATATTTCACATACAAATTCCTCATGACCAAAGCTTTCATTTAGGTTTGTGACTTTTGACTTTTTGACCTTAAAGTTTGACCTACATTTCAAAAACTTTAAAAGGGGTTATATCTTTTGAACATTGAGGGTTAGGGCTTTGACATTTCACATATATATTCCTCATTATAAACGCTTTCATGTAGGGTGCAGATGTTTGACTTAGTGACCTTGACCTTGGAGTTTGACTTTTCAAAAACTTTAATCTGGGCTATATATATCTTTTGTATTTTGAAGGGTAGGGCTTTGATATTTCAAATAGAGATTCCTCCCGACCAGACCTTTCATTTAGGTCTGTGACTTTTGACCTAGTGACCTTAACCTAAGAATTTGACCTACTTTTTCAAAAACTTTAACCTGAGCCATATCTTTTGAATTATAAGAGGTAGGGCTTTGATATTTCACATAGAATCTTTTACAATGAGACAGTCACCCTATTTGGCAAGCTATGTTGTCTTCAGACAACTCTTGTTAAAAGTCTGTTTGATGGAAAGTATGCAATTTCAGACCTGCTAACTAGTACAATTATAGGCCTGTTAAGTATGATTTTTTACTTGAAATGCACTTGTATGATTTCAATTGACAAAAGATTTTCTGAAAATTTTGGAATACCCATATCTATATTTTTCTATGTTAACATTTGAAAGAGCCTCAATCAGAGAAAAGTATCTACTCTACCCGGATGACTTAGACTATGATCTCAGAATGGCAGAGGAAAGATTGTTCTCTGCATTAGGAAGAAGATGTGTTTCTTCTGTTCAATAGTCAAGGAATCAAGATTTTTAAAGAAATACAGTCAAAGATTTAACTTTATTACTATTTCACTGAAAAGTGGTTTTCATGTCAGTTGTGTGGTTGGCAGTATAGACTTAACTATTTCACACAGAAGAGTAAATGGCATCAAGTAACATTTAAGGAAAATCAGCACACTAGGGCAGAATCTTTATTTAGTGTCTCATTGTTAAAATACCAGAACACAGATGTTGAACATAACATGTTATATAATCAATTCATGTACAGTAAAACCTGCTTTAGCAACCACCTGTGTACAAAGACCACCTGGTCACGAAGATAGTTTTTTGCTGTCCCCAATGGTACCATTTGTGTACAAATCAACCTCTCTATAAAGACTGGTTTTCTTTTGTCCCTAAGGAGGTCATTATATACAAGTATCACTGTTTGTTTAATTCTTACCTAAAGATAGGTTACTTCAGATTAACTCAATTCATGTTTCATCTTGTAAAATGTAAACAATTCCTTGTGTTGAACTAACTCATGAACTGATTGTGCTATCTAAAATTCTGTTCTAGGCATTTTGGCTTCCTTACATTGATGATTGAAGAAACCTACCCAGAATTTGTGTTATGTAGACGTAAGAGACAGAAGGAAAGACAATTTGATGCAGATAGAAAACTGAATGTATTGAGAGAGAAAAAACGCATCAGTGTGGACTGGATTACTCCGTAAACATATGATTGAAGACTCCAAAAGCTAAAAATAGCTTCATAGAATTGGAACTATTAAGCCTTGGCATCTTAAAGTCATGTGACAGTCTATCGCCATAGTTACAGCACTGGAATGTTCTAGCAGAATTTTTACATTTATATAATTAAGTAGATATTCTTATTCTTTTTAAGCAACAGACAGGATCTGTTTATTAGCAATAAGTTTCTTGATTTTTGTTTTATACATTTAACTTTTTCATACAGTTACATGTACTTTGTTTGATTAGTTTGGTTTGTTAAATTAGAAAAACATCAATAATCATAAACTCAAACTTGTACAAATTAAACAAATAATTTCAATTTGAAAGCTTTTGCTTCAGATGAACAGTTTGAGAAATAAAAAGCTGAATAGCTGATTCTTTTGGATCTCACTGTTAGGATGTGTGTGCTGGACAACCATTAATGATAGAAATATTGACTCGTTTGAAATGCTGCACCTTTCCTGATGATTGGGTCATCTTTGTCATATGTTTGGTTAAGAATGGAAATAAATTAACAGCAGCAATGAGTATTTCTGCAAAGCAAAATGGCAGGAACTAGTGCCCCACATTGTAGCTTTACACAAGTGCCCCAAATTCCTTTTAGTAGACACTGCCTAATTACCTGTGCCCCAGAACATTCATGGCAACATGAGTACCCTTAACCTGCAGAATTCATAGATCCACCAGTTGGCAGCAGTCATCAAATACAGGTAAAGTTACTTGCTATCCTTCAGGCCACTGGATAATAGGTCATAGTCACAGGTTAATCCTGTACTAAATATCTACAGTCCCCTGCATTCAGTATATTTTTCAGTATATATTTGATTGTAGATTAGCCAATTACCTGCTAATCTAAAGTAGAAGTAGTGTAATCAGTTATATATAAATGTATCAGCATATACTTTCAGTCACAGCGACACACACAGATACAAATTACTTGTGCCTTACCTCCCCCCCCCCAAGAATGATCACTTATAAATGATACCTATGCTATGTTGATTGTGGTTAACATGATGATAAAACTTGACATTTACTAAGATTTGGAGGTGTACAAGTTACAAACATTCGAAGTGCTTTATCTTCTATTGAAGGGTGACATATAGAAAATTAAGCTAAATCTTTATCGTTTTCATACTATCAGGACAAAAATGTTAAGTCATTTTTACTCATCTAAATTTGAAAATGACAACTTTTTCAACAAGTTACATTCAAGTTTTATCATGTTGGCAAATATTCTTTCATTTATGCATTTCATTTACCGGCATGTACCAACTGGAAGCTGGTAAATCAATTTACACCCCTTATATATGTGTACAAGACCTAGCTGGCTTGCATATTCATAATAACAGCCTACTTCATTATTTTTTTATCTTTATCTTTCAATTTAAAAATCAAAAACATTTTTTGACCTAAATATTGTTTTATATAATGAGACTGAATTGGATGAATCAGCCTTGGAAATTTTACCATATATATATATTTTTTTTTTACAGAAAACTGAATATTCTTGATAGTTTTTTTTGTTTTCATTTCATTAGTCCTATCTGTATGTTGATAAATGTACAACATATATTACATATGAATTATTATTTTATTCCATTACAAAGTGCAGTTTCCATTCTTGATCATCTCTGAATTAGAATGTTATTTTCATTTTGACCAAGTTCATTTTTCTTCAACCTCTATCGGAGGAACACTTACAACACCAGTCAAATATTGTTCATTTAACATAGTATATAATTCATTGCCATAGAAACATTTTATGTTGATATTCTCTTATAACAGAGATATTTATGTTATGTATTTGTTCTGTATAATGATGTTGTTTAAGTGTATTGACACAGTCACTGTGAGTTAGAAGTCATTCATCATTTTAAACATTTTTACATGTTTTGTAATAAAGAAATATAAATATAAACTGTTTTTGTAACTTCTTTTGTTACTGTTTAATGTAGGTATTTTGGCATTGTAGGCCTACAATAAGATGGAATCTCTAAATCGCATTCCAGAGTAAGATTTTCCTTATATTGAATGTCACATCTTTTGACTGCTTTACCGTCAGCCAGTCAGCAAGCATATCAGATTTTCTTACGAATACATAATTAAATATCAATATGTTGCAGCGACATTGTTACGAAGAAGCCTGATTTTACAAAAAAGTTAAATCGGACAGTTTTGACCTAATGTATGTCCTGTTCAACAACGTCAATTGAAGCAACATAGTCCAATATAAGATTTATTTACACTTGTACATGATGTGATGGTTCTCCATTAGGCTATTTATCATGAAAAGTTTTTGATGGTTTTCGGGTAACCTCAATTTAGATATCGTCTCGTTACCATACTATCTGAATAGTTTGTAATTAGGCTACGTGTTTCCTGCAATTAATTACAGTAAAATTTGTTGAAAACAAATTTCAAGGGACCTTCTTTTTCAATTCGTTATAAGGAATTTGTTATGTTGTAATAGCAAAGTGGGCTGAAGGGTTACAATGCAATTTGTTAAGAACAAAAATCACTCTAAATTCATGGGATTCTCTGGGAAATAAAAAGAAAACAAACTTTTTAATCATTTCTGATCTCTGATTTATTTAATAAGAGAGTATGCAGCCTGTTGGTTGGGGCATCAAGGGACAGACATTGGTTTGTTATAGGCAAAATGCATTGAATAAAATTCGTTATAAAATTGTTCATCAACTAAAAATATATATAGAGGTGAAGTTGGGTAATATAGATTCGTGAAGAGCACAATTATACAAAATGAGTTTGTTATTTTCATGTTTTACTTTAACTGGAATAGATTTTTAGCCCACCATTATTCATATGTCCCTGCATCCGTGGTCCATCCGTTCTGAATAATTCTTGTCACCGCTAGTTCTCTGACAGGACAGAAGGGATCTCCCTGAAATTTCACATGAAGGTTCCCTTTGAGGTCTAGTTGTGCGTATTACATTTTCAAAGCGATCAGAATCCAACAGGTGGCCATCTTGGATTTTTACAAAAGGAAGTTTGGTACCGCTTCTTCTCCGAAAGGACTGATGGGATCTCCTTGAAATTTGATATGAAGGTTCCCCTTGAGGTCTAATTGTGCATATTACATTTTCAGAGAGACTGGAATCCAGTATGGCTGAAAGGTGGCCATCTTGGATTTTGACCAATGGAAGTTTTTACCACTACTTCTCAGAAAGTACTGAAGGGATCTCCTTGGAATTTGACATGAAGGTTCCCCTTTAGGTCTAGTTGTGCATATTACATTTTCAGATAGATCGGAATCCAACATGACCAACAGGTGGCCATCTTGGATTTTTACCAAAGGAAGTTTGTTACCGCTACTGCTCAAAAAGGATTGAAGGGATCTCCTTAAAATTCAACATAAAGGTTCCCCTTGAGGTTTAGTTGTGCATATTACATTTTCAGAGAGATCGGAATCCAATATGACCGACAGGTGGCCATCTTGGATTTGGACCAAAGGATGTTTGTTATCGCTATTTCTCAAAGGACTGATGGGATCTCACTGAAATTTGACATCAAGGTTCCCCTTAAGATCTAGATATGCATATGACATTTTCAGAGAAATTGGATTCCAACATGGCTGACAGGTGGCCATCTTGGATTTTGACAATAGATGTATGTATTTCTCAGAATGTACTGAAGGAATCTTTTCAAAATTGATTATGGAGGTTACCTCTGAGGTCTAAATGTGCATATTACATTTTCAGAGAGATCAAAATCCGAGATGGACACCTGTCGGCCATGTCAAATTCCATTCTCTCTTAAAATGTAATATGTTCAGTTCAAGTTCAGTTTTCGCTATAATCTTGTGAAAAAAGTATTTCACACAAATATGGATTTAAGTTCAAATTCAATGTTGAGACACAAAATAAGAGAAAAAAACAGTCTATCATAGATCAGACATAAACATTCCATGGTGGGCGCCAAGATCCCTCTGGGATCTCTTGTTAAAAACATAATGAATGTATATGGAAATAAAACATCAAGTGCATGCTGGAAAGTATATATATATGAACTTTACTGCCTGGAATATGATTTTAAGCCTTAAGATGATCAGGGCCCTGCACCAACAAATTCAATGAATGCTCCAACTTTATTCCCCACAAGTACCTGTTTTCCCAGTTTTGTGTAATGTCCATCTTCCCTTCTTGTCTTGGCCTCATCTTTCTTATTTCTTCAACTAGGCTAGCTTGTACCACCCTTAATTTGAGTTATTCCCCTTTCTTGACTTTGTCTAAGCCTTATCTAAGCGATGCTGGTAAACATCTTAAGTAGACAGAGTGTGGCAGATAAAAAATTGAGTTACTCCCCTAATATTATTTGGCAGGCCATATATAAATTATTTTTGCACCTAGGCACCCCATATTTGGTACAAGTATACACCTTAATTAAGTTAAGTGGACGGATTGCCACATAAAATTGCACTTACACCATGGTAATTATTCCCCTTTGTTAAATTTATTTGTCAGGGCTAAATGTCATTTCAACTCTCCTGCATCGGAGGCTCGAGTGAGCTTTTGTGATCACACTACGTCTGTCCATCCATAAACTTTTCACATTTTCAACTTCACCAAAACTTTGCAAAAAGTACACAAGGTCCTCTACCAAGTTTGTATTTTTTGGCAGTGTTGGACGAAATATGTTCCAGATGATATATTTTTAGCTCACCTGAACCGAAGGTTCAAGTGAGCTTTTTTGATCGCCTTTTGTCAGTCGTCCGTAAACTTTTCACATTTTCGACTTCCCCTCCAAAACTGCTGCAGGAGTCTACCAAGTTTGTTCATTTTGGCCCGATTTTGTAATTTTCATTCATTTTTGTATGATTTCTTTGATTTTCTCCCCTATTATTCATTATGATGCATTTATTTTATGTTTTTACCTGTGGTTTGGTAGATAAATGCTTTCATGAAAGAAATTTGCTGAAATTTAATTTTTGGAAGTTTTTATGAATTTTTTAAGACTGCAAAAATGAAAGGGGGGACAATTTATCACATTTTGGACTTCTCCAAAACTGCTGAAGGAATTTTGATAAAACTTTATAGGAAGTAAGTACTCAAGTAAGTAAGTACTCAAAGTCCTCTACCAAGTTGATTAATTTTGGTCTGATCGGCCCAGGGGTGGATCCAGGGTGGGTCAAAAGAGGCCTCAAGGGGTACCCCTTTTTAAAATCTTTTCCTCCGGAACTGCTGTATGGATTGAAAAACTAATTGTATCCGAGTGATCTACATAGATGTATGATTAAAGTGTGGTAATTTTTGACATGTTGAAGAAGAAGTTGATGATTAAAGTGTGGTAATTTTTGACATGTTTCCGACATCTTTCCCAGCTTTGTCATCTTCATTTATTTTTAAATCTCCTCCACTCCTAAAGAGTGTTAAAATATTTTGTAAATTTGAGATTCCCATATTTGTAAGATACCAACACAGTTCAGGTGAGCGATGTGGCCCATGGGCCTCTTATTTTTTAAAATCTTCTCAAGAACTTCTGCTTGAGTTGAAAACTAATTGCATCTGAGTGATCTACATGGAAGCAAAATTCAAGTTTGTCTTTTCAAGACTCATTTCCCTTTGTTTTTGTATGATTACCTCCCCTTCATACACTACAATGCTTTTGTGAGAGAATTTTGCTGCACAAAGGAGGGGAGGGGAATTTTCCACACTGTCAAGTTGTTCTTTGAAATTGCTGAAGGGACTTTGATGAAACTGTGGTCACATTTAGACTCGCCCTTAAAAAAATAGTATGGTCTACTGTCATAGTACAGGAGTTTATTTTGCACGTTGAATTATTAAAAAAGTTTTATTCCAAGTCCTACACCCCTTAATTTTGACAGTTGACTGAACTACTCATTGAAATGGGTAGGTCCAAATATGACTTCAGGGGTTGATGAGTTCAATTTCTTACATGCAACCAACTTTACACTTGCTAGGATTTCCAATCTATCATGTAAAAAACAATGTGTTTGTGAAACACAAATGTTCTGGGTCCCAACAATTTCTTTCCTGGCAAAATATTGCAATGTCCTACATTTTGACACACCCCCTCCCCAGGGCATGTGATGTCCCTGAAGTGTGAGTAGCCCTTAGATAAACTTTATCACAATCCAAACTTGAAATATTGCACTTTATATGTAAGCAGGATGGAATTATGGACAGACAAACAAACAGAGGGATGATCCAAACACTAGATGCCCCAAGCAGAACTTTCAGGCTGGGGGCATAAAAAATCTAGCACCCCTATCACAATTTATTTATGTAACAATGATAGAGAATTATGTCAATATGCATGACAAATGCTAAAATGTTAAAACCAATGATTTTTTATCAATACTATATCCCTTTCAGATATTTAACCTGGGGATAAAAGATATACACTTTTATACAGTAAACTATATATAGAATGATTTTGGATATATGTTTATTTTTTTTCAAGATATATAATTTCAGTGATTTCTCATGATAAAATGTTAGTAACCAGATCTAATGGGATACATCAAAATATTCTACATGAAATCAAGTAAGAATAAAAGTATAAACATGAAAATACCATCTTAAAATTTTCCAAACTCTTCACACAAAAACAGATAAGCATACAAGAAAGACTAATAATTAGCAGAAAAGCAAATTAACGATAATCACAGACATATATTACACAAAAAATGAAAACTTGAAACTTGGCATAAAAAATGTGTAAAAGCAATTAACAATAATATCACAAGCAATTTTATTAGGAAAAGTTTAATTAATAAAAACAAAAACATTTTTTATCAAAGCCCTCTACCTGAAATTTAAAAAAAACAGAGAAACTGTTTGTATGTACATTTGAATTCAAGAAAAAAATTTAAGATTTCTACTTATTTCTTCATCTAATGGACATTGGTATTATTGTTCCAATAAATGACAAACCTGCTATCTACTCTCCTATAGATCACCAAGGAAGACTGATAAAACCCTTTTTTGTTTGTGCATTTTGTTTTGTTGTTGTTGTTGTAAATCCTGCTATTTTTACATCTGTGGGGATGTCTCCAACTATTGAAGAAGTGCCACAATTTTTACCTGTGCTATGGGCTTTTGCCTTAGTGATGAGGTATATTTTTAGCTTGACATGCCTGTCATGAGACACATTTTTTTTATATGAAATAGTGTTTATCTAAATTTTCCAGGAATGCAACAAAATTTCCACATTTCTTGTTGGTACACCAAAGGACATTGGCATAGCCAGAATGAACCTATTCTGTGATGTCACAATAAAATATTATGAAACATGGCTTCAATGTTATGAGAATTCAGCACACAAAAAGTTCTTCACATACATAAACATGTAATTAAAGCATGCCAGAAAAATAATTGACATGGGGATGTTGAGCTGGAAACCCTTGGATTAAACAATCTGATTCTTACCACTTAGATTTTTCTTGCCCTCTCATAACACCCATGCAAGATGCCCTCTCATAACATCAATGTAATATGCCCTCTCATAACATCCATGTAAGATGCCCTCTTATAACACCCATGTAAGATTCTTACCACTTATTTTTTTCTTGCTCTCTCAGAACACCCATGTAAGATGACCTGTCATAGCACCAATGTAATATGCCCTCTCGTAACATCCATGTAAGATGCCCTCTCATAACACCCATGTAAGATGCCCTCTAATACTGTACACTTTACAAAGTAACAGTAACTACTTTGTTTAATCTCCAGTATGACCCATAATGGGAATCAATGATGGGGTCTTCTTGCATGTATGTGGCAAAGACTTACAAGTACGTCACCACATGCGGTGACAATCTGTACAGTAAAATGTATGGTACATAAGCCTACATGTAAGTCAGGATAATACATTTCACTGTAAACTTTAACCCAAATTGAAACTTTCATAGACTACTCGAAGAATGAACTGCAATAGAATAATATTTACACAAACAAAACAAAATTTCAAACAATAACATGTAACGGTTAACCCTTTCATCCCTACAGACTTTAATAGACTGGTCAAAAACAATATACAAGAGCATACAGTCAGATATTTAGCGATGAAAGAGTTAAGCAATAGGAATAATTAACTTGCAAACATGGAAAGACAGGATTAGCACTGATACAAAATACATAAAAATGTTTGAAATTGGCAAAATATGAATCACAAAAATATGAATAATGATAAAATAGGAAGTAATGTATGTAAATAAGAAAACTAAATATATATATAAACTTGTGTAAACTCCATCTGTAAAATATATACATATACACCATGCAAAGGATTTGACCTTATGATCTTACCATATTAAGTGCAGGTATTTGTTTTTATAAGTAAACCAAAACACCACAAAAAGATAACAAAATAACCTATTAACCCCAATAAATCAAACAGGTGTTTAACAAATCAAGACTGATTGCAGCTAAATCAAAATTAATGGCAATGGTGACAGGCTATTGTAGACAACAAAATGGAATTCGTTTTTGCTTCATTTAAATTTAGGCATTTGAACACAAGTGATCAATTCTGTTCATCTTGCCAATTTTAACGCACATAAAACTTTTGAACATTTATGTTTTTATGTGAGAATTTCTGTACTAGAACTAAATGTGTTTTGGTTTTTTTATAGTAATTCAAAATGAGGTCCTATACATAATTAAATTGATATACAACAAATGTACCTTATCCGATACATATATGTTGTACATTAAAAAAAAAAAAGTATAAAACAGATTTGCTGCATAGAAAATAATGCAAAGGTCTACGAAGGTAAATTGGCACATGTTTACAAACAAGACGAGTCTAAATTAAATCAAAGCAGGGGTGACAGCCTACTTGACTGTATTGTTTTGGTTTTTTGATAGAATTCGAATGTGCCACTTTACTTTGATATACCTGTACTTATCTGACATTAGTATCAACCACTGGACTGGAAAAAATCTTGTATAGCCTAAGTTGCTAGATCTCAGATATCCAGAACAACTACTACTGGAGTTTCCATCAAAACAACTACTGTAACTAAATGGGACGTTTCTTTCCATCAAAACAACTTTACAAATTAAGGAAGTTTTTTTCTCTATCAAAACAAATACAGAAGTCTACTCTAAAAATATTTCTTTTCATCAAACAACTATGTGAGTCTTTGTTATGTTAGTAGCAAAAATTGTTTGTATTATAAAACATGTTTCTCTTTTCTGGTTATGACACATCTTTAAGTAAAAGACACCATCTACATGTATTTTAAAAAAGTCCTACACACATGTAAATACAAATGTATACTCTGAACACAGCTGTACAGTGACAGGATCTGATAATGCTTATGTTAGAAACATGGCAGTGTATTTTGTTTGTATGTTCATAAAAATGAAGGAGGTAATATACATCAAGTCAGTTTGTCTACAAAATACAAAGTTGTATTCAAATAATCAGAGTTGATAACTTTAAAATTATGAAATGTCTGATGAACATACAATATGTATAATTCTCAATTAATCATAAATGATTACTATCATTTTTGGCCAATATCTGTAGTTGGAAAAATTGATACACTTTAATATGATACATATTCTCACTCACTCACTCAATCACACACTAACTCATACACACACACTCTCTCTCTCTCCTTCATTTTCTAAACTTCCATAGTAAATCATCATATATGTCTGTTTATTCCAAATACAAATGAAGTTTTATTTTCATTTTCCATGGACAAAAAAGCATATATATTCTTGAGAGTTTAATAGAAATTGATTTAGCTTCAGTTTGGCATCAGCGATATGTAATTATTTCTATTTACATCGCTGTATGCTTGTAGCTGTCTGTATCAAAATGATGAATGGTGAAGTAATACTGCAGTTTCTCAAGGCAGGCTCAAGGTCATAAGAATCTTTTATAGTGGGATTCCTTATTTATAAATAGATCAATGACATTGTGTTTAAACTAACTACAATTCGTATTGTATAATTTCAAAAAGCAGAAGTAAGTAGAATTATGTGATATTTCATTTAATGATTATTCAAAATAGATTTAATTTCATCTACACCAAAATATTTGACTTTTTCTATAAAAGTTTAATTCTTGAGTTGGACCATATTTCACAGGAAGTGCGAACTTCATTTGGGATATCCTTTTTTTCCCTTTATAATAGGTAAGGGAGTATACAGTTGCTTTGTTTATAAAATAGATTTTCAAATTAACCTAACATATTCTTGATCTTTAAGAAGGAAATTGTTAAAGAACGAGAAACCTGGGCCCTTTTCAATAAATGATGAAGTTTGTTTTCTTTAATTTTTTGTTCTAATTGTGAGCATTTAATGAATTGTTTTCCTGCTGGCTTTCATGAATTAACTTGTTAGTTTGACCACGAGTGTTTTTTTCTGCATTTTTCACAGCTTTGAAAAAACTACTTGGTGACTCAGATTTGATGACTGGATTTTGCTCGACATTTTTCTTCCTAGATCTCAGATTATATCTATTTTTATTTCTTTCCTGAAAAAACAAAACAAAACAAAAGATATTGACATCAATTTTCTTCAGACACAAGACTTTTTTTAAAAATGATAAATGATGTACTGTAAGTTTGGAAATTCACACGTAAGGGTAATTTACACTAACTATGCAATGAAGAATTTCCTGCAAACAATACCCGTGTATACCAGTCCCATGTTTTATACAGGACTGCTCACAGTTTTTTGTGACCTCACATAAAAAAAACCCACTTGTATCTTATGCATGAGAAAATCATGTAATTACCAACACACAGAAATATCCATGTTTACAGTATAAGAGAGAAAAAAAGAGTTTAAGTATTTCGTAGGAAGGAAATGGAAATGTAATTACATGCAGGCCTTTGGTTGTGTGCCATACTTAAATTATTATCACCATCTTAAAATTCTACGATTTCCTACCACCAGGCTTAAAGGTCTCACTTTAGATGCTTTTCATAATTTAGATGAAGTGCTAAGTTATTGTTGTCTATATGAGCCATAAATAAATTCTGAAACCTATCACAGCCTCCAGAGAGAACGTCTCTACCACCCTTGATTTTTATCCAGTGGTGAACCACTTGTAGTAGACTACATGTAGCGCATCTTGTGATTCCTATACATGTTTAAAGTCAAATTTGCATTAAAAGCTTCTTTTGTACAAAGGGCACCTGCATATAAAGGCCATTAAAACATAATCTTTGTTAACTTTTTTTATAATTAATTAACTTCTTTGTAAAGGCCATTTCTCTAGAATGGCTACTTTTGCCTGCTCCCTTGAATGGCCTTTAAAGACAAGTTTGACTGTATTTGTTCACTGGCAAACTGATGCAGTCAGATTTTATGAAAGTGACAAATCTTACCTGAAGTTGTGTAACAGGTGAGCCAGCTGCCTGATGTTCTGTTGAGTTACAAGACTCTTGTGAATTTATATCTGAAGAAGAATGACAAAATTACAATGATTTCTTTATTCAGAAAAAAAACCAAACTGAATTAAAGCTTTAAAATGTTAATTACAAATTAAAGGAAATACAGTGTGAAGTTGTACAAATGTATATTTAAAAATACATGTACTAAATGAAAAGAAACATACCCGTTCAGAATCAAACATTTGAGATGAAATAAATAGAGAATATTTGACAATTGTTATTGAATAACATGTTTATTACATCGATTGAGGCAGGAGAATACATATTTAACACGAGTGTAAATAAATTCTCTATTTATTACATTTTCCAGTTAAGTTTCGTCAGGCCCTAGATGTAGGCTACCTGATGTTCTGAACAAGTATACTGTATGGCTTGTGAAATGTAAACAAACCAGGTTTTGATTGAAATACATCACTTGACTGTGACTATGCATTTGAAGTTTCTGAAAAAGTGTAATTTATTGTGTAGATTATGGTAATTTAAGTATCATTCACGACAGAATCTGAAGTTGCCTTTCCTTTTTCCATTGAAAGCTCACACTTAGAGCGACATAATATACCGGGCAGATCCCAATCCGCAATTAAGATCTATCTAGGGGCAAAAAAAAGATCATTTTTTAGTTGAAAAACTTTAATCATAAACACAAGGTGGGATAAGATCAAACTTACCTGGTGTGGAATGTCTATAATATCCGGTTGTACTCCATGCTGCAACACGTCTTTCTAACTCGGTCATAGGTGTGGAACTTTTCAGATGTTCCAGCTCTCCTGTCAATGATGCAGATGTACATGTTGAAATCGAGTCTGTCATGCTCCTTGCTTCATATGGAGGATGATATGAATAATCGCTAGACTTTGAATCATAACTGCTACTGCCACTGCTGTACTCGCTGTAACTGCTGACAGCTGAATCACTGTCATACCCTGTGGCTACAATGTGATCAAGGGAGATAATCTAAAATATTGTTTGATTTTCATGTTATCTTACAAACATTCCAATAGAGCTTCATTTGATGGCACCATACTTACTACTGCCTATTGCTGTTTAGGTGACAGATATATAGAATGGTGCCCACTAGCTTGCCATAAATATTTATCTGTCACTCAAACGACATCCATGTTGACAATAAATGCACTCTGACAAGTTTTCATTCATTATATTTACATTATCATATCATAGTTTTCAAACTGATAAACAAAATACATGTAATGGAATCAAATATCCTGCCTTATTCATGATTGGTCTCATTATAATGAGACAGGAAGTTCAAGGTATATTGCTGAGGGTTGTAAGTTTGTGGTATTTTTTTCTCTCTGGTATATCGCTATAATCACAAATCGCATCAAGATTTGATGCTTTCTGGAACATTTTAGATTACCTATATTTATTATGTATTCAAATGTTAAAGACATACGAGCTACGACATATAGAGACACCAATGACCAAATTTCAATATAATGGGTAAACTAGACGACTCAAAATTGTATCATCTGCTTTGATCTACATTAACCGCATTGTGAACAGTGCTTGAATAGAAAAGTCACATGCTACGGAAGTTGACCCATAAATTTATAACCCTTTTACAAAATGAACAACATTGGTAAACACAAACATTTTAACTTTATTACAGAATAGAGGTCATTTTAAAAGGGTAAGCATTTAGTTTTCAGCAGTAATAACATTAGACTGGTTAACCCCACAAACTTATTATCTAAGAGGATGACGGTAAAATACTGAGTTTTAGTGAATGATATACAGTATCTTGGTGTGACATCATGTTATGAATGAAGTTACATCATTGTGTGACATCATATGAGGAACCTATCATTTATAGTCGATATAAATGCTGTCTAGACTAACGAGTCTATAGGAGACTGGTGCGGGAAATGTAAATATATAGATTTACTGTACATGTACTTATTTTAGAGGTATTCTAATATTAGCGCCTTTTGCGCTCAAGTCATTGGGCTAATTCAAGGTTAGCACTAAAATTTCTCCACCCTTTCATTCTGTATACAAGACAAAGCCAATGAAATTAATTGCACAAATTTAAGATTGCATCAATAAGTCTATACCCCCTAAGAGTGCTAAAATATGATTGCGCTAATTTAAATACATACAGTATTTGGTGTCCCCCAAAAAAGCCCTGCCTCAGATTGAAGCAACCTATTGCTTTTTAACTTGCATCTTCAAAACAAAAGAAAATAATAATTATAGACTAGAGATCTATATACGTATGCTACCTACTTACAATGTAATTACTTACTACAAAAAGTCCTGATTAAAGCACATCAAACAAACAATTAATGATAAAACATATGTGGAAAATTCCGCCCCAGTATATTTTCGCCAGAAAACGTATTCATCCTGTCTTAAATTCGCCCTGAATCACCATAGTCTCTTGGATGGCATGAATGGCCATGTTTCAGTTATTTACCTTTAAAACTTCACCTTTATTTTTAAATTTGCCCTCTTTCTAAGGGTGAAAAAGTGATGAAAATTAAACGGGCATAAACATTTTTAGGTGTACAGTAATTGTTCTATCCAGTTGCATGATTTGATTTGGTTTGGATTAGTATTTTAAGCCATTGCCACACTCAACAATTTTTCAGTCACATGTATATGGAAGAAGAGAGAACTTGGTAACAGTGTACCCTGGAAGAAACCACCGGCAATCCACAAGTAAACTGGCAAACTTTCTCACATAATCAGCTCGGACTACATTGGAACTCAAACCTGGGCTGACTGTTGAGAGCCTTTGTGATTTAAAAATCTGATGTTCCACCACTCTGCCACAGAGGCCTCCTGACCAACATAAACAAATCAGGTAAATACTATTGACATTCCAATAATTCAAATATATGTCAGTGACCCTTGTGAACGTTGACTAGAAATACAAAATAAAATATAAACAGGGTTAATAGACCCTTTTGGGGCAGGGCCTGTACCCTTCAAATTGGGAATTTTACGCCGCAATGGGCAAAATTGGGGAAAAAATAACTATGGTCATTTAAAGCCATATAAGCTGTCACAATGATTATTTTTGTCCCCTGACATAAAGTGGAGAATATAAAATGTGTGTTCAAATACATTATCAAACACGTAAAAGGTTGTAAAAGATCTTCTTTTCGAAGTTATTTGTTTAATTAGAATTTAAGTTTTCTCGTACCTAAAAAAAAATCCAGCTGTATTTCTGTATGCAATGACCTTTCAGATAAACTCTTTCACCATATCAAATGTACTTCGTAATTCGGTTAGGGGATCTCAGTCCTTTACGCGCTCCTTTAAGTCGGACAATTTTTATGTGATTTATATTCATTTTTAAAATACAGGAAAGTGTATGTTTTATGTAAAATATATGCTTTTCAATGCTATTTTAAATACCAAAGAAAATCGGAAGAATATATGAATAAATATATCAGTTCACTAAAAGAAATTATTCCACTCTTTAATGTTACTCTGAATGCTGACATTGACAAAATCAAAACAATATAACTGTGAAATGTATGCGTACCTAATGTTTTACTATCCTGCCGCCATGTCCGGTGGAGTTGGGCAGTTCATGATCATATGTGTCAAGAATGATAAAGCTGAGAATGCCATGGGACGAGTTACAAATGGGTCAAGATCACCCAATATACACGGCAATTTCAGAAATGAATGTTTTGAAATGACGAAAAAGACAAACTTTGCCTGATTTAGGTATGAAATGATGATGTACGAAAATAAACGCAAAGAGTAATAAGAATAGAATGCATATTAACTGCAAATAGCATGTGTTTATTGGTCACTTGGTAATCTTCATAAAAGTTTACCGAAAGTTAATTTGCAATGCTCAAAGTATGAAAAAAATAGCTGATTTAACGGGTTACGTTTGGCAAGATTGTTGCAATTTTACACATGCATTTGTTATTCTAACCACCAGGTGGTCTCTCTGGAATATAAATGAGATAAAATATCACATAAAATGGGCATGTTAAATTTTTTTTACCTACGACAGCTCATATCGCTTTAAGTCATAAAAATTAAGACACAAAATTGTGTTTGATTTAGCATCTCTGATATATTTAACTGACATCTGTAGACTTCAAAGTGCAGTTCATGCATGTACTTCTCTGTATACTGAATATGAACGGCATGGTGAACATAATTGGGAAATTATTGCTCAAATTTGGGAAAAAAAAGTAGATTTTGCATTCAGAATGGGACCTATTACAGGACCCGCATGTTGATGATATTAATTCCTGATAATGGAATACAAAAACTCACAATCTGCTGATGCTGATAGGGTATTGTTTGGTGAAGCACTGTCTATATGATCTGAAGATACTGGAAGTCTATTTGGAACACCTGAAAATGAAAAATTATGCAAAATGTGTCCCTTTGATTGTGAATTTGATTCAGTGTTAAGAAAAAGCAGTGTTGAAAACATTAAAACATTAAAAGGAAAGTAGGTATCAGGTTTGAAGGTCTTTGATAAAAGAAAAAAAAAGATTTAATTGACAAAGAAGTAAAACTTTTAAAAAAAGAAATGGGATATATTCTTTTGTAAGATACATGTAACTTCCATCTCTGTAGAATTTAAAACAATTAAAAGACACATAATTTGTACGGAGTGTTATAGTTTTGAATGTCAGTCTTTCAAGATAACCAAAAACATAACACATTGTGCATCATAATACTGGCTTATTTCTGCCAATATGAGAAAAAATGCCATTGGTGACACTACTGGGAATTTTAATGTGAATTAAGAGAATTTACGTCAAATTGACTTTGAATACATGTATACCATATCAAACATAATGGAATCTCGTTTTTAAATCTCTGCACCAAATTTTGATTTTTTTTATCAAATTGGGAAAAAACATGTATTAAGCATTGGTAAAGAGGTCAAATGTCTGTCCCATGAATAAATCAGAAAAAGGTCCGAGATAGACATTTTGTCGAGCTACTACATTGTAGTCTTCCCCTTTTGTAAGTCTACATATATTTATGGATAAAATGATGAAACACATACATTGTTACCTGTATATTAAGTGTTCATTCAACTTCAAGGGAAATCAGGAAAATGACCTCTTAACAGATATGACCTCTTAATTGAGGGTTTCAAATTTGTCAAGTTATAATGTGTGCAAACATGTACCGGTATATTTAACTTCATACTGTACCCTTGTACCTGTATAATTTTTGTAATAGATTGATATATGTCAAGATATTTTAAAGTTATGATATATGTTTGGAGCGCAAGCTAAGTGACTGGCACATTGAAAATTGAATGGCTGTTTCATTGGGTGAACTTGATACAAATGTAACTTTAGACATAAATTGGAAGACTGCTGGCTGCATTAGAAAGGCGACTGCTTATTGGGGTATAATTATATAATGAGAATATATGGGGAATTAAAACTGGCCAATTGGAAGAGGTGACTATACAGGTAAGTCATTCTATATTTAAATGCTGCATGGTTTTACTGGGTAACTTATGTTACATGTATATACATGTACATTGATACTTACTTTCATCAAGAAGAGTTTTAATTTCAGAACCTTGTTTCTTGATATCCAGGAGTAGTTGGTTGTTGATTTTATCAAAGTCTTGATATCGACAGGCACAAATTATACACACAATTAGGGCTAGCATCATAAAGAAGTATCTACAAATCCAGTGATTCTGGTAAAGTATCTGAAAATTATTTAAATATAGTGTACATGTACTATGAAAACATTTTAACTTGTTTCATAAATGCAATATATAAGTATTGTAAATATTGGATAAACAGCTGGGATTTCTGGAAAATACAGAATAGGATCAGGTGCCAGGAAGGTGCAAGCATCCAATGTTGACTGGGAACACCTGGTGTGAGTCAAATCCTTATCAATATCCAGGCATTTTAATTTCCTGTCAATTTTGGGAAAATGCCATTGGTGGCACAATGGGGAATTTTTATGTGAATTTGTGTCAGATTGGGAAAAATTGTTTGTACACTTGAAAATCTGAATATAATACAATGTAGAGTCTCTTTTTTAAATGTGTTTCCTATAATTATACTATTTCTTAATACTGTCGTGACCTCAACACCAAATTGGGAATTTTTTTCATCAAACTGGAAAAAACACATGTATTTTGCATTGGGAATGGGGCTAAATTGTGGCCCCGTGCATGTGATATTATAGAAAAAGTTCCGATATCAAAATAAGAAATAACTCCTATATTTGAGGATATAGTGCATGTACCAATATCATATATACACTGTATCAGTTCTGTAAAGCAGATTGATGACAAATTCAATTCATACATTGTACTTTTGAAGATATAATGCTTATACATGCACATATATATATGTCAGTTTTGGATAGAATTATTAATACCTCTTGGGAATCACTCATTCTATGGATGATGAATCTCTCAACTATGAAATTGATCATAAAAATTAAGAACATGATCAAACGTGCCGAGGATGTGCGTGGTGTAGTCGTCAACAGGTATGATACAAGGACAGCAATCACATAATATACTGCTGAATAAAAACCAGTTAACTCTTCAATGACCAAAGTCTGTAACTTGTTTATTTTATAAAAAATATCACTTAATACATCCTTTTGTTCAGCAGTTGTTTTCTGGAACTCGGAAAACATGGTTTGTAAATTGTCTGTAGAAGAGGATATAATATTACTCAAGTTATTTGCCTTTGATAAAATTTCTTCCTGATTCAACAAGGTCTGATTTTGTTTTTTCAGTAAATCTTTTTGAAGTTCAGTCGATGCTTCAAGCTGAGATGCAACACTATCTGAATAATGAACTAAATTAAGTATAGTTTTATCAGTTTCTTGGTGCCAGTTCTGTGCTTCTAAGAAATAACAAATGTTCTGTGTATGTGTAAAAAACGTAGCCAAAGATCCACGATCTACATCTACCATGTCTCTTGTGCATTCTTGTATACTCTTTGTATGGTCGCATTCATATGTATTTCTTCCTTGTGTTTCCAGAAAGCAATTTAAATAAGCTAAAGCCAGGCGACTTTGCATATCATCTGTCAAAAGCTTACAACCTCTCCCAATAATTACAATAGCATTCTCCCAACACTTCCCATAGTTAGGCATCTTACTCTGTGCATCCATTAGCTCATATGCAACTTTTCCGGCATCGTACTGTGCACGATCAATTTCCTTGAAGCCAACTGCCTGACATTTATGACATAAACTCAACACCATCAAAACTGAAAATACAAACATACGTTTGCTTTCACAAATATCTAACTCTACGCTTAGCATATTTATAGAAGGCGAAGCCCCTATATATGTAGAAAATCTCATGTTTTCATTCCTACTGGAAGTTTACTACATGGGCGCAGACATTTTGTAAGGAGGGTAAAATGAGCCCAGCGATCTGATTGGCCATTAAATGAAAAAAAAAAATGTTTTGCCATTAATAAGTGAAATTAAGGACGGTGATAAAAAAGATATATGAATATTGGTAGTACTATGAAAATTATAGGGTTGACGAATGAAAAATTAAAGGGAAGGGGGCATATGAGAATAGATATTTTCCTTTGGTGCGGAAGATTACGATTTGTAAACAAGTGAAAATTAGAAGTAAAAATGCAACGGCAACCTATACTTTTGATTACATATTTTGTTATCAAAATATGCAGCACGGTACTTATTTGACACATATTTAATAAACATGAGAGTGACAGTGACTTGAAGGTTTGTAAATTAGTATTGATGCCTATGGGGGAAAGTTTGGTGGTGTCTGTCCACATGTCAGAAGCATTCCATTCCACTACACGATTGTTTACGTTTACAGGGTGGTCACTAAAAGTAGTAGTCGGATTCGAGATTCGGCGGATTCGAACAAATAATTGTCGATTTCTTCCCAATACTTATTAAAAGAATACAATATTTTCAGTATATCTTTATTGTAGTGTTTTACATCATTCACAGTAGAAAATTGTACAAAATTATTTTTTGGACTCGATTTACATGACATTGTCTTACGTTGGCACACTAAAATTAGTAGTCGGATTCGACGGCCGAGTCGAGGTATTGGATCGATTTAAGTTAATTTGTTACAAAACTTTTAAGGTCGTTTATGATAATGTCTAAGTATCCATTTAATGACACTAAAATCACTTATTTATCGTTAATATTCATAATTTGTAATCAGTTAGTAATACTGCCAGTCGGATCGAAAGGATGCAAATGTCCGAGTCCTGATAGTATAGTGTTTCGATTCGATTAGCGGCAATTCGAAATAAATGGTTGATTTCTCGTCATTTCCAATTCTATTTAAATAAAAATGATAAGATATTATTCTGAATCATTTGCAGTAAAAAGTTACTCAAATTTTGTTTCGATTTAGATTTTCTATATTTTGTATGATTCAGCACACTAAAAAGTAGTCGGATTCCGTGGCGTCGAGATGTCAGGTCAATTTACACTAATCTGAAGCATTTTGACTTAGAGATAAAGAATACAATTGTTATGATCATCTATAAAATATTATCAAATGACATTCAAATGCATATTTTTGTGTAAAAGTCAAGATTTACGAGATGCTATAGAATCGGTTCGAAAAGAGACAATGTCCGAGTTCTGATTTGAATTGTATTCTTTTAATAAGTATTGGGGAAGAAATCGACAATTATTTGTTCGAATCTGCCGAATCTCGAATCCGACTCCGCCTCCGACTACTACTTTTAGTGACCACCCGTTTACAGGAATATCATTAGGGGCAACCATGTATTTTACATTCGGAATACACCAAACCCGATATCGGGAGTTCTTTAGAGTTTTCATGCCATTAGGAAACACATTTGTTTTTCAGTTTGAAGCCGTCTTTTCGTATTTTGAATTCTAAAATACATTTCGGACACGGTGCAATTGTGCCACGCATGCACAGTAAACACAAAAATCGATTCCATGTGTAAAGAAGTAAAAATGGCGGGAGTGTACTTTTATTTAAAGCACTGTTAAGATGATGGGGTGTATATTTGGTTTATGTAAGTAACTTTTTATATCTTTATTGTGTATTCTATTTGATGCGTTTTCACGTGACGGATGAAACTGTACAGTATTGACTATTCAAGGCCAAATCTCAGGCTTCTGGCTTCATGTTTTGTTTGAATTTGTCATTAAATAATCTTGATTAAAAATGGAAGCCCTAATTGTTACAATTCATTTAATGTCACCTAATGACTGACCAGTAATAGTTAAGGCTCCTTGTCTTGAGCTTTATAACTGTGGTATTTATATTCATAGAAGTTTATTGTGTTATCTCCCTTTGCAGATCAGCTGATATATTTTTAGTCAAAAATATTATCTCTTAAAGTATGCAATATGTTAGATATTGCTATTTCTTGGCAGTGTGCGGATCGAACAGGTGGCATGGCTGTTCGTCATTTCTCCAACAAGACCCTGTTGTGTCAACTTATTTTTAGTCACCTTGCACACCATATTTGGTTCAGTATATGATATGATATCTTAAACGGTAATTGCAGGGATTAATATAATTATGTGGTCCCCAGTAAAAAGACCCACTCACAATGCAAATTCAGCTATATTTTTTCCCCGCAAAAATTTCCCAATATGTTAATATAGACAAAGATAAAAAAGCTTTCTCCTCCATTTCTTCTGATTAAATCCCATAATGATAGTTTAATAAAAAAAAAATAAATTCAAGTTTTGTATCTTTATTTTAATATTATTAGTAAAATACCATATTAATTTAGATTGTGACATAATATTCCCAATTGAAAGGGTACAGTACCCTATTTCCCATTATGGGTCTATTACTATTAGTCTGAATTTTTTTTCAGTGTATATTTCTCCGATATATTTAATATTAGGCAGGGGACTATTAATTTTCAAATTATGGTAGCCTTTAGTTGTATAGTATTGCCACCAATTTTTTAAACAAACTATTAATATCTCGCCAAAATTTAAATACCTGTAGTATGCTAGATTTTATAACAGTATGGTTCAAATGATAAAACTGAGGCTTTCAAATGAGTTATCTGTTCATCATTGGTGGGTCAACAGCATATTCCAATGGTACAACTCAAAATGGCTTCAGAAATAGTCTATACCAATGTCCCCACCTTTCCTATTGGGATTTTTTCAATATTTTCCACAGTTTGGGAAAAATCCTGCATATTAGAAATATATTAGTATCTGATGATCTGTGATATTATAATGTTTATTTATACAAAATCTTATTTGTTGAAGAAAATTTAACAATATTTGTTTGTTTGTTTGTTTGTTTTTTTTTTTAAATTTATTTTTTCTCATTACTCCATACAATTTAGAGCCAGGAATTCATCATAGAATAGGTTTGTTTGGTGACTGATATCAAAAAGTCATAAAGTAACCAAACAAACCTATTCTATGAAATTCCTGGCTCTAAAATGTATGGAGTGATGCTATAAATTTTTTGCAATCAGTGTAGGAAAATTTGTTTTGACATCTTGATTATCTTATAATAACAACCCCAGACTGAAATTCTCCCCAGTCGAAAAATATATTTTTTTTTTTTTTTTTTGTAAAATCAGGCCTGATTTTAGTACTAGTCCAGCCAGCAGCAGGTTGGAACCTGTCTTTGGACTGAGACAGTAAACTGAGGTCTCATGTCACAAGGTTTCGGCACCTTAACGAACCCTCACTCAATGGCCATAATTAATGCTTGCATAGGCCAAAATGTGAAGCCTTACATTTGGTGACTTTAAGTGAAAGATTCTGAGTGGGACGTTAAACAACAATAAACAAACAGCAAATCTACACATCTATAATAATTTCTTTATTCTCCTCAATTTAATTTTAGTATGCTGTTATGAAAGCAAACTATGCATGCATTCCCTTGAAGAATTGAACCATGGAAAACTTCATCAATATCATTAATGCACACAGGAATTACCTTGACAGTGGATGAAATTTTCTGATCTATCCATATTATTTATGCTTATTCATTCAAACAGATGATCATAATCTATTTGTCTACATGTCACCAAATTTACTCAGTACTCAAGCTCAACTAACTTTTCCTAAAACACACATGAACTTTATCTGTTAACTGGACATGTTTATATACTGACTCATATAATTGTAAATAATAATAAAAAGATATTGCTCATTTAAAAGAAACTTTAAAAATATTAATAAATTGTTTGAGTACGTGATTTTGAGTACATATTTATTAAATTTTTTTACAGTAAAATCATAAGTGTGATTATCATGTGCGTATCACTAGTCCTTTCAATATATTTACACCAATTGTCTGTATACATGTAGGTACACAGGACAGTCTTATTATAGGCCTTTAACATGTTTATAAATCGCATTGAATTTGTTCAGCAACTGTGTGAAATGGACAAAATGGTATACATCCCGTGGCCATGTCGCCTCTTTTAGGCCAATTTAAAGCTAATTGGATGATCATAAATGCATATTCATTGTTTCATTATGGTCAACCAATCACTGAACTTCACATTTTTTATGTTAAATGAGACATGACATGAATAGAAAATAAAAATATGTAGCTAGAATAATAAATGTCTCATAGAAATGGAAATATGTTGTCATTAGTGACGATGGATTTATAAATCTTAAAGGATCAAGTTAGCATATCAACAAAATATCAGACGTCAGCGATAAGAAATAATGGGTAAAATGATTCTAAACTGCAGTGAAAATTTCACAAGATCTTGCTATGAAGAAAGTAATGGGACTTCCTTATTATTTTACACCACAATAAAAAAATTGCTTAAAATCGGATCAGAAATGCCATGTTTGGTAATGATTTCAGAAAACACAAATATGTAGAATTTTAACACAGAAGATGTAATATTAACTTGATTAAATTTAAATTAAACATGACCAATACATCAATACGTATTGTGTATGAAAAAAAACAATATTCAATACATATTGTATCGAAAAATTTCAATCATACACAGCCTGTTTCCTAATTACTCAAAAAATATTACACCGATTTATACATGTATAGCCAAAATAATGAAATAAAAGTTGAGTATTGGTAAAGATTTCGGGCCCTGGACACTTATTTAAGCTATTGAAACATTTATACTTATAGTATCATAATTCAGTTCTAGTAAATGAAGATTGCTATGAAAATAAGTCATGAATAATAATTAATAATGCTGATGCAGATGAATATGATGTGAATGAAATATTATTTACAGTGACAAATTCTCTTTTACTAATCTGCATTCATTCATTTTATGGGTTTTGAAGTGTGGCTCAGTCTAATTAAAACCCGACCTCTCACAATTTCAGTTTTCTCATATGCCGCATAGCTCTGTAATGTTCAACCAATGAAAATAGGACTTGCAAAGTTGAATAGAAAAGAGATGTACAGTAATCTATTTTATAAAAAGGAAATGGTCAGTTCACAAAATTTAATTGTAATATTTTTGGTGATTTGAACCTATCCAATGTTATGAAAAGAATTCTGTAAATAGAGATTTTGTGTGGTCAGTGTTTATAATGAACAGTGTTTATATCTCTTTGCCATTTGATTACTTACAAGATTCTGAAGTACTTTTTCAAAAATGACAAATCTAAGAGGTCAACTGCATATGAAAGTGGATTGCGTTGGATCCTGTACATGACATTCAGATAACGATTGTTGATTTTAATACATTGGGTGTTCCTGGAAGCTAAGTTGATAATGTCATACTGAATAAATTAAAAGCTTGTCACTACTAAATTTACTTGTGTATGTGGGCCTCTTCCATTCTGTCCTCCACCATTAGATCTTGGGGCCACCAACTGTAAATTGTTGAGAGTGGTGTAAAACAAACAAGCAAATTAAACAAATCCAATATAGGGCACATTGTAACTGACATGTCTAAATCAAATCATATAAGAGGACTGTGATGACAGGCAAACCCAAATCAGAATTACAACATGCAGTATTGCTGGAAATCGAAGCTGATAAAATGTTTTTCCCCCCAGTTTTTTTGGGAAATGGCAGCGAGATATTTGTACTATGGCTTTTTTGAACTACAATCTGTCACTTTATCTTGTTAGACCTACATGTAAAATGATGTATATACATTACTATTGTATGTTTTTTTCTCATTTCAACATCATCATAAAATCAATCTTTCTTTTAAGGTTTTGCTGTTCATCATCCCAAATTTCAGTCTGGTTCTAGATTTAGTTGACAACAATATTTTCCTATCTAGTAAGTGAGATGTTTCAATTATTTTTAAAATCTATTTATGATTTTTAGCTCATAGCTTAATTATTGTTTTCACTTGTTCCAGTGTTTTTGTGATTCTGTACATATTTTTTAGTAAAGATAAAGCAACAAAAAATTTGTCAGTCCAACATTTTCTTTAATCACATATAAGTCGCTATTTATATTGTTTGGCTTTAGATAAAATAAAAGTATTTGAACTAATTACTACTCATTTATAGATAATCTATTGGATAATAATATTTATATCATTATTTATTACTCAGTATGTATAATTTAGGATCTATAGCCAATTAAAAAAAAAAACCAAGACGAACAAAAACAGCTGCGATAACAAAGGGATTTTCCACCCTATCATACGGGGCCAAACTAAGGCCCCATTCCCAATGCAAAAACAATGTATTTGTTCCCAATTTGACGTTGAAATTTCCCAATTCAAATCAAAATCTTGTATTTTCACATAGTTTTATGTGTTTTTAGATTTCCCAATTTCAGTAAAATATTGCTTAAATTACTTTCAAAAGTCCCAAATTTCCCAAAACGTGGTGAAAACACAAAACCATTTAGCCTTTCTTATTTAACTGACAACATCGATTTCATCTGAAAACTTCAAAGTGCAGTTCATACATGTACTTAAGTCTTGTTTTTTATCATTTCATACTGAATGTGAAGGACGTGGGGAAAATAGATTTTGTATTTGGAATGGGTCCTTTTACAGGACCCGCATGTTGGGAATATTAATCTCTGGATCATAGGTGAAGTTTAGCAGTGTCATTGGAGTCTGTTTGTGTAAGTGACTACTTATGATATGCACATTGTAACAAAGAATTTGATGCAGTCCACAAGGGGTCACATGCCAATGACCTCGTAAATGTGTCATTTTCGACAAGTGAAGATGTGGCTTATGCAATCTTGTATGTTTATGAAATTGTAAAGAGATGTAATATCATAAACAACACTGACAACATAGAATCTGGAGGTATCAGGGCTTTTTCTTTCCCTCCAATAAGCTGATAGTGGTATTTTCCATGGTCATTATCCCCCCCAGTTTTTTTGCCAAAAACTCCCAATTTGGGACAAAGTATTTTCCTTACAGTATTTCTTATTTTTATACTGTATATCATTGTTTTTCTTGAAAGTTGACGACAGCTTGACAGTAAAAAAGATTAAAAAAATTGTTACTGGGGGCTACAGATAAGCTGTTTCTTATAGTTTTTTCAGGTCCATATCTCCTTGTTAACCAGTTAGAAAAGATTCTTGATTGTATGTTAAAAAGGGGGATGGGCATTATAGGGGACATGTGCTGGCAAAATATGGTATCTAATATTCCAAAAAATTCAGAAAATAACTAAACACAAAAAAAATCCTTTGAAACACAAATCATCACAATGTTTAATTCTGTAATCATTCCTTTACCTGCAATGTTGAATATTGGTCATTCATAAAAATATCTTATTTTCATGTATTTATCACTGTTTTATTGCATTCAGGGTTATTTGGACAGTGAAAGCACGTATTATATAGAAGCTTATATGTACGTAATAAAATCTGATGATCAAAACAATACTGTTTGAGTTATTCTTATAAACATGAAAAGCATTACATGTACACAGGTCATTGATATGCAATCAATAAATCAGTGAATTGGCAGCTAATGACAAGCAGATATACAGTTGGAAAAAGAGATCTACTAGTTCTACCTTATTTCAAGGGACTTGGTTACAGTTTTGCAGTTCTGGGATCAATTTACATGGCGCTAAATATACTCTACTCATTTGTTCATGGTGGATTATTTTTTCAGGTTTAATTTATGTAACTGATACAAAGGGAAATATTATTAACACTACATATCTATCGAAGAAAAAGTGTTTTTTATGGCTTTCATCTCATACCATTTTGCAACCATAAATTTTCTAAGAAATGGTCATTATAATTGTATTGTCAATAGATAAAGTTGTTACTTGTCATTGGTGAAGGGCAGTAGCTGTTAGCTGACAGTAGAGAAAATCTAAACGAGAAATGAGGCCTTCATCCAAGGATCATCAAGCAGTCTGACTTTAATCAAAAATTTGAAATATATTGAATGCTCCCTGAATTTCATTTCAAATTAATTAACCATTTTACTAGCATCTATCCAGAAAGCTGCTCTTGATTTAAAAAAAAAAAGCATTGTGAAAATTAAAACTTTTGGTAACCCAAATAATTCAGTTGTTATATTCCGCTTACTATATCATGTCTGGCGGGGACTTTGACTGGAAGAGAGCACTAATTATTGACCTTCATTTGGTATACTTAAGTCTAAGACTGATCTATGACCCAGAGGTCTAGGTGTGAATCTGAAGACTTTATGTAATGTGTATTTGGGTAGAAAGTCTGTACAACATTAACAACAAAGTAAGACAATAGTGGATGAAGTTTGAAAAAAAGATGCCAACTTGCATATAGCTCTTTTGTCAAAGATCAACTTAATACACTCATCTAACTACACATACCCGTATATCTATTTATTTTTTTATTTATTTACCACTATTTATTTGATTTTTTTACTTGTGTATATAATTTTTGTTTTTTTAAGTACATGCATGCATTTATCAAAACATATCAAGCTATTGGATACAATTGACACCCTTTAGAACAGGATTATTTTAATAATATACTATCTTTGTGGTCCGTTTGGGGCAGATAAAGAGTGGTGCTAACCGGCAATACATCATAATTTTTATACATTCCGTTTTTGCAAGCATTTGCGTTCCGGACGAATCCGGATTCGATTTAGCTTTTCAGATTTTTCAAATACGAAACCGCGGCTTGAAATAGCAAATTGTGTCGTTTTCACGAGGCGGAAAACTCTAGAGGACTTCCGATATGAAAAATAAGTTCCGAATGTAAAATACATGGTTGCCCCTAATGAGACTCCGTTTACAGACAGGTACTTTCAATTTCTATCCAATCAAAATGCTTGTTACATATTTTACGGAAGTGCAAAATTTATGAATATATAAAATGTCCGCTGCTTTCCAACCCGGTTTGAAAAAAGGTGATTATAAATCATGATTATTACTTTAAATATAAATAGTTTACAATTAAAATTAAAAAATGAAATTGTTGTTATTTAAATATATATTGCTATAATAGTACAAACATAAAAATTACTTTAATTGTTTATTTGGGATCGGAGTACAATCAAGACTTTACACCCATACATTATCACATGACTACAATATGTCGGCATTCATGTAAGACGAATCTGCCCCGCACTATCATGTCTACACCAATACAGCTACAGTTTGCACCGTTCAGTAGTTTTCTGGACACTGGATTTTGGTATAAACTGTCGGAAAACAAGCTAAATGTCTATGGATTAGACGAGAGTGAAAAATATGTAAAGGGTTTCTATTTCAATGGTAAGTGGTAATACTTAACCTAGCTTACATAAATACCAGCGATATATAAAGCTAATAGCTATTAGCTTTATATATCGCTGATAATACAAATCTTGCAATCTGTGTTTGCAAACCCCTTTACCTTAGACTCGGTCAAAGTAGAATTATGGGGCAGCACGATTTACCCAAAACCACCCAGAAGTACCTAAACTGGGCAAAACATTTAACAATTAAATTGTACATGTACAGTACAAACGTGGTGTTTATTCTGTCAAACGCTCTACACCGTGAAAATGATGACAAAAACCTTGTGATTAACTCTACACTATGGCGGCATATTTCTTTGAAATCGAAAAACTCTGTGTGACACTGTCAGTTGAAGCGTTTTGGATTAAACTTCTCCATTGGGTGTCTACAAATTAAATATCACTACAGCCTTGCACTCTACACGTAATAAACAAGATGTAAATCCCATGTCTTGTTAGACAGAGAATATCACACGACTCGCTTCGGTGATGTCATGTTCAGTTGTACCCAAGCATATAAATAAACTCTGCCCCTCACCAATTGTTGTTAATAATACTACTACTAAAATTATGACATGAAACATTGAAAATTACAACTTTTTTCCCGAGAGAATTGAAATTGATTTGCTAAATTATCCCTAGCAGACCAAGGACACTTGATGTTCCAATCATCATTGGCTGCATGCCAAACTTTGACCTTGATAGTAACTGTTGATTCGTCCTGAAAAAGAACTTGTCAGATTAACTTTACTTACATTTGATTTCCGACAGAAATTACACAATTATCCTGTATTTCATAGGTGTCACAGTGGTCTACTAAAATGTAAATCTCTCAATCTCTCTCTCTCTCTCTCTCTCTCTCTCTCTCTCTCTCTCTCTCTCTCTCTCTCTCTCTCTCTCTCTCTCTCTCTCTCTCTCTCTCACACACACACACACAAAATCAAAAATGTTAACAAATATCTTAATTTTTTTAACTGTTAATTTCAAGTAGATTTTACATTGTTTATTTTAGTTAAAGTACGATTGACAGAAACATGACTCAAAAAAACTTTTAGTGTTCACCTGAAATTGACACCAGGCCAGTATGACCGTGTACATGTAATAAATTGTTTTAAAAAGTAATAGTCTGACATATCAGACCTACTATTTTATCAAACATTAAAAAGAAATACCGTAATCGGCCGTGTATAATCCGCATTTACGTATTATCCGCACCCCCCATTTCAGCATCAGATCTCGGAGAAAAAAGGACTTCGTACGTATAATCCGCGTTGACTTTTTTCCACGGCCATATGGCCGAAAATCGTTGGCGAGATTGATTATTATTGTGTATAAGTGCAGTATGACGATCGGAAATATTTTCAAAATTCGCAGATCGGTATTTGGAAGAAATAGATAAATATATTATAGATATATATATTCGAGATATTAGATAAGGGATATGATAAGCAAATTAATGATTTGAAATAAATAACAAAAGAAATATCAAAACATCAGTCGAAGTCTTTGTAAAATTACATTCCGTTAATTACAGTGCAATCATTTGCTTTTGCTGACGTGGTAGCCTATATATTTAATTAATAGTATGTATTAGAACAACATTTGAAATAGATATTATATTTGCGGAAATCGGCGACAATTTGTAACAATTTTAATTAGCGGAGAGCACTTGTACACAAGCGATCTATATATCCAGAATACGCGTGTATAGTGTAATTATTGAAACAAAGGGATATATATACAGATCCAAGTATACTGTTGTCTGTTACACGCATCATTGATTATGAATGAAGACATATACTACAAACATTAATTACCTTGGTGTGGCATTGTGTTATTTTACACCTTTTATCATATTTTCAATTTAAAATTAACTCATCGTACTTACCTGTATAATTGGCATGTTCCATAACTTAGTACTACACTGTAGATGTACTGTAGTAAGAGAGTTACTGGTATATACCTTTTGTACGAAATGTGTAAAATAACATTCCTCCACAGAACAAAACACCCAGAAAACATTGTTTTATTTATTAATGTATAGTCATCGTCTCAAAACAAACAACGCAAAACTACATAATATGATATAAATGTGTAAATACGAAACTACAAGATACTTCCATTTAGCCCCCTCATTTACAGTTACAACATGGCTGTTCACTTCGTCGTTCACCAGCGTGAAATAATTATTAGAATTCTTGTTGAGATTGTTCTATTTTTCAATAATAACAAAACTTCATGATGAAGATAAGCAACAGGTACTGTACTATTCTGTTTCCTCGCCAAACATCGCAACTAGGCTAGCCTTGCACAGGCACTTGCGTTATGCAATCCACCGATCACAACACCCTCAATCAAGGGATTGCATTACACAAGTGCCTGTGTAGTCTAGCCTATTTGTAAACTGAAACACACAAAAATAAAAGACAACAAGATTCATTTATTGATTTATTCACCGTCACTCTAGACATAAATGATAATATACATTGACTCGTACATCGTTATTACGAAAAAACTTTGTCAGGCTTACCACCCACATCGAATCTCATGCAGTAGTTCCTGCAGAAAAAATGTCCTAAGATTCTGCAGTACTGTATTATCCGCACCCCCCTGCCTGAGACAAATTTTAGAGTGAAAAGAGTGTGGATTATACACGGCCGAATACGGTAGTAACATTTTTCAGCGGGGGTGCAGGTGGAGTTTTGGGGAAGGGGGTGTTCAGGTTGAGCCGATGATGAAATACATAAAAATGGATATCTGTTGTTTTCAAAAATGAAACTTTTGGAATTTTTTGCATTGGTTTTTAGACATATAGTAGTTACATTTTGTACAACTTTGTAAAATAGTAATGATAATGATTGATGATAATTATAATGATGCATTTACAATTAATTTTCAATTTATTGATAATGATTGAGTATAATTGTAATTGCTATTACAATTAATTTTTTTGTGGTTTCAAAAATTTTTATGTTTTGATAAATATATAATCTTTTGGCTACTTTTTATTTTTGTTGATATTTCAGTTCTAAAACCAAGTGAACATGACCATCACACAGCATTTTGTTACAATTTATTGAAGGTCTCAATAGAAGACATTTTTTTGTTACATAAAGTCTTCTTATTTTCTTGTCTTCAAGGTATATAAACAATAATTTGGAAATAAAAAATAAAAATAAAATACCTACTTACCTTGCCCATTTTGGAAGGCTAATTATCAGAGAACCAGAATATTTTTTTTACATGGCCTAACATTACAAAAATATTTCCTTTAAAATGATATAAGCGGTCACAATGATTTTTTTTTGTCCCCTGACATATAGTCGAGAATATGATAAAATGTGTGTTCAAATACATTATCAAACACATGAAAGTTATTTGTTTTATTAGAGTTTAAGTTTTCCTGTACCTTAAAAAATCCAGGTGTATTTTCATATGCAATGACCTTTCAGATAAACTTTTTCGCCATATCAAATGTACTTTATAATTCGGTCAGGGGATCTTGGTCCTTTAGACACTCTGACCATGTTAAAGTCGGCCGATTTTTATGTGTTTTATGATAATTTTTAAAATGCAGGATGTGATTTTTATTGGATAGTGCATATATTATGTAAAATATATGCTTTTCAATGCTATTTTAAATACCTGAAGAAAATTGGATGAATATATGAATAAATATATCAGGTCACTAAAAGAATTTTTCCCGATCTTAAATGTTACCCTGAATGCTGACATTGACAAAATCAAAGCAATAGAACTGTGAAATTATGTGTACCTCATGTTTTACTATTGTGCTGCCATGTCCAGTGGATTTGGGCAGTTCATGATCATATGTGTCAAGAATGATAAGCCAAGAATGCGATGGGACGAGTTAAAAATGGGTCGAGATCACCCAATATACCCAACACATGGACAATTTCAGAAATGAATGTTTTGAAATGACGAAAAAGACAAACTTTGCCTGATTTAGGTATGAAATGATGATGTACGAAAACAAACATGAAGGTTAATAAGAATAGAATGTATATTAACTGCAAATAGCATGTGTTTATTGGTCACTCGGTAATCTTCGTAAAAAATTACTGAAGTTAATTTGAAATGCTCAAAGTATGGCGGACAAAAAATAAGTGATATTACGGGTTACGTTTGGCAAGATTGTTGCAATTTTACACATGCATTTGTTATTTTAACCAATAACTAATTATATCCAATGATATAATAAAGATTTAATTTAAATATTATGTCACTAGATTAAGAACTGAGGAGGAAATCTACCTTTAATATTTACTTAAAAATCTGCCATTTCTCGACTCTGACTCTGACTACGGGCATGCCTAACTGAAGACAAACAGGTAATTGAAGATCAACAAAAGACTAACAGAAGACCTATAACCTACAGAAATAACAACTATATATACTTAATTAAATGTTATAATTGTGTTTAGTATGTCATAAATATAATAAGAATGACAATATCTACGTAGTATTATGTATATAAAGAGTAGATATGAAGCTCAGTAAAAACTGTTTTGAAGAACTAATCAAGAACAATAACTCCTAGCATATACAACTTTCTGAAGATCTACAAAATTTAGCAAAATATGTTGGAATAGAATCTAGTAGAGACTATGTAATTCATAATATCAAATAAGGCAATGCGCTGAAAGTGAGCATAGCTCCAGACTCCTTGTTTACAAAAAGCAATCATCGGGAGTCTATTCGCTCTCACAGCAACACATGTCCAGCTAAATGACGTCACAGTTTAATTGTGACGTCGAATATTTAGAACACAAGCACTCCCGCAAAATACTAGTTACAGTAATCGGCCGTGTATAATCCGCATTTACGTATTATCCGCACCCCCCATTTCAGAATCAGATCTCGGAGAGAAAAAAGGACTTCGTGCGTATAATCCGCGTTGACTTTTTTCCACGGCCGTATGGCCGAAAATCGTCGGCGAGATTGATTATTATTGTGTATAAGTGCAGTATGACGATCGGAAATATTTTCAAAATTCGCAGATCGGTATTTGGAAGAAATAGATAAATATTTATTATAGATATATATATATTCGAGATATTAGATAAGGGATATGATAAGCAAATTAATGATTTGAAATAAATAACAAAAGAAATATCAAAACATCAGTCGAAGTCTTTGTAAAATTACATTCCGTTAATCCTATATATTTAATTAATAGTTTGTATTAGAACAACATTTGAAATAGATATTATATTTGCGGAAATCGGCGACATAAAAGTTTGTAACAATTTTAAACCATAAAAGTCTCAAAAATGCTTGATTTAAATAGAATAACTGGTGAAGTGTCAGGTTGATGTGGTCCATCTTCGGCCAGTAGATCTATGTCCTGTGATTCTAAGTTCATCCTCGGCTTTAGATGCTGAATTTCTACTGTATTTTTAGAAGTAAAACTGACTCTGTTTTGGTTTATTTTTCAATGCTGTGGTTATGTCCCCCTACTCCCCCCCCCCCCAAAAAAAAAAAAAATTAAGAAAAAGAACCCTGCATATTCTCCTGCAAAATCAGTAATACACCGACTTTAATGAGAGAAATTATAATTTATTTCCGTTGTATTTTAAAAGTTTTTATGTTGTTTTTATAGGAGATCCACCCGGTATGCCATGTAGAATGAATGTAGAACATACAGCATTTGAAAGGTATGTTATATCTCTCAGCAATTGCTAGCTTGTAAATTGGTAATATCAGATTAACTTACAAATAATTGTTTTTGAAAAAAAAATACAAATAAATGTTTGTTATAAAATCAGTCCTTGATAAGTTCTACATACACATGCTTGAAGATTCAGATTAATAGAAGTGGAACAGATAATTATAAGCCCATATCATGAGCAATCTATTTCACATCAGCTGAGCCATCCTTCTCCCTCTCATCTTCTTACTCTCTACCTCCATCTTTCTCTTGACAAATACATACATTTGCATATTTATCTTTTCTTTTCTCTGTTTTAGTGAAGCTAAAATTCCATCAAAATGTTTTGGGATGTTTGGAATTCTTTATAACACCAACACTCTTGATAAATTTAAAGACTTGGACAAGAAACAGTTGATAAGTGGTGTTGGAAAACAGGTAAGTAATGAGTAGAAAGTTTAGAAATGATAGATACTGATAATCCATCTAAAAGATTAATATCAAGAATATTTGGTTATATTGCTAGATTTTTTCTGTAAATGTATATCCTTTAGGTGAACTTGATGAATTTTCCTATGAAAACAAAATGTTTGGTGCATTTTACTTTTATTTATAGATAATGTATTCAAACAAACTACAGTGTCAATTTAATTCTATGTATTATTCTGTTTTTAAAATAGTTTCTGTCTTATATATTTGACACATTCTATGTCATTATATTTATTCCTAAATAAAGTGGCACATATTTACTAACAGCAAGTCTAAATTGATTACAGCAGGGGTGACAGGTGTAGGTTATAGCAAGAACAAATGTATGCAGTAATTCTTTGAATTATAGAATTATACATGTACACACACACACATATATATAGAATTATACATGTACATATATATATATATATAGAATTATACATGTACACACACACACACATATATATAGAATTATACATGTACATATATATATATAGTATACACACACACACACATATATATAGAATTATACATGTACACACACACACATATATATAGAATTATACATGTACATATATATATATATATAGAATTATACATGTACATATATATATATATATATAGAATTATACATGTACACACACACACATATATATAGAATTATACATGTACACACACACACACATATATATAGAATTATACATGTACACACACACACACATATATAGAATTATACATGTACACACACACACATATATATAGAATTATACATGTACACACACACACATATATATAGAATTATACATGTACACACACACACATATATATAGAATTATACATGTACACACACACATATATATCACGAGAATTATACACACACACATATATATAGAATTATACATGTACACACACACACATATATAGAATTATACATGACATTATAGAATTATACATGTACACACACACACATATATATAGAATTATACATGTACACACACACACATATATATAGAATTATACATGTACACACACACACATATATATA
Organism: Atrina japonica; assembly: GCA_030159075.1. Lineage (NCBI taxonomy): Eukaryota > Metazoa > Mollusca > Bivalvia > Pterioida > Pinnidae > Atrina > Atrina japonica. The sequence continues at coordinate 1,503,358 of BROG01000051.1, forward strand.
TAGAATTATACATGTACACACACACACATATATATAGAATTATACATGTACACACACACACATATATATATAAATTATACATGTACACACACACATATATACATGTATATACACACACACACACATATATATAGAATTATACATGTACACACACACACATATATATAGAATTATACATGTACATACACACACATATATATAGAATTATACATGTACACACACACACATATATATAGAATTATACATGTAACACACATATATACATAGAATATACATGTACACACACACACACATATATATAGAATATACATGTACATACACACACATATATATAGAATTATACATGTACACACACACACACATATATATAGAATTATACATGTACACACACACATATATATATAGAATTATACATGTACACACACACATATATATATAGAATTATACATGTACACACACACATATATATATAGAATTATACATGTACACACACACATTATATATGAATTACATGTACACACACACACACATATATATAGAATTATACATGTACACACACACATATATATATATAGAATTATACATGTACACACACATACATATACACACACACACATATATATAGAATTATACATGTACACACACACACATATATATAGAATTATACACATATATATAGAATTATACATGTACACACACACATATATATAGAATTATACATGTACACACACACATATATATATAGAATTATACATGTACACACACACATATATATATAGAACACACACACACACATTTATACATGTACACACACACACACACATATATAAATTATACATATATATATATAGAATTATACATGTACACACACACACACATGTACACATATATATAGAATTATACATGTACACACACACATATATATATATAGAATTATACATGTACACACATACATATATATAGAATTATACATGTACACACACACACATATATATAAGAATATACATGTACACACACACACATATATAGAATTATACATGTACACACACACACACATATATAGAATTATACATGTACATACACACACATATATATATAAGACATGTACACACACACACACATATATATAGTATACATGTACACACACACACATATATATAGAATTAGACATGTACACACACATATATAGAATTATACACATACACACACACATATATATATTATAATTACACACACACACATATATAGAATTACACACACACACACACACATATATATATAGAATTATACATGTACACACACACACATATATATAGAATTATACATGTACACACACATATATATAGAATTATACATGTACACACACACACACATATATATATATAGAATACACACACATATATATACATGTACACACACACACATATATATAGAATTATACATGTACACACACACACATATATATAGATTAGAATGTACACACATATATATAAATAATTACATGTACACACACACACACATATATAGAATTATACATGTACACACACACACACACATATATATAGAATTATACATGTACACACACACACATATATATAGAATTATACATGTACACACACACACATATATATAGAATTATACATGTACACACACACACCATATATATAGAATTATACATGTACACACACACACATATATATAGAATTATACATGTACACACACACACATATATATATAATTATACATGTATACACACACACACATGTTATACATGTACATACACACACATATATATAGAATTATACATGTACACACACACATATATAATAGAATTATACATGTACACACACACACAATATATATATAGAATTATGCATGTACACACACACACACATGTACACACACACATATATATATATAGAATTATACATGTACACACACACACACATGTACATACACACACATATATATAGAATTATACATGTACACACACACACACATATATATAGAATTATACATGTACACACACACACATGAATTACATGTACACACACACACACATATATATAGAATTATACATGTACACACACACACACATATATATAGAATTATACATGTACATACACACACATATATATAGAATTATACATGTACACACACACACATATATATATAGAATTATACATGTACACACACACACATATATATAGAATTATACATGTACACACACACACATATATATATATATACATGTACACACACACACATATATATTACATGTACACACACACACACATATATATAGAATTATACATGTACACACACACACACATATATATAGAATTATACATGTACACACACACACATATATATATAGAATTATACATGTACACACACACACATATATATAGAATTATACATGTACACACATATATATAGAATTATACATGTACATATATATATATATATATAGAATTATACATGTACACACACACATATATAGAATTATACATGTACACACACACATATATATAGAATTATACATGTACACACACACACACACATATATATAGAATTATACATGTACATACACACACATATATATAGAATTATACATGTACACACACACACATATATATAGAATTATACACACACACACATATATATAGAATTATACATGTACACACACACACATATATATAGAATTATACATGTACACACACACACATATATATAGAATTATACATGTACACACACACACATATATATAGAATTATACATGTACACACACACACACATATATAGAGAATTATACATGTCCACACACACACATATATATAGAATTATACATGTACACACACACATATATATATAGAATTATACATGTACACACACACACATATATATAGAATTATACATGTACACACACACACACATATATATAGAATTATACATGTAGAATTATACATTATACATACACACACACATATATATAGAATTATACAATGTACACACACACACCACAATATATAGAATACACACACACACACACACACATATATATAGAATTATACATGTACACACACACATATATATATATAGAATTATACATGTACACACACACACACATATATATAGAATTATACATGTACACACACACACACACACATATATATATAGAATTATACACACACACATATATATATATAGAATATACACACACACACATATATATATATAGAATTATACATGTACACACACACACACATATATATATAGAATTATACATGTACACACACACACACACATATATATAGAATTATACATGTACACACACACACACATATAGATTATACATGTACACACACACACATATATATATAGAATTATACATGTACACACACACATATATATAGAATTATACATGTACACACACACATAAATATATATAGAATTAACACACACACATATATATATATAGAATTATACATGTACACACACACACACATATATATATATAGAATTATACATGTACAATCACACACACATACATATATAATATACATGAATTTATACATGTACACACACACACATATATATAGAATTATACATGTCCACACACATATATATAGAATTATACATATATATATAGAATTATACATGTACATATATATAGAATTACACATGTACACACACACATATATATAGAATTATACATGTACACACACACATATATATAGAATTACACATGTACACACACACATATATATAGAATTACACATGTACACACACACACATATATATAGAATTACACATGTATATATATAGAATTATACATGTACACACACACACATATATATAGAATTATACATGTACACACACACACACATATATATAGAATTATACATGTACAACACACACACATATATATAGAATTACACATGTACACACACACACAACACATATATATATATAGAATTATACATGTACACACAACACACACATATATATAGAATTATACATGTACACACACACATTATAACATGTTACACACACACACACACACATATATATAGAATTATACATGTACACACACACACATATATATAGAATTATACATGTACACACACACACATATATATAAAATTACACATGTACACACACACACATATATATAGAATTATACATGTACACACACACACACATATATATATATATAGAATTATACATGTACACACACACACATATATATAGAATTATACATGTACACACACACACACACATATATATAGAATTATACATGTACACACACACACACACATATATATAGAATTATACATGTACATACACACACATATATATATAGAATTATACATGTACACACACACATACATATATATAGAATTATACATGTACACACACACACATATATATAGAAATTATACATGTACATGTTACACACATATACTATAGAATTATACATAGGTGTACACACACACACATATATATAGAATTATACATTACACATGAATTGTACACACACACATACATATATATAGAATTATACATGTACACACACACACATATATATAGAATTATACATGTACACACACACACATATATATAGAATTATACATGTACACACACACACATATATATATAATACATGTACACACACACACATATATATATATGAATGTATACATGTACACACACACACATATATATAGAATTATACATGTACACACACACACACATATATATAGAAATTATACATGTACACACACACACACATATATATAGAATTATACATGTACACACACACACACACACATAATATGAATTATAGAATATATATAGAATTACATGTACACACACATACACACATATATATAGAATTATACATGTACACACACACACATACATATAGAATTATAGTAATATATACAATTATACACACACACACACACATATATATAGAATTATACATGTACACACACACAATATATATAGAATTATGTATATCATGTACACACACATATATATATAGAATTATACATGTACACACACACACACATATATAGAATTATAGAATTATATATAGAATTATACATGTACACACACACATACATATATATTATACATGTAACACACACACATTTATACATGTACACACACACACATATATATAGAATTATACATGTACACACAATATGTGGGGGGGGGATTGGGTAGGGTGGGTTACACACATATATATAGAATTATACATGTACACACACACACACACATATATATAGAATTATACATGTACACACACACACACATATATATAGAATTATACATGTACATATATATATATAGAATTATACATGTACACACACACACACATATATATATTATACATGTACATATATACATTATACATGTACACACACACATATATATAGAGAATTATACATGTACACACACACACACATATATAGAATTTATACATGTAGACATATATATACATGTACATACACACACATATATATAGAATTATACATGTACACACACACACACATATATATAGAATTATACATGTACACACACACACACATATATATAGAATTATACATGTACACACACACACACATATATATAGAATTATACATAGGGCACACACACATATATATATATAGGGCCCCTTTTCCAATGCAAAATTTATGTGTTTTTCCCCAATTTGATGAAAAAAGTATCAATTTGATATTGAGCTCATGACTGTAATGAAAAAAAAGTAATAATAATAACATAAGAGGAAAACCATTTAAAAAAGCATTTAGATATCCATGTGTGCACACAATTTTTCCCAATATCAAACAAATTCACATTAAAATTCTCTATTCTGTTGCCAATGGCATTTTCCTAAAATTGACAGAAAAAGGCATATATATATTTAGGAAAATTACAGGGGGAATTTTGGTTTTGTTTTCAGAAACTTCAACATAAATTATGTGGATATAAAATTATATAAATAACATCAGAATGGTTGCAGGTGAGAGCAACTCTTTTTATTTTAAATCAACAAAATTAAAAATATTGCGTTGTTTTCGCCCATTTCATTGGTCGTAAGGACCTTTTTATCAGTTGCTGGCTCGTATATGATTTTAGTTTTTTTTTTTGTTCTCTTTTAGATTTGGGATGATATCACCAGTGGCGTAGCTTTAAATGATCCATCTCGTTTGACCAGATTTTTACTTCTTACTTTTGCAGTAGGTATTTTTTCTGTTTTATATGTACCTATGAACTAGACTTGGAAATTCTACAATTTATCATGCTATGACTCTTCAAATGTTTTATATCAGTTCTCAGATATATTTGAATATGTTTTATCTTTTCATGTACAGTCAAAGTTGTATATAAAAGCCACTCAAGTTAACAAAGATATGTTTGAATGACCTTTATAGGCAGGTGCCTTTTATACAGAGGTGGCCTTTAATTCAAGTTTGACATTATATAGCATGTATACATGTATATATGGTTATTTAGTTAATTTCTTCTTGCATTTGTCACATATAAAGATTTACTCATTTTGCTAATTTTTGTTCTTAACTGATATTAATGTATTATGAGATTACCATGACCACTGTAACTTAGATAAAGTACTAAATTTACTTTTATATATGTATATTAATATGTTGTATTGAAAAGTATATGAGAACCTTAGTCTACTAAAATGACTTATATTTCATTTTTTTTAACAGTTATACAATGAATTAGTATATTGTTTTGTATTGTAATACCTTTTCATCGACAATATTATTTGAATATCGTGTTGGCAGGATCTGAAGAAATACTATTACTATTACTGGTTTGCCTTTCCTTGTCTGTGTCCACCAAATGATGTTTATACTCAGAAACCAGTTGAGACATTGAATCAACAATTTACCCCTCTACAGGTATGTTGTATGATAATTAGCATCACAAAATCATCATATTTAATACATAAAAATATCACTTTCAAACTTCTTTGGTTATGTTATGGACTTACTATATACTATATAATGTTGTATTTAGATTTTTTCCATAAAGGAGATAAGTATTTACATACTAAATTTGACGTCATGTACATGTAAAAATACACAGTAAAACTTGCTGTAGCAACCACCTGTGTATAAAGACCACCTGGTCGTAAAGACTGTTCTTTGCTGTTCCCAATAGTATCATTTGTATATAAATCAAATTCTATATAAAGTTCACGTTCCTACAAAGATTGGTTTTGTTGTGTCTTTAAGGAGGTCTTTATATACAGGTATCTCTGTAGTACATAAATTTATATTTTATTAAAATATCCATGTATCTGAGAACATGACCATATGGAAGAGTAAGTGTGGGATGAAAGAGTGTGTGTGTGTGTGTGTGTGTGTGTGGATGTGTGTGTGTGTGTGTGTGTGTGTGTGTGTGTGAGTGAGTGAGTGAGTGAGTGAGTGAGAGAGAGTTGTTGTCTCTTGTATATTTTTTGTCTTGTATATATTGTACTTTCTGTTCATGTGAGGAGACCCATCAATAGCCCTTGGCCAGTAGGTATCCTCATCAAATATATATAGATAAAGCATTAAATTAAATACAGTAAAACCTGCTGTAGTGGCCACCTCTATATAAGGATTACCTGTTTATAAAGGCCAGTATTTTTCAAGTCCTATGACTGCATACTTCAACTAAATTAAACCTGTGTACAAGGGTCACCTGCACATAAAGGTCAATATTTTCTGGTCCCTTGGGTGGCCCCTATATACAGGTTTCACTGTACATGTTTTTTACAATGTTCCTGAGCATCCCTCATAATCATGAGGGTGGAATTCTACTGGTTTTCTTTAGAAATTTCTCAAGCATGTTGTTTTAATTTTTAAGTTTACAGCACACATATTTGTTTTCTTGAATTATTCTAATGATTAAAAAAATCTGTCTAACGATGAAAGTTAATCACAGTGACCATTTACTGCTGTAACACATGAACGATATATGTTGACTTTTCATCTGCACAACCTAAAAGCATTTAACCTCCAGCATAGAACTGTGCAGACAAAAAGATGTCAGTTACATGTTAAATGAATTCTTCTTAGTTAGATACTTAGGATTCACGATGTAATACAGTGGAACCTGTCTTGAGAGACCACTTTGGTGGTGAATGACCACCTGTCTTGAGAGACCACATTCCAAAAACCTTGCATTTAAACAGTCTTTACATAAAACCTCTTTTGAGAGAGACCACATTTCAGTGGTAGAAAGGTTGATCTTTCAAGACAGGTTTTACTATATATAACTCATGATATGATGCATACATGAACTACAGAAATTTTAGAATATCATATTTTTAACATACATGTCTACTTGCCTCTAAAGGTCATTTAAGAGAACAGGCAAAAATAGCTGTTATAGACAGGCAGTCTTTATAAAGAGTTATATTCATTATTAAAAAATTAACAATGGTTATGTTTGAATGACCTTTATAGGCAGGTGCCTTTATACAGAGATGGTTTTTAATGTAAGATTGAATGTATTTTGTAACAGTATTATTGAAGACTGATGTAATTTGTATTTTCAGATAGATTCCTTTCTCAAGTCATATGATTCATATCAAAAAGCACAACAAGAATACCAGGGGTATTTTATAGTGTCTGTACAGGGAGATAATTCTGTTGTTGATAATGTGAAAAATCTAAATCAATACTCAGATCAGGCAAGTAGATTTTACCATTTTTTGTGATTTTAAGCTGGGAACTTTAAAAATGTAAATGATTGGCTGTGTCTTGTTTAAAGGAGAGAGAGTAAAACACATGATTTAGTTCAAGCATTTTACTTTGCATGTTTCTATACAATGAAATTGATTTCACAGGACTTGAAATTTGCACTGGTCTGCTGGCCTGTCTCCAGTAAATGATAGGATAGGCCAGTAGATTTCTCATCTGTATTTTCCTGTAAATCTATCTCATCTTTAATACAAACTGAAAATATCCTGTCTTGTCTTCACATGTTATAGTTGGTTATTATTTATCTAAGTTTATAATGAAATTATTTCTTTTCAGTTATATGTGGGCCAGAAAAAACCAGATCGGGCTAGTAATTTTTTTATGCTACTGGCCCTGTGGGCCACTTGGAAAAAAAATGTTACAATGTTAATTCAAGCTCTGATTTGTCTCTAACCTTCTTTATTTCTTCTTGAAGAGAAACATCACAATATATACAACCAATAACTTTGTTTTCTTCTGTTGCCAACTCAGTATTTTCATCTGTGACAAATGTAAAGCAAGTCTGAATTTTAATTCTGATAATGTTTTACACCACACTCATCAGTTTCTCAGACATATGGTGACAGCCAGTTTTTAGCCCACCATCAACAGATGGTGGGCTATTCATATGGCCCTGCATCCATGGTCCGTCCTCCATCCGTCATCAGTCCATTTTCCATCTGTCCTGAACAGTTCTTGTTACCACTATTTCTCAGAAAGGACTGAAGGATTCTACTTGAAAATTGACATGAAGGTTCCCCTTGAGGTCTAGTTATGCATATTACATTTTCAGAGATATCGGAATCCAACATAGCTGACAGCGGGCCATCTTGAATTTTTACCAAAGGAAGTTTTTTACCGTTACTTCTCAGAAAGTACTGAAGGGATCTACTTGAAATTGGTCATGAAGGTTCTCCTTGAAGTGTAGTTGTGCATATTACATTTTCAAAAAGATCGTAATCCAACATGGCCGACAGGTGGCCATCTTGAATTTTGACCAAAGGAAATTTGTTACTGTTATTCTCAAAAAGGAATGAAGGAATCTACTTGAAATTTAATATGAAGGTTCCCCTTGAGGTGTAGTTGTGCATATTACATTTTCAAAGATATCAGAATCCAACCTGGCCGACAGACATCCATCTTTTGTTTTGACCAAAGGAAGATTGTTACCACTACTTCTCAGGAAGGACTGAAGGAATCTCCTTGAAATTTGTCATGAAAGTTCCCCTTGAGGTGTAGTTGTGCATATGACATTTTCAGAGAGATTGGATTCCAACATGGCCGACAGTAGGCCATCTTGGATTTTGACAATGGAAGTATGTATTTCTCAGAATATACTGAAGGAAATTGATTATGGAGGTTCCCCTTGAAGTCTAAATGTGTGTATTACATTTTCAGAGAGATCAAAATCCAAGATGGATACCTGTCAGCCATGTTGAATTCCATTCTCTCTTAAATTGTAATATGTTCAATTCAAGTTCAGTTTCGCTATAATCTTGTGAAAAAAGTATTTCACACAAATATGGATTTAAGTTCAAATTCAATATTGAGACACAAAATAAGAGAAAAGAAGAGAAAAGAATAGTCTGTCATATTTCAGACATAGAACATTCCATGGTGGGCACCAAGATCCCTCTTCCAAAAGTGAACTGGCAAACTTTCTCACAAAATCAGCTTAGGTTTGAGTGAGGGGACTTGATCCCATGCTGACTAGAGGTTAGAGACTTTATGGTTTGAAGTGTGATGTTCTAACCAATTGGCCCAGGAGGACCTAGCAAGTTTTAAATATTACATGTAGTTCTGAATTTCATTTATTTTTAGTTTATTGACTCTCTTAAATTGTAATGAAAATATATCTAAGTGATTGAAAATTATCCTCCCTTGATTTGGCTTATAGTAAATGCTTTAATATCATATTTTCATCAGATAATCTTTGGATTTGCGGATCCTTGCACGTTAGATGGACATCCAGGCTGGCCACTGAGAAATTATCTGGCATTAATTGCATACCACTGGTAAGTAGCCATATTGTTTGTACTGGTATGGAATTTCTGATATAAGTAGCAAAGTACAATTTTGAAATACAAATAGAGACTATATTTTTACCTATTGCTTAGCATCAACATCTGATTATGTGTGTCATAATCATGGTTACAAACTGAAACTTTTACATACGTTCGGCTAACTATGTGAGTTGTAGACAGTTCCCAGAATCTCATTTGTTATAGCCATTGGATTGTTTTTTATTTTTTCATTTTCAGATTTTTGACAAGATGTCACTGACCAAGTTGTATCGTGGTATTCTATAGAAATTGAATGTAATTTTGAATATGAAATAGATTAATATTTATATCAGGATATCACAAATTGTGTTTCAGGAAAGGCAATCTGGAGAATGTACAAATAATTTGTCTACGGGATCGCAGCAAAGATGGAGTGCGAAGTATCGGCAACAGTTTGGTATTGTCTGTAAAACTAAGCTCATTGAAAGATTTAACAGGTGATTTACAGCTAGTTGTTCATGAATGATATTGATTGATACAGATTCATTGTATCATGTTTTGATTAAGATCTTCATCACGGTGGTCTCCCTTTACAAATAGCATTATATATGTGTGTACATCTGTCAAAAAACAAATGTGTAACACAACTTCACATGTTGAACATACAAAAATATAGATGATCTTTACTTACAAGGTCATTGCAAGTGTATGAGCCTATGATATGGCTTATATGAATTTGTTCATTGTTATTAATGCATTAGTTTATTTTCACTTTATTGAACATAAAACATATTGATAAAAGGTCTCATTGTTTATGGGCAAGATAAAAAGAAGATAATTTTGCAGGTGTTCGGGGTTGCAGATATATTTTTACATAACTTATAAATGTGTATGATCAATATTTTTATTTGTCAACCTTGTAGAATGTCCCAAATGTGTTGGATGGGAGAAAAATGAAAAACAGAAATTGATGCCAAGAGTTGTCAATCTAAGTTCTGCAATGGATCCTGTCAGGTATGATATAATATACAGGTAACATTGAAGTTCTACAGGTATTTTGTAAATGTTTACAGGTATTTTGTAAATTCTACTGGTATTTTGTAAATTTTCTATATATCTCAGGTGTGTAATATAGCACAGGTAACATGGAAATACTACAGGTATTTTACAAATCTTATCTGATGTGTTCATAATTCAGTTATGTGATTTTTTTATTATATATACTGGTAGATTATAATCAGTAGGTCTTGTTATATTTATACCATCTAGGTTACTTATATCAAGGGATGTAATTACTTGACTTTTGTCTATAATTTTTGTATTTTTAACTAATTTCTTTCAGATTATCAGAATCAGCTGTAGATTTGAATCTTAAGTTGATGAGATGGAGATTATTACCTGAACTAAATCTGGAGAAAGTAGCACAAACTAAATGCTTACTTCTAGGAGCCGGAACACTAGGATGTAATGTTGCCAGATGTCTTATGGTAGGTTCATGTTGACATGTTCTCTAAGCTGGAACACTAGGATGTAACATTGCCAGGTGTCTTATGGTAGGTTCATGTTGACATGTTCTATAAGCTGGAACACTAGGATGTTATGTTGCCAGGTATCTTATGGTAGGTTCATGTTGACATGTTCTATAAGCTGGAACACTAGGATGTAACATTGCCAGGTGTCTTATGGTAGGTTCATGTTGACATGTTCTATAAGCTGGAACTCTAGGATGTAGCGTTGCCAGGTGTCTTATGGTAGGTTCATGTTGACATGTTCTATAAGCTGGAACACTAGGAATTAACGTTGCCAGGTGTCTTATGGTAAGTTCATGCTGACCTTTCTAGGAGCTGGAACACTAGGATGTAACATTGCCAGGTGTTTTATGGTAGGTTCATGTTGACCTTTCTAGGAGCTGGAACACTAGGATGTAACGTTGCCAGGTGTCTTATGGTAGGTTCATGTTGTCCTGTTCTAGGAGCTGGATCTCTAGGATGTAGCGTTGCCAGGTGTCTTATGGTAGGTTCATGTTGATGTGTTCTATAGGATCTGAAACACAATTTAGAACTTGTGTATTGCGAAAATAAAGTCCCACGAAAATCTCTGAATTAACAGTATGTGTTTATGTAAAACTCTATCAGTCTGTCTATCTTTATCAAGTTCATCTCCAACAATATCTAAAAACAAAAAAAACATCTAGAAGCTCATCATTGTTTGTATTGATTTATGGCTTTTCACATAATTTCAGATAACTTTACTTATATTTTCTTAGGGCTGGGGAGTGAGAACAATTACCTTGGTGGACAATGGAAAGGTTTCCTACTCCAACCCTGTGAGACAGTCCTTATTTATGTTTGAGGATTGTTTACATGGAGGGAAGCCTAAAGCTGCAGCTGCAGCAGAATCATTGATGAAGATATTTCCTGGAGTTGTAAGTCAACTGTGATTTAAATCACAGTGTTTTTGGGGGTTTTTTTGGTTGGTTTTTAGCTGACCTGTCCCTCAGGTGAGCTATCACTATGGCCCAATGTCGCATCATTCAGTGTCAGCCATTCATCAATTAACTTTTCCAGTTAAACATTTTCTCAAGAACCACTTTAAAGATTTTCAACCAAATTTGCCAGATTGGAACTTTCACCTTAGAAGGGGATTTCAGTTTGCAGACAAAATGGGGCTACTGCCCATATGGACTCCAAAGGGGGTTAAAAAAGGGTCAAAACATGGTACATATATATAAGAATCTTCTCATGAATCAGTGATCAAATTTCTTTTAAATTTGATATAAATAATTTTTAAGTCAATATCTACAAATTGTGAATTGAAATCTTCATTAACAAACTTTAACTTGGTGCCTCAAATTGCATAAGGTATGGCTTTTATACAAATGAGTTATTAACTCAAAACTGATTGACTTTTTGTATACTAATAAAAAGATATTTGAGAAAGTTGTAAGAAATTATCTAAGGATTATTGTCACAAAGTCACAAGGTCACAGACACCTAAGTAAGCATAAAATATTAGTTGCATAATTGACCATATTTGAAAGGATGGGCACCTTAAAGTCTGGTAAACCTCTTGTTTTGTATAACCCTCCTTACTGATGAAGATATTTCCGGGAACTTTCCTGTAGAAACTGTAAGGGTTTTTGTATAGACCTAACAAGTTAACCTCATGGGTGAAGATAATTCAGTGCATTTATGAGTTTGAGTAAGTTAACCTCATGGGTGAAGATAATTCAGTGCATATATGAGTTTGAGTAAGAAGAAAAAAAAAGATTTAATTTATGCAAAAATTTCTCATTTTAAAGCTTGTGAAAATAATTATATTACAGGTAGCTGTATTATTATGTTACTTTTCATTAACCTTTTATATCATTATTTATTTTTAGAAAATATCTGATTATCAAGCCTAATATGTTGTTAGTATACTTATTGAATTTTGTACTTTTTTTTTTTACAGAATGCTGCTGGTGTAAATTTATCAATCCCAATGCCTGGTCATTCTGTGTCTGGTAAGAATTCCAACTAACCATACAAGACATTTCTGCAGTTTACTAATGACTGATTGGGGGAGGGCTTTCTAGATTCATTGTCACAAAGATTCTTTTCAAAGAGTACAAAGTCAATGCTATCATAATTATAAAATTTGTTAGATTCATAATCAGACCATTTATGTCCACTCTTTTTATCTTACAAATGATTGCATTATTTTGGTGATTTAACTACTGTATGCCTGGACAATTTTCACTCATATTGAATTTTAGCCATTTTTGCCCTTAGATTAGAGGGCAATTTTAAAATGAGAAGCGAAATTTTCAAATTTGTTAACTGAAAAATGTATAAAAATGCCATGGTGAATTAGGGTGAATTTAACATGTTTAAGATAGAGCAAATATGTTTTCTGGTGTAAAATAAGAAAAACAACCAGTTATACGGTATTAATTGATTACAATATTATCTTATCCATTTACATAAAAAATGTAGGTAATAGATCATTTTCAAGTTCTTATGTAAATTAGTTTTGGATCCGTTTTACTTGCGCCACTTCAACTTTGTTATGCTTAGCGATTTCCAGAATGTGTCTTTGCGTCGATCAAGAAATAAAATGCTTGATTTCATACAATACATCAAAATGTCGCAATATTTCATTTCTGGTGTAGAGTTCCGACATTAACCGCAATTTGTTTTTGACATAAATGGACTAGTGTCAATAATCTGGCCTTCAGATATAACTGCGTTTTATTTCTTAATCGACGGAAAGATACATGCCGGAAATCCCAAAGTATAACAAAACTGAATCAGTGCATGAAAAATCCGGATCCAAAAATGGACTACGTAAGAACTCGAAAATGATCTATTAAGTAAAAAAAAATTTAATTGTCTCACATTAGAAAGTATGATGTTATGTATGCTTCATGTATAGAAAATTAAATTATCTGGGTGATACAATGGTAAGTGCACTCGCTTTTCACCAAAAGTGACCTTGATTCCATCCTTGGGTTGGACAGGGAAGTCTGTGAGATGATACAACGGTCACTAGGTCACCTCCCTCAGTTATCAATCACTCCCCTCATCCAAACCTCAGAGATGATGAGACATTTATATTTATATTCTATATAAATTGATTTCAATCATTTGCCAATCATTGTAAGATAAATAAATCTTAAATTAAGATCACCAATATTACTGCAGTGAGTGGTGGTAATACACAAAAAATATTGTGTTTGGTCAGTCAGGCCCATTAGAATATAATCAAAATCAAAATCAGTCGTTCAAATATCAGTTATGTGTCTTATTGAATAGTATATCATTCTTTGAAGGCCCATGACTGTCGATTTACGCTCAGTAAGATTGTTAATTTTGTTTCAAATGGTAATATGCTTTGCAAAATGTTTATATAAAGTTATTATCTTCCCATTAATTACACTTCTGAGTAATTCTCTGTTTTCTAGTAATCTGAGATTGAAGATTAAAAAATGATTTTTACTCGTAACGACAATAAATATAAACGGAGTTGCGTAATATTCAAGGCAATCTCAGATGAATAAGTTCAACATACGAGTTATTGTCATCTCGTATCCATCACAACTCGTACCTAAGTGAATTGGTTGACTCGTACCCATGTTTTAGCTGACTCTTGCCCATCGATTAACTCATTCGTGCCAATAGCCCATTTGATTGTAGAATTATTTATAAAGGTATACATGTATTTACCAACAAGGTAATTACCATAATGCCGTTTGGTATTGAACTGACATACAACTATCTGTGGAAATGAATTGTATTCAGATGGCTGACAGAGGTATGTCCGATTCACAAAATGTGACAGATGGATTAACCTTAAAATTTTGATTATCTTGCAGATGATTCTACTCAAATTTTGGTTATGACAATTTTTATGGGAAAAAAACTTTATATTCCTCACTGGATACTCGTAGGTAGGATAATAAGAAAGAATGATTATTCTTGTCAGTGTAAATTTAATGTCGTTATTCTTTGTTACCTAAAATTTGAACGTGTCCAGGTCAAGAAATGTGGGAATTTTCAGTTTTTTATATAACAGGAGAGAAAATTGTCATGTCAATTAGTAGTTGTTTTTAGAGGAACCTTTAAGGAACATACTATGAGTAGGATTATCATTGTGCATTGTAAACTTCTTAAGTCATCAAAAGCGTCGTAATTTTCAAATGAAATTGCACTGCTTGCAAACAGCACACAATTGCCATATATATAGCTATAATTTCAGCCTACTAAAACATGCGTAACTTGTATGACATGATCATTATTAACTGTTGAATATTTATTTTTTTCTATTATGAAAATATGGTTGGGTTATTTTTCTATGGTAGAAAATCCAGGGTCATTTTTCTGTGGTGAAAAATATTACCATGCCTTTTCTAGATCCGTTAAAAAAAGTTATCTGGAAAATGGGTAATTTTTCTTACTGGTATTGGTCAATAGACCTTTTTAGAGTTGATTCTTTCTGTAACCGTTTGTCATAATAGTATGCAACTTTAGAGAACTTCCAGTTAAACATTCTATCTTAAATATATGACCTGGAATCTAGATACCATGCAGTGCTATATGTCAGATGTGAAAAGCAGCCTACAAGGAAGTGACGGCACTTGTAGTCGTTACAAGAAAGGATTCCAACATTTATCAACAATTGAATCCCAGGAGAAGATCTGAGACAAGATATCGTTGACTGTTAAACATTACGAAACTGGAAGTGATCATGCCTGACATTCTCTTGAGGTCACATTATATGAACAATAACTATTCCGACAAAACTGTGCGGAATGGAACAAACGGAAAAAGCATAATGGGTATTCATGATTTCTACATAAAAAAATGATCGAGCCGGGGTAGTTATTCTTTGTGCTTGAGAACTGTCATCAGTGTAACTATTATTGTGTACAAATTAGTAAAACGATGGATACGACTCTTCCAACTGTTTTGGTTACGAGTCAGTCAACTGTAGGCATGACTTAGCCAAAGAGGGTACGAGTTGAGATGGGCACGAATTGAGATGGGTCAGAGTTTACCAACATTCAACAAAGAGGTAAACATGTTGCCATACAGGTAGCAAACAAACAAAACACAAAAAACAGAAAAAAGAGAGATAGAATTGATAAAGATATTGTGCTGTATGTTTAGGAACAGAAACAGAGCGTTGAAATGCTCTGAGGAAGAAAATGAAGCTGAAAATAAATTAATAATTTGCCACCCTTCTTTGAATTTCCCCATAAGCAACCTCAATCTGTCACGGCTATTTATAAAATACTTCTGTTCAATTGTGGAGTCTCATACTGGTCGGAGAATACCAATACATTCTTTTGTTTTTATCTATTTAACTTGAAAGTGGTAAAAGTATATGTATAGAAATACAATATTTTTATTTAGAAAAATTATTAATTGCAGTTTTCGATGAAATACTTCCCATAATCTGACGTATATTCACGTTTGATAATGCTTTCTGTATCAATGTAACAGCAGTGAACGGTACACGTGCGATCACTAATTAGGGGTGTTTATATCACGTTTTTACCATTTTCTAATTAATTGCAGTGTATGTGTGCACTAGTTTTGATCAATATGTCTTTAAATTGTATAATGTGTGAATCGGAGAACTTTTTAGCTCACCTGGCTATGCCAGGGTGAGCTTTTGCAATCACTTTGCGTCCGTCGTACGTCCGTCCGTCGTTAACTCACTTTCAAAAATCTTCTCCTCTGAAACCACTGGGCCAAATTGAACCAAACTTGAACTGAGTCGTCACTAGGGTATTTAGTTTCAAATTTGTTATTTTCTATGTCGCAGGTCAAACAACATGGCCGCTGTTGCTAAAAATAGAACATAGGGGGTAAATTGCAGTTTTTGGCCAATAACTCCAAAACCATTACAGATATCAAAAATCTGAAATAGGGTAAAAGTGATCAGCTTGATGAGATCTACCTGCCATGCAATTTTGAAGAAAATCGGAAAACTCATCTCGGAGTATAGCCCTTTTTTTGTAAAATTTTCAAAATTTTGGCATTTTTAATTTTTTATTTCAAAAAATGTAGCAGATAGAGGTCAAGTGTAAATTGCAAAAATGTTCAGCATATCAAGATCTACCCACCCTGAAAATTTGAAGACAATCCAAAAACCTGTGTAGGAGTTATTGCCCTTTTTTTCACAGAATTTTTTCAATTTTTATGTTTTTTGTCTTCTAACTCCAAAACTATGATAGATAGAGGTCGAATGTAAATTGATAAAATGTTTGCCATGATGTGGCGACTTCAAAACCGGTGTTGAAAATTTTTTGTTGACCGCCATTTTCAAAATGGCCAACAAAAAAGGCGGGAAAATTCAACATTGTTTGATTTCAATGAAATTTGGTTTCCAAATAGATATTGATGTTGCGACTTCAAAACCGTTGTTGAAAATTGTTCCTTGACCGCCATTTTTAGCTCACCTGGCTTTTGGAATCACTTTGCGTCAACAAACATGGCTGCTATGGCGAGGCTTAGTTTAACATTGGATCCTATAGGAAAAATCATCTTCTCCTCTGAAACCACTGACACAAATTTAACCAAACTTTACAGGAATGATGTATGCAAGGTTCTTTACAAAGACTGCTCATTTTGTTCTGATCCGTCAAAAATCATGGCCACTAGAACGGGGCTTAGTTTAACATTATATAAGCCAAAAGAAGACTGCTGTGCTGCACACACTGCAAAGTTTTCGCAGAACCTTATTCATTCATTCATGAATCTGGTTCCTGACTTGGAAGAAGAACATTGGATCCTGTGGGAAAATTACATTTTCATCTTCTCCTCTGAAAACGCTGAAGCAAATATAACCAAACTTTAGAAGAATGATGTATTGAAGGTCCTTTACAAAGATTGCTCATTTCGTTCCGATCTGTCAAAACCATGGCCACCAGGGCTGGGCTTAGTTTATCATTGGACCCTATGGGAAAATCACATTTTCATTTTCTCCTCTGAAACCACTGAAGCAAATTCAACCAAACTTTACAGGATTTATGTATGGAAGGTCCTTTACAAAAATTGCTCGGTTCGTCTGATCTTCTCAAGCAAATAACCAGGTGAGCGATACAGGCTCTTGAGAGCCTCTTGTTATGATATTTCATGTAGTTCAATATAAGCCGGTCATGAACCTTTAAAAATTTCACTTTTAAAATCATTTTCATTCCTCCCCAAAATTTAGCATCAGGGGCCTGTTTTATCAAGAAGTCCTAAGTCCTAAGTCTTAAGTTATTTGATCTTGAGATGAAACTCAGGACTGTTTTATCAACACTTCCCTAACCCAAGTATTAAAGTATAAATGTATTTGTGTATTCTCAGATAAGAGATTGACAGGTTGGTTTATGAATACTTTTAACTGCTACATTTACAAAGATAAAAGACACATTCCAAAATAACTTAAGTCTATGCATTGCCTCTGGGGAGTTATAAAGACCTGACTTGATTTGATCATAAGTCACAAGTCCTAATTCATTTGTAAAATAGTCACAAGTCATAAGTTTGGTCCTAAGACTAATGACCTTTTGTAGAATGGGACCCAGGAGTAACATTTCCAAAATGTAAACCTAAAGGAAAACACTGTGTAAATAGTTTTACATTGTTTATGGTAGAATGAAATCAGTAGGTGAGGACAAATGAATGATGCAATAAAGAGAGAATCAAAATGACTTTAAACCAGTACAGTGGAACCTGTCTTGAGAGACCACTCTCATGAAAGACCACCTGTCTTATGACACCACATTGAAGAAACCACTCATTCAAATAATCCTTTATATAAAACCTCTTTTGAGGGATCACCTGTCTTGAGAGACACATTTCAGTGGTAGATTTGGTGGTCTCCCAAGACAGGTTTCACTGTAAATTGATTTGACAAAGGAATGCTCATTTAATATCAATATTCTACTTATACAGAGGGGGCACTGGAAAGCACAAAACAAGATGTCAAAAAATTAGATGACTTAATACAATCCCATGATGCCGTGTTTCTTCTTCTTGATACCAGAGAAAGTCGTTGGCTTCCCACTGTCATCGCTGCTGCCAAGAAAAAGGTCTGTTTTCTTATAAGGTCCCTAAGTTTGTAGTTACTTGATAAACAATCAATGCTCTCTGTTAGGAAGGTCATCTGCTGGTGTCATGTAATATGCCAATTACATCATGTAATGTTTACATAGGTGTAACTACCAGTATCATGTGATATGCCACCCACAGCATGCAGTATGTACATAGTAATAAATATCAGTATCATGTGACATGCCAGTCATGTCATGTAATGTTTACATTGGCGTAATCACATCATGTAATGTTAACATTGGCGTAATCACATCATGTAATGTTTACATTGGCATAATCACATCATGTAATGTTTACATTGGCATAATCACATCATGTAATGTTAACATTGGCATAATCACATCATGTAATGTTTACATTGGCGTAATCACATCATGTAATGTTAATATTGGCATAATCACATCATGTAATGTTTACATTGGCATAATCACATCATGTAATGTTAACATTGGCGTAATCACATCATGTAATGTTTACATTGGCGTAATCACATCATGTAATGTTAACATTGGCATAATCACATCATGTTATGTTTACATTGGCATAATCACATGTAATGTTGTAAATATCCACTGGTATATGTAGATATTTTTCACATGCTCTGATGATAATCTAAGGATAACTAGTCAACTTATCTTTGTATTTCTGAAATTAGTATTGTTTTGATTTCTGACATATACTTTTTTGGGTGTCTCAAATTTATGGGTGATGTGCCATGTTATCTTGGTAGACCTTTACTGTTAAGACACTCAAATGATACTTCTATTTATAGATTGTTATCTGTTCAGCACTTGGTTTTGACACATTCCTGGTGATGAGACACGGCTTAAAGACAGATGAAGAGACATCAAGTCAGACAACAGCATTGTCTCGTCACATGGTTATACCAGGTGATCAGCTCGGCTGTTACTTCTGTAATGATGTGGTTGCCCCCGGTAATGTAAGTATTTATACATTTCTTATGCTGATTACCTGATGCAGTTTTGTTTGTTTTGTAACATTCATATACAATGGCATAGCTCGCCCAAAGTCATGCATATTTAAAAATTGGCAAATGGTCTAAGGGCTGCTTCAAGGCACCATTGACTCCGGGACAGAGTCCTGGTGACATATGAGGGGGCAAAGCCCAGAAGCTAGAGCTATTCCGATCTTCATGATTTTGGTCACAAAATATCAAGTAGGAAAAGAAAAGGCACATTATTGTAGCAGACTAACAGTGTTAACAAAGTTTTGCTTAGATCTGAATCACTTCAAAGTAATAATGCTGTTACATAGTCATTTACATGAAACTTATGCACTTATATGCACTTATGCTTCACAATATTTTGTGTTTTCTTTAGCGTATTTGCATACAGGGTACTACGTTACTGAAACTCGACAGAAATCATTAAAATTATGTGAAGATATTACAAAACTTCATTGTGCAATATAAAAAAAGCCTTTCAGCAGTCAACAAGTTACCATAGTTACAATATGAAGCATAATTATATTTTTTAGTCCACCAGAGATCGTACTTTGGATCAGCAATGCACAGTATCTAGACCCGGTATGTCATACATGGCAAGTGCACTAGCATCTGAACTTCTGGTGTCTGTACTACAACATCCTAATGGGTAATATTTGTTTTTATCAGTGTTTTAACTTTTTATTGGAATTATGCGGGAGTGAAATAGAGAAATTTTATACCATCCAGGGACAACCATTGTACAGTGGGAAAATAACTAAGAATCATATTCGCTTTTTTCGAATTGTTGATAAATCCGTGAATTTAATAAAACTACATGTACAGTAAAACCTACTTTAGCGACCACCTGTGTATAAAGACTCCTTGGTCAGAAGGACTGTTTTTTCTGTCCCCAATAGTAACATTTGTGTGCAAATCAACCTCTATAGAAAGACCACCTCCCTATAAAGACTGGTTTTGTTGTGTCCCTAAGGGGGTATTTATATACAGGTTCCACTGTAATATGTTATGAGTTATCTTTGCAGGACCTGTTGTTATTTTGAGCCACATCCTATCTGCATTAAAAGGTCATAAGGTCAATACATTTTCTTTTTTGGCATAAACTTTTTTTTGGGTAATGATTTGATTAGTTGACCATAACTACAGCAAATAATCGGCAATTGGTCTAAGGGCCCCTCAAGACACATGTCATCATGCTGTTCATGTCGGCAATAAGCAATTGACATCTGGCAATATATATTAACATTCTTTTTTTTCATTGGTCATACAGAACACTGGCATCAGCAGACAGCAGCGCCCATGAAGAAAATGTTACAAAGGAGCTATCGTGCTCACTGGGCTTGGTACCTCACCAGGTAATATCTCAAATTGAAAGTAACACTAAAAAAATCTCCCAACTTTTCACTGGGTGTGGTATCTCACCAGTTAATATCTCAAATTGAAGGTAAAATTTAAAAATCTTCCAGCTTTCCACTAGTCAAAATGAGAGTAAAACTAAAAATATCCAAACCTTGCACTAAGTGTGGTATCTCACAGGGCGATATCTCAAATTAGAGTAGGAATAAAAAAATCTCCCAACTTTGCATTGGGCATGGTACCTCACCAGGTAATATCTCATATTGAGAGTAAAACTATCTTTGTATAAGTGGAGACATGCAGTATAATGTCATATGTTTATGAACAAATGTCATTTTCCCTGTTTCTTCTATGTAAAATTATTTTTTATTAAGTTATCCTCCTGGTTATGTTTTTCAACCAATTTCTATTAAATTTCATACTCTTATAGCTTAAAACCCACAAATTTTCTTCTCATAAATCACTGATTTTTCTGTGATACTAAATTTTCAAGATACAACATATTTTCTTCACAACAAGTATTGTCTTGGAGTGATTTACTAAGAACAAAAAAGGAAAAGATGTTGCAAAATTCACCAAGCAAGAATAAATATATTTAATTTCCTAATTTACAACCAGGTTCAAATAAATATGTTAGGAGGTCAATCTGTATGCATTTAAATATATTTAGTGAAATTTCTAAGAAAATAAGACTTAAAAATGAAGTCACTGGAAACTATCTCAAAAAGATAATTTTACATAGACAGTAATGAGAAAACGACATTTGTCATAAATTTATGAAATGATGGTGAAACAAGGATAAAACAAAATCTTTGTGTGTGTGATTGAGGTTCAGTAACCAGAACTACGTTTGTATCCTGAAACTGACACATTCTGTATATCTTACCTCATTGCGATAAGTCCATAGTACAAGTCATTTTTGTGGCACTTCACGTAAAGCAAGCTGCATTTTTGTACAAGTAGAGACGTACAACAATACAACAAAATCTTTGTGTTTGATCGAGATCTACTAACCCAAACTTCATTTGAATCCTGAAACTGACGCATTCTGTATATCTTGGTTTACCTCTGATATGATCCATTTCTTTGATGTATGTTTTCAGCATTCAGTAAGCAACCCGTTTCCTAAAAGTTGTATGAATGAGATTAGGTGGAAAATGAAATCAGTTTTGACTTTGGTATTTTTTAATACATGTCATGTAAAACAATGAAATAAGGAATCAAAATATCTATCTGAGAAATCCAATTATAGTAGAACTTTGATGAGTCGAAGTTCAAGGGACCAGCTAGAAAAGTTCGAAACATCGGGATTTCGACTCATGGATGGTACAAAAATGTAACTGAAAACCACACGTTTTTTAGTTTCACAGGTTCTATAAAGTATATATGACTGCTTCAAAAACATTTAAGACATAAACGGTCATTATAATTAATAATTAGTGCTAAATTTAACTTACTTTTCGTGACATTAAAACATTGAGTGTTTATGAGAAGGCAAAGAAATATGGGGCAATTTCATACACATGTCAATTTTGACTTCGAATTATATCTAGAAATTTTCGTTGTTTTTATAGAAATGGGCCCAAAAAATTATTCGAAACATCGAGAAATTCCACACATAAAAGTTTGAATTATAAAATGTTTATCAGTAGCTTTAAATAACAAAATTATTCGGGACTTTGTGAACAATTCGAAACATCGAGAAATTCAACTTATTGAAGTTTGACTCATCGAAGTTCTACTGTATCTATATTGTGTATTTCAGATCCGATGCTTTTTATCCCGATTTCACCAAGTTTTACCTGCCTGCAAAGCATTTGACAAATGTACTGCTTGTTCCAACATTGTAAGTATACTTCCAGTTGATCAAAATCTAGCAACCACAATGTGGACTAATTTTCCTGAAGCTTGTAAAACAATTTTGATATCAATTCTGTATACCTGGTTTTACCTCTCGTTATTTTCGCTCTTTTTCGACAGAAAACATTCGCCCCATCTTAAATTCGCCATAGATCTAAATATCCATAGTCTCATGGATGTTTGGCCAAACTTCAATTATCTAACTTGAAAATTTCGCTTCTTTTTTAAATTGGCCCTCTCATGTCAGGGAGAAAATGGCAAAAATTGGAATAGGAGCAAAAATTACCAGTTATACAGTATTCTTATGTCCGTGGCCTGAAAGGTCGGGGGGCATATAGTGTTTGGATCATCTGTCTGTCTGTCTGTTTGTCTGTCTGTAAATCCATCCTGCTAACATATATAGTTGAGACTGGGTGCTTTTGTGTTTCACAAACACATCTTGTTAAACATATCAAGTAAGGAGATTAATATCTTCGGAATATAGCTGTTGAGCGACACCACATTGAAGATAGTGGTGCAACTTCACAATTGTTTTTCCTCTCTATCTGTTAATATTAAGTTATCAACCCCTGAAGTCACATTTGGACCTGCCTATTTCAAAGAATGGTCAGGTACACTGTCAGAATTCAGGGGTGTATGATTTAGAATCAAATTTTTTAAATAATTTTACATGTAATATGAACTTGTTCACTTCAAGCTGGCCTGGCTCATTCGGTAGCGCGTTTTACTCTTGATCATGAGTTCGAGTCCAGCCAGCGACAGGTCAGATTCCTGTCCTTTAGATGAGACAGTAAAAACTGAGGTCCTGTGTCACAGTAGGTGTCGGCACATTAAAGAACCCTCACTGCTCAATGGCCATAAGTGCCGAGCATATGCCAAAATTTTAAGCCCTTCACCGGCATTCGGTGATGTCTCAATATGAATGAAAGATTCTTGAACAACAATATAACCAACCAACTTCTGAATTATGACAGAAGACCATACTATTTATTGATCTGGGTGAGTCTAAATGTGACCACAGGGGTTGATGAGTTAATAAGACACAATAAGTTGATTATCCTCTAATTGTTAGAGTTAATTATGTTATAGTAAGAAGATGATGGCTGAAGGAAGATATATGTTAACTAAGCAAAGGTTCCATTATCATTTTGCTATTTTGATTTTTTATAAATATGCTTGAGCTTGAAAGTAGATTTAGTGGATACAATAATAGGTGATATTTAACCCATTGCACCACTTGTGGTCGTATAGTGGTTGAACATTTGACTCACAAGTGGAAGGCCCCGGGTTTGATTCCCAGTACCACGTCGTACAAAAGACTTTTTTAAAAAGGTAGCAACTTTTTCTTTCACCAAAGGCTTGGCATACAAAGTCAAAGTCACAAATGTTTTGGACGAGACTTAAAACAGTGGTCCCATGTCACGGCAGGCGCAGCACGTAAAAGAACCCTCACTGCTTTCCTGTCAGTCAATAGCACGGGTCAAAATTTGGGCTGGCGACATCTGGTAAAAAATTCTTGGAGGGATGTAAAATAACAATTAAAAAGAGAATCGGGTCAGGTCTTTAAGACATTACCAAGACAGTGCGTAGACCAAAGCTATTTTTGTGTGCATCATAGTTTGTCTTTGTAAATGTAGCAGGTAAAAGTATTTATAAACTATCAAGGTATCATTTGAAAATGTGCAAAAACACCTTTAGACTTGGGTTAGGGTAGCCTTGATGAAATGGTCCTAAATGTTTGTTTTATGATCTATTCACTTAAGACTTACAACTTAGAACTTATTACCCTTTGATAATACAGGCCTCTGATGTTGTTCTTTGTGTTATATCATCCAGGTACCGACTTGATGAAGCTGCGAGATAAGATTTTGTGACTTTATTTTTCCAGGTGATAGAGACTTACAAGAGGGAGGGATTTTCCTTTTTACTGAAGGCATTTAATGAGCCAACATATTTAGAAGATTTGACGGGACTAACAAAAATGCACCAAGAAACAATGGATGCTGAGGTAATTTGACATCAAAATAATGACAAGACAAGCTGACACTGTTAAAATTAGAACAAATTAAACATGTTAATTAAATTATCAATTAATATACAGTGGAACCTGTCTTGAGAGACCAGCCCATCTGCCACTGAAATGTGGTGTCTCAATAGAGGTTTTACTTTAAGGTTTTTAAACCAAGTGGTCTTCAGAATGTGGTCTCAGAAGACAGGTGGTCTTTCATGAGAGTGGTCTATCAAGACAGGTTCCATTGTACATGATTTTTCTTTTAAACAAATGTCCGGTAACATGTGAACTAAAAAATTTTGAGTCACGCTTTTCCATCAGAGTAGACAAGTATTTACTTCAACATATCTGCCAACTATCCCAATTTGGGTGGAACAGTCCCGATTCTCGTATATAAATTCCGTGTTCCGGATTTGCACCATCCAGTTCTGCTTTCCATTTTCTTGTTTAGACACAGAATCTTACAAACGTTTGAACACAATATTGATATTCAAGCTTTGCCGTGAAACAGCGCGAGCATATGGCAATGGCGGACACATCTCTGCCGTTTCCAGTGACGCTGTATAAAAGATGGAGTCGCCCAAAAAGAGTGGATGCAGAAATTCAAGGACTCGTATTCAAGTCAATTTAATGGTGTCATAACAATATCGACACGAGGATGCAACTACGCATTTTGTACAATATGTCGTACAGACATTATTATTTGGTATGGTGGTTTCAACGCCATTCAAAAATACAAAAATACCGGGAAGCACAAAAATGCTGCTGTGTCAATAGAAGGAAGTCATCGGTTAAACAGTTATTTTTTTTACAAATAATGATGACATAACGAGAGCTGAAACTTTATTTTCAGAGTTTATAATTGAAGGACATTGTTGTTGTATCTGTTACATAGTCAGGATAGTCGGCATATTCTTCAATCTTTATGCAGAATGAAACAAGAATTTGGAAATGAAATATTGAAGTCATGAGCATGCTTTATATTCTCAGAAATGCTCTAGACAGTCTTCAAAAAAGCTGAATAGCCAGGATTTTTTTCGGGGGCTTCACACCCAGGTTCCGCAGCAGGGCTTCGCCCCAGCACCCTATTGGGGACCTGCAGCCCCTAAGCCCCCAGCTGATTGTTCCACTTTTCAATTGCTCAAAGTTGGCAGGTATGCTTCTGTACAGGAACCAGTCTAAAATTTCAGCTTTTGCACTTATAAGCTTAAATTTACCAATTTACACAGACACACCCTATGTGTGTAGACATTTGGTTTAAAATAAATTTATAGCTTCTCCTGTAATGGTACAGTTGAAACATTTTTTTTTTTTCTGAAAATTTTGTTTGTGAATCATTCATTTTGACTAGCAATAGACCTTTCCACAAAAACTGCGGTCCTACTAATCTCACCTGTGCACAAACACTTCCGAGCCATATCAAGAAGTTTTGTAACCAACACAGATCACACCCAATGAAATAGAAATTGTACACAGGACACAATTTGTCTTGGGTTCGAAATGTCTTGATACCACTTGGAATACTTTGTGTGCAGGTGAAATTAGTAGGACCACAGTTATCATAAAAAGGTCTATTGTATATTTTTGATGGTCAGTTTTTATGTATATTATCTTACATTATTGAAGTCTTATTTTTACACATTATTTTTAGGTGTGGGGCCTCAGTGATGACGAGGAGTGTAGTAGCATGGAGATGTCTTGACAGAATTCATCCTATGGGATCAGATCAATCTGTGATATCCATACAAACTATATAGAATATTCTCAGGTCAATGGAAACTGTCAAATTCATCAAACACTTGAGATACTTTCAAGTCATTAGAAATTTTGAGTCATCCAGACCAACTGTAGCATATTTGACATTATCTGCGAGGATCAAATAAAGCTCCGACATTAGTAACATTAAAACAATGCGTCCCCCAAAATTACGGCATTTACTCTACCAAACAGTTAAAGATATCAACACACATCCAGGTATCTTGTCAACAGTTTGGTTGAGCTGTTTTGGAATACAAGGCTGCACGACACTGTCATTGGCGACATCTTGTTGGGAGTTATTAATTTATCTGTTGTAGATGTACAATATTCTTAGCAAATAAATACATATATTACCAAGATTTGTTATTCTGTAATGGGAACTCTTTTTCAGTAGGTCTGTTGAGTGTCCTTTTCAATTTAAATGAACTTAAGTGATTCACATGTACAGTCAGCCCTCTTTATAATGCCCCTTGTTTTATTTGCAACCTTGTCTACACCGCAATTTTTGAAAGTCCACTTTTCCCTATAATTTCATTTAAGGTTTCCCTCAACCTTTTGCCATACCCCTTTGTAATGCCAAATTGGGGCTGAACAAATGGTGGCAGTATAACAAGGGAGCCGGCCTGGCTTGACTCTTGATCATGAGATCGAGTCAAGCTGATGTCAGGTTGGATTCCTGTCCTTCGGATGAGACACTAAAAACCAAGGTCCTGTGTCACAGTGGGTGTCAGCACGTTAAAGAACCCTCACTGCTCAATGGCCACAAGTGCCGAGCATAGGCCAAAATTTGAAGCCCTTCACCAGCATTGGTGACATCTCCATATGAGTTAAAGATTCTAGAGTGAGACGCTAAACAACAATACAAGTGTAACAAGGTTTTACTGTATAAATCAGTTTAACAAAGGTAAAACAATGACAGAATCCAATGAAAACTTTCAGATATTGGAGCTCATATGAAGACTCACAAAGCAAGATATTGACATGGATAAAAGATTCTTCACATAATATAAAGTGAGATCTTGACATTGTAGTGACACCTGGTGATATATTGATGTCAGTGGACAATACATCACCTGGCGAGATCCTGATACAGTGTACCTCTCTTGAAAGACCACCTGTCTTGTGAGACTAAATTCTGGAAACTGCTTTGTTAAACAATCTTTTAAATAAAACAAACCTCTATTGAGAGACACCATTTTATTGGCAGATGGTGTGGTCTCTCAATACAGATTCACCTGGTGATATATTGATATCTTGGGAGGCATTCTTCATCCATTGAGATATCCTGATATTAATGAGTAGTTCTACACATGGTGATATACCGGTATTGAAATGAGTGAAAGTCTCTTCACCTGGTGAGATCCTGATATATGTTGGTGATTTTACACCTGGTGAGATCCTGATATCATTAGGTAATTTTACACCTGGTAATATATTGATATTGGTGAAAATCTCTTCACCTGGTGAGATCTTATGGTGTAAAAAGTCGACAATGACCAACACAGTGAAATGATTGGAGAAAGTATAACGCAAACACAATTACTAGTAACAAATGTCTTGTTTTTTCATATTTGTTTAACACAAATTTTACTGTCATTACCTGTTTACAGATATCTTGGATTATGTTATCAGATGGATAATAAACATTACAGACGAATATAGAAGCAAATTTACACAAAATTAGAGAGCAAATTTGAGTTTTTGATATGGTTTACATACATAATAAAAACACATAATGTCTTGTACAAAAATTTGTAACCCTTTCATCCCAAGTAATTCAATGGTATACTATTTTCTCTAGTATTAACCAGTCTATTATGACCTGTTGGTGGGTGTGTTTGGGAGGGATAGGGTTAATAGAATAAAGAGGATACACCATTGCTTAATTGTGTCAAAGTTGTTAAAATTTGTATATTAATGATTGAGTATTTTTAAGTACAAACATATTTAATCCAGTAATTAGAACTATCTAATGTTATGAAAAGTCTATACAACTTTAGAATAAAGATACAGTAAAACCTCTTTACTATGCCACTCATTTCATTTGTCACCTCACTTTAAGCCACAAATTTTGAAAGTCCACTTTTTCAATTTCCCCTATAATTTCAGTTAAGGTTTGCCTCAACCTACAGCCAAACCCTTTATCATGCCAAATTTGGACTGAATAAATGGTGGCAGTATAACAAGGTATTACTGTATACTAACTCTAAACCAGATGGTTCAAGTTTTTATTTCAAGGGGATTACTGCTGTATACTAACTCTAAACCAGATGGTTCTAGTTTTTATTTCAAGGGGATTACTGTGTGCGAATGGCAATACATATCACAAAATATGGATAACTGTTCAACATTTGTTGATTATTTCATTAACTCATTAACCCCTGAAGACACATTTGGACTGGTCTAAGTCATTGATTTACAGAAGAGTCCATTGTCTATTAGGGGTTGATGAGTTACAAATGAGTAAATTTACAAAAATATTTTTGATTCCTTGTTAGTCATAAGAATAACTGATGACAAAAATCATAAAGGACTCCATTTGAAAAATTGCGAAAAATTTACTAAAAAGCAAGAAGTCTATAACATTGTACAAAACCATAATGGAAGAGCTGATGTAATTCATTTAAAGTTTTGAAGTTTTTCTGCAAATATGCATGTAAGTACTATGGGAATTTGTGAATATTGTGCTAAAAATAGATCAACAGGTATAAATTGTATCGCTAAGTAAAAAGACCAACCTATGTATGAGATACAAATGGCCTCTACGCGAGACTGTAGTGTCATAAGTTGTAAATGGCTGTTTGTGTGAAATAAAACACATATATATTACAGTCGAACCCGGATATATGAAATCAAAGGGGATGAATTTTTCTTTCAAATAAAAAGGTTTCAAAATAACCAGGTTATAATGATAATAAAGAAATCTGGCCTGGGAAGCAAAACCATTTCAAATCAAGTGGGATTTCAATGTTACAGGTTATATATAAGTGGGTTTGACTCTATATATATATATATATATATATATATATATATATATATATATATATATATATATATATATATATATATATATATATATATATATATATAAAAAAAATAAAAATGGGGTATTTATAAGATCAAAACTTTATATATGCATATGAATACTAGTATCAATGATCAAGCTCTATATAAAATGGCATGAAAAGCAAATATTGATACACCTTATACAGAATATGATTAACAAAGGATAACAAAAGATCTGCCTATAGTGTAACCAAGAGTTTTAAGTTGTACATTTCTCTGAACAACATCCAAGTTAAATTTCAATTTATTTTAGCAGCCATATATCATTTCTACAAATTAAAAGAATTGCTGTTACTGGGTGATACAGGTAACACTTGTTGTAAATTCAACATACTCTTATTAATTCTAACTTGGAAATACAGTGAATTTTTATTTCAATTTCTCTGACAGTTAATTTAAATTATTGTTAAAGAAAGACCAGAATGGTCATGTTAAGCAGGAGGCAACTGGTTATACCTGGCTAACTTTACCAAAATTCACAGAAATCATTTTAAAATCACTGAAAAAGAACTTCAAATTTCTCGTTGAAAAGAGTTGTTTCTTTTATCATAAAGTGAATTTGATTTTGGAAAATGATAAATAGCTGTTCAAGTGTTTTATACTGAAATCAATAACACTATTGATCCGAGGATTTCTGCTCTTTGGCACCATACATTTAGAAATAACTGAACATTACTATCAGTAGACGCAATATAACACCCAGACCTATAACAAAACATAACAACATGCCTGTCAAACACACTAGACCTATACACATTGCTATTTTGGAAAAATCTATAATTAGTCTTATGACAGCTAGGAAAACACTCTGGCATTAAAACTAGCAAGGATTCTATGAAACAAAAATTAAATCAATTTTATAGATCTATTTCAAACTTTTATGTATTACATTGATGTGTCCGTTTACATTTTTTTTTATAAATTATAATTCAAAATAGTTTTTGCAAAAGTGGACAATAACTCAAATTTTGGAATTTCCTTTACACAATTTAGACATGCTGAGATAGTAATGAAATATTTACTGTTGGTGAGAAAGTACTAACATACAACAATCTTAATGCTATAAATAGTTCACAATTTGACAGGAAAAAACACATGACAATTGTAATCAGTAAACTGAAGGGTAAACAAGCTGGATATATGGTAACCTATCACATTAATAAAGTGTGAGACAAGGGAACCACATCAATAAAGAGTGAGGTAAGGGTACCATATTAATGAAGAAAGAGACATGGGTACCATGTCAATGAACATTGAGGTATAGTTACCACATTAATGATAATGGCAGAGATTATCTATCAACATACATCAAAACCATAGATGATTAGAAGTTGTTGGGATCAAATATCTCAAGCAACATGTCTTTTTGAAATAAAAATGATCTTATCAAATTTTTGGTCCAACTTAAACTGAACTATCACACCAATGCAGTATCATGGGTGAAAAAAAGATTTTGTAGATATACCTGGTACAACATACGAACACTCCCATACTATCAAGACAAAGTTTATCTGGTACAGCATACGAACACTCCCATACTATCAAGACATACGAACACTCCCATACTATCAAGACAAAGTTTATCTGGTACAGCATACGAACACTCCCATACTATCAAGACATACGAACACTCCCATACTATCAAGACAAAGTTTATCTGGTACAACATACGAACACTCCCATACTATCAAGACAAAGTTTATCTGGTACAACATACGAACACTCCCATACTATCAAGACAAAGTTTATCTGGTACAGCATACGAACACTCCCATACTATCAAGACATACGAACACTCCCATACTATCAAGACAAAGTTTATCTGGTACAACATACGAACACTCCCATACTATCAAGACATACAAACACTCCCATACTATCAAGACATACGAACACCCCCATACTATCAAGACAAAGTTTATCTGGTACAACATACGAACACTCCCATACTATCAAGACAAAGTTTATCTGGTACAACATATGAACACTCCCATACTATCAAGACAAAGTTTATCTGGTACAACATACGAACACTCCCATACTATCAAGACAAAGTTTATCTGGTACAACATACGAACACTCCCATACTATCAAGACATACGAACACTCCCATACTATCAAGACAAAGTTTATCTGGTACAACATACAAACACTCCCATACTATCAAGACATACGAACACTCCCATACTATCAAGACATACGAACACTCCCATACTATCAAGACAAAGTTTATCTGGTACAACATACGAACACTCCCATACTATCAAGACAAAGTTTATATCTGTTTGGTAAAAAATAATTGGCTTAACAAGTTACATCAATTGCATGATGCTAAGCTTAAGTTGATTTGTAATAGTGAAATATTCATGCTCTAGAAACAAATAAATAAACACAAAATTGTCATTGGTATCATAAGAAAATTCTGCATCAAAAAGCATTCTATATCTTTGTTGGCCAAACCATGGATATATATTTATATACAAAAGATTAAAAGTAAAACCATATATAATTTGATAATAACACATATTGATAAAATTGCGATAAATACCTAAAAAAAATATTGAACAATCCAGTTGATACATTTTATTTGAAATAAGATAAAATTGGTAAATATGTATAAACATTTAGTAAAGCTATATTAAAGAAGTTAATTCTCTGAAACTTTAAATCTTGTAAGTTTTTATTAAAGAAAGGGTGTGTAACCAACTACATATCAGAAGTTTAGTACATATTTAAAAAAAAATGATATGAAATTGGAATATGGGGCAGCAGGTGGTCACCATATCAGGTACAGAGTTATCTGTGTAATTATAGAATTAATAAGATATTCCATTTACACGTTTTTACCTGTATAATACTACTATTGTAAGATATCTCATTGATTTGTTTATCTCTTTTAGGCTTGTTTTAATCAGTAAAGTGTATAATATTTAAATATTCAACACTACGTCACAAATATGGGGAGACAACTTGTAAGGAAGTATTTCCAAGGGCAATATTGGTGAAGTGTCTAAAATTTGTCAGACAAGTCTCACCAAAATCATTCCATTTCTTTTTATTTATATATAAAGTACTGACAGACTACAGGTCTGGAGACCATATCTTTGATATTAACATCCTTATAAAACTATATACAGTAAATTGAGCATCTGAATAAAACTTCATAAGACATGCAGAAGTACAGTAAAAAAATAAGATGGTATAATGAATGAAGCTATTATTTTGATTATCCTCACATACGATTACAAACCTTGATAAAACAATAGAGAACAGTACAGAAATACCTTTATAGAACAATAGAAAACAGTACAGAAATACCTTTATAGAACAATAGAAAACAGTACAGAAATACCTTTATAGAACAGAAAACAGTACAGAAATACCTTTATAGAACAGAAAACAGTACAGAAATACCTTTATAGAACAGAAAACAGTACAGATATACCTTTGTAGAACA
This sequence comes from Atrina japonica, assembly GCA_030159075.1. Classification (NCBI taxonomy): domain Eukaryota; kingdom Metazoa; phylum Mollusca; class Bivalvia; order Pterioida; family Pinnidae; genus Atrina; species Atrina japonica. The sequence goes on from BROG01000051.1 coordinate 1,538,191, forward strand.
ATAGAAAACGGTACAGAGTACAGAAATACTGTATCAAATGGTCCTAGACTTCAATACAAAACAATAAGTTTCCACAAAATATCTCAAATACTGATCTCATATATAGAAATATACAAACAACTGGCATTAGAAACATAGCAAGTTTTCACTGCACTCTAACATTTATTCTAAAAATGTAACAGAATGGAGATAAACTATCCATTTTCCCTGATAATGTTTTGCTATGAATGAATGATTTTAGTGTACACTTTCCTTTAAACTCTATATTGAAACATAAGAAATATTATAAACCTGGTGATAAATTTTGGAAGTTATGAAATTAGGGTTAGAGAGTAAGATCGATATACTGGTAAATAAAAGACATAATCCATATTTTAAATTATATAATGATGGGCTAGACTGGCAAAAATAACCGTTCTTGTTTTATTTTTTCATGTACAGTGCAACATCTGAATACCAATCAGTCTAAACACTGATCACTTCCTGATTCTTATCATGTTATCAAAGTCCAGATTTTTTCTTTTATTTTCTAGTACAAAATCAAATCAAATAAACCAATCCTTCTAAATTCCAAACACCGGTCCAATTTTTGTGACAGAAATGCAGTAATGGAATTTACTTAAAACAACTTCCAAATACTGACCTTACTTGTTTAAAAATACAGCTAACCAAGTCATGTGACGCTTTCATCAATAAAACTCCATATACATTTTTTAATAAGTGGTAAATAAGGGAACATAAATGAAAAATGAAGAGTGAATTTTTAAAAAAAAGTGACCAAAACCATACAAACAAGTAACGGTAAATATCAAAATCAGACAGGTCAGTATTGTCGAGATTTTATCCATGTTTAAAACTGGGAACAGAATTATTGACTATAACCAACTTCCAAGAACTGAACCCTCCACAAAAAAAACACAGAAAAAAAATATCCGATCCAGTGGAAATTTGGTTTGGGAAATTTCACTATATCTTGTTAATTTTGAATTTAATTTCACTATATAAAACATATGAAATTATATGTTTTCACATGCATGACATCAATATTTGCGTAAATAAGTACATTTTAAATCTAATTTTAAGACACTGATATAGGTAACAATACTCTAATTTTTGCTGTGTAAAACATAATTACAAAATAAGTGTACATTACATATTCGTAAATGGCAAACACAAGAAATAATCCACAGAAAGTTTAGAAACAAAGATGTACATATATTTCTCAGAAAATGTTACATCATCATATTTTTACAATATATACTGTACTGTGAGTACATTGTATCCGACACATACTCCAGACTTTAATGAACTGTTAATGATATCATATTCTAATTCATTTACATAAAGTGATGCGAGTAATCAAATTATAATGTTGTTAATTATTGTATATGAAATTCAAGACATAAACATGCCAGTTATACATTTACGATACAGACTTATAAGATGTATATGATTATGTACAAATATGATCTCAGTAATAAGATTGTCATGTACATTATGATACATTGAACCAAGATCCAATGTCAAAAAGTCCCTGGTGAAAAATGTTGAAATTTTGTGAAAAATGTTCAAAATATATATCAGGAAAATATAGGTATTCTTGAATCAAAGAGGAAACTTAACAAGCAACAAGGCATGTAATATGCCTTCCTTTACAGATTTTACTATCATTTCCAAGACCCATCCTTGTAAATGATTTGTCTGTGTTTGTGTCAGTGTTACTATTCAAATATTCACCAAGAATTTGTTACTTATACGGAGACCGGCTATAGGTGTAGTATCTTTGTATAGTGCAGAGATGGTCCTAAATTCATTCACCCCTAAAGACACAACTGGACTGGTCCAAGTCATTCATTTACAGAAGAGTCCATTTTTTACAGGGGTTGATGATTATAAATGATCATAACCAAAACTCCCATACTAAGTGGTCACGACAATGGTCTGCTTTTAAAATTATTAAACCACACTTAACAATGTTAACATGTTGGGGTTACCTATCAAACAAGAGCCAAATCAAAAACAAAACTGAATACATGTCAACAACAGCCTGGTAAATAAAGTTAATAAATGCTTAACAGTCATGTACTGGAGGTTTACTTGCCATCACCTTCCTTTCAACTTGATGAATACTAAGTCACACATAACTAAGATGTCTATCACGGTTTTGCCTACACCGTTGGATGTGTGAAACCCTAAACCATGCTTAACAATGATCACAATCAAGAGTTACCTGCCCTTACACATCTACCTGTGTCATCTCTTAACAATGATGTAATCAAGAGTATCTTCCATTTACATATTTATATAGGGCACTTATCTTGGCAGGAACAGAGCGACAAGTACCATTGCATCTGCACAGACTGTAACCATTCCAATGGGGACAGACTGGTTCCTGTTTAGAGTTGGGATCCTTTCCATGATTCAACAGTATAATTGTACCGGACACTTAAAAAACTTAAATTTATTACTCCAATTTTCAAAACCACCTATGTTTTCAAATAATGGCTCTAAAACTTATCAAAAACAGAAAATAATAAATTCTCAGAGTAAATAGTGCTTCTTTTACTGATAACAAAACTGTCAACTTGTCAGCCACATCTATGTTCGATTTCCATAACATTCAAACAACAAGGCGAATGCTGGTCTGTCCTTCACCAATGATAAGTGCCCATTTTCAACAAAGATACAAAAAGAGGCCACCATCAAGAACCTGTCTAATCATATTACACATATATCCCTGTAGTTAAAACTTTGTTTAATAATTCTACTGTTTACTGTAAGTTATATAATAATACCATGGTTAACCATTCACCCCTAAAGACACATTTGGACTGGTCTTAGTCACTAATTTACAGAAGAGTCCATTGTTTTTCAGGGATTGATGTTTTAAACACTTCCGTAATCATTCTAATTTGTAGATTTCAATTAAGCACTACATATATATGAGATGCTTATGATATTGCACAATGTCTCGCCCCTGAATATTGTATACCTGGACATTTTGGCCCCTGGTTATTTTTACCATTTCAGGACAGAAAACATATTCCATACATATTAAAGAGGATTTTGCTGTTTTCATATTAAAGGGGAAATAGCTGTGCTCACCAAAAATAATATTTCGCTAATTTTCTACTTTTGCTACTTGTATTTCATGTACATTAACATATAAGACCTATACACAGGCACAAAAATCTAAAATTCCTATATATTTTATGAAAATAATGTCAGGTCCAGTGTGGTATTCTATACAAATAGTAAGGTTGAGTTAATCAATTGCAAGTAGCCTAAATGGCTTGTCCATTATTTACTACAGCCCCATGCCTTAATTTTTTTAATTCACCCTCTCACTGAAGGGCGAGAATGGCGAAAGTTACTGGTAAACGGGGGCAAAAATTTCCAGGTATACATTAACTGTTTGTAGACTTCTAGTAAAATTTATTATTGTTTTGATGTACCAGGTATCACAGAGTTAGTTTCAAATCTCAACATCAAATGTTTAACACTACCAAAGATTCAATCAATTACTCTTCTACAAAACAAACACACAGGTCAATTTCAAATACATAGTCAAGTGTCATTATTAATCTATTACTATTTTATTTGCTGTTACCATGGTAATCACACTCTTCAGATCACCATACTGTTTTCTAGATGATCACCAAATTCATTTTCAGGTTCCTAAAGATGTGATCAAAACATACCATGGTAATTCCAAACTTGGTGGATATAATAGCTCAATTTTAGCATCTCTAACTCATTCACCCCTAAAGACAAATTTGGACTGGCCTAAGTCATTGATTTACAGCAGAGTCCATTGTTTTTCAGGGGCTAATGAGTTAAAAATTGTTTACACAAAAGTATTACTACAAACTGTTTAGAAAAAAACAGCATGTTATTTAAAATCATGTATGCTTTAACATGGATCCTAAAATAAAGACCATTATACATTGCAGCTTATTATACAGAGGGGTGTGAGGGGTGAGAGAACAGATACCATGTTCTTGTACACCACTAGGTTCTCTTGGCATCTAGTCTTCACAGGATGGCGCCTAAGCACCACTCCAGTTATTCAGCATCTGTACTTGTGAAACTAAAACCATGAAATACTTTCTGGTTCATTGTCTTCAGAAGATCTTTATCTGTTGGTGTCAACTGTGCTTTCTCCATTGTGAAGTCTTTGTCAAAGTTGGATATGTCATTTTCTGATTTCTGAAAATCACAGAAAATGAGAAAAAATATATAAATAAATAGAAAACATCACATACTGCTGCTTGATCTCTCTCTCTCTCTCTCACACATACACATACATTTCAGCCTGCTCAGCCAATCAGACTCAAGGATAAGCCAAAGATGAGTAAAATTTCATTGACCACAAACATCTGTGGCATATATCAAGATTAATGATACTTTGAAATGAGCGTTTGATATAAAAACAAAATGGGAGATAGTGATAAGGAGAATTTTATAGAGCAGGAAAAATGTTCATAATAACTGTGGTATTATTAAAACAGCAATGAATCAAATGAATTTGAGAATTGACTATAGATCTTCCAAAACAAATAAAAAAGAAACATCTGTAAAACACTGATTGTATATAGTTTGGGGCGCTCTGTAAGATAGATAATATATAAATGAAACAAAGACGTGTAAATGTGTATCAATTCACTAAAGTAACAGACGAAACATACTATTTTAGGCCTGAAGGGTGGTTCTAACTGCCGTCTTTCCATTTTCTCCCAGTCAATATTTTTGAAAAATGCTTGGGACTTAATTGGACCAGCTGGGCATTCTGGCATACCCATCCGTTCTTTGGGATTTCTGACAAAGAGCTGAAAGATACAAAGTAGGCATTAGTAATTATTGTGTACAAAAGTATACATTAGTTGTTGTTGTGTGCAGGTACTAAAAAGTCAACAAGAAGATATATTTTGTCACACAATGAATCATTCATGGCAACGCAATAGACCTTTTTTCAGTTGTTCTGGTTTGTCATATTAATAGTGCTTCAAAGAAAAATGCCAGCTGAATGTGCTTCCTGTTAAGCAGATTATTGTCAATATATATATGTATGTATGTGTGTATATATATATATATATATATATATATATATATATATATATATATATATATATATATATATATATATATATATACTGGCTCAGTCGGTAGCGCGCTCGACTCTGGATCGTGATGTCATGAGTTCGAGTCCCGCCGGCGGCAAGTTGGTTTCCTGTCTTTCGGATGAGACAGTAAAACCTAGAGGTCCAGTGTCACAGTAGGTGTAGGCATGTTAAAGAACACTCACTGCTCAATGGCCGTAAGTGTCGAGCATAGGCCAAAATTTGAAGCCCTTCACCGGCATTTGGTGACGTCTCCATATGAGTGAAATATTCTTGAGTGGGACATTAAACAACAATAAACAAACAAACAAACATATATATAAATATATATGTATATTCATATATTTACTATATATATATAGTTCATTTCCAGTGCAATATTGCTGTACAATAAAAATGATATAGGACATGTACAATAAACATGCAAAAATGAATACATGTAACCATGGGAATCGGGTCATATTCCTACACACTACCATACTAAAATCAGCTTAGGTTCCAGCAAGGCTCAAACCTGCACTGACCAGAGGTGAGAAGCTTCCTGGTTCAGAGTGATCAACTTTGGATAAATAATGAAATCAATAGTTGTGAAATTAAATATTATATATACTGTACAGTAAAACCTCTTTATAATGCCCCTCATTTCATTTTTCACCTCCCTTTATCGATAGTGATCGATGCATGTGCAATCATTGGTCTGGGGACTCACTATCAACTCCCTATGATATAGATTTATGTTGAACACTGTCTTTCGGCCAGCGAAGCTTTATTATTCTCGCATTCACATCATAAATCTATCCATTTCTCTAATTATTCAAGTTTTATTAGGCCTATATATCCCTGTTTCAGCTAGGCAAATGAACTGTCTCTCATTCACGCCATAAATCTATCCATTTCTCTAATTACCCACTTTGTTTCCAGTATTAAAAGGTTTTTATCGATGACTCCTATCATGACAAACCTCTGATTCAGACTGCCTTAAAAATAAATTTATAAAAAATATATAGTAACAAAGACTTGTTATACCTTAAAGGGGAAGTTTACCCCAGACAAATTTCCTAATGTTGACAGGTATGAGTATAATTTCGGATCATCAGTAATCATTTTACGCAGTCTATTAATTTATCATCGACAACTTTGACAAGTTGGTCTTAGTTTTATCAAAACCTGTGGTGAACACGCGAGATGAACGTACGCGTGTAAAACCGGGACGTTCCCGATAAAGCTATTGATGCAAAAGTTTGTGAAGTTTTGCTGCAGAAGTAAAACTAAAATGAGTTATGTTAATTTTGGATCAGATAAATAAAAACAAAAAAGTAGATGTACTATGAAAATGGTATTCTACACCAGTAATTATTTGGCATGTGCTTGAATTATAAAAACAAAAATGCCCTGATCTACTTCTCATCTAACCAGCGATATATAAAAGCTCAATATATATCGCGGATCTAACAATATAAAAGATTTCCATGATACTGGTTTCAATAATTTTATATCTCTGAATTAAATGTATAATTTTTAAGTATATCACGCGACATGTATCACATACGTCTTAGTTAAGCCTTTAGCTGGTTTTAGTAGTTTCAAAAGCTGCAGTAAACACTTGTGTTGGATGTACACATGTAAAACGAGTGACGTCCATAGTACCTAAATGATAAAACATTTGTGAAGTTTGGTTTTAGATTTCAACAAAAAATTGTTTCAAATAGACAAAATTTGTAGAAAACTGCAAAGTAAATGTCACAAGTCACCATTATTGCTGGGAACATGCTTAAGAAAAAACAAAATACCACGATATATTTGTTATCTTAAATTACATTTGTTGTATAAAGATATCATATTAATTGAAGGTTTTAATAATTTCATATATCTGAATATCATGTTGAATTTCAATTAAATTATTTTACACTGTCTATTTTATCACCCAAATATGTGACACGTAGGTCCAAGTTTCAGTCATTTCAAACGCCGTGGTAAACAAGCATGATGGATGTACTCGTGTAAAACCAGGAATGCTCTGGTAACACTGAGTGATAACAAAAAGTTAAAAAAATAAATAAAAGAGACTAAAATGGGGTAGCTCTATTTGATCTAATTGGAGATTAATTTGTATTTTAAACAGACAACTTTCTGTAATGTAGAAAACTGATTTGTCAATGACACACATCGTCAGTCATTGTTTAGTAAGTGCTCGACAGAAAAAAAACTACCCAATAAATAAATATTTTGTAGATAATAGCCATTAAAAGAAACATATTATATTGTACATCACTACTGTTGAACCCTTTTCTGATGTTCACTGTGTCATAATATATATATATATATATATATACCGTATTTGACCTAAAAAGGGCGTCGGGTGCAGGTAATTGGAGTACAGGGTGCCTTTATTTTGACATTTTTTCTTTCATGATGCACATTTTGATTACGTTGCAAAAAATGGTAAAATACTCCATTATGCAAAGTTATCTACAATGTATATAGCTGTTTGTACTGACTTAATTACTTTGTAATCCCACCTGATGTATTAATAGTGGAGGAAAAGAAACAATGTAGCAAAATTTGTTACTCACTGTCAAATCAAGATTTACTGTTTAAACTGCGAGATCAGGAAACGGGCATTACAAGTACGAGTGGTAGATATGCCTTATACCGATGCTTTATTGAAACCGACAATTTGAACAATTTCTTTGATTTAATGTGATCTCTGACATTCAAAGCGTAAAACTGGTATTATGCGAAATTTTGGTAATTGCGGACAGTTTAAATGACAGCAGTAGAAGTTTGAATGACAACACTTCACTTGAAATCCCAAACCCGAATTCAGTTTTATAAAGTTACGGAGTAAACAAATAATTGGTCAAGTTTCATGTTTCTTTGTAGAAAAAATTTCTGTAAGTATTATTTTTTCGATAGTGAATACAATTTAAGTGACAGGTATTTAACAAATGAAAAAAAACCATAACTATGACTGGTCTCATTTCGTTTGTTGATGAACGTCAATGGCGACCTCCTTGCATTAAAGAAATCACCGATAGAATCCAAAGTATTGCTTACAGCGTAGTTAAAAGGTGTTCTTTTGCAATTTTGAGGGTATACTTGATATTTATTGCACCAAAAAGAAAAAAGTATGATGATGTCGGGTAGTAACCTAAACTAAAAATAAAAAGGTAAAAAAATTTTCAAACAGTCAATAGATCTACATGAAAAATATATCCAGGGGCGCCCTTATTAGAGCAGGTGCCAATTTCAAGGACAAATACGGAGTATATATATATATGTGTGTGTGTGTGTGTGTGTGTGTGTGTGTGTGTGTATGTGTGTGTCCTGGTATGCAGTACAGATGGCAGATTTGATATGCAGCCTCCAGGAAAGTGAAAACACTTGTCATCTTAATAAGAAAAAAAAAACTATCTAAATGTTTTACCCCTGAGATGAACTGAAACAAGATATCACTGAATTACAAAACCAGAAGTGACCGTGCCCACATTTCTGTTGAAGTCACATGATCTGAGTATACACTATTTGGACATAACTGAACGGAATGGAACAACTAGAAAAAGGTCTACTGGCAAACATTACTACATTTTCAGCACTTAATATCACTTTTTATCTCCTTAAATGAAATCTTTTACTAATAATTTTTACACTGACAAAACAAAATAAATTTTTCAATCTCTAACCTAAAGAATCACATTGTATATTACAGTAATTTGTATTTACCACCGTGTTTAAGTTCATCAGTATACAGGTTGTTCCAGAGACACTACTAAAAGCACCTTTAATATGAAGAGTTCCACTAGTGAAAGTAAGACATATTAAATTTTCTTACCAAACTAAGAATTGAAGCTGCTTCCTTTGGAAGCCATCTTGGATAGTGCGGCGTGTCATTTAAGATGGAATGGAAGAGATCATCTTCATCATCACCATGGAATGGTGACTGGCCAATCATCATTTCATATAAAAGCACTCCAAATGACCACCAGTCAACTGACGAATTGTACTTCCATCCTTTTAAAATCTAGAACAGAAAATCGCAATTCAAAGCTAAAAATTTATACAATTTATAGTGATCAAAACAGTTTCCCACTAATTAACTCCAGAATTATCTCCCCATTTCTGATGGGATTATTCACCCCCCCCCCCAATATCTAAATGGAATGCTCTTTTCTATTGTTTAAGACCAGTCTATTATGGCCTGTAGGATTGACAGGGTTCAATGATAATTATTCATCACAATACATTTACAAGAAATTAACTTTCAAGTGACTGTATGAAGTTGCTTCAACTTACAATTTGCTCGACAGTTTTAAAGGCATACAAGCTGTCAAATGGAATTATTTGTTTGTACTGCAAGTTTCAAATATTTGATGTTTTATACAAACAAAATGTTCTTTAAAAAAATCCAAGGTGGCAAAAACCTTGTCATAATGTCTTAATTTGTGAAAGGAAATAGATTGTGAACAATATCCGAGTTAACATTGGATATTCTTTCATGGACGCAAGGAATATCAATTGTCGGCATTTTTCATTAATTCTAGGCAGAATATGCATGACATGTTAAAAATTTCAAAATGTTATGGTAGAACTGAACAACTTGAATTTATTTGATGACAAATGTCTTGCTGATAAATCTATTATCCAGTAACTGAAAATATTTTGCCATTTTTGACAGTGATGATATTATAAACTGGAACTGTCACCAGTGTTCAATCTAGGACCATGAACAAGGGGGCCAGACGGGCCCATGCTATTAAAATCAGGGGGCCATTTTCAAAAAGAAGGGGCCATAACATATAAAGAAAAACTGACCAGTTGTGATGAGTTTAGAGTTTACTGTAACCATCATAACTGTCCATGTACATTGTTCACCAATATACAAAAATTGGTACACCCTGTAGTGAAGGGATTTACTTTTTAAAATTTTGTGCATACACTACAGTTCACGATACAAGATTTATCATCATAAGTCAACCACTTTTTCGTTCATCGTGTAACCACTGATTTTGAAACTTTCGTTTCTGATTCTCAGAGACAGACTTCATGATGAGCTTGGGTTGTTTTGAATATCATTTCGAGTTTTTTTAGAACTCTGGGTGACTGAGAAAAAGTCCGAAATTCTCTTTGTGTTTTTAAATTTTGACAGAGAGAAAAACGTCGTCTGCACATGGACGCAGCACATAATACGCTTGACAGGATATAGCAGACCTTAAGCGTTTGGCAGACTCTGACACTGAAGCCTCGTTTTAACTAATAACACAGCAGTTACTTCCGGCTATGTAGTTTGCTCAAGACTATCCATAACCCAAATAATTCAGTCGTTATATTCCGTTCATTTGGATCACTGCATTAACCTTGCGTAGTATGGAGATAATCGGAAACGGAGCGGGCTTGAATTATTCGTGTTAGACTAACCACGATGTTACATTTCAAGGTATTATTTCAGGTTATACGCGGACATTTAACTGAAATAAAGTTATCACTGGGAAGCTTAGCATTGCGCTCGAGTGGCCCATCATTTTATTTTAATTGCGCCATGTCTGATTTCAGCGGGCCATTGACGCAATGGCGCGGCCTAGATTGAACACTGTGTCACTAAGGAGGTGACAAGATTCCTAGAATTGCAGCAAGATTTTAGAGAGCTAAATTGTTAAAAGCATAATGAAGTATTACTGATCATCAAAACAAAATGATTTCTGAAAAATCCAAATATCTTTTTATAAATAATTATAATAAAGTCTATTCAGGTCAAATGACTACACAAGTATAGCTAATTTACTTCTTTTACATAGGCAAACCAAGATTTGCATTGATCACATATTATCACATATTATCATTTCAATGGAGTGCACACATGTCAGAGTGTGTAATTGTGATATTTTAAAATCTGCGAGGGAATCTTCTCGCAATTTTACATGTTTATTAATTCATCGCTTTTAATTAGGAATCTACAGCATACATGAGCACTGGAATATCCAAACAGAAAACAGCAGATTTCGTTACCTCTGGTGCTATGTAATCTGGGGTGCCACAAAATGTTGTAGCTTTCTTTTCATCAAATACGTTGAGTTTGCACATGCCAAAATCTGCCACTTTGATATGTCCATCTTTATCCAACATGACATTGTCTAACTTTAAGTCTCTGAAAGGGGAGAAATAATTTAGTTATCATTATTAGCCAGTGTCAGTTAAGATTAAAATGTAAACGATTCACAATGAAGATAAAACAAGGTGTTGTACACTGGACATTTCTGTATAACAGATTGTGGAAATTTATAAATAATGATTATAGAAGTTCTAAAATATCCAAAAATAGTTTGAGTACATAACAGTATTCAAATCTTGTGTACCATACACCAGGTTTTTTTCTATTTTTTGTTAGGAACAACATAAAATTGACTCAATATTTTGATGTGAAAGAAATAAAAATTTTGATATGTTTTCTCCTAGATTTAGAGATGCTAGTGGCTTAATGGGAAAATTCCTGAAATTACTAACTGAGCCAATATGGGCTGGGATCTTTCAAGACTGGTTCAATTGTACAGATACCTATACCATAAAAATGATCAACGTTAAGCTTGATCATTTTCTGACCTATGTGGTGCAGGTCACTTACTGAATACAGTTGTATATAAAAGATTATCCTCTGATATAGGTGTGTTTATATCTATTCTCTGAGTAATCAACGAAGGTGGCCAGCCGAAGGTGGCCAGCCGAACGCTGCGCGGTGAAAAAATAAATCACAGGGTCTGTTGACGCCTGGTGCTAAAGTCAAGTATTTGCCTTGTGAGCTTGAAATAAAGAACATAGTCTAAATGTATTTGCAACAATTAATAATGGAATTTATACTAAAACTTTAAATTAGCCTACAAAATTTGAAGCTGTTTCCTGCCATATTCTGATCAACGAAAGAAAAAAAATAATTTCTCCGACAAACCAGAAAACGAGTTGGTGAGAACTGGTCACTGGTACCTGTTCAAAGAGTTGTGTTGATGGATTAAAAAAGACCCCAATTAATTGGCAAATCTTTTTGGGTTTTGGGCTAAATTAATCCATTTTGTTTGGTATTGGTTGTTTTAGTAGATACCTATATATTTACAGGTTCGAGTGTGCGGTGGACACCAAGACACACTTATTCATGTGCAACTTTGTCTGTTAGTCATGTAATGAACCTCGCACCAAGTTCATCATTTAACACTTTGTGTGATAAATAGAATTTCTTAGTTTTATTCTTCTTTAAAATTTCCAATCAGAAAACGAGAATTTAGCTTAGAACTGATTGCAGGAACATGTTTTTCTGCCATCTTGTTCCACAAAATGAGTAGTTTTTACGTAGGTCGATATTTTTTTTCTCCAAAGTTGTGACCTAAAAAATCGACCTTTAAAAAAAATAGTGAAATATAACTTGTATCTGCAATTCCTCATTTTAACTGTTCAAAATTGGGTAATTTGGGGCTACTCCAAACACCCATTAATTTACACTTAATAGGACTATTTGTTTGTGTAATTGCACTGTGTTTTAAGTGACAAAATAATGATACCAAGTTACAATATCATTGGGATTCAGGTTCAGAAACTGCGTAATAAAAAATACATCGTTTACATTATATTTATACCGGACAGTTTATACTTTTGAATGATTCCCTTATCTCGGCACCCCACTGTGAAGTTGAAGTTTCATTCTTTCACTTTCAGGACACTACAAGCTTTGTTCACTGGAACGTGACCTTCATGACAAGTGCGGGGCAGTCTTTGAAGTTCTGTTTTGGAAAAAGTGTTACATGTTAATTGAACTAAACCTTGACAAATTGTTTGACATCAGCAGCATAATAATTTAGTGTAAGATAAACATGGAAGGATTTGGGTAAACTTAAAGAATTTAATGATGATTTCATAATTGCGATGCTTGTATACATAATTACACAAGTAATATAAGTGATGTTTTTTTTTTTGATTAAAATGCTTTTTTCACTCCTATTTAATACTTAGCTAGCCGATCACTCTGATGTTTTATCAAGATCTTTTTAGCACAGTTATTAAACATAAACGATTTTTTGTGTTCTCCCATCATGTTTCCATCCAGCCGACATCGACCTGTAGTAATCTATTACTTAATCCTGGTGTTTTGCCATAATTTCGACCTATCATATCGACTATAGGCCATAAAATACGGTATCCAGGGTGCTTCATAATTTCTCACACTTATTAAAAACATCCAGATGATTAAGACAACTATAGTAAAAAAAAAGAAAAAAAAAACGAGAGGCCAAATGGGCCTTAACAGTCACCTGAGAACAATTTCCTGTCAAGTTTGGTTGGTTAAAATTTGTCCACTGGTTCTTGAGAAAGTCAAAAATGTCTAACAAAAAAAACCAAAAATCATATTTTTTGTTTAATTAGGTGTCTGTGAACTTGACCTTTGATCATTTTGTTAAAATGATTCTTATATAATCCCTAGCAACTTGCTGATTTATCTTTGTATACAAAAAATCAATCAGTTTTGAGTTATTAAGCCATTTGTATACAACTGTATCCTGTGTTATTCAAGCGCCACCTAGTGAACTGTTTATTGACAGAATCCATTTTCAAAACATCAGAAATCCAATTAAAGGGAGATAACGACCATAAGCGAGGACCTGACAATTTCAGCCTTGTTAACTTTTTTATAGATCTTTGCTTGCTAAACATTTCTGCTTCTTTTAATTTTACTCTAGCTATTATACTTTTCAAAATAAATGTCAATAAACATCCAAAAACATGAAAAATCAGTCTAAATGGAGAAATAACTCCCATAAGGGACACCTGATAATTTCAGCCCAAATGACTTTTTGTAGATCTTTGCATGCTGAACAATTTTCCTTCTTTCACTTTAACTCTAGCTTTATACTTTTCAAGAATATGTCAATAAACATCCAAAACATGAAAAATCAACATAAAAGGGGAAATAACTCTCATAAGGGGTGACCTGACAATTTCGGCCCTTTGACTTTTTTGTAGATCTTTGCGTGCTGAACAATTTTGCTTCTTTCACTTTTACTCTAGCTATTATACTTTTCAAGATAATGTGAAAAAACATTCAAAAACATGAAAAATCCACTTAATAGGGGAAATAATTCCCATAAGGGGTGACCCAACAATTTTGGCCCAAATGACTTTTTAGTAGATCTTTGCGTGCTGATCATTTTTTGCTACGTTCACTTTTACTCTAGCTATTATACTTTTCAAGATAATGTCAATAAACATCCAAAAACATGAAAAATCAACTTAAAAGGGGAAATAACTGCCATAAGGGATGATCTGACAATTTCAGTCCTATTGACCTTTTTGTAGATGTGAACATTTTTGCTTCTTCACTTTCTCTTTATCTACTATACTTTTCAAGATAATGTCAAAAACATCAAAAAACTGAAAAATCCACGTAGAAAGGGAAATAACTCACATAAGAGGTGACCTGCCAATTTCAGCCCTATTGACTATTTTGTAGGTTTTTTTTTTACTTCTTTCACTTTCTATCTATTATTCTTTTCAAGATAATGTCAAAAAACATCTAAAACATGAAAAAATCCACTTAAAAGGGGAAATAACTCCCATAAGGGGTGATCTGACTATTTTTGTCCAAATGACTTTTTGGTAGATCTTTGCATGCTGAACATTTTTGCTTCTTTTACTCTACCTATTATACTTTTCAAGATAATGTCAAAAAACTTCCAAAAACATGAAAAATCAAGTTAAAAGGGGAAATAACTCACATAAGGGTTGACCCGACAATTTCCACCAAAATGAAATATTTGTAGATTTCTGCAAGCCATTCATTTTAAGGTAAAGGTTTTTTTCTCTAGCTTTAATAATTTTGAAGATACATGCATTAAATAAAAAATATCTGCTGACTCATATTATACAATACTATATTTAGCCATGACAGCCATATCTGGTCCTAGCCCCTTTTCATCTGCAAACTTTATGTGGCTTTTTACATGGTTTTACTTCCTATCAAGTTTGGTTCAAATTAGCCCAATGGCTCTGGAGATGTAGTAAAAAATGTCTAAAATTTTACAAAAAAACCTTACATTTTCCATTTACTTAGGTGCCTGTGACCTTGACCTTTGACCATGAAATTCTGTCAAAATGACCTTAGATAATTCCTAACAAGTTTCTCATATATCTTTGTATACAAAAAGTTGATCAGTTTTGAGTTATTAAATTATTTGTAATACAATTGTACCGTGTCACTGAAGCGCCCCCTAGTGCCTTATTTATGGACAGATGTACCAAGTTTTGGTCCTTTTTGGCCCCTCTTGAGGCCCCTACGGGTCCTAGCCCCTTTTCATTCGCAAACTTTATGCACCTTCATATGGGGATGCTATATATCAAGTTCAGTTAAAATTGGCCCACTGGTTCTTGAGAAGAAGTCGAAAATGTGTAAAACACAACGAACAACAACAGACAAAAGATTATCGCAATAGGTCAGTCACCCTGAGCCTTTGGCTCAGATGACCTAAAAAAGAGAACCTGAAGACGTACAATTTTTTTTGGAAATCGGCAGAAATACATCGGAAATTGTACAAATTATTAAGTGAAATTGTAAGATGTATTTTTAATGTTAAAATCGTTAAGGGTTCACATCTCTGCATTTTATCAGTGACCTACCTGTACACAATCCCTCGAGTATGTAAAAATTGAAGACCACACAAGATTTCTGCTGCATAAAATCTGTAAGACACATTTGTATGTTACATTAAGATGTGTATACAATAGAATTCTAAAAACCAATTTCAAAAAACAATATAAAAATCTGAAGCTGAAACAGGTTAAAAAACTACAATGTTCACTTAAAGTTGGATTTAATTCTCAGAGAAACAAGGTATTACTGAAAGATTAAACTTATAGTGGTTTAGACCTTGATATTCCTGACTTGTAGAAAAAAGTACATGGGATCCACTAGAACTCTGTCTAAAACAAATGCTCTGTAGATCAACTAGATCTATATCTGTAAAACAAGGGGCCCAAGAGGGCCTCAATCGCTCACCTGAGAACCATCTACAAATATGAAAAGAAGACCAAGAAGAATATGTACATGTAAGCTGGTCTGGCCAAGAAACATAAATATTGCAGTTTTAAGAAATTTATAAAAATATCTAAAAATTACATTTCAAAAAAATTCTTGCTCAAAAACATTTCTTCACCTAACTACAGGTAAAAACATTTTAAATGAATGCATCAATGTGAATGAAAGGGGATATAATTGAGGAAATCATGCAAAAATGAATGAAAATGACAGTCTAAAAAGACCTAAAAAAACACATCAAAAATTAACATTCTGATTTCTATGAAAAATACAAACTTGAATCATACATCCATGTAGATCACTAAGAAAAAATCAATTTTTCAATTCATGCAAAGGTTCTGGAGAAGAAGATTTTTGCAGAGGGGTACCTTTTGGGACCTATTCTGCCCAACCCCGGATCCACCCCTGGGTCAATCTGGCTGAAAACTTGGTAAAGGACCTTGAGCACTTGCTTCCTGTCAAGTTTCGTCAAAATTCCTAAATTGGTTTCAGAGAAGAAATTGAAAATATAAAAAGTTTATGGATGGACGGAAGCCAGACGACCGACTGGGGAGTGATCACAATAGCTCAGGTGAGCTAAGAAAGCTCCGTAGATCCACTAGAACTCTATCTGTAACAAAAGCTCTGTATCTGTAGATCTGCTGACAGAACTAATTATGACTTACAGAGATCTTGGTATGTCAAACTTCCCTGAAACCTGTATATGGAACATCAGATCACCTCCATTTAAGTACTCCATTACAAAGAACAAATGGCTCTACAAATATAACAACATAGATTAGCTGTATTACAGATTTTATAAATCAAGATATAAGTATTTGTATAAATCATAATCATATCTGTAACCAGAACTACAGTGGAACCTGTCCTGAGAGACCACCTGTATTGAAATACCACATTCAATGACCCACTCTGATTAATATCCTATACATTATTAAACCCTTTTTCAAGAACCAGCTGACTTTTAGAATCACAATTCCTTGGCAGATGTGGTGTTCTGACAGGTTCCATTGTATGTACATTATTATATATAGATTCCTGTAATAACATAATCATTACCGTTGTTTGAAATGGGCTAGTCCAAATCTGGATACAGGAGTCATTGAGTCTTCTCTAACCTGTACAGGTTTGAGCCCTCTATCAACTTAGGCTGAATATGTCAGAAAGTTGGCCATTTTACTTGGGGAAGGTTCATGGTCTTTCATCAGATTCTCTGTTACCAGATTTAAAACTTTAAAAAGTGGCTGCCATTGTATAAACTATACATTGTTTAGCTTGGCACCAAACACCATTAAGCATGAAACCATTTAAGGTGATATGGTGGAATTGCAAAGCAATACATCTACAGTTTGAGAGTCAAGATCAAAGGTCAACGTCAACTTCTGTTGTGAAGTTACAAGTGGTACTCTAAACAGTTTTCTCACAGATGAGCTAAAGGCAACAGATAAACCCAAATCAAAGATAAATGTTTTGTTTGTTGTTTTACATCACGTCAAGAATTTTTCACTTATATGGAGATGTCAACAGCTTTAGGTGAAGTGCCACAAATTTTGGCCTGTGCTATGGACTGACACCAATGCAGTGAGGGTTCTTTCACATGCCATATCTTCACAGGACCTCCATTTTAAGTCTCATCCAAAAAACCTGCAACTTTCACTTCGTATGCACAACTGGTGAAGGAACAGTCACAACCATTTTTTAAGTTTTAGGTATGACCCGGTCCAGGAATTGAACCTGGGTCTTTCACTTACGAGTCAAATGCTCTAACACTATACCACTGCAAGTGGTCTAGACAGACGAAAGGATGGGCAGACAGATATCACCATTTCATAAACAGATATTTGTTTTACAATCTGCCCAACAAAAACAAACAAAATGTGAACTTACTGGACTTTGAAATGTACTGTGAAGATGAGTTAGACCTCCATTTTAAGTCTCATCCAAAAAACCTGCAACTTTCACTTCGTATGCACAACTGGTGAAGGAACAGTCACAACCATTTTTTAAGTTTTAGGTATGACCCGGTCCAGGAATTGAACCTGGGTCTTTCACTTACGAGTCAAATGCTCTAACACTATACCACTGCAAGTGGTCTAGACAGACGAAAGGATGGGCAGACAGATATCACCATTTCATAAACAGATATTTGTTTTACAATCTGCCCAACAAAAACAAACAAAATGTGAACTTACTGGACTTTGAAATGTACTGTGAAGATGAGTTAGATATGGATGCTGGCAGCCTAATGCAAGCACCTGCTTCTCAATCATTGTACACTCAACATCATCATCTTCTAACACTACCTCTTTCTTGAGGGCTTTAATTGCATAATATTTATTTTTGCCTTTTTGCTCTGCTAACATCACCTGCAAGTAAATATCATTTTTAAGTTAAATGGAATAGTTTGATACTTGTATTGTGTAGTTCAAAAATGATGCTTATATAGGGAGCCTATGGGATAATCATTGTGTCAAATAGTATGACTGGTGTAAAATTCAAGCTTCACATTTGAATACATTCCAAAAGTACTACTGCAATCAACAGACAATCGCAAAAGTGAGTTAGACTGTGTAGTCTTAATAGTTGTAATTTGTTTAATAAAAGTTTACTTAAATGTAAAAATGTACAGTAAAACCTCTTTTTAATGCCCGCATTTCATTTGCAACCTCAATCAATGCTACAATTTTTGAAATTCCACTTTTCCAATTTTCCCTATCATTTCATATAAGGTTTTTCTCAAAAGGGAAAACCCCTTTGTAATGCCAAATTTTGGACTGAACAAATGGTGACAGTAAAACAAGGTTTAACAGTAAAGAGTTTGTCAATCAGCTTGATCATGTAAATAATATATAAAATTTTACTGATTAAAAATAGTAAATTACTTTAATTCCCATTGTTATAGAAACTTAAAAGGACTAAAAAATCTTTGTTCTAGGTTACAAAATGAAGACAATTTGTTCACTTTGAGTCAATAGCCTTTTAATTTTGAGTGTTGATGAATACCGCGATGATTTATCAGTATTGAACTATTTATTCTGACTTATCATAATTTCATCACAAAGGTAGGATTATGCTCTCTAGTCTTCCATAACTACCACTAGATCACTTCCAGGAACAAAATTCTTCACAGTGAATTTACAGGACTTTATATCCCGATATTTCCATTCTCAGATTATTCATCATTATATAAATATTACATTCATGAGAGGGTGATATTGCATATTTTCACCCCGAGGAAGCATTGTTGACTGAGGCAAAGACAGATATCTGTAACATAGCAGATATTGTCTGCTTACAGACATCAGCAGTTGAACTGATGACATATTACGATGAAAAATATAAAATTTACATATCAAAGTTGCCATTTCGTAAACTGTTTAAAAGTTACCTTTCCAAAACTGCCTTTTCCCAAAACTTTGAGGAATGTAAAATCGGCTGGTGTGAATTTCCGTTTAGGCGGTACAGGAAGTCGCGAGGGTGGTTCTAAAGGTGGACCATTTTTGTCCCAAATTTGTTCATAGCCCTGCTCTTCGTCAGAACTCTCTTCTTGAGTGGCTGTCAACTGTAAATATAAATTTTAATTTTTTAATTTTGAATAGTGTTTTATGCCACTCTCAACAATTGTTCAGCTATACGGTGGTGGCCAGTTTTTAACAGTGGAGGAAAGAACCTGGTTACAATGTACCTGTGAAGAGACAAACTGTGGGCCTTCCACAAGTAAACTTGAAAATTTTAGGTTCCAGCGAGACTCAAACCTGCGCTGACCAGAAGTGAGCAACTTGATGGTTCTAAGCATGTCTCTCTAACCACTCGGCCATGAAGGCCCCTTAATATACATATTTATATTCTCATTCATTCATTCATTCTGTCACTCTCTCTCTCTCTCTCTGTCTCTCTCTCTGCCCGTTTTCCAATTCCATAAATACAGGATAAGAAGTACTGTAAAATTGGTGGAAATACAACAAATTTATGAAAAAAGCATTTTCAAATGTACAGTTAAACTTTTTATAAAACCTATTAAGATTGAACATAAAAATGTGTTTGTGTGCAAGTGTGTGCACACGCGCATGTGTGTGTACACAAGTGTGTGCAAGCAGGTGTTTGTACAAAAACATAACTTTTACATTAAAATATATATCAAATACATACATAAAAACACCAAATTGTTTTCATAGGACGACATTCCACCAAAGTAATTGACTTTTTAATAAATAAAGTGATATCAGTATTTTACCATCTGTGTTGTCTTTATCGGTATCTTGTATTATTATGTAATATCTAGCTTTATGCACTGGAAATACCCCATCTTTAAACTACAGTAATGAAAAAAAAAAACAGCCTCTCTAGCACTCATTGCAATGAAAGATGTATTGCAAGATCATATAATCAAAGAATGAATGCTTGCCAATGTACAGTACAAAACAAAATTAAGTCACCCTGACAAAATCTGATTACTGCATGTTCAAAACAGCATAGCACATTTGTTCTTTAAAAATGCATGGAATTTATAAACAGGAAGTCATCCGGAAAAAAAATTACATCCAAGCAACAAGAGGCCTTGATCTGAATTATTTGGCAATTAACTTTGTTCTTGAAAAAATTATAAACAGAAGGTCAATTCAAGGACAAAATTTACATTCAAGAGAAAGACATTTTTATCCAATTAATCTTTGGCATATAAGTGTTTTTGCATCATTCTTTACTTTTGTCATTTCATGTGAAAAACATTTGGATAAGTGCTTACTTTAGGTCGGAACTGTATAAATATCTAAACAACAAAGTGAGTTACTGTACACTGAAGTATCTTCTAATAAACACAGCAAGCAAAAACATTCTCTAGTTTTTCTGCAGCTGAATACAGCTTTCATATTTTGGCAGTGCAAACAGTGCTATGATATTTAGTTACAATATTTAACAGATTATGTCAATATTTTCTCTTGAAGATAAACTTAACAGATGTAACATTTCAAATGAATATTACATTCCCCTTCAGTTACAATTTTTTACAAGAGGCGCAAAGAGTCATCCAATTTCCTGCCCTATCTATGCACTCCCCAATCCTGGGGTCATGACATTCAAAATTGTGGTTGCCCTTAATCTACAGAAGCCACACACCAAATCTGATAATAATTGATGCCACGGTTTATCAAACCTGGAAATGTCCACATGGGGCAATTTTGCTAATAACCTGTTGAGAGATCATATACAAAATTTAACCACTATGAGAACTATTCAATCAACACAAAAACAGAATTTTATTACTACTTCGGTATTTCCACATTAATCAGTCTCACGTGAAAAGTATTACACAGAAAATTTACAAAATTAATTCATCAACCCCCCTCCCAAAAAAAAACAATGGACTCTTCTGTAAATCAGTGACTCAGACCAGTCCAAATGTTGTTTTTTTTGGTGGGGAGTAGGGGGGTGAATGAGTCAATCACTTTGTGTAAATATCCATCTCTACAACAAGTCCTGAAAGTATAAAAATCTGGAGGTATAACATTATGATCACTGTTGTCAATTTCTTATATTATGAAACTACCTGTTGCACAAAAATGATTTTTATTGAACAGAAAAGTTAAAGATTTTTACCGATGAGCTTGAAGCATTGCTGGGCATGCCTGATTTTCTCTGACTTGGAGCTTTTCGTACTTGCTGCAGCACCTCTGCTAACATTTTTTGATTGACGCCACATAAATTTGGCATAAATTTCTCACATTTTTTATGACAATTTGTACCACAAACTGAAAAAAAAAGTTATTTATTACTCATATTTTCTTAATCAAATCTAAATAAATAAATGTAATTACCATTAAGTATTAAAACGCTAAATAATTGTCGGTACTTCGAGACAAACTGTTGAAAAATTCAAATTAAATGAAACTGTAGAATAGAAGAAAATATTTATGACTTTGAAAAGTGTCTACTTTCTGATGCAAACATGCATTAACTATAATGTTAATTAAAATTGCAACTTTGGTTATCAACATATGTTTTTTTTTTTTACAATTTTTGTTATGTCCCCATGGTTATGAAAAATGTCCCCATAAAAATATTAACAAGGGGGCATAATAACCCTGGATCATTCAATCCTGGTTGGATCACTGCAAACAGGTGTATCATATAGATTATTAGTCTAGTCTAGTGTAATTTGTATTGATCCAAGCACAAGCAATTATGTTGCAAATACACATTGTCTTAAAGACCAAACATAAAACAGAAATTTGTTGGATTTTTATTATAAAAATAAAAACAAATACTGAAAAGCACTATGCTTTCCAACAGACCAATCTCCATTTGCCAGGAGTCAGTTTCACAAAAGGTGGTAAACATAGATGTAACATTAGACGCAACTCGAGTTACGATTTTATTTATGTGTGTGTAGTTTTAGTTTCTACAGGTCGTAAACATATGCTTACATGTTAACCTATACAGTCGTGTTTGACATTAACAGTAGTTTGGAGCAGACATAGACTCAGACGTAAGTTTATACCAAGGAAGAAAGACATGACCTTTAGTGAAACTCATTTTAGATTTAAGTTACCAGTATGTCTATATTTACATCTACACATACAATTACAGCCTTTAGTGAAACTTGCCTCTAGGTTAGGCACATATCACTGATGGTCTAACCTTTAGACACCTACAGGATTGGGGTTTGACTACTAAATCCTGACAGTGGGCTAATACAATCAGAGTTTGACATTAAGGTTTGTCTAGTAACTGGGACAAGGTTATTTTGCCTTCAGAAAAGTAGATGTTACTTCTCAAGACAAAAAATTAATTCAGTAAAGATTATTCTTGCTCAAACATAAAATAACATCTTTGAATGTTATACTTTTTTCGGAGAAGTTATTTTTACATTCGGACAAAGAGATTTAAATATTAATTGTTTGCAGGACAAGTGGAGATTTTCATTATTGTTGATCCCTGGCAGTCTAACATTTTCACACAGGAACAAAGGATAAACTTCAAAGTTATGACATATGACATAAACACTTAATAACATATGACATAAACACTTACTGACATGACATAAGCACTTTATGACATAAACACTTACTGACATATGACATAAGCAGTTGATGACACAAACACTTACTGACATATGACATAAGCACTTGATGATATAAACACGTAATGACATATGACATAAGCACTTGATGACATAAACACTTACTGACATATGACATAAGCACTTGATGACATAAACACTTACTGTCATATGACATAGACACTTGATGATATAAACACGTAATGACATATGACATAGGCACTTAATGATATATGATATAAGCACTTACTGAGATATGACATAAACACTTACTGACATATGACATAAGCACTTGATGACATAAACACTTAATGACATGACATAAGAACTTGGTGAAACATGACATAAACACTTAATGACATATGACATAAGCACTTGGTGACATATGACATAAACACATAATGACACAACATGAACACTTACTGACATATGACATAAACACTTAATGATATGTGACATAAGCACTTGATGACATAAACACTTAATGACATATGACATAAACACTCGGTGACATGATATTAACACTTAATGACATATGACATTAACACTTGGTGAAACATGACTTAAACACTTAATGGCATATGACATTAACACTTGGTGACATGATATAAACACTTAATGACATATGACATGAACACTTAATGACATGACATAAGCACTTGATGACATATGACACAAACACTATTAGATGTACCTTCACACTTGAGTCCCTGTCTAAAGAGTCCATACAGGAGAGTTCCACAATGATCACAGAATGTTGGTGACATGTAGTTGTTGACTTTGAATCTGTGGGGTACATTTATATTGAATCTCTCCGATATCATCTGAAGCATAAAAAAATATTATCAATTTTTACCAATCAACAAAGTGAAACAGTGTTACTGCTTTAATCTTACTAATATTATTGGTAGAAAACAGTTAACAAACTTTTTTTCATTTTCATCTAAACTATGACTCATATTATTTCTTAAGTATGGTATTCTATTTTTTATGATGACATATTATATTTTTGGATATATCTGAAGTCGCCATCAATAGAATAGCCACTTTCTTAACACTTTATAATTATATGCTAAAACAAGTATTTACAAAGTCATCAGAAATTCTGAATTTTTTCGACTCCAAAAAAAAATTTTTAAGCCTAGGTATTGCATTTGATGGTGCTACGCCCAGGTGATCGGACAAATTTTTTTTTATTAAAGATTTATTTAAGTGAGTGGCGTTTCTGAATGTGTCTTATAGCTGATCTTTCAAATAGTGGTCTCATAAACAGCTTCTACAGTATTGATAAAGTGTAAAGTAATGATAGCACAGCACTACCAACTGTTCTATGTATCAAATCATACTGCATAGATAAACAAGAAAATCTGGTAATTTTTTTTACTGTTATATCATACATCTAATAGTAATCCTAAGGATGATGAAAGTCAACAACTTTGGATACCCCCCCCACATTTAAAAATCTCAGCAGTAAAGTATATGTAACCTTTGTCTCCCTGCTGTCTTTGGCATTTCCAGGACACTGACCGAGGATTTTCTCGTGGCATTTTTTGTGTACTGCACAGTTGCAACCTGAAATAGAAACATCGGTTAGTTACTGTTTTACGTCACTATCAATATTTCAGTTATATTTTTGCGGGCAAAAGAAAAACATCAAGTTTGGACAACAATTAAATCTCAAAAACGTCTCTGACACAACATCATTAAAAGCTTGCTTGTTAAAAGAAGCATTGCCTGTGCTTTCCTAAAAAGCACCCTATTCCTTTTTTTTCTTAACTACTTAGATTGATGTAGGATAACAAATAAGAGATATGCACAAGCATAAACATTTTTGTATTCCTATATATTTTGTGAAAATGAGGTCAGGTCCAGTTTGTATGCATATACAAACAGTAAGGTTGAATTAATCACTTGCAAATGAATAATTGCCAAACTCAGTTTCTCAAGCAATTTTCAGGCTTAAATTTACAAAGAAACCCTTGGTTAATATTATCATTACAGGTTTTGATTTTCCTAATGTATAAAAATACGGATATATTTAGCAAACCAAAGCTTAGATTTACAATCTATAGTTAAGTTGTACTTACATTTACACTGGTAACCCTGTTTGTTCAACCCCCTGTAAATAAAATACATAAAAGTTACACACCTTGGTATATGCCAAAAGTCACTATGATTAAGTAAGTACACACTTATATACAAGAGAATCTTAGATACACGTATTGTCATTTCTTTAGTCAAAGTTAACGCCCATGTCAGCAGGTATCGATTGTGACGTGATGTCTTTACGTGAGAAAACAATGTTGTTTTCACACAAACATATTACATCACAATTGATAACTTTTCTCATTTTACGCAAAAACAAATGACGTCGCAATCAATACCTGCTAGGAGTGGTAACTCTGGATAATGAATATACCTAACAGACAGACCCACAATAAAGACAATGATAATTCAGCCCCAAACAACAAAGCACTACCGTACCAAATGAAACCTCTAAAACAAAAAGACCACATCACTGATCAGAACATAGCAGTCAGTAAGGTGTCAGAACATAGCAGTCATTAAGGTGTCAGAACATGGCAGTCACTAAGGTGTCAGAACATAGCAGTCACTAAGGTGGTCAAAACATAGCAGTCACTAAGGTGTCAGAACATAGCAGTCACTAAGGTGGTCAGAACATAGCAGTCACTAAGGTGTCAGAACAAAGCAGTCACTAAGGTGTCAGAACATGGCAGTCAGTAAGGTGTCAGAACATAGCAGTCAGTAAGGTGTCAGAACATAGCAGTCACTAAGGTGTCAGAACATGGCATTCACTAAGGTGTCAGAACATAGCAGTCAGTAAGGTGTCAGAACATAGCAGTCAGTAAGGTGTCAGAACATAGCAGTCAGTAAAGTGTCAGAACATAGCAGTCACTAAGGTGTCAGAACATGGCAGTCACTAAGGTGTCAGAACATAGCAGTCAGTAAGGTGTCAGAACATAGCAGTCAGTAAAGTGTCAGAACATAGCAGTCAGTAAGGTGTCAGAACATAGCAGTCACTAAGGTGTCAGAACATGGCAGTCACTAAGGTGTCAGAACATAGCAGTCAGTAAGGTGTCAGAACATGGCAGTCACTAAGGTGTCAGAACATAGCAGTCAGTAAGGTGTCAGAACATAGCAGTCACTAAGGTGTCAGAACATAGCAGTCAGTAAGGTGTCAGAACATAGCAGTCAGTAAAGTGTCAGAACATAGCAGTCAGTAAGGTGTCAGAACATAGCAGTCAGTAAAGTGTCAGAACATAGCAGTCAGTAAAGTGTCAGAACATAGCAGTCAGTAAGGTGTCAGAACATAGCAGTCATTAAAGTGTCAGAACATAGCAGTCAGTAAAGTGTCAGAACATAGCAGTCAGTAAGGTGTCAGAACATGGCAGTCAGTAAGGTGTCAGAACATAGCAGTCAGTAAGGTGTCAGAACATAGCAGTCAATAAGGTGTCAGAACATAGCAGTCAGTAAGGTGTCAGAACATAGCAGTCACTAAGGTGTCAGAACATGGCAGTCACTAAGGTGTCAGAACATAGCAGTCAGTAAGGTGTCAGAACATAGCAGTCACTAAGGTGTCAGAACATAGCAGTCAGTAAAGTGTCAGAACATAGCAGTCAGTAAGGTGTCAGTACATAGCAGTCAGTAAAGTGTCAGAACATAGCAGTCACTAAGGTGTCAGAACATAGCAGTCAGTAAGGTGTCAGAACATAGCAGTCAGTAAGGTGTCAGAACATAGCAGTCAGTAAAGTGTCAGAACATAGCAGTCAGTAAGGTGTCAGAACATGGCAGTCAGTAAAGTGTCAGAACATAGCAGTCAGTAAGGTGTCAGAACATAGCAGTCAGTAAGGTGTCAGAACATAGCAGTCATTAAAGTGTCAGAACATAGCAGTCAGTAAGGTGTCAGAACATGGCAGTCACTAAGGTGTCAGAACATAGCAGTCAGTAAGGTGTCAGAACATAGCAGTCAGTAAAGTGTCAGAACATAGCAGTCAGTAAAGTGTCAGAACATAGCAGTCATTAAAGTGTCAGAACATAGCAGTCAGTAAAGTGTCAGAACATAGCAGTCAGTACGGTGTCAGAACATAGCAGTCACTAAGGTGTCAGAACATAGCAGTCACTAAGGTGTCAGAACATAGCAGTCACTAAGGTGTCAGAACATAGCAGTCACTAAGGTGTCAGAACATAGCAGTCACTAAGGTGGTTTTAATAGTAGTGATCTATCATACATTTGTGACTACCAACTTGCTAGCACATGTGACACAAGGATGCCTGTGTAGTGCAGTGCTTAATGCACCCGATTCTGACCAATGTGACCCGAGTTTAATCACTGGACTATACAGGGAAGTATGTGATATGCTATGGTGGTTTCCAGCTCAAACACATAGTAAGGACCCCTCACCCCAACATTAGAGCCAACTAGACATTGATATAAGTTAATAAAGTTGTTTGTTAATTGTTGTAAAACAAAAAAAAGTTTAACCGGCTAGCTTGATACTTAAGGTTAATAAACCCTCACCATCTTCTGTAAGAATGAAGTAGGGTTTGCAAACCTTTTAGCTTTATCAGTGCCCCTCCCTGGGTCCCCATCTTATCTCCAGAAACCCCAACCCACGGGTCATTGAAGAGAACAGACCTTTTTCTAGTTTGTACATTCTATTTCCTTTTGTTGGTTTGTATTCAGAACATACGATGTGACAGAAATGTATCTAAGAGTTTAAATCAATATAAGCTGTCACAACGATGATTTTTGTTCCCTGACATATAGTCGAGAAAATGTGTGTTCAAATACATCCTCACACGTGAAACGTAAAAGATCTCCTTTTCAAAGTTATTTGTTTTATTAGAATTTAAGTTTTCCTGTACCTCAAAATAGCTATATTTCCGTATGCAATGACCTTTCAGATAAACTCTTTCTCCATATCAAATGTGCTTCGTAAGTCTGTCAATCAGCAATCCAGACCTTTTACAATCGGCGTATGTTAAAGTGAGCTGATTTTTATGGGTTTTATATTTACTTTTAAAATACAAAATGTGATTTTATTGGAAAGTGCTTGTATTATGTAAACTATGTGTACCTCATGTTTTACAATCATGCCACCATGTCCCGTGGAGTTGGGCAGTTTAGGATCATATGTGTCAAGAATGATAAAGCCAAGAATGCGATGGGACAAGTTAAAGATGGGTTGAGATCACCCGATATACCAGGCACGTGGACAATTTCAGAAATGAATGTTTTAAAAGGACAGAAAAGACCAACTGTGCCTAATTTAGGTAGGAAATGATGATGTACAAAAATAAATACAAAGGGTAATAAGAATAGAATGTACATTAATTGTAAAGAGCATGTGCTTATTAGACACTCAGCAATCTTAATTTGCAATGCTTGAAGTAATGGCGGACAAAAAATAACTGATATTACGGGTTACGTTTGGCATTATTGTTGCAATTATACACATGCATTTGTTATCCTAACCACCAGATGGTCTCTTTGGGATAGTCAATAATATCAAGTCTCAGTTCAACTGCAGGGGAAACTGTTTAGCTGAATGTTTTTTTTTTTTCATGGAAATATTTGTCTTGTAAGCTACTTTTTAAATCTGGCACCTTCCACTGCATGATATCAACATACCAGGTCATACATATATAATATCCCAATGACAACAGACAGCACCTGGCCACAAAAGGTCAAAAGATCACCTGAATATCTCAAATTACCTGATAACTAATCGACTTATAAATGACTACAGTTAAAAAAAAATACTGACCACAAAAATTCGTTGCAAAATGAGCAGTATGTTGGTTGTCGGAAGAACTTTGCAATGAACTGGTGACCTTTGACCTCATGAACTTTTTGTTGTTTTATTGCTCCACGCCTTCGTGTGATGCCGCCAGTGTTGGATTTACTAGAATCTATGTGCTCTGTAACAGAACAAAACATAATGTATGCTTGACTTTAATGTGCAAGAGTTGTCTCAAACTGGAAAACTTGACAAACTTGACTTCATACTGACACATCAAAATGTAACACACATGAACATGATACTGACACTCAACATGACAACTACATGACAACTACATGCAATGTAATATCAACATGAATATAATTATGTACCATAGATCAACTGTAAAATCTGTATGAATTTATGGTGGCTAATAACTGTCACCAATTTTTACTATGTAAGTTGTGTGCAATGCTATGTAGATACTGAAAGCACACTACAAATATGTTGAAGAAAATGTGGTTACTTTTAAGGATGAAAAGTGAAAATCTTTCTCTAATTGAACAAGTGCCTCTTTTTGACAATCAAAGATCCATAACTCAGTGAAAATTAACACTGCGTCTTCATTTTAAAATATCTTCATATGACACCAAATACACATGCCGATTCACAGAACAAGTGGGTGAGCACTATGCAACTAGCTGTGCCCACAAAAAATGAACAATTAAAAAGTTCTTGAATCTTCTACATAATGCCCTTTTTTTCCTTTCAAAGGGTCATAACTTTCGTGAAAATTAGCACTGCACCTTCATTTTACAATATACGCATCTTCATATAATACCAATCACACATGCCCAATTGTGAAATATTTGGGTGAAAACTGTGGGATAAATTGTGCCCATAAGAAAAGTCAGAAGCTAGGTTACTAAGGGCCATAACTAGCAATTCTGCGGAAAGTTGAAAAACTATAACAAAACCAGTATTACATGTTAAACATTATTGCTTGTTGTGATATCATACTACATTTGAAAAGAATTGAAGGAAATTATAAAAAGTTCTTGCATTTTGTAAATGCCCATATTTGGCAATAAAAGGGACATAACTCCACCAAAAATAGTTGAAATTTCATAATTTATGGACTCGTCCAAAATGTTCATGGAATGAAGCATCCTACCAAGTTTGATGAAAATTGGGCCATAATTGTTTGAGTTATCACATAAAACAACTGGATAGACAGACAGACAGACAAACAATGCTATACCATAATATGTCCCGTCTACGACAGGAGTACAAAAATGATATAGAGTGCTGAAATGTTCAAATGTTAATGTGATGAAAAGTCCTAATGTGTAAGTGCAAAGAAAATAAAGTGCTCTAATGATCAAGTAAACAGAAAATAAAATGTCCTAATACTCAAGTGTATAAATTATCCGAATGCTTAAGTTAGCAAATATACATACGTTTACGTTTCACATTTCAAGTGACACAGTGCATCAAAGTACCATGTAGCAGGAAGTTTAAGACAAACAAGTTTACAAAGTGTGACATAAATATCTTTGTTGTTGCTACAATTTTAACATGATGACCCAAGCGTAGAAACTCCATCTAGTTAAGAATATGCAGAATAGTTAAATAAGGAAATTATGTGTCTGCAGAAAGCAAAGAAGTGCAATGATGTTGATAAATAAGACATTGTTTATATAATGTCACCTGGAATTAATGTAAAGTCAACTGAAGTTTAGACAATGACATCATCTGTCAGGAAGACAAACACAAACACACACATGTACACACACACAAACACACATGTACACACACACAGAATAAACACACATGTACACACACACACACAAACACACATGTACACACACAAACATACATGTACACACACAATCTATATAATTAAGGTGAAGTTAAATCAATGTAACCTATTAATACACAATATTGTCTGGCACAGAGACACAATCTCTGACATGTGTAATTATTTCAGAAAAAAACCCATTAAATTTAGATAACATAAAGGTCACACATAATGTCAACCAAGTTAGACATTTATCCAAAAAGGCATAAATACAATCAACTTCAGACAAAGATGATGTCATCCAGCAAGATCATGAATCTCAGAAATAATGTCAACCATCACTTTTACATGTATCCAGACAGAAAAGCTTCTGTCAATTTCAGACATACACGATGTCACACACATTCCCATCACCTGATAGTTAGACAAATTGGATGTCATTCAAAAAAGTAAACATACTGGATATTATTATCCAACTTATACACAAAGATAATGTTATTATGATGTCATTCAAAATGTAAATACACTGGGGATCACCCAACTATTACATATTGGTGATGTTATTATGATGTCATTCAAAATGTAAACACACTGGGGATCACCCAACTATTACATATTGATGATGTTATTGTGATGTCATTCAAAATGTAAACACACTGGGGATCACCCAACTAATACATATAGTGTTATTATGATGTCAAAGAGAAACAGAGAAAGGAATTTAGTAAGTATTACCTTTGGCTCGGACAGATTCTGTTACTTCTACAAAAGACAACAGGTAACAAAAATCTTACAACAACAGCATGCCTAAACTTGATTTATACAAGATATTAAAACCATAAGGCACAGATCATACCATACACAAATAACACAAAAACATGGGTATCAACTGAATACAGGGAAATGGTCATCACAAAAAAAACACACAGGAACCTAATATATACAGGGAAAAGATCATCAACCAAATTATCCTATCTTGGGTTTTACAATTTTTGTTCCCTTATTTATATTTTTCTTGGTTTTTTATTCTTTTACTATTATCAGTATCATTACATGGGAACCTGTCTTGAGAGACAATCCCATCTGCCACAGAAATAAGGTCTCTCAAGACAGGTGGTCTTTCAAAAGAGGTTTAATTTAAAGAATTATTTAACCTAACTAATGGTTTTCAGCATATGGTCTCACAAGACAGGTGGTCTTTTATTTATAAGAGTAGTCTCTCAAGACAGGTTCCACTGTATTATATATGTAATTTATATATATATACATAGGCGTCGGAACCAGGGGGGCTAGGGGGGGGGGGGGGGGGGCTTAGCCCCCCCACTTTTTTTTTGCAAAGATAGATATAGGTGTTGAAAATTGGGGCTTAGCCCCCAGACGTTTCTGGCGTGTGTGTGTGTTTTAAGTTGGTTGGTTTAGCCCCCCCCCCCACTTTCAATATGCTTCCGATGCCTATGATATATATATATATATATATATATATATATATATATATATATATATATTGTCAACTCCACTTATAAGGAAGTGGAAGGATCTTAGCGACCAATGTCCTATAGAAAATAAATCACTAAGTTAATCAAATGAAGCAAAACAAGTAACAACATTGTTCTTAATTAAATATTATTCTCAAAATTTACCTAAAATTTTTCTGTAATTTTCCAGGAATAAAAACAATGTTGATTAATTAGTTTCTTAATATAATGCACAGGTAAAAAAAATCAAATTAATTTAAAACCGATCTCTGATCACTCCAATTTTCTGTTATGTCAGCTATAGGGTTGCATGTGAATGACTTCTTGTAGGTGTGTCATGTATGACAAATGAAAAAGGCGACTAAAGCAACATTGAAAGTTTATCGAATCGCAAAGAAATGTAACTTATTTTATAAAATAAAGAAATCAACAGTCAGAAGAATTCATTTGGAATATCATTGGCGATTCTTTCATATCCTAGGTTATGAAAAGGATTCTCTACTTTCTTATTTTATGTGTTCAGTGTTGATTAATGATTATAATGTTTAAAATATTACAACTGTTTACCATTCAATAAACTTTTAAGATCATTTAAGTCACATTTTCATTGGTCAAGCAGTACCGGGTAAAATCAAGTGAAAATTTCCCTGCATGCAGTAGAAACAACATGGATACTAGAGTTCACACATGATATACCAAGTTTACAAATTACAGAACATTTCTGTTATATACATGCAAGTGTCAAAGGTCATATTGGAAGGGTTGAACTAA
Organism: Atrina japonica; assembly: GCA_030159075.1. Taxonomy (NCBI): domain Eukaryota; kingdom Metazoa; phylum Mollusca; class Bivalvia; order Pterioida; family Pinnidae; genus Atrina; species Atrina japonica. The sequence continues at coordinate 1,571,224 of BROG01000051.1, forward strand.
AGGTACATGTATATGAAACCACATTGACTTGTTGCACTCTGAGCGACAAACCATTTCACAAAACAATATCTGCACAAAAACTGCATATATTTTGTCAGTGAGCAATTATTTCACAATCCAGAAATTCCATTAAAATGTTCAATATATAACTATGTTTCAAAGCAATTATATTACATATCTCTCTCTATGTACATATATATGTGTGTGTGTATGTGTATATATATATGTGTGTATATATATATATATGTGTGTGTGTATGTGTATATATGTGTATATGTGTGTGTGTGTGTATATATATATATATATATATATATATATATATATTCAATGTCTAGATTATTTGTGCTTTAATTCTCTTTTACAATAAACTTTTGTCCTGGCGAATGCAATCAAATGACATTCAGGTTAATTACCAGTACCGTAATTAGTAATTAAAGCAAGAATTAATGATAAATGCATTTCCTGGTGGAATTTTAAAATTTTCAAAAGCATTGCTCAATATCTGGTTTATCACCCAAAACAATTTTAATTACATTATGTTTATGATAAGATGAGTAATTCATTGGTATAGTCAAAACCATCCTTTTTGAAACTGCATCTTCAAAATCTCAGTTTTTGTCTACAATGATTTCCTGATAAAACAAACATGTGATTCACCAAAAAGTATTGGAGAAAAATAATTGTCGAAATCCAGAAATAGATTTTGATTTTCAACATAAAATTTCTGGGTAACAAGTCATAGGTCACAGAAATATTTAGATACATGTAATATTGGAATTAAAATGAAGATAAAAATATGTTTATAATAAAATGAGAATATTCTCTAGAGATAAATTGTGAAAGTTAAACCCATGTTATTATAATACATCATACTTGCCAAGTCTCCCCCATAAAAAGGGAGACTCCCTATTTTATATGTAAAACTTTGGTATTTTCTTCAAGAAAAATGCATATCTCCCCCATAAAAAATTTAAATTTTCCCATTAATTCTTACCAAATTTAAGAGTCTCTCCCATTAGATTGAAAAATCTCCCCCCATGAAAATCTTTCAAGGTTGGCAAGTCTAATACATCATAAATCAAATTGTCAATATATTTTGCAAATCTAGTTTTGAAATATAAAAAAAGATTGAGCATATTTCCTGTATAGTACAAAATGTATTAAGATTAATTTTCAAGCAGAATTGATGAAATAATGAAGATATTTGTAATAATTCTTAATTGTTTGTTGACGATTCTTAAACATGCAAAACATACATTTCAACAACTGCAGTAATGTTGCAAACAAAAAAGAAAATGGGTGTAAAATGACAACAAACCTTCATTTTCTGAGAAGAAACGGATCTGAATTTGTAAACGTCCTGAAGGCTTCAAGTCTAGCTGTAAAACAAATAAAACAGAATACAATAAAACCTGCTTTAGCAACAACCTGTGTATAAAGACAACCTGATCATAAAGACTATTATTTGCTGTCCCCAATAGTATCATTTGTGAACAAATCAACCTCTATATAATAAAGACCATCTCCCTATAAAGATTGGTTTTGTTGTGTCCCTATGGGGGTTTTTATATACATGTTTCACTGTATATTATATTCATTATACAACTGTATTTTCATTTCTGAAGTTTCTGACATAATATTCAGCAAATTCTTCAAATTTTATATAATTACTTACTTCTGAAACAAAAATGAAGTTATTACTTTATTTTTCAGAGATTTGGTATTCCATGTACACAATCATAATGTGATCTAAATATGACCTTGACCTTTCATTACTTGTACGACCTTCACTTCAGAATAATTACACCTATCTACATGTATTTCTTTATGTATTGCAGTTACAAAAAATAGAAAGGAATGCAATATAAGTCTAAATATGATAACATATACATTGATTATAATGATCACTGTATATCAAAATCTGTATGTTCTTAACCCTTCAACCCTAAAAAAAACAATGACTCTTCTGTTACTCAGTGACTTAAACCAGTCCAAATGTGTATTTAGGGGTAAATGGATTGAAGAAAAAGTTATTTAATTTCAATCCTTTTCTTAATAAAACAAAATATGTAAGAATACATTTACCATCTACACAAGACTGAGCAAACATATACATAAATCATAGGCAGACAGAAATAGGTAAAGAAAAGAAGTATACATAATTAAGAACTAGGACTGGAACGGTCATAAACTATCATTTCTGATTGACCATGTACAGACAAGTTGTCCAGCATATTACAAGATTTACTGTTCTTTTCTCTTCTAATACATGGGAGGGAGTAAAACATTGTTATGAGGCTAATCAAGGACTGGAATTGCTATTGAAACATATTGATCTATCCTGTAGGTGTACTCTTAGGGAGGGTAATTACATTTGTTACATTGTACGACATTAACTTGAAGTACGTTTGTATTTACTAATCAAAGAAAAATGAAAATAAATTAAGGTCAATACAAATACTACATTTGTCCATAACTAAACAAAAATTAGCCACGATTGCACTTACAATTCATATATAATGACCTTGACCTTAAATGTATGACCATCAAATTATTGAGATAAGGTTAATGCAAATTTTGATGTTGTTCATAGTTACAGAATGTTCATCTACAGATTTTTATTTCATTTCTTTTAATGAACCTGATCACAAACATTAGAATTATTTGGCTCTATACAATGGAAATATTACTATGCGGTAAAATACAGTTGACAGTGTTGAAACATTCTGTTGCTATAGAGGCACAAATACACCAGTGTTGCTATAGAGAGACTATGCTTGACCATGCTGTTGCTATAGAGACACACTGATACACCAATGTTGCTATAGAGACACTATCATAGATATCAGTGTTGCTATAATTTGATTCATACTTATACTCCTATAAGTACTTTACAACTAGATAAGAAAGTGCATACTGTGTAGATTATAAGTAACTTGGGATAACATAGCTATTTTGAATGTGATATGAAATATCTAGTTCAATAATATTAGTAATAAGCTGAACAAACCAAGAAAACAATAACCAGTTCACAGATATGGCACAAAACAAGAATAATAACAGGAACAATATGTAACAGAATCTTGCACAATGATCTTGGATGTAACCTTATCCCAGACATTAATCTGGGGAAAAATCACGGAGACCAGCTGCTCTCATCATAACAGTCTAATTATCTGTTAGACATATCTGAGAGACATGGATATTTATGTGTTTATGATTGTATTGTACATTGACACATGCCACACATACATTTAAATTCATATATTTACATTTACAGTTAAGATTAAGATATATATATATATCATAGGCTTTTTTTGCAAAGATAGACATGGTGTTAAAAATTGGGGCTTAGCCCCCAGACATTTCTGGTGTGTGTATGTGTTTTAAGTTGGTTTAGCCCCTCCCACTTTCAATTTGCTTCCGACGCTGATGTATATGTATATATATACTGGATATGTACATTGAACATGTAAACACTTACAATTTGACAGCTATTTCATCACACTACGTTTGTAGTATTTGTTGGTGATAAAAAATTACTCATCTTGCAAATCTTTTTATCTTGCAAGTCGTAAGATTTACCATTAGATCAAAATCAGTAGAGATGCCTTGGCAAACTATTCTGATAGTAGGACTTGATATGAGAGGCCTAGGTAAACTATTCTGATAGTAGGACTTGATATGAGGGGCCTAAGTAAACTATTCTGATAATAGGACTTGATATCAGAGGCCTAAGTAAACTATTCTGATAATGGACTTGATATGAGGGGCCTAAGTAAACTATTCTGATAATAGACTTGATATGAGGGGCCTAGGTAAACTATTCTGATAGTAGGACTTGATATGAGGGGCCTAGGTAAACTATTCTGATAGTAGGACTTGATATGAGGGGCCTAGGTAAACTATTCTGATAATAGACTTGATATGAGGGGCCTAGGTAAACTATTCTGATAGTAGACTTGATATGAGGGGCCTAAGTAAACTATTCTGATAATAGGACTTGATATGAGAGGCCTAAGTAAACTATTCTGATAGTAGGACTTGATATGAGGGGCCTAGGTAAACTATTCTGATAGTAGGACTTGATATGAGGGGCCTAGGTAAACTATTCTGATAATAGACTTGATATGAGGGGCCTAGGTAAACTATTCTGATAGTAGGACTTGATATGAGGGGCCTAAGTAAACTATTCTGATAATAGACTTGATATGAGGGGCCTAGGTAAACTATTCTGATAGTAGACTTGATATGAGGGGCCTAGGTAAACTATTCTGATAATAGGACTTGATATGAGAGGCCTAAGTAAACTATTCTGATAGTAGGACTTGATATGAGGGGCCTAGGTAAACTATTCTGATAGTAGGACTTGATATGAGGGGCCTAAGTAGGTAAACTATTCTGATAATAGACTTTCTGATATGAGGGGCCTAGGTAAACTATTCTGATAGTAGGACTTGATATGAGGGGCTAGGTAAACTATTCTGATAGTAGGACTTGATATGAGGGGCCTAGGTAAACTATTCTGATAGTAGGACTTGATATGAGGGGCCTAGGTAAACTATTCTGATAGTAGGACTTGATATGAGGGGCCTAGGTAAACTATTCTGATAGTAGGACTTGATATGAGGGGCCTAAGTAAACTATTCTGATAGTAGGACTTGATATGAGAGGCCTAAGTAAACTATTCTGATAATAGACTTGATATGAGAGGCCTAAGTAAACTATTCTGATAATAGACATGATATGAGGGGCCTAAGGAAACTATTCTGATAATAGACTTGATATGAGGGGCCTAAGTAAACTATTCTGATAAAAGACTTGATATGAGAGGCCTAGGTAAACTATTCTGATAGTAGGACTTGATATGAGAGGCCTAGGTAAACTATTCTGATAATAGGACTTGATATGAGGGGCCTAAGTAAACTATTCTGATAATAGACTTGATATGAGAGGCCTAAGTAAACTATTCTGATAGTAGGACTTGATATGAGAGGCCTAAGTAAACTATTCTGATAATAGACTTGATATGAGAGGTCTAAGTAAACTATTCTGATAGTAGGACTTGATATGAGAGGCCTAAGTAAACTATTCTGATAGTAGGACTTGATATGAGAGGCCTAAGTAAACTATTCTGATAGTAGGACTTGATATGAGAGGCCTAAGTAAACTATTCTGATAGTAGGACTTGATATGAGAGGCCTAAGTAAACTATTCTGATAGTAGGACTTGATATGAGAGGCCTAAGTAAACTATTCTGATAGTAGGACTTGATATGAGAGGCATAGGCAAACTATTCTGATAGTAGGACTTGATATGAGAGGCCTAAGTAAACTATTCTGATAGTAGGACTTGATATGAGAGGCCTAAGTAAACTATTCTGATAGTAGGACTTGATATGAGAGGCCTAAGTAAACTATTCTGATAGTAGGACTTGATATGAGAGGCCTAAGTAAACTATTCTGATAGTAGGACTTGATATGAGAGGCCTAAGTAAACTATTCTGATAGTAGGACTTGATATGAGAGGCCTAAGTAAACTATTCTGATAGTAGGACTTGATATGAGAGGCCTAGGCAAACTATTCTGATAGTAGGACTTGATATGAGAGGCCTAAGTAAACTATTCTGATAATAGACTTGATATGAGAAGCCTAAGTAAACTATTCTGATAATAGGACTTGATATGAGAGGCCTAAGTAAACTATGAGAGGCTGATAATAGACTTGATATGAGAGGCCTAAGTAAACTATTCTGATAGTAGGACTTGATATGAGAGGCCTAGGTAAACTATTCTGATAGTAGGACTTGATATGAGAGGCCTAAGTAAACTATTCTGATAATAGACTTGATATGAGAGGCCTAAGTAAACTATTCTGATAGTAGGACTTGATATGAGAGGCCTAGGTAAACTATTCTGATAGTAGGACTTGATATCAGAGGCCTAAGTAAACTATTCTGATAGTAGGACTTGATATGAAAGGCCTAAGTAAACTATTCTGATAGTAGGACTTGATATGAGAGGCCTAGGCAAACTATTCTGATAGTAGGACTTGATATGAGAGGCCTAAGTAAACTATTCTGATAATAGACTTGATATGAGTGGCCTAGGTAAACTATTCTGATAGTAGGACTTGATATGAGAGGCCTAAGTAAACTATTCTGATAGTAGGACTTGATATGAGAGGCCTAGGTAAACTATTCTGATAGTAGGACTTGATATGAGAGGCCTAAGTAAAACTATTCTGATAATAGACTTGATATGAGAGGCCTAAGTAAACTATTCTGATAGTAGGACTTGATATGAGAGGCCTAGGTAAACTATTCTGATAGTAGGACTTGATATGAGAGGCCTAGGTAAACTATTCTGATAGTAGGACTTGATATGAGAGGCCTAAGTAAACTATTCTGATAGTAGGACTTGATATGAGAGGCCTAAGTAAACTATTCTGATAGTAGGACTTGATATGAGAGGCCTAGGTAAACTATTCTGATAGTAGGACTTGATATGAGAGGCCTAAGTAAACTATTCTGATAATAGACTTGATATGAGAGGCCTAGGCAAACTATTCTGATAGTAGGACTTGATATGAGAGGCCTAAGTAAACTATTCTGATAATAGACTTGATATGAGAGGCCTAAGTAAACTATTCTGATAATAGGACTTGATATGAGAGGCCTAAGTAAACTATTCTGATAATAGACTTGATATGAGAGGCCTAAGTAAACTATTCTGATAGTAGGACTTGATATGAGAGGCCTAGGTAAACTATTCTGATAGTAGGACTTGATATGAGAGGCCTAGGTAAACTATTCTGATTGTAGACTTGATATGAGAGGCCTAGGTAAACTATTCTGATAGTAGGACTTGATATGAGAGGCCTAAGTAAACTATTCTGATTGTAGACTTGATATGAGAGGCCTAAGTAAACTATTCTGATTGTAGACATGATATGAGAGGCCTAAGTAAACTATTCTGATAATAGGACTTGATATGAGAGGCCTAAGTAAACTATTCTGATAATAGACTTGATATGAGAGGCCTAAGTAAACTATTCTGATAGTAGGACTTGATATGAGAGGCCTAGGTAACTATTCTGATAGTAGGACTTGATATGAGAGGCCTAAGTAAACTATTCTGATAGTAGGACTTGATATGAGAGGCCTAAGTAAACTATTCTGATAGTAGGACTTGATATGAGGGGCCTAGGTAAACTATTCTGATAGTAGGACTTGATATGAGAGGCCTAGGTAAACTATTCTGATAGTAGACTTGATATGAGTGGCCTAAGTAAACTATTCTGATAGTAGGACTTGATATGAGAGGCCTAAGTAAACTATTCTGATAGTAGGACTTGATATGAGAGGCCTAAGTAAACTATTCTGATAATAGACTTGATATGAGAGGCCTAGGTAAACTATTCTGATTGTAGACTTGATATGAAAGGCCTTGGTAAACTATTCTGATAAAAGGACTTGTTATGAGAGGCCTAGGTAAACTATTCTGACAACAGGACTTGATATGAGAGGCCTTGGTAAACTATTCTGATAAAAGGACTTGTTATGAGAGGCCTAGGTAAACTATTCTGACAACAGGACTTGATATGAAAGGCCTTGGTAAACTATTCTGACAACAGGACTTGATATGAGAGGCCTTGGTAAACTATTCTGATAAAAGGACTTATTATGAGAGGCCTAGGTAAACTATTCTGACAACAGGACTTGTTATGATTAGGTTAACTATTAAATTATAACAGGATTTGATACAGGGATTTTCCACTCTTTTCAGAATGGGGCCTGGACCTTTTTTAATTGTGAAATTTAGCAAATATAGAAATACAGAAAACTATGTGAAAATATAAGAACATCTTGAACTTATCAACTGACCTTAATATGGGAAATTTCAACTGCAAATTAAGAAAAAAAATCCTTTGTTTTTGCATTGAGAACGGAGTCTTATTTTGGCCATGTATGATAGGGTGGAAAATCCCTGTGATATGAGAGGCCTTGGTATACTATTCTGAAAACAGGACTTGATGTGAATGGACAGAATATATGTCTTCTGGGAAGATTTAATTTAGGAGATATTGGTAAAGCTGTTTTGACTGATTTTTTACATTCATAAATGATCATGTTTTGCTGTAAGTTAGGACTTGTTGAAAATATCACACTAAAACTGAATCTCGATGAGAATTTTTTTTAGATATCTGATGTTTTGACATGCATTTACTTAGCTAGAGTATCAAGGATTGGGACCAGTGAATTCCACAAACTCTTTTGGCCATCAACCATTGAAATTTCATGAAAACTTTTAGCTTAATGTGAACTCATGATACATGAAGATTGACTGATCCCATTCCCACCCCAATCATAAGTATAAAACAAAGTATAGGAGACCCAGTATTTTGTCAAGTAGTAGATATTCCATGCCCTCTTGATTGATATTCAATAATTCCGTTCATTCTCTGTTTATCCAGTAGCTTTTGCTCCCTATGATACTGACATCTCAGATCCACAGACTACAGCCAAGGCAAATATTATCAATAAGTAATCACTTGGGATAAAGAATGAACAAACACATTTAAGGACATCATTTCCCTTGTTATCAAGTCTTCCAAAATTCAATAATGATATTGTCTAAGCTGCCTGAAAGACAGAAAAATCAATCAAGCATTTTAATGCTCTGGTGTAATACAAAATGCCAATCAAAATTGCCCTTTATATATGCCTACAGCTTCACTACGCAAAACAAAATCTATTTCTCCCGGGGTATATATATAAAAAAGAATTACAGATGAGACAATGCCTATTTAGGGCAGCTCAGAGACAGGTCGAAACATTGGACAAAATTAACAACAGAATGAAGAAGTTCAAACTGTAACAGATTACTGTGTATATATGATGATCCAATTACAAAAATGGATTAAATTACATATGATGATCCAATTACAAAAATGGATTAAATTACATCTGTGTCATAAGAAGATGAAGTTGAATACATGTATGCCAAGATAAGTCTCCTATAGTCATAAAAATTAACAGTATGTTGTGTGGTTAATATATTCCTGTACTAGAAAACAACAGGTGCTTCACTAAAATTTAAGCTAGCACAGCCTAGTGGAATAAATAATTCATCAATACCACAATCCTATGCCAACCCTGTGATCCACTGTGCATGAACAATTTAAACAGAGATTTGATGGATTAGTTGTAACTGTAATAGTTTTGCTTATTACTGAAAGACTAAACTTGGCAAGCAGTTTGTTAAATTAAAGGACTGAAATTGATTTTAATTTGTTAAAAGCAAAATTGACAGGTCTTTTTTTTTTTAATTAATCCATCAGCTGTTTAAGTGAAGAGCTACACTGTGTATGTATCAGAATGACAGAGGTATATGTTATGTTGGTTGAAACAAAATGGCAAAAAATTTAGAACAATATTTTTTTATAATTATTTACAATGTATTCTTACTACCATATAAACAACCAAAAATGCATTTAGTTTACAAATTTATGAATGTGTGTATACATGAGTTCTAGTATGTGAGTGTGTATGTAGAGTCATTCATGTGTGTATGTTTGTGTAAATGTTTTCATTTGAGTATGTGTATGTACACATGTGAACATGTATTCTTATGTGTTCATGTACATGCATTCTGTGTAGACTTGTGTTAATGTGTGTATGCTAGGGTACATGTCAGTATATTTTTGTAAATATATGCATATACTATATGTGTCCATGTGTATATGATAATATAAATAAAGCATTCATGATCTGACAGGTAACAGGTAAGTAAGCAAACAGGTAAATAGACAAACAGGTAAATAGATAAACAGGGTAGTAGACAAACAGGTAAATAGACAAACAGGTAAATAAACAAACAGGTAAACATATAAACAGGTAAGTAGACAAACAGATAAATAGATAGGTAAAATAGACCAGCAGGAAGACCAAAAACAATATTCCTCCCCACTCAAAACTAAGATCTCTTAGTGCATAAAAAACAAAGCTGTCTACATGTTTAACTACATAATCACAATAAAAACATCATTTTTCAAATTACTTTTAGAAAGTTATGTACTTTTCAATAATCTCTCCAATAAAATTACGAATAACTTCAGCTTGCCGATATGTCAGAATTATCGGTTAACTTCTTATCGTAACAAAATATTATATCTCTTTACCTCAGAATATTGTCTTTGGTAATCTGATAAGATATTGATTAATGGCTTCTCTAGAACACAGAAAGAAAATATTGCTTCAGGTTCTCAGTTTCTAAATTGTTTTATTGCTCTATGGAAATAGACTGGTATTACAGTCAGTAAGTGATATTTGGGGGAAATTTTGTAATTTACCATACTAAAGAAAAACCAGAAAAATCTTGGTCATTATTTTCAGTTAAAAATTGCTATGATTTATGTGTCTCAGAATAACAGAACAGTAATGGTACAGAGTAGAAATAAGTGTGTAGGCCGAATTGATATCTGATTTAATTTGAATAGTGTTCGCACACTCAACAATTTTTCAGTTATAAGGTAGAGGCCAGTTATTAATGGTGGATTAGAGAAGTTGGTTACAAAGTACCCGGGAAGAGAGACCAGTGGCCTTCTGAAAGTAAAGTGGCAAACTTTCTCACAAAATCAACTCAAGTTCCAGTGGGACTTGAACATACGCTGACCAGAAGTGAGAGACTTCATGGTTTTACGTGTGCTGCTCTAACCAATGGAAGAATCGTTATCTATGAAAGGCATATCAACTACACAAATATAAAACTGCAAAGTTACTTAATTCCAATTGATAAAAAAATCAAAGTACTGAAGGTACTGATACGAGTTGATGGCAATCGTAAGTTTTAATGAGGTATAATACACTCAGTACACTGAATACATGTACTTTGAATTCGGTAAAATTAGGTTTTACAAAAAAAGTAACTAAAAATCGGGTCAGACAATTGGTCTAACATGAGTACTGATGGCTTATTTATTATGCAACAAACTACATAGATCAGCGATATGATTATAAAATCTTGTGCTTATAAACATCGTTTCCTGGATATTAAATTTCTATGCAGCAGGGCAGTATTATACCCTTATGCTATACTTCCTATCAGTAGCCTAAAATCTCTAAATCAATACATGTACATGTAAAACATTTTCCCAACTTCAAAGACTGCTGCGAGTTTCTCATCAGTTAAGATCAGGTGAATAAGGAATGATGCAACTTCTATGACCAACTTCACAGACATATCTTGACAATACACGATAATGGAAACCTGACCAAAACTCATTTGCATATTAATTGTGTGCAAGAATTGTTAACAGTCCAGTCTATCGCTTTCAATGTCAATTTTATCACAAGAGTATAATGGTAAAAAATAATTGAAAAGTAACATTCTAAAGGAAATTTATAATATCTAACAATTCATAAAGGACCCCGAACTGACTTTTGACAGCATATATTTCAACAAGTCTTGTAGACCGATATTTTTCAGCGAATTGTTACTATATTTTCGTCATTTTAAAAAGCAAAAATATATGAATTAAAGTGTGATTTGGAAATTTCAATCTTGAAGTTGAGTTTATGTTGCTGAAATGCACGTACATGTGTAATTTTGCAGCAATATAATGTGTTATTAACCCCATACTTCAAAATGTGCTTTGACTTGTTCCAATAAACAACTTAGCATAACATAACTGCATTGATGTTCCATCAACTGGTAAAAATTAATAAACAAATGTCACAATGATTTCAAGTTGAATAGTTCATATGTTTCAAATTACAAAAAATAACATGGTAAAATTTTAGTTTAATTGGATTTTATGCCATAGTCAACAAGTTTTCGTTCATAAAGTGGGAGCCACTTTTTGACAGTCCTGTTACTTTGAGATATTCAGAATTCCAGATAACTGAAATTTTTTATTAACAAATTTTTCTATCCATAAAATCAGAACGGTCGTTTAACTTTTGACATGTCTGGAATTTCATCTTATCCAAATTTGACGTAACAAGAATCGACTGTAATTTTATAAAGAACTTTGTCCTGACAATCCCTTTTACTTAATAACAAGAGCTATGGAAATGTGGTGGTAACACGCAGAGACAACAACGTTCTGCAGCGACCTTGACCTTTTAACTTCATAATCAATAAGGATTGTGCAATGAGCAATTTAAGTATCTGCATTGCAAGCTATAACTTTCTGAGTAACAAGCCATTTACAGAGCATCCAATTGTTATGATGAAAATGAACATTCACATGGAATAAAGTCTTTTTAATATGAGAATGAAAACACGAGAAAACTTATAAGAGCTACATGTTTGTTATTCATGAATATTTTAAAAGTCAGAAATTGCAAATATTGTCAACTGTTGATCATAATCTATCTCACCCCATCAACTGGTGATATCAAAAACCAAATTTAATCAAAATTTTACGAAAGAAACTCAAGATGCTGCACATGGATGAAAAGATGGACTGAGAGAGGGCACATAGAAATACAAGAAAATTATCATAAATCTGATATCCTACCCAGCTTGTTGCTATGTGTCCATCTTTACATTTGTCTGATAAGGCTCTCGCAGAAATCGTAACATCTGCCAACAATCTATTAGGTTTTTCCATTACAACCATGTTAATTACACGACCATCATATATATGAGCATCAAAGCAGGTATTCCATTCAGGGTATATAGTCCTTTTCTTTTGCACATACTGTGGTTTTTGCCCTGCAACGATACAGAAAGAGGCAATTAATACATAATTACACAATTTTTCTAAATATATAAATATGTAGTAAGTGGATGATGTAGGTCATAATAAAAATAAACCTGCAAGATATGAAGTATCTTCCAATGCCAAAGTCAGTGACTTGGTACTGATAAAAGTCTATTAATCCATTAACCCCTAAAGACACATTTGGACTGGTCTACGTCTTGATTTAAAGAATAGTCCATTATTTTTCAAGGGCCAATGATAAAAGATCATGTAATATTTTGTTTGTACCCATTGTGAAGGATAACACGATTTATTATACCTCATTAATAAAACTCGGTCATGGACTGGCTGATAGTCATCACGTGTCAGGGAGACTACACTTCATGTCTCCCTCGCGTGTATCAGATCTCCCTCGCATGTATCATACTTCCCTCACATGCGTCATGTCTCCCTCATGCGAAAACCCTTGCAGCTTATTTGATTCTGTATTTTGGTATTATAAACAATTTATTGCCCTGGTTGTAGGGAGACACGAGGAATTGTTTACCCAAGGCAAGTCATATTTCCCAAGGGCAAATATAACTTGCCTTGGGTAAACAAATCCCAATGTCTCAGGGCAATAAATGTATAATACGCCATGTACAATGGAACCTGGTCATAAGACCACCTCGCTCGGGAGACCACCTTACAATTAAAACCATAAATTTCTAGTCTCTTGATAAATATCTAATAAGTACAGACCCTCACTAGAGAGATCACCTCACTAATCAGACCGCTTTGAGTCAGTCAGTTGGTCTTAATAGCAAAGTTCTACTGTACTAACGAACCTTACAAACACATTCCTTATGCCAGTTGATACATTTGTATGATAAACTCTCCTAACATCAATTGTCAGCAATAACTGCAATATGTCCAACAATAAAACAACAAATAAAAAAAGCATTATCAACATAATAGTAATGTTTGTTATATGACAAAAACTGTACTTAAACATCAGATCTGAGAGTACCAATTCCATAGCCAGGGAATTAATTACTATTACACTGGCCTCAACTGATTCCATCTCCCGTGTACAATATCATTTATGAGTAATAAAGCGTTAAATAATGATTCATTATCACTACTCACTTTTCCAACATCCAAACTACTCTACAGTAATCTGAAGGTTTAAGAGCATTAAATAATACTGCAGCAATATGGTCGAACATGAACTCTATCACCTTTTTACAATGGCGTACACATGTAATCATACATAAGTCCTAAATCTTGGGCTGATGTACAAATTGTGATCATTTTTTCATTACACCATAAAACAATTCATCACTTAACAGCATTATGGAACAAACATTAAGTAAATGTACTGTGTACCAGTGCTAGATCATAAGTTATCTCATGTTTCATCACCTTTATACATGTAAATAGCATCCGATATGTTTGCGCTTAATGCATTATCTTCTGTAACATTGAATATGGCACTTCATTATACATAATCCTTCGCAAAACAGAAACACAAACAAATACATCAACAAAGAGAAACAAATTGTTCCTACAATTTAAGCGACAGAACCATTAATTTCTTTTATATTTTTAATTTTACGACTCATATAAGTCTATGCATAGTGGCATCACTTTGTTGAGGTTCATGTGAACAGATAAATGATTATAACTAGTACATGTACTAGAATATACATGTACTTTGTTGGAAATGCTTGAGTCACTGGTGTCCAGTGTGAAAAATGACACTATAATTTATATCAGAATTCTCAGAGAACTGACATTAAAAATTTCACTTTTCAAGTATTCCAACAACATTTCCATTGTGACCCATCCTATCTGTATAGACACTGTATAACTAGAATTTTTCATTACCATTTATTTTTTGCCAGTTTCACCCTAAGATCAGAGGGCAATTTTTAATGAAGAAATTATTTTCAACTATGTTACAGAAGCACAGATATACATTACATATCAAATATGTCAGCTGTGTCACTCTGGTAACACCATCACAATAATTCTCCTATGTGACTCAGGAGGCAACAGATCAGAAATAGGTCATCTGTGTATAACATCACAATAGATCTCCTGTGTGACTAAGGTGATACAACATCCCAATAGATCTAAGTGACTCAGGTGACAAAAGGTCAAAATTGGTGACTAGGTCACCTGTGATCAACATCACAATATATTTCCTGTGTGACTCAGGTGATACATCCCAATAGATGTATGCGACTCAGGTGACAATAGGTCAAAATAGGTAACTAGGTCACCTGTGATCAACATCACAACAGATCTTCTGTATGGCTCAGGTGACCACAGATTATAAATAAACATTTCATCCACCCTAGATCCACCTGAGCCAATCTGGACCCAATATACAAACTTGAACTTTTTGTACTTTCTTCCTGTTCAGTTTTGTTAAAGCTGATTCCAGAGAAGAAGTCGAAAATGTAAAAAATGTGAAAAATTATCACCGGACACTGTGATCACAATAGCTCACTGCCTTTGCCTAAGGTGAGCTAAGCACTAAAAAGAACCCAGAGACTTTGACAATGCAGTGAATTTGGTAAAATTAACTTATTACTCGCTTATAAGTCAAATTTTTTACAATAAAAAAATAGTCAAAATTTCGGGAGGTCGACTTATAAAAGTGGGTCAGCTGAAAACAAAAATCTACCCATGAAAAAACATTGAAGTTTGCCTTTGAATATGCTTTACAGGAATAACTCTTATAACGTATGAAGGTATTATATATATTTTGACTTGGGAGGTATCTTTGATTAACATCAGAGCACAGGAGTGCATTCGTTCCGCTATTTTTTTTAGTTGAAGGTCGAGAGTATCTTCTCCATTTATAACGGCATGGCGGCATGGTCGTAATTATCCTCCTAAACAATAACGACATGTATATTGCCGATTACCTCTCACACAAAAACTACCGTTTTGTTTCAATGGGAGTGCTCTATTTTAATCAAGGTTACTATTTTAATTACTTCAAGCAGCTGATAATTAGTAAATTGATTGAGAAGAATACAGTGTTCAATCTAGGCTGTGCCATTGCATCAATGGCCAGCTGATATCAGACATTGCACAATTAAAATTCAATAATGGGCCACTCAGGCGCAATGCTAATCTTCCCAGTGATAACTTTACTTCAATTAAATGTCCACGTACAACTTGAAATAATACCTTGAAATGTAACATTGTGGATAGTCTAACGCGAATAATTCAAGCCCGCTCCGTTTCCGATTATCTCCATACTACGCTAGGTTAATGCAGTGATCGAAGTGAACGGAATATAACGTCTGAATATTTGGGTTATGGATAGTCTTGAGCAAACCACATAGCCAGAAGTAATTGCCTGGCATTATTAGTTAAAACGAGGCTTCAGTGTCAGAGTCTGCCAAACGCCTAAGGTCTGCTATATGCTGTCAAGCGTATTATGTGCTGCGTCCATGTGCAGACGTTTTTCAAAATTTAAAAACATGAAGAGAATATCAGACTTTTTCTCAGTCACCCAGAGTTCTAAAAAAAACTTGAAATGTTATTCAAAACAATCCTAGTTTGTCATCAAGTGAAAAAAAACAGCAGAAAAATCAGAATCTGTCTCTGAGAATCAGAAACGAAAGTTTCAAAATCTGGTTACACGACGAACGTTTAAAAACTGGTTGACTTAAGATGACAAATCTTGTACCATGAACTATAATGTATACACAAAATTTTAAAAAGTAAATCCCTTCACTACAGGATGTACAAATTTTTGTATATTGGTGAACAATGTACATGTACATGGACAGTTATGATGGTTACAGTAAACTCTAAACTCATCACAAATGGTCAGTTTTTCTCTATATGTTATGGCCCCTTCTTTTTGAAAATGGCCCCCTGATTTTAATAGCATGGGCCCGTCTGGCCCCCTTGTTCGTGGTCCTAGATTGAATACTGAGAATAAGGCAGAAGTACCTGAATTTTAAGCATTCTGCAATCATTGCAATTCTTAACATAGTTTATGGCACAGCCTCAGGGCTTTTATCTTCAATTCACAGCAGGGTGCTTTGATAAAGAAGATAAGGGAACTTGTCAAAAAAAATCATTCCAGGTAATTCTAGAAGATGAATTAAAGCTGACATATAAACTGATATAATACAAGTTATTCAAAAAAATTGTGTTTTGAAACTCGTCAGTCCCACCCTGCATTCCACCTAGCCATATTTGAAACTCGAGAAACGGTGCCATAAACCCGACTTAAAGTATTTTTTCAGACTGAATACATGTTTTAAAGAGGAGATTTTTTAAACTTACAATGTCAGCTTTAAAAAGTTATTTTTCATAGTGTGTCCCATGTATTTAGGGACTGTTTCAAATACTTTTTTTTATCATTTGAAGACAATACTCAAACATCCTACATTAGAAGCTCAGTGTCAGTATGAAATAATTAGTTGTTACTAGATGATGTGCATTGTGTATTTATTATTACTGTATCTGCTAGTAATAACCAACCCTTAACTTATAGTGGGGTCAAAGCAAAGTCCATCAAATTCTGGAGTTCAAAAAGGGGGTTGACTTACATGCGAGATCAACTTATAAGCGAGTATATACGGTAACTGATAAGAAAATCCTGATAAACTTTAATTTTCAATTTTGTATAATCAATAATACATGTAATTATAACCACATAAACATTTTTTTTACAAATACATGTACCAAGTTTACCTCCTAAGCTGGGATTTTTTTTTTTTTTTTTTTTTTTTGAACCTGTAACCCATGAACACATAGAAGCTTAATCTAGCTTAGAAATTTTAGAAGCTTTTCCCAGTATACTGCTATTTATAACTCTGGATTCCCATAGGCACCTCATGTTTAATCCATAGTTTAGACAAAGTTTATCTTAACTAAATATTACAAAAAAATTGCATATCAAGTAGATTTTTACTCATCCTTTATATATATCTATTTTGTTTCACGTTGTTTAAAAACCTCATAAACAATTTGTATATAGCAACACACCCATCTATATGTGAAGTAACAGGGATAAGAAATCATTTCAGTGAAACTTATATTGAAAGACCACCCCTTCTGTCTCTGAAATGTGGTCTTTCAAGACAGCTGGTCACTCAAAAGAGATTTTATTTCAAGGATTGTACAACTGCATGGATTTTGGAATGTGGTATCTTGAGACAGGTGGTTTTCATGAGAATGGTTTTCTATAGACAGGTTCCACTGTACAACAACAGTTTATAAAGAGCTGCTGATCCGGAACACTTTGTATCCCTACACTTGTAGTTCCCTTGCATTACATTACTAAAATAATGTCTGGATTACAGTGATACTTGTATATAAAGACCCCCTTAGGGTCACAACAAAACCAGTCTTTATAGGGAGGTGGTCTTTATATAGAGGTTGATTTGTACACAAATGGTAATATTGGGGACAGCAAAAAATAGTCTTTGTGACCAGGTAGTCTTTATACACAGGTGGTTGCTAAAGCAGGTTTTACTGTAGTTGTCAATTACACATAAATCCTACAAAATTTGTTTGAAAGGAAATAAATATATATGTGTACAATACTGATTTATGTTTACATGCATTTGTAGCAAAAGACATGTGAGTGATGCAGCTACTACAATGCAATCAATGTACAATTACATTTTAAAAGAGACTGGAATTCAACATGGCTGACAGGTGTCCATCTTGGATTTTGATCTCTCTGAAAATGTAATACAAACATTTAAACTCAGGGGTAACCTCCATAATCAATTTCGAAAAGATTCCTTCAGTACATTCTGAGAAATACAAACTTCCTTTGGTCAAAATCCAAGGTGGCCATCTGTCGGCCAAGTTGGATTCTGATCTCTCTGAAAATGTAATATGCACAACTAGACCTCAAGGGGAATCTTCATGTCAAATGTCAAGGAGATTCCTTCAGTACTTTCTGAGAAATAGTAGTAACAAACTTCCTTTGGTCAAAATCCAAGATGGCCACATGTCTGCCATGTTGGATTCCGATCTCTTTGAAAATGTAATATGCACACTAGACTTTTGGTGATTCAGGGCAATTTCAAGCCCGGAGTAAATATGTTTCCTGTTGTTACTGGGTGAAAAATTCAAGGTGCACAGTATTTCATACCTAGAAAATCTAAATATCTTGAGCTCATTTTTAAATTTTATCTTTTTTAAAATTCTTAAATCTCTTAATACTCCTTACTTCAGTCTATGCCAATAACATCAGTCCGTCGGTGCTGACTGACAAAAATCTGTACGGACCGATGTTCTTCTCCCAATTTCAGGACCGCATGAACGATGCCGTTTTAAGTAGAAGTTTTCCTTGATTATGCACTCATAAACTTTTTTTTTTTTTTGTAACTCCAAGTCATTACTTGTTCATAACAAAGCTCTTACCGTAATCATTTGCAGATGCGACCTTTTTAGGTTTTGGTGAGTGTTTACTTTCAATCAATCGCATATCGCGACTAGTTTCTACTGAACCAGAAATAGAAAGTTTTCCGTTTTCACTCTGAAATTACATCACCGAAATCATGGTCAGCTATGCCCTTTACAACAATGCATTTGACTATTCAGTTTTGATAAATTAGAGTGTCTGACTCACACTGATTACTGTCAAAAAAGCATGTTTTGTGCTGTCACATTTGTATGACTTTCAACTTAAAACTTTCCAAACAGAACAAGGTGACATTTTTTTTTTTTAAATCAGTGTCAATTTCAAGATAACAATCTGCCTCATCATCGGACACTAGCTTGAGTTTAAAAGATCTTGGCTAAAGAAATACTCATGCCGAGTCGTGGCTAGTGCTCGAAGAGGAGACAGACGCTTGCTTTGTAAATTCTGTCGAAATGCAGACTATTTATACGTCGTATTGGCCGTTAAAAATTCAAAAAATAGAACTTTAAGTTTGCTATAACAATATGAAAAATGTGGGCTTATCAACACTCCTGGCCTGAGCGAAAAAAAAACCGGAATAAACATCATTCATAACGGTTTGAATATAATAAAGCAGGGTTTTCCCTGACGCAAAAATTCTGCGTATTTACGCGTAAAAATTCTAAATGACGCCTAAAATAAGATCTACTACGTCCTAGTGGACGCATTAAATACTTGATGTCTTTCAAGATCGTTTGGGTAAATAAACCAAGCATGCGACCTTTTTCTCTCAGTTTGCTTCTTTTTGTATGTCCATTTTTAATTCTTATGTTCTAGTGCAATTCCATAAGAAAACCAAGAAACTGAATTCATCATTTTATTTATAATAAAACAGGAAAATCTTTACCTCTAATATAGATCTAGAATCAATAAGACAACATCTTACATCACTTTATGGGTACTACCGGAAGTATAAATTAAAGGAGGGATACCAAACCCGACTTTCATTTGAATTATGGAAATTAAAAAATAATAATGAAAGTACCAATGATAGTTATATAAAATGATTTATTTATACAAATGTTTATGTAAATCTTACAAATGATAAAGTACTTTAATACTTGCAATGGATAAAATAGATATAATTTTCAAATAAATAAATTTGAGGCATCAATTAGTAGGCTACATGTATTAAGTAACTTTTCAGTTTTGCATCTATATTTCTAAAAACATGTAATTGTATTACATTTTATAGATTTTTAATATAAATTCCATATGATTTCAAATGTAGTTATAACAACAACCATATTTTATTTAATTTCTTATAAACCTTTAATCTATAGTATGTGTATGTATACAATAATTATATATTGAATTAAGGGAACTCTGAGGGTTCAAGAACAAACCAGGAAATTACAATGGTGTTACAGTAACGTATAAAAATGATGCTGATGTTTTTTTCACATAAGATTGCGGGAAAAACTACTCACTCTCCCGACATGATTAAGTTATGATCAGAAAATAAATGCTCCACATGTACTCTTGATGTTTTCTCTATAGGGATGTCAGTAATTATCAACAAAAGTGCACATTTGACATTCAGTTTAATTCTAATCGAATTGAAGTGGACTGCAAATGGACTCCTAAATTACCAAATGGACCCCTAATTTTGTAGTCGTGGGAGTCCATGGACTCCTCATTTGAAAATCCCAGGGAAAACCCTGATAAAGTCAAGTCAGTTTAAAATAAATATATTTACATACCAACTGCAATTCCCTTAATTGCAAGTATATAGAGCGATATATTGCATATTCTGGTAAATACAGTTGCGTGCCCGAGTATTAACCACTTTACTTTTCAGCGTAAGAATACATGAACGAATCAATAAAGAATAGAATATCACATGTTTATTTCTTATATATTTAATCTTAAAAGCCATACATTAGGCCTATCACAAAACAAATAAAAATCACAGAAAGAAATCGGAAACACGAGACTACATCTGTAGCACATTGTACAGCCTACAGGCCCATATCGCGATATATCTAGGTCATTTTATGACTAGAACCACAGACCACCGTCTGGCTTCATAGTTACAACAGAAAGAAAGAAAGTAAGGCCTAGTGCAACTTTGTCAAGCATCTCTTGATAAACAAGTCGATTTGTTTGCCTTCACTGGATATTCCTATCAGAAACAATTCGTCACCCGCATCGTGTGAAATTAGGTCGTGTGAAATGGGCCTACTTACGTAGGTTACGTACCAATCAGTCATCGTGGTTCCCAGCTGCTTGGTAAAAAATGTCAAATAAAATGGCTACTTTCAGTTGTCATAAATTAATATAAGTGTCTCACTTCTTGTAAGTCACACTAAATCTTTCTATAGTATATCCCATTAATAGTATATCAGAATTCAAACGCAAATTCGTTGTAAATGCATTATTCAGCATACCATAATAGGCCGTGTATAATCCACACTCTTTTCACTCTAAAATTTGTCTCAGGCAGGGGGGTGCGGATAATACAGTACTACAGAATCTTAGGACATTTTTTCCGCAGGAAGTACTGCATGAGATTCGATGTGGGTGGTAAACCTGACAAAGTTTTTTCGTAATAACGATGAATGAGTCAATGTATATCATCATTATTCCATTGTAAATATTATCATTGCTTTTGTATGCGTCTACGGTGACGGTGAATAAATCAATAAATGAATCTTGTTGTCTTTTATTTTTGTGTGTTTCAGTTTACAAATAGGCTACACTACACAGTCACTTGTGTAATGCAATCCCTTGATCCAGGGTGTTGTGATCGATGGATTGCATAACGCAAGTGCCTGTGCAAGGCTAGCCTAGTTGCGATGTTTGGTGAGGAAACAGAATAGTACAGTACCTGTTGCTTATCTTCATCATGAAGATTTGTTATTATTGAAAAATAGAACAATCTCAACAAGAATTCTAATAATTATTTCACGCTGGTGAACGACGAAGCGAACAGCCATGTTGTAACTGTAAATGAGGGGGCTAACTGGAACAGCAAATATGTAGTATCTTGTAGTTTCGTATTTTCCCATTTATATCATATTATGCAGTTTTGCGTTGTTTGTTTTGAGACAATGACTATACATTAATAAATAAAACGTTTTCTGGGTGTTTTGTCCTGTGGAGGAATGTTATTTTACACAATTCGTACAAAAGGTATATACCAGTAACTCTCTTACTACAGTACATCTACAGTGTAGTACTAAGTTACGGAACATGCCAATTACATGTATACAGGTAAGTACGATGATTTAATTTTAAATTGAAAGCATGATAAAAGGTGTAAAACACACAATGCCACACCAAGGTAATTAATGTTTGTTGTATATGTCTCCATTCATAATCAATGATGCGTGTAACAGACTACAGTATACATGGATCTGTATATATATCGTCATACTGCACTTATACACAATAATAATCAATCTCGCCGACGATTTTCCGCCATACGACCATCGATGCGGATTATACACACGAACTCCTTTTTTCTCCAAGATCTGATGCTGAAATGGGGGGTGCGGATAATACGTAAATGCGGATTATACACGGCCGATTACGGTACTCATGGGCGCAGCCATTTGCAATTTCAATTCTCTTCTGACACATTTAACCCTCCGCCCCCAAGAGCTCGAATATTAATGAAGATGATTCAAGTCCAAGAATAGATATTCCAGAGTTGTCGTTTCAGTAGTTTCTTTCAAAATGATATAATAAAAGAAATTAAACCTGAATTTCATTTAGTATTTGCGGTCAGAAAAGAGAACTACTTCTCATGTCAAAACAGCTGTTGAGCTATACATCATATGTAAACACACCCACACACCCACAAAGTCAGTATTCCGGAATGAATTTAGTATCCATTAAACAACAGTTTCACTGAAAAATGGTAATATATATAAATATAAGGATTGTTTTTCATTTTTTGAACATCATTAAGTGTTTTCTTTCATTTCATCATGCGGAAAAATGTTCTCAATACACACACACACACACACACACACACACACACACACACACACACACACACACACACACACACACACACACACACACACACATATATTAAAAATCCCTGGCTATCTAGTAAAACTACTGGTTCACATGAAAAGTGATTTTCTTATTGTTGTAGAGCACTGCATGTCAAAGTGACTGTGACTTTATGATCAGGATTCCATCAAAGCTGTGTAATAATTGTGGTTTATTGATTATCCTTATAAATTTTTTCGGACTGACAATATTCGGTTCGGACCCGTGTGGAACGCAACAACACAGGTCTGAATGACCTGTGGGAGCCAAAAGAATTTGGTGTAAACTGTTACTTCAACAAGTCATGAAATTTGATTTTAGTTGGGGAAATTCTCAGACTTAAAAACATTTTGAAGTTTTCTAGAGGTAAACCCTGATAACAAATAATATGGTATCTGTATATACTTCAATAACCCAGAAAGAAGTCAAAGTTTATCAGACTATTTTCAGTTATGACATAGTAAAAATTTTTAAAAACTTCCTGTACAATTTGAATATCTAATTTCAATTTTGGCCATGTAAGTTCTTAGGTTAACTTATTCAACCCTAAAGACACATTTGGACTGGCCTATATCACTGATTTACAGAAGAGTCCATTATTTTCCTGGGGTTGATGAGACAAAGAACATAAACAAGTATTTCAGAACTCTGAATAGCTAAGTTTATTAAAAAAAGTTTGTGAAAGACACATCATCCTTGTATTTTTTATTCTACATGTATTTCTCCTTTGAATGTATCATCTTTCTTCCTTTGGAAAACCTTAAAATTAATTTATCTAAAAATATATTTTGTAGAAAGTTTGGTTGAAATTTACCAATGCCTCTTGAGAACTAGAAAACATGAAAAATCAAGAGGCAAACGTACAGCAATAATTATTTGACCAATGAAGCATACACATGCAAATTTCAAGATATTTACAATTTTTGTCTAAAACAACAAACCTGGTGCATTCACAGTTTCCTTCACATTCACTGCAACAAATGGGTCAAAAAGTTCTGTTGTGGTGGTCATTGTGGCCCCTTTCTCCACCTGGAGGAGCTTGACGCGAATAAATCCTATGCCCGGCATCCTGATATAGGTAGACGTTTACTGCCCTCCTCTATAAATACCTGAGAAAGAAAATGGCATATATAGTAACTATGGCAACCAGTTGGTGTTAAATAATCATGATAGTTAAGGCATTTCAGAGAAAGTTATTAACATAAAAATGTCACAACCTATGAAGATACAAGATGAAACAGTATGAGTATTAGAATATAAACATGATATATTGATTGTAATCAAAGATTACAAATCTTATATTAGCTGTCTTGACAGGTATATTTACATAGTAAATGTTTTGCTGTCTTTTCTCCCAGTCTGTCCCTAATTTTAACCTGTCTTGAACGATAACTCTCAAGAAACCATCTGTCTTTTGATATCACATTCTGAAAACCACTTGGTTAAATTAACCTTTAAATAAAACCACTTTTGAGAGACCACATTTCAGTGGCTCATGGGATGGTCTCTCAGGACAGTCTCCACTGTATCAAGGCATCACCAGTTGTAGGCAAGTGTAACAAATTTTAACCTGAGCTATGGACAATTTGATGTCAGTGCAGTGTGTGTACCCTAAAGGAGCATTTGGTATGGTTTCCAAAAATCTGTTTTGGCTTTCTTTTCTTTTTTTTTTTTGCTACTTAGATTTATATGTATGTACAATAACAAATAATTATACACAGACATAAACAATCTTACATTTCCTATATATTTTGTGAAAATAAGGTCAGGTCCAGTCTCGTATGCATATACAAACAGTGAGTAGAATTAATCATTTGCAAATGAATAATTGTCAAACTGAGTTTCTCGAGGAATTTTTATTAATGAACATATAAGCCGGTCTGGCTCAGTCGGTAGCGCACTCGACTCTTGATCGTGAGTTTGAGTCCAGCCGGCGACAGGTGGGTTTCCTGTCCCGCAGATGAGACAGTAAAAACCGAGGTGATGTGTCATAGTAGGTGTCGGCATGTTAAAGAACCCTCACTGCTCAATGGCGGTAAGTGCCAAGCATAGGCAAAATTTGAAGCCCTTCAACGGCATTTGGTGACGTCTCCATATGAGTGAAAGATTCTCGACAAGAAACAGACAAACAAACTAATGAACATATCATCAAATAAAACTTCATACTTCAAACATTAACAAATAACATGACCCACAATGAAAAAAGGTACATTTGGGTCAATTAATAAGGCATGTACATTTCATTTTTGTATAACTTCATACAGTGAAACCTCGCCTAAAAAATACCTTGTCTAGGATATCACCTCACCACCACCTCACCTTTTAGACCACAAGTTTTCAGTCTCTTGATAACTATCTAATAAATAGATACCACGATAAATAATAAAATAAATAAAAATAAAAATAAATAGATAACCAAGAGACCACCTCAAGAAAAAGACCACTTTGAGACAGTCAGCTACATATGTATGTCGTTTTAATAGCCTAGTTCCACTGTACTTCAGAAATGCTTTCACTGATTATATACCTGTAAAATAATTTCTGGTGACAATTTCGAAGATAGTATGAATTTTCAAAACTGAAACTATAACATACTTACAGCACAGAAGTAGGGATGTCATTGATGAGATATTCTACATCAATATATCGATAAGTAAAAAATATCGATATATCGATAAATCGAATAATTTGGTACTTCTATGAATGCATTCAAGATACATATAGATTCATTGTAATACTTAGTTGTTTTATTGTATATTTGACTATCTGAAGATGAAAAGAGCAATAATTGAAAGGAAAACATCATTTATTTGAACAAATTGAACAATTACATGTAGAAAAAAATATAATATAGTTCAATAACATGAAGTAAAACAAATGGAAAATTTTGGAAATTGTAAAAGAAAATACATCCTGTGAAATGGATAATGAAATTTATCGATACTTTAAAAGTGTATCGATTATTGTATCGAATCAATTTGTGTATTGATATATTGATATCGAATCTATCAATGACAGCCCTACACAGAAGTATTGGAATTCTTAGTTTTTACACCCCTAAAGTTATTTTTACCACAACTACTTCATAGAAGATCGTATACAAGATGTCTGGTTTACAGGAAGTTATCATTTCTGAAATATTTTAAGTAATTCACACTGAATCAATACTCAATATCAACAACTGGTGTCCGAGTACTTTAACCTATTTACTACTGAAGACATATTTGGACTGGTCTAAGTCATTAATTCACAGAAGAGTCCATTGTTTTTCAGTAATGATAGAGTACAGGAGATTCCATCTTGGGTGGCTTTCCCACCTGTCACGGTTATGTCCAATTTTCAGACAGGTGGTTTCTAAAAACAAAAATTATTTAAAGGATTACAGAAGTAACAAGTTCTCTGATTATGGTCTTGAATGAGACTTTATCTTACATGATTGATGATCAATAAAATATGGAGATATTTGTGATATTAGGTACAGTGTAACTTCAGTTTTCTTGAACTCCCAGATAAAGCATGGTTTTGGTACATAAAAAATCAGTTGCAGTTTAAATATACATAAGAAATTTTGTAGAACCTATGTGTGTTGAATTTTCTACTTTTATAAATTGTTTAGCTTGCAATGATGACAGACACCATCACAATATATCCTACCAACCTGTCTGGACAATACTGCAGAATTTTGCAATAGTACAATACCATATTCTTTTGCCTTTTTAGAGAACCATTATTAAGTTTTCATTTGACTAACAGGAAATGACATGCATATTCATAAAAAACAACTGACCAGAACCTCTTAAACCTTAAATACCTTAAACATAAGTACTTAGACCTATCATATCATAAAGTAAGATACTTAGGACTATCAAATCCTAGAGTCAGATACTTAGGACTATCATATCATAGTGTAAGATGCTTAGGACTCTCACATCCTAGAGTCAGATATTTAGGGCTATCACATCCTAGAGTAAGATACTTAGGACTATCATATTGTAGAGTAAGATATTTAGAACTATCACATCCTAAAGTAAGATACTTCTGACTATCATATTCCAGAGTTAGATACTTAGGACTATCATATCCTAGTGTAAGATACTTAGGACTATCACATCCAGGAATAAGATACTTAGGACTATCATATCATAGAGTAAGATACTTAGGCTTACCATATCCCAGAGTAAGATACTTAGGACTATCACACCCTAGAGTAAGATACTATCATATGCTAGAATAAGATACTTAGGACTATCATATGTTAAGGTAAGATACTTAGGACTATCAAATCATAGAGTGAGATACTTAGGACTATCACATCCTAAAGTAAGACACTTAGGATTATCATATGCTACAGTAAGATACTTACGATTATCACATCCTGGAGTAAGATACTTAGGATTAGCATATCCTAGAGTAAGATACTTAGGATTAGCATATCCTAGAGTAAGATACTTAGGATTAGCATATCCTAGAGTAAGATACTTAGGACTATAATATCCCAGAGAATGATACTTAGGACTATCACATCCTAAATTAAGACACTTAGGAATATCATATGCTTGAGTAAGATACTTAGGACTATCACATCCTATAGTAAGATACTTAGGGCTATCAAATCCCATAGGTAGATACTTAGGACTATCATATCCTAGAGTAAGATACTAAGGATTATATATCCTAAAGTAAGATACTTAGGACTATCATATAATAGAGAAAGATACTTAGGACTACTATATCTTACAGTAGGATACATGTACTTAGGACTATCATATCATAGCATAAGATACTTAGGACTATCACACCCTAGAGTAAGATACTTAGGACTATCACATCCTAAAGTAAGATACTTCTGACAATCATATCCCAGAGTTAGACACTTAGGACTATCACATGCTTGAGTAAAATACTTAGGACTATCACATCCAGGAATATACTTAGGACTATCACATCTCTCACTTGAGACTGATTTGTCCGCGAATTTAGATGTCAGGGGGGGGTGTTATCTTACCCTGCAGGGTGAGATTTGTTTTTTGTTTATTTCATGCATAAACATCCCCACAGTAAGACAGACACATAACAAATGAAAAACGAAAATATTTTTGAGGAGTTCCACAACAATGTACGTGATTTGTGTTTGTTTTAAGGTAGCTGAAGAACATAATAAATATAGAGACACTATTAGAGTCACGATGCTTGAATATTTTCATATCGTGGTCAGGTTTTTAGTATCGTGATTTATCGCAATGACAATATATGATAACAGCTCTATTTGTAAAGTTAATCATAATCATCATGAAGTCGTAAAAGAGTAAGGAATCTAAAATAGAACGCTGAAAATTTTATGAAAAGAAACATCTCTCTGTGTCACTCACTATCTTATACGATACCGAATCATTTCTTATACAATACCTAACCATTTCTTATATGATACCTAATTATTTCCCATGATTTTATTACATACCGATTAATTGTCAAATAATATAATCGAGGTTGTTACCAAATAACAATATATTTAACTACAGCTCAGATTACATAGGGATGAGTGTAAATGTGCTGTATTCGCAGATAGACATATAAAAGAAATTACCCCTGGACATAAATTACAAAAAATATGAAACTTTTCAACCCCTAGTTATCAATATGGAACAGTCTTATCCATTATTCTAGACCAGTCTATTATGGTCAGTATTAGGTCTGAAGCAGTGTTATGTTTCAATTATTTAGTTATAATAATTATCATCCAATATCAATAACTTAAGGTAACTTGATTCAGCAATATACAACTGTCAGCAAGATGTGATCTGAAACCCGGTGTCATATATAATATGTATCCGCCATACAATAAGTATCCGGATACAAAAAATTGGCCATATAATGAGTATCCCCCCCATGAGATCAGTATTGAATAGACAGATTATTGAAATGAAGAATTTTAGTTACTGCCACCATAAAGTAATCACTTTTATGGCTTAGATTAATACAGGTTTTTATGTAGGGAGTGTGTGGGGTTATGTAAAAGGAGTATTGGGAGGGGGCTGATGATGTGTTACATTGTGGGGTATTAATTGGCTATTATCACCTTGAGATATAATACCAGTTTCCTTTATATGTTACAAATTATTTAAAATGCTGAAATCAATGGTACCAGAGTATTATCGAATCTTGAATTAATCAAAACTAGGCTTGACGGGATGTTTGGTTAGCTTTACAGAAAAGGTGTCAATTAAGAATTAACAGACTGGTGACATAATCTATGCTTATACATGTACACACCATAATATACAGGTGAAGTAATTAGCATTTCTTTCAATGTAGGCCTATGAATAATCATCTGTTAATAATAATGAACAAAATATGTTAAATTTAATAAAAAAAAATGAAGAAAAAAAACTTTAAAAAATGTCTTACTGCAAATTTCAGGACAAAATGATAAAATTTTACTAAGACCATAGAAAATTTAGTGATGCTTAATTGGAAGTTAGACAAACTATAAACAAATAAGCAACAAATAATTAAATTAAATAAAATACATTTATGTTTATATTAATGTATTTTAATGAAATATGTAATTTTTTAAAAAAAGGATTATTAAAACATTTTGAAAGACATTTTTATCCATAAGTTGATTAATAAAATATGTTACATACAATTTTCATATATTTTGAATTATTTTGTAATTATCCCAGTGTTTTAATAAATTTTTTGGATTATGTGTTGGTCTTGGGCGTCTGTCTGTCTATCTGTCTTCAGCCCTGTCTCCTTAGGGGAGAGCTAAAAATACATAACTTTCAAACACTGTCATGTAGTATTTCGAAGTAGACATAAAACATGAAATACATTCCAAGTATTAAAAATGTAAATCGACCGATTTGTGACCCCCAAGGGACAGGAGGGTCCAATGGGGACCAAATAATTTGTTCACACATGGTCAAGCAGTATTTAAAAAAGAGGAAATTTAAATAAATGTAAATAGACTAATTTTTTGTGAAGGGAATACATATTACATGGCTGTTTCGGATGCTTTATCTGATACGTGGAGGGGGATAATATAACATGGCAAATTTTGACATCCGTTTACTTATTACATGGTCATATAATATGTATCCCCCCTCACCATTTACATGATATGCTCTGTAGAGGGGTATACATATTACATGGCTGTTTAGAATGCTATATGTGATACATGTATATAGAGGGGGGGGGTACATATCATGTGATCATATCATAAGTATCCCCTAGCATCTCCACAACTAGTACATAGTACATATCTGATAAGTGTATGGAGATACATATTATATGACTGTTCTGGATGCCTTATCTGATACTTGGAGGGGAGATAATATAACATGGCAAATTTTGGCATCCGGATATTTACTAGTATTACATGGTCATTTAATATGTATCCCCCCATTTACATGTAGATGGGAATACATATTACATGGCTGTTTAGGATGATATGTGGCGTAGTTACAACAATACTGAACATTTATTTCTGTTCAATACTGATTTCATGGGGGGGATACTTATTATATGGGGGAGTACTTATTATATGAGGGGGATACCTATTATATGGCCATTTTTGGTATCCTGATACTTATTATATGGTCAATTTTGGTATCCTGATACAATTTTGTGGGGGGGCATCGGAATCATGTTACTGTAATCATGACTCATCTATTTCATCATTCTTTGCTGATCTTCACAATATGAAAGTAAAAGCACATCTGTAATACAGTAAAACCTGTGTATAAAGACCACCTTGCTCTCTCAAACAGTACCATTTGTGTACAAATCAACCTCTATATAAAGACCATCTCCCTATAAAGACTGGTTTTGATGTGTCTGTAAGAGGGCTTCTATATACAAGTTTCACTGTATTGACTAACGTGATGTACAGCATAGGTGTATACCTGGTTAATTGCTACAGATAAGAATCCCATCTCAAATTGAAATTTTTAATCTGAATCAGAATACTGAAATTTGGCAATGATATTAAAACCAGATTCAGCAAAGTTGTAAATCCCTTAGACCAGGTGTTTTACCTAAGGGCAATAGGTAAATAATGAACATTTTGTCTGAAATTTGCCGTCAAACCATTGAACATCAGGGACTTAATTGTCCAAAGTACATATATAATGATTTAACAGCTGGTACAATAACCGAGACCTGAAAATATGGCTAGATATATATAGCACACTTAAATTATATAGTGAGCAAACTTAGGTTCAATATTATAAAATATACGACACCAAAATTATGTAAAATAAACAGAAACAAACATAGTCAAGTGGTATTACATTCCCAGACCACAAAATCACACTGGAGCGATCATTCAGGTTACGTGGTGGTTACAACAAATACAAATCACGTAACCTCCTTTTCATTCTCAATGATTTTCATTTCTAAGTCTTTATTATTGCTATCGTAACCTGCAGGTTACAGTCACTTCCTTTAGCGTAACCTGTACATGGGTTACAATGACCTATTATTTTGTGGCCTGCATTCCCCTGGCAAGGAGGTCCGAGGTTTGATTCGGGTCATATAGAAGACTTTAAAGACTGATGCAGGTAGTGACTAAATCTTTGACACGTGCTTAGCATGGGAAGTATAAGTCACAGGTCTTTCCTATGAGACACTGAGGCACGACATGTAAAAAATCTGTCTCTGTATTGTCCATAACACAGGTCAAAATTTGTGGCACTTCATCGTCACTTTTACTGGGTGAACAGGGATTAATATCATCAACATAGGAATCCATTCCCAAATCAAAATCTGCTATTTTTTCCCCAATTTTGATCACAAGTTATCCAGTTTGGTTCACACAGTCATCCACATTCAATATTAAACAACAAAAATGATAAATATAAGAATTTAGTACATGTATGAACTGCACTACCAAGTTTTCAGATGAAAACCATGTTGTCAGTTTAATAAAATAGGCTAAATGAATCAGAAATTTTGTGTCTTTATTCTTATGAATTTTAAATGACCATAGTTACTTTTTTTCCCAATTTGGCCCATTGCAACGTAAAATTCCCAATTGGAAGGGTACAAGACCCTGTCCCAATAAGGGTGTATCAACCCCTGGTGAATTTAATAGTATCAAACACCAAGACATATCCTCCAGTGAGTATCAAACATACATTGTACAGAAACAAATCTCAAAGATCAGTGATTCTCCAGCGCGAAAAGGAGAGTTTCAAGTTCTCCAATTGTACATGATTATTATTCTAGAGATTTTGTACTGGTATCGCAGGTAACAAATTGGTCACATTTCACACGCTGAAATTTTTGTCAACCTACATTTTATTTCTTGATCAACGCAAAGATACATTTCAGAAATCACTAGGTATAGCACTAGGGGGAAACAGCGCTTGAACAATCTGGATCCAAAACGGATTACATGAAAACTCGAAAAACTGCTAAGCTATATCAAACATAGCGTAAAACATAAAAAGATAGATTCTCATATGTAACGATATAAAAACACTGAAATGTATCCTCAAGTGTCATTTATAATATAAAAATCAATAAAATATCAAGATGGAATAAAATGTTTTACTATATCTAGTGAAACCAAATCTATTAAACAAAATGCACAGTGTTATCGGTGTAATCACTAAGTTAAAGCGGACACTGATTCATATTTCATACACTTAAAATGTACAAACCTGGTATTAAAACACCCTGGATTTTTCTTGTTTGTTTTTTATTTGTTTAAAATGTATTTTACACAAAAATCACCAATTAATTTCAGTTATATGGTGACAGTTAGTTTTTAACTGTTGATGAGAGAACTTGGTTGCAATGCAACTGGGCTATGACTAACTGGCCTCCTGCAAGTAAATTACTTGTACAGGTATTATGTCGTAAACATTCTCACAAAATCAGCATTGATTTCAGAGAAATGCGAACCAGCACAGACTAAATTAAAGGTGAGAGATTTCTTGCAAATACAGCCAAATGTAGGCCATAATTAAACTCATCCAAAGTTAGATACATGTCTAAAGCAATGTGTCAAATTTGGCCAAATATCTCAGAAAAGAAATTAAGTTTTTTGACATAAACCAGAGTCCTGCAAACAGACAAATGGATGAAATAGACAAGATGACTATTGAAAAGAGAAAATAGAGAGACTGATACACATAATGTATATAACTGTAATTGAAACACTGTACAATCAATCCATTTAGTATGTGTAGATTGAACTGTGCAAATCAATGCTATTGTCCAAAAACAAGAGAATAATTTGTAGTATTATTGTTAATTTTGTTATAACCAGCATATTTGATTAACCTGTATTGCTTTCTGATTGTTGATAATTTAGAATGTAAAACTACAGCAAACCAAAGTTCAAATGGTGGCCTTTTTACAGTTTGTACAGTACTTCCACATAATTCAGATGTTTTATGCCATACTCAACAATTTTTAAATTTTTTCTTTTCTATCTGTATCTATAGCAAGTTTTTAATGGCAGAGGAGAGATGGGGAAAACCCAATTACTAGGTCAAAAGAAATGGAAACATGTTTTCCTTAAGTGAAAATATCAAACATTCACTTCTAAGTAGGTTGAAAGACATCCTTCCCACATAAGTAGGTTAGGCTTCCATTCACCCAGTAAGTCTAACAATACAAGTTAGAGACATAAGATTCGTAATGCTTGATAAATTTGATAGTTTATCTGGGAGATCAAGTGTGACTAGACCATTAATGGTAATCTAACTATTAGGTAAGAGATATCCTTGTGGTCAATGTTGACTTTTACAGGAACTTGTCAATATTTGTAAACAATGGCATTAGACTTTGTAAACACTTACAGACTGGCGACTTATCTCACATATTTCAGATGAATACTTTTGGTCATAAAACCAAACAAACTATAATGTCTTTAGATACTGCAGAATTACACAAATCAGTCTATTGGTAATACAACTTGTTTTTAATTTGAAAAAGAGGGGGGGTGGAGGTAACAACGTCCCTGAAGGTAGACAGTATAAATAATCCAGTAGGAGTCTTCACTGTGGATACCGAAGGTATAGAGTCCACAAAATAATAGATACAAAGAATTCCAAAAAGGGGTTTGTGTCCAACACAATAAAAACTCTGTAAGGTAGTATAAATTGTATTTACGTTGAGCTTGTTGTTTACATGTTTCAGCTCCAAGCGGAGCCGTCTACAGAACAAAATTGTTTTTAATTTGTTTTTATGTTCTTTACACGAAGAATTCTTCATTTAAACAGAAATGTCGGCAGATTTAGGTGAAGTGCCACAAATTTTGACCTGTGTTAATGGACTATGCAGTGACAGATCTGGTACATGCCGTGCCTCGGTGTATCATAAGAGAGACCCGTGACCTTTACTTCCCATGCTAAGCACCTGTCAAAGATTCAGTCACTACCTGTATCAGTCTTTACACTCTTCCATATGACCCGATACTCGGAATCAAACCTAGGACCTCCTCCATGCAAGGGGAATGCACTTCCACTAGACCACAGCTTAGTATGACAAATTGACAATGACTACAGTTTGGTTTTATTGATTTTACAAATTCTCTTTAACACTCTGTCTGGTAGTGAAGTCATTTGAATTCACCCCTAGAGACACATTTGGACTTATCTAAGGCATTGATTTACAGAAGAGTCCATTGTTTTTCAGAGGTTGATTAGTTCACTGATATATTTGGTAATCATTTTATATGTCAAAGCCGACTAATGTACCATTAAAATATAGAAGTGCTGGATTCAGAGCCTGTGGCTTTTAAGAGGAACAATATAACCCTGTTAACACATCAAAATTTTCTTATACAAGTTTTCTCAATGGTCAAAGTTTTTGACGCAAATTTTGATCATGTGAACGGTCAAATTAAACTTTGATGGACCTTGATGGAATAGAAACTCATCCTATATTTCTTCAAACTTCGAAGGACTTTGATGGAATTCAGCCAATCAAAGCAGACATTCAATAATCAATGTTTACATGTTACAAGCACATGGCTCCCACATTTTACTTGTACAAGTCGCTAAAAGATAATGTGAACAGGTGACTTTATAAAATAAAACTTTTGACCAAGTTTTCTTTGATCGAAGGTAAAAGGATAACGAGAAATTAATAAAATCATCTCCCTGTATTTCACTTACTAATGTACAATAAAATCAAAGTATAAAACAAATATACAAGAGAATAATATTAATAATAGAGAATGATAAACACAATAAAACTGACAAATAAATCATTCATAAAGATTCGAAAGTCCCATAAGTCTGGTAAATATTGCTGAGTGTTGTCAATGATCCGACTCGTCCTAGGTTTCAGTAATGTTAAGCATCATACATGTACCTAGAAAACAGACAGACATCCAGATGGCTATACATGCACAGAGAGACAGAGATAGACAGAGAGACAGACATCCAGTTAGCTATACAGCTGGCCATACATGTACAGAGAGACAGACAGAGATAGACAGAGAGAGACAGACAGAGAGAGAGACAAACAGACATCTAGCTTGCTATACAGACGACCATACATGTACAGAGAGACAGACAGATAGAGACAAACAGACATCCAGCTAGCGATATAGACAGTCACAGAGAGAGAGACAGAGAGAGAGAGAGAGAGAGAGAGACAGACACAGACAGACAGACAGACATAGACAGAGAGACAGACAGAGAGAGACAGATAATCCAGCTAGATATACAGACAGACATATAGAGAGACAGGCAGACAAACAGACAGACAGAAGGAGAGAAAGACAGACAGACATAAACAAAAAAAACTTCAAGCCCCTCACCTTCAATATCTGGGACATAAAGATATTAAAAACTGCAAAATGTATACCAGTATCTCACCCGTAACAAAAAAAAAAAAACCTTAAAAAATATCCTACTCAAATATGAAATCACAGGTAGACATAAAATTTAACTTACTTTCAGTTTGTCTAAACTCTTTAAATCTACATGTATTACAAGAATACAGCTAATCTCAACACAAAGTAATGTCAATAAAGATACATGCATATGATTATCTTGAATACCCACATGTACTTGAAATGTGTAAATAATGGAGTTCATAAAGCATTTTCTGTGAAAACAAGGCTAATTCAAAGAATTAATCATCCCTTACCTGGAATATTACTCAGATATATATAATTGACAAAATCACTCCATCTACATGTACCTATGTGTAAGATGTACATCTGAACCAGGTATGTCAAGCCTGGAGAAATAGAACTACAAATGGGTACGGAGTTACGATAATACATGTTGGTACCATTAAAGCAAAAATTTCCAAGGGCAAAAACTCCATAAACAATTGACAAGCAGCATTCACCTGCCTTCATGCACATCTACATGCTGTAACTTCGATGCATGTAGGAGAAACTGGGATGAATTATTTGGACAAACAGGTGGACAGAAGACAAGTGAACATTTGTTCCCCTCCAGTTTTACCGGTAGGGACTAAAAAAAAAATAAAGAGGATTACTAGATTACTTTAAAGCAGACAAATACTTACTTAGGCCACGTAGCAATGCCAAGTAACACACAACTTATTTACCCCAATCCTGATGAGAAGTTCAATACATCCACCCATATACATATACAGTAAAATCTATATAGGTATATATAACCTGGTGGGGAGGAATCTTGTGAATCCTTTCTTGACCTGGACGAGTTTAAATTTTAGTTATTAAAGCATAACATTAAAATTACACTGACTAGCATAATCGTTCCTACTTGTCACCATACATTAGAGAGTATCCAGTAAGGAATAAAACGTTTTTTTCCTGCAGCTTGTCATAAAGAAAAAGTGAGTAGAATCATCTGTATGATAATCAAAAGGTTACTCCACCCCACAATCTTATGTGAATCAGACAATACACTACAGAAATTTACCCATAAGCCTCTTCTCAGTTCAAGACTGGGACAAAATCTGCACAACTGCCGGATAAATCTTATTAAATGCATTTACCTGTTGAATGATAACCTTAGATGTAACTGACTTGGTTAAATACATATAATCTGTTTCTCTCGGTGTTACATGTACTTAATCTATAAGCTAACACAGGTATTCTTTTTGTTTTACTGCTGTTTTTACTCCCTGCCAGGAATTTTTGGTGTCTTAAAAGATGTCGCTAGCTACAGAAGCGTCACAATTTTGACCTGTGTTTTTGACTGACTCCAAAGCAGTAATGGATGTTTATCGCAGCTTGCTGGCAGGAACACGTGATCCCAGTTTGATGTCTCATCCTAAAGGCCTGTGACTTTCACTTCTACAGGCAAAGTACTTTGCCAAAGAACAAATTAATTACTACATATGCCATTTTCTTTGAAATCATAGATATATGACCAGATACCAGGAATTGAACATACAACCTTCCCCTTGCAAGTCCAATACTTAACTACACCCCATACCCCACACACCCCTCTGAACTGTATAAAAAAAAACATAAAAGAACAATGAGTTACCATGACAACATCCAATATTATGAGGAAAATGTATCAGTCTGTTGTTCAATGTCAAAGGGATGCTAAGTGAATGTCAAAGGATCACAGTTCAGTGAGAAAGGTCTATTCTTGAATCAGAGTGTTGGCGACTATATGAATACATGTATCAATAAATGTATACTAATTAATGTGACAATCATAAATGAATTAGTTGTTTTAACCAGAATGATTGTCTACAAATTCATTATAGCTTATTATATATGATCCATCATCTGTTTGCCAGTAAACCTGTACATGTAACATGTTGATAATGACATTGCTATGATTTTAATTTCTATATACACACTATGGTAGTGCCCGCTAAATGAGGACACCAACTGTGGTCAAAATAAGTACAGTGTATGGTCACTTTGTATTTGAAGTCCCTCTATTAAAGTGGACTAACCCATCACAGAGAGTACAAATAAAAAATTATAATTTTGTTAATACCTGCAATAATTACACACACTTTTGAAAACATCTGAACATGCATTTATCTATTGTAATAATGAATGCTATCCATTTTGTCAATTAGAGACATAGTGGTAAGAAGACTGGGGTTAGTATACTGCAGTTGTCAAAATATTGAAGCACACAAGAATGAATTTCGAGAGTATTTTCCTTAGTCTGACTGCAAACTTAAGTAACAAGAATGATTTTCATCTGGTTTTAACATTTTGCATGTAATTCAATGAAAAACTTGAGTAGACATGCAAAGATACGGGTTTGAATCATTCATCATGTACTGATACTTACAAAGCTGATAAATTCAACATTACTGTATCCTCATAATGTTAATAGTTTGATTGATCATATTTCATCCTTGATTTTCAGAAATATCCAATATTACAAACAAGAAAACCTTTCAGGCTTCTGATCAATACTCAAATACTAAACAAAACAAGCTTGGAACAGATTCTATACACTGCAATACAAATTCATTATATTACACTTATAGGTAAAAGTAGGACAGGTATGGCAAACGTGTGAAGGCCACCGGTGAGTAATGATTGGTAGATAATTTTTGTATGTATGCGGACAACTAAATTCTCGTATTACAAAATTGACAGTTATGGTAGATTCTCATCAACTTCATAAATCCATAAGGTTTTGAGAAAGCATATGATGATGTTTCATGAAAATAACACATTGTAAAAACATACAACATTAAACACGATAAAAACCTCAGAAAAGAAGTAATTATCATCCTACATATACTGGTATATAAATGTATATTTACAGTCTAGAATGACCAAATGACCCCTTTGATATAAAGACTCACAGTGACTGTATCTAAGATCACCAAACACCCTATGTTACTGGTCTATATAAAGACTCACAGTCTTATGTGACTGTATCTAAGATCACCAAACACCCTATATTACTGGTCTATATAAAGACTCACAGTCTTATGTGACTGTATCCAAGATCACCAAACACCCTATGTTACTGGTCTATATAAAGACTCACAGTGACTGTATCTAAGATCACCCAACACCCTATATTACTGGTCTATATAAAGACTCACAGTGACTGTATCTAAGATCACCAAACACCCTATATTACTGGTCTATATAAAGACTCACAGTCTTATGTGACTGTATCTAAGATCACCCAACACCCTATATTACTGGTCTATATAAAGACTCACAGTGACTGTATCTAAGATCACCAAACACCCTATATTACTGGTCTATATAAAGACTCACAGTGACTGTATCTAAGATCACCCAACACCCTATATTACTGGTCTATATAAAGACTCACAGTGACTGTATCTAAGATCACCAAACACCCTATATTACTGGTCTATATAAAGACTCACAGTCTTATGTGACTGTATCTAAGATCACCCTACACCCTATATTACTGGTCTATATAAAGACTCAGTCTTATGTGACTGTATCTAAGATCACCTAACAGCATTTCCAACATGTATATTACTAGTCTATATAAAGACTCACTGTCTAAGATCACCCAACAATATTTCTTATATATAACTGGTCTGTATTAGGCTGTCTAAGTGACCACCTGTATATAAAGACTCTCTGTCTTATGTGACTGTATTTAGGGTTGCCCAACAGTATTTCCTATATACATGTAAATGGCCTGCATTAATTGACTCCCTGCCTTACCCAAGAAGTGATCATGATTATAGAGCCCCTAACTACGTAAAGGTCTCCTTATCCAAATAATCTTAATCATAAAGAAATACAATGTAATTTTGATACAGAAGATATAGGTTACTTAAATATATTGACCATTACAAGGTACATATATGTTATTTTATTAAATGTATTCTGTATGCTATACATGCAAACAAGTAAACTTGGTTACAAGGTCAAGTCTGGCCTGTGTTAGCTGACTTTCTGCCTCATAAGATCAAAATCTACAAGTCCCCTTGACAGTCACTTAAGACAGCCTCTACTGCATTTTATTGATGTTGTTTATACCGATACTTGATCAAAAAACATACTTAGTGTCACGTTAATAACTTGATATAATTTTCGCAGGCTCAAATTTACATATAGAGTCATCAGGTTTCTCGTCTACAAGTAAAAGTTTCGTCAAGGTCACATGAATGAAAACTTCAACCATCCAAAAACTGTACACAACCCTGCAAATTTGTATACCTAAGCAGTCACCTTGTTAACTAAAATTTGTAAGTACAAAAATGTACATAATTTGTCCGCCGATTGTGAGGTAGAGTAAAATCCATATAACCTGGTGGGGTGGGGTCTCGTGAACCCTTTCTTGACCTGGACACATTTATTTTTAGTGTCTATTTGAATATAATAACACCGGCCTTGTTTTGTTATTTTAAATGTCTATATAACATCACTTAATGTTTGTTATTTTAGTGCCCATGTAACAGTTGTCTATATAACAATTTAGTTCTTTAAGTGTCTATATAACAATTTAGTTCTTTAAGTGTCTATATTACAATTTATTTATTTAAGTGTCTATATAACAATTTAGTTATTTAAGTGTCTATATAAGTTAAGTTATTTTAGTGTCTGTGTAATGTTATTCTAGTTTTGTTTTTTCCAGTGTTAAACATCTATCTACAACATTTTTTTTTAATATGTCAGTGTCTACAACATTTTTGTTTTAGATGTGTCAGTGTCTAAATTTTTTTAGTACAAGTGTGTACAACATTTTTTCTTAAATACAAGTGTCAACAACATTTTTTTAAAATATGTCAGCGTCTACAACAGTTTTCATTTTCACCTCCGCTAGAAAAACAAGTTGACTACCGAAGCTGTAAATTTCTCGCTTACCTCCCTGACGATCTGATCCGTTTCCTTTCAACCTATCAAAAGTCGGAGATGCATATGGTAGCTTATACTCACAGGAATATTCTGTGACAGATGAATGCAAATAGAAAAGATAGAAGTACATCAAATTTAGTCCTTGTGGTCACATTTCAAATGTCAAATGAACTTCTACATGTAAGTCTCTGTATGTGTAAACATTGACAGCTCTTGCTTAATCAGTCTGACAAAACCTACTTTGTCCCCACCGCCTCCCTATTTTATTGAGATAGCAATCCTTCCTAACCACAAACAACCATACAAATCTAAAGAAGAATTAGGGGGAAACATCCTTACAATGTACTTAAAAATCAGGATAAATGCCAACAAAGGAAAAAAGCATTTATTGACAATACTCTTTTCATGCTTCAATCTGATATATAAAATAACCTAACATGCATCAACATACTGATCTCGCAGCACACTTCCTGTATCGGAATTACATCAATATATTCATTGTTTTTTAATTTTGAATAGTGTTTTTCGCCACACTCAATCTTTTTTCAAATATATAGTTGTGCCCAGTTTTTAAAGGTGGAGGTGAGAACTCAGTTACAATGTACCTGGGAAGAGACCACCGGCCTTACGCAAGTAAACTGACAATAATTCTCACGAAAATCAACTTAGATTCCAGTAGGAATCGACCCTGCACTGACAGGAAGTGAGAGACTTCCGTATTCAAAGCGTGATGCCCTAACTTCTTGGCCACATAAGCCCCAACTTCTTGGCTACATAAGCCCCAACATATTCATCATACATGTTCAATGCATTTTCGAATCTTCTATAAGACTGTGACACAGTAAGACAGACCAAACAGATGCATGTACAGCTGCAAAGTGAAAAGAATCTGTCCAATATTTTGAACAGTATGCCAAATTATGTCTTCTTTTTTTATTTAATTAAGTACTTGATGACTAGCTAACCAGACTGTAAATATTAATTATGGTAAGTGCTAAACAAGACCATCAAAGGTACTCCATCACATCTCTAATGGTTACTTTATCAAAAACAAAAAAGTTACAAGGAAGCTTGTTATGACTTCACTAACACGTACAAATTGTCCAATCGCATTCGAGAAACCTGTACTAAAGAAAATTATGTGTATCCCAGCAAACATGTTCAGCTGGCTGGTTCTAATTATATTATAATTTTTCAT
Source organism: Atrina japonica (assembly GCA_030159075.1). Lineage (NCBI taxonomy): Eukaryota > Metazoa > Mollusca > Bivalvia > Pterioida > Pinnidae > Atrina > Atrina japonica. The sequence goes on from BROG01000051.1 coordinate 1,613,323, forward strand.
TTAAGTATTTAACCTTGAGGTATGAAGTTTTGGTAGAAGAGCAGTAATTATATAAAATTTGGAACTATGTTTTGAACCTTTCTAAACAATAATTATTCTTAAGAATACCCAGCAATGCACCATGTCTTAAATGTCTCATTTCAAATCATATTTGTAATTATTAGAAAAAAGTGTTAGCCATCACAACTATTAGTGATGAGTAAGCCTTCAATTACTCTCAGTAACACTTACAATTTTACTTTGTACATGTACTTCTTCTCTACATCCATTACAGGAAAATCATATGATCAAGGAAGCTAATATACTAACATAAAAGTGAAAATCAAAATAAAACGCAGCAATACACTTACATGTGTAACTCTAAATCATCTACCAAGCTAAAAATAGACAGAGGGAAAGTACAAGGTGTTAAAAATCACAGGTTAAAAGTTTTCTGCATAGTTTCCCATTCACAGCATTTAGCCATCAATATGGTAAACATTTTAAGTGCTGAAAAATTAAATATGCATAAAACTTGCACTAAAAAATTTTTAAGTATCTGATTCATTTGCATTTTTTACACCTGACTTGTAAGTAATGTCAATATCAATCATCCCCTCAGTAATCAACGAGACCAGGTAATAAAATGTCCTCTATACATCATAAATTTACACAGCCATAACATACGTTAACACTGCATCAGTTTACAAAAGTATTTCCTTACCTGAGCATTTGATTTTAAAATAGGTCAGCAAGTCAATTCTCTGTTGGGTATATATCCATTTCTTATACAGTAAGTTTAAAAACGTAAAGCTTTTGTATATATCCTATGTAGCGATTTCTCTGTCTGAGCTCTCCTATCACGTCTAAGCTCTCCTATCACAGTAAGAACTTCCCCAAAGCTGATTCAAATCTGCAAATAAATCAGTTGTAAGCATTACAGACAGGTACAGTACCACAGAGAACTATGCACATAACAAAACTCACAGCTGATCTTTAATTTATAGATACAGATCCTGCCAGGAATTTGTTTTCAATTTGATCTGGTTTTCTGCTGTTACAAGTTGAAGCTAGAAATCCCCCTGATGGCTGATAACACATGTAAAACTATCATACATGCACATCACTTTGATCTTGGTGTGTCTAGATACCAGACCAGTTTTACCATGTAAACTCTGTAGCTTAGAGCATGTTGAGAGGGCTGTGTATCTATATAATGTGTTAATAGTTTAAAGTGTGTTCTGAGTACAGAGAATACTTACAGTTTGATGTGTCAGAGTAGACATTGTATAGTGTATCAATATATGTGCGTATACAGCCTAGTGTACGAATATATCATGTATGGTACAGTTGAACTGTCTTGAGAGATCATCTGACACTGGATTGTGGTCTCTCAAGACAGGTGGTCTCTCAAAAGAGGTTTATTAAAAGGATTTATTTGCCCAGTGGTTTTCTGATTGCGGTCTCAAAAGACAGGTGTTCTTTCAAGATAGGTTCCACTGTATCTAAATAAAGTCTAACCTGTACATGTGGTCACCTTTATTTAGCAGTCACCTCCACTAAGTAGTCAGTTTTAATTCGTCCCAATCGTTTTCCTTATACAATTATACCCCAATAAGCAGTCACCTTCCTAACCATTCAGCAGTTAGCCTTTTAGGTACCAAGTTGACCCATTTAAACAACCAATAGGCTGATCATTTATGGTCCAAACATACTCGTCCAATATTAACTAATGCTAGTACAAACGCATTCTATATACATTATGTATTTATAAAAGTGTGTAAACATACATGTAGGTGCTCTGTATACAGTGTGAATCTAAAAGTGTATGAAAGCAGATGTTCTATTTACACAGTTTTGAGTCTGTGCTAAGCACACTGTCCTAAGATTATTAGTAACTGTACTGTGCTAAGCACACTGTACTTACATGTATATTGGTAATGACTGTTCTATGTTAAGCTCACTGCCCCAAGATTGATACAGGTAGTCACTGTGTTCTATAGTAAGCTCACTGTCATAAGATTGGTAGGTGACTATAGTTAAGCTCACTGTCATAAGATTGGTAGGTGACTATAGTCAAGCTCACTGTCATAAGATTGGTAAGTGACTATAGTCAAGCTCACTGCCATAAGATTGGTAAGTGACTATAGTAAGCTCACTGTCATAAGATTGATAAGTGACTATAGTCAAGCTCACTGTCATAAGATTGGTAAGTGACTATAGTCAAGCTCACTGTCATAAGATTGGTAAGTGACTATAGTCAAGCTCACAGTCATAAGATTGGTAAGTGACTTTAGTAAGTGACTGTACTGTGCTAAATGCTATCCTGAGATTGGTAATGTTTAGCAAAGTACAGTCACTGTGTTAAGCCTATTGAACTTATATTGGTAGTGACAGTATTGTGGGAAACACTATCCTTACATTGGTAGTGACTGTACTGTGTTAAGCACATTGTCCTTAGATTGAAAGTGACTGTACTGTGCTAATCACACTGTCCTTAGATTGATAGTGGGTGAACTGTGCTAAGCTGCTAAGCACATTGTCCTTAGATTGGTAGTGACTATACTGTGCTAAGCATAGTCCTTAGATTGGTAGTGATTGTACTGTGCTAAACACACTGTCCTTTGATTGGTAGTGACTGCACTGTGCTTAGCAGACTGTCCTTAGATTCATAGTGATTGTACTGTGCTAAACACACTGTTCTTAGGTTTATAGAGAATGAATTATGCTAAACACTATCCTTAGATTAGTAGTGACTGTACTGTGCTAAGCAGTCTGTCCTTAGATTGGTAGTGATTATACTGTGCTAAGCACTCTGTTCTTAGATTGGTAGTGATTATACTGTGCTAAAACACTGTCCTTTAATTGGTAGTGAAGCTACTGTGGTGAGCACAATATCCTAAGGTTGGTAGTGACTGTACTTTGCTAATCACTATCTTTAGATTGGTAGTGATTATACTGTGCTGAGCATACTCCTTAGATTGGTAGTGATTATACTGTGCTGAGCATAGTCCTTAGATTGGTAGTGACTGCGGTCTATGTTAAGCACACTGTCCTATGGTTTGCAGTAACTGTTCTATATTGTATTTCTATTATTCTCTACTGTCTACCTCTACTGTCTACCTCTACTGTCTACCTCTACTGTCTCTTTCTGTCTACAAATGTATCTCTCTGCCTATCTGCCTAACTGCTGTGTGTTTGTGTGTGACAAACACTCTCTGAGACACACTGTGTACAACGCAGCACATCCTGTACATGTATGTTATTCATCTTACTGTAACTACCGTATTGTAAACACTCTGATGTATGGTTAGGATTATTTTCTTAGTAGCTTTACATAAATCAACATTTAAAACATTAAGTTATATACCTCATGTGTGACATGTGCATGTACAGAATCTATACTGCTAGTACACTAGACAGACTGTAGATATGCAAGATAAATAACTTTGTATATACAGTACAAGGGATGTTACACCCATTAATGGATTAATGCTTAGAAGACTAAATACCAGGTGTTACTTGTACACATAACACAATGCATGTACATTGTACACCCATCAATGTTAATGTGTGATGTTGCTGGGTATATTAGTACTACTAGTAACTCTTACAAGTACATGTACATACCAGTATAAACCAAATACATACTGCATCTTGTCTATAAACTTGTATATAAAGGCCACACAAGGGAACAGGCAAAACTAGCCATTACTGTACGGTGAGTTTAATTTCAAGAGATGTAATTTTCACAGTTTTTCTTGATCCTGAAAGAATAAATTTCTTTAATTCGCACATAGGTAAGTTTTTAAATACTGAATAGCATTTAATGCCACACTCAATAATTTTTCAGTTATATGATGGTGACTAGTTTTTATTGGTGAAGGAGAGAACCCGGATACAATGTACCTGGGAAGAGACCACCGGCCTCCCACAAGTAAACTGACAAATTTTCTCACAAAAATCAGCTTAGGTTCCAGCAGAATTGGAACTTGTACTGACCAGAAGTAAAATACTTCATGGTTCAAAGCGTGATGCTCTAACCACCTGGCCAATGATCAAGGACCCTTGCGCATAAGTACATTGTAGTAACTTAAAAGAGATCAGGTCCTCCGTACTCTATTGTGTACATGTAAAATTTTATTGAAATACTTATTCACTGTTTCCTCAATTCAATGATTTCTCAACACCCTGAATATAGCAAATATTAATACCCCAAATCATTTTCCCCTTGTATTGTTGGACAGGTGTCCTTTATAAAAGGGGTTTATTAATTATAAAAAAGACAAAGGTTATGTTTGAATAACCTTTATACACAAGTGTCCCTTATACAGAGGTGGCCTTTAATGCAATATGGCTGAAGTTCATATAGCAAACAGTCATCAAGACCCTCGCATCTTATTTTGGGAATAAGACCTAAACCACTCAATAAGGAAAAGTGTCCATACTTTTTGCCTTAATTGTCTTGAGAGACCATCGTCTTAAAAGACCACTGTCGTGAAAAACCACCTGTCTTAAGACAACTCTTTTGCAAAAGACAACCTGTCTTGAGAGACCACATTCCAAAGTCCATGGAGTTAAATAAACCTCTTTAGAGAGACCACCTGTCTTGAAAGACCACATTTCACTGGCAGAAGGGGTTGTCTTCCAAGACAGGCTCCACAGTATATTTTCAATTCACAATTCACAGACAACCACACAAAAGAAAGATTCAGTCTATAGTCAAAAGTAATAATGCATAAAAATTTGTATTTATAGTTTTTTCAAGAGGGAATCTTAACCTGTAATTCAGCTTCATTTTGTATTCAAGTGGCATCAATTGAAAAACCCCAAGGAGAAAATAACAATTATCATGAATGATTAAAATGATTTTCATACATGATCCATCATACAGCTGCCATTAATTCATCCAATATTTCATTGAGTATTGTAACACAGGGACATGACAGTATTTACACAGTGAGTACAGGGAATTATGGGTATACATGTACCTACGTGTATTTGACCTTGGTATATTACATACGATCTGATTCTACTTTGTGGCATGTAACACTGGAGCATGACAGTACCAGTGTATGTAAATCCAAAACAGTCAACTGGGAATATATCTATCTACGAACATCAGTACATATCATCTCGGTATATTAAAGAGAACAACTCCAAAGGCTTAATTAAGGCTGTAAACAAAGCAAATTTTTATATAAAACTAAAAGAGTCTCAAAAGACCCCTAGCCCTAGGCCAGTATTCTTTATTTTTATTTTGAAATAAAATGTTGTTGCAACATTTCTGTGACTTCCTGTACTTCTATGAATGCACAGGAAGTGAGTTTGACTTAAAAAAAAAAAAGAACCATAAAATTTTCAAAAACATGAATCTCAAAACATCATTTCTCTTCTATAATATTTCTAACATGTACCTCATGCAAAAAAATATTGAAAATAAAAATGAATCCTGCATTCATTACAAACAAGATTCCCGAAAACTGTCTTTACTGTGAATTGGAGCAGACACCATTTTCCTCCCATGATTCACATGCCCATCATATGATAGCATAAAAATTGATTTTACTGTGCTCACTTTAACACAATGCACAATTCATATTTCATTGTAGGTTGTCTTTGATTTAAATTAAACCCAAATAATGAGTCACATGAAAGGATATTAGCTGCGGTGATGTTTTAGTACAAAGTTTTACACTGTACATGTACATAAACCAAAGAGGGTTATGGGATCTTCATATTCTTGGTCCTATAATATAGGACCAAGAATATGAAGATCCCATATTTTTACCGGTATTGATAAAATGGCAGTTTAAAAAAATATCGTACTTTCTAATGGAAAAAATGTCATGTGACAGACTTATTCATGTACCGGTACATGTAATTGGCAAATATTTGTACATGTATCTCTCTGTCTTATAAAAGTAATATAGCATCCAATTAATCCTGATTGAGTATAATGTAAATCAAGAAAATTTATGGTGACTTTATTCTCACAATACACAAGCTCTAAAATTATACGCGAGATGATACTTTTGCAACTTCGAATGCCCATTCGATCATAACATTACTTTACTTCATAATGTGAAAATTTTATTTTTGCAAGCGAGAGCTCTCGCAGAATTACACATAAATAAAATTCTTGTGAATAAAACCAGGGACCTGTTTTACAAAACGTCGTAAGTCCTAAATCATAACTTTTAATCCTAACTGCCATGGCAACACAACGCTGATTGGCCAGTCCCAGGACTAAGTCTTAGGTTTTAGGACTTTCGACCTTTCATAAAACAGGTCCCAGATTTACAGTATATATAAGTGTAAAAAGAGTCTGTAACAAGTTTCCATTCATATCACAATTATGATATGAGTTTTGAATTTTCCATTTTGCAAGCCTTTTGGCGAGCAAATATGGAAAATTCAAAAGGAGTATCATAAATGTGATATGAATAGAAGTTGTGAAAGATTCTTTTTATCATATGATCTAACATAATTATACAATTTAAATGGCAATTTCTGATGACTGGGGGGATGAAATTTTCTACTCTACTTTCTATAGAATTGACATACTTGTTCCAACTAGGTCAAATCCTTACACAGAAATAAGTGCATAAAATACATTTAAAAATTGCATATGTTTTAGTATATACATTTAGGCCTATATTTTAAAGAATTGACCAGTAACATTGCATTCTCAACTAGGTAAGCAAATTCAACTCAAATACAAAAAAGAGAATTATCCAGGGCTCTCAGGGACTCGAGGGTACAATACATTTAAAAAATTGCATAATGCTTGTTGATTGTAATATCCTAGTACCTTAGGTCCTTGTTATCATGGTTAAAAAACACCCAGGTAGTTACCTGTGCCAACTAATCATGTGTAGCATACTCTATCTGTTTTACAGCTTCAAATATTCCAAATTAAGCATACCTGCAGATAATTTTTGTTCTCAATCAACATCAATGGACAATGATCCTTTAATTAGATTTGAAACCCCGAAAATCTATCAACGCACCGACATGTCAAAAGAAGAGCTGATGAACATTGGGCCACTTATATCATTCAATTACAACATACGGCTCATATTACAGTTATCAAAAGTAATGTTTAAAACAAAAATTGCATAAATGAGATACAAAATTGATTGCTTTTAAATTGATCCGAAAGAAAGTACCTGTGGGGATATCATTTCCTTAGATAAAGTTATCACTGTTTGGTGCTTATATCAACAAAAAAAACACCCACATAAAAAGATTGGTAGATCTAATACCTGTGAACCACCACTAAATGAAGGGAAACATTTGGCTATGGTGACTCTTCATTTTATGATGGGTATTCTGTGGGGTCCCAGGGACTCTCCAACAATACTGAGAGCCCTGATTATCTTACATGTGAGCATGTTCAAGGCATGAAAACGTATCATCCAAACCTTCAAAGCATGAAGCTGCATAGATAAAAGCAAGTTTTATTTCCTCAAAATTAACATCAAATCGCGACTAGGCTTGATCCTTTATATATAAAAGATTTGTTATGAAGCTGCATAACGCCAGATCGATAAATCAAGTATCAACATGTGTGTGCTACACACAAAGGAAATGGTCTGAAATGAAATGAAGAGATAAATACTGATGATATACAATTGGTAGCCACTTATATAAGATCATAGTCAAGTCAGGATACAACATATAGGTAGTCATATATACAGATATTATCATAAAGATATATAAGTTTAGTAAACAAATATTGCATAAATGAGATAGTCAGGATATATAAGATAATGTCAAGTGTGGTTTTAAATAAACGCTCTCAGCGAAAAGATGACAAAATAACCAAAAATCACCGTGATTCTCTTGATCATCATTTACCACATACATACATAGCATATTTCTTTGACAAGTAAATCCGTGTGACACCGATGAAGCGTTTTGATTAAACTTCTTGGTGCTTAGATTGATTAATTATATACAGCAAATAAACACGATGTAAACATATCTTGTTCGACAGAATATCAGAAAGATAGACTCTAGATCTAAAATTAGACGAAACAATGAACAAATCTTTTCTGAGAGCTTTAAATTAAATTTGCTGAAGGGATCCCAACAACCAAAAATGCCGATCATTTGGCTATGACTTTTTTAAATAAGTGTTGATCTCTTGAAAAAGAACTTTTCAGATTTTCTTGGATCACATTTCATTTCCGACAGAAATTACACAATTTTGTATTTCATTTGTGTCACCAGGTGGTAATACTCCAAAATCTTTGCTCTACTGATGAGACCCTAGATTATCTTGAAACACACTCTAAAACATGTACATGTGCAATTGTTTTAAAAAGTGACATCCGGTGTTTCAGAACTATTTGTCAAACATAAAAAGAAAACCATTGTAAAAATGTGATGAAGCTTGCATAGATCGAATAAAAGCAAGTATTTATTTCCCCCAAACATAAAAGGATAAAAAAAAAATCGCGGCTAGGCATCTTTTTTTAAATAGATATTTATGTTATATATAAAAATACATATCTGCCTTTATTTTTAGTTAGTCATATATTTTTGTAAATGATTTTAAGACATTCGGAAACGCAAAAAATGGAATTGACATATGATATAATACGTTAAGTATTTATATACGTCGACGTGTGTCTATCATGACAAAGAATTACTGGTCTGAAATGAAATGTAAAGTTTTACAGATATTTAATACATGTAGACAAATGCTGGATATTGCCAGCAACTTGATCCCAGGTAGTCAAGATATATTAAGTTTATTATATCTGTAAGTAGATTTAAGTCTCATTTTGTCTGATCAAATCAATACAACAGATTATATTTTTGTAGTCAAAAAATACGACTTAAATGTATATATGGCAGTAAAAACAGGATGCCCCCAAAAAGTAACACTGTGGATAACTGCCGAGTTAGCTTGTTAGCATATTTTTATAGTAGATCAAGTCATGGATATAATCCTTTACACTATTTCACGGAGTGATAGTGAACACCAAAAATCACCGATGTAGTTTCACTCTAGTAGAGTGTTTGACAGAATAAACACCATGTTTGTACTGTAGATAGTCAGGATATATAAGATATATAGTAGATAGTCAGTAGATAGTCAGGATATATAAGATATATAGTAGATAGTCAGGATATATAAGATATATAGTAGATAGTCAGGATATATAAGATATATAGTAGATAGTCAAGATATATAAGATATATAGTAGATAGTCAGGATATTCAATAAGTATAAGTACAGTGCCTGGCTGGTTTTTTTTTTTTATTGCAGCTTGGCAGAGAAAACCCAGCATCTCACACCAGTAGAGGTGTATCTTTGTGTATAAAACAATTACAAAGAACAATGAACTAATCACAGAACAATAACAGAATACCTGGCAGACAAAAATGATCTGTTACTTGGTCAGAGAGTACATGTACATCATGACATGAACTATAAGATCCCAAGTACCGGTACACACATATTTTATATCTCTCTCTCTCTTTCAATATATATATATATATATAATATATATATATATATATATATATATATATATATATATATATATATATATATATATATATATATAAAGCAAAACTTGTATCTAAGTCATAACTTTTTAACACCGGACGAGCTCCAATATGTCCAAGTCTTATATGAAACTTTTTAACACAGAATGTCATCTCTCATTCAGAGCTTCAATCTGTCAATGTTTTACATTGATCTTTTTAACACAGATCATCATCTCTTATGCAGAGCTCCATCCAATCTGTCAAAGTCACATCTGGGAGAGTTGGACCATCATTACTTTGAATCTATGCCACAGAGGTCAAATTTAGGTCACATCACCTTTAAGCTGGTGGCACTGCTATATAGTGGCCTCTTTTAGTCTTTAGCCAAGTGGCTTAAGCACTGAAATTCAAGCCACATCTATATATAGTCAGCTAGTAAATGATTGAGATAACTCGTGGCGGATTGGCAGAATGTACATGTAATAGTCAGCATCATCTATAAACAGTTCGCCCCATGTAGCTCTATGTTATACTGTATTGTATTGTTAATGTACAAAGGTATAGGTCTACCATGGTAAACTGGCACATGTTTACAAACACAACAAGTCTAAATCAAATCATAACAGGGGAGACAGGCTACTTGTTGTCACAGAAGTATTAGAGCTTCAGTAATGCATAGAATCTGTGCAAAGCAATTTGTTTTACCTGTACAACCTATCTTTGGAAAGTAGACCATATTATTTTGGTTTCTGACTGAACCAGGATGTGCCACTTTACCTTGGTAGACCTATACTAGCCAGCATCATCTAACAGTCCACCCCAATGCAGTTTTATGTTATGTTGTAACTGTATTGTATTGGACCAGTCTATTATGGTCAGTAGGAATCAAATCAATTAATCTCCTTAAGATGTGGAACACTCCTAGTAGTAGTAGTGGGATGTAAGCTAATCAACAGTAGGAATACTTCCTTATAGGAAGGAAATTCATCAACAGTAGGACTACTCCTTATAGGATGGAAATTAATCAACAGTAGGAATACTTAGTAGTAAAGAAATTAATCAACAGTAGGAATACTCCTTATAGGAAGGAAATTAATCAACAGTAGGAATACTCCTTATAGAAAGGAAATTAATCAACAGGAGGAATACTCCTTATAGGATGGAAATTAATCAACAGTAGGAATACTTATAGGAAGGAAATTAATCGAAAGTGGGAATATTTTTTATAGTATGGAAATTAATAACAACTTTTTATATGGGAATCAACCGTAGAAATACTTTTATAGTGGGATGGAAAAATCAACCCGCTCTTTATGGGATGGAAAATTAATCAACAGAATACTCTTGTCATCAACTCTCCTTATTAGTAGGATGAAAAATTAATATAGTAAATATACATTCAACATAGGAATAGCCTGGATAGAAATATTCCAGTTGTTACTCTTAGTAGGATTTTTCTATCATAGTATTCCATTCAGTTTTTTCATCATCACATGGCCATGCTTATAAATTTCAAATTAACCAATAATTACGTTGTACACCATGAGTGGACATTCTAGGAACACAAGTGAAAAAGAAAACAAGTACAGTAAAACCTGCTTTAGCGACCACTTGTGTATAAAGACCACCTGGTCACAAAGATCGTATTTTGCTGTCCCCAATAGTACCATTTGTGTACAAATCAACCTCTACATAAATACATGTAACACCTCCCTATAACGACTGGTTTCCTCATGTCCCTGTCTGATTCACATAAGATGGCAGGGCGGAGTAACCTTTTGATTTTCATACAGATGATTCTACTCGCTTTTCGGTTATGACAAGCTGCATGAGAGAAACGTTTTATCCCTCACTGGATAATCTCTTATGTATTGTGACAAGCAGGAACGAGTTCTCTAGTCAGTGTAATTTTAATGTTATGCTTTATTACCTCAAATTTAAACTCATCCAGGTCAAGAAAGGGTTCATAAGACTCCATCCCACCAGCTTATATGGATTTTCCTATAGATATATACAAGTTTCACTGTAATTTGTAAAGCAACTGGATTTCACTTTTACAACAGTATTGTGCTTTATCAAAGAGAAAGATAAGGGATGCTTATTTTGACAAAGAAATCCACCTCTGTTTCATTCCTGTCAACTCACTTTGGTGTTGACCTCGAGTTCACCTTTGTAACTTCACCATCATATTAAAAATTGCATTATTTGGTATACAATTCTGTCAACACATCATTGAAAAGTTGATGAGTGCTAGCCCAGCTTAAAGGTTTACCAGACACCTCACTGTAATTCTAACCTTTAACCTTCAATCAGAGAAGTAGCATGTTTCAATCAAAGACTTGGTCAGACCTGTTACTTGAAATTAGAAAACCAGGGCCCTACAGTCACTTTTTCTTTAAATAACTCTCTGAAGAGACTTCATGGTTCTAAGCATAATGCCTAACTATCAACCACAGAGGTTCTGATATACGTTGTATTGTTTTGTTTTTATTGTTTGTTTTATGCCAATGTGCAGTTGTATTTTTAAATACATGATGGTGACAAGATTTTAATGGTGGGGGAGATTACAATTTAACTGCAAATGAACAAAACTGCAGACCTTTGTTGCAAGTAAACTGACAAACATTTCCAACATAATTACTAAAGGTTTCAAAGGATGGGGGCAATCATGCACTGACCAGAGGTGAGAAACATCGAGATTTAAAGCTGTTACCACTCGGCCACAGATAAACCCTATTCTTTATTATGTTTTTGTTTTGTTTTTTTTGTAAAACAATGCATTAACAAACACAAGAAAGGTTATTCTATTTTTGGAACGTCATTCAATAACACAAAAATTCCACATTTCTGTTAAATGTCAGGAAAAACATAAGGTATTTCATCATTATTGAGATACATTGTAGATAGGAACGTCACATTGCTCCCCGCTATGAACTGCTAAAATATACTTGTCTTTAATTCTTATATGCAAGTCTTCATACACACATACAGTCATGTACAAAAGCAAATATCATCTTGCAAAAGTACGATAATTTATAAACAAGAATCTACTGTTCAACATGTTTGGTTTTGTGCCAAATACCATTTCATTTCAGAGGTTGGTTTTTAAACAGCTTCCATGTTGTATCATTTGTGCCTGAAGATCATCAACTTAAAAAACCAAAACAAAAAGTTAACCAAAAACAAAAAAAAATAAAAACAAACGAAAGAAAATCAAAATGCATCCAGTACAGGACATTACAAACTGCAGGTGTAATATTTAGCATTTCTGTCTCACTAGTCAGTCTGACTAGTTGGAAACAAATTTTACTAGTCCTTTGGCAAATTCATTAGTCCCAAAGAGAGCTGACCTGGCTCAGTTGGTAGCATGCTCAACTATTGATTGTGAGGTAATGAGTTTGAATCCAGCCAGCGGCACGTTGGTTTCATGTCTTTCGGATGAGACAGTAAAACCAAGGTCCCATGTCACAGTAGGTGTCAGCACATTGAAAAACCCTCAGTCACTGCTCAATGGCCATAAGTGAAGAGCATAGGCCAAACTTTAAAGCCCTTCACTGGCATTTGGTGACCTCTCCATATGAGTGAAAGATTCTTGAGTGAGACGTTAAACAACAATAAACCAACAAACAAAACTAGTCTTAAAGTGTTATGACAAATTATCAGTTTGGCATGTATTTAATGAAATGGTACCAGAATTACCCAAGTTATCAATTTTTGTGCTTTTATATTCTAATGAGTCAAAGCAACTGTGATTATTTTAGTTTAAGTTACAGATTAAGTAAATCTGGTGCTGCTGTGATACATTATACACTTCCATTAATCATTGCTCATGTTCATATTGCAATCTTTATACATACTTTTTACTAGTCAACCGAGCTAGCTGAAGCATACAACCTTGGCTAGTCAGGGATTTTCCACCCTATCATATGGGGCCGAAATACGGCCCCATTCCCAATGCAAAATCAATGCATTTTTTCAAAATGTGCAGTAAAAATTTCCTAGTGAAAATAGATTTGTATAATTCTGGATTTCCCAATTTCAATAAAATGTTGCTAAAATTCCTGATTCAAAAGGCTCAGGCCCCATTTCCAAAAGAATGTGGAATATCCCTGCTAGTCTGCAGCAAAAGTTACTCGTCTTGGACTAGCAGACTACTGCTAATTTCAACCCTGAACTGGTAATACAGAAAACATGTAGGCATAAATATCCAAAAAAAAATTTTCTACTTCAGACTCCATCATAATTTACAAAAACAAATATGTTTAAAGTGCCCCAAACCAGGTCTCTGAAATGGTCAGTAGGTGACCAAAATTTCTTTTAGACTTTTTCTTAATTTTGTTATAGAGATCTGCATGTACATGTATACATTGTTAAGTGATGAAATAAAAGAGACAAAATTATAAGAATGGCAAAACTGCTGAAAATGGAACTGGAGCTATTTCATTTGTTGTTTCTGTCGTGGCATGTTGAATGAACACTCTTTTCTATCTGAATACAAAACTTATGTTCTATATCAAATTGTATTTTCGTGCATTTTGAAACAGAAACTTACACAACAAGAAATTCAAAAAGTATTTTCACACACATACAGATTTGTAAATTGTCAATTTTTAAATTCCGCCTTTTCCCATTGCTTTGTATGAGATTGTATATAAAATATATATGTATCTCAGAAATGATGTATAAACATTATGCTTATACTGGAGCAAAATGATTAAAACAGTAGACAAAAACCAAATGTTCCTAATTTCAAACATATTATAAATATTTTGCTAAGTTTTGATATTTTACATGAATGTAAATATTTTGTTACAGTTTGCTACAGAATATTAATGTAAATATTTACATTATACGTGTATATAATCATGTGATCTCCTTCATGTCAAAGCGGTCATGTGACCTTGATCTCCAGCTCTGTACTTATAAAAATCAACACCTACATCGTAACCATAACTCATTCACCCCTAAAGACACATTTGCACTGATCTAAGTCATTGATTTACAGAAGAGTCCATTGTTTTGGGGGTTGACAAGTTAACATTGACCTTGACATAATTTACTACACATTTTTACCTCTGCACTGATTTGGATTCAATCCATTTTCTTATGTAACAGACTTACAATATGTACAGTTTGTAGTTTTGTAAGAACTAGTATGCAAGTATTATCTCTACCGTAATAAATAAATTTCATTTCTAGGTTCTAAAAATGAATTCACGAATAAGCTTCATCCATAGCAATGAAAATAAACTAAATACAAAACAAGGATCATTTTTGCCAAAAATGCTAGACTAACCCAGCATCTGCAGCAAAACATGTGCTAAGAATCATACTACATATCTGTTCCTTGCAAGTTTTGTATATGAGCAAGTACAATCTAAACCTGACCTCAACTCATCAACCCCTGAAAAAACAATTGACTCTTCTGTAAATCAAATACTTAGACCAATCAAAATGTGTCTTTAGGGGTGAACGAGTTAACCAATCTTTTTCTACATGCAAGTTCCTTAGATGCAAGGATCTAAATTACCTGTTTTTGTCACAGGTTAATTTTAGCTTGTTGATTTAAAGTCCACTAGGTAAAATAAAAGCCCACAAGCTAAACGAAACTTTGAATAACTTTTTATGCAACCAAAGCTTCTTTTTCTTTATGATGGACTAAGACGATTAAGGGTAAACAACCAGGAAATAAAACGAAAAAAAATCAGAAAATAACGAACAAGACGTAGTTTGTAAACTCACTCACTAACTCTTGCTTGAAGCAACTTTTTTTACTCGTAATTTTGGAATTTAACTTGATTTTTGTTAAATGTTAAAATAGCTCATTAAGTTCAGTGTACATGTACTTTATATATAATTTTGATTACTCCATACATGTAATAAAAGAATATTGGGGAAGTTCATAAGAATATAGTGGAACCTCACTATTAAGACTGGTCACCAATCTAACAGACTCAAAGTGGTCCGATTAGTGAGGTGGTCTCTTAAGTGAGATTATCTACTTATTAGATAGTCATCAAGAGGCTGAAAACTTGTGGTCTGAAATGTGAGGTGGTCTCCTAAGTAAGGTGGTCTGTAGGCGAGGTTCTACTGCATATATCAGGATAAAATTAGTAACTTTACACAAATATGAAATGAAGTGTTTGTATACAAACTAACAAACTTGCATGTACACTGAAAAACAACACTTAAATCTTCAGATCTGAACATTCATGTAGATTCCAGAAAGATGTTAAATGAGGCATTGATTCTTACATGCCTGAATATCTCTATAGTGAGACATATGCTTACATTAGTGATACAACTATATACCGTGGGACGGATTATCACGGTATATTTGGCACAGTTCGATTCATGGTTCATTTTTGTTTTCACGATACGCCAACGATACGTTCCAGACTTTGGCGGATTCCGGATTAACTGTCTGATATCTGTTTCAAAACGTATAGTTTGACTCAAAACATTAATGGCTGCCATTTTCAAGCATGGTCCTCCTTCGATATTTTAGTCAGTAAATTGAAAGCATTATTCATTTATTGCTTAAGAGTGGTAGAGAAAGACAGTAAAAGACAGATAAAATCGCACTGTCTGTCTGTACTGCGGTACGTTCAAGTGACATAAATCGGGCAACACAACGAACATGTCGACGTAGCCATAGCCAGCATAGGCCTAATGGGTCGGACGATTTACCGAAACAGACTACAATTACCGAAACACACCACAATTACTGAAGCAAGATAAAAATGTTGTAGGATATGTATTTAAAATGTATTTTGTAACATAATTTAAGTATAATTATGGCATAATCCTGAATAAAGACAGAAACAGACTAGATACAATTAGCGAAACAAGAATGATCTGTTTTGGTGATTCTTACTTTTTGTAGTGTGTTTCGGTCTTGTTTCAGGAATTTACCAGTAAAATTTAATCAATAATTATACATAAGTCATGTTTCAAAATACATTTTAAATAATTATTTAAACATTTTGTATCTTGCTATGGTGCCTTTGTGGTGTGTTTCGGTATTGCTTCTGTCTGTTTTGGTAACTGTAGTGTGTTTTGGTCTTGATTCTTGTTTTGGAAATTTATTCAGAATTAATATATAAATACTCATAAATCGGGCTACAAATTACATTTTTAAAATATTCGACAACATATATTACCACATTTGTATCTTGCTCTATTAATTTAAGTGTGTTTCGGCCTTGTTTCGGTAATTCAAGTCTGTTTCGGTAAATCGCCATTACCAGGCCTAACTCGGTATCTAAAATAAACTGCCTGCGCTCAACAGGGGAAACGGGTCCCAGTACACACTCTCATGGGTACCAGAGGACAAGGTACAGGACAAATAAGTTTACATATGGCCTTTAAAACTTACATGCAAATAAATTCCCCTCGTTCAAAATCAATTTTAAGAATGTACAAACTTTATAGTGCTTGATATTAGACCATTTTCTCAAGTAGAATCGGGCGCATTTCATGCAGTGATAAATAAGTGTTGCATACATGTAGATGCATATTCTTGTTTTGTTTTCGGAGTCATTTTCCTTTTCAGGATTAATAAATTTTTCCAATGGCAGAATTTATTTCTTTTTTATTTTTGAATTTTGTTCAGATTTCAGAATACTCTGGTGAAATATAACGTATTGCGATGCATATTGTATCGAAAGCCAAATATAGTGAAACGTTTCATTATTAGGAGAAGTATATCGTTGCACCCCTGTAGCTTACATACATATATATCTTCAGATCTGAACATGTATCTTCGACAGAGCTACATGTACTAATAATGTATATTAAAGCGATATAAGCTTTCACAATGATTATTTTTGTACCCTTACATATAGTCAAGAATATGATAAAATGTGTGTTCAAATACATTATCAAACATGTGAAACATTGTAAAAGATCTTCTTTTTGAAGTTATGTTTTATTAGAATTTAAGTTTTCCTAACCTTAAAAAATCCAGCTGTATTTCCATATGCAATGACCTTTCAGATAAACTCTTTCGCCATATCAAATATACTTCGTAATTCGGTCAGGGGGATCTCGGTCCTTTACGCACTCGGACGATTTTATGAGTTTTATATTTACTTTTAAAAAACAGGAAGTGATTTTTATTGAAAAGTGTATGTATTATGTAAAATATATGCTTTTCAACGCTATTTTAAATACCTGAAGAAAATTGGATGAATATCTGAATAAATATATCAGGTCACTAAAAGAATTCCAATCTTTAATGTTACTCTCAATGCTGACATTGACATCAAAACAATATACATGTAACTGTGATTTTTGATTTGATTTGATTTTTTGTTTTCCGCCATACTCAACAATCTTTCAGTCATATGATGGCATCCAGTTTTTATTGGTGGAGGAGAAACCCCGGTTACCCGGGTAAAGACCACCGACCTTCCGCAAGAAACATGTAACTGTGAAAAGTATGC
Organism: Atrina japonica; assembly: GCA_030159075.1. Lineage (NCBI taxonomy): Eukaryota > Metazoa > Mollusca > Bivalvia > Pterioida > Pinnidae > Atrina > Atrina japonica. The sequence goes on from BROG01000051.1 coordinate 1,631,256, forward strand.
GTACCTCATGTTTTACAATCGTGCTGCCATGTGCCATGTCCGGTAGAGTTGGGCAGTTCATGATCATATGTGTTAAGAATGAAAAAGCCGAGAATGCAATGGGACAAGTTAAAAATAGATCAAAATCACCCAATATACCCAGCACGTGGACAATTTTAATTTGAAACAACGAAAAAGACAAACTTTGCCTGATTTAGGTATCAAACACAAACCCAAAGGGTAATAAGAATGGAATGTATATTAACTGCAAACAGCACGTGTTTATTGGACACTGTAATCTTTGTGAAAAATTACTGATAGTTAATTTGCAATGCTCAAAGTAATGGCTTTGTACAGGTTACGTTTGGCAAGAGTGTTGCAATTATACACATGCATTTGTTATTCTAACCAACAGATAGTCTCTTTGGGATATATATCAGATAAAATATTACATAAAATAGGCATGTAAAATTTTTCACCTACGATAGCTCATGTAACTTTAACAATAATCTAAATAACTGATTGATCTAAACAATAGGTACATTTTGTACATATGTATCTATATATCAAAGTGTGAACTTTAAATATGGCTGTAACAAATACTAAAGTACATGAACATGTACCCATTAACATACATGTATACACAATGTAAATGTAAAGCAAGAGGTCCACCAAGGTAAATTGGCACATGTTTACAAACACAACAAGTCTAAATTAAATCAAAACAGAGGTGACAGAGCTGTTTTTGGTAACAAAAATTTCAGAGCTATAATGTACAGTAATACATATATACATACACACACATATATATATATATATATATAATGTACAGTAATACATATATACATACACACACATATATATATAGATATATAATGTACAGTAATACATATATACATACACACATATATATATATAGATATATAATGTACAGTAATACATATATACATACACACACATATATATAGATATATAATGTACAGTAATACATATATACATACACATACATATATATATAGATATATAATGTATAGTAATACATATATACATACACACATATATATATAAATATATAATGTACAGTAATACATATATACATACACACACATATATATAGATATATAATGTACAGTAATACATATATACATACACACACATATACATATGTATATATAGATATATAATGTACAGTAATACATATATACATATACACACATATATATGTATATATATAATGTACAGTAATACATATATACATTTGTACATACACACACATATATATGTATATATACAATGTACAGTAATACATATATACATACACACACATATATATGTATATATACAATGTACAGTAATACATATATACATACACACACACATATATGTGTATATATATATATATATATATGTTAATGTATGTATATTGTACTAAAGGCATAAAGTTAATTTACTTAATGGAGCAGGGTGCTTCCATTAGCTGATATATCCAAAATACCACATAACCTAGCTGAAATAATCTCATATTCCCCCATCAATGAAGTTCATTATATTTTGTACATCAATTATTCATTTAATACTGCCTGGTATTATGTTATTGATCAAAGATAAAAGACAAAAGCTTTAAACATAATTACACATGTATATGTAGGACATATATATATATATATATCTGTGTGTTTTGCATGTGTGTGTGTGTGTGTGTGTGTGTGTGTGTGTGAGGATGCATTGTGTACTTTTAATATGCAATATTATTATTGTTATATTATTTAAATACCATATTAGGTCATTTTACATAAAACACATATGCATACATGTCCATGCATATATATATATATATATATATATATACACACACACACACACACACATATAAATATATATATATATATATATATATATATATATATATATATATATATATATATATATATATATATATATATATATATATATATATATATGTACAACAGAAGTCGTGAAGTGTGTGATCAAAAAAGGAAATCCTCAGATAAACAGGATGTGCTCGGTTAAAGAGGAACCGTAATGGCTCTAAATGTTAAATTATATCTATGATGTCCAAAACATCAATACAGCCGAATCAAAAACAAACATCAACAAAAATCTGTTATCAGAGCTCATTATCTACCAATACTAAACTCTTAAGTTATTTGAAATATGAAAAGCATGAAAGCATAATGGAACCAACATTGGAAACATTGTTTAATGTACATGCACTTGTAGAAGCATATCTGCTGTATTCCCATTCAGAAGCTACATGAACATGTTAGAAATAAGGTGGATTCATGATCTGTGATAGATGTTGGTGCCGATTCACAACCCACTTGAAACAAAGCCAGAACATAGAAAAAAATAAATCATTTGAAGAAAAATGCAAACTGTCATGAATATAAGAGAGGTGATTTGGGTTCAATTTTAATACATGGATCTAATTTATGTATCTAGGAGACAATAAGGCATTGTAATACATATATCAACAATTTTCATTCTCCACAGCATAGAGATCCACAAATCTAATTTACAGAGAAATATATATGTTTTAAAGTTAACACAGCCAATTGTGTATTCGTTAACTCCAGTTAATAATGCACAAAGGTTAACATATAGCCAATGTAACAGTTAATGTTGTACAAAAGTTAACTAACAGTTATAGGTTCATGACCAGTGACTTATGCTCAGTATGGTTGTAAATTTTGTTTTAAATGGTAATACGTTTTGCAAAATGTTTATATAAAGTTATTATCTTCCCATTAATTATGCCTCTGAACGATTGTTTTCCAGTAATCTGTGTTTGAAGATTAAAAAAAGATTTTTACTCGTAACGACAATAAATACAAACAGAGTTGCATAATATTCAAGGCAACCTCAGATGAATAAGTTCAACATATGGGCTATTGTCATCTCGTATCCATCACAACTCGTACCTAAATAAATTCCTTGACTCGTACCGATGTTTTAGCTGACTCATGCCCATAGATTAACTCAATTCATGCCCATCGCCTATTTGATTATAGAATTATTTATGAAGGTATACATGTATTTACCAACAAGGTGCCGTTTGGTATTGAAATGACTACAAATATTTGTGGAAATGAATTGGCTTCAGAAGTACATCGCTGTCAGGGGTATTGTCCCAGATGATTCTATGCAGTTTTCGGTTATGACAATTTTTTATTCCCACTGGATACTCGTAGGTAGGATAACAAGTAAGAAAGACTATTCTTGTCAGTGTAAATTTAATGTCGTTATTCTTTATTACGTAACATTTGAACGTGTCCAGGTCAAGAAAGGGTTCACGAGACTATATCCCGCAAGGTTATATGGATATAAGGTAAAGGGGTCGTTATAATGTTCAAGCATTCAGCAATTTGATTTTCATTTCGAATACAAAAAAATTTAGAAACCCAAATATGCATAGATGTTTATGTAGTCGTAAAACCACAATCCGGAATCGATCCCACCGCTTGGATTCCAGAGGTCTGTGCTTGTCCATTTTTACCAGATTTGTATGTATGTCCCAGACATTCTACTGATTTATACTTTGGTATCCGAGATTTTTTATATGCAGTTGCCTACTCATGGTTTCATGTACCCAAAATCACTCGTAGCTACTAAATATTTATAAGGGAGTAAATGTGTTCAAGTTATCCAATCACAGTAGTTTTGATGTTTGAATCTCGGATCTTTTTATCATAATTCATGTAGTATAATTTGAGCAGTCAAGAACCTTTAATGTTGTACAAAGTTAACTAACAGTTAATATTATACAAAGTTAACTAACAGTTAATATTATACAAAGTTAACAGAACAGTTAATATTATACAAGTTAACAGACAGTCAATGTACATGTAATACAAAAGTCAACTAACAGTTAATATTGTACAAGTTAACAGACAGTCAATGTACATGTAATACAAAAGTCAACTAACAGTTAATATTATACAAGTTAACAGACAGTCAATGTACATGTACTACAAAAGTCAACTAACAGTTAATATTGTACAAGTTAACAGACAGTCAATGTACATGTACTACAAAAGTCAACTAACAGTTAATATTGTACAAGTTAACAGACAGTCAATGTACATGTACTACAAAAGTCAACTAACAGTTAATATTGTACAAGTTAACAGACAGTCAATGTACATGTACTACAAAAGTCAACTAACAGTTAATATTGTACAAGTTAACAGACAGTCAATGTACATGTACTACAAAAGTCAACTAACAGTTAATATTGTACAAGTTAACAGACAGTCAATGTACATGTACTACAAAAGTCAACTAACAGTTAATATTGTACAATGGTTTACAGACACTGTATATACATAACACTGAACATTCATATTACACCAATATGGGAAACATTGTAGTGTAAGTTCATCATGATATATATCTTATGCTCAAACTTGGCTTTTTTCAACACTGAACTATTTTAATTTATACATAGTATTTGACATTTTATATTGTATTTTTTCACATTCAGAAATACAGATTTTTCTTTATATTCACACAGATTAGTCAGAGGTTTGACCTTTTTGTCTGTCTACATGTAAAAGTATCTGTTTCTCAAACTTTTTGTCTGTCTGTCTGTCATGAATTTTTATCTAGGGATTTTAAACCCTATCATATATATCATATATCAAAATTTCCCAACAGAAGTCAAATGACAATAAATTCTTGTATTTCCAGAATTCCCCATTTCCCATAATATGTTAATAAAAATCCTGACTCAAAAGGCCCAGGTCTCATTCCCAAAGGAGTGTAGAATATCCCTCTAATCTATATGACTTTCTCCTTAGGTGTCTCTGTTATCTGTATGACTTTCTGCCTAGGTGTCCCTGTTATCTACAAAAATGTATATGACTTTCTGCTTATGTGTCCCTGTTGTGAATATGTCTTTCTGCCTAGGTGTCCCTGTTGTCTATATGACTTTCTGCCTACATGTAGATGTCCCTGTTGTCTATATGACTTTCTGCCTAGGTGTCCCTGTTATCTACATGACTTTCTGCCTACATGTAGATGCCCCTGTTGTCTATATGACTTTCTGCCTAGATGTAGGTATACCTGTTGTCTATATGACTTTCTACCTAGATGTAGATGTAGGTATACCTGTTGTCTATATGACTTTCTGCCTAGGTGTCCCTGTTATCTATATCTCGACTGCCTATCCATCTGTCTATTTGTCTGTATATCTTTTTGATTGTCCTTATGAATTTCTTCTATCTTTCTGTATGACTTTCTGTCTGTGTCTTTGTGTACATGAATGTCTGATTTTTTGTCTGTGTGCCTTTATGTATGTCTATATGACTTTCTGTCTATTTGTGTGTTTTTGTGTAAGTCTATACAACTTTATGTCTGTGTGTCTCTGCATGTCTATATGACTTCTGTCTGTGTGTCTTTGCATATATGTGACTTTCTGTCTATATTACTTTTTGTCTGTGTGTCTTTGTGTATGTCTATATGACTTCCTGTGTATCTTTGTGTATGTCTATGACTTCCTGTGTATCTTTGTGTCTATATGACTTCCTTTGTATCTTTGTGTATGTCTATATGACTTCCTGTGTATCTTTGTGTATGTCTATATGACTTCCTGTGTATCTTTGTGTATGTCTATATGACTTCCTGTGTATCTTTGTGTATGTCTATATGACTTTCTGTGTGTCTTTGTGTATGTCTATATGACTTTCTGTGTGTCTTCGTGTATGTCTATATGACTTTCTGTTTGTCTAAATGGATTTTTGTTTGGCTTTCTGTGTGTGTGATTTTTAGTCTGTCTGTTATTTTGCTTTCTCTGTCCTTATGACTTTCTGTCTGTCTGTCTTTCTTTGTTATATTTTGATAGATAATTGCCTGCACACATTAATGTTTTAATTTCCAAATTCTCTGATGTCAATATTTTGCCAATACCAAAGTTATGATGTCATATATACCAGTGATGGGCAAGTTGTATAAACAATAAAAAAATGTCAAATTTGACAACACAATTACCAGTTTAGATGAAAAATAACACATACATCCATTATTTATATGAGGCAATGTGATAAAAATGATACTTTGTACTTAACTCATTAGCAATAAATCTTAGATCTATAAAACTCATTTGTTATTTTTTCAAGCCTAGCAATAAGAAATCTTTTTGCACTGGATTGTCATCCAATATATAACACATAGTCTCTGTCTGTCTCTCTGTCTGTCTGTCTCTCTCTCTCTCTGTCTGTCTGTCTGTCTGTCTGTCTGTCTCTCTCTCTCTCTCTCTCTCTCTCTCTCTCTCTCTCTCTCTCATTTTTCTGTACTTGATAAAAGATTCAAAATTAATCAACATAATCAAGACTAATTAATATAACTAAAATCAATCACCACCACTTCGTCAAATCACAAGAACCCTTTAACAGAAATGGTACACCAATAGATGCAAACAGCACAGGTTAGTTACTTGAAATAACATAGCATGCAACTCTCATGATGCAAATGTACATGCATGTACATGTATATTGGTAAAGATTATAATCTGTCATCATTACTGGGCCATTGCATAAAACTAGAGGTTCTTAGGGGCCGGAGTAGCTAGCATGGAAACTTTCACCTCAATTTGAGATGTTGTAGTACATATAAATTCAAGTCATATTTGAGAATACATTCACACACTTTCTCTCTATCTACAAGTATTACAGTTTTCAAGACACATATTTTTACATGTATGTCTGCATGCTATGCAAAGGAACAGTCACTACCATTTTTTAAATTCTTTGGTCTGAACCTGTACTGAAAATCAACCCCAGTATCTACCACTTGTGAGTTGGACGTTCTTAAAACTAGACCATGGCAAGCAATTAAACACGTTTGTACATATGTAAGGATAGACTAGAGAACTGTTTGAATGTACATGCACACTGAATGAAATATACATGAACATGTAATGATGTACATGTATGTCAGCATGCCCACTGCCTTTTTTATTTCGAGGTTTTGTATCCACTGTCCTGTCACTCTTTTGAGAGTATACTATATGTAATCTCTGAAAAAATGAGGGGGGATAGTTTTATGAAAATGTAAGTTAAATATTGGACCTAATTATCTAATACCTGTAAATGTATCGAGCAGAGTATATCAATTGTGGCAGTCCTGATTTCAGCTCCAAGTAAATATATAAGTACTGGACTAGTATTTTTTTATATATATACATTATACAATTTCAGAACCAACCACTTGATTTTGTTTTGTTTTAGTCTTATGGGCAAAAGCATGACCATAACTCTCCATATATTGAGTTTGTGCGTAAGTGTTGAAAATTCAGAGATCATGAGACAAAAGTGTTGTTTTTTAAGATTACTTTCTTATGGATCTAAGGGGCCTTCTCATACACTATGTAAAACATATCACGATGTTCCAACTGTGTGACAACCCATTAACCGTAAGGAATTGATATGATAAAACGACTACTCCAAATGTCCGATCAAGTTTTTTTTAAAGAAATGATTGCATATGATATAAGATATATTTTGTTGCTTTTAGATTTTATACATGTATTCAACTTAAGTAAATATAAGTACATGTACATGCACGTAATGACCTACATCTTGTAAAATTTTGTGTTCCTTCATTCATTTTTTTCTATGTAAATTACATAGTGTAGTACGTGAATGGGCATGCTGATATATGGATAAATACATGTATATATTTATGATTAGATATACTGTAACAGTTCATCAAATATAAAAGCATAACAGAAAACGACTATAATCTTAAGACTCCGTGTTAAATTTCGGTGGTATACATGTAGAAGTTTGGTGTTAAACTGTTAATCTCTGTAGATTTTTTTCACTTCCTGTGTGTCAGAGAGTGACATACCTCAAACTGCAAAAGATATTTTTAAACATTTATTAATAGTTTATTTTTAACGGGCTGTATTCACAATTGGTCAAATCAAATATTGCAAAATAAATAGAATCCTGTTTTTGCTGAACACAAAACCTGAGGAGGATAAAGAAATTTCAACTCTGTAAACTTTTCAATACAAGTTCAGTAATTTTTCTCTTCTTTCACGGTAACAAACCACACAGTAATAAGCACACGGTCACAACACTAACAAACCCACCTGTATCATACACACATGGTCCTCAACCTCGACAGGATATGTATCTATAATTTAGATAGTTCTCTGACATCAATTAATATAACACACAGTTGAAGCTATGTAACATTTACCTTGATCGCAATCACACAAATATAGTTCCTACGGCAGAATTGGTGCAGAATCCAGAGTTCTAACATAAAGTCTCCAATATCACATGTTACCTGTGCATTCAGGTAAATCTTCCTTATAAATATTTAATACTGTCGGCACATATTTTCACAACAGAGAGTCTTTGTTATAAGCTTATAATTTTCAGGGCTCAGATTCACACATTGAAGGCACTCTGCAATGCCTAGCTATAGTGTCAGTATTTATATATATTTATGTGTACATGTGCATGGTCTCTATTTTCCAGCTCAGATAACTCCGCAATACTATCTACATGATTGTATATATACATTGTATGATCCTATGGTCTACACAATTGAATGGAAATATCAATATCTGTGTCAGAAAAACAAAGTCACTCCTTTCCATACTGTATCTACATGTATCTTAATGTTACATTACATGTATATTAAACCAGACTATCTGATATGTGTCACTTTATCCATTCACCTATCTATCCATTTGTCCATCCACCTATCAATTATCTATCTACCTACCAGTATCAATTACATTGTATCTATATCTATGTATTTACCTGCATGTACAAAATGTAGCTATCTACATGTACCATGTATTTACCTTAATCCATCCATCCATCCATTTATCTATCTATCTCTTTGAGCTGACCTGGCTCAGTCTGTGGCACGTTCAACTTTTGATCGTGAGGAGGTCATGAGTTCAAGTCCAGCCGGCAGCAGGTTGGTTTCCTGTCCTTTGGATGAGACAGTAATATCCAAAGTCCCATGTCATAGTGGGTGTCAGCACATTAAAGTACTGCTCAATGGCCGTAAGTGCCGAGCATAGGCCAGAATTTGAAGCCTTTCACCAGCATTTGGTGACGTCTCCATATGTGTGAAAGATTGAGTGGGACGTTAAACAACAACAAACAATAATCTATCTATTTATCTATATATCTACATGTATCTTTTTATTTATCTGTAGGTATCTTCCTTCATTCATTCATTCCATCAACCTATCCATCTACCCATCTACAATACCTATCTAATTCTATTATCCATCTATCAATCAATCTTCATGTAGTTATCTTCATGTATCTACCTTCACCTAACTATGTACATATCTATTTGCATTCTAAAATTTCAAAAGAATCAATTTCACAATTGAATGTGTATACATTTGTATATGTACATGTATGTACATGTACATTTCAATGAAATTTCCTTGAATGTAATTCGTGTCATTTCTTTAAAAATGAATGATACATGTATGTGCTCGAACTTCAATCGTAAAAGTTGTGCAGTGGAATACCCATACATGTACACATACATATATATACATGTGTGTGTGTATATATATATATATATATATATATATATATATATATATATATATATATATATATATATATATATATATATATATATATATATATTTATATATATTCTACACTCTGATTGATTATACACAAATTTTTTTAATTAGATATTATTTGTACATGTAATTAAAATTAACACAAATCACCTATTCTCAAGATTTTAAAAGCGCTGATTTTCTGTGTGAAGGGAAAAAAACAACGAAATCTTTTTTTTCAAACATGTACATGTACATGTACCAGTAACAAAAATCTTTCCTCCTTAGTTCCTTCCCTCTTACCATAACCCATTTGCCCCTTAAGACACATTTGGACTGGTCTAAGTCATTGATTTACAGGAGAGTCCATTGTTTTTTAGGGGTTGATGAGTTAACTGAAAGCAATATAAAAGCTGTTGCTGACGCCAATTTTTAAATTGTCAAATAAACACAATAAAAATAACAATGCAACACGAAATTACCTGCATTTATTGTGACTTACACTCCAAATGCTGATTTCCAGGTACAAAATAAATACTTGTACTGTACTAACAGCACTTCTTTAATGTAATTATAATACAATGTATGCAAATGACAACTTTTGTCATCTTAGGTCAAACACTCATCAGTGAACCTTTACCATCAGGGATTTTCCATATCCTTTTGGGAATGGGGCCTAGGCCTTTTGAATTGGGACTTTTAGTAACATTTTTGTTGAAATTGAGAAATCCAGAAATGACTCAAAGGACTGAAAGTCCTGAAAGGCAAGTCCTTTGTCAAATCTGAATTGGAGAATTTATAAAAGAATATATATCTGTAAGTACATTACATTATGTACATTGTACATGCAGTAACTGTTTAACCTGGGAATATACATCCTTGATCTATTATCAGAAATTAGAGGCTGTTGTATACCATGGTACATCTTTAAACCAAAACATTTATTTGAAATATAAGAAATTTGTGGATGCTTATTTCTTATCATGCATCAGTAGAAATTTATACATTTTATGTTATGTTTACATTGTCATTACAAAACAGCAGACATACAGAGTTGGACTTTGATTTACATGTACATGTGCATGCATGGAACATATATATTTGTCACATATTTTGTTTGTTTGTTTATTGTTGTTTAACATCCCACTCAAGAATATTTCACTCATATGGAGACGTCACCAAATGCCGGTGAAGGGCTTCAAATTTTGGCCTATGCTCGGCACTCACGGCCATTGAGCAGTGAGGGTTCTTTAACGTGCCGACACCTACTGTGACACGGGACCTCCAGTTTTTACTGTCTCATCCGAAAGACTGGAAAGCAACCTGTCGCCGGCGGGACTTGAACTCACGACTTCACGATCCAGAGTCGAGCACGCTACCGACTGAGCCAGGCCAGCTTTAGTTGTCACATATGTTACTTTCTTCTTTAATTTGTTTTATATAAAATAAATAATTTTTAAATGGTGGTAAAATCCAGAATTTTTAAAATTTGTACAAATTTATGGTAGATCTAGGACAATTTCATATTTCTAAAATATATATGCATTTTTAAATTATCATGTTTATTTACAGAAATGACAGAATTTTTTTCACAGAATAACTTTGTAAATTCTGTAATTATTCTTTCAGTCTAATGAAATATGTCAAAATTTACCTGAAGTAATTTTATCCTCCACAGAATTATTATTTTCTCAAAATAAACAAAAGTATATATAAATTTCAAAATTCAATTTCCTTCATGTAAAATGAAAATATTTGAAATATTGCTTAAATTAGTGGATTCTGTGTGCATTTAAAAATTGTTGGTTTTATATAAAACAAAGAAGAAAATAACACAAGTGACAAATATCTATGTCCCATGGTTGTAGATCTATCACGACTTTCAACAGATTTAAAAAATGTTGCATTATTCAGTTCCCTTTACTCCCTAATTTTGTAACAGAAAAGCGTTCGTTCAACAAGTTTAAAATTACATTGTTGTTTGGTATGTAAAAACAAAGTAATAAATGTTGATCGATGTCTCAATTACGAAATGGGTTAAAAAGTTTAAACATCAGGTGGAACTGATTTAAAGTCGAAACACCCGTGGTAACGATGACCAATGTAAATACATCAACTAAAACCACCTGGCTAGACTTTTAAACTCTATTACTGGCAAGAATCATGCAATCGCTAGCTGCATTGATGTTTGCGCTATCCGCCCAGAACCACAATCGAGTAAACTGGTCTTTTATTCTCTCAAGAATGAACAGAATTTACTCTGGAAAGCATCTTACCCGATGTCAGACATTAATGGTTTAATCGTGAGTTTGTCTATGATTACTTCCGCGAGTAAGCTTGAAAACTTAAATACTCTATCGGGTAAGTAAAAATTCATGTTGTATGAATAAAAAAGAAACGATGATCGATTCCAGTTTCTTAATAAAGCGAATTAAAACGGGTATCAATGTCAAAATCGGCAAAGCTGAACTGAGGGAATTCCCCCTTTCAACAAGCATCCTATGTCACGTGACTATAATAATTCCTCACAGCATTTTCGACTGTTTTCAAATTAAAAGAAACAGTTTTCTAGTTCAGGAATTATAAGGAGAGAGTATGCGAATGAAACAAGATTCAAATTAGACACAAAGAGGTATTTTAATGGTTGAATCTCAGGTAACTACTTTCTACAGCGCAAGTAGTAGTTCAGCAAATCCTATGGCACATTGATTTTTGAATAGGGTTGCTGATGATGCTTAATTGAGCACACGGAAAAACCTGAGGAGTTTTAAGCCTGTCATTGCAATAAGGCCTTGCCTTAACAAAGCTATTTGAAAATACCACGGGTCCGTTTTACAAAAAGGTCGCAAGTCCTAAATCCTTATGTCTTAGTCCTAATTGTCATGGGAATGACCAATCAGCAATGCATTTCCATGGTAGTAAGGACTAAAAGTTAGGATTTAGGACTGATGACCTTTCGTAAAACGGGCCCAATATCTCTTCAAATTCATTGTCATTTTTGGGCTTATATACATGTATGATACATATATAAAGTTGAAAATTGCTGACCAAATATGTTCTAATTAAGTTCCCTAAATTTTTTCAGCCCTACATGTACGACTGAATGAGATGATCATATTAAAAAAGTACACTAAGAGACTAAGATCATACCATTTTGATACTTGGGGTAGAGTCAAACTTATGCACTGATTTTGATAACCACTGTGTCTAATTTGTAAATGTACAACACAGAAAAAAATTGGCAACAGGTTGTTACTATTTCAGTATTTGCTAGCATTGATGTTAATTTGGCAGGATCAAACGTGATAAACCATAAACAAAATGAAGAATACCCAATCATATATAGGGGGAATTAGATTATGCATGCCTTATCATATGTACATGCATGTATGCTACATGTACAGGAGTCATAAGAACAGGTACTGTATTTCTAATATCAACAGCTTTCTACTTATATCAAATTAACCCTTTCAACCCTACAGACCATAATGGAATGGTTTTAAACAATAGAAAGTGCATACTACACCGATATTCAGGAGTGAAAGGGTTTAAGTACAGCAGTGGTATTTCTACCATCAATACGTGTATAGCTTTCTATCATATTTACTTCCTGATCTCAACATTCTTTTGCTTATAACTCAATTGCAAGTGGACTGAAATTTCTTCGACAATTTGGGGCTCACCAAATGGGGAAAAAGTTCAGAATATATGTCTTCCTTTTATTGGCTAAGTCTCTGTGAATACTGGGAAAATATAATATTCAGTGAAGAATGTAAGGTCCAGATCGGAATGGATAATAGAGTTATGGTATGGAGACAGCCAGGAGAAGAATGGACCCAAAATGTTCTATATCTGTATAGGTTCCGTTGTAGAGACCCAATTCTATTTCTTTACAACGGTTGTGAGAGCACAGACATACCTGCCAACCCTCCCGTTTTGTGCGGGAGACTCTGTAAATAAAAGTTTCAATGAAATACATAAAAAAACAAAATCAAAATATGGCATGTTATGAGTATTGTCCAGACTCTGGAGTAATGAAAACAGCTTGTCTACAATATAAAGATGAACTGAAGAAATGAAGTATATCTATTAATTCTCATTGGTGTTTTGTAATGTATGTACATGTAGTGTACAGATCATATATTTAGGCTTAGCTGATGGGGAGATCTCCTTCACTGAAGGTTTCCGAGGTTGGCAGGTATGGCACAGATCTATTGGGAATGCTCCTGTAGGGCAGTCTTAAAGGCTTGTTAACGAGAGTTTATTGTCCCAAGTGTTTTGCAGGTAAACAAGTAAATTTGTACAATGATTTTTCTGTACAAAATGTAAACCTTCAATTGAGATAACAGGTGGCAATTCTACAATATTTTGATACTTCGGACCAGAAAAATTCTTCAAGATAAGCGAAATTTTGAGATAAATATTTTGAGATATCCAGAACAAAAGTACATTTAGTATGAATATATAGTAAAATATTCAACTTTGACATAACCAGAATTTCGACTCATTCGATTTTGACATGAGATTCCAATGTACATGTATATGTGAATTGGTTAAAAATTTCAGATTTTGATGAGAAAAAATTAATAGGTCAAAACTGCCTAAAAATATTTTTAGATGAGTCAATCGGGTCACATGAAACAAATTTTTTTTTTTCATTTTTGGTCCACACTGCAAGTGGCTACATCGCAGAGTCTCGCAACCCTCGTCAGCTCAGACCTCAGGTTCTACATGTAACAAAACACTAGAACCCTAGCAGATTATGTGATGTTTCCTATATACATGTAGCTTACATTTTGTACTTCTGGAAGACCCATGTTTTTTTTACAGTGCACTGAGACCAGGGGCCCGTGTTTATACAAAAATAAGTCTAAAGTCATGTATACGAGTTGTGACCATTTTACTGATAGAAACTACAAAGAATTAGGACTTACAGCCACAACAGGGCTTGTCTTAATAACTACGGTAGCTAGAGGAAGTTCAGAGACATAAATTATTGATGTATAAAGCATCACAAATTATCTTTGTAAATATAGCCGATGTAAGTACTCATAAAATATCAATATTATTATCTTATTTGAAAATATGCTAATACATGTACATGTATGCCTTAAGACTGGAGTTACGGTATATATGGTTCAACAATTCTAAGTTAGTTGTAAGGTCGAATATATATATTTCCACCCTACATCATGTATAACAAGATCTCCTGCTTTTAGCACTGGTCAGTTGATTTATGCTTACTACTTCAATACATGTAGATTAACTTTGGTGAAAAAAAAACACATATAAAAGAATAAAATAAAGGCTTGGGATTGCTTCTAAAAAGTAAATATTATGACGGATGCCAACACCTGAGTACACAACTAGTCTTCTTTGATGAGATCATTATTACTACCATTGTCAGTGCAATTTTAACTACAGAAAAATTATTCTCCCATTGTTCACGGATTTTTCCTTCATTTTAATGGGGAATGATTTCCTTGTCAACCCCTAGGGTATTGACAAGCTACACACGCTATGACGTCACAATACAATTTATGCTGTAGTGTGTCTGTGGCATCTAGAATGCCCTGCATAATGTCAGATTTCATTCGCCTAAATCTACATATACATGTATTTAAAACATGGGAGAAAAATAATCAACCCCTACCTTGAGAGGTTTGTCATTCAAGAATCTTACCCTCAGATTGAGATTCCTTTGTCATACCCTCAAGGTAGGGGTAGATTCTATTAATCTACAATTATTAATAAAAGTAAAGTATTAGAATTCATCTTTAGATAACAACTACATTGTACAAGTGAGAGAAGAGATTTTCACATGAAATATCTAAGTGTTGTATAAGGAATATACATGTATATATAGATACATGTATATCCAGAACACCCTACATCTATGTATATGTATTGCAGCTAATTATCTTCATTTTTATGCTAGTGTTTTATACATAAATATACATGTATATAAATTCTACCATATACAGGTACAATTTCACAGACTGACATCTAAAACTAGGCCAAAATTAACCAAGGGCAAGGGTAGTAACTGATACAAAGATGAGTGAACATGTATATATTGCTGGAAAACAACATCAGATGCCTAGATATAAAATATACACTATAAACCAATGACATTTCATTACAATGAAATTTGCATACCTATGCTATCACTGATTAAGATATATGTATATCTAATGATGTCTCTATAGTAAACATGCCCCAGGCTACATTGTAGAGGCTGACTTCAGAAGCCAATACACACTGGTATATATATATGTATATGGGTAAGTGCAGCCTAGATACAATAACATCATCATTAACAATGTATAATGTACATAGACTGTAGTTATCCTATGTTTGTACATGTCTATAAGTATTGTTTTAGGGCTTTGCTGCTTGAAATACTAGTTTGCCATACATGTATATACTCAAAGATGTACATACAGGTCACACAATAACAGAAATTGCCGTACCACATTTGCAGGAACGACTGTAACCTGCAGGTCACGATAAGAATAATGAAGACTTAAAAATGAAATTCATCAAGAACGAAAAGGAGGTTACGTGATTTGTATTTGCTGTAACCTCCACATAAACCTGAACGATCCCTCCCATGTTATTTGGTGTAGTCTGTACATGTTTCCTCGGAACATGTCATATTTGCAAAATATATTTATAAATTATACATTATGTCATACACAAAAAAAAGATCCCAAATACTGGGACTGTATCACATACTGGTTATTTCTTTCATTCAGATTGATTATTCAATATGATCAAGTCCAAGAAATAAAAATAGAAATGTCTGATGTATCCCTTCCTGACCTGGACAACGAGCTCCTACCCATTATTGGAAGCAACTCTATCTACAGTTACCTATCATTTTCCTTTACAAACATCAGGGATATACTCTTATTTATATTTTATACATATGTACAATGTATACATACATGTATGTAGATAAGGAAATTTTAAAATAAATTTTTCAACCCTTTCAATCATTTTTGAAGTAGGAAACAAGTTTTGTAAAGTAGCCAGTAAAAGTACAGTAATAGGTCAAAAGTGTTTTCCCATTAATAAATTTATCTATATCTATATTATAACTTTAGTAATTCTGTTGGTTTTATTATTTTGTCTTTTGAATTTGGTAGACATCCAAAATTCAAGAAAAATGGCATGTTTAACCCTGGAAATCTGGGCCTAATTTTTGTTGATTTCTTAGGTATCAAATCAATGTAGTTTTATTTTGGTGTTTATGAATTATGTCACAGATTCATTCATTATCTTTGTAATAAACATCTAAATGACCTTGTTAGAATTTTACTCTCATGAAGGATACTGTATTTCTCCTGAAATAATAAATAGATTGCAATGGAATTTCTATTCATTGAGTACCAAAACCTTAAAGAGGTATGAACATACTTTTTTATAATAACACATATTTTTAAGTGTTAAATAAAAAACAAAAATCCGAAAGAAAAAGTTTCATCGAAGCTATCGTTACTGAGATATTGATGTTTTTGTATGACATCCGCCGAGAACACACCTTAGAAAAAGAGCTTAAAATAGCTTGGGACTGTCTAATCCGGAAGTGACGTATTATGAGCAACCCGCGTTATTCAATTCAAGGGAAATGGCCGACGTATGATATAGAGGAACGTGATAGAAATTGATATAGATCTATCTTAAATTGGAAAATGCCTTCAAAACACAGTGGAAGAAGATGTATTGTTACTGGTTGTAGTAACACTGCACATGAAGGAGTCTCGTTACACACTTTTCCCAAGAACTCGTCAGTATCAAAAGCGTGATGTCGATTTGTGAAATTGACAAGGTCTGATTGGAAGTAGCCTTCCAAACACAGTGCTATATGCAGCGATCATTTTGAGAGACAGTTTATGCTGATGAAGGACTTTGGATTTTCATCGAAACGGCGATTGGTACCTGGTGCGATACAAGTAATAAGACGACGACGAAGAGACCGAGGCCAGAATTTGACACTGAGAGGGACATTTTGAACGACGCTTTCTCAAAGTTTCCCGAGAGGTGCATACGCTAAACGTAAATATTTTTAAAACTATTTTAATTTTCAATCATTGTCGTATCTCTTTTTACTTACTATTTTGTCCTTCACTTTTACATGCATCCACTTGCCAAAAGTTAATAGACAGAAGGCATAAATAACATTATCATATTTTACTATACATTCCATATTTAACTATATTTTTTTTTAAAAATATTGTGAAGCCAATTCTTATCTCATTTCAACAGCATTGGATAGTTCCATTATATATTTTTTATAGAGTTAGAAATAAAAAAAAATAGATCATTTAAACAAAGCTTGATTTTTGTGTAAGTAAAATTCTGATATCTATTTTTTACTTTTTGTTAATTTTTTTCTGATTTGTAAATTATAATTACAAATTAAAAAATTATATCCAAATAATCAATGAAACAGTCTTTGTTTATCACTGAAAATTGTATTCAAAAGTGATTAAATGGCTTTAGAATATTTTTTTTCAAAAAATGTTATTTTATATGAAATATATAGTAAAAATAATAATTTCCAGTCTACAGTGGTATGGAAATATGACTAAAATGCATTTGTTCCTAGGCAAGTAAATGCCCCAAAATAGATATTTACTTGTCCAATATTGACTGAATTTTTTTTTTATATACAATACTTTAATTGAATTTTGAACTCTGAAATTAGCAGTAATATGCTTTTCCAATACACACTTGAGTTGTGAGATTCTAGGTAATGCACCTGAAAATATGATTCTGTTGTATATGTTCAGTAATAAAATCTTTCCATCACTTTATTGAAACAGACCATATTTTACATACCCCCCTTTTCTTTTTTTTCTGCAGAAAATGTCATTCCTGTGTATTTATTTAAACAATTCTATTTTTAGACTTATCCTTGCTGTCCAGCAATATTATGAAAATTCAGAGAAGGACAAAGCTGTTAACAAGGATGGCACTTTGCAAATTAATGTGGTCTTCCCAAAATACAAGGCTGGTGACTACACAGCTAGATATTGTAATGTTGAGTCAACATATGGTAAGAAAAGTGCCTAGTATATAAAATATTTCATAGAAATTTATGTCAAAGACTAACATAAAATGCTATGTTTTAGTGTTCTCTGAGATTCAGATTGCTATTTTTTTCATGAACTGCCAAGTCTTTGTCTACTTTCTCTTCTATTCAGCAAGAAATCGTCAATTCAGAAATATGTACATACAAATTTCAGTGTAACATTTTTCTTTTGCTACTTAATATAACTTGTCTTATACTCTCAAAACTTTTCAAATGGTCTCCTGCAATTTTTATTCAGTACCGACCAAATGTGATATTTATACAACTTTTGTTATACAACTTATTTCAGGATATGGATACAACATCATAAATAAGGCCAGGAAAACTGCTGATGGTAACACCATAAGGAGCCAATGCCATTCTGAAACACCTGCACCTCCTCTTTTGTGTGCTAATTTCTATCACCCAAATATACTGGAAGCTGTGAGAAAAATCAAATCAAATCAAGGTTTTCAGTCGACACTCCAGAACATTGAATTTTTGTAAACAGACTATACTAGCTTCTGTATTTTAAATGATGGCTGTACTCATTTGATTTATATTTATTTGGTTATTTTATTTTTTATATTTTTTGCTTTGTGCCCCAAATTATTTTATCTTCTAGGTGATTCTGAGTTCTTGATAACCTTTTCTCTCATTCTTGTTGTATATTGAGGTAACTTTCCAGAATGATGACCTTCCTGTATTTCAATAGCTCAATTTTTTTTAATGAGATATTTTCCTTGATGATTTTATATATATATATACACACACACACACACGGATAGTTTTTTGAATTTTTAACAAAATTCTGTTTATGTTTTGCAGCTCCTATATTTTGCACAATTTTCAATTTGATGTTAGATGACATATGTCCATTGCTTTTGGTATGAACTTCTTTCCTTTAATTTTCAGTATTAATATAACCAAGATTTTGGTTGATAAAACATGCAAATGAAAAAAAAACAACTTAAGAGCAATAGTAGAATATAAAATTATATTACATTTAATTTACACAATGAGAAATCTAAATTGTATCTTTGAAGCCAGTATAGCTCTCTGTAGGGAATTTTTCTCGAATCCTTTTCACTGCACAGGATGGCAGTGGCACATGTACTGTCTTGCCTAGAAAACCCCAACACCACCTCACTAGCTGCCTGTAGCTGATTTACCTTTTCCTGTAATAATATAAAAAAACATTTGTATACGATTGATTTTTTTAAAATGTGACATGAATTGAAACACTGGATTCTTATCTACATTAATGTAATTAAAGTTTATTCTTTCAACCTGTACAATCTGTTATGATATTAAATACTTGTGTGTATGTGTGTGTACTAGTATATATATATTTGAATTTTATAAATGATGACAATATTTGAATGTGAAATTGATCTAAATTTATGTAATAAAATTACCTGATTACTCTAAATTTGTGTTGTACCTTCTGTAGTTATGTGTGTGTGTTTCTGTTCAATAGCTGTGACAAAACATACTTACTGTACTCTTTTATTTGTGATGGATGTTCCAGTCTATATTCCTGACAATACTGGAAGTATGCCGTCTCCAGTACAGATTCATCCAGGCAGACATTGTTAAACCCTGGATGGTTAACAATGCAGGGTAGATCATTGCTATATGATGCCATTTTGTCCCTTATCTGTGACAGTTCTTTACAGCATATACATTCTTTCGCAGTTGGCATGATGGAGCAATTTCCACATTCACACTTTAAAAAATGGAGAGAAAAAAAATGTTATGTATAATTCTTGCCCAACAATGCAGATACCCCCTGCCCCAACTTGATATGTAAGTGGAGTGGATGATCCAAATGCTGGTAGATGCTGCCAGGGAATTAAAAAGTAAATGAATTACAAATGTATTTTTTTATTAGTTATATGACCAAAGTCTAAATATTTAGTCCATTGTGATGTAAACTTTTGTTCCAAAAACCATGCTAATTAGAAAATAAATATGGTGAAGCCTGTTACTGTCACATTTTTATAAGAAGTATCATATCAAATCCTATGTTGACCTAGATTTTTTTCTAAATTTGTAATTTTAACAATTTATTAATATAAGCAAAAAGTTAAAATTAAATATCACAATATTAGCTGTGTAAACAGTGAATTTTCATCAGAATATACAGAAAATTCAAATATAGATCTAGAACTGTATTCAATTGGCTTTACAATATTTTTTGAAATAGTCTAATGTGGTTGGGAGATACTGAAGATCGAATTTTTTTCCTGACTGACCAGATGGGATTTTATGGCATTTAACGGTAAAGTTGTGATTTTATAAAAAAAAATTGTATATATTTTCTGTTTTTTATAATCATAATAGGCTTTTAGATTCAACATTTTGAAAATTGGATGGAGGGACCGGTAGCTGTCTATGGTGAATATACCATGACAATATTTTTTCTTCTTTTGAGAAAAATGTCGATCATCTGGTGAATTATCTAAAATAATATCTCCCTGACCAGTACTACTTGACTTCAAAATTATTTCTTTTCTTTTAAGCGATATGACAATGGTACGGTTGTATCCTCTATTGTACAGTGATGGGACATTTATATAAAATCAACAATTTTTTAAATGCTGGTAAAATCCACAAATCATACAAGACTGTCAAATTTGTACAAATGTATAGGATAATTTCACATTTCTAAAATATATGCATTTTAAAATTATGTTTATTTGCAAAAATGACAGTATTTTCCTCAGGGAGTAATTTTGAAAATTCCATAATTATTCTTTTAATGTAATGAAATATGTCAAAATTGATCTTAAATAGTTTTATCCTCCACAGAATCATTAATTTCTCAAAATAAACAGAGTATATCTAAATTTCAAATAGATTAAGAATATAAATTCAATTTCCTTCATGTAAAAATAAATATTTTAAATATTGTTTGAATTAGTGGATTCTATGGACATTTAATTTATTATGAAACAAAAGAGGAAAATAACATAAGTGGTAAATATTCATGTCCCATGACTGTAGTATACATAGAATTTTAGGAAAGTAGGATGATGTAGTCTAGACATACTCGGGCCATCGGTCAGCAACCTCGCCAAGTGTTTTATTTGATGCGAGATTTTCCGGTTTCTCGGAGAAATTATTTGTCCTTTCGTAAGGGAATTATATTAATGTCTAGTCTAGGAAAAACAAACAATCTGTGCAATTTCTCGCCTATTATTTTCGTTGGCGAGAATTGATATTTGATATTCGCCATAACTCATCGAGTATTGCATTAGGCCTAGGCCAGGGTATAGCGCTTTTTAAACTTCCATTCAAATTAATCAGTATTTCACCTCCCCGATAAAAATTTAAGAGACATTTCGATTAGTATTCATTGCAATAAACACATTTTCATAAAACAAATAATGAAATATAATTACCAGTCGGAAGTCAGTAGAAGGCTTCCGTCATCGACTGAGAGTGGAACTGCCACGGGCTGTTCGTCATCGTAATCCGATGCATCAGGCTCAAAACTGGTAAGTCTGTATGCACATTCCAACAGTTTTTGTGTTTTCTTCATAGTCTGATCCAGAATTTGGGTCGGAAGATGAACTTTCAAATGAATGTTCTAACTCGATATCGCCAGAGTCACTAGAAATACTGCTGTCCGCCATGTTATAAACTTGGAGTGCGTTGCTCATATGACGTCACAAGAACTTCGCAGTTATTTTAAACTATAACGGAAGTAGCCGTGATTGGCTGTGAGCAGGTGCAAATATAAACGAGATTTTTAAGCGATATCTCGATAACCAGTCGGCCGATTGACTTCGTTCTTTTTTCTTTATTTTTCAGTAACATTTTTCGATTTGTCTTAAACATAAAATTTTTTCACTTTATGACCCCTTTAACATTCTGTGCATGAAGTTTTGTTAAAATTAGATAATTGACAAATTCTAGAAGAGTTATTGAAAAAACACAAATTTACTTAAGTTATATAGATAAATTCATTTTGGGGGAATCACTTTTAGCCTGAGACTGTACATGTTGTACATGTAGTGTTTATAAGAGAAAGTACATCAAGCACAATATACAAAATTCTTCCGCTGTCCGTTTCTGTTGAAAGGGTTAGATTTTTAACATGGTTAATAACTTTTCTTCAACAAATGCTACATGTAATATGTGAAAGTCGCAAGCCTTTCAAAAGCAAAACAGAATTTGTGTGTTGCAGTAGCGTGGATTAGTGTGTACAGCATTTTAAATACAAATGCTCTCTGTATTGGCACAAGTACACAGCACTGTATACAGATTATTTATGATGGTTCGTATACAGCACGCAACATCTCTATATAAATGACAAAATCGTGGCAGAATGTAAACATTGAGAAATGTAAAACTATTTCTACCACCTGCCTACATGTATAAACTGAGATTTCATTTTGTCTTTACAAAGGCATAACTCATTTGGAATTTTTACATGTGCTTATGGTGTATGATTGGGCAGGAGACATTCGTCCGAATTCACCTGTTGGAAATCAATAAAGGACATAGATAAAATTTAATATAAATTTAACAAACTTTAAATAAAAACTAACTAAATCATAAAATATTATTTTCTTTTTTGATCTCCTTTAGTTTATGTTCAAAGGTTTGTTTGTCCATTTTACTACATGTATGATTGTATCACGAATACGATTAGTGAAAAGTTTTCATCACTGTTCATGCAAATGTCCTTTCTTTCGTTGTGCAGATGTCCTCTTTTTCGCACAAACGTGCTCCATTTTTTGCACAAATGCCCTTTTCTGGTATTATTATATTACACTGCATACCGTATTCGACCCAATAAGCACCCATGTCCCTACATATATAAGTGCCCCTCCCCTACAGTTCAGTTTTAATTACCTTTTTCTACATGGTCAAGAATCTTTTCTACCCATTTTACAAGATGTGGACAAGGAAAACCGTAAGTAGTAAGTATCACCTACACTGTATGCAATGGGATTATCTACATGTACATGTGTGTGTATATATATATATATATAGTTTTATACAGGGATTTTCCTAGACTGATTTTGGGTCCAGTTACAGGACCCATTCCCAGTTAGTGTTGAATCTAGAGCAACATGGCATAGCTTCATGCCCTTTTTTTGAAACCCTGGGCAAGTAAAAATGTCAGTAGAAGTACAATCATTCCTCATTTCAAAGAGCTTAAGTTTCGAAAGTGACCCATTTCTGTCTAATTGTAGTTTAAAATGCATTTCTAAAAACAATTAGACACTAAAATAATTATTTTATTGTCAATTCAACAC
Organism: Atrina japonica; assembly: GCA_030159075.1. Taxonomy (NCBI): domain Eukaryota; kingdom Metazoa; phylum Mollusca; class Bivalvia; order Pterioida; family Pinnidae; genus Atrina; species Atrina japonica. The sequence continues at coordinate 1,655,161 of BROG01000051.1, forward strand.
GTTAATCTTTACCTCATGGTTGAAAATGTCATAAAACACATCATGTTTGCAGTTTATGGAGGAAGTGGAAGTTGGGTGTTAAATGAAAGAAACAATACCGAACAGAACAGAATTTCAGGATGTGTTAAAATGATGATACATGTAACAATATATGGTGTATAAAAGATGTAAAATTTGAATTAGATAAAAGTAAAATTAGTTAATGTAATTAAAAGTTTTAATGAAATGCATAAAAAAAAATAAAAATATGGCATGTTATGAGTATTGTCCAGACTCTGGAGTACCGTATTGAAAAGGCCAAAACAGCTTGTCTACATATAATGAGTTGATGTTCCATCAACTCGTAAAAATGAACTGAAGAAATAAAGTATATCTATTAACTTTTATTGGTGTTTTCTGTAATGTATAATATAGAGTATAGGTCATACATTTAGGCTGAAAGTGTCGACTGCGCAAAATCTCCCCCTCAGCTGTCATAGCTGAGGGGGAGATCTCCCTCATTGAAGGTTTCAGAGGTTGGCAGGTATGTAGAAGAGTTGGAAAAACGTAAATGTATTATGGTTATTTAGTTAAATTCAATTTTTATGACTCACTAGTGGCCAGGTCCTGTAGTTCTAAAACATTTGGCGCGGCCTGTCTGATATTGGGAATAGATGTGACCTGGATTCAGTTCACCTCTCAGTGTTTGAAGCGATATTTGACACAAATATGGAATGTAGGAATATGTAAACAATTAAAACTCGAAATATTAGTTTAAGTTATATTTGACATCACCTGCATATAAATAAACAATAACTTGAAGATATATTGAAACTAACTTGCGGATAAAGTTCCAAAATTTCTAATTATCCTGGTCTACCGGTTACTGCAGTCAGTCAAGAGGACTTTCGGAGGGGCCTTACCCGGAAGTCAGTGTTCATCGTTAGCAACTAGTCTGCTAAACAGTTGGAGAACTTGTAAATATGGATGCCTTTACACTGTTTACACAGGTATTAAGTTGTCAATTTAATTACATTCTCGGTAAAAAAAAAATGGCACTTACCTTGTCACTCTCAAAATGTCTGACCTGTAAAGACGACTTAACTCAAGTAGGCTATGTCAAACAGTGCGTGCTGTGACGTCAATTCAATCTGTACCTCTGTATTTGATTCGTTTATATAAATAGATCAAGACGCCTTGTCGATAAATTTAGAATACCCGAAGTTCCCTAAAACAACGAAATCGTGATGCACTGTCGTAAAAGTTAATCTTCTCATTCAAAGTACACAGGTAATTTTAAACGTAGCGAAAATTCGTCATACTCACATGTTTAAAACCACACATAAGCTAAGGGGAAGATCGAATGACTAAATCTTATCATGCAATATTTTCTAATGTATGTCCTATATATTGGAACAAACAAACAAAAAGGCAAATAATTTAGACCTATCCCAGACAGGAGAGACAATTGCAATTGTTAAAAGGGCACCTGAGTATGAGGTGCCGTTTTACTATTTACAGCGATGTGTGAAGCTTTAAAATCGATTTTATATCTTTTTTATCGATTTTAAGATATTTTAAAATTTTATGATAAAAAGGAAAATCTTAAAATACCCAATAAATATTAGAACGGCGTCTAATACATAAAGAGAGTGAAATTCGCCCTAAACACTATCAGTGTAATTTAAAGCTTTATATATCGCTGACACTATTTATTAGAAGTCAATTAATGAAGAAACCAGTATTAGCCTATATATAGTATATCTATGTAATAATATAATTATATTTATTAAATTTGCTTTAATTTGTATTCCGACTCCCTTTAATGGCAAATATATTTATTATTATTAATTTGCTTTCGGTTATAAATTTCAGTTTGCTGGGACGAGCTTCTCTTTTTATGGAGACACTTTGTAGGCGGGTGCAGGATTATTGGGTTACAGGAGCGTGCGTTTGGTAATCAAAGGAGGCGGATCCAGAATTTTAAATGGGGAGAGGGAAAGGGGGTCATGTAATTATTATATCTAGAATTGTTATACAATAATATAAAATAACATATTTTTCAACTTGTTGGATATCAGAATTGTGACGCAAGAATCCTGTAGAGTTAGTAACGGACACGCACCTTATTAGTAAAAACAAATATAAAAAAATTTGGGAGCCCGAATAATCACGGTCCAGCTTTTAGACACGATATAAGGCGCAGTTCCATGCTGATCAAAAAGTGGGAACATGATGCTATAAAAAGAACACCCAGAGACATAATATATTGTATGTATATGTCGATGAGCCGTATGACTTTTTATCAATGCATAATGATAACTCGTATAATACTGTTACTACCTCTTTAGCTCACCTGAGCCGACGGCTCAAATAGACCTTTCTGATCAAAATGTCCCTTCTTGTCTTTGTAAACTATTAACAATTTTTATTCTACTCCAGAACCATGTGGTCAATTTCAAGCAAACTTGGCATATCCTCGATGAAGCGAATTCAAGTTTGTTAAAAAAAAGGACTATATATAGCCCTTCCAGAGGGTGGAAAGCAAAAATTATTTTTTTTTGTAATCATTTCTGCATTTTTAAAACATAGATGTAATCAAAATTTCTATTTTCATCTGTATGGTAACCTTCCAGTAATTACGGATTGACACAGTCTGGACAATAATTAGAATACAAAAATGGACTTAATTGACATGTTAATCCCCTCTTTATATTTATCAGTAGTGTTTATTACCATCAAAACAACTATTTACTCATCTAATGTCAAAGATTTAATCCGCAATTATTCAGTACACCCCTATACTGGATCTATTATTTACAAACTATTGTCTACATTTTAAAATAAACTGATGTCAGAATTGTATGAGTGATCTATGAGATCAGACACACTGGGCTCGAAGTCTCCAGATTTACTGAGTACGCAATCTCAAGTAACTTTTCGTGGTTTTAAGACAACACACAAAATGTAGAATGCAGCTGAATACTTTTACACAATTACCATATTCCCACTTTTTTGGACAAAGACAAAGTCTCAGGGTGACCTATTCTAATCACCTGTTGTCCGTCGTCGTCGCCTGTTAACTATCTACATTTTCGACTTCTCTGAAACTACTGGAGGGATATTGACGAAACTAAATAGGAAGCAGGTACTCAAAGTCCTTTACCAAGTTTGTAGTTATCGGTCCAGGGGGTACCCCTATTTAAAAATCGTCATCTCCAGAACCGCTGCATGAATTGAAAAAACGGATTGTTTCTGCGTGATCTACATGGATGTATGATTCAAGTTTGGTTTTTCATAGAAATCGGAATATTAAGTTTTGACGCTTTTTTGAGGTCTTTTCATACTTTGTCATTTTCATTCATTTTTGCATGGTTTCGGATCCTCGTTTAACTCCCTTGTAGTCACTTTGATGCATTCATTTAACGTGTTTTACTTGTAATTAGGTGAATGTTTTTGTGAAAGAATTTTGCCGAAATTTTATTTTTAGATTTTTTTATGATTTTTTTTAAGACTGAAAAGGAAGGGTACATTCTTCACACTATAAACTTTTGTTTCAAAACCATTGAATGGATTTTGACGAAACTTTACAGGAAGTAAGTACTCAAACTCCTTGTCCAACTTTATAGTTTTCAGCCAGATCGGCCCAGGGGTGGATCCAGGGTGGGGCAAAATATGTCCCAAAAGGTACCCATCTTTAAAAATCTTCTTTTCCAGAACCGCTGCATGAGTTGAAAAACGGATTGTTTCTTAGTGATCTACATGGATATATGATTCAAGTTGTATTTTTCATATAAATAAAATGTTAATTTTTGACGCGTTTTTAAGGTCTTTTCAGACTTTTCATTTCATTCATTTTTGAATAATTTCCTCATTTAATGTGCTTTACTTGTAATTAGGTGGAAAGAAGTTTGCCAAAAGTGAATTTCAAGAATTTGTTTATGAATTTCTTAAGACTGAAAAAGGGTGGAGGTAATTTTGTTCACCTGGTCAGCTTGTTCTTGGAAACCACTGAAGGGATTTTGACCAAACTTTACAGGAAAGAAGTACTCATGGTCATCTACCATATTTTTTTGGCTTGATCAGCCGACATATTCTTTTTGTTCATGCTGTGCGCTATTTTTACCCCCCCCCCCTTTCGCAGAAGGAGGGGCATATTGCTTTGCCGCTGTCAGTCGGTCGGTCGGTCCGTACACAAACAGTTTCCGTTCATTATCTCTGTAGCGGATGTACATACTGAAATGAAATTTGGCATACAGATACACCATGAGAACATCTACTTCAAGTTTTTATTTGGTTACCATCAAAAATTTTTGACAGAGTTATGCCCATTGAACTTTGAAAATGTCCAATAATTCAGAGTTTACGTTTATGTGGGAGGGGGCATAACTATTTTACAAATAGCTTTTGTTTGACATTATCTTGGAATGTATGATAGACAGAGAGAAAGTGAAAGGAGCATAAATGTCCAGCACGCAAAGATCTACAGAATGTCAACAGGGCTGATATTATCAGGGTGACCCCTATGAGAGTTATTTCCCCTTTAAAGTGGATTTCTCATGTTTTGGGCTGTTTTTTTACATTATCATGAAAAGTATGATAGATAGAACGAAAGTGAAAGAAGCAAAAATGATCTGCATGCAAATATATACAAAAAAGTCAACAGGGCGGAAATTGTCAGGTCAACGCTTATGGGAGTTATCTCCCTTTCAAGTGGATTTTTTTTTTCTTCATATTTTTGCCCTTTATCTCGAAAAGTATAATAGATAGAGAGAAAGTGAAATAAGTAAAAATGTTCGACTATCAAAGATCTACAAAGATGTCAATAGGGTGATCATTGCTCAGGCGACCGTTAAGGTCCACTGGGCCTCTTGTTTATTTACCAGGGGTTTTTACCAAAAAGTGGGAACATGTTACAATGTACATTGATGGCATATATTTGTAAATGATGATGGAACTTATTGCTCTTTGAACAAAACCTCAGAAATACCAATAAATTGTTTTGAGTACATACTCATACTGGTATTTATCCAGTTTTTACAGGAAAATCATTATTGTTATCAAAAAATTTTAATGCTAAAAATAAATGATAAATGTAATTCAGTACTGTGTTTCCTCTTCAGTCAGTGGTTTTACAAACGTCTTAATTCTCAAAATAATAAAAACAGAATTGCAATGCGCTTGAGAACTGAGTAAATTTGGCGACCACGAGCCCTGATCACACATGACTTTTTCCCCTTTACTCAGTACTTGGGACTACCAGCATTGTGATCATATAGTTAATATTCAAGACTTTTAAGAAGCACTGGACACTGGACAGTATATACGCGTATAAACTCGTCCAGGTCAAGAAAGGATTCACAAGACTCCATCCCGCCAGGTTATATGGACTTTACTATAACAAGGCATCTACAAACCAGGGCTCGAGGTCACCAAATTTTCTCAGTACTCAAGCTCAATGCAACTCTTTTTTATTATTATTTTGACTATATAGTCGTTTGTAAAACCAATGACTCTGTGTGCACATATCTAAGTCCGTGTTCTCAGGTTCGGAATCCTAAACACCACAATTTGCTCATTTACGCGTTCACGGCGTAATATTTTAACCATTATACGTTGTAGAATCTGGAGAAATCTTCAGTAACTGGCACCACTGCTACTTTGTTTTATACACATGTTAATATAAAATATGCAATTGTCTTCTTGTATATGCAAAAATATGTATTTATTAATCAATTGATGTAGCCTAACTATTATTTTTCATTTTTTGTTTGTTTGCTTTACTTATTCAGAGTCAGCAGGTATTAGGCAGAACCAGTCGGAAAACAAATTTCGAGTCACATTCCGGAGGGAAATCAAATTGGCATATATTCTTATACCTTTGTAAGAATGCCGTTCGAATAGTGCACGAATTCACTTCAAATGCAGTCAGAACGCTTCTAGAATAGTCACCGAATATGGTTGGAACATTCAAGAATCCAAACAGAAAGCAGCTCGAATATTTTAAATTTACTTAGAAAGCAGCATAAATGTCCCGATCGTATCAAGAATGACACTGGATTTGTTTTTCCGATAGGGTTTAAAATGGTGCTGAATCTAGAGTATTTTCATCAGTACATGCCCAACGTTTATGGATTCAGCGACAGGCGCTGTGGCAATTTCACCACCAGGGCCCGGTGCCTGTTCTTCATGTTCTTTGGACAGCACCTCTGTCCTGTTGGCGACCGGTGCCAGCAGTTGATTTTTTTTTTATGATATTTCTCTTCGGCATGGTGTGATATTATATATATGCGACTGCTAATTAACAACCAAATGCCAGCAGCAGCTAGAATATCCAGTAATATACAACGGATTTTCATTCCGACTATATTCAGGCTCATTCTGCCCCTAGTGTGACCAGGATATGAGAAATAATTCGCCCCGGCCGCTGATTATCGCATTTTCGTTCCACTGTTTATCGTCTTTTCGCAGCGACAACCCTCCTATTATCGTCTTTTCGCCGCGACAACCTGCTAATTATCGCTTTTCGCCCCGTAAATTATCATCTTTTCGCAGCGACAACCCGCTAATTGTCTTTTCGCCCGCTATTTATCGTCTTTCCGCCCCGCTAACAATCGTCTTTTCGCAGGGACAACCCGCTAATTATCGTCTTTTCGCCTTCTGGTATCTGAGTCTACTCATGCGTATTGTAAAGTTTATAAGGAATGTCATACGTACTCCTGCATCAGCATGTATATCACATGGCATTCCTTGTAAACTGTACAATACGCATGAGTAGACTTTGGCTAACATCCTGGATCAACCTATGGTCGGTCATGAAAAATACAAACTAAACAACCTCTGAAGACCAAATTTTACCATTATATTCGTCTGGTAAAAGACGATAAATAGCAGGGCGAAAAGACCATAATTAGCGGGTTGTCGCAACGAAAAGACGATAATTAGCGGGCCGAATTACTTCGCCCCGCTAAATAGCGACCAGCGATATGTTAGCTTTATATATCGCTGTTATAGTAGCGACTTCATGTTTTTGTTATTTCGCGTTGGATAGTTTTGTCTTTTCGTTACGTCACTGCGAAAAGGCGATAATTGGCGGGGCGAAAAAACGATAATTATCGTTATGTCTCTGCGACAAAGCGAAATAACGAGAAGGCAGAAATCAGCCACCTTAATCTACAGAACGCACGTCCCTGTAACCCGAATAACAGATTAAGTCGTTATATTCCGTTCACTACGCTCACTGCTTGTAGGATGGAGAGAATCTGGGGTCCGTTTTACCGGCGAAAGGTCGTATTAAAGTCCTAAATCCTAAGTCTTAGTCCTAACTGTCATAGAAATGACCAATCAGCGATGCGTTGCCATGGTAGTTAGGACTAGAAGTTAGAATTTAGGGGCTCGTTTTACAAAAAATCTTATGTCCTAAATCTAATTAATTTACATTGTTTATTCGTTTGATTTGTTATTCTGTTTAATCTTCATTGAATGTCATTTCAATGACTGAGTAATGTACATAATGATATACGTATTAATTCCCTTTAAGGCTTTTCACACTTATCGTACCATACTTCTTATCTGCGTACATATGTTTTGTAAATTTTCAGACGTTTAGATTTTAGGCTTCCTAGTGTACAGATGTATATCTTTATACTCAGATGTCACCTGACCGACCTGTACAATAAAGTTCTTATTACCAACAGAAGCATCTTATCGTTTTTCATTGCCGCCGGAAAATCATATACATTTTCCCCCATGATAATAATAACAGAGACATATGTATGTTATATCTGTCTCTTTTAATAATTTTCAAGTAAAGTTTAAAACTTAAATTTAGAGTAATTATTTGAAATTATTATATTTTTGCTAAGAGTGCATGTGAAGACATTTTATTCATTTTAATTAAATAACATATTTAATTATATATGTTATAAATTAATTTTAATATAGTATCACACAAAGGAATAAATTACAGATGGAGTATATAGAAAACCCATTGGAGTAATGAAAGCTTTATAAATGGGAATAACTTATTAGGTAATTTGTGTCAATAATTCTTTTATTACATTTTAGGTAGTGAAATATAAGAATTTTTAATTTTAACTTTATTCTTGCAGTGAAAAATCTAACTACAGGTGAAATCAATGTTCACTGTTATTTTCACTGAGCCAATCAAATTACTTCAGATTTTGTCACTACTTTTTCTTATTTCATGAGAGATAAATATGTAATAAATAGAACATTTTTATGAGTAACATTTTTTTTTTTTCATTTTGTGAGGCAGAAAAATGTTTATTTCATACTCCAAGTATACACTCACTCTTGTTGAATACATATATCAATATTTTGTCCCACCTGACACAACAAAAATGTTACTAAATTGGTAAATATCCGGTATCTACTTAATGTATTGTTTACAGATCTCAATTAAATAATTTAACTTTTCATACGCACTTTCAGTTATTTGCATGAGTATAATAGACTGAACATACTTGTAGATGAATTTAAGTACTGTATTCTACTTAATAAAATATATACTTATAGGGAAAAAAACAGGGTTTTTTTTCCTTGTAACCCTCCAGAAACAGTGACCTGTACCTTCACAAATTCGGGATTTTGCCATGTTTTTTTGTTTTTGTTTTTTTTGTTTTTGTTTTTTTTTTTGGTTTTATTTTTAGAAATTTGGGAAAATGTTATATCATTAGAAAAATATATAATGAATATAATTTCTGAGATATATTTTAGTGTTTGATTTATTCAATTTTACAAACCTAGTTTTGTATCTTATCTGCTAAAAAGATTTAACTTCATTTGTTATGACGTTTCTTGCTTATTTTATAATTAATCACCTTTTTTCCAACAGATTTTAAAATTCTGAAAAAACTGTCGAAATCATAATTCTTCATTACAGTAAAATTCGAGCGAGGTCATTTAAATGTTTATTACAAAGATAATGAATAGATTTATGAGGTAATTCATAAACCCCAAAATAAAACCATTGACACCTACGTAATTTGTGGATGCAAACTAACGAAAATATTATCAAAATTAGGCCCAGATTTATAGGGTTAAATGTGCCATTTTTCATTTATTTCAGATGTTTACTAAATTCAGAGCACAAAATCAAACAAATGCAGATTTACTAAGAATATTATAGTGAAATACATTTTTGAAAACCCACTTTTGTCCCACTACTGTATTTACATGATACGACTACTGCTACTGCAGTGACAAACCTTGTTACATATTTCACCATTATATCACGAAATCTAAAACATAAGTCTGTTTGAAATGTAATTCTATATTTCGAATATAAAACTTATCTTCATTTTACAAAAAACTTGTGTTTTATGATTGGCCTTAGTTGTAATTTTCCATGGATTCCTGTAAGACGTTTGTCGGCATCTCTTATCTCGTGAATCGTTCTCTCAACTGGACGGAGGTGTGAAATTTTACCTTTTTAGAATTCCATTAATAAGGAATATATATATTCAAAGTACTGAGTCTGCCGGGTGAAGATTATACGCTAAGATGCTCACAGATCTAGTCTTGTTTATTGTGATAACACTTTTCAAATCTTTGAGAATTACATACAGACTCTGAGATATATTTATTCATATTAATTTTTGTTTGATAATTTCTTTTTCATACATGGTAATTCTGCAATTTAAATAGTTTAGTGAAAAAATTGTCTTGAGTGAAAAAACACGTAGATCTTCCGCAACAGTTACTATCTTTACTCTTCGCTTAAACTTAATTTGCATTTTTAAAAAATTATTCAATAAAGATATGTTGAAATACAAATCGTGAAAAAGCGATCCAACAAAGTAAAATAGATAAAATCATGTCGTTTCTGTTCGATAAACGTATATATTTTATGTCGATTTCCCATTCGGTAAGCTTGTTGTCAAGATACATTTCACCCCAGAAGTGCCTGTTACTAGTGACTATTCAAGAGATACCCGGATGCTCGGAAGCCCCTATATAATGTATCACCCCAATTTTAAAAACCTCCACTATGTTTAATGAAACAGTCTATATAAACCCTTACCTGTAATTAACTCATATTGCTCTACCTGTCACACCTAGTCTCATATAGCCAACAAAATACCTTACATGTATACCTTAAAATACGGAATGTTGGCTAAGTGAGAAGACACCAACAAGAGATGTAAAACTGTTTTTCAAACTTTTTAACTTTATACATCCACCACGATGATGAAACACATTACATTACATTGGCTAAAAAGCCAAATGATGGAAATTTGAGAGAGAGAGAGAGAGAGAGAGAGAGAGAGAGAGAGAGAGAGAGAGAGAGAGAGAGAGATTTTGAGAGATTTTCTGCAATTTCACAAATTACTTATATTCATTTATATAACAAAATTATGCAAGTTTCCCCGTCGATTACTCCCCGTGGATCGGAAGCATGGCGATTGTATACGTGCAACAAACTTCATGGAGAGGAAGAGAGGGATTACTAAGATAAGACTATTTATCAGAAAACCTGCATCTCAAATTTCTCTCGTGTGACTTTGACCAATCAGAAGTTGCGTTACAAAGTAAGTCAGCATCTGTATCCAAAGAAAAGTTGAATAACTTTATAAACATCCACAAGGAGACATTGGCAAAAGGTGAGTGTGTGTTAGATTTACGTGGTCCAATGATTTTTGTCTAAGTCTATAGTCATGTCACCTAAATTCTGAGATAGATGCCTTTCGTTTCATTCAGTTCTCACTTCGAAATAAAGAACAAGTGTTATTACCACGTACAAAGATCTCCGACTTCCGACAACATCTGGCAGTGCAAAGCTTTACGAGTATTTATAATTTTATCAATCTAAGTTCCTCTTCACTATCGGAATTTAACATATGATGTTCCTGGCAATATCCTAATAGTTATTGTTTGTTATACGGGGATCAAGGTACTTCAACAGACATTGGGCTTTGAGCGTTGTCGATCTACCTATCACTGATCTGATGGCATTTGTTACATATGAACGAGGTTTGACTTGATTTCTTGTTTATATCACGTATAATGGAATAAACCGAATATTCCAATCAAAAGGTTACCCGGTACACTCCGGCATTATAAAGCCGGATATAACTCCTCCGCGAAACTCCAGGAACCACGCTGTTCTGTCACGGCAGCAGAACTAAGAAGACGCGTATAAATACGTCTTTATATAACCCAGCTGGGTGCTCCTTATCCAATGAGAGACGATGACTGCTGTTGAAATTCAAGTGAAGTCAGGATCCACCACATCCTCCAAAAGCCACATGCAAACGAGGGAGTAGAAAATGTCATAGAATCAGTTCTGTCATTTCTCTTTTGTAGGAGAAATTAAAATTCGATTTCCGACCATACAGTTATGTCAGGCTAGAAAGCGTAGGTCACAAGCCTTCTTAGACGACTAAAGCTCTTTTAACAACGTGCGTTTTAATCTGGGTTGCATTTGGAAAAAAATGCAGTGTATAATATTTTGTATTCGTAAAAAGAAACATTTCCCAGAACAAAATAATCAGCAGAGCTTACCCTGGACTCGGAAAACCATAAGTCAAAAGGTTAACCAACCTAGATTTTTTTAGCCAATTCAAATTTTTTAAACCAAGTCAATGAATATTGATACCAAATACATGTATATACTTATTATAATTTTAATCTCGCAACATGTTTATATGTGCAAACTCAATACATTCTTGACTGGAAACAAAAATTCAGGACAATGCTATTTTCTCATATATTGTGTATTTTCAAACATAGGTGTCTATAATCATGCTATTATTTTCTCACAAGAAAAACTTGGCCAAAAATATTAGCCAGAAAATTGGCAAATTACAATTATTTTTAGTCAGTCTTGAAAAAAGTAAATGACTAAATTGACTAATGATATGGTGAGCCGTGCTTGAGGCATATATACTAAAAGCGATGCTATTCTGTAGGCTATATGGGACATCTTGTATGATTTCGCTATATAATTATGTACCATGAAGTTGCATCTTTCTAAACCTTTGCAATGTAATAGGCTACTATTCGTGGTTCAGAGTATTGAACTTCGTGACCAAATACAATAACATTACAAGTGACCTCATATACTGTGTTTATACCATGTCCACAGTTATACAATAGAGTGATGTTAGTGTCATGTTGTAACTTTACATCCACCCAGTAAATTCAAAATTTACAACATGGCATAAGAGTCCGTATATTAGGATTTTTTAGTGTTGTTTATTTTTTACAGTAGAATAGTCCTACTATTACAAACAGTTTATTAGTTTTTAGTGTATAGTAAAATGTACTATTAAAATCAGTATATTTATTTTTATTTATTTATTAATTTTTAAATTTTTTTAAATTTATTTATATTTTTAACAGTAGATGTAGAGTACTTCAGAGGTCTACCAAGATGAGGTGGCGCATCCGGGGTCTGTCAAAAACCAAAACAGTATGGTTCTATGACTCCCATGAATTACCGCAGCTGTGATACTTTTGTTGCTAAAACAAGTCTTATCATCTCTTTATGAGTCAATTTAGACTCGTTGTGTTTGTAAACATGTGTCAGTTTACCTTGGTATACCTAAAGATTTAGAACTATCACGGAGTGAGTGAAAAAATTTATTAGATTTTACAGACAGCTGTTATAGTCCGTGTATTCCAATAAGTTGTACCATCTTATCAGAAAAAAAGCGATAATAGATCAGGTTTAAATTAGATTTTTAATGTTTTAGCTGTTCCCTACTAGTTTTTGAGTCCGTATGCCCTACACAGTAGACTACTGTCAATATCGGCTCCATACATGCGTTTACAATGGACTACTCTCAGTAGAACCTATACAAGTTTTACAGTAGACTACTCTCAGTAGAACCTATACACGTTTTACAGTAGACTACTCTCAGTAGAACCTATACAAGTTTTACAGTAGACTACTCTCAGTAGAACCTATACAAGTTTTACAGTAGACTACTCTCAGTAGAACCTATACAAGTTTTACAGTAGACTACCCTCAGTAGAACATATACAAGTTTTACAGTAGACTACTCTCAGTAGAACCTATACAAGTTTTACAGTAGACTACTCTCAGTAGAACCTATACAAATTTTACAGTAGACTACTGTCAGTATGTCCTATAAAAGTTTTTACAGTAGACTGCCGTCAGTAAGGCCTATACAGGTTTTACAGTAGACTACTGTCAGCAGGCCATATACAAGTTTTTACAGTAGGCTACTGTCAGTAGGGTCATTACAATTTTACAGTAGTGCTGTCAGAAGGCCCTATACAAGTTTTTGAAGTAGACTACTGTCAGTACGGCCTATACAGTTTTTACAGTAGGCTACTGTCAGTAAAGCCTATACAAGTTTTACAGTAGACTACTGTCAGTAAGGCCTATACAAGTTTTTACAGTAGTGCTGTCAGAAGGCCCTATACAAGTTTTTGAAGAAAACTACTGTCAGTAGGGCATATACAAGTTTTACAGTAGACTACTGTCAGTAGGCCATATAGAAGTAAACTACTGTCAGTATGCCCTATAAAGTTTTTACAGTAGATTACCGTCACTAGGCCTTATGCAAGTTTTTACATAGACTACTGTCAGTATGCTTTATACAAGTTTTTAAAGTAGGCTACTGTCAGTAGGCCATATAGAAGTAAACTACTGTCAGTATGCCCTATAAAGTTTTTACAGTAGATTACCGTCACTAGGCCTTATGCAAGTTTTTACATAGACTACTGTCAGTATGCTTTATACAAGTTTTTAAAGTAGGCTACTGTCAGTAGGACCTCTATCAGATGTAAAAAAAAAAATCCGTCAAAAATAGTCCTTAAAAAAAACTTCCTTTTTACATTATAAAATTCTTGCTGAAATTTTGTTGGCAAGGGACCACGCCGGATCTTCATAGATCTTCTATCGGGCGGTAGAGATAAAGGGTGACTTGTTTTTCTGTGTTTAAAGCAACAAATATGAGTTTGTACCTTCCGAAGAAATTAATATCTTAAAAGCATATTAATTCCTGGACATGGTGACAAAAATCACTTTTCTGTGCTACAGCAAATCTAACAAAAATATATTACGCCATCGAGGCTATTGTTTATTCAAGGAAGTTCGTTATTTTTGGACAATTTCTGATGTTGTCGTTGATTACAAACTACTCCGAATAGTTATATGTCTACTTACAGGTAAATTTAGATTTGCACCGGAAATGCTCATTCTCCAGGACACCTGATCTCACTTGCATTTTCCAAAGGTTTAATTATGTACACAGTTCTTTATTTTGTTTACTATCATACTTACTTTCCTCTTTTAAGACTCATGTATCCGTGCTTTTCTCTAAGAAAAGAACCTGCAGTGCTATAAAACATACTTTGATTTAAATTGTCTTATTCTCCTGTGTTGATTATAGATCTGATAGGCGATCAGAGTATCATGGGATCATGGCATTATAAAATTATCAGAGTTACGAACAGAATTAATTAGATAATGATAATTATTTCTATGTCTGTGTGCCGGTAAGAAGAAAAAGAATTGTAGTGTCGATCATTGTTCGTTAATGGTGTTACATTTCCCATTTGGTTTTGTTGAATCTAAATCCTGTTTACCGACCGCCAGCTTGTAATTCAATACATATCAATATGCTCATAAAGTTATTCATTGTGTGATGATAATTTGTCTCGTCTTTCCTATTTGCTTGCCTAATCATAGAAATCTGATGTTCTAATGTTCTAATTCATCGTCATCTTCATTATCATCATCGGTTTTCTTCTTCTTCGTCGTCGTCGTCATCATCATCATCATCATCATCATCATCATCATCATCATCATCATCGGTGAATCACAAACAATTTTGTAATATTTTTAATATTTTCTTAAAGCCTCCTTTAATTGCTAACATTGCTATGTCCATTCTTCAATCGATTCCCTTGCACTTCCTAGAAGATAATTTTTTTTACGGTATATAGAACTGTTTCGTTGTATAGGGGAGTTCCGTAGTCCGGTAAGTAAATCTGTAGTCCAGGGTGAGGGGTCATTGCTGTAGTAGAGTGTATACTTCTGTAGATGAGGGGGTATCTCGATAATCTAGGGGGTTATTCTGTGGCCAATGAGATATTATTTAGCTAACGTATGGGATAGTTTAATAATAATGGGGGCCTTCTGTAGTCTAAGGAATATGTTTTATATCTGGGGGATATTTTTGTTGTCTAAGAGATGACTCCATAGTACTCGTATACAGAACATTTCGGTATTTTCAGTACAGTCTATGGCCGATATTGATATATTGTCAGTCTTAGTGATAGCTCCGTTGTTTAAGAATATTTCTGTATTCTGGGAATAGTCCAGTAGTCTATTTCGGAGGACTACCTATTCTGAAGATAATACTTTCATATATTATTAGAGTAACTGAAGTGGTGCAGGGGATGCTTTTCTTTCTCATTTTGTTTTCGATATACATCTGTACTAATAGTGTAAGAAATGTAGATTACTGATATCTTTTTACATGCTTTATATAAGTTTCAACTGTGAAATTTGTTTCTTTAATTGGGAATCAAACCAGGGACACTGGGTTGTATAACTGGTGGTCTCGGGAATTGTACATGAACAGAGAAATATCCACAATTACCAAATAACTACAAATAATATTTCTTATAGAGTACCACTTAAGTAACATTTAGTATACATTTAACTCTATAAGTGGTTTGTAATTTTCAGGATTTGTTACTCATTAATTTCATTTGGGTTTTGACTATGGGCTCATTACGGGTGTGACCGAACAACAGGGTATGTTTACTCCTGGATGGCACCTATTCTCACCTCTGGATTTTCAGTTTCGTGTTGGTTCAACATTCACCAGATTTGTGTATTTTATATAAACATTAGCTAACTTTAGAGCACGTGACTACTAGAGTTAGCAAAGGACACTACGTAATATATCTGCATTGGTTCCAAGTAACTTTAAAATACATACAGAAATAAATGACTGCGATGAGAATTTGCCATTTGATCACAAAAGTGTTTTGAATGCATTTCAAATGATGTTCTTGTGCCCTGTTCAATAGAGTATTTGAAATTTATTTTAATGGTAAAAGGATCGTAAGAATTCAGTTTAACCGTTTGTAATATTCTTACATTAAATGAGTGTAACACCCGATCGGGAGACAATTGCATACATATTCTTGGTCACACATTTTCGAGGAAAGACGAAAATTGGTGATATTTCTTCATTGCGCGGCAAATCGTTATTCGTTTTTCAAGGTAATTTAATTTACAGCTATAAGTACATCTGATTTCTCAGAGGTATAGAGCGATAACTTTAACTCTACCTCAGGACATGAATATAATGCATTACCAAATCTATGACAGAAACATCATATTGGAGACGTCGCTGACTTTAATTGGAAATTATTGTTATCGCATTCTCCTTAAGCTTACCAATCCTGATATTGCAAAAATCACCAATGGAAACGAGGAAAAGAAAGAAATATGCCATTTGTTCAGAATAACACGTATATCTAAATGGTAACTGTAGTGTGGGTTAGTTTCAAGTTATGCAGTCGGGAATTTGACTTTATCAGTAACCACTTTTACTTATTGTTGTCATCGAACCAAAATGTTATATTTCTTTCTTATATACTAAGAACATAATAGACTCGTTAACAATAACTGCGGTCCTGTAGATTTGAGTGGCAAAATAATACCCACAAAACCAGACGACGTTATAGTAACTGATTGTTTTTTGACGTCATTTTCGGGAATCTGTATCATTTTGCCGCTCAAAGTTACAGGATCGCAGTTATTGTGAAAGGGTCTATACCAAAGGTATATATAGTATTGCAAAAAAAAAAAAAATGCTTAAGACGATCGTTTAATTAAATAAAATAATATATGATATTGATATATATTATAATATATGGGTGTATATAATAATAATTTATCTAATTTCTATTTATATGCTGTTTTATCTATGATTGATGTGAAACTTTCTAATTCAATATCAATATAAAAAGTTAACCCTTTCAACCCTACAGACCATAATGAATTGGTCTATACAATGGAAAAGAGTATTCTATTTAGATATTTTGGGGTGAAAGGGTTAAACAGTCTAAATGAAAGGAAAACATTTAAAATACAGCTCTCTGGAATCGCTCAAATAAAAACATAGACTTTACCATAGCACTTTTGAATATTTTAAAATAATTCATTTTAATGATTTCAAAAGAGTAAAATTTTGGTTGACATTTTTGAATTTTAATTGTTTTGATAGTTTGCTTAATATCTTATTTCTCGATAAACAGAGAATGCTTACTCCTCCATGACACCTGACCCCACCTCTAGATTCCCATATGTCTGTGTTAGTGTTTGTCCTTGATTCGCCAGATTTGTATATTGTATTATGAACATCCTGAGGATTAATACTTTGGTATCTGTGATTTTTATATTTTACGTATGAATTATAAATAATATTTTCTTTCTTCTAGGAAACGGCGAGGATGAGGAGAAAGATTTTGTGTCAACTAAAGATCGTATGCCTCTCGTCAGCACTGCTTTGTTTGTATTCATATTATCATTTGAGAGCTTCAGAGACTAATAGTTCCGGGAATCGTCCCGTGCTGGATCAAGCTGAAAGTAGTCCATTTCTAGTCAACACTCCGACATGTAAAATCCCTAATTTAAACCCTTTTGATCCATCTGTGGCCAAATTTCTCAGACCTGGCAGAGTTATACAGTGTCGCAAATACCCGTCCTTGACATATGAAAACGGAACAAAACTTCATATCAATTGGACAGCAGTTCACGAGTCCAAATGGCGTAGACACTTCGGTTATTGTCGATACCAGCCAATCTATCGACCGTTCAATGTCGATAATCATGATTATTATCGATACCTAGAACCAAGTGATGATTTTAATACGACTATTGAGATGAAGCACGATTTTGTACGAGTTCACTGTTTTAATGATGCTGAGGGTAAAATTTACACCAATTTTCACCAGTTTATCCTCCCAAATCCTAAAAAAGACGAACTTTATGACCACGCCTTCTTTGAACACAAAAATAATGATTATGTTGACGAAACATTGAACGTAATCATGATCGGCGTTGATTCAATATCAAGACTGAACTCTATGAGGTATTTGAAACAAACTCGATCCTATTTACTAAATGAACTGGGGGCCATAGAAATGAATGGCTACAATAAAGTTGCTGACAATACATTTGTCAACATTGTTCCAATGACTATGGGGAAATTTCTCGAGGAAGTTCCATGGGATGAAAGGATGAATAAGACGCCATTTGACAGTTATGATTTTATTTGGAAACAGTTCTCGAAAAAAGGCTACAGAACATTGTACGCCGAAGACGCTCCAGAAATTGCTATTTTTGATTATTTAAAAGCTGGATTTCATAAACCACCTGCAGATTATTTTAACCGACATTTTTCGATCGCAATGACACGAGAAAGAAGCGTGTGGTACAATTTACACAACTGTGTAACAAATCGTCTTGAAACTCGGGTACTTTTGGATTATATTGAGGAATTTACAGACCTCTACAGATTCCAACCATATTTTGCCTTTTCATTTGTCACGGGACTGACACACGATGTTCTTGAAAGTACGGGGGCTGCTGACATACCGTATGTAAATTTTCTACGAAGCATGAAGTATAAAGGGAATTTAAACAATACACTACTGATATTCTACAGCGACCACGGCATGAGGTTCGGTCAGATGAGGGAAACGTATGTTGGGAAAATGGAGGAAAGATTGCCGTTCATGTTTTTACTTTTTCCTCCATGGTTTTTACAAAAATACCCCGAGTATGCCCAAAATCTAAGAACCAATTCAAAACGACTGTCAACGCCATTCGACATATATGAAACTTTGAGAGATATTCTACATTTCAACAGCAGTTTGCTGAACCGAAAGGGTTTCAAAGATAGAGGCATTAGTTTACTACGTGAAATACCAGAGAAACGCACATGTGAAAAGGCTGGAATTCTTCCGCACTGGTGTACCTGTTCACAATTTATACCTCTGTCTCCGTCCGAAAATCTAGTTCGGGATATTTCCTTCCATATGATTGCTGTAATTAACAGTCAACTGCTTGAAGTAAAAGACAAATGCGAAATACTGGAAATCAAAAGAATTAAGAACGCAATCAAGTTGTTACCGTCCGATGAAGTTTTACGATTTGAAGAAAGTAAAAATGATGTGATCGACAGGGTCGTGACTTACGGAGAGAGGGTGAAAACCTACGTCAATTACCAGTTAACGTTTGAAACGACACCAGGTGGCGGTGTGTTCGAAGCCACGATGCAGTATGATGAACAATATGACTCGTACAAAATGATAAGTGATATAAGTCGCATTAATCAGTACGGTGACCAGTCTATATGTATAGAAAAGCATAAATTGAAAAAGTTTTGTTACTGTAGAAGGTGATTACATGTAAATCTAACGTTAGAAATTATATAGAGATTATATGCTCATATGTTCAGCAGCTCTTTGGTGCCATCTGTGGTATCATATATCGAGCTCATCAAAACAGATAATTTAGTCCACTGTCAGAACGGGTGTATGATTATCTATTGGCGCTTATTCATTTTTATCTTAAGAGTCAAAATTCTACAATGACTTACATGCAATATGAACTTGCTCATGACATTTTATGATAATAGACCATGCTAGATTCTTGATCTGGGTGAGTCTAAATGCGGCCGTAGGGGTTGATGAGTTGAACTTCAATATTAAACCGGCAAAATTTTGAATTTTTATGCCTATGTAATGGTGGGACTTTACAAATGTAGAGATGCGATATTGTGATATCACTATTGATAGAACCACGCGTATTTATTAATAATTTTACATCGTTAACCTAATTTTAACCTTCCTCAATGACCTATTTATGACTTATCTCGTGTAAAGTAATCGATTCTGGTATAGAAATCGCTAAAACAAAGTTTGGTTCTTTTGATATTTTCATTAATACTTCCAAAAAATCTACACTACAGACTACATGCCACGGAACAAGAAGTCGTTAATATTTAAGTTCGTCATATTATACATATATTATATTTTAGTTTTGCCTATGTAACTTTTGTCTTATTTGTTTATATTCCGTTTTATTTATCGATTATCTTGAGTGTGTTTGTAAGAACGACCAGTATCAGAACGGCAAATACCAGTTTCGGTTTATATCATTTAAAAATATGAAATATTGACAGTGTCTATGTTCTGAATTGTAGTGTCTACACAGTAGATCTCAAATGTAAAATTATACATAGTGTTTATATTTTGCAAATGTTCCGATATGCTAGTATGTGTTCATCCTATGAAAATTTCATATACAGCGGCAAACTACTTACTGAATATTATTGCCACAGGGATATTGACAGTCGCGTTTGATGTCGACGTTCCGCCAATTTTACGGTCGGTATAATGATCTTGTTTGCAGTTACTATGTTTCACTAAATGAACTGTTGAGGTATCTGCTCGATAGCGGTTGTTGAGTTACTGTAGTCTGTACCAAATTGTGACGACTTCGTGAGGTCCGTGTTCGTGCAACATTCACCGAATTTGTATATTATTCTCCTGTACATCCTTGAGATTAATACTTTTGTATCTGTGATGTTTATATTATATTTCTATTTTGAGTGTGTTTTGGAAAAAGCGGACAAGAAAGGTGTATATGTTCATTTTTAAGTGTAAATAATTGATCGTCATGTAATGACACGGTATTTAGAAGAAATTAACTCCATTTTTCCGATATTCAAACGATGTTGTACAAATATATTTATGCCGTGTATTGACGTGAGTGATTGCACTGTAGTTTTAGTGGAAACTTCAATACATGATAAAACATTGTAGAACTGGCGTGTTTGCTTCGTAAAATATACAAATACTTCAGCAATGCTCCACAGATCCATTGTCATTCGATCATATGGGATGGAAGTGGATTACACACGAGGACGGTCAATTTATTGATAATTTGCTTTAAAGGAACAGAAAGAATTAGAATAAACACGTAATATGATGAACATAATTAAACATGCAGAACAAATTTCCAAGGTTAAATATTTCATTAATTTTGTAATTTAGCTAATAATTCTTGTATTTCAAAACACTCCTCGTGTATTGGTTTCAACAGCGAAGTAATTTTCCAAGCATTGAAAGTAACGGTGTATTAAGAGAGTGCTCTGCTAAAAACTGTATCATGATGTTTAATCCAGTAACCCCTGAAACCACATTAGACTAACCCATTTATTTTGTTGGAAAAGTTCACTGTTAGAATTCAGGGGTGTGTGAGTCAAAAACTATTTTTACAACAATTGTACATGCAAAATAACTCAATTACTCCACGAACCATGTTTTTAATTGATATTGGTGAGTATAAGTTTGATTTTAGGGGTTGATGGGTTACGTTGACAAGGTGATCGTTAATAGACTTGACGTAAGCAATATAAATAAACAAAATGAAAACGGTCGTTGATAATCTCTATGCAGTGTACATTTATAATCCATTTTAATGTCGATTATTTTGCTAAATAACTAATATTACCGAGATTTGTGGTTTTTATAAGAAATGTACATTTTATCTAATCTGCAGTGATGTTTTGCGTGATTATTTTAATATAATTTGCTGGGGACCACTCAAAAGCAGTTAAAAGTTTAAACACGAGGGAAAGGGAATACAACCTCAACTCTAAATCAGTTATTTCAACCATATGAAATATACATTTGTGATTGTAATAATATTATTAAATTATGTGTCTTGAATCTGTTATTTTTCTTTAATACAAGAACACTCACTGTTTGTTGTTTTTCTCAGATAATTCTAATTCCGTCAAATAGTTCCAAAAAGAATACAGACAACTTAGCCTCATAACTCCCTATCTATCTATCTGTCTATCTATCTATCTATCTGTCTGTCTGTCTGTCTGCCTGTCTGTCTGTCTGTCTGTCTGTCCGTCCGTCCGTCCGTCCATCCATCCATCCATGAATCTATCTATCTATTGAAAACAGTGATAATTCGACACCCGACTGATAAATACAAGAGGCCCAAGTGGGCTTAAATTGCTCACCTGAGCATCATCAACAAATGTAAAAGGAAGACCAAGAAAAATATAAAGGCTAAATTGAACACAAAAAAATTGGACGATCTAACATATTTGGGTTGTTGTGGAGATTGCGTCTAAAGAAAAGGAGGGACGTGCACCCAATGACATATCTTGTCCAATCTTGGATTCATTCCTGGATAAACGAAGTAGAAAAACACCAACACATATATGGGACAATGAGTACTTTATCCCTGCCAAGTTTCATACAAATCTATCGCCTGTTTTTTGAGAATATGTTGAAAAACTTGCATTAATGTACAAAATGCACCAATTTATCCTTTCAACTGAATAAATTAAAGATGACTGCGCACAGAACCTGAATATTATGTTTCACTTATCAACGATGGGATCTGAGAAATCACAAAATGAATGACGAAAACGTAAAAACGTGTCATTGATTTCAGAAGAGAACCTAATTACAGGTAAAGTACACAAATGCATCACGATTGTCAACTAGGCGTGAATAAATCAAAGAAATAAAAATAAGAAAATCTTGAAAAGAAGTAAAAAAAAAAATACTAAAAAGAAACCGCGTCAAAATTAACTCCGATTTCTAGTAAAACAAATAATTATACCTATATACCACTCGGATGCATTTGATTTTAAATTCATACACTGGTTCTGGAGAAGGAGAAGATTTTCAAAGAGGGGTACCCTCTGGGGAATATTTTAACTAAACCTGAATCCCTGTATCGGGCGGTAAAACACAAACTTGCTACAAGATCTTGAGTTCTTGCTTCCTGTAAAATTTTGTCAAAATCCCTTCAGGAGTATTGGCGAATAAGTTGAAAATGTGAAAATTGTAGGGAAGGACGTAGTTACTCAAGCCTTCAACTCCGGTGAGCATCGAAGTGTCGGATTTCACAGGGTGTCAGAAAAGTTTTTTCCATGTCAATGAAGATATAAGTGCCAGGATTAAACCACAAGTGTCCACTTATATAATACAACAAAGGTCCAAATTATCAGAGTCGCAATCGCTTGTCGTTTCATTTTCTGATTTAGCATTTTGAAAATAATTATTTTCTACCATTCGTCTTGACATATTATTTTTTGTCAAAGTCCTCAATCTGTTTGATGTTCAAAGTCAAATAATGCCTTTTACTTGTGTGTTTTACTTGTGTCCGGGGTTGCTTACTCCTCCATGACACCTGATCCCACCTCTAGATTTCCAGAGGTCTGTGTATGTCCAATATTCACCAGATTTGTATATTGTATGCTGAAAATCATGACGATTAATATTCTGGTATCTATTATTTTAAATTGAATACTTATAATGATGTCATTATTATGTAAGATTTCTAATAGTGAGAGCAAAAGCTAAATTGATGATGAAGAAAAGCCACCCATATACTGGTTATAAATATGACAATTAATATATACACGAGAATTTACAAAACAAAAATGTACTGATACTGTAAGAGTTCCCGGAAGACTTTAATTTTATAACTTCTCTGAAAAATTTTAAAAGACCTCGTTTTGGATTTTCCTCGATTGAAGTACAGCGCCATTTTTCTAACCTTTACTGTAACAGATCCCTGGCTGTTACGTTTTATGACTTTTTCAGGCTCAACAAAGAGTGAATTGGACAAAATATATGTATTAATTATTGGGAGTGAGCAATTTTATATCATTAGGATTATATCAATTTTTGTTTGATTTAAAAGGTTAATAATCTTTTTTTTTCTCATGTCGTCATGACAGTACTTCCCCAGCGCAAAAAAGAATTTTCACTGCAAGATACTATAATTCTATTAGACCAATACCCTAAACATTCTGGTATAAATGCTAACTTTGATAAGGCTGAAATAATATGGGAAAGGTAGTTTATAAGTGTACCAATGAACTCATTATGTTTGGAATTGTCTTCACACATAATTCAGTAAGTTTTAATTATGAAAATATATACTTCAAATTCAAACGGATAGTCCAAAACGTCAATTAACATAAATTGGTTGTATAATTGTGTTAAAATCCCCTGCATTTTGTAACCAAGAACTGATAAAAAAAAAAAACATTCAGTCACTTTAAAACAGTTTCCCCTACTTATAGCAATTATGGGAATACGTGTGTTTTCATTTTAATGGCATCCAACAGAAATCTTTCGACCCATGTAAATTACTACAAGTTACATACTCATCAATTGTATCCTAATTCGTAGGAAAATTGATAATCAATTCTGATATGACGGAAGACAATTAGAGAAATTGTTACTTTAATTTCACAGAAGTGTATAAAATCTCTTGTTCACCACATAACAAATAATTTTATTGTTCTGTCTATGATAACTAATGATTGCAATGCTACTAATAGCCCCACTACAAATATAACGTTGTCATTGCAAGTGGTATCAAACATCGGTTGGTATGTGACTATGTGTAAAGCCCAGCACTTAAAGCTTGTCTGTTTGTTTTAAATGGTGTCTTGCCTCACACTCAAATATTTTTCAGTTATATTGTGGTGGCCAGTTTTTAATGGTGGTGGAGAAACCACTGGCCTTTCCTGAAACCAGCTTAGGTTCCAGGGGGAATCTTCAACATCCACAGACAGAGGTGAAATATCTTATAAATTCGTGCGATCCTACAAAAGTCACTGCTATTAAAGATACAATAGACAAAAGTAGACGGCAATCCCAGCAGAGTTAATTGTGTTAAGATAAATATGAATCCTTTCAATTGTACAGTGTTTGGTGTTGTTGTTTTGGGGGATTTTTTTTGCTCTCATCCAACAGGTGTCATCACCTATAGATGAAGTGTGAGTAGTAAGATCTACGCTATGAATCAGTGTCTCATAGTGAAGATTTTTACACGCGTCACGTTTCTTCTTAGAAGCAACCTTCCATTTTAGCATTATCCGTAAAATGAAACTACCGCTTAAGGGAAAGAAGGGTACCCTGGGGTATATAAAAACTGATATTTTTTGCATACTAATTCATTATACATGTATGAATTAATAGAATAAATAATCAGACATATTTGAGGGTATATAAGGGATGTTTACATATTCAAGAGTTATTCCCTTTTCCAGAATTTTGATTTTTTTCATCAACTGTCCTACTCATAATTAAACAACAAAAATCATATTTTTCTAGCTTAACTTGGGAAAATGTGATCAAACGCCATGGATGGTATCAATGTGTTTTATGCTTTTATTAGAGCTGGTGGATAAAGATAACAAAATATTGAAAATTGTGACCCCCAAAATGCCAAATTTTTATAACACTTAAATCTTAAATTTGGTCACTGTAAAATTTTAGTCATATTTTTTTTTCTGCAAATGATCAATTTAGAATGTTTAACAATTATTTAGGGCCAATAAAAAGTTATGGGTATAAAGCGAAGAAATATTACCTTGAAGTACGCCGAAATTGAGTATTTTGGTAACAAAAGAATTCTTTAAGAGAAGACGGTACCACCATTTGACCTTGACCTTGACTGGGCGATGCACCTCATCACAATGAACCTTTCCGGTAAGTTTCACAAAAAGTATCATATACAATAAGAATGTAATGATAATTTATGTCAAAATGTGACTGTAGTCAGAGAAACATATAGAGGATGCCAGCCAATGTGAAGCTGTGTTCCATTGCTGACACAAAAACGCGTGACTGTTAAATTTTTTTTTTACAAAGAACAACTTAATTTACATTTTGATGTGAATTTACCATTTAATTTATGTCTTTTATGACAAATGTGTGTCCTTTGTTACTTTTGTTTAGATTGTCAACATCAGTTCCAGTTTATATTACTATATTGACATTCTGGTCACGTGACCGGGTGTCCTTCCTCCCCTTAAGCCTCAAGTAGCCAAGGGTCTGAGAATCAAACATGATAAGATGACAACAAAGACCTACCTGTGAGATTAACCTTGTTCATATGTATTGTCAGATTCACACAGATGGTGTCTGGAGTAAATTTTTGATTATCATACGGATGATTCTTCTCACTTTTCGGCTATGACAAGCTTCACAGGGAAAAACGGGTTTTGTTTCGGTCCCACTTGACACTCGTAGGTGTGGTGACAAGTAGGAACTATTGCTCTAGTCAGTGCATTGCTCATGTTAATTACCTAAAATTTAAACTCGTCCAGGCCAGAACAGTTCACGAGACACAATTTCGTCAGCTTTTATGGATTTTACTGTAAGAAGACACCAACAGTAATACATAGTCATCAACGACAGTGAAAACACACACCAAAATTTTTTCATTCTGGTTTTTCTCAGACAATTGTGTTTACCACTGAAGTTTATACATGTCTTTAATGTAATTTGTACCTGTTTATGGGATTGATTCTTTTATTGATAAAGATACATTTTATTCACACACTATACATTTCTTCCACACATATACGATATCAGAAGCACGATATTAAATAATTATCGCAGATATATAACAAAATCAAATATAAATATTGCAAAACAGTAGGTTCTATGTAAATGAATCGTCACACACTTTCAGAAACGAAATATTAGATGTCAAAACATCTGGTGAGCTTGATGACAATCCCTCTATTTATCTGTAAAAAGATCGGGATTCCCGTGGAATGATATACCGTCGTGTTTGTTGATCTAGCAATGAAAAGCAATCTTCATAGCAAGCTGCATTTTCCTACAGGACTCATTATCGAGTTGTTTGGACACTGGAATACTGCTCCAAAGTTCCTGTCATTGCGAAGTATATTGTTTATCCTGCAAATTAAAAATTCAAATTATTTAAAGTGTTTCAATTAATTCACGTCTGTTTTATGACGTTGTCTATATTATCAGAGTAATCGTGTTAGTTTTCAAAAGATACCAATCTAGATGAAAAATATTATCCTGTGACGTTATTGTATTCAATGCATTTAGTACTAACATTGTCACGTACATTCATGTTGAATGAAATAATATTATGGTATTTACCATAATCTCTTACACAGAGTTGGCAATCCTTGCACTCCTGAACAATCTCTGTGTTAACGTCTCGACTTTTGCCAATTTCTACAATAAATTTTGCTCTTTATAGGGTATCAGTCTTTTTTGTGTATATTTTTAGCGCTGACACAGAAAAAATACTATTTGAGGTGAAAATACTTTTTTTTAAAAATGGATATAAATATAGGGACTATATTCTTAGAACGGTTTCCTTACTCTGTGTAATTTGGTTTTTATATACATTCTGTGGGTAACTTGACCACGTGTTTTGGGGAGTTCTTTTTAGACGTTGACAGATATTATTGAGGAGTGCAAGGACCGACAACTCTGTGTAAGAAATTGTATTCACCAGTATGATTCTGATTCAGTATTTTAGTAATATTGCAGAATATTGACGTTTAAGTAGATAATTATCGGTAATGATGTTACAAATGCTAATTTAATATGTCTCGCAGATAGTGTACAATGCTTCCGACGAAAATGTGCTGTTTATGTTCATTTTAGACGTATTGCTGATGACGCACTGTCGACTATTACTACAGAGGTGATGTCGACGATTAAAGTATATGTGTTATTTAAGGGGACATTAGCTGTGTTTACCAAAAGAAATATTTGGATTATTTTTCTACTTTTACTACTTGTACTTGATGAAGAGAAACAAATATGAGTATACACAGGCATAAGAAATCTTAAATTCCTGTATATTTTGTGAAAATAAGGTCAGGTCCAGTGTGGTATTCATATACAAATATTAAGGTTGAGTTAATTGCAGTTGAAAAAGTGCCAATCGCTAATGACTTATAAGGCCGCCGACGATTACAGTTAAGGAGCTATTTGACAAATTGCTGCAATTTGTAGAGTTCAAGTTAAATTAGCATAATAACTACAACAAAAACAATATAGGTGATACACAATGGGAAGATGGGTACCCTGGGTATACAAAAATTGGTCATAAAAGGTTTCTAAATTTGCGAGTCACAAAGCGATCTTTTCATCAACGTGCATCAAAATTGTGGATGTAACTTTTAATACAGTTCAACTAATTTTGATAGAAACATTTTATGATGTTTTTTTCACATATTTTCAGTTAAAGGATAAAAAATGTTACATTTTCCATGTAAACCGTTTTCAGTGATACGTTGAACATACCGACATAAACTTATTAACTAGATTACTGAATGAGTTTATGCTTTTTTCTGATTTGGGTATATATTTTAAAACAAAACAATACATGATTTCTTTTCAGATAATTATATAGAAATATGACACAAAAAAATTTCTGCATAAGATTTAACAAAAATCTATGAAATATAAGAAAATTGAATTTCACTGTGAAAAGGAAATTAACTCTTGCAAGACTAGTAATCAATTCATATTATTTGATTAGCTTTTACGGGTAAATGAACGTGTTTGTGTTATTATCAAGTTAGGAATAAGACAAAATTTGAGTTAACATACCTGTAATGATTGGTAATAGGGGAATTCCCATCTGCTATCTCACAATGATTCTGCAACACGAAGTTAGATAAGTCATATTAACATTATTTTGCAAATGTAAACATATTGTTGAGAAACTTTTTCAGATGACGACAAGAGGCTTAAAAACCTAAGCCTTACGAATTCCTGGATCCACGCCTATCTACAAATTCCCTTCATCCTGAAGTCCGTCCTGCAAAACACAACGTACCCGGTTCCGTGCTTAACTACAAAACTCCTTTATGTTAGCATTCTGTAATGTTACATCTACTGTAAGCTTTACTATAGAAATTCTGCACAACATATTGGAAGGGAAATGGACTGTAATTTTGATTCTGTTTGCGGTTCTATTACTAATCAAAATCTTTACGTTTATTTTTTTTTTCATGGAACAGTATGACTTTTACTAAGGCCAGGGAATACTAGCATTAAATTGTAGTAAACCATTAATTACATATGATTGATAGGATTAACAATATAAAGTCTCCCTCTACAGAATGAGCAATAGTATCCTGGGGCACGACCATATACACTCCCTTCACTAATCAGATCTTGCTAATGACCTTTTCACCAATCTTTACATGTGACGGGTGTGGCATGCTAACAGGTGACCCCAACACCTTCCGGACACCTGGTCCTATCTCGTTAGGGATTCTGAATTGTTATTCATGTTAAAACCATTTTGTATCCATTTTTTCGTATTCTAATAAATTTGGAGTTTGGTTTATCCATCATACTTCTTAATTTTTACTTTTAAAATTTAGTAAGAACATGGGAGATATATGAATCAATTGTTATGATTGAAAAAGTTAATACTCTGATTTCTCTGCATACTTTTGTATAAGTGATGTTTACTATATTTTTGTCAGATAATGCAGTTATCAATATTGCATGGTTGTGGGCTTCCAAATTGGATATTACATGCTTTCAATCACTTCCAGTCAGTGCAGGGTTTTCGGGGTTATCACTGGAAACTAAGCTGCTTTTAGAGAGTGGAAGGTTGGTGATTTTTCCGGGTGTCATGTAACCAAATTTTCTCCCCAATGATAAAACTGGTCCTTCCATCAACTGAATATACATCGAAATAAGAAAACTGACAGATTTAAAAATATAAAGTGTGGATACAAACGTCAGTAATAAATAGATAACACGGAACACGGAACAAGTGCCATGGAGATGTTGCAGCAAATGTTGATCATTTACACCAGAATACACTGTAATGTCCAGAGCAGAAGATATAGCTCATGACCACTATGCAAAGGCAGTTTAACAACCAGTATCGAATGATTAATTTAACTTAAACGATTAGTATAAAAATAATTACCTGAACAAAAGAGAGATAAAACAGCTGATCCTCTGTATAGGACAGACGTGGCAAAATCTTTTTCTTTACTTGACCAGTGCGTGCTAGACGATCAAATTCCTGTAGAATATTAAAGAAATTTTATGATGTAACACAGCGAAATAAATGATAAAAATGCTGCAATATAGCACTTTGTGATAGTTTTCATATATTTTTCTTCGTTTTCCAACAAAACATCATTTTCACTTTAGGCATAAATATATATCCAATATACCAGAAATGCTGCATCTTATTATCTATTTGCATATAAAAAATACCATTTACCTGCTTACCTAAGCGTGAAAATATATATTCACTTGTTTACCTGAGCGTGGAAATATTATATTTATCTGTTTTTCTGAGTGTGGAAATTTCTATTTACCTGTTTATCTGAGTATGGGAATTTATCTGTTTACCTCTTTAAAGTTACCCATTTACCTGAAGTGAAAATTTGTATTTACCCGTTTACATGGTATGGGAATATGGATTTGCCTATATACCTGAGTGTGAAAAGTTCTATTTGTCTCTTTACCTGAGTGTGGAGATTTTTATCTATCTGTTTACCTGTTTATCTGAATGTGTAAATTTCTATTTTCCTGTTTACCTGAGTGTGGAAATTTGTATTTACCCGTTTGCCTGGTTAAGAAATATACATTTATCTATTTACCTGAGTGTGAAACTTTCGACTTACCAGTTTACCTGAGTGTTAAAATTTCTGTTTACCCATTTACTTGGTGTGGAAATATGTATTTACCTGTTTACTTGAGTGTGGGAATTTATCTATTTACCTCTTTACCCGAGTCTGGAAATGTTTACCCGGGTGTGGAATTTTATCTATTTATCGGGCACCTGAGTGTAATTTTTTTTATTTACCTGTCGGATAATCTGGAGTCCTCCGTGGCCTGACATCACCATACCAGTACGGAAAAGACCCTCATCCTAAATAAATATACCAACAGTAAAATTCTAAAAGCTTACTAAACCGTCAATGTTTTCCTAAATATATTTCAATATAAGTTCAAACATCAGTACAATAATACTTTGATGTTGAATATCCTTCCTATTAGATATGTACTTATCTGCAAGGTAAAACCGAAATCACAGAAATGATATGAAATTTGTATTTCGTTATCCCTTGAAAGAAAATTAAATATATGCTTATTACATTCTATTCAGCAGTTGCACAAACATCGATAGTTCATATAAAAACACATTTTATTAATTATTATTTTGTTACAAAGTTATCTAATATTCAATTTCAAAGAATGAAATGAAGAAGTACAAATTAATAATCGAACCTCAAGTCCATTAGAACACGACGAATTAGATGTGTAATGGTCTCAACATGAAGAACAATTATTGCGAATCCCAAACGGGATAGGACTAGGTGTCCGGACAGAGTCAGCGTCCTCTGCTGGCATGCTACACCCGTCTCAAATGTTCTATGGAAACCTTTCTAGAACGATGAACGGGTCAAATTCGGTGAAAAAGGTCAAGTTAGGTAAAAGGAGTCACTGTCTGTGGCCGTGCTCCAGAATACTATCTAATATTATTGAGAGGGGTACTTCATAATGTTTAACAAGATCCCCGTATCGACCTTAAAACTTCTTAAACGACGATTTCAAGCGTTCAACAACGTAACCTTGTTTAAGTAGTCTTATACAAATATTTTATTGTATACTGTCTATTTCCAAATTATGATAAATATAATTAACAACACAGTCAACGTATGACACTTCTCAATTTTCTCCTAACTCTTCTTTGCTATTTCATCTGATGAATTTTTACAAACAACAACGTAAATGTAAATAGGCCTTTTTCTGATTGTTCCACTCCGTTCAGTGTTGTCTGAATACTTTGTACTCATATCACGTGACGTCGACAGAAATATGCCCTAAGTAACTTCCGGTTTCGTAATATTGACGATCACGTCATTCACTGATATCTTTTAACAGCGAAAAAGTTTAGCTAAATGCTCTTTCATCTGGTTTGGACTCCTTTGTAAAACTATAATTTTATATTGTTAATGATACTTATAACCACTGGGTCGTTTCCACTACTGATGGACTTTCCGAGTCCTCGAGAGTATCATAAACCCAGTACCTGGTATTTCGGTACCAGTCAGTAGTACTTTATACTAAAGTAATATTTGGCTCAAAAACCACAATTTAAACTTTATTCACTTTTAGAGTGGGTACTCTTAGACTGATTTTGCAACGCATTTAGATTTACTATTTGGTTTCGTATGATTGTATTTTCGGAAATATATCTATATTAAATTCTAGCTCAATTGATGGAGACTTATTGACAGAAACGATCGTCTTGAGTATTTGGTTTGGACTCCTTTGTAAAACTATTCACATTTTCTGTGACGCTGTAACTAACAAAAACAATACAAACTTGACTGACCGTATTTGATTCCGAAAGTTGGTTTGAAAAACAGGTTAGAACTTGCTGGTACGTAAATCGAGACAGTGTGCTCCATAAGTCCGGGGGCAAACCGTCAGTCATTGAACCTGAAATAAAGTGTACAGCGAGTAAGGTTGCGGTGGTGGTTTCAGATTTTATTTATCATAGATATGAAACTGAAGTAAACTTTATTTGTTTCCAAGTACTATTAATAAAATAATAATAATGCATCGACCTAATGGTGTTACAAACTTCATTCTATTCACGATCGTACATTCAATATATATGTATTAGGAATTCGGATTCAGCTTTTTTTAATTTTGAATACTGTTTTACACCACACTCAACAATTTTTTAGTTATATGGTGGCGGCCAGTTTTTAATGGTGAAGAAGATTTCTGCAAGGAAACTGACAAACTTTTCTCATAAATTAGCTTAGGTTCCATCAGGTCTCTAACCTGAGTTGACAAGAAGTGACGATGCTCTAAACACCAGGCCATGGATGCCCTCCTGATTCAGCTATCATTGTATGTGTATATACAGCAGCTAATATAACGGCAGGTATACGCCCGTCTTTCAATCACTATCGTATTTTGACTATCCGCGAGTGTAGTGCTACCTGTATAAATGTCAACTTCGTGGATTTTGTAAACACCGTCTATAGAAAGACATCTGTAGTCTCTACACTAACGGGTGTAACAGACAAAGATATGTTTAACGCTTTAACTTTTGTAATATTTTAACAATTCCGGAAACACTTGCCGACATTCGAGTAGAGTACCATGTTTAAGTATTCTCGATTGCAACATGCAGATGAAAATATGCAGAGTGAATGAAGAATGGCCGCTGTTAAATTTGACCAATGTCAATGAGGTTTTAAACACTCTTTTCCACATTATCAATATCCATTTTTCATACCAAAACATACCAAAAACAGCATGTGTTACTTCCTTACTGAATCGCCAACCAACGTTTGCAAAAACTGGAAACTGGGGATAAAACTCGCCGAATTCCGTTATCAGTGCAAGAGGTATTCCTAAAATTACATATCAAATCAAAATACATAACCATAATATGATTGTTAGTTATAATGTCAAGTAGAAAATTCCGTCACATAATTTTTAAAAAGTAGATCTACTGTATACTAGAAAATTTTCGCTCCCGTTGAATTTTTGCCATTTTCGTCCTTAGATGAGAGGGCGAATTCCAAATGAAAGCGAATTTTTAAAGCTAAATAATTGAAGCAGCAAGATATACATGATGTCCATGTCAGAGACGACAGTGATTTTCGGCGAATTTAAGACATATTGAATATATTTTCTGTCATGGAGGAGCCGGCTTGGCTCAGTCGGTAGCGTGCTCAACTCTGGATCGTGAGGTCGTGAGTTCGAGTCCCGCCGGCGACAGGTTGGTTTCCTGTCTTTCAGATGAGACAGTGAAACCTGGAGGTCCCGTGTCCCAGTAGGTGCCGGCACGTTAAAGAACCATCACTGCTCAATGGCCGTTGAACCATTCTTGAGTGGGACGTTAAATAACAATAAACAAATAAATTTGGTCATGAAAGGGCGAAAATAACCAGGGGCGAAAATTACCAGGTATACAGTAAGTTTATCTGTAATTAATATTAGGGGGTGTTAATCTATAATTCATTAGCAAACACTTACCAATAACATTTATGTTAGAATCATATAAAGGTTCCATTCTGTACCATTCGATATCCGGAAACTCTACGACGGTTCCAACTTTTCTGAGATCCCGGGCGACCCTTGCTTGACTTCCGAACAAAGCACGGGTACTATAATCGACCTGAGAGGATGTAGACAGAGTAACGGTCCATGGTATTTCCGATATAGGTTGAAACTTGGTTGACAGGGACTGTAGTCTTGACTGTATATATGTTTTTGTATCAATGCTGTAATTCTCAATCGAATTAAAGCTGCGCTCGATCTCTTGTGTAATGTTGCGATACAAAGATGTCAAAAATTCCTTTACAACAGCAACTGTATTGGAGTATCTTAATGCAAATTCATTTTGTGATTCTTCAGATAAGATGTGAAGAGTTGAGTTTAAGCAATCCTTCCAAGTGTTAGCTTCACTGACATTCTTTCTGCCCAAACCATCAATCAAGGAACGTGTTTTCAGTGGCAGATACGGCCACACCCCAAACAATAGGGCCCGGGTATAGATATACATCTTTATAACTTTCTTATCATTGTCATTTACGAGTCTATCCAAACCATAGAAAAAGGCTGGAGTTTGCATTTGAAGTGGGATGGAATCACTTTGTTCATTTGGAAGAGCTCGTCTCCAGTTTATTTGTGGATACCTCTCGGATAACTCGGCCAGTGATATCTGAATAGTTTCTGGCGAATTTGTCGTTGTGGCAGATATTGACTACAATGTAAGGAGTATTTGTATCAATGAAATTAAATGTCAATATTGCTGGTTGTAAGTGTCCTAAAATTGTAAGAATTTGTATGTAAGAGATAACATGAGAAAATCTTGCTAAAGAGTTTTCTGTGCAGTAAAAACATAGGCCGACACGTAAGTGCATGAATTAGGCTAACACATGTACATATCGCTAAAACATGTATATACCGCGAATATACGTACATACAGCATAGCATCTCTACAGTGTTATAGCGATAGCATAATCAAGACGAAACCACACACACACACACGCACGCACACGCGCGCGTAGGTATGTATGTATGTATGCATGTATGTATGTATATTTGTATGCATGTATGTATGTATGTAGGTAGGTAGGTAGGTAGGTAGGTATGTAAAACCAACATCACTATATATCAGGGATCGGATCAAAGCAAATAGATACAAGTCAAGAAACGAACTATATAAAGGAGAGAAATGTAGTCAAAGTTTCGGGACGACCTGTCCCTTCTTCAGAAATAGGTTATTACAATAATATAAATAACACATACATACATACACGCGCTCAAACGCAATCACGCACCAAAACGCGTCATCGGAATACAAATGAAAAGTTACATGTTTAATGGATTAATGTATTCCGATTGTGTGTGTGGGTGCGTTTTAAAAGTTTAAAAGTAATACCTTCTTTATAAAAATTGTATTTTAATATTTGTTAGGCAATAAACAACATACCTGTGCAAGCTGTCTTTCGAATTTAAACATGTTCAACAACGCTGTTCTCAGTGCTGGATCAACATCTGAATGATAAAAATGATAACATGATATTTACATCATTTTACAGAGAGAGAGAGAGAGAGAGAGAGAGAGAGAGAGAGAGAGAGAGAGAGAGAGAGAGAGAGAGAGAGAGAGAGAGAGAGAGAGAGAGAGAGAGAGAGAGAGAGAGAGAGAGAGAGAGAGAGAGAGAGAGAGAGAGAGAGAGAGAGAGAGAGAGAGAGAGAGAGAGAGAGAGAGAGAGAGAGAGATATTTCAATGCTTAAAACTACATAAAAAGAAAGGATGAGTGAACAATAAAGGACATGCTTCTTGGTCCTTCCGGAAAGACGCTTCAAACTGAACTGTCAATAAATATTTATAAAATGTCGGCACATTTAGGTTAATTGCATACAAAATATATGAATCATGTACCATCAATTTAATCCACTTAAATGCTTTGATATTAAAAGAATGAGCACAGAAAAGCTATGGAGAAAATACTAACATTATAAAAAGTTTGTTGGAATTTTGCGGTCCAACTGCATTTCCGTTAACAGTAGAGGAATGAAATATTATCCCATTTTATTTCATATCTCGAGAGGTTTCCATGAAACATTAGCGACATGTGTAGCATGCTAACGGGACATTGACTCCTTCTGGACACCTGGTCCCATCCCATTTGGGATTGGCAATTGTTCTTCATGTTGAGACCATATTTTATATCCGATGTCATATATTCTTATAATAATAGACTTGGAGTTTCAAATATCCATGGGTATTTCTTAATTTTTACGTCATCACAGGCATTAAAATAGTGACATGGAATAAAAGAAAATGTTGATGCTTGTTAAAGAATCTTTCACGCGTTAACTCACCGTCTTGCGCTTGTAGCAAACGTCTTTTCCAGTATTGGTATGGCATATTATTATTTATCAATCGTTTCTGGTTCTTTTTCAAATTCATTACATTCCTTACTGATCTACGCTGGACTCTCTTTCCGTCTGCAGAACTAAGAAATCGTTGTACGAGCGTTGCTAATGTATCTACATATGAGTTAGCTACCTAAATATAAAAAGTACAAGAATTGGAAAGGTTTGTAGCTACGTGTATAAGTAAATAATAAGGCTTTATAAAAGCTAGTTTTTTCACAGATAATCCTATTTTCTCAAAACCTAAATATTGTTTTTCTCTCTGATTCGCATTAACTGCAGTTATTTTTTTCTTTGGTAAAGGCAAATTAATCAATCAAACCTATTTTTCGCTGGTTGAACTATTTTTCAATTAAACTTATTTATTCGCTAGTTGAAGCAGTTTTAAAGTGTAAAGCACCATATACACATAAACCTACTTTTCAAAAGATTAAACATTAAACATACATCCACATTTTTCAAATATCAAATATGCGTACATCAATGATATATTTAAAAAAAATAATATACATACGTCGTTGGAACTTAATGGGTCGTCATAATCTTTCTTGTTCAAAAACAATGGTGGTGGGGAAATCTGAAGGTAAAGTTGTAATATCATTATTATTAAAGCTGAAAAAAATTACATAGAAACAAAAAAAAAATATTACGTAAATCTGGGAAATTTCTATCTCGTTTAATTTTCGCCATTTTCACCCTTACGTGAGATGGAAAATTTAGAATGAAGTCGAAAACCTCAAGCTAAATTAAGCATGGGATTATTTGCCATTCGTGGGACTCTGATAACATTTAGAGTGAATTTAAGACTGGGCAAATATGTAATATGTCATAAAAGAACGGAAATATCCACCTAAACACCTTGTGCACATACTACACCAATCAACCTTCCCCTCCCATGTTATAAATGTTTGGTCTCATTTATCGCAATAATTATCGAAAAATATATAAATCTGTCAAACAACGTGCAGATATATCAAATATTGATTTTAAATATTTTGTATAAATATGTCGTATCAAATGTGGACCGAGTAGAGTAATCACATTTTGTAAACTACTGACATGTAATATAAATCAGGATTTTGTTTGTATGTATAATTCGTTTTGTAATTTTTGTTATTTTGAGACATTACTTGATAACCAGGTGTAAAGGTGATACGAAATAACAAAAAACAAAAACAAAAAACAAAAATTGATATTGAAAAGTTTTGAAAAAAATAGATATATTCATTAATACTATTTAACAAGAGCGATTCGCGGTATTTCATAGAATTGATTTTTTTCTATATATACAAATTTTACAGATATTATTTACAAGTGAAATGTACATTTGTCTACTATTGTTTATTTGGCAGTGAAAACAAGACAGTGATATAATAAGAACTGTATTACCTATAATATGGAGCCGGCCTAACTCAGTCGGTACCGCGTTCGACTCTTGATCGTGAGGTCGTGAGTTCGAGTCCAGCCGGCGGCAGGTTGGTTTCCTGTCCTTCGGATGAGATAGTTAAGCTCGAGGTCCCGTGTCGCAGTAAGTGTTGCACGTTAAAGAACCCTCACTGCTCAATGGCCGTAAGTGCCGATCATAGGCCAAAATTTGAAGCCCTTTACCGACATTTGGTGACGTCTCCATATGAGTGAAAGATTCTTGAGTGGGACGGGACGTTAAACAACAATAAACAAACAAACAAACAAACCTGTAATATGTGGTAGCTTTTGCCTCCCACCACACCTTGTACTACTTTCGTTGAAAAAAGAGCATCCGTCTTCAAGTACATAAAGGCAGTCGACTGCATATCACTAACAGATAGATAACTATCATATGTCTGATCCATACCTAGCAGTTCTAAACTTAACTTTACATCGTCTGAAACTGAAAACAAATACACCAATCATATCATTAACGGCTGGACAACTATTGTATGATTGGTCCATACCTAGTAGCTCTAAACTTAACTTTACATCGCCTGAAACTGAACAACATATACACCTGCCATATCATTTACGGGTAGACAACTGTCATTATTATGATTGGTTCATATCTAGTAATCATAAGCTTATCTTTACATCGCCTGAAACTGGAGAAGAAATACGCCGTTGCCGTATCACTAACAGACAAGTAACTGTCATATGACTAGTCCATAAATACTAAACTTAAACTTTGATAGCCGGATACCCTAATATTATATCACTGACGGATATGTATAATGATATCAATGTTATATCACTGACGGATATGTATAATACTATAAATGTTATATCATTGATGGATATGTATAATGATATAAATGTTACATCACTAACGGATATGTATAATGATATAAATGTTACATCACTAACGGATATGTATAATGATATAAATGTTACATCACTAACGGTTATGTATAATGATATAAATGTTACATCACTAACGGATATGTATAATGATATAAATGTTACATCACTAACGGATATGTATAATGATATAAATGTTACATCACTAACGGATATGTATAATGATATAAATGTTACATCACTAACGGATATGTATAATGATATTAATGTTACATCACTAACGGATATGTATAATGATATAAATGTTATATCACTAACGGATATGTATAATGATATAAATGTTACATCACTAACGGATATGTATAATGATATAAATGTTACATCACTAACGGATATGTATAATGATATAAATGTTATATCATGACGGATATGTATAATGATATAAATGTTACATAAGCAACGGATATGTATAATGATATAAATGTTACATCATGACGGATATGTATAATGATATAAATGTTATATCATGACGGATATGTATAATGATTTAAATGTTACATCACTAACGGATATGTATAATGATATAAATGTTACATAAGCAACGGATATGTATAATGATATAAATGTTATATCACGGACGGATATGTATAATGATATAAATGTTATATCACTGACGGATATGTATAATGATATAAATGTTATATCACTGACGGATATGTATAATGATATAAATGTTATATCACTAACGGATATGTATAATGATATAAATGTTACATAAGCAACGGATATGTATAATGATATAAATGTTATATCATTTACGGATACATTATTATGATGATCCATTAGTAGCCCTTTCAACCCTACAGATCATAATAGACTGGTGTTAACCAATAGAGAGAGCATACCACTCAGATATTCAGGGGTGGAAGAGTTAACACATATCTTGTGCTTTTAAACATAGTCTTACATCGTTTGAAACTCTTTCCATTCATGTCGCTAAATTTCAGTTGGGAATATTTTTTGCAAAGAAACAGATTGTAAAATGACAAATATTTAATTCTGAAGACACGAACAGTACCTTTCGTCTTTATTAAACACCCTTAAAATTATTTTGTTTTAAAAATATTTATGTTTTAGATCAGGAGATTGTTTTCAAATATTTTGCATTAAACGAAATGATTGTTATGAACTAGTAATTGCCTTTATAACTGGGTCAATATTATAAGTAGTGATTAAAGAAAGTATTTTACAAAAGACTTATATCGTATTATCTTACACCTCTAAAATTTGAAGTGTTCCTTGATTGTATTTGAAAGTTCTGCATCATTGATTAACATTGACGATTAACATATTAACACATTTTTTCAGTTTAAAATGCGTTAAATCTTACGCCATGTTTTAGAAAGTCTGGTTACGGTGAGGCTGGGTAAAGTTGTGTTTTAAATCATGTACAAAATAATAGCGTAAAATGTAATTTTAGCATTTTGAAACAATTCTGAAACACATGACGTCAAAAAGTGTAAAAGCAATAAATATCAATAAAATATCTAAAATTGAATATATATATATATATATATATATATATATATATATATATATATATATATATATATATATATATATATATGAAATTAAACAATCACATGGCAAAACACGAGAATTGAAACAATCACATTAGGTAAAAAGAAAAAACCACTATAAACAATCACACGACGTAAAATATAAAAAATAGACAAATAAGAAATAATCACATGACGTCTAAAAGTGTAGAAACAATTAGACAAATCACAAGACGTCAAAAAGTGTAGAAACAATCACATTACGTCAAAAAGTGTAGAAACAACATATGACGTAAAAAGTGTAGAAACAATCACATGACGTTTAAAAGTGTAGAAACAATTAGACAAATCACAAGACGTCAAAAAGTGTAGAAACAATCACATTACGTCAAAAAGTGTAGAAACAACATATGACGTAAAACGTGTAGAAACAATCACATAACCTCAAAAAGTGTAGACACAATTAGAAACAATCACATGACGTCAAAATGTGAAGAAACAATCACATGACGTCAAAATGTATAGAAACATTTAGAAACAATAACATGACGTAAAAAATGTAGAAACAATCACAGTAGGTCGAATCAATTAGAAACAATCACATTACTTCAAAAAGTGTAGAAACGATCACATTACGTCAAAATGTGTAGAAACAATTAGAAACAATCACATTACATAAAAAAGAATAAAAACAATGGAAATAATCACATGACATAAAACAGGTAAGAATAGGGAAAAATCATATGACGTCAAAAAGTGTACAAACAATAAGAAACAATCAATGACGTTAAAAATTTTAAAATAGAAAAGCACATAACGTCAAAAAGTGTAAGATTGATTAGAAACAATCACATTACGTGAAAAGGTATTAAGACAATAGAAACAATCATATGACGTAAAATATGTAAAAGTAGAAAAAAATCACATTACGTCAAAAAGTGTAAAAATAATTACAAATACATGACGTCAAAAAGTGTAAAAATAATACAAACTATCACAAACTTAACTAAAACATATACCAAAATAAATATCAAAACACATGTATAAATGAAAAATAAGATATGTGAAGGAACATGTTAAAGTCACCAGGAATGTGTGTTATTTTGAATTACAATTGCCACTTGTTGTTTTTGAAATCTTTATTATATTCTAAATTTACAAATGATACAAATGTATAAAAAAAACATTGCTTTACCTTTGTCACTATCAGGTTTTGTGTTGGAAGCCAAACAACTCTGGTAATGTAACTTGATAGCACTTGCATACAAACTGTCCTCTGAACTGACAGATTTTTCCAGCATATCTGAAATCATGGTAGAAATTGGTTGTATCATGAATTGACAGTAATATAAAAAAGACCGCATTGAGAAAATGACATGGTTGTTTATTGTATCTTGGCGTCATCACTTGCTTCACCTGTTATCGGGCGAATTTAAATTCTTTGTTTATTTTCATTATAATGTTACTGGTTCTAAAGTAATAACTTATATTTCGGTACATGTGTTATAGCCAAGATTAACTTTGTGAATACATTCATATATACACGTATATCATTATATAATCAATCAACATGTTAACATTAGCAAATGTGTACCCTTATTATAATACATGTAATTAGTCACATATCTTTTTTTTTACATATACATGTATTAGCAAAGTCACAATGCTGCCTTACAATCATTTCGTCATTACCAGTATAGCACAATTAACATTTCTGTTTTCAATTTGACGTAAAATTTCATAAAATATGTTAGTAAGAAGCTCTTATACCGTAACAACCTTAAACAACATTATTTGACAAACTCTTTTATATCTTACCTTTAATGCGTCTTAATGGAATCTCTTATACTATAACAACCTCAAACAACATTATTTTGACCAACTCTTTTATACTTTACCTTTAATGCGTCTTAATTTTATATCTTATATTGTAACAACTTTAAACAACATTATTATTTTGACCAACTCTTCTATATCTTACCTTTAATGCGTCTAAATAGGATCTCTTATACTGTAACAACTTTAAACATTATTTTGACCAACTCTTCTATATCTTACCTTTATTGCGTCTAAATAGGATCTCTTATACTGTAACAACTTTAAACAACATTATTTTGACCAACTCTTCTATATCGTACCTTTAATGCGTCTTAATAGGATATATTATACTGTAACAACCTTAAACAACATTATTTTGACCAATTCTTCTATACCTTACCTTTAATGCGTCTTAATAGTGTCTCACTGGCATCTTGTTGTGTAGATCTTCTGCTGGTGTCCATTAACCCTTGCTGTATCAACGACTGTCGACTCGTGATCCACGCACCACAAGCGTATCTATAGAAATCAGAGCATGGATTGATGGTCGAATTAATTCTGCTCAACATTTCATACGCCAAAGAATTGCAATAATTTGACTCGCAGACAGGATTTTCTGTAGTTGTAGTTGTCGGAACCGTTGTAGTTGTTGTGGGTTGTGGTGTCGTAGTAGTAGGTTTTGGTGTCGTCGTAGTAGGTTTTGGTGTCGTCGTAGTTGGTTTTGGTGTCGTCGTGGTTGGTTTTGGTGTCGTAGTAGTAGGTTTTGGTGTCGTCGTAGTAGGTTGTGGTGTCGTAGTAGTAGGTTTTGGTGTCGTAGTAGTAGGTTTTGGTGTCGTCGTAGTAGGTTTTGGTGTCGTCGTAGTTGGTTTTGGTGTCGTCGTGGTTGGTTTTGGTGTCGTAGTAGTAGGTTTTGGTGTTGTCGTAGTGGGTTTTGGTGTCGAAGTAGTAGGTTTTGGTGTCGTTGTAGTGGGTTTTGGTGTCGTAGTAGTAGGTTTTGGTGTCGTTGTTGGGGGTCCTGATGTCGTAGAAGATTTCGGTGTGAGCCTTGGTGTTGTCGTTTTAGATTTTGTTGTAGATGGTTCTGTTGTGGTTGTTGTTGACCTTGATGATGGTTTCAGTGAAGTCGTTGTTGGTTTTGAGTCTGTCGTGTTTGGAGTATCTGTTAGTTCCAGTGTTGTTTCTTTTGAGGCAGTTGTTGGTTTGGATGGTGGTATTAGAGTAGTGGCCTTTGTTGATATTGTTGTTGATGATGATGATGAATATGATGATGATGATGATGACCGAGTTGTCACATTTGATGGTTCCGATAATGATGAGGTAGATTTTAACGATATTGTCGTCTTTGAAGTTGAAGATGGAGCTGTCGTTGACGTTGAAATGTGAGATGGAAACAATTGAGGTTTTGCAGTTGTGTATATTTTGCTTGTCAATATTCCTGTTATTGCACTCGTTGATGATGCTACTGGATCTCCGGGACTATTTATTTGGTTATTTTGTGTTCCGGTGATCTGTAAGATTAAACGAGATGTGTTAGACAAAATTTGGTATTTTTAAGAATCATATGTCTTGACAAATATTGCCCTCCCTCCAACTCTACCAAATATTACCCCCGAAATATTGCCCTTTCCAAGAATGTGGGGAATATTGAACTTCCTCAAATTCTTGCAATTACTAGTATTACCCTCCCCAAACTCTGGCAAATATTGCTATTCTCCCAACCATTGCAAACATTGCCCTTCACCCAACTCTAGCAAATATTGCCTTTCGCCCAACCATAGCAAATATTGCCCTTCTCCAACTCTGGCAAATATCGTCCTTCTCCCTACTCTAGCAAATAATGCCCTTCCTCAACTCTGGCACATATCGTCCTTCTCCCAACTCTGGCAAATATTGCGCTTCCTCCAACTCTAACAGCTATTGAATGTTGTGATGAAATAATAACTGTTTTACTGCAATAATGATTCTAAATTACAAGATATTGAAAAGTTAATAATGGATAACAAGACTGACATATCATGGTTTTTTTTTTTCTTAAAGGTGATCTTTCAAAGGTTGTCACTATTTCAATTAAGTGTAAACTTGCATTGTTGCTTTGGGGGTTGTTTTGTTATTGTTTTTGTGGTTTTGTTTTGTTTGTTTGTTTGTTTGCTCGTTTTGGGTTTTTTTTGGGGGGGTGGGGGTTGTTCTTGGTTTTTTTTTAATTGTTTTTTGTTTTGTTTTTGTTTGTTTGTTTGTTTTGTTTTGTTGTTATTTTTAGGGGGGGTTTATATCCCTTGATGAGTTGAATTTATCGAAATAAAACAACTTACCTCTTTCAACTCGTTAATGTTGTCATCAATACTCTTG
This sequence comes from Atrina japonica, assembly GCA_030159075.1. Classification (NCBI taxonomy): domain Eukaryota; kingdom Metazoa; phylum Mollusca; class Bivalvia; order Pterioida; family Pinnidae; genus Atrina; species Atrina japonica. Next base: position 1,699,446 of record BROG01000051.1, read on the forward strand.
AGAGAAGTAATCAGAACGCCAACCACAATTATAAGCACCAAAATGGCAATGCCTAAGTAAGCAGAAATTCCTAATATTGTTTTTTCAACCCTAGTACATGCACTCTCCTTTTGTTCGTCTGGCGCGGCTTCATTCTGATCCCATTTATGCAGACGAGCACGTGTCGAAACCGGGAAATAGTTGATCGATGCATCTGTAGTGGAATATGTATCCAGAAGGTCAAGTTGTAGCTCCCTGGGAGAAAATGTAAATGGCTTTGTATCAGCCAAGGACCGCGGGGACGAGGTGATGCTGGGGTCTTGCCTGGGACTTCTCCCTGAACTGAAGTATTTATCAATTCTCAACAAGGTTAGAAGCCCTTTTGGTGGTTGGCGCGGCAACGTCCTAAGTGCCACTGAACGAATTTCACTAAAATATCCTTGGAATTCCTCATTGGAAAAGTTCCGAATATCTCCCGACCACCAAGGTACCTTGGAAGTCATTTTATCAAAATCTGCCAACAAAGAGGAATACACATCTATCCATATACCATTTTTGCTCAGTAATCATTTGTATATTCTACAACAATGTTTGTGCGGTTTTAAAGTCACATTTGAAGATTTTGTATATGCAGCAAAAACACGTTAGTTTTGAACGGACATGTCCGTGAATAAGGCCACATGACTGGATATATGTGTTTATCACTAGTTTTTAAAGTTCACACGACTAGCTTTAAATTATCTACCTATTTATGCAGGTATATAATATACAAAATTTATCCACCTGGGCCTGGCTGAGTGACTGATTTAGTACCAGAAATTTATAAGATTCGAACATTATGTTAGACTAGGTTTTCTTTGTACATCATGCAGCAAGTCCGTACGAGCGAAATTCATATTGGAAGGGGGTACAAGAAAGGGTAGAATTTTACTGAAGACAAGAAACTATGTGTGTGTACGTAATTACAAAACAATATGAACCATGCATTATCTAATTATTGCCCCCCCCCCTCCCCAGCTTCGACGGACCTGTGCAGATCAGTCACAATTATAAAAGTCATTCTTATATTGGTATCTAGAACAACAGGAATCATGCATATTTATAATCATATACAGTTGGTCATTTCAATTTATTTTATCAGGAAATACTTTTTGAGTATTCTAAAACCCTCGACAATCCAATCAAACAAAACTACAAAAATTGTGTCGGGAGAAAAAAAAAATTGTCGGATTAGCCCCGAATCTCTTGGGTTCAAATTTAAAGACTAGACGAGAAACGCATTATAACTTGGTTTGTTAAGCACACCTATGTTTAAAATGTGATCTATAAGATTAATAAATGAAAGTATTGTAAAAAAAGAGATTAAATATATATGCCATTCATTCCGTAATCTTTCTTTATAAACGAGACAAAAGTTAACAAATAAATCTAGTATAAAAGAACTGACATTTCAGTGTCCGTTGCAGGTACGCGACGTTTCTGGAGTTCATTGCATCGAAGCTTTTAACTAATTTGTAGCAATTATTAATATGTTCTCTTCTAAAGTGCATATATTACTGTCAATATCTTCAAGTCTCAATAAATGACCCGTTTTGTCGCTTTTATATGAAATTTTAAAACTAATAAACTCCCGACTGCACTTGATACTAGAATTCGCGAATAATGTTTAGGTGATTTTTCACACAGATTTCGGGTAATAAAATTTACATATTATTTTCGCGTATACCTCTGCATTTTTTATGTTTGCTTGGTGAGTTAAGCATAAATTCATCATTCACAAAATATTTTTATCATCCTTTTGATTTTCCTATAAAAATGAATAAATTTGAGTATGTACTCAATTGTGTAAATTTCGCATTTCAAGTCATGAGTTACAAGTACAAAAAGATCGATATAACAAAATTGATTTAGATCAAAGGATATGTATGTCATGTTTCATAAGAGGCCATAGAGTCAGTGAATCTGAAGAACATGTGCTAAAAATATGTTCTATGTATGATGATCTCAGATCTCGGCATATACCTGAAATATGTATATTATATCCTTCTCAGTATGTATGGCTCTGCAAAATCGTAACTGCAAAGGCTTGCAGTTTATATTAGTAAGAGAGTCATTGCTAAGGCAATTAGGAATTTAAACTTTGTGTCTGAACTTCAGAACTGCATTGATGCACTAGATACATGTACAACAAATACATTTTTAAATGTATAAATGGCTTTATTCATGTCATTATTTTAACACACAATTAATGTGAAACCAGTGATAAAGATTTGTCTCCCATCAAAAGTTGTATTTAAGAAACATTGTTTTGTATTATATTTAAAACAAAACTTGCTTAATGTGGATATACAAATTGTACTTTTGGCCTGTAGGTCTGAAATAGTACTGAATGAATAAAAATTGAAACTTGAAACAAACAATTTTTCTATTTTACTTAATTTTTCTTCAAATGAGCAATGGTAATCATTATTTACAATTATATGTTATTAATATACAAACAAGTTTATTTGCAGCATAAATCATGTGTATTTTACCTTATAAACCTTGAAGAGTTGGTTGAGTACAAGTTTATTTTGACATGTTTATCAAAAAAAATAATAAACTTGTCAAACTGAAAAGTTGGTTGAATTTGAGTACTGAGTAAATTTGGAGACTTCGGGTCCAGGACACAACCCCACGGTGACAAGAGGGAGGATGGGATTATTGTCGTTTTGTAAATTTTGAATTTACTGGGTGGGTGACATTTATAAAAAGTCAATTACAATAACAGTCATGAAATAAATATAGATTTTGTTATGTTGCATTTTTTTTAATTTAGCAGGTGGGTGTAAATAACAAGTTTTACACCTTGACACTTTTCTTAGTACTTTGTTTTCACACATTCTCGTGTTTACTTGATCTCTCTTGCAACTGTAAATATTACGTATATGCACACTGACTTGTTATAAACTGTGTATGCCAAACGTGTTATAATGATTAGATTGTGCACGTGTTAAAGCACTTTATCGAAACATTAATCATAAGCGTAGGGACCTTGGAGCAGGGGGTCCCCCACTTTTCACATCCAAACAAAATTCTTATATTATCAACATATAAGCAAATTGTTTCAAATTAAATGTTTGTAAAACCCGTAGCTACGGTACTGGGGGCATGATGTGGCCCCAGACCCCTTGCTGAAGTTTTGAGTACATGCCCCTGATACATAATATTATAACACTATAAATCACGTAACGATGCTAAGTAGACCCTATACGGTAATAAATAAATAAATAAATAAATAAATCAATGAATAAATAAATAAATAAATAAATGAATAAATAAATAAATAAATAAATAAATAAATAAATAAATAAATAAATAATAATAATAAAAATAAATAAAAACCCTAATTTTGAAGTGTTTTTCCCACACCGAACAATTTTTCAGTTACATTGTGGCGGCCCTTGAGTTTTTTTAATGTTGGAGGAGGGAACCCCGTTACAGTGTACCAGGGAAGAGAACACCGGCCTCAGCAAGGAAACTGGCAAACTTTCTCACAAATCTCACACATTAAGTTCGAACCTGCGCTGACCAGAAGTGAGAGACATCATGGGGGGAAAAAGAAAAAAAAAACAATAATAAATGCAAAACGGTAACGGAAAAAAATATTTTACGAAAGTTTTGTGGATGTGAATAACAATATTTATATATAAGATACGCTTGAATTTAATTAAGACAAAATTTAAATCTAAGTTCTTAGTATTGACAGATTTCTGCTCCTTGTGCGTGTTATGCGTCACTGTCTTTTGGCACTCCGTCTTTTATATTAATGGTTCTGAATGGGTAATAATATAAAATACCTTACGAAATAAAAACTAATACTAATGAAATGAATGAAAATAAAATTATACTGAGTTGGCAACACCCCCACCCCCGGACTACAGGCTCACTAGGTCATCCTGGCCCTTCTCTCGACCACCTCAGATTCACTAAAATTTTATTCGAAACAAGCATAAAATGTGTATAAAAGAACGGCATAAATAGAACTTCATTTATAAATTAACATCGTTATCTCTATAATATCTATCTATCTATCTCTCTATCTATCTTTCTTTTTTCTTTCTTTCTCTTTTTTCTCTCTGCTAATCACCACAATCAAAATGAAATATTTGTGACGTGTTGTTATTTTTATTAACGTATTTATTTTACTTGCTACTCCTTTTTTTTTTATTTTATATCAGATTTTTAAAATGTTATTCCAAATTTTATTGTCGAAAGTGTCTTTCTTTTTCTTCTATCTTTAAAATTTGTCACTTTTTACTAAAGGTAATCAGTTACAATCGTAATTAGCGCTACATTTGAACATTAATCATGATTTGATTATGTTTTCATAACTATTTGATACGTAATTGGATTAACTCACTGTCCGTGCTAAAGTCGGTCGTCAGCCACCCCCACGCGAAAATCGGCACGAGTAACTAAACAAACAAATGGGATTAATCAAAACAACAAAGGAACATAGAGATGTATTGAACAGTAATGATGAATTGGTGATTTTTCTTGAGATGTAATCACCAGTTAAACGAGGACTATGTTGAAAACGTCAAACAATTTGATTTGACTCTCGAGTAACTCGTGAAATGACATGCTTGGTTTAACTAACTATAAATACCCGAAAATTTCAGAAAAGTTCAATCATTTACCTTCAATATATCACGCATCAAGAAGATAGAATAAGGATTTTGGAGTTGAACAAAATGCAAGAAAAGGTAAGATCTTTTATATTAATTTGCAGTAACGATTTATTTCGGAAGGGGATTGGGGTGTCTTTAAACCTTTATATTGACGCTCACATTTGATACTTAATTGGATTAAGCGTTTAATAACTTCACGATCATCTTCAGGACCTAAAACTATCAGAAAATTATTCCATTTCAAATCTTCATTCTAAAATTGACGCATTTCAACGAAACAAAACGAGAAAAAATAATAACAATTTGTCGGCTTAATGTTTTACATATCTCAAAATCACGTGGCAAACACCCGTTTTGTTTTATGGCAATACTTGTGATGGTATACACAGCTGATGACGTTAGACAATTCATATATTTTATAAAATTCGACATATTTAGTTTTTATTTCATCGGATAAGCATTAAACTATATTCACATCGTTTGCGTGGGAAGATAATATCAGAGACATACAACATATGATGATAAAGGCCTACATACAGATTTTTTTTTTTATAATAATAACTATTAGAACGGAGAAATAAAATTTTCTGCTTGAATCTTATATTTGTCCCAAAAGATGAGTTAAATCGAAACATTGGAGTACACACAGGAAATAATTTACATCATTTATTGTCATTTATGTCTTAAAGAAACAATATCGGGCGTGTTCGAATGGATTTCAGTATTTTGATTTTCATGTTTTGTCCCATCCGGTTAAATACGCTTTCAAATTATGAAATTATGCTTTATTCATGCTTTATTTATTTTGATCATTAGTTATAATTATATGCCATCAATATGCAAACATGTACAGTTACAGAATAAATTTTGCGTGTTTTTACCTTAAAATCATGAAAGGTTAGTTGAGCTTGAGTACTGAGTAAATTTGGTGACTTCGGGCCCTGGTATTCTTGAGTCCATAGAATTGATAGGATTCTAGTAATAGAATCGGATATATAGTTAAAATGTAAGAAGGGATTAAAAAAAACGTGCTGTCATTATTTACTTAGACGGTTTTTCTCCATCAACACGGAAATTGTGGTTTCTAAATATATCAACCTACATTTTCTCATGTTTTCACACATCTCTATTGTTAAAATCTAAGCTAACCTTGGTACAAATTACAATCGTTTACGCACCGACAGCCATTTTAAGATTCTCCGTATAAACAAACATCATTACAGAGTTAACCATTGTACCTTGGGTAATGGTCATGTGTTTGTGCTGACTGTTTACCTTTTTCTTTGGTAAAATATATACCCGTGTCATTTTTCTATAGTTGAAAATATACCCGTCTCATTTTTCTATGGTTGAAAATATACCCGTCTCATTTTTCTATGTTTGAAAATATACCCGAGTCATTTTTCTATGGTTGAAAATATACCCTTGTCATTTTCCTATGGTTGAAAATATACCCTTGTCATTTTCCTATGGTTGAAAATATACCCGTCTCATTTTTCTATGGTTGAAAATATACCCGTCTCATTTTCCTTGGTTGAAAATATACCCGTCTCATTTTTCTATGGTTGAAAATATACCCGGGTCATTTTCTATGGTAGAAAAAATACCCGACCCTTTTCTAAATCTATAGAAAATTGTCACAGAAAGCCAGTTTTCTACATATGGCCGGATATGATTTCTATATAAAATAAAACCCCGGCTAAATTTTCTATGGGGTTAACTTTTCTATATTACATCGGACGCAGATTATCCTCGGGTCAAGTTTATAATCGTGATAAGAATTCCTTATGACAGCCGTTCTTTTTAGATTACTCGGAATAACCGGTAGATCTACTTCATTTATCATATTTTATTACATATTTTATCATTAGGACCCCGCATAGGATGATGCGGGACCCTATAATTGTCACTGCGTTCGTCCGTCTTGTCCGCCAACAATAATTGTTGACAGTGCGAACCAAACTGATAAGGAAGGCGAATATTGGCATTACTTTGATCAACTTTGAAAACGAGCGCTACCGGATAATTTTATGGGAGTTATTCCCCTTGACTTAGTTTTTTTTTTTCATATCCACTTTTGGTTAGCGTTCTCAATTCTACATTTCTCAATGAATTTTAATCAAATTAATATGGAAGGTCATCGTCGTAAAACCACGGTCTGGAATCGCTATGCGCTTTCATACCCATGGTCTCATCTGACCGAAACTCTCGTAGTTAATGAATATTCATAAGGAGTATAAGTGTCCAATTTCTCCAATCACAGTAGTTGTGATCGGCAACGGAATTTATCGCAGAGTCTGTTGATCCAATACAATTCTGAAATTGTTTTAAAACCTCGATCTCATTGGTTGACAAATGCGAGCACCGTTTACTCGCATTGGCTGAAGCTTCATGAATAATAAAAATATGTACGAGAGATTTCGGTAAACGTTGATCGCATTCGTCAACCTTGATCACAACATTTTTCTTATCTCTACAGTACAACGGAAGATCAAAAGTTGGTTTCTCGATATCGGGACATATAAATCTACCTAAGAATTATTAGTTACTGTTCCTTCGCCAAGCACTTGGCATAGGACCTGAAAGTAATGAATGAGACCAAGGCTCAGCGTAAAGAAAGGGTTGTCGCATTAAAGGACCCCTACTGCACAAGTCAAAACTAGTGGCACTTCTGTTTGACGTCACCAAATCATTGAAAAATTCTTTGAGGGGCGTAAAATAACGATAAAACAAACTTTTATAAAAACAAATAAAATAAATTCAATTGATGATCAATTTTCATTTAATCTTTCAGATACTTCAACAAGTGCCGGCTGCTGAGGAGAACCTTTCAAAGTTCCCTTCAACCGAAAGCCAGACTCGAGACAGTGAAGTAACTCAACGATTAAAAGAAGGTCGCCAGTTTACGGTCAGTACTATACACTACGCTGCGGACGCAAATACGACGGACAAACAAAGCGTTACAGCGCCCCCTGTAAACATACAATACAACCACAATATCGACCATACCATTGGTTACAGGCACTCGCTAAATAATGGCTATCACCATATACCACAAATCTCTTCTGTTGACAACGAGCAATCTCAGGTTGAGAATATATCAAACAACACGACGTCAGCAGCTAAAAACCACCAACAAACTTTACTTTTGTCTCAGCCTGTGGGCAACTGGCAAGACAAAACAACAGTGGACTCATTGAATAATGTGAAAATAAAATATGAAAGCCACAATATGGCGTCAACTAACCCTGAACAAACACGTCCATTAGACAATCAAGCACAACTGTGTATACCTCCAGTGACATCGATTCTCAGACCTCATGGACCACCTATAAACCCTCCTCATCATCAACAGCAACAGTATATTCCTAATCACATGTTTGCAATGCCCTCGTACTGTCATTTACCAGAACAGCAAAGAGTGTCATCGCCTCAAAACATGACGTATCTAACACCAAGTAGAAGTAGCCCGGTCGTCTCCGCCTTCCAAACACCACAGTGGCAGACGACACGAAATCTGAAACCAAAGAGGATATCAAGTCCATCAGATGGCGACACTGACAAGTCATGTGATGAAGGTAATTATCGTTTTGTTATAACATTTTTGTAGATTTATTTTCCTGATCAACAAGATTTATTTTCCTGATAAACATTCTATCAATCGCCTATCTTGACGAAGACAACAAATTGTTTTGTATTTTTTGTATATATCTAACGTTTATTCTAAGAAAATAATACTTTTATTTCGCGATTTATGATACTACATATATATTTTCTGCCTAGTATATATTCCTCGTCTTACGCATTTATTTGGCCTCTTGTAAATGTATAACTTTGGTATCATTAATAATATGTAACACCATTGTATAAATCTAGTCATGATTTGGACATCTGCTTTTGTGTTTGCAGAGGAAATTGATGTTGTAAACGAACCACTGGGAAATTCGAGATCCGTGGACACCTCCAAGGACAGCGATATTTCCATGACGTCAAATCAATCCACGAAATCAAACTCGCCCTCTGGTAGTAGTACAGGATCGCCTGGGTCATCGACAACTAGCCCAAACCTAGACGAAGGAATCAAGAAAAAAGCCAGAACAAATTACTCCCCATCACAAGTACAAGCTCTGGAGAAGGTCTTCCATGAAAATCCATATCCAGATGCTGAAAAAATGGAAGCTTTATCAAAAGAGTTGGAAATTCCGGAGGGCAAGATTAAGGTTCGTTTTTATTATTATTATTATTATTATTATTATTATCATGAAATCTTATTAACAGCTAGCACACTTAATAAAACATGACGCTGTTGGTAACGGGAAAGTCATGGCATGTAGCATCTTTTATCTGCAGACAATAATGCAAAACTAGAAACAGATATGGTATGTAAAACCTGATCGAGTCAAGATATGATACCTTCTATGGTGTTCTTTCGAAAGCATTACGTAATATTCTAATTATTGTGTTTTTGTCCTGGATACGTCAAGAAAATAAAGATATTGATTGCAGTATTTGAAATTGCTCAGCAGTTATAAAGAGCTATTTGCAATATTGTGACCAAGACGCCAAATTAGAAGCACCCGCCAGTGTGAAAGAGGAAATTGTATTCTGCATATCTTCACATCCTAAATCTAGATTGCTGAAACTTCGCTAAAAGCTGATGGCCTTTTCTTCATCGTCATGTACTTGTAGATGAGAACAACATCGTGAATATATTTATAGAATCGTAGCTAAAAAGAATATACATGTATAAGTGTTATAAACATTTTTTATTCTGATCTTTTACTTCTCTTAATTTTTAGGTATGGTTTCAAAACAAGAGAGCAAGATGGCGTCGACGAGCTCAGGACAATTCTCACCTTCCACCATACATGGCGCACCTGTCTCCCGTGTTGTCACCTGTAGCATCTTACGGATTTATGGGACACATGATGGGGGCGTCTCCTCCAGCACAGGTTGTACCGGGGCATTTCATGTTTGCCGGAACACCGGGATCACCTGTATCCTCAACGCATCAGAATCAAACCATGCCATCACCTTACCAGTCACGCGGACAGTTAGGACCCTACTTTCCAATGTATCCGTATGGTATGATACCTCCGTATTACTGTAGTAGCTGAGGGACTCTAAGAAAGCGTGAGGAACTATGTGTGACATGATATATTAAGTAAGGAACAGTATGGTGAGAAATTACTGCAGAAGCTGATGGGACTCCAGGAAAAAGTGAGAACTATGATATGATATTAAGTAAGGAACAGTATTACTTATGGTATGACATATTGTCACAGGAGCTGATGGATGGCAAAGAAAAGTGAGAAGCAATATTATATATGTCTTGATAACTAGTGAGAAACAGTATTAAGTGTGGTATGAAATTACAACACAGGCTGATGGGAAGCCAATGACAGTGAGAAAAATATTATGTATAACATGATGAGTGAGAAACGGTTATACACATGGTAAGAAATTACTGTAGAAGCTGATATGACGCCAAGAAAAATGAGAAACGCTTAATACCGGGAATGGCACGGCACGGCCCCAATATCACTGCAGTAGCTATTGGGTCAAAAGAAAAATGAAATGCAACACAGTGATCTATTCGCTGAAGACAATGATCTTGTGTATTGGTGCAAAATTGATAAAAAAACCTTTTTTTTTAGGATTTTTTTTTATCTTGTAGTGCAAATCAGAGATGAGTGTGGTGAGAGGTGTATGTAGAATTGTATATATGAGTGTATATATTACAGAGAATTGTAAAATAGTAACTGTACATATGTAATTTTATAGTGTACAGTCAAACTATACAACACTACCTCACTGTAACAGAGTATTGTGTCTATACACACACCGGCCTACAGTGTCTCACGATGTTATACGGGCCTCTACATAGACATTTTTATATTTTAACCGATCAAAGTACAATTGTTTTTCAGAGTTTTAATGGAAATCAAGAAATAAATTGCATATACTTGGGAATTTGACCGCGTTTATATATTTTTAATGGCAAGAGGAGTCTATGGATAAAACAAATGAATTCAATTCAATACACATGTTTCGAATATTGTATAAATAATGATTTTATACCAAGGATAAAACATGTCCGAAATAGTTTTAAGTGTGATTCAAATGTGAAAATATACGATTTTTAGATCAGATGGCGATTACATCGTACTTTATGAAAATATAGATGTATTTAGCCGTCATGAACGTTGACTTCAGCGTCTGTCCACGTCGTCGTTTTAGGCGTCAATTGCTGATATGGATAGTATTTTACTGTTGAGCCATTAAAGCAGCATTTGTCTTGTGTCCCATGTACAATTGTAAAAATATTGTAAATAGTATAAATCCATGACTCATCTAAAATGTATATATTGTACATAATCATGTAATATAATAAAACCAAGTATCATATTAAATTCTTGTGTTCGTTTTTCGTTTATTCCTTCAGTTTTGTGCTTGTCAGAAACGAGTCCTGAACATCAGAATGTAAACATAAAGATATTCTAACGTATAGGTCTACCAAGGTAAATTGGCACATGTTTACAAACAACGAGCCAATATAAGATCAAAACAGGGGTGACAGTCTACTTGTCAGCACAAAAATATTAAGAGCTAGTATTGGATGGAATCCGTACAAGGCAAAATGATTTATCTGTTCACCCCCTTTTTGGAAAATAGACAGTATTGATTCGCTCCCGGATGTGCCATATTATATTGGTAGACCTACAACTATGTTCACTCCATGTTCACGTGATCTATGTATTATAGAGGTGTCTTACATTGCTGGGTCAGTGCAATATTACCGTATCTCAAATATTACCATAAGTTGGATATATATATATATATATATACACACAAAGCACTAAAACCAACAACACTATAATTGAGCAAACAGCTGTGAAAAGTGTCTACGATATAACTAAAGAAATGCGAGAAAACAACTCCGTCTCCTGTAACATTTCTGATTTATTAGTTCTTCTCAATTGAAACAAAAAGTGTTGTTCTCGCCTGTGCTAATTCTGATAAAAATATTTTTAAATCCGCATGTTATGTTAAAGTTTCTGAAAACATAAAAATCACAATTTCCCCAATATTGTCCTAAGGACCTTTTTATTCCAGCGCTGGCTCAATTATATCCTAGGGTGTCGGATCTAAGCAAATAGTCATGAAATGAATTATATAAAGTACTTTTTTGTTATTGTCGTCAGTTGTTTTAGTGACACACACACCTATATATCGCCTTTAATATCAATATAAAACTTTGTTAGGTTTCTGTTCACGAAATTAAGTGTTTATTTTACTTTGATAGCAATGAAAACACATGATTTTGTGATTTTAGTGGAATATAGAAGTATGATTCAAAATCTAGTTATTTGGGATACAACAGTATTGTATTGAAAGGATGTATGACACCAGAAATCCACTTATCACAAACACATCGTAGAGATGGAAATATGACGACAACCAAACACTCCTTATAAGAAGCATTTCAGTGCCAACCGAACACTTCTTATTAGAAGCATGGACATCCTGAAGATTAATATTTTGGTATCTGATTTTTATATCGATGATAATCGAACAATCCTTATTAGAAGCATTCTATCAATGCTAACTTAACACTTCTCTAAGAAATATCTAAAATAATAATAATAATAATAAAATAATAATAACTACACCACAGCCTTGATCAACGAATGAGCTTGTGAATCTCATGGGTCATGTTTTGCATTTTAAACTTGAGTTCAAATGATGAAGTCTAATGGACAGAAACGATCGTCTTGAGCATTAAAACTTTTGTATTAGTTTAACCTTTATTTGTAAACAGAACTCGTACACACATTGCTCACAAATTACAGTCAAAAGGATTTGGAAAACAAGCACATTTAAGTACTTATGTATCATCCATTTCCTTTGATACACATCAATATTAAATAAATAGATAACCTTGGTTGTTGATTAGCAACAGCAAATAAAGTAAATATAGATAGATAGATAGATAGATAGATACAATAAAAAGCAATCAATTTGAATGAGAAGGGGTAGTCATGAAGCATGCAGGAGTATATAGGGGTGCACTGTTTACACAAAGTGAGTCGACCGCACAAAAAGGAAGGGGTAAAAACATCATTAATTGCTGACAATGAACAGCTCATAAGAAACATTTGAGGCATAAGAAGTACGATAATAACTAAAACAATAACTGCAGATATGAGGCGTAGCATGATAACAATAGATAAGATATGAAAATAATGCCTGTAGATTTGTGATGTAGTATTACATTGGGGGCCTCCGTGGCCGAATGGTTAGAGCATTGCGCTTTAAATCACAAGGCTTCCCACCTCTGGTTCGAATCCCACAAGGGTCATTTCGAATTAAGTGGGAAAGTTTGCCAGTATTCTTGCGGAAGGTTGGTGGTCTTTACCCGGGTAACCGGGGTTTCTCCTCCACCAATAAAAACTGGATGCCATCATATGACTGAAAGATTGTTGAATATGGCGTAAAACAAAAAATCAAATCAAATCAAATAGTATTACATTTGATGAAACGCGAATACGATTACTACAGTAATATATTATACAATAATAACAATAAATAAATAATACGAATACATTGACAGGGGGTTTATGTGATAAAATTCAATAATATTCAAACAAGGTTTTTGCTATAGTATAATAACAGTAGATTACACACCAACAGGAGTTATGAGTTGAGGTATGATTACAATAGATAATGTACAAAAATTGGTAGGTATTTTATGTTATATTGTGGTAACAATATAATGCTATACAAATACAATTACTGCAATTATGAGTTATAGTATGATAGATAAATATACATATATACATTTACTTCGAAGACTAAAGTAATCTAAAACAAAATTTATAACTCACATTAATCTATTCTAATCATGAAATCGTTTACTTTTAATAATAAATTTTTGGACTGCTTTAAATTTTTGGATATTTTGGTTAAGTTGAAGGCTAGGATCTCCAAACAGAAGTAGTGTTAAGATTAAAAGGTAGGGTCGAGATGTATTTATTGTATTTATAACTTTGGTATTATGTTTATAATATTTATAACCACTAGGTGGTTGCCACTGTTGGTGGACCATTTGAGTCCCCGAGGGTATCCATAAACCTAGTACCTGGTATTTCGGTACCAACTGATAATCTCATACTAAAGTAATATTTGGCACTGATAACATCATTTAAATTCCAAAGTATTCTAAAGCTAAGGATAGTCATCTTTTTACAGTGATTACTCTTAGACGGATTTCGGCTATACTTTTAGATTTATTATTTGACCTTGTATCATACCACTTTCTCTTTAGAAAATACATATATATTTTAAATTGGAGCTCAACTGATGAAGTCTAATTGACAGAAACGATATCGTCTTGAGCATTATAAATTTGGTGTTATGTTTATAATATTGTCCATCAGCTGACATATAAAACTGTTAAAAGAAGACGTATCATACAGCAATTACAATAATGCTATACACATTCCTATTTTGTTAATTGTAAGTGAAAGAACAGTCAAATTTCATTTTTTGTTAGGCTGGAGAATATAAAAAATATATAGAAACCATTATATGATAAGGACTTCAAATGAGAGTACTGTGTAATGTGATAGGGTTCACCATGTCAAATGTTTGTTATTTGTTACGCGAAGTCATTTAACACAGAATATATATAATTAATTTGTCTACATATTGAAACCAAAGGACCATAAACGGTACATAATACACCCGTCATGAATAAACTGTGAAAGGGTTTCTCTATGATGGAAATGTTTGTATGTGTTAAGAATACGAAGATGGTGGACTCTCTTCGTCTTTTCGTTCGCCCCTCTACACCGTCACTACAGCCATAGTGATGAAGGATGCTGTTCTTCTAAGCTCTTCCGAGTTGCCATAGAGCTTCTGTTCTAGTGGCAGACACCATGTCTACACAATCGGTGGACTCTCTGAACGAAGAGGATCCCTTTTATACACTTGAAGCCATAAAATGTATATAGGCTCCAGACCAAAAAATCAGACTATCATGGTGACATTTGAGATATGACCTTGAGTCAAGGTCATGATGAACCACCTTTACACGGAAAACTTTTACGTGAAATATGAATATATTCTGGTTAGGCATAAAGAAGTGATAGGCCAGAAAAGCTGACATTGCCGTGACATAACACGTCTTGTCTAAAGACAGGTGTATAAAGATTACCACCAAAACCAACGAACAAAATAAATAGATACATTTAATAATGAGTTTATTTCAGTATGTGCTCCAGATCTTGAAATTCACAATAACAAACAGAAATGTGTAATTTAAATAATATACATGTATGTTTTAAAATGTAAATACGAGTTGGTTAATTTTAAAGGTCATTCTAAATAAAGCTAGGGTGCACCTTTTAATAACAGCTGCCCAGGAAATGCCTGACAACTCTATGTAGGTGTACGTATGTATACAAATTTGATTTTTCTCAAACAACCTAATAACAAACAAGATAAATCAATACACGAAACACTGACAACATCTAAAAGAAAATCATATCACAGTTATTGCAGACATAAGAATATCTAGAATAACAAAACGAATGAATTACACCAAATTAGAATATCTCTTTAGAAATGCTATGTCGTTCTTACCATTTATTGGGCTGGTTCCATAACACTTAAGAATTTCTCAAGTCTAAAAATTTTACCTAAATCTGAAGTCAGAGGACAAGTTGAGAATATTGTCAGATTTAAGGAAATTCTTAAGCTTTATGGTATCAGGCCCTTGTCTTACATTAGCTGCATTCCATGTTTTTCTCAACCAGATTTGTGGCAGAACCCAATTTGATTTACCCTAGGGACCTAAACCTGTCTAATAAACATACAGTCAATTTAGTTCAAACTTTAACACACATTTGCATTGGGACAAAGTTTTTACAGATATTGATACATTTTATACAAATACATTTTAAAAATATTTACGCATATATACATCACACAATAACACTTAAACATATATATATATATATATACACATTTATATAAAATCATTAAGTGGGCAGGTCATCAAAGAAACCTCAGAACCATTCAATCCTTAATCTGTTTTCTGTCAATCAACAATTATACATGGTAAAATTCAGTCATATCTATTCATTATGTTTTACATAATTCACTTTTTATTTTTTTTTATTTTCCCTTAATAAATTAATCTTGGTGTGACCTAAAAGATCAATTAAAACATTTTAATTTCCCTCCTCTATTTTGCTGTTAAATCTAGTTTGATGATTATCAATTAGATAAAACTTAAATTATCTACAATAATTATGTTTTCAGAATTAGCAAATTCCTACTTATGACAGAACACGAATTGATTTACAATAACTTTTTGATTCCATACAAATGTACAGATAAGCATTTCCTGAACTGTGCAGTTATATTGTACAATAGAAAAGTTCAACCTCCATTAAGTTTTGCCTTTTCACCCTAATAAGTGAGGGCAAATTTAAAATGAAAGAGAACAATTTGAAAACATATCAAATAGTCTTAGAAACAGAGTGAATTTAAACTAATGTGGACATGTGTAATGATGTGAAAAGGCCCAAATAACTTATCATGACAGAAATATTAAATATATACAGTATTTTTGACTAACAAACACATACAAATACACATTTTCTATACTTTATATTTACAATTATTTGCTTTGTTACACTTTGACAGCAGTTTGACCACTGATTGACCAGCAGTGTGGATTTATATAAAAAAAAATAAAATATCACAGCAGCTATATCATATACATCCAAAAATTTACATAAATTTACATATTCATGATATACTTACTCACAATGTCAATATAAAATAAATCACATTATATTACAAGATTTCAGTTATGCAATATTGAATTAAAGACAGCATGTTAATTATTTATGATTCAACATTTTTCCAGTAAACTTTCATTTCAAACTTAAAGATAATCTGACTAGGAAGAAAAGACAGCACAAATACAGAAGTATACACAAAACTCTTCTTCAATGTTTTCTTTTAGAATTGAAATTTAAAATATAGCGAAATTTTACACAAATCATACCTACTTATAGTAATAGGTTCCTTTGGAAACAGGTTTTTTATTTCAAGGAAATATAATGTCAACGAATTTGTTTTATTTTCTAAACAATGAAATCTTAATCCCACAAAATTTCCTGATTCTTCAGTATTTTGTACTATTCAAAACAACCAAAAATTTATGTCATAATACAGTTTTCATCAAATTTTGGCAATCTGAATAAGAATGCACAATGGTTGTCCAAATAAAGGAATGCACAATGGTTGTGTTAAAAAAAGAATGCACAATGGTTGTCTAAAAAAAGTACAAATCAAACAAGAACAAGAAGAACAGAAAATGATCAAAGAAGCATAACAAACAAGTAAACATTAAAACATCAAATTAAAACAAAGTTCAGTAGTTTTGATTAAAAGAAATTTCACATTCAAACTTTTCCCAGTAGTTTTGATTTTGAGTAGGGATCATTGCGAAATTGATACCAAATGATACTGATCTTCAGACTTGATTGGAAATTGTCTCACCCTACTTCAACATTTAAGATAGTAGCTTGGGAACTTTTTCTGTTGATGGAAATGATAATTCTATTCTAAATCTAGACAATATTCTATAACTGAAAATACAACATTGGGTGTCTGGGTAGCGCAGTGGTTAGCGCACTTGCTTCTTACCAGTGTGACCTGGGTCCGATCCTCGGATTTGACAGAGGAGTATGTGAGATTGTATGGTGGTCACCAGCTCGGAGACGTGGGTTTTCTCCGGGTACTCCATTTTCCTCCCACAGCAAGCATCCGTAATGCAAACATCAGAGCTAATGTTGTTTAAACTTGTTTGTTAATCATTGTAAATAAATAAAATTAAACTTTAAACGATATTTTACAAAATATTGTAAGACACATCATTTCTTAGATAAGAAGTATGAATGGAAGGTATATCACAATTGTTGAAAAAAGATAACAAACACAACAAAAATCACAGAAACAAAAAAAAAACAAAAACAACAAAAATGTTGTAAAGAAGATTAGAGACAACAGGTGACCAGGAATAAAAAGTCAACAAAAACAACAACATGAACTAAAACATGATGTAAGAAAAGAGATATCAAAACTACGAACAGTTGTTTTAGCAGAACTAAATACAAGGCATTGGAAGGTGATGTCAGACCAACAAATTGTTAGTTTATAAAAACTAAATACAAGGCATCACAAGGCGATAACACCAACATTACAACCACAAACCACTGTTTTACATGAAGTAAAACATGAAGTATGAAAACGAATTTCATACCAAGAAACTGTTGTTTAGGGGTTAGGTGTAAGGCAAATAATGAGCTAAAGATATAAATAACCACTATGTTAAGCTCCAATGAGCTTCAGTTAAAATGTGTGGTATTGTCAAAAGTCATAAATACCCAAAGTGAGGTTGCCAAGCTGTAGCATCTATGATTAGTCACTGAAACCACTGGTGAAGCAAGGCAGCAAAGATGAAACATTTACACCTGGATGCAAACACCTCCAGGTGAACTTAAATGAAAGATATTACAGATATATTACTTATTCTCAAAGTATGAAAGGCAGCCAGAAAACTCGTTTTGGCTAAAATAGCCAGTGTTATATCTAGTCACAAGGTCTTTTTTGGACTGCAGAGATTTACACCTGTCAATAAAATCTTATGTTTTGTGAATGACAGTTGTATTAATAAACAAAATTAAAACTCATTTCTGAGGGTTAAACAATAAACATCAATTGGCGATGGGAAAAGTATTTATTTTGTGTTCCAGAATTCATCAAAACTGTCATGAAATAATAACACTGAAATGTTACTAAACAGAAACATACAAAAACAGTTTCACACATAGTGGTGATTTAAAGCTTTAAAAATTATCAAAATCATAAAAATCATTTAGTGTAAACAAATTATTCTATATAAATCATTCCAACAAATTGTATAAGTTGGTTAAAAGGCACTGTCTTATCATTAAAAAAAAATGAAATAATTAAACTTATGTTAGCAGTATTTTCATTCTGAAATTATTCATCAAAAGTAATCTAAAACTTATCAAAAATACTGACTTCATCAGTGATAGGCTTTGTATTATGCAAATAAAAAATCAGAAACAAAAATAACAGACACCTAATTCTCTACACTACAAGAATATCTGGATAAAATATACATAGATATATAAATTACACTCTGCTTACACAAACACAACAACAATCTCTTCTGCAGAAACAGACTCAATCACGATAACAGATTTAGACTCTACTGATAATAACACAACATTTACATATTTTATAATTGTTCACCACTTCCAGTCTCCATACTCCCTAATTAACCATGGCTTCCATCTTTGTTTGATTTTCCGCTGGATTCACCATGGTAACACTCGACAACAAGTTATTCCTAGGACTACGTTGTTTATCGGATATTGATGTACTAGACTGTAGTGCTTGGTTCATTACATTCGATATCGTCATCTTTGATGAGGGACTCTCTACTGGAGGTAAAGTAGATGATCTCTCCAAACTTTCATAAGGGCCAAATCTTTTGGGATCGTCAGGGATTCGGAACAAATGATTATCTCGCTCCCAATCCTTCAAGGCAAAAATCTGTCGCTTGTGTAATTTTCCTCTTTCAGTGTGAATAGCACTGTCAAAAAGTAAAGATTTAGTCAAAACAGTGATATTATTTTGTTTTTTCACTCCAGTATACACTGTGAAGTGTCAACAACAAAAACAGCACTTATCTATCAATGATATGAAAGGAATATGAATTCTTATGTTTATTTGCAGTAATGTTTTGTTTGTATAATACCTGTATCTGATAATGGTCAAGATAAACTGAAAAAAACCTCTTACACTGAACATGCTCAGGCTTAAAAGTAAGTTTCAATAAAATTTAAGGTACTCCTGAATTTTATTGATTGTAATAAAAGCACCTTAATACACCTTTTCATAATAACTGAGCTTCAATAAATTTGGACAGCAAATGATACAGATTCCTACAAAACCAGAGATCCGTCAAAGTAACTGATTGTTTCACAACATCATTTTCTGGGAATCCTTATCATTTTGCAGTCCAAGATAAATTCAGCACAATTGCTGTGTTTTTTGTTTTTGTTTTTTAAAAATGTGGTATGATAAGTGCAAATATATATATATACATATATATATATATATTATCTTTTCGAAATGGCAAATTCTGGACTTTGGTAGATCCAGATTCAATAAACTTTATATACTACACTAATACTAATTTAAGGGATAGTGTTCATTTGTCCAATTAAAAGGTTCAACGTGATGAGACTGTTATTAAATCTTAAATGGTGACACTACAGGATTATTTGCCAATATTATGAATTTCCTGCGACACACTAACACTTAATAGTTAGACAACAAAATTCATTGCCCCAACCGAGTACTTACTTGAAATCTGAGCCTTTACTATCTGAAAATAGTTTATGTTGATAATCATGTACTGGTATCTTGTTCCTTTCTAGATTCCAACTATGCCCTTCAAATGGACCAGGTTTAAATCCATGGGTTTTCTCAATGCCTTCGTTTTCCACAGCGGGTAATGTGGGCAACCCAGCTTTCCGAGCATTAGTGTCAACACTAGGGTTTAATACAACATTCAAAGGTGGAATATCCTTTAGTACCATTCCAGGTTTCTTTAAGGCATGTTTAGTTGGCCGGTCCTTTAGTAGTCCCTGTAACTTGTCAATCTGATTCTGAGATCGGAGACCCTTCTCTTGAAGTTCTGTTTCTTTCAGACATCTATGGAAATATGGCCTAGTGTCATCCACTACAATTTTAGATTTCCATGTTTCAAAATCTTTTCTGAGAGCTTCTAATTTTTCTTCTTTCAGTTTTTGTCCTGCCATATGAATAGTTATTGGTTCACGTATAAAACAAGACTGGGGTCTTTGGTAAAGTTCAAAGTCATATAATCGATGTTCCCATGGTAATCTGTCTCTCTCCAGTGGGGGTTGAAGCATACCAACATGAAGGATGTTTTCTCTCCATTCCTATAAAACAAAAATAATCAAGAATGATAAAATTTATAAATGCACATGTAGGTCAAGTGACATTTTACATGTAGGTCAAGTGACAATTTACATGTAGGTCAAGTGACAGTTTGCACATAGCAGTTTCAAATATATAAATAACATGTGTGTGGAGTGACATATTTTTGTTATATGATGTTTAACACCACAATCATCAATATTTCAGTTATATAGTGGTGGCCATTTTTGTAAGTTGGACGAGAAAACCAGATTATAAATATCCTGGGAAGACTACTAGCCTTCCGCAGGTTAATGAGCAAAGTATCTCATAAAAGAGCTTAGGTTCCAGCAGGACTCAAACCTTCACAGACAAGAGATAAGATACTTCACTATTTAGAGCACTCATGCTTTATCCACTCGGCAAAGGAGCCCCCCCCCCCAATTTATTCAAATAAACTTCAGTTTAAGTAACATTTTATTTGTATACCATAGATTTGTTCATGTATTAAACATACAAAATACCTAGAACATGGCTGTGTGATGTGTACGATACTGAGTTTGTGTTTTACCTCTGTAAGTTCTTCAATTCTAGCCACATCTGGTTTTATGGGGTGCACATTACATTCTAATGTGGTTTTCATTCCAGGGTATATCCATCCACTTTCTGTCTTCCACATGGCTTTAGACTCTGCTGCTTCCTGTTTCTTCAGAGCCTCAACATTGACGGGAACTACAGTCATAGAGTGATGGTAATCCTGGCAATAGGTGAATCTTGTGTCTGGTTCCTGGTCAAAGTATAAGTATTGTTGTACAGTGCAACCAGTCTATATCATAGTATTATCAAATATAATCAAATAAAAACATCAAATGTATTACAAAACCAAATCATAACATCTTAAATAAACATTTACCAATGACATAGAACAAATATATTACATTGTGTTCAATAACTTGAAAACACAAATATTTGATAAGAAAAAGCTAATTTGTTACCAATATACATTAGATTTGTTTTGTTGAAAGAATTGGCATATGTAACTGGAAGTATGCAATGTTTAATACTTATCAAGTATCTAGTCCAAAACAAATACTGCATGCTGCAGTGTATAATTTAGTGAACATGACAATAAAATAATCCCTATGGCGTGAAAAATATATCTCTTGGTTGTTTTATACAGTGAAACCAGAGTATACAATCAAACATGTTTATAAAGGTCACTTGAGGTAACAAGCAAAAGTGCCCGTTATAAACAGGTGGCCTTTATAAAGAGCTTTATTCATTATATAAAAGTTGACAAAGGTTATGTTTGAACGGTCTTTATAGGCAGGTGCCCTTTATACAGAGGTGGCCTTAAATACAAGTATGACTGTATATTTCAATCTAAAATATCATAATACATATTTATAGAGGACATATATTATATAATGCTGGCAATATGGCTGTTTACTATGTTTAAGTCTTATCATACCTCTGCGAGCATCTGTCGTAGTTTTTCCTTTGCCAGCTCTGTTGAGTTCAGCGTCTGTGTGCTGTAATTGTGCGGCACTTTAACATCAGCATGGATTGTGGGTACTTTTGTTTTTGCTCGCTCCGCTTTGTTTAGTTCACTCACTGTCTTGACCACATTCTAAAGTAAAGATAAAACAATCTGAGTATTGCTGGTTTACACTGATCTTGTGACTGTGAGAATGAAAAGTACTTCTAAGTTGCAAGGTAAAATTGGTTTTGAGAATGAGAACAACTTTTATGTAGCTGGGTAATTACAATTTTAGGAATGATGAACATCTAAAAAGCAGGGTAATTATGATTTTGAGAATGAGATGAACTATTATGTTGCAGGGTAATTACAATGTTGAAAATGACAAGAGATAATTTTGATTTTAAGAATGAGAAATTCTAAATAGTGGGGTAATTATGCCTTTAAATCTAAGAACTACTACTATCAAAGAAAACAAACATATCTGGCCAAAAAAAGCTTCGCAAGTTTTCACAAGGTGATGAAATTCACGAGGGTCATAGAACCCCAAAATTTGTTATCAACAGCCTAGAGATGCTACCTAGAGATGGTATATTTTTTAAATCTAATGAGAACTAGGTCAGTGCTTTTGAAAAGAATTTGAAATTTTTCAAAAGTTAACACACATTTCAAGTAAAACAATCACAAAATATTGCAAAAGGTCATCTGAAAGACTTGGGCAATGTTGTAATTTTCTAATTATCAATTTGAATATCATTGTGAAGGAACAAAGAAACATACAATATTTTCTTGTATGAAGTCATGACTAGCATCTGCCTGTTGATCCCTAGCATTGATTTTCTCCATGTATTCTTCATTAAAATTGTCAATGGGAGTCCATATACGACTAGTTTCCCTGAGAGCCGCAACTTCCCTTTTATCGCTAATTTGAACCTCAGGTTCTTTTTCCAGTCTGTTTGAATCTGGCTGTAATTCTGTGGAAAAAAAATCAAGATGCATTTTAATTCTAAGCTATTAATGACATGAAAACAATAAGCAAACTGGCTTAGTAATGTGTCCTGTTAACAGACAAAATTTGTCCACAGAAAATACAGTATTCTAAAATATTTGAATGATAAATTTTAAATGTTTTTATGCAACACTGAACAAATTTTGAGGCATATGGTGGTGGCCAGTTTTAGTTGGTAGAGAGGAGAACCCCATTACAATGTATCTGGGAAGAGATGACCAGCATTTCCACAAGTAAACTGACAAACTTTCTCACAAAATCAACTAAATAGGTTCCAGCGGGATTTGAACCCACGCTAACTAGATGTGAGAGACTTCATGGTTCAAAGCGTGATGCTCTAACCACCTGACCACAGAGGTGCCATTGTATTCTAAAATAAAAAAGGTATATTTAAGGGAGCGTAAACAAAGACAAGAATGTTGAGCTGATGTTTTGTTTTTGTTTGTTTTATTGGTACATTATGCCACACTCCACAATTTTTCAGTTACAGCAAAACCTGCTTTAGCGACCACCTGTGTATAAAGACCACCTGGTCATAAAGACACTTTTTTTGCTGTGCCTAATAATACAATTTGTGTACAAATCTATCTCTACATAAAGACCACCTCCCTATAGAGACTGGTTTTGTTGTGTCCTTAAGGAAGTCTTTACATACAAGTTTCACTGTATATGGACAGACACCACCAAATATTTTCCCATAGGCCTCAATGCTAATTTACAAAACTTCAGGTCACTGTCACTCCCATGTTTATTAAATCTAGGTCAAATAAGTACCCTGTGCTGAAAGATCAATATTTTTGATAACAAAATATGCAATCAAAAGTATAGGTTGCCGTTGCATTTCTTCTTCAAATTTTCACTTGTTTACAACTCGTAGTATTCCGCACCAAAGGAAAATATCTATTCTCATATGACCCCTCCCTTTCAATTTTCAACCGTCAACCCTATAATTTCCAAAGTACTACCAATATTCATGTATCTTTTTTATCACCTTAATTTCACTTATTAATGGCAAAACTAATTTTTTCATTTAATGACCAATCAGATCTCTGGGCTCATTTTACCCTCCGCACAACTTTGGGTGTCCAAAATGTCTGCGCCCATGTTGTAAACAAAGCAGGTGTTTTTCCATATGTATAATGGAGGAGGAGAGAACCCAGTTACAATGGTACCCAGGAAAAGAAAATTTCTCACAATATCAGCTCAGGTTCCAATGGGGCTTTTTGTAAACAGACAAAAAGACAAACCTTGAACAATATCCCTTCACCCCGATAATTCATTTTGGGGCATAAAATTACAATAGTGATTTACCTTCAAAATCTTCCTGTGTTAGCGGAACACCAAACTCTTTACTCATAGATATGACCATATCAGCTGTAGGGAACAGCGAGTTTCTTACAACATCCTTCAGTTTATATGACTGTGTTAACTGGAAAAAATGTAATAAATAATTACAGCTCCTTGTTTCTTACTTCAGTAGATCGTGGTAATGGTACATGTCCTATGTAGGAAAACAGAAGACATAAAATTTCGAGTGATGAATGACCTCCACATTTCCCTGTCATCTGTAATATATTCTACTTTTGTATTTTTTTTAATTTCAATCTGAAATATTTTGAATGGCATTTTGTATTTCAGAAGAATAAAATATGACTTGTATGAAAGAAGTCATCTGAGTGACTCAAGTCATGATTCAGGCTCAAATTGAAAAGCAGAACAGTTTTACTCATTTAACATATTTTTTTATCATCCTGAAAATGTAATCTTGACAAAATGACAGGCACCATGTCTCTGACATACAACAATGTAGTTAAACACCCATAATTAAAGAAAACTTACCAGGTGTAACCTTGACAATGCATCAAAGCATGGCCTTGGCACCATGTCTCTGACGTAGAGTAATGGTTGTTGAACAATCTGTGATAAAGGCTCATGAAGCTTGACACGACATAGATCTACATCAAGTGGTCCATATAAACGATCACTGAAGCTTAAGTCTGAATTGTATAGAACGACCACATCTGAAAAAAGTTCAAAAGCTAATAAATGACTGATTAGTTTTATGACAATTCACCGATAATAATTATGACTGCTTCGTAAAGCAATGAAATGGTGCCCAGCAAATGTTGCATACCAAATCTGAGGAGATTTGTCTACAGGTTATACTGGGCACCCGAGTTGCTGTCCTATCTACATGACCTATGACTCAGTAGTCACATGATCGATACTTTTTGTTGCCCTTACTCTGGAGATGCTACTTACCAAATTTAAGGAGATTTGTCATCTTCTGCCCTATCTACACAACCTTTGACCCAGGGGTCACATGATCAATATATTTTACTCTGGAGATGATATGTACCAAATTTGAGGAGATTTGCCTAGGGAAGTTAGGTTTAATAATGTTGAAATGTGATTAGAATTAAGAAACAAGAGGCCAATGGGCCACAGCGCTCACCTGAACTGTGTTGGTATCTCACAAATATGGAAATCTCAAATTCACAAATTATTTTAACACTCCTTGGGAATGGATGAGACTTAAAACTGAGGCCGAGAAAGATGTCAAAAACTAATTTTCCAATTTATTCCAAAAACAGGAAATTGAACCATGCATCCATAAAAATCACTCAGATGCAATTAGTTTTTCAATCTATGCAGCAGTTCTGGAGAAGATTTTCAAAGAGGGGTACCCTTTGAGACCTATTTTGGTCAACCTCTGAGTCGATCTGGTCAAAAAACATAAACTTGTTAGGGGAACTTGGATACTGTACTTGCTTCCTTTATCCTTCAGCAGTTTTGAAGAACAAGTGTGTAAAAAAATGCTACCTCCTTCTTTTTGCAGTTTTAAAACTTCACAAAAGAAATTAAAAAAAAAATTTTCTTTCAGGGAAGCATTTCTCTACCTAATTGCATGTAAAACACTTTAAATGAATGCATCATGATGAATAAATGAGGATGACAATGTGTAGAAAGACATCAAAAACTTATTTTCCGATTTCTACTGTATTACCAAATTTTAATCACACATTTATGTAGATCACTCAGATACAATTAGTTTTTCAATCCATGCAGCAGTTCTGGAGGAGAAAATTTTTAAAGAGGGGTACCCCCTGGGGCCTCTTTTGCCCCACCCTGGATCCACCCCTGGGCAGATCTTGATTTTTCTCTGAAAATATACTAAACCCATCTAATATACTAGAAAGATACTGATTTTTTCAGAAAATCTCTTATGAAAAGCTACCTACATCAGAAACATACAAAGTAAAATGAAATGTCTTATTTAATGCAGAAGTATTTTTTTCTGCGATTCTCACCTGAATTTTCTGGTGCAGGTAAACTTTCCCATAGCATTTGTATGGCTCCATCTCTCAAGCCTTCTAGTACAAAGACGTGCATTTCACCATCCATCACTTGAAAACCTGTTACTATATTTAGACTCCGACTTTTTTGTTGTGCACTATCAAAATCAAATATATAGATTAGAATATTATACAATTTTTGTATTCACTAAGTGTAAACATTGAAATGCTTTATTTTTTATTCCATAAAATTCTTAATTCATCAATGAACATGACTTTACATTATGTAAAATCCAAAATTTTATTCATTAAGATACAACATGCAAGGATTGTTTAAGACAATTGACCTATTGCCAAATGTCCGACATACATACAGTTCATGTGGGGTTTTTTTCTTATGTCATTCCACTATGACGTCATACTGGTAATCACACAAATGTTTAACAGCCATTTAATTGTGGCCTCATTAATGGAAAAGTGACAACATGTGCTGTGAGGCATTCAGTGATATTTGATCTATAATTCAGTTGCATCATAAGCTACATCATAAATCAACAAATGGAGCATACCGTATACCTACATATTTTTGCTGCTGTTTAATTTTTGCAATTATCTCCATTTAATTTTCGCCAATATCGCCCTTAGACGAGAGGGCAGATTTTAAATGAAAGCAATTTTCAAGCTAAAATAATTGAAGCAAGATATACATGACATCCAAGAGGCTAGTGATTTAGGGCGAATTTAAAATGTGGTGAATATGTTTTCTGCCGGGAAAGGGTAAAAAAATAACCAGGGCAAAAATTTCCACTTATATAGTAATCTAAATCTTTCAGAGACGGTGAATGGACAATAATTCAACTTTCATGAATGGACAAAACGTAAAAAAGATTTCTAAGTATCAAACAGATCACAGAAACCTGATACTTACAGTGACAGTTTATATGTCGATAGGGCAGCATTTATAACATGTTGTGGCATATCATCCAACTCTAGAGACTGAGCATTGATATCAGTCACTAGACCTTGTAACTGATTCAGCAGAGTTGTATTTTTATAGTCAAACTTGAACACAATCCTACCGAAAGGACACTACAATAGATAAATATAAAGTTTGTAAACATTGCATCACAACTGTAACAAAGATCTTACAACTTACATACAGTAAAACCTCTTTATAAATCTCCCTTATTTCATTTGCCACCTTGCTTTTTTTGAAAGTCCATTTTCCCAATATTTCCTATAATTTCATTTACGGTTCCCCATAACCTATAGGCAACCCCCTTTATAGTACCAAATTTAGGCTGAAATGGTGGCAGTATAACAAGGTTTTTTCTGTATATCAGTTTTATTTGAATTAAATACATTCAGATTGTAGAAGTGAAACCAATTTTGAGTGACCACTCTCCTGAGGGATCACATGACCACATTCTGAGAATCACTCGGTCGAAAAATCTCTTTTAAGAGACCACCTTTCTTGAGAGACATTTCTGAGTGGCAGATGGCGTGGTCTCTTTGTAGTATTCTGTGTTCTCATTATTTCATGGGGCAAAACAGATTTCACCAAGTTAATAACAAAGTAATTTTTAAATTAAACATGTATTAAAGTTGATAAACAAAACCTTTATTCAGCCTTTTCTTTAAAAAAATATTCTTTAAAGACAACCAGTATTTATTTGTAGATGTTTAAACACAGACACAGACTTGTCTTTATTACTTTAATGGAAGAAAATTTCCACATTATGTAACTGAATGAGGTTTAATATGATTAACAAAGCATATGTTTTCATTAAATTATGAAATAAAACTGACCTGTGGTGTTGTGGCTAGTGGTTGCTTGGCGGCTACTTTTTCTGGTGTAGACAGAGGATGAGCCAATTCCACTTTGACTTTTAACATGCTATTGGAGTGAACGTAATGCCCAGCAGTCAATGGTTTGTCCACTGCAAATAGAACAGAAAAGTTTTCATGATACAAACTGGTGAAATTTTCCATATTAATTATGTGATCCCCTAGGAGTCCATATCGCCCATTGATCAACGAATCTGACTAGGAACTACTGTATACAAGGAAAATTTTCCTGCCCTTTAATTTTTGCCTTTTTCGTCCTTAGATGATACAGCGAATTTAAAATAAAGCAAAATTTTCAATCTAAATAACTTATACATGGACGTATATGTAACTTTGGATATTTAGGCTGAATTTAAAATGAGGTTATGTTTTCTGCTGAAAAAGGGTGAAAATAATCAGGAGTGAAAATTTTGTTCCCTTGAGTGACCTTTATATATATATATATATGTAGACAAGGTTGGCTGTAATTGTCCAATTTAGGCCTCCATATATTGTTATTATTATTTTTTTAATGTGGATATCACTGATTTATGATCATGACAAATTAATACTATGTAGAATCGATCTCCCAAAATTTTGCCGGAATCTTTGATTCATATGTCTCCAAACATGTGCTTACCTGGTCCATCTACCGCTCCAAACACTCCCACAGTACGTCCATCTCCGGAATTTTTGTTTGATGGAAAGACTTCTGGAACAGGGCAGTTGTGTATAGGGACTTTTAAATGGAGAAAGCTATGTCCGTGTAACAGCTCGGAGAGGTCAACTTTAGCGACACCATAGGGATCCCAAGGTTTGTCTCTACCTTTAAATGGATTGTTTACTGTTCTTCTACCTGTAAACAAAGTAAAACATTTACAGTAAGAAGTTATAGTATATGACATACACCGTCCACTCTGTCCACTGAAACACAGTCCTGTAAAACCATTTACAGTGAAACTTGTATATAAAGACCCCCATAACGTCACAACAAAACCCGTCTATATGGGGAGGTGGTCTTTATATAGAGGTTGATTTGTACACAAATGGTATTGTTGGGGACAGCAAAAAACTTTTTATGACCAGGTGGTCTTTACATACAGGTGGTTGCTAGAGCAGATTTCACTGTATTTTTGCAGTTTATCCTTCAAAAAAAATAAAATTCATTGACATTAATTTTCGTTGATCTTGATATATCCTATTGACCATAATTCAGGTAAAATATTTTGTTATTAATTTATTTTCGTTGAATTCGGTTACCCACAAAAATAACAAAATTTGATCCTCAATGAAAATTTATGATTTCACAATAATTAGCACACCCTGATAGAATCTTTGAAGCCAAAGTTTAAATGGAAGTACATACACTCAATAAAGCTATAAATGAATCATGAATATTTCTACTTACTGGCTACTGTTCCAACATTACTGATTTTTTCATCCTCTAAATCATCTCCAAATAACGTTGGTTTTAATTTGACATCTTCCGGTTTTCTATCTCGATCATGAACTTCAATTTCCAGCGGAGGACCATTTAGATACTGATGTATTTCTGATGGTTCTAAATTTCCTGTGAATGTAAGAATCACATTTGTACTAAACAGAGCTAATGAAGCATTGATAATTCTATTTTGAATTGGTTCGGGAGGAATGTTAAAACAACAGACAAACTGTTTCATACACACACATACTATTCTATTTCATCAGAAAAAAATAATCAATAAGCACTGTTTGACACAAATTTTAACTTTTGTTCTATAATTTATGATGTGAACAGAAATATATTTTTGCTGCTCTTGAAAATAACCATACACCCAGTATACTCATTTTAATTACAGTGAAACTTGTAAAGACCCTCTTATGGAGACAACAAAAGCAGTCTTTATATGGAGGAGGTCTTTATATAGAGGTTGATTTGTACACAATATGGTACTATTGGGAACAGCAAAAAAGTGGTCTTTATGACCAGGTGGTCTTTATACACAGGTGATCACTTAAGCAGGTTTTACTGTAATCATTTCCTTTGCAAATTTCTGTTCTGTTCTCTATTACAACCGGTCTGGCATGATATCACTTATGTCCAGTACAAATAACTACTGTGTTCCTTTGACAACTTTTAAAGTAGCAAGATAAAAGTTTTTGAAAGTGATGGGGAAAAATATAACAAAAAAGGGGAATAACTCTAACAATATGGGAAGTATGTATGCATTTTTGTATTTGACTTTCTATCTTCTTTAAATGTATACCTGTACTTACTATGGGGAGTCTATGTGACGAAATAAGTTAGCTATGGTCTGGCAAATAAAATAAACAAAGGGGAATTACAATTTACCTAACAAGACATAAGTTATTGGAAGTCATTCCAGTACACATGGTGGGCTTCCTTGGCCGAGTGGTTAGAGCCTCGCGCTTTGAACCATGAAGTCTCTCACTTCTTGTAAGCACAGGTTTGAGTCCTGCTGGAACCTAAGCTGATTTTTGTGAGAGAGTCTGCCAGTTTACTTGCAGAAGGCTGGTGGGCTCTTCCCGGGTACAATGTAACCGGGTTCTTGCCTCTACCATTAAAATCTGGCCACCACCATATAACTGAAAAATTGTTGAGTGTGGCATAAAACAAAAATTAAAATCAAAATCCAGTACACATTTAAACTATTTTCCATGTGACAACTTACCTAACAAGACAACGTTGATATCATCCCAGTACACATTCCTTCTATGTTCTCTCCCCACACTACAGTGTTCCTCTTGTTTATAAAATTGATATTTGCAGTACACTGGTTGACATCTGAAAACAAAGAGCAAATTTATATTTATACCAATCTTAACACCAAAATGTAAAGAAAATATGTCGAATGAACATAAAGACAGACAGTTTCATACTACTTAACATAATATTCAGTACAGAGAAACAAGAATAGGACTAAAGTTAATAAACAGAATATTTGGTATCAGGCAAACAAGTAAACGGACATAATTATGAATATTCAACTGAACGACTTTTGCAAATACAATGGAACCTGCCTTGAGAGACCACCCAATCTGCCACTTAAATGTGGTCTCTAAAGACAGGTGGTCTCTTAAAAGAAGTTTTATTCAAAGGATAATTCAAATGAGTATTTCTCATTATGTGGTCTTATAAGACAGGTGGTCTTCCATGACAGGCGTCTCTTGAGATAGTTTTCACTGAAGTTAGAAGATGGTCTTTCATGATATTGACCTGCTGTCAGTCAAGTTTTGATATACAATAGACCTTGTTTGCAAGAATCAGAGGTAAGTAACAAATGTCTTTATCTTGTCCTGCAAACAGGGGAATAAGACTTTATCTATTCTTCTGTAAACTTGATTGAGGCATAGTTCATTTTACCAATAATTTCTGTTACATAGGGATAAAAAAATAGTTTGACCTACTTTAAATCTAGCTCTTCATAAGACATCGGAGTTGACGGCAGGTTGGTAGCATTCTGGACAGTAATTATCATAGGGTTAAGTGTGCGTTTTTGTTCATCTGACATTAATGATGTGTCAAGCTTCAAAGTGAAGAAGACATCTTCTACACCAGCAACTGGTACATCTAGTCGACTTGTCATACTTTTTAAACCTGAAATCAGACCAACTCAAATATCATTACAATGACAAAAGAAAATCAGATATAAATGGAGGAGAATTATCTATTATTCTGTAAAACTTAAATATATAAGGTTGTTCTTAGCTGAATTCTTAAAAAGATCAGATGTACATTATAAGTATTGTAAAACGATATAAAACATACTGTATAGTTATTTTTGATTGTGGAGGATTAAATTTTGCTATAATCGCAGTCAAAGCAAATACCACAAAATTAAATACCTGTGAATATAATACCTTATACTTACGAAGTTTCAAAAGACAATACGTAACCAATTTAAATTATAGAAGTTATTACCAATCAAAATTTATTCATATACAAACAGATATAATACACCAATCCCAGAGGCTTTATAAGCTAAATTTAGTTTGGAATTCTTTACAAAATATTCCTGAAACCGTTAAAACAAAATTTTGTGTTTGTTTCAGAAATGGTATTGTGCAAAATTTAATACCTGTGAATAAGTTTCATCAAGAAAAAAACCCGAAATTTTCTCCCCATGAAACGAAACAACTACATGTATACAGTAATGCAAACATTATCACTTCATTTTTTAGAATGACTCCATGAAACCATCTGTCAGAGAAACCTACTGAACTGGTATCTATCTAATTATAGTATACAAATACCATATAAGCAGAAAGGATTCAATTATGGCATTTTTTGTGAGAAATTGGGGATCACTAAAATTGAATATCACTACCAATTCATTCCTTGTCGTAGGTAAGAGTTTTCTCTTTTTAATTTATAATAACACAACAATTACTTTCCGCTAAATTTATATATACCATATTTTTTTTGGTCTCACCAAAATTTCCACTAAATTGTCTGTGTCACCGTCAAGTGAGCCATTATAAACTTTCCTTAACATAATTTCCCCCTTACAACAGTATCTGTTTTCAAGTAATCATACATTTACAGGGTCTGTGTCACACACTTTACATAATTCCAACCTGTTACAACAAGTAAACTAATCTGTATCAGCACTCAAGTGAGTCCATTATACATTTACTGGGTGAATGGCCACACTTAACATAATTCCCCCTGTTACAACAAGTAGACTAGTATATCACTGGTTATACCTGTCATTTTTGGCTTGACTTAAACTAAACTTGTCTGTACTACCAAGGAAGTTTGTTTTATACACGCTGTATGCTTACCTGAGAAAAAAGATGCCACTCTTATAGGAATCATACATACTCCATACTTTCGTATATGTTCTGCGGCCTGCTGTGCTGCAGCTTCCTGTTTTTTGTTACGTCTGGGACGGGGTGGGGTAGCTATTGCTTCTCTTTTGACTGAAGCTAAAAATAGAAAGAACACACGTGACAACTTACAAACATAGTAAAAAAGATATCCTGATGAACCATGAATCACAAACTACCTTACATAAAGTGACTGACACAAGATAACACATGCGATGACTTACACAAGATAACATACACACATGTAACACACAATGATTTACTCATAATAATATACAAGATAACACACACATAGTGACTTAACAACACATGTAATGACTTACACAAAATAACACATGTGATGACTTACACAAGATAACACACATGATGACTTATACAAGATAACACACACATAGTGACTTACACAACACATGTAATGACTTACACAAGATAACACATGTGATGACTTACACAAGATAATGCACATGATGACTTATACAAGATAACACATGTGATGACTTACACAAGATAACAAACATGATGACTTATACAAGATAACACACAAATAGTCACTTACACAACACATGTAATGACTTACACAAGATAACACATGTGATGACTTACACAAGATAACACATGATACAAAAGACACATGAGACTTGTAAAACACAATAGACTTACATAATGACTTACACAAGATAACACATGTGATGACTTACACAAGATAACACATGTGATGACTTACACAAGATAACACACATGATGACTTATACAAGATAACACACACATAGTGACTTACACAACACATGTAATGACTTACACAAGATAACACATGTGATGACTTACACAAGATAACACACATGATGACTTATACAAGATAAACATGTGATGACTTACACAAGATAACACACATGATGACTTACACAAGATAACACATGTGATGACTTACACAAGATAACACACATGATGACTTATACAAGATAACACACACATAGTCACTTACACAACACATGTAATGACTTACACAAGATAACAAATGTGATGACTTACACAAGATAACACACATGTAATGACTTACATAAGATAACACACATGTGATGACATGATAACACACATGACTAATACAAGATAACACACACATGATGACTTATACAAGATAACACATGTGATGATTTACACAAGATAACACACACATGATGACTTATACACAACACATGTGATGACACACATGTAATGACTTACACAAGATAACACATGTGATGACTTACACAAGATAACACATGTGATGACTTACACAAGATAACAAACATGATGACTTATACAAGATAACACATGTGATGACTTACATGTAATATTGACACATTTTACACACATATAAATCTTTCATGCAATTTTTACACATTATATTTACATTTGAGAGTTACATGTAATGTTTACACATTATAATTATTATACACATATAATTCTTACTTGTAGAATCTGCTGACTTGACGCCTCTGCCACCTAGTGATGCTGAAGAATGTCCCGCTTTTAATTTACTGTGTGATTTAGCAACATCAGAACCACTACGATGTGATTCACTTCCGGAGTGTGGAGCGGCTGGGTCAGATTGAGCTAATCTTCCAAGACGACTGAAGGAAGTCCTTTAATATCAATGGAATTTTTCTTTTATTATAAATATAAGAATATCAATTCAAACTTTCCTTTCCTTTACCAAGGTAAATAACTAAACGAGAGGACCAACAGGCTTTAATGGTCACCTGAGTGAAATTGACAATTACAGTAAGAATATGTTGATCATTAATTCTAAAAGATCTACCAATTTTCAGCCTTCATTGGACCACCTATGTGTCCTTGCCCTTTTCTTTTGCAAATTTTATACAGCATCCCAAGGGGTTAGTTCCAAGTTTGGATTAAATTCGCCCATTGGTGGGGTGGTAATATAAAGGGGAGACTAATATTTTTAAAAATTACTTGTAAACATAGTGAGAACAAAATCAACTTATCTTCAAGTAAAACTTTCTTTGAACAAAACTGCTAAAAAAGTTATGGATGATAAAATCAGTATAACATGTATCAGAATAATGAAAAGTTCTAATCTACAAAAAAACTACAAATAATGGCTCAAACTTGTGATATATACAGTCAACTACACTTATAATGAAGTGGAAGGGATACAGAGATAAAAACTTCTTGTAGCTGGATTTCATTATTTTAACTGATATATGTAATGTATGAAATACATAGGGAAAAGATATATCCTCACTAGAACCAGTATACTGTTATATGCTGTCTCGGTGTAAGTGGAGTTAACTATATATATATATATATATATATATATATATATATATATATATATATATATATATATATATATATATATATATATATATATATATATATATATATATATATATATATATATATATATATATATATATATGAATTGGTTAAAAGATACAAACCTTCCATCGCCTTCAACAAAACTTTTACTGGGGACAGCAACAAGTGTTTTTGGCGTTGGAGATGGGGGTGTTGCTCCCTTTTTGCCAGTTTCGCCAGCTTTATCTACGACGGTTGCGGCTGTCATAACTCTAGGAACAGCAGGTTTCTCATCTGTAGAACGAACAAGATGTATTTGAGAATCAGTATATCATTAAATAGTAACTCAAAAAGGTTTTACAGGGGTTCAAAATTCTTTTTTAGATACTCAAATCCAAGTAAAATTAAATGAATACAGATGAGGCAAGTCTGCTGAATTTTGGACATAAAATTAAATGAATACAGATGAGGCAAGTGCCTTTGGGTATTTCTAAATGCCAAGTCCTTACCCAAATTAACCAAGTCCTGGACTTCAAACTTAGGGAATTTTGAACCTCTGTTTTAATAACCATTAACTCTAGCAAGTACTACCGAATGTTGGTCAAATTCAACCTGATGCAAGATATCATTGTTTCAATGCAAAATAAAAAATGGTTAAAATTTGAGGGCAGAAACTTGTTATTTAAAAGAAAGAAAATGTTGCCAATAGACTAACAGACAGACAAAAAACAATATGGCCGCTGAGCTTCTATCTTGGACTATGGAAAATATTTCACCATAACAAACTCAAGACATTATATTTGTATTTCTGTTCGCTTTATAAACAACGTTTTTGCCAAAACATTGTTTATCAATTACAGAGATGCAGCAGTAACAGTCTACAGATGAAAATGTCACCTTACAAATAAAAATATTTTCCCCACTTGTACTGCCGACAATCGCCATTTTATAACCCGGATTTGCACTTCATGTAACCCGGCCAAAAATTCTTGGTGAGATATCATTAAAATAAACAATATATCCCAATGAGTAAAACTTACCCTCGCGTCTTCTTGCTAATTTTTCCAATGTATGCATTGACACTTGCGTTGGAATTGGTCGTACTTCTCCGGCCTTTTTAGGCTGTAACTTAGCGTAACTTCTACATTGTCTAGCTACTATTGCTTTAGCACCATTATTATCCTCCTCTCCTGTAAGGTAAGTTTTACACTTATTATATAACGAAGTCATCAAAATGTATATATCAGCGTTCATTGTCAGAAGCAAGATATTCTGCAGATGTGCTAATTTACGTGTGGGGGTAAATTACACTAAACACATGATGAAGAGTATTTCGTTTAAATTACCCCCGTATACCAGTCCCACAATTGTTCTTAGAATTATTGTTTAATACAGAACTGTTCACAGTAAGGTGTGACATCACATAAAACTACCCATACGTACGGTTTGCATAAGAAAATCACATAAATAAAAAACAACACACGGAAATATTCACGTTTACAGTACTCAGTATCTAGGCATTGGTCATATAAATGAGGAGCATTGTTTGTAAATAGAATAAAAAATGTTCAGAGTACCTGTTTATCCTATAATAACAAGTGCAACCTTTTTAACTGACAGTATATCCTATACATTATTTATATTACAAGCTATAATCTGCTGCTGTGTATGGAAATATAACCTTAGTTATAACACCTTATATCAAGATCAAAGGTTTTTGTTCTAATTTCTATCCATGCATTCTACTAAAAATTTCAAGGTATTATGTCATAACCATCTTTGGTTGTGAAGATGCACCATCTAACAACATAAAACAACTGTAAATTCATCAATGTCTTCATTATAAAACTGGATTGAATTCTGTCAAATATTGGTACAGTGGCACCTGTCTTGAAAGACCACTCTTATGATAAGTCCACCTGTCTATTGAGAACACATCCTGAAAACTACGTTGTTAAATAATCCTTTAGATAAAAACCTCTTCTATGAGACCACCAATCTGGATAGACCACATCTCAGTGGCAGAAAGGGGGGGTCTCTCAAGATAGAGTCCACTGTAAGTATCAAGAATCCAAATTACAGTGGAACCTCACCTAAAGACCACCTCACATAGACGACCACCTCACAATTAAGATCATGAATTTCCAGTTTTTTCATTAATATTGAATCAGTACAGAACCTCACTTAAGAGACCACCTCACTAATCAGACCACTCTGAGTCAGTCAACTAGGTGGTCTTAATATTAAGGTTCCACTGTACTTCTCAATATTCTTATTTACCTAAGCCTATGGTTGGGTGGGGGGAGGATGTTTAATAAAGGTCTTGATGATGACACCAATGACATTCTTATATATCTGTAAATATATATATCATATACTGTATACCAGGAATCTTTCGCCCCTGATTATTTTCACCCTTGTACAACAGAAAGTATTTTCACTCCATCTTAAATTCGCTCTAAATCACCATGGTCTCATGGATATCTTGTATGTCCATGCTTCAATTGTTTAGCTGGAAAATTTCACTTTCGTCTAAAATTTGCCCTCTAAAGGGTGGAAATAGGAAAAATTAAATGTGAGCAAAAACTTCTAGGTTCTGACATCAAATGACATAATACGACAAACCTGGTTTAGTTGACGGAAGTTTAAACTGTTTGGGTTTGGTAAACCTAGCTTTTGCTCCTACTTTGTCTTTTGTATCCCAGATTCTCAACTCAATTCTGTGTAAGAACATCTTCAGTAGTAGATCTTTTGTGATATTGACGGTATGTCTAAAATAAAAAAAAAACGTCAAATACATGTACATGTATTTAATAATAGAAATCTAAATGTGTTAATGATACTGATGTCTGAGCATCTTCAGCAGATCTTTTGTGATATTGACAGTATGTCTGAAATAAAAAAAAAACGTCAAATACATTTACATGTATTTTGATAATAGAAATCTAAATGTGTTAAGGATACTGATGTCTGAGCATCTTCAGCAGATCTTTTGTGATATTGACCTTGTGTCTGAAATAAAAAAAAAAACGTCAAATACATGTACATGTATTTTGATAATAGAAATCTAAATGTGTTAACGATACTGATGTCAGAGCATCTTCAGCAGATCTTTTGTGATATTGACCTTGTGTCTGAAAAGAAAATGTCAAAACAATAATAGAAATCTAAATGTGTTAAGGATACTGATGTCAGAGCATCTTCAGTAGATCTTTTGTGATATTGACCTTGTGTCTGAAAAAAAAATGTCAAATACATGTATCTTGATAATAGAAATCTAAATCTTTTAACGATACTGATGTCAGAGCATCTTCAGCAGATCTTTTGTGATATTGACCTTGTGTCTGAAAAGAAAATGTCAAATACATGTATCTTGATAATAGAAATCTAAATGTGTTAACGATACTGATGTCAGAGCATCTTCAGCAGATCTTTTGTGATATTGACCTTGTGTCTGAGAGAAATAAAGGTAAACTATGATATCAATCTAAATGGGTTTATGATTTTGATGATAAATGTATTTAGATTTTATTTCAAGTTGTCAATATCATATTTTTTTCAGAATTGTTATAATTTCATTTCTATTTTTTTTTATATTAATGACTTATTTTCAAGCTCAGTTTTCAAGCTCTCTTTATACTATAGCTCTCAATATTTCTATGGCATGGTCAATATCTTTATACAAATCTTTCATTTCTCTATCAAAGAATTTAAATGACTCCTAAAAGCTATGTTCTACAATGTAAAACAAAACAACAAAAAAAGACAGAAATTTTAACCTCGAATAGACTCAGTGTTAATTACAGTTTAAGTAGTTGTCAGTCATGTTGACAGTCATGTGACTCCAATGCCAAGAAGATTCTTACTTTTTTCAAAATCGATCAAGGGTCTGTGAAACTTGAAATTTTTACAATTGGGAAAATTGAAAAAAATTGAGATACAAACAAATTATATGATAATTCAATTAAAAGGAATTAGAAATTCTAGAAATTTACGTAAATTTACAACCATTTTCTTTTATTTTTGTCCCTGAAAATATAAATACAAATGATTTCCAAATATCAGTACTGATAAAATTCCTGGCCCCTTGCTGCATAACAGTGATGTTTGATACACTGTATACACTGTATGATTCAATCTGGAATTTGTCTGACACTGGATTACCTCAATCACTCCTAAAGACACATTTGGACTGGTCTAAGTCATTGATTTACAGAAGAGTCCATTGTTGTTCAGGGGTTGAGGAGTTCAGTAGGGAATATTTATAACTAACTTACTTGTGAGTCCATGCCACCCATGTTAATTCTCCTTCTTGCCATGTACGTAAAATTTTGGGATCATGTGCGGCCATGAAGATGATAGCAGCGGGTCCATACGTAACCACATCTACTTTCTGTAAACTATTCTCTTCAGGTGTGAGGTAGTATTCGACGTGATAGTAATTTTGGGCTCGAGGAGCTTCAAACACCTGTTTTTTCTTCTTCATCAGCTGTTTTATGTCTGGTACTTCTTCATCTTCAACTGCAGCAACAAGTAGATATTTAAAGTTTCAAATACAAGGTAAACTTACAAAAAGGAATAATCCAATATTTGACATCTCAAAATGTTACCAAGCTAACATGAATGATAAAATATGAAGTTTTATATTTGGTAATCACTTGTACATAATATGTGAGTCTGAGAAAAGAATGATTAATGTAAAATTACAGTGACAATGTATATGAAACGATCATTCCCCCATAACTCGCACATAAACACAGTCACACAACCCTAGTGTCTTAATTCCCTATGTTCCACATCAAGGCCCTAATAAGATGTACAGAATTCAGGTATTACAAACATCTTAAACAAAATAGGTTGGCACTGACATACTTATTGAAATCAGTACAAAAGGTAAACAACATAATCCTAGTAATTTATCCTAATTACTGAATTCTGAAGAAAATATGTGTTAGACATAGATTATTAGTAACCCCTGACCTCTTCACCAGTAGATCCTGACCTAGTTCATCGGAAGATCCTGACCAAGGTCATAAAATTCTGACCAAGACCACCTGTAAGTCCTGACCTAGATCATTAAATCCTGACCTAGACCAGCTGTAGGTCATGACCTAGATCATCTGTAGGTCCTGACCTATATCATCAGTAGGTCCCAAAATAGATCATCAGTGGATCCTTTCCTAGATCAGTAGATTTTGACCTAGATCATCAGTAGATCCTCACCTAGATCAGCAGATTCTGACCTAGATCATCAGCAGATCTTGACCTATATGCAGATCATTTGTAGATCCTGAACTAAATTATCAGTAAATCCTGACCTAGATCATCAGTAGATCCTTATAATGACAACATTCTGTCAGACAACATGGAATTTCCCCCCCAAAATTTCGAACTCATTTTGTATGACCTTTCTTATCAATGATAGACAGATACCTCCTGGTTTTTATTTGGGGGAAGCAAATTATGAGCAATTGAACTTAAACCTGGAAACCGAGTGACAAACTGAAGAACAAATAAATGGAGGGATGGACAAATGAATGGAAACAAACCTAAAACTAATTAACATTGAATGTTTGTTAGATCAAACCTATAACAAAAAGATCATAAACAACAATAACAACAAACTGAACGTAAAAACAACATGCAAAAACAATTTAACAACAAATATTTTAGCTTACATCAACTTAACAAAGGGGTGGGAGGGCTCCATGGCTGTGTGGTGAGAGCATTGCATTCTAAGATACGATAAAGTTTCACATCTGTTATCAGTGTGGATTCAAGGCACAGGAACCGAAGCCAATTATGTGAGAAAGTTTGCCAGTTTACAAATGTAACTCTGGTGGTACCCCTCTCCCCCAAGTACATTGCACCTATTTATTTTTCTCATCCATAAGAAAGTAGCAATCAATGCATAACTGAAAAACTGTTGAGAATGGCGTAAATCACCATATATCCCTACATGTAAATACATATTTAGATTGGTTTGTGTCATTGATTTTCAATGATATCCATTACCGTACATGTATTTTCAGGGAGGAAATGGATTAAAATACATGTAAAAGTACCGTTATCAGTTTTATAGATGCTTGTATCATAAAATAAAGAAAAAAACCCCAAAAAACATAATAAAATTGGATGCAGACAGACAGAATATGTCAATTCATAGACTAGATTTTGCTTTGCAATCTGCAAAAACAAGACTTGTGTGCAACATATAATACATTGTATAATATATAACCTATTGTGTCACACATGATACATGGATATCATATAAAGTGTTGCAACACCAAATTATATTACATACATCATAATTTAGTGTTGTGACATATAATATATAGTCTATAAATGTTGTTGTGTAATATAATACATAGTGTTGTATTGCATACTGTTTATTACATAATATACAAAGTGTTGTTGTGTAATATAATACATTAAGTGTTGTATTGCATACTGTTTATTATATAATCTACAAAATGTTGTATTGCATACTGTTTATTATATAATCTACAAAATGCTGTTGTGTAATATAATACATAAAGTGTTATAATGCATACTGTTTATTATACAATCTACAAAGTGTTGTTGTGTAATATAATACATTAAGTGTTGTATTGCACACTGTTTATTATATAATATACATGTTGTTGTGTAATATAATACATAAAGTGTTGTATTGCATACTGTTTATTATATAATATACAAAGTGTTGTTGTGTAATATAATACATAAAGTGTTATATTGCATACTGTTTATTATATAATATACAAAGTGTTGTTGTGTAATATAATACATAAAGTGTTGTATTGCATACTTTTATTATATAATATACAAAGTGTTGTATTGCATACTGTTTATTATATAATATACAAAGTGTTGTATTGCATACTTTTATTATATAATATACAAA
This sequence comes from Atrina japonica, assembly GCA_030159075.1. NCBI lineage: Eukaryota > Metazoa > Mollusca > Bivalvia > Pterioida > Pinnidae > Atrina > Atrina japonica. The sequence goes on from BROG01000051.1 coordinate 1,741,807, forward strand.
GTGTTGTATTGCATACTGTTTATTATATAATATACAAAGTGTTGTATTGCATACTGTTTATTATATAATATACAAAGTGTTGTTGTGTAATTTAATACATAAAGTGTTGTATTGCATAATGTTTATATATAATATACAAAGTGTTGTATTGCATACTTTTATTATATAATATACAAAGTGTTGTATTGCATACTGTTTATTATATAATATACAAAGTGTTGTATTGCATACTGTTTATTATATAATATACAAAGTGTTGTTGTTTAATGATATATAATACATTGTACATAGTGTTGTAATGCACACCGTTTATAATATAATCTACAGTGTTTCAGCATATGACAATCTCTAATATCTACGATCAAGTGTTTTCATGCACATGCAAAAAATCAGGTGTTCTACTACGATAAATATAAACACATCATGCTATTAACTGTACCGATTACAGACTCCGCCTCTAGTTGATTGATCCAATCTGATGATGAACGACTAGTTCTACCTTGGTCAAAGTCTGATTTGCATTCAAAAGAGGAGTAGATTCTATATATATGAATACATATTCTGAATGATATGAGTATACATAGGTGGATCCAGAAATAATTGGCAGCAAAATTAAGCAAGAAATTAAGCTACATGTAGAGTAATTTTCTGTGCTTTTGGTGTGTGAGATTTTAAAGTAAAAAAAATAGAATATATGTACATGCACATGTAAGAAATAATAAAAACAAAAAATGATATCAAAATATTAGATATACCCAATTTCTCTAATCAAAGGAATTTCCTAACATCCATATATAATGGAACCTGTAATGAGGCATCACCCCAAGTGCCACTGAAATGTGACCTCTAAAGACAGGTGGTTTCTAACGAGAGTTTGTTTTCTTTAAAGAATTATTTAACCAAGTGGTTTTCAGAATGTAGTTTCATAAGACAGGTTCCACTGTCCACACCGCCAACATTTGCACTCATGTTTGGAAGCAGTGTAGGATATTTATGAAATGGGTTCTTAGCTGTAGACCATTCAACAATATTTTCCTATGATAAAATCTCACAGCTAGATGTATAAATATATATTTCTTCAGAAAAACATTGAATGAAACGAAGAGAAATGTTTTATTCCCTCTGAGAGGAATTCTACAGGGCTTAATGTGCCATTTTTACAGCATATTGTATCAACTTTGGAAATAAGGAAATGGTTCAACAGAATTTACTGAGATTTTCACACTTATTGAAGTCAACACTATTTATATATCGGTATTGGGAAAATCTTGTTTTGATGTTAAATATACCATTTTTGACCATACATTTCTGTATATTCAATGAATAGCAAATTAACAAAACAAGCATTCTAAGAGTATTGATGAATCAATACATGTCCCCTACGTGTAAAACCATTACAAATAAAGAACCTATATGCAAAATATCAGCATCCTAATACTCTTATTAAATGAATGGTGAACAATTCAAAAACTTTAACAAAAACCTTAACCAAAGGTTTCGGAGGGACTGACACATTCCCATGCCCCACTTACCCACCCCTGGTTTCACTTGTAGGGGATAATAAGGTGGCAACAACCTTTTTGCAAAGGTTTGAAATTAAATCCTACAACAGGTTGTGAAAATGGGATGTTTTTGCTCAGCAGCTTACTGTAGGTCGACTGACAGGTGTGATGTCACCATGTTGGTTTCATTTCCAGACTGGTAAACTGTGTACCCAGAAATTTTTGCTTCCATTTAATTTTTGCTATTTTCGATCTTAGATACAGGTAAGACAGCAAATTTAAAATGAAAACAAAATTTTCAAGAAAAATAATTGAAGCATGGCCATATATATGCCATCTTGGAGACTATTGCGATTTAGGGTAAATTTAAGATGGGGTGAATATGTTCTCTGTCGTAAAGTGGCAAAAATAATCAGGAGCAAATATATCTAGGTATACAGTGAATCAATTCACATAACCTTAGGAGGACATAAACTTAAAGTAAAACTTGTATATAAAGACCCCCTCACGGACACAACAAAACAAGTCTTTATAGGGAGGTGGTCTTTATACAGAGGTTGATTTGTACACAATGGTACAATTGGGACAGCAAAAAACAGTCTTTATGACCAGGGGGTCTTTATACACAGGTGGTCACTAAAGCAAGTTCTATTGTACATGACATAATGCAATGATATAGGAGGGATTTCAAAATTTGCCAAAGTTCAATAAATTTTTTTTAGCATTTTTTAAAAAAACTTTAATTCCTGAGTTTAATGGTGCCAATGCCTTGAACCTACAGCAAGATGCTGGAAATATGTCTTTATCAAATAATTCGGTGACATAAGTCTAGCTTATTAAGTCACACGATAAAGTGCATTTAAGCATAACTCCACATTCCAGTTAAAACTTTGTTTCAGGAACTGTTACCGAAGATTAATTTCCATTTTATGACCTAGTTATCTGAGTATACATACAACATTTTATAAGTGTAAGACCTTTCTTTTTAATTATAAAAACTTATAATAATGATAATAAAAAAATCTGAATCATAATCATTGCAAAAAATATATGAAAAAGTTAGTACCTGTAGGATTATTACATAACTGTACACCAATATCCACATCAAAATGCATTTTTCCACCTAACTGTCGGTTACATCACAATATCAAAATATGATCCCAAGATTTTTACATTTGATAAATTCAACATTTTTAAAATGTCAGTATTTTTGTTTTACAATTACTTAGATCTTTCCCATGATGTAATTTCTGATATTTTCATTTCAAAATGTCCCATTTCGAATTTTCTGCACATATCACAACAAACTTTATGAGATGAAATAACAGACCATCGTGCTCCATCAAAGTAAATGGTTATGGCCGGTCTGTGAAATTGGTCATAGCCTGCATGTGCTACAGACGAATATATTTGAATACAGAAAATCAATGCCGCAAACATAGCGTTTGTCAAATGATTCCATTGTTGTTTATTGATGGGTCCCAAATGGGGAATTCACAATAAATGTTATGGAATCTTTACAAATAGTTTTAAGTGTACTACCCATTACATTAATCAAATATGTCCATGTTGTTATTGTCGTCTGCACATTCAATGATTGTGATGGTAAAAACTGTAATCTATATTCATCAAAACCTAATATTTTGTTGATTTTCATTTACATATACATGTACACATACTTGTATTAAGTTAAGTGCATTACTTTTTTCAATTAATTTGTATTCAACATACAGCTATATTCCAAATTGTAATTCTGAATTTCATGTCTTTTTGCCATTTTTTCCCCAAGAAGCATGTAAGTTCCCAAATTTATCTTCTAACAGGCTGTAATACGTATCTGCTTCAAAAAAGCTTAACCAAAATTGGTTACTTGTAAATTCGGTGTTTACAAAGGCATACAAAACTGTTACACTGTTATGCTTGCAAATATATATGCCATTAGATAATGTAAATTTTAAGCAATGAAATTCCAAAATTTTGAGAAAACTGTTGATAAAATTCCCGGTAACATTCTCAAGGGCTATTTACGAGGTAGAAAAACTTCCTGTGATTAGTATTTCGATAGTGAATTAATGTTTACTTGGGAATGTCACCATGAATCACAACTAGTTTACAAATCAGCATTACAACTTTAAACATTTATAAGATGAAAAGGGAATTAAAATTGATTGTTGATATATCTGTTTATTTCATTTTTAAATTTTGTCATAATGATCCTCAGATAATTTCTTACAACTTTCTTACATATCAAACTATACATGTTAGTCCATCAGTTTTAAGTTAATAAGCCATTGTATAAAACCAAACCCTAAGTTGTACATTTGTATTATATACCGTAAAATTGAAATGTGTCAGAAATATAGATGTCAAAATGAATGTGAATTAAACCAAACATATATGACATATTTAAAGACATTTTCAAAGACCAGCAATAAAATGATGATGATGATGATGATGATGATGATTAAAATGATGAGGAGAATAATGATAACAAGAAACTACTGACGATCAAATGGCACAATGCTTCAATATTATACATGTACATGTATAACAAAACCATTGTACATGTATCATAATGTTAATACATCAGGAATTTGGATTTCAAGGTCAAAGGTAAAGGTCAAGGTAAAAATGAAGGTCATATTCAGTTAATGTCACCTTGTTCTATCATCATGTGATGTTACAGCTAAATTAAACTTTGATGCAGAGGGATTGACAGTCAATTCATAGACCAATATATACATGTATATATATATATTTATTTTGCCTTGCAATTCATCCAACAAAAAATCATGAAAATAAAAATAATATTAATTTACTTGTCTAAGTTAAATCTATTATCTATCTTTAAAAGATCAGTTTTCCTTTTTTTTTTTTTGGTGAGATGAACTGAAAATAAAAATAAAATGCACTCTGCATCAATTTTAAGAATCTTTTTGACTTTAGTACCGTAATTTAAAGGACCCCCAGCAGGATCCCCAATAATTGTGCTATTTCCATTATTGATGTAGAATTCAGTTGCTTCTATCAGATTTACATATTCTAGGTGTCAATCATCGATATAATCTAATGACCTATCATACAATATAGAACATTGACAACCAAAGCAACATTACTTTAGTTTTAGCTGTCAGCTAGAGGAGCTAATGACCCATTCCAGCCAATGGAATGCAATGTAACCACATCCCAAGCAACATTACAACATATTCTTATTTGTAAAACCATGTTACGTGACATCTGATATCCGAAATGGGAAACGATGAAACAAATATGATACGCAACATCCATGAAAAAATATGCAACATCTGTAAAACTTTGAACATTGCATTTATCTGCCTGCCAAATCTCCCATGAAAGTTGGGGTGGGTGGGGGAGGAACAAACTCCTATTTTGTCAATTCCTTTGTCAAAATTTTGCAAACAGATTGAACAAAACAATGTAAAATAAATATGCTTAATCGCACTTTAAGAAAGCATGGCAAATGAGTTGGGAAGTTCCACAGAGAAGAACCGAGTATTTAAAACTTGTTAGGGAGCTTGTATAATGAAATGTTGTTGCGATACTGGACCCACATATCTTTTCAGTGGTCTATCCCTTCCTGCTAGTGTACAATCGACATTGTTCGGAGATTTTTGTTGAATATTAACATTGTACTGAATATTAACCAAGTTATACTAAGCAAACGGGTATGTATTTTTTCTTTTTGTTTAAAATCAAAACACAATTAACCAAATGGTCAACTACGCAACCAATTTTAAGTTATATATGATATATATAATCAATTCCTCCTTCAAGATGAAAAAAAAACCTAATAAACGAATAAGTCTTTGATAACTGTAATCAATTTAAGATTTTCCAAAATTCATATTTCAATATTAATTATTATACATGTAGAAAGTTCATTACAAATCTTGATCCGGCCTGGCTCAATCAGTAGCGCACTCGACTCTGGATCGTGAGTTTGAGTCCCATTGGCGACAGGTTAGTTTCCTGTCTTTCGGATGAGACAGTAAAAACTGGAGGTTCCGTGTTACAGTTGGTGTTGGCACGTTAAAGAACCCTCACTGCTCAATGGCCGTAAGTGTCGAGCATTTGGTGACGTCTCCATATAAGTGAAATATTCTTGAGTGGGATGTTAAACAACAATAAACAAACAAACATTCATTACAATTCTCAAATTTGATTGATTTCAAGATGCTGTGCCTAGAATTATTTGGACAACAGAGGCATACAAAAAGTAACTACATGTAGCTTACACTTAAAAATTCTTTTATTTATCACTATTCTTAATTCACTGTATATTCTCTAATTTAACTCTCAAATAGTCCTATTTCTGGGATTCCTTTATCCAATATGTTTAATTTATATTCAAATGTCCAAGAGAATTACTGATGAACTGGTCATTATACAGTTTCCTGACCTAGTTAACTTAATTATAAATGACAGCTCAGTTGCTTGCACAATCCAATTGAAAATGACATGATTGTTCTTCTATACATTTAAAAAATCATTACCAAGGATACGGCTGGGGAATAAATTGATCATAATCAATTTCCAATATGCAAAGGGCATGTTACAAGAATTGATTTTTATAACTGTTAATGAGACTAGCAAATTAAATGCATTTCCTCATCTGGGCACCTTCTGTTCCAGAAATAAAGGCCAATGATTACCTTTTTGTTTGCGTAAATATTTTATTACATAACATTGCTATCAGGTAATTGACTGATGCAGGCAATAATGAAATGAATTACTACATGTAGTAGTGAAACAGACATGCAAAAGATCCTAGTGAGAATCGGCTAAGGTATCATGTCAGACACATGAGAAGTAGGTGTCTATAACAGGACAGAAACATTTAAAGGGGCATTAGCTGTGTTTTCTAACAAAAATTATTTTGTTTTTAGTACTTAGATTGATGTATAATAACAAATAAGAGATATACACAGGCATAAAATTCCTATATTTATTTTGTGAAAATAAGGTCAAATCCAATGTTGTATGCATACATGTACAAATAGTAAGGTCGAATTAATCATTTGAAACAAATAATTTTCAGATTGGGTTTCTCAAGCAATTTTTACAAAATATATAGTAATTTAAGAATTTTATGCCTTTTGAATTAATGAAAACTTGGCATATAATACACTCGTCTTAAAATACTCCAAGATTCCGATTTATAATCAATTTCAAATACAATAATCCTGATGTAATAAATATCCAATCCCAACTTGATAATTTGTTTTTTCTGTACTACATGTACAGGTATATTTTTGTACCACAGATATATATATATATATCAAGATATATTATACCATCGCTTCTGTATCAATTTATCTGTGATACATTCATCAGACTGATAACCAATTGAAAACAACATAAATTTGAAATAAGTTTGTTTTGGTACATGTACAATGTACCATATTCAACTACCCTTTACCATCTAAAATAAATTGGGAGGAGTGTTCTTTATATACATGTAAGTGACATGAAACAAACCACCTGTCCGTCACCTATTATATATTTAGTTAAGTACCATACCATATTTAATTGTGCAGATTATGTAATTATGTACTAAGTACAGACATTATATAATATTATACAAAGTACCGTACCAAATTTAATTGTGCAGATTATGTAATTATGTACTAAGTACAGACATTATATAATATTATACAAAGTACCGTACCATATTTAATTGTGCAGATTATGTAATTATGTACTAAGTACAGACATTATATAATATTATACAAAGTACCGTACCATATTTAATTGTGCAGATTATGTAATTATGTACTAAGTACAGACATTATATAATATTATACAAAGTACCGTACCAAATTTAATTGTGCAGATTATGTACTTAGTACAGACATTATATAATATAATACAAAGTACTGTACCATATTTAATTGTGCAGATTATGTAATTATGTACTAAGTACAGACATTATATAATATTATACAAAGTATCGTACCATATTTAATTGTGCAGATTATGTAATTATGTACTAAGTACAGACATTATATAATATTATACAAAGTATCGTACCATATTTAATTGTGCAGATTATGTAATTATGTACTAAGTACAGACATTATATAATATTATACAAAGTATCGTACCATATTTAATTGTGCAGATTATGTAATTATGTACTAAGTACAGACATTATATAATATTATACAAAGTATCCGTACCATATTTAATTGTGCAGATTATGTAATTATGTACTAAGTACAGACATTATATAATATTATACAAAGTACCGTACATATTTAATTGTGCAGATTATGTAATGTATGTACTAAGTACAGACATTATATAATATTATACAAAGTATCGTACCATATTTAATTGTGCAGATTATGTAATTATTGTACTAAAAGTAAAGACATTATATAATATTATACAAAGTACAGTACCATATTTAATTGTGCAGATTATGTAATTATGTACTAAGTACAGACAATTTTATATAATATTATACAAAGTATCGTACCATATTTAATTGTGCAGATTATGTAATTATGTACTAAGTACAGACATTATATAATATTATACAAAGTACCATATTCAATTGTGCAGATTATGTACTTAGTACAGACATTATACAATTATTGACTAGGGTTGAGGGCAACATATTATCTGTTGGACCAGAAGGCAAACTGTTGCCAGAGGCTGAAGGCTGGATCAAAATTTGTAGGTGAGCATGGTGGAATAATTTCCATTGCCAGCTAAAAGTGCGGCAAGATCATCTTCTACATCAACAATATGTATATACAATCATTTGGATGTGTTCGGCTGTTTCCGAAAAGGCGGTCAACAGACAATTTTAACAGTTGATTTTAACAGTTCATTTGGACCCTATTTTACCCTATATATTTGTATAGGAACTATTTTATAAGGATATAACAATATATAATAATATACAAAGTATCGTACTATATTTAATTGTCCAGAGTATGTACTAAGTAAAGACATTATATAATATTATACAAAGTACAGTACCATATTTTATATGTATTTAATTGTCCAGAGTATGTAATTACATGAAAGTACCAAATACTTAGATTATATAATAGTATACAAATTACAATATGATATTTAATTGTGCAGATTACATAATTACGTGCATGAACCAAGTATAGAGATTATATAAAAGTATACAAAGTACCGTATTATATTTAATCATGCATATTATGTAATTAAGTACTGAGTATCGTACCGATACTATATTTAATTGTGCAGATTATAAATCAGCCAGAAATGTGCCCGCTGAATTATCATAAGCTAAAATATTCTGTAAAAATTAACAAGTTGGCAACAAGCAGGAATAGTTGAGGAAAATGAAGGATAATGATAAATGGTAATAAAATATATAAATAAAAATACTTCTTTTACAAACATACCAATGATTGGAACATGTGTACTTGTTGCTGAAATTATGTAATAGTTTAAATCAAATGAAGAGAAAATGAAGATAATGGAATACATGACAGAATATCTGTATATAAACTCATAATCTTTATCTAGTACAACAGGCATTTTCCACACTGTTTTGGGAATGGGACCATGGCCCTTGTGAATTTAGAATTTTAGCAACATTTTATTAAAATTAGGAAATCTAGAGATACAAAAAACTATTTGAAAATACAGGAATCTCGTATAATTCATTGTCATTTGACTTCAGTTGGAAAATTTCAACTAAAAATTGGGGAAAAAAATGCAATTTGTTCTTGCACTGAGAATTTGACCTTATTTCAGCCCCATGTGAATTATGATAGGCTGGAAAATCCCTATACAAACTAAATCATTTTACACTTTATGTTCAAAATGATTTTTATGACTTATCAACAAAATTAACACATATTACTATAAAGTTGTTACAGAACCCAAGAATTTCTGAATTCTTTTATTTAAATGTATAATATACTAACCTATGAAAAAAAAAAGATGAGAATTCACCCAAACTAAACATTTTAAAATACTCACTCGTTGGAATAGCAATTGAAATGGTGACAGTGAAAGTAACTTGGCGAGCATCAGGATCGATCTTCATCTTCTTTTTCCGTCTTCCTCTGGCCTGATACATAATGTCACTACCACTACTTTTTGGCCTCCCTGAACTTTCAGAACTCACTGGACGTTCTACTTTACTCTCCATTTCCGATTCACGACTTTCTGATCGTTCCGCTAGTGTTTTTTGTGCCTCCTGATCTTCATCCTCTCCTTCTACTTTACCAGCTTTTTCGGGGCTATTTTCATCAACTTTGATTTTAGTTTCTCCATCAGACTCACTAAGTTCCTTTTTTGGTTTAACATCATTCTGGGTTTGTTCTTCTCCAGAGATTACAGGATCCTTTTCCTGATTCTCAGACATATCTGTGGCACCCAGTGGTCAATTCTAAAAATTAAACAATATTATTTCAACTCATGTTGGTAATTCATTAACTCATTAACCTTTTCACCCCTGTATATCTGAGTGGTATGCTTTTTCCTATTACTTCTGACTAGTCTATTATGGTCTGTAGGGTTAAATAGCACTGATCATTATTTTCTAGTGTGGAAATCACTCAAAACACATAGAAAATGAAGAGAAGAAGGCAGGAAAAATTATAAAATGATACCAATAACAATGATACAGATGATAGTATTGGTAAAGAATCCCAAACACTACATACTCCAGAATTCACTGTCACAAGAAACTGGATCAGAAAATATGAATGATAAGCAAATCCAATTCACATTTCTTGGCTGTGCAGAGTTACCTTTTGATTATCATACGGATTATTGTGCTTTTGGGTTATGACAAGCTTCACAAGAAAAAATTATTTCACACTGACACTGGGTACTCATAAGTATGTTGACAAGTACATGTAGGACTGATTACTCTTGTCAGTGTAATGTTTATGTTATACTTTAAATCATTACCAAAAATGTAGAGCTGGCCTGGGTCAGTCGATAGTACGCTTGACTCTTGATCATGAGGTTGTGAGTTAAAGTCCAGCCAACGGCAGGTTGGTTTCCTGTCCTTCAGATGAGACGGTAAAAACCAAGGTCCCGTGTCACAGAAGGTGTCGGCACGTTAAAGAATCCTCACCGATCAATGGCCGTAGGTGCCGAGCATAGGGCAAAATTTAAAGCCCTTCACTGACATTTGGTGACGTCTCCATATGAGTGAAAGATTCTTGAGTGGGGTGTTAAACAACAATAAACAAACAAACAAACCAAAAATGTAAACCCATCCAAGTCAAAAAAGGGTTCGTGAGATTCCAAACAGCCAGGTTTTATGGAATTTACTACACATTTATAACACATTCCTACAAAGGCTACATGTACATGATTTATGATGAGCTAATAACACATAACTGGCCTACATGAATATTTATGATAAGCTAACAACACATACATCATACAGATATATGGCAAGATATTAATTAACCATCCATGTTCACATTACTGTTACTCATAATCAAATATCAATCATAAATGTATATCTAATTTTGTTATAGTCATTTCTATCACATTGTCAAGTCACAATTCTTTTTCATATATAATATATGATATGCTATTGAAACATGAAACACACATGCAGGGTTTTTCCTTGGGTTGAATTATACTGAGTCCCTTAGACCCACAAGATAAAGATTTGTGAGTCCTAAGAAAAATGTGTCAGTCCAATTGAGTTACAGGGTCTTGATATACATGTATCAACATTATAATGAAAAATTGACATCACTTTTCAGTCCAAGATTCAAAAACACTACCTTAATTTTTCTGTCAATTTTGGGAAAATGCCATTGGTGACACAATTGGGAATTTTAATGGAAATTTATGTCAAATTGGGAAAAAACACACATGGAAATCTAAATGTATGTACATGTACTGGAATCTGTTTTTTAATACATTTCCCCTTATATTAATTTTTTTTTTTCATTACGGTCATTGCCTCAACACCAAATTGGTAATCTTTTTCATCAAATTCAGAAAAAACACATGTCTTTTGTATTGGGAATGTGGCCAAATTTCAGTCCTGTGGAAAATATTGAAAAAGGCCAGAATACAGAGTTCTAGTGGGTCCTCAGGGAAAACCCTGCCCAAGACATTGCAATGGAGTAAATTTGATCGCAACATCTTTATAATTTATTTGTTTTACAAAAATACAGCAAATATTTTTACTGATAATATAGGATTTATCAATCACTGAACAACCAACACGGCAACTTCCACATAAAAGTAAACACTGCTTTTTCATTCATATTTATTAGGCTTTTGTTTATATTTTGCTGCGATTTTGTTTTGATGTGGAAATTTTTCAATTGAGAAATTATGTCTGGATCCCATCCAATAATGGGAGACTAGGTTTGGGAAGTCAGAATGCCAGAATTGGGCTTTGGTGATCAGTTGGGATGATCAAACACTTGTTGATTTCTGCACGTTTGTCACCAGTGCTTTACAACTCATACAATTAATCGTTTGGTAGAAAACACTATGAGAAACCTCATGATCGTTACATAGTTATAGATCTAAATGTGAGAGGGATCAGTTACGCCAAGTTCGAAAGTAAACTCGTCAAACAATTTCGAGTTGCAAATCTTGAAATAGAAACTGGTCATAACAAACCTGTCAAACCTTTAAAACATATCGTCCAGTGAAAATTTCAAAAAGTTTACTAAATCCAAAGTTTTATCAGCGATATTCAATGTACAATTTTCAATAAATTAACCTGTTTCCGGTGATGCATGAAACGTTTTTACTCACTATCCTTGATACAGAGACCAATGGTGACACTATGATGTCCCATGAGCCAAGTCACAAACTTCACAACCGGAAGTTGACAATACCCAATGAAGATAGTGCCAATATGAAAGAGACACTCTGTACATTTTTTATCATTTAATATTGACATTTTCATACTGGAGTCAACCTGTTTAATGGGTTTATGTATGTCTTAACAGATTATTTGGGTAAATTCAAATATATTTTCGAAGAGGGATAACGGGATAGTGCCACGAAAAAGCGCATGGATATTATTACAGTGACACGGTTTGTTGCTACAACAATGTTGTACAACGATTTCTGCGGGAATATTCAATCAATGAATCGACGGCATTTAAACATAGTAAAACGTTTATATAATTGCCGAGGTGTCATATAACTTTATCGTTCAATATATTGCTTCTAGTGCATTTTCACACTCGGCATACTGTATAAATGATCGATTTATATCCTACAACAGAAGCGGATTCAAGAATTTGCTAAGAGGGGCGTAAAGTTTGGGTTTTTTTTAGGGGGGGACCGACAATTCGCCGCACGCGTGAAAATGGTGCATTCATTCTGTGTAAGGTATTAGATATCATCGATTATTAAATTTTCAGATCTTTAGCTGATATCAACACAAGGGAAAATCGTATACATTTTGATCTAATGCAAGTTTTGTTTACAAATAATTCATACATCCTGAGAAAACGCAACAAATGAAAATGTGTTTACCGATAGGCCTATGGAGGGCACTTTAGACAGGGACTGAAAAACAAATCGTAGTCAAAATCCCTAAAATCCAAAATGTACAGACAAAGCCAGGGTGGACCAAGGATTTAAAGTTATAGGGAAGGAAGAATGTTGTGCCTAATTGTTTTCGCTGAGGGTAGCTAAACGCAAATAATTTGGTAATTTATTTTCAATAATTTTCAAACTTAAAATAATATAGATCTATAGAGTTTTCACTTTTTTGTCAACGTCTGTGGATTTTGAGTTGATTTTTATGGTACATATATCTATACATCTATACTTTGGCGTCCAATGTGGGGGAGCTGGCCTGGCTCAAGTCGGTAGCACGCTCGACTTTTGATCGTGAGGTCGTGAGTTGGAGTCCAGCCGGCGGCAGGTTGGTTTCCTGTCCTTCGGATGAGGCAGTAAAAATCGAGGCCCCGTGTCGCAGTAGGTGTCGGCACGTTAAAGAAGCCTCACTGCTCAATGGCCGTAAGTGCCGAGCGTAGGCCAAAATTTGAAGCCCTTCACTGGCATGATGGTGACGTCTCCATATGAGTGAAAGATTCCAGAGCGGCCAGGTTGGTTTCCAATAAAACAAATGAAACATAAAAAAATCGAGGCCCCAAATATGCAGTTGAAGCCGGCACGCAACAAAAGCATTACGAATCTAACGGTTAAATAAGCCGAAAATCTAGATCTAGAGATTCAAAATAAGCCGAAAGATTCAAAATAAGCCGAAAATTCAAAATAAGCCGAAGATTCAAACATGACTGAATTAAAATGCTTCAAAATAATATAATTGTAAACAGGACAACTATCTTGATGTCAGAAAACAGAAGGTTGTTCATGTGCCAAGGGCAGTAACTACAATATCAGTCTAATAATTCAAAATAAGGCGCAAGATTAAAATGGCAGGGAAAATTTATATGGTAAGCCTATTAGCTTTCTAGTGGGGTTTGAATTTATCTCGATCGGTAGCGCACCAGACTTGTAAACCAGGGGTCCTAGGTTCGAATCCAAGCAGAGACAGTATTTGTCTCTTTTACAGTAGTATTCAGAAATATCGGATAGGGGGGATGCTAAAATTTTAGTTAAACTTTATTTGCTGAACAGAATTCATATGTTACTTATAAATTGATGTACAAAGTCAATAGGATTTGGAAATAAATACATTTAAGTACTTATGTATCATCAATTTCCTTTGATACACATCAATATGAAATAGATAACATTGGTTGCTGACTAGCAACGGCAAAAAAAATAGTGTACAGCAACAAGCAATTTGAATGAGAAGGGGTAGTCAATATTTTACATCATAACTGAGTAAGCTTACAAAGACGGAAATGTTATATATAGTGAATGTGTTCTTACATAAAACTAGTGGTATATAAAAAGATTGGCTAGACTAGACATGAAGTGGGTTTTCCAGTTTGAAAACACGTGCGCGTGTGGGCAATTTATTGTCTTGCAGTTCAGTTCGATTTTCTTTTTCAAACAGCAGTAAATTTCTCAAACACCCTACTTGAAAAGGATGGTTGCAAAATGATTTAACAATCTGCAGGGTTGTATGCATGTATCTACATTATACGTGACAAAGTACAAAACCGACATATTACTTTTATTTTGGTAATGATCAGATATACATCATGGTGACAAAAAAAGGAAACTTTTTATTTGCCTCAGTGTATTTCATATAAAACCGCATCAGTGACGTGGGAAGTAAATCAAAAGGAGGGGGCAACATATTTTTTTATGAAAATATTTTTTCCCGGTAAAAAAAAATGTTTTTATATGCGTTTTGATCATGTAATAAACATATACAACAGTGGTGGAAAAAGAACAATTTTAAAGTATGGGTGGGTTGGAGGCTGGTAACACAATATTATTCTTTTCCCAAACTGTTCTGCAATGCACACCTCATTAAAAGCGGAGTGAGTATTCAAAGTTAATGGAGGGGTGGACATAAAATTTATTCGTCAAGCGGAGCGATGCGCGGAAAATTCCCCGACTTTTTATAGAAAACAAATAAAGGTGTTATCAACTTTAGGGGTCACGCTCTCCCTTTTCACTGCACAAACATGTATTTCAAAGTGTTGGAGTTACCGATGGATAAATTGTGAGACAATAGTTTCGATGATTAGGGGTCGGGTTCTATGCATCTTTCAGACAATTCTTGAAATCTGGAATCCTATAGACCCATTTTCTGCGGAGGAAGTCTATATATATTTTTTTTTAAACGGTCTCTGGGAAACCTTTTTATGGATTTCAGACGTGTTGCTATATGTGGGGAAAAAGAAAGTATCCGATGTGACGGTCCGAAAAGTTTAAATCTCATGGCTATCAAGAGGATTAAACAGAACAAAAAGTCACTTAAAATATTTGACGCAGTGTCTGCTTTGTCACCAATATGTAATAACTTTTTAAAAAGCCATCTTATTGGGTTCAAACCCATTTTTCTCATTCAATTTGTCAGTACCCATTTTTATTTTTAACTCATTTTGAACTTTTTATTACAAATTGTGTCTATTTTGCGTGATGTTCTCCAGTTCATCGAAACTTGACGATTTAGTTTTCTACCGAACCGTCGGATATCGAATCGGACTATCGGGATGTCCATTGTCTTTTCTCATTCAATTTCAGTACATTTTTCACCATTGACCATTACTATTTTGATGTTTCCATGGCGATTTGTTTCGTCATGAATTCCCATTGTTTTATTTCATAGTGCTGAAAGGATTTACAGGATACATAATTTAATGTCTCTTTTAAATGTGCGAATAAGAAATTGCGACATGGAGAATTTATATTCCTGTTAAAATTGCTAAATATTAAAAACAGAAAATTTTAACTTTATGTGCAAATATACAATGACAGTGTAAGATATGTACATGTATAATGTGTTATATATATAGGGGATAGCGACTGGTGAAGTAACTAAATAAATAAATATAGATAAATAAATGAATGAATAAATAAACAAATGAATAAACAATGAATAAATAATTAAATAGATTAATAAACATATAAACGGATAAATAAATAAATAAATAAATAAAAATGATATGTTGAAGATCTATTCGTAGTCAGGATACAAATCAGTATCACAATAATTATAATTTATTGTTATGTTTATTTGACGATTCGGTCAGTTCATTTACCGGATTACATATAGTTAGTTTTGACCCATTTGTTTTTCGCACTTCCTCGGACAAACATACATCAAAGAACACGCCCACACATGTTAGTGCCAGTAACCTACTTTTGGATTGTATACAGAAGTTTTAGGTTTGCAGTTTAAGGTACGTCACATGAAGAAATTTATCTTAAATAATACAATGTAGATGTCACAATATTTAGCGGATGTGTTATAAATACATAGGTTTATAAATATATTAAAAAAAAACTTATAAATATACCGGTGCGGTCAACTGGAAAGGTTTGTTACTGTACATGTCGTAACAAACACCCCGGTGACGGAAACAGCCTACAAAGGCCAAGGGGTCTTAGGATCTACACGATTTTCCCTGTTTTTTAGAAAATGTATAAACTTATGTAAACAGTCATTGTCAAAATGTTCCTTTTGTTTAAAGGAAGTTATTGATATTGATTTGGAAGTGCATATTGTAATGATGGGCTGCACGGCGACAAAAATTCAATCAAACGGGAACCATTTACAGAGACACAGTGATAAAAAAAATTGCAAAAATTCCGAGAACCACTTTGTTGTCACACATACAAAGGCGGAAGTGTTGCGGCAGTTGGAGGAGGATGGTGCAGTGGAGAGGACTATTATTGCAGATGGTGGTGTGTCATTTGGAATCAGCTTGAATGGAAATTTTGATGAAAATTTGAATGTTGATAGATCCATACTTCCGACGAAGTTATTGGAAAGACTGAAAAGAAATATAAAAGTGGACCTAGATAGAGAAGAACGTGAAATTTTGGCTTCTGTTATGAGAGCTGACGATTTGAAATGTAAAGGTATGTAATGTCGGAATACTGTTTATCATAATGTATGCTTGACCTGCATGTACATGTAACAAAATTTTGTTTTTATTTTTCCCTATTAAACTTCAGTAAACCGTCATGGTTGAAATAATGTCTAAAAAGCTTTTGATAAACTAAAGTAGAGTTACTTTGTTTATTTTCGAGTTGGCTTACATGTTACAAAACATAAAAATAAGAGTTTACAGAGAAGGTCGGTCATAAAAATAAATATATCAGATCGATTTTAAATTTGTGATTTAAATTATTACATCCTAACCCATCCCTCTAAAACAAGTCAGTACAATATACAAATGTGTTTAACTACCTAAAATCGCAAATAAACTAAGAGTTTGTGGGTTTCTATTATGATAAATGAATGGTGATTTTGATCATTTTTAATCTCATGTTTATTTCATTTAAAGCGGATAAAGCCAGACTTACCTCCGACAAACAGGCAGTGGTCAAACAAAGGAGAGAAGAATGGGAGATTTTAAAACGTGATAAATACGAACAAAAGATGCAATATATTGAAGAAATCCGACAAAGAAAAAAACAAATACAAAAAGACCAGACATCATTGTCAAGCCCCGCAACAGTGAACTAGATTGATTAATACAGAATTACCACACGTACTTGTCAAACCCAGCATCAGTGACTGAACTAGTTTGATAATTAATACAGAAAGACCAGACTTCCTTGTCAAACCCCGCATAATTGAGCTGGTTTGATGAGTACAGAAAGACTAGGCATCCTTGCCAAACCCCGTGCCTGTGAGCTAGTTTGATTATAGTTAAAAGTATTATTAACTGTTAACATACTTTCATGATGTTATACAGTCAAACTTGTGTTCAATGTCACCTCTGTATAAATGGCACATGCCTATAAAGGCCATTCATATATAACCTTTGTTAACCCTTTTTTTATGAATAAGGCCACCTGTGTATAATGGCTAATTTTGCCTTTCTCTTGAACAACCTTTATAGACAAGTTTGACTGTAGATATAGATTTTATTTCACAAATTTCAGTTAGTAAGGTCAAAATGTTATTTTGTATGTGTGTTTTTGTAATTGAAATTACATCAACTTAAAACAATATAAAAGTGTTGTTAACTCATTTCCAATGTTAGTTAGTTGAAACACAAAGACCTGTAGGCTATTGTAGCCTTGTAGTAATTTTTAATTAATCCTAAACTGACTGGTAGTTGAAGTACATGTATGTACTACTGCACAGTCCCTAAATGTAGTAGATAAAGGTATCAAAGATAACAAAGTGTGATACACTGGATGTTGACCCCAATTGACCAATATTTTTTCAATTGTGACCTATTGCGATCGTCTTTTGTCTGCCATCGTTAATATTTACACATTTTTTACTTCTTCTTAAGAGCCAGTGAGCCAATTTTAATCAAACTTGACATATAGCATCCCCATGTGAAGCCGAATGAAAAGGGGCTAGGACCCATAGGGGCCCCAAAAGGGCAAAAAACAAAAAAACAAAACAAAACAACAACATAAAAAAAAACCAAAAAAAAAACCCCAACAAACAAAAACAACCCCCCCCCAAAAAAAAATCTTTGTGCATCTTTAAAAATCTTCTCATGAACCAATGATCAGATGAGTTTCAAATTTTGTATGCATGATTGTTAAGTCAATATCTACATGTACATCGTTTGTGAATGAAAATTAAATCTGTTGATAAACGGTCCACTAGGGGGGTGCTGAATAACATAATGTACAGTTGTATACAAATGGCTTAATAACTTAAAACTAATTTACTTTTTATATACAAAGATATATGAGAAAGTTGTCAGGATCATTTTGACAAAATTTCAAGGTCATGAGATCAAAGGTCAAGGTCACAGACACCTAAGTAAACAGAAAATATAAGTTTTTCAAATTTTAAACATTTTCGAATTCTTCTCAAGAATCAGTGGACTAATTTTAACCAAACTTGACAGGAAAATTTTCTCAGATGACCTTTAAGGCCCATCGGTCCTCTTATATGGAGATGTCACCAGCTAAAATGAAGTGTCTCAAATTTTGACCCATGTAGTGGACTGATGGCAATATAGTGAGAGTCCTTTTACTGTCATGCCTACTACTGGATTGGTGAAATTGGTCCTAATCTTTGAAAATCATCTTCAGAATCACTGCATGAAATGAAAAACTAATTCAATCTGACAAATGATTCAATTTAGAGGTATTATAGAAATTGGAAAGATCAATTTTTGATACATTTTTTAACAGCTTTTCTTATTCTCATCTTCTCCCATTTAGTGGATTATGATGCACTTGTTTAATGTGTTTTATCTATCATCAGGGAAACATCCTGGTGTGAGAGAATTTCCCTGAAATAAAACTTTAAGAATCCTTTTATATCTAAGACTGCTAAAAAGGAAAAGGTGCAATTTCTGCACTGTGAGCATGTTCTTCAGAATCACAGAAGCGATTTTGATGAAACTTGGTAGGAATAAAGGAATATAAGGTCCTCTAAAGGTGTTGATTTTGGACTGGATCCAGGGTGGGGCAATATACAAGGTGGTACAGGGGGAACCTCCTTTGAGAATCTTTTTTTCCCCAGTTTATCTGAATACATTGACAAACAGAATGCAATCAGAATGATCTAAAAGTGATGTGTAAAGAATTGTGGGTGTTTTTTTTTTGTTCGAACTTTGTTATTTTCATTTAATTTGGGTTTCTTTGATTTTCTCCCCCTTGTTAGGTGAAACAATGTTGATATTCAAGTTCTGAGTGTACAGTGCTTTTTCTTTTCAGTTTGACAAAACTTGGTAGGGATGAAGTACTCTGCTTTAAGTGTTGCTGCCTTTCAACCAAGTTTGCCCAGTGTTGGGCAAAATAGCTCGCTAAGGGCTAAGGGCTACTTTAGACCCAATGTGTTAAATTGTCAAAGAATTTGTGTTTATTCTTCTTTTCACATTTGTTGATGGTAATGAGATAAGCAATACAGGCCCACTTGTTAATGCTGGAAGTCAGAACCTGGTTACATTGTGACCAGGAAGAGCCCACCTGCCTTCCCAAAGTGAACTGGCAAGCTTTCTCACAGAATCTGCTTACTGTTAAGTTCCAGTGGAGCTTACACCCTCATTGTCTAAAATTGAGACACTTCATGGTTTAAAGTGCAATGCTTAAACCATTTGGGGCCCTTAAAGGGGCATTAGTTGTGTTTTTTTTTTTCAAAAATTTGTTTTCCCTTTTTTACTACTTAGATTGATATAAAATAACAAAATAAAGAGATATACAGGTGTATAAAAATTCTTAAATTCCTATATATTTTTGTGAAAATTGCTTGAGAAACCCAGGTATGGCAATATATATCTTGCAACAGATGAACTCAACTTTGTCCTTACTATTTGTATATTATACCACACTGGACTTGATTTTATTTTCACAAAGTATATAGAAATATAAGATTTGTTATGCCTGTGTATAGCTCTTATTTGTTATTGTACATCAAGTAAAAGTAGAAAAAACTGGAAATAATTTTTGGGGGTAAACCCAGCTAAAGCCCCTTTAATTACTAATATTATCCGTGAACTTGTGTACAGATGAAATTAAAAATCAACAAAAACAAATCTAATTTAATGACAGTTTATTAACCTTTCAAATATTTCTGTAAACATGGTATTATTTTGTTTCTTTTTTCTACTCAATGTATCAAAATAGCATGCACTCAAAATCACCCATTCCTCTTAGCAATTATATCTCACACACATTTCTATGGCAACCATTAGTCTTCAAACAAACATAATCAAAATATACAAAAGATGGGAAATCATAAGAAAATGAAGTGAAACAGCAAAATTATACAATACGTTCTGTTCTATTTTCACAATTCATTAAAGTCAATGAAGAATGAAAAATAAGCCGACATGATTGGTCAATATTATACGCACAAAGCAGCACACAATCTTACACAAATTATTGTGATCATTCTTACAGCACAAGTTTCTACAAGCACATCTTTCATCCCAAAATAAAATGTCACATTTCTAATCAACTACAGTCTATATATAGAACTGACAAAAATGTTTAAAAGGTTTAAAAATGAATTCATTGCTGAAATCATGTGAACAGGGCCCACCATCACAAAACTTGAGAAATTTCTCAAGTCTGAGAATACTCCAAACTTGGCCTGCTAATCAGATTTCAGGAAATGCTTAAGTACAATTCTCACAGTCGAATAACGTTTAAATTTTATGGTGGACCTCAAAGTATTTCATGATGTTTGATTAGTTTGAGAAAATAATTCTCCTTGTCAAATTAGTCAGGAAAAAAAAAGTAAAGGAATCATATCTCAGAATTTGAAAAAAAAACCAGACACACTAAAACCAACACACATCTTCAAATCATATGAGTTATTTTAAGTTTTCAGCACAATAAATAAACTTTGATGGTTTCCAAATTCTGATGATAATAAAGTTAGTGAAAATCATTGCCTGAAGATGAATAGAAAATTTATACTTAAGTCCAAATAACATTACAGATACTGTGCACAGCACCAATACTAACATTTAACTGTTTTAAAAGCTGTATAATACCCAGATTTGCTTCAATTTCAAAATACTTGGCACCAACCCTCAGTAACACCGCTAGATATGTTAATGGGGTGGTACCTGCTACAGATGACATTGTTATATATTTCAATTGAGTGGTACCTCTAACCAATAAAACCCGTACCCCTGTAACATCCCAAAGTAAAAATCAATAGGGACCTTTCAAGTTAGCCCAGATTACTGTTACCATCCTGCATTTAGTCGCACCTTTTCGATTTTGTTCCTCATGTGTACTTCCGGTTTTCATATTTACCAGGGCAATGTATGCATGGAATATCCTTATGTTTTAGCACATTAATATTATTTTGTGTAAAGAAATCCAAGAGACTCTTAAAACATACCACAGTGAGTTATTTAGTTGAATGCCAAATGTAGGCGGAGGGAAAATGTGCGGGCAGACTGGGAATTGAACCCAGAACCTTCCGAACACTAGTAGGATGCTCTTACCAGCTACCAAGGCAATCTGATTATAAATGAATCTGAAAATAACGTTCAGAAACAGTTAGGCCTACCACAATTCACATGACATGTGTGACTAAATGCAGGATTATAATGGTAATCTGGGCTAACTCAAAGTTCCTTATTAGGGATGTAGAAATATGTCTGACAAATGACTTCACTGTAATGAAAGGAAAGCAAATCTGGCAATATACAGACTTCCAAATTGACGTAATTATTTGTCATTATATATATATATATACACACTATCTACAGCCTATGTAATGTACATGAGTATTTCTTGTATTTACATCTAGTGAGGATGAGCCAAAGAGAAACAGATAACATATCTGACATGACCAAAAGGGTCCCAGTTAGAAACTCTGAAAGGTTCTTGTACTTGTGATCAATTATGTGTACAGGAGTATGAAAAAGACAAGAGATTTCAACTCTTAAAATCTACAAAATATACCCAGAGTGGCATTTTTGTAATAAAAGAGATTCTATGTTCTGTGTCTTTAAAATTTAATGATGATTCAACTTATGAAATAACACTTCAAGTAAAAAACAATGCTATGGGCTACTTCAGGTAAAAAATAATGCTATGGGCTAAATAAAGTCTATATTTCTTAGCCCAACTCATATCCTCAATATATCCATACAAATCTACAGGTATACCATTATACTTGTCAAGTCTCTTCAATAAATAACCAAGGCATAGAGTCAAGAACATGCTAAAATATGTTTCTAAAGACTACTTCATACCTCCAGAAATCCCATGATACTCTCCCCCTTCCAAAAACATTCCAGTCCTGTCACCGGCTATGCAACATTTAATCTTGTTGAGTTCAATATCCCCCCCCCACCTTTTGTCCCATTTGAAAAATGAGTTTACTTGATAATTGAAAAATGACAATATAAGTATACAAACTCACAAGTACATCTCTTTGCCCTACCCTTAGTACTATAAAGAGGAACTAGTAGGCAGATATTTGTACAAGATAGCTGACCATGTACTGTATGTGGTGTCTACCCATATCTTAGAATAGAGAATGTTGAGAGATATAAAAATTGAGAACTTTAAATTTGTAGTATTTAGATCACAAACTGTAATGATCTCTTTGGCTGTAGGTAATGGTATTTGTTACTTGCTACAATGCACTCCAAATATAAAACAACAACTCCGAGTCCGAGATCTTAAGTTCAATGTCACAGACAATGAAATATCTAAGAGCTATAAATAGATACACTTTTGTATATACTGTATACCTGAAAATTTTCACCCACATGTTTTTTTACCTTTTTAGGGCAGAATACATAATCGCCCCATCTTGAATTTGCCCAAAATGACCACAGTCTTACGGATGAGATGATGTCCATGCTTCAATTATTTAGCTTTTAATTTTCACTTTCATTTTAAATTTGCCCGTACATCTAAAGGTAGAAAATGGAAAAATTAAACGGGGGCAAAGATTTTCAGGTTTACATAGTACTCTTCGCCACTTTCACACACCAGTTGTCAAGTGGAAGATATAAACAATATGTTGACTCTCTTTATAAACATCTATATATATATATAAGTAATACTAGCTAAAAATATATGCATAGCATAAATTTTAATCATACGTTCATAATTACTCTTATGTGACTTTAAGACACATAACTACACATAAATATGAAATCAATGGTTTATTTTAAGTGGATAAAAAATGACGGTGGTTTTAAAATTCACAGTTGAAGGTAAATGTTAGATGTATGAGAAATGTGATAGTATAACCACTAACGCTACTATTACTGAGATCCTTAAATACGGTTCTATGTGTGAAATTGTGAATAAAAGAAAAATGATTTAAGACATGGGGATAGCATGTGATAAACACAATTCCATGGATTATGACATCTTTGGCACACCTGATGAAAGGTAAACTACTTCCTGTCACCACTAACGAACTCTAATTAATCTAGAGCACCATTACTTATGATATATATAAATGCACTTCTTTTTGTAAACACAAAGGATAGGTTTACAGTTGAGTATAGAAAGACAGATATTACAGAAATTGAAGAAGTCCTACAGTCTGCACATTTCTATACATCTGTATTAAATGAAAATGAAAATAATTAAATAGTAATACAACCCCCCCTCCAAAAAAAACCAACCTACAGGAGGTAAATAAGAATGTAGAACAGGACAAAGTTGACAAGGTGAACACTAAATGTTTTAAATGTTAATTAACAAAAGAGATACTTATACTTATTTTATTGTAACTTTTGTAAATCTAGCACATTTTTCATGGAATCTCTATATTTGTCTACAACTCACTTCAGCACTAAATAATCCCCCAGCAGGTAAATCACAAGATGTTATATTTTAAATTCAACAAAATAGATCTAAATGTTTCTATCTGTATCACTCTCTTTCCTATTTCTTCAGCTACAAGATTATAACTGGACCTTATATCAAGTGTGGGATGAAATCAATATAAATATTACACTGGTATAAACAAAGAAGAGCACCTGTTTGTCAACAACTGCATTCATGTCTGTAATTTCCTCCTCTCAAGAAATGATTCACTTACTTTGTATGACCCATTCTTCATTACTATGACGATGAGGTAACAATGCATGTACATTTATGATTTCTGAAAATTAACTTATAATTCAATTCCAACAAAAATCTGTATTGAAAGCATTCAGCAGTATGAAAAAACATGTCAGCAAAAACAATTAAAACATAAAAACAATTTCTCACTCTTGCTTGCATTTTATATTATAACTTCAATAAAATGATGTTCAAAGTTCATATACACAAAACACACACTCGGACGACTCTATCTTAATGGCAGTGGCATTAAAGCATCGAAAATCAACATTTAACCAAGTTATAAAAGCAAATCAAAATTAGCCTCTGTTAGATCACTTAAACTCACAAAAAATCAAACTAAAGCTTTTTAATATTCTTATCACACAGAAAACAGGTCAGATGGTGTGACTTCTCAACTAATGTACAGAAAATTAACATGTTATGACCTCTACAATAAATACCAATACTTAAAACTTGTAATGTTGAGTGAAGTTTTGATAGTACTACTGAGTTCTGCCTTTACTACGTGTAGAAACCTTTACAAGGCCATACGGAAATGACATCATCAAACAAGATGTCCTGTATATTGTTGTTTTTATTAGTTTTACCTGGCCAGGTGAGACTAAATAAAACAATACACACGGATTATATGCCCAGAGTTGTTTGAATATCTCCTCTCAAAGTACACAAGAAATATCCCTCTGAAATATTTGATACCATACTTTGACCAGAGACCGAAAGGGCATTATCAGTAATCAGAGTTCTCACCCTATCAAGAAATTTCCCAAATTTGAGAGAACTGGAACAACGGTTTCGAGGTGTTAAATTTTCTAACAAGGTTAGTCCAAATTGACTAACAAGGCACACCTAGATTACAAAGAATGAAAAATGGATCCCAATGACTTGGGTGACCTAAAAATAGAATTTGGCGGGACCTGAGGGATGCCAATTCACTACAATGTAATTAATTTTACTTATCTAGAATCAGTGATATGGACAACTTTATTCATCTTCTATCCATCCCTGACAAATATAATGATCCTCCTCATTAAGTGAAATAGATCATCTGAAACATTGCATCATCTGTATAAATAACTGATGGGATATCACAAAAATAAATGTCATAATTTTACAAATACATTACATGTACATGAAATATATATCTCTAAGTATTATATAAAATCTAATATGATTTTTCAGTCCAACATCATAATCTGATATCATTCAATTCTACATGTATTTGGCACCAAAATAATTAATTTCTAACTTTGCCCTACAGTTTGTGATATAACCTATATGTTATTAACCAGAAAGTCAGAAATAGACACATGGTTATTAAGTCTTTTAATCAGAATATAAAATGAGAATGACAAGAAAATTACATGAGTTATTTCCCTTGATAAGAAAATCAAAGAAGTTATTTCCCTTGAATTCTCACATGCGATAATATGATATCAATATTGTCCAGAATACTGACAACTATTTGATATTCCAACTGCAATTTATAGCACTCTGTATACTTATAAATTCTCACTTAGAAAATAGCGATGTCTCACAAACACATCAAACAAAGTCTTCTGATTTGACATTTTGACCTCGGAACCTTGAACCACTAATAAAAATCACGGTTCTCCAAACAACTCAGCCACAGTTTTTCTGTACAAATCAACATTACACTTCCTGGTAAAATCTCATTTTAGAATATTTGCGAGGATAGACTTTCTGTATCTGTGTAGTATTAAGTTTTATGTGTCAGCTGTGATAAGACATGGCAAGGAAATATGTTTTTCTGTATACAGAAACAAAAAAAGAACAAAAGTTGTGAGATGATTGGTTAACAGTACAGTTCTGACTCCATTGCCGCTCGCACTTGTTCAAGTTTGTATGTTAATCTGTTCTTCTTTGCAAACTCGTCATCTTCTAATGCTGACAAAAGCTGCAAAACAAAATAAGAAATTTAACACAAGTAAAATGAAGCAGTAAATAAATTAAAGTACAGTGAAACCTGTGTATAGGGGCCACTCAAGGGACTAAAAAATATTGACATTTATGTGAAGGTCACCCTTATACACAGGTTCCATTTAGCTATTGAAGTATGCAGTCAAGGGACTTGAAAAAATTGGCCTTTATAAACAGGTAATCCTTATATAAAGGTGGTAGCTATAGCAGGTTTTATTGTATATGTATCAAAAAGAAACAATCAGTGTCAGTTTTCAAGATGTTTACAAGTAATCAAACTGTGCTACTTGAATATGCATGTAACCTATGTTATGAAGAACAGTCTTGGCATTTTGACGCATAATTGTGATAATTGTTGAAATAATATTTATCATAACAAAAGTAGTTTGAAAAACATCGACAATAATAATAATAATAGTGTAATAATGGTAAGGGGAGACAACTTACATCACTGCTGTATTTTTGTACATATTTGTAAAGCTCATAGAGAGAAGCCGTTGTATTAAACTCATCTGAATGTTGCTGAAAAAAAAGACATGATGAAATAATAAGAAATAGATACAAAAAGTGTAAAAATCCATTTACAGTCTAAAAATAGGTGATAAGTAATTACATTGTATATAAGTATCAAAGGATCAAGTATGGTAGGCCTACCTTGCTAAAAGTAAATTTCCTACTCGTTTACAAGTTTTTAAACTGTAATAGCTTCATACCATCAAGTTGTATTGCAACAGTGTAAAACAAACACATGAATCGGTCACATTAATGAACTTCCTAAACTGAGCAGATCTAGCAAAATACGGATCACTGGACACCTGTATTTCCCGTCTTAACACATCACTCACTCCCTATGGTCACATTTAGACTCAATCAAATCAATTAAAGATAAAGTCGACTGTCACATATTTCAAGGGTTAATTGAAGGGTTAACAAGTTAATATAGCATTTGAAATTATTGTAGAATTTAAACTTTAAATCATAAACTAATGAATTCTGACAGTTGACTTTATAGTTCTTTGAAATGGGAAAGTAGAAATTGTATATCCAATGAGATACTCTACACATGTACATGTAGGTGAATGCTGAAAACTGGATGTAGAAAGATGCACTTAACAATGGAAGGAAAAAGCTGAATAATCTAATACATTTATTAAACTAAAAATATTATTTCTTTATTACAATTTATAAAGTTAATATCAGTTTCAGGAAAAAGCGGATAGAAAAAAATGAACTGCATTAACAAATTGCTAAAATGCTTCTCTAGTGTGAAAACAAAACAGAATAAAATTGATTACCCTTGATTCCTCAGCCATCATGGCCGTCATATCCTGATCACTGATAGCAGGCATCATTTTGATATCTTGATAATATCGTTCTACCCACTTTTTATACTTTGGTATGTCTTTTGCATAGAGCAGTTTGCTAGACGGTGAGTCTTTTCCCAGGCGATGCTCACTCATAGAACAACTGTCCATAAAAGTCTGAGCTACCACAGACAAACAAGAATCAACAATGTTGGATTTGTAAATGTCAAACACAAAGTTGGGATTCTTTATCACATTCACCCAAAATCTTAATGGAAGACTGAAAAAAAGAGGAAAAAAGTCAAAATATCATGTACATGTACTGGTACTGTATTAAAAGTCAATTAATATTCTGATATTAACTCAAAATCTGCTGAAAGAAGAAATGCAGCTAATGTAGGGTTTGTTTCCAGTATATAAAAGTTGATACATGTACCACACTTATAGTATAATCTTGTGAACCTTTTCTTGACCTGGACGAGTTTTAAATTTTAGGTAATAAAGCATAACGGCATTAAAATTACACCGACAAGAGCAATGGTTCCTATTTGTCACTATATCTACAAGTATCCAGTGACGAATAAATTGTTTTTCCTATGAAGCTTGTCATAACTGAAAAGTGAGTAGAATCATCCGTATGATTATCGAAAGGTTACTCCAACCTGCCAAGTTATATGAATCAGACAATACAAAGTGCTATATCACTAACTGTTATGTTTAAGGAAAAAATTTAATTTTCCAACAAACCTGTGTTTTGGTTTTTATTTTAATGGTATTTTAAACCACACTCAACAATTTTTCAGTTACTGGTATATGATGGCGACCAGTTTTTAATGGTGGCGGAGAGAACCCAATTACAACGTACCCAAGATGAAACCACTGGCCTTCCACAAGTAAACTGGCAAGCTTACCCACAAATTCAGCCGACGTGCCAGATGGCATCAAACCAATATAAACTTGTAATTAGAATGTAACAGAGAAAAGACCACTGGCCTTCCACAAATAAACTGACAAAGATTCCCACAAATTCACCTAAGGTTCCAACGGGTTTCAAACCAACATAAAGCTGTGAATACGATGTAACCATAGAAGAGACCACTGGCCTCCATCAAGTAAGCTGGCAAGCTTACCTGCAAATTCAGCTAATGTTTCAGCGGGCCTCAAACCAATATAACCTTGTGTTTTTAATTGTTATTAGATGAGTTGACTATGACAAGATATGTGTACATTGATTTAAAACAATATAAATAACCGAAAACCTGTAATTTGACATTTTTCTGCATGGTAGGAAAACTTAGATTTACTTCTGACCTATTTGATTTCCATGTATGTACAAGGGCAGGTGCCCTTTATACATTTACACATCTAGATGTAGGTGACATTTACAGAGAGAATGACTTTGGTTTACTACTGACCTATTTGATTTCCATGTATGTACAAGGGCAGGTGCCCTTTATACATTTCCATGTAGGTGACATTTACAGAGAGAATGGGTTTACAGGACCTATTTGCCATTTATGTACAAGGGCAGGTGCCCTTTATACATTTACACATCTAGATGTAGGTGACATTTACAGAGAGAATGACTTTGGTTTACTACTGACCTATTTGATTTCCATGTATTTACAAGGGCAGGTGCCCTTTATACTTTTACACATCTAGATGTAGGTGACATTTACAGAGAGAATGACTTTGGTTTACTACTGACCTATTTGATTTCCATGTATGTACAAGGGCAGGTGCCCTTTATACTTTTACACATCTAGATGTAGGTGACATTTACAGAGAGAATGACTTTGGTTTACTACTGACCTATTTGATTTCCATGTATGTACAACATCAGCTTCCATAATGTTATGCAAGAGAGCTTGATCATCTAGAAAATCAAACATATATTTAATTGCTAATGGCAGTGCTGTGCCTCGGTGAGCGGTGCTAAAAATCCTTTCAAACAGGTCATCTACAAACTGCTGTAGTGTACCCTGAAATGAGATACAAAAGATGATGTAGATTTAACTTTAATGCAAATGGTGGAACCTGGCCTAAAGACCACCTGGCTTAAGAGACCACCTCACATTTCAGACCTTTTTGAGTCAGTCAGAAAGGTGGTCTTAAAAGTGAGGTTCCACTGTACATGTGTATGCAAATTTACATACTGATCATAAATCAGTGCTTATAAAAACAAGAAACTTGATGTATAATCTCATCTGTGAATTATATAAACCATAGATATCAAGTTGTGAAGACTTGTCTATATGACAGTATACTATGATGGCTTGTGGCCATATACACATACCTACATGTACAAAATGTACCTATATCAAAATTAAACAAATTAAAGTTATGTAATTTTTAGGTAAGACACACTCTTTTTTTTTTTTAATTTCTCTGAATAACTGTGAAAGCCAATATCTTTCTAAAAATTCAATGTAATAGACTATAAGACAACTGGAGCAGTCTCAGTGAGCATCAACTGAAACAGACTAAGAAGAGCTACGGCCAAGTTTACCTTTGTGGCAAGAAGTCTTGTGAGATAAATTTCAGAAACCATTTTACTTCCTCTGTCTCCTTCACGATTGGTTTCGTTGTCATGATGTTTGACCTGTAAATTTAAATATTTGTTTAAATAGACTGGTTCCACATACATGAGATGCTAGTAGGGTACATAACACAAGATAGAAATACTCCGTAAAATCCATGCATGTATGTACGTTAAAATCCAGGATTAGCTCATATGGAAAGACATTAAAATACATGAATTATTTTAAAAGTATCATAACAACTAATAAACTGTCAACTCACTGTGACAGTATGTACAACGTAATATTGTATTGTGTAAGACTCTAAAATGTCAAATTGATGTCAGTATGTATAAT
Organism: Atrina japonica; assembly: GCA_030159075.1. Classification (NCBI taxonomy): domain Eukaryota; kingdom Metazoa; phylum Mollusca; class Bivalvia; order Pterioida; family Pinnidae; genus Atrina; species Atrina japonica. Next base: position 1,772,527 of record BROG01000051.1, read on the forward strand.
AATGAGACACTATATATGGGATGAGGCACTAAAATGTCAAATTAATGTCACTGTATGTATAATGATGAGACACTATATATAGGATGAGGCACTAAAATGTCAAATTAATGTCACTGTATGTATAATGATGAGACACTATATATAGGATGAGGCACTAAAATGTCAAATTAATGTCACTGTATGTATAATAAGACACTATATATAGGATGAGGCACTAAAATGTCAAATTAATGTCACTGTATGTATAATAAGACACTATATATAGGATGAGGCACTAAAATGTCAAATTGATGTCACTGTATGTATAATGATGAGACACTATATATGGGATGAGGCACTAAAATGTCAAATTAATGTCACTCTATGTATAATAAGACACTATATATAGGATGAAGCACTAAAATGTCAAATTAATGTCACTGTATGTATAATGATGAGACACTATATATAGGATGAGTCACTAAAATGTCAAATTGCTAATACTGTGTGTATATTGATATTGAAACACTGTGTTGGATGAGACATTAACAAAATATCAGTATGTGACTGTATGAGTAATAAGACACTATGTGAAGGACGAGACAACAGAATGTCCAACTGATGTGACTGTATTATAGAGACATATTAAATGTAGAATGAGACATTAACAAAATGTCAAACTGATGCGACTCTGCATAATTACCAGAATGTAGGCTCACCACTTTTGAGATACATGTAGTATTCAGTGAGTGTGCACTGTTGTGAGACTGTTACAAGTTTCATATAAATATTTGTATTTGTGTAGTAATATACAGTGTTTACAAGTATATATATGAATTATGCTCCCACAAAGGTACAAAGAATCAAATATGGTATGTGACAATCATTGTAAACACAAGATGACATGCCAACTTAGTAACAAAGACATCACACACACACACACACACACACACACACACACACACACACACATGCACAATCAACTACACACACATACACAAGCAATAACATATGAATACAAAATACACATGGACTGAAAAGGATACAAATATGTAGCTGTGCTTAACAAGATCTCAATACAGTTATAATGGTTGAGTATATGGAAGACAGGCTATATAAACAGAGCAAGAGATATCTTAACAGCTGATGAAGTTTGATTATCAATATATATTCATTATGCCAAGAGAAAACATGCCCAGGCAAAAAAAAAAAAGGATTAGATTGTGAAGTATGATTGATGGACAATCATTCTTTCAATGATGATTTTGAAGACAAATAATTGTTTACTTGGTTTCAATATAGAAAAGAGTTTTATTAAGTGGTTGTTTCAAGCAGGTGTCCCTAAAAACAAGGTCATTTATATCAAGTTATTATCCATGACATAACCTAATAAGAACTATAACGAAATGAAATGATCGGTACATGAGTGTCATAAAATAAATAATATCTCCTCTCTTTCTTTTAATTAATTTTTATCAGCAAATTCATTTTTCATGTCACCTATTTTATGTAAAACAATATCATTGGTGTATAGAGACTTTGATTATGAAACCCAAATAGTGCATGTAACCCAAACCACACGTGAAATAGGATTTCACTTCCCAACACCTTTGTAAAATGCACACATAACAAATAGTCAATACATGTACTTTTAAAAACAAAAGCCAAACATACAAAACTAGAGGTATAATAACAATCAGCTGATGAAACCCATGAACACTGTGCAGTTATACAGGTAGTTACATATGTTTGTGTGTTGATGTTTTGTAAATGCCATGGTTATCCTGCTTTTGTTATGTTCTGTATTTGTATTGACAGAAATTGATTTGAAAATAAAAAATTATAAAAAAAAAAAAAAAAAAAATTCAAACCATATACCAATCATAAGTAGAAATATATAGGCATGGTATAGAATTCGTCAAATCAATTACAAATTTATATTACATTGTAAGCCTACAATATAATACAGTTATTGACTGTTGATAAGGGTGACACCTTGATTTATCAACCCCAGGTAAGTGATTATCACTGAGGCCAAAGACAACAGATATCAAAAGATAACTATTGATTTATTAAATGATTAACTAATCCTTTCTGGATAATTCATATAAGAATTAAGTATATCAACCTGCTGTGGACAGTACCTGTATATATATATATATATATATATATATATATATATATATATATATATATATATATATATATATATATATATATATATATATATATATGATATACATGTAGTAGATATATGATATACATGTAGTTTGTAGACACAGTCTTGAGAGACCACTGTCATAAGAGACCAGCTCTCTTTGGAAGCCATATTCTCAAAACCACTTAGTTAGATCCTTTAAATAAAACCTCTTTTGGGAAACCACCTATCTAGAGAGACCACATTTCAGTGGTAATCTCTCAAGACAGGTTCCACAGAATCACAACTGAAACAATAGATGGCCAAGATAGAGAAATAAGTGTATGGGTAAATGTGT